>CM065124.1:27747960-29070460 GCA_033026305.1 Cirrhinus molitorella | reverse complement strand
GTACAATGTGTATCTTACCATCATGATCTTGCCTTTCTTTCCCACAGTTATACCAGAATTCCTAAAGCCTGAATTTACCGCAACAGTATGCTAAGCAACAAACAATTAAAATCAAGTTAGTATTTGTTTCCTATTAAACAACCTTCATGGTCAGTTTGATTAAAATTCAATGTGACAGTCACCAGCAGTTGTGCATCTTCAAGCTGTTTACACTGAACATGAAGGACAAAAGGCTCAAACTTGAAAGTGGTATCTCCAACAGACTTCTCCAGACTTGCAAGCTGTTTCAGAAACACATTAAGCTTTAATCAAGGTCAATTATTTCTGTATATTTGTAAAGTTTCTTCAGCGCTGAATTTCTCACCACATCTTCACTGTGGCACTTCTGATGAGTAACAAATAACCAGGAGCAGTTTTGCTTTTGCACTTCTTGGCAATCCCATGCCTTTGATAAAGAACATGCCATTACATAATGCAGTGACACAAAAATACTTTAGTTACCAGGACCTTAACAATCTTTTGATAAAGGCTTACAGTATATTCTTAAATGACTAGTTAACTGAAAAAAAAATTCTGTCATCGTTTATTCACAGTCAAGTTGTTCCCAATATGTATGTTTTTTTTCTTCTGCTGCTAAACACAAAAGAAGACATTTTAAAGAATATGAGTAATCAAATAGTTGCTGGTTCCACTATGTTTGGTCGAAACGTTGCAATAAACTTTTAATGGAGCAGTATCAGTGTGCGGACATTACGTTTGTGTTCTTTGTTATAATATGATTTTTTGTCCCGCACCTGAGCCATATGGACATTAATGGGGGGCAGCAACTGTTCAGTTACCCACATTCTTCAAAGTGTCTTCTTTAAACACGAATGTCTTTTGAAAATCATTTTGGTGACAAATTATACACCAGACAAATAACTTTTTCAGTCTTACCCCGTCAAAAAGGATGATTCTTCCAGAGCAAGAGCTTGTCGTGAAATACCGATCATGACTGTTGATAAAGGAGACAATATGAGAAATATCTTCATCCACACTGCCCTTCTTACTGAAATCACACTTATTAAAACACTGATCCTTCCAGTGCTGAAACGTAACGCTATTGCCGGCCATGTTTAAATACTACTAATGAATTATACTACTAGGATATTATACTACTTTGGAATAATATCAATAAGTAAACAATCAGATTTGAAATATTAGTTTGTGCGCTAGAGTGGCTGTACCGCATACTTCACGTTTGTCATTTTGAGAGCACAACCGGTACGGTGGCCGGGATGTGCCCAAATTAATTTCATACGGAAGCAAAGAGCTGCGTAGCAGGTAAACAAAATGTATTGTCGTGCCATTTTCTTTAGAACATGACTCTGTGTAACGATTGTGCACTGCGTGTGCTATTTGCTGTATAGGCTGTATGAGAAAGCTCTGTTTAGATCATTTCGAACTAGATTTCGTAGCTTATTGTTTGCTTTTTTTTTTTTTTTTTTTTTTTTACCAGTGCAGAAACCAAAGTTCAGCCTACCTTTTCATTCTACTTGTTTTACCGAGGCTACTATGGCCACATCTAGATTAATGAGGGCCATCAAAGTGTCAGAGTTTGGAGCCCCTTCCGTTTTAAAACTCTGCACAGACCTGCCAGTGCCAAGTCCTGGTCAGAAACAGGTGGGTCAAAAAAAAATAATAATAATAATCTTGACTTTGTGATTTACTGATTAAGTCATGAATTAAGTTTAGTTTTCTCCCATTATTTATTTTTTAATTTTTTTATAGAGGCCTTATTTTTCTTTCTGCACAGATGACCAGATGATGATTTTTAGACCTTGCAGTAATGCATAACCCAGGAAAAAAAATGGCAGACTCAGTAATTAAATAGATAGTTTACCAAAAAAGAAAATTATGTAATCATTTACTTATAATTCTGCAATCAGCACTCATGCAAAGTAATGTCATGTTTATTTACACTATATAGCCAAAAGTATTGGGACACCCCCTTATAATGAACAGGTTTGCCTACTTTAGTAATTTCCATGAGTACTAATCCTAATGTTAAGCATATAATGATATTCTAGGGAATTGTGTCCTTCTAATTTTAAAGCAAAAAATTTGGACAGTACCCTTTTTTATTCTAGCATGACAATGCCTCTGTTTATAAGGCAAGGTTCATAGAGAAATGTTTAATTCAGTCAGTGTGGAAGAACTTGACTGGTCTGCATAAACCAAGTTCTAATCCCTGCTAAACACCTCTGGTGTGACTTTAAATGCAGACCTTGAGCCAAAAACTCATCACCAAACACCAATAACTTTTTACATACACTATATGGAAAAAAGTATTGGGACACCCCCTTCTTTAGAACAGAAAAAGACACTTCCAAAACTGTAGCAACAAAGATGGAAGCATAATTCATGTATTTAAAATTTGTATTTACATCTGTGTTGCTTCAGTTTTTGGCTTAAGGTCTGCATTTAAAGTCACACCAGAGGTGTTCAACTGGGATTAGGATTTGGCTTTATGCAGACCGGTCAAGTTCTTCCACACTGACTGAATCAAACATTTCTCTATGAACCTTGCCTTATACACAGAGGCATTGTCATGTTAGAATAAAAAAGTTTTGCCATAAAATTAGGATGACACAATTCCCTAGAATATCATTATATGCTTAAACATTAAGATTAGTTCATTGTTGCTTTCGGTTAGAGTTACAACTTAATGTTCATCTATAAAGCAGCTCTATATGCATATGTACATGTATACGTATAGAATATGTATAACTAAATATTTTACCATATTGTAAAAGCTGCATAATCGGTCAGAGCTTACAGATTAATCATCGACAATTAGTCGATTAATCGTTCTAATAATCATTAGATTGATAATAGTTTGTTGTAGCCCTAAGTGTTTTTTAAGAATAAAAAAAGTCAAGGGGCATATTTTTCACCATGTTTAGAGAATGACAGAGAGACCATTTTCTTTTTTAAGAAATAATATTTATACTCATCTATTGACTTAATTAGTAATGTTATTAGTTTATTATAATGTTGACTTTTTTTTTTTCCAAAGAGCTGTATAAACACTTTCTGCAATTGTAGGTTTTGATTCAAGTCCATGCATGTGGCATAAACCCAGTGGAGACATACATCCGCTCTGGATCCTATGCTCGGAAACCCAGCTTGCCCTATACTCCAGGATCAGATGTTTCTGGTGTGGTTGAAGCAGTTGGGGATGGTGTTTACCTCCTACAGGTGCTGTAATTTTATTTGTCAAGTTGTTACCTATCTTGCACACTGACCACAAGTTTACGTGTTTGCTTTGCATGGATTGCAGTCTTTTCTCTTTTCCCAGGCAGGTGACAGAGTTTTCACCACAGGCACAGTGACGGGAGGATATGCTGAGTTTACTGTGGCCTCAGAGGACACTGTTCACAAGCTTCCTGATTCCCTAGACTACAAACAGGGTGCAGCTATCGGAGTCCCATATTTCACTGCATACCGAGCTTTAATTCACAAGTGAGATTTTGTAATCTTTGTTGTAGGGTTGTAATGAGGTCATGGGTACAGTAGTGCTTGAGGTATCTGGAGCTATAGAAATGTTTAAATGCATTTAAAAAGGACTGTTTCTCTAAACAGGGCTCATGCCAAAGCGGGAGAGACGGTTCTTATCCATGGAGCCAGTGGTGGAGTAGGATTTGCAAAATTTACCTTAAATTTATTAGCATTGTGATACTTCAAAAATGATTTGGATGAATCAGACTTGTACAGTTTTGAAGTACATTTTTTGCTTAAAAGATACCATTTTTAATCTTATTTTTTAAATTTTAATCTTGTGTTTGTAGGTAGGCATTGCAGCATGTCAGATTGCACGAGCATTTGGTCTTAAAGTTCTGGGTACAGCTGGGACACCTGAGGGTATGAAGCTTCTGCTCATCAATGGAGCTCATCTTGCATTCAACCACAGAGAAAAAGACTATTTGGATAAAATTAAGGTTTAATTCTTTATTATTATATTTGTATAGGGTTAACATGACTTTTACACTTTAAAAAAAAAACAACCTTTGACTGTTTTTAGACTTTTACTCTCTGTGAAATATATTAAGCTAACATAAAATGTGGAGAGTACAAATAAAGAAAGACCAACTGAGTGACAGAGAAAAATAAATGGATAATTGAAAAAAGTAAAAACAAATATAGGGTAAAAACAGTGGTGTAGTGGAGGGTATACGCAGGTGTACGGCGTATACCCACTTCTTTATCAGGCGGCTTGGCGTATAACCAGGGGCGGATCTACCGGGGTGGCACAGGGTGGCAAGTGCCACCCTAAGAAAAAACTGTGCCACCCCAGAATTATCTCAGAATAAAATGTATATGTAAGCAGTGTTTCTTGTGCTTCTATGCACCCGCGGCAATAACAGTGTACCGAAAAATAATAGCCAAAAACACGTCTTTCAGTAAACTGCAGGATGGTTGCACGCGCACGCAGCGCGCCCAGTGTAGTCGACCTTATGAACAAATGACTCTTAAGAATCGGTTCAAACACACAAACTGCGGCCCAGTTCACTGGCGAATTGTTTTCATTTGATCGTGAATCAGATAATTACTGCTTCTCGGCTAACACAGGAGTCCTCTGATAAATCTAATACCGTCCGGATATGTCTGAGATTCATCGCGTAATTGTTTGCTGATCCGATTCTCAGACCGCTTGCTCCACTTTCATCACGGATAGCAACTGCAATATCTGACGAAACAATAACATGAAACCAACAAGAAGACGCCTATGATGGAAATTAATAGCAAAAATAGGTAAGAATCTAGTCGTATTGCAGTTTTCTAGATAACAAAATATAACTGTTTTTAGTTGGCCCATTTTCCCAAACCATTAATTCAGTTCTCAAAAAGTTTAACAATGAATACGTTATTAATATAAATATTAGGTAGCAAAACTGATGACACACCAATTAAAAACTCTGCATTCTAACAATGGAGAGAGATTGAATGAATCACACACGTTTATATTATAACCTCCGTAAGTGACCTAATGTCACTTACGGAGGTTATAATATAACAAAGATATGGGGTGCAAATGCTATGAAAAACATCTGTTGAGGAGTGAATAATACACAAGTAGCTCCAAAGGAGTAATTGTCTTATAATTTTATGACATTTTATCACTAATCTAAGACATCAAAACCCTGGCAGCAGAAGTTAACAGTAAAAACATCTAACATGTTCATTAGAATAATCATTTACAAGGAAGACCTAAGTGACTGTAATGGACCCAAATCTAGGACCCTGGACCATAAAACCAGTCAAAGGGTCGTTTTTTTACAATTGAAATTTAAATAATAAATACATTGATTTATACAATAAATAAGTTTTCTACTGTTGTATGGTTTGTTAGGTTATGACAATTTGTGACTCAGATACAACTATTTAAAAATCTGGAATCTGAGGGTGCAAAAAAAAAATCTAAATATAGCCTTTAAAGTTGTCCAAATGAAGCTCTTGCCAATTCATTACTAATCAAAAACTGAGTTAAGTTTACAGTAGGGAATTTACAAAATACCTTCATGGAACATGATCTTTACTTGAAGAAAAATCGATAATTTTGACCCATACAATGTATTTTTGGCTATTGCTACAAATATACCTGTGCTACTTAAGACTGGTTTTGTGGTCCAGGGTCACATATCAGGGCGACTCAGTTCACCTGTAACTTTTTAACAGTTAGCTTTAATTACATGATAATTACCTATCTGCTTTGCATGTGGAGCAGAGTGGAGAGGAGTAAGATTATATTTATGTATTTATCTTCCCCTGCTGCATAGTCCAGACCATCTCTCAGTCCTCTTCTAAAATGTCCAACCCAAGCTCACTCTCCCAAGACAGTCTGGGATTTAATGTTTTGAGAGTGCCAGAGAGAGGATAAAAATTTTGTGGGAAAAAAAAAAAACCCTGATAAAGGAAACCTACATATACCAAGAGTGAGCCATAATCTGTATAGTCATTAAAAACTTAGAAAGCCAAGTATTAGTAGTAGTATATATTATTTTAGTATATTATTTTAATAACTGTTTTCTATTTAAATTGTTGCTACTTTGATATTGACCGCCACTCTGTCCAGGCACTCATTATTCCATTTCTGTTCATCAAATGTCTGTAAAAATTGTTGTTTATGTTTCCGTTGTTGAAACTTTTTATGTTCATAAAAATATTACACGTTAAGAAATCTGATGGGGAATATATTAATATATATAATATTATATATTTATTTGCTGCTTAAAAACATTTTTTTCTTATTATCAATACTGAAAACAGTAGCTTATTATTTTTTGTGGAAACTGTGATAAAATAATGATTGTTTGATAAATACGACATTCAAAAGGACAATTATTTAAAAATCTTCTATTTAACGTTATAAATGTCTTTGCTTGATTAATATAAGGCATCCTTGCTGAGATTGTGATCATAAAAATGAAGGTGGCAGTTTTTCATAATAGCTGCTCTTCTGTTTAGAATGCTACTAGTGGACAAGGCGTGAATGTGATCATTGAGATGTTGTCCAACGTCAACCTCAGTAATGATCTTCGGTTGCTTGACTTTGGTGGCAGAGTTATTGTAAGTACCATGTGTTTGTTTAGCAAGTGTTTTGAACATTTTTGTTTTCATTATATTGTTGTTGTTTTTTTTTAAGATTGTTGGCTCTAGAGGCACTATTGAGATCAACCCCAGAGACACCATGACGAAAGAGACCAGCATCATTGGTGTGGCTTTGTACAGTGCAACTAATGTATGGTGGGCTTCCTGACATTGCATATTTAACATTTCTAGTTGTTTATGCTTGTTATGCATTTATTCATCACCTATGACAAATCTTACTTTGCAAAGGATTCATGGTAAGGTACATAACATTTTTTTTATTTGTGTTTTTCACAGAACGAAACGTCTGAGTGTGCAGCAGCTCTTTTTGCAGGAATGGAGACAGGCTGGTTGAAACCTGTCATTGGTCCTCAATATACACTTGATAAAGTGTCCCAGGCTCATGAGGACATCATCAGCAGCCCTGGAGCCAGTGGAAAGATGATTTTGATCATCTGAAATTAAACAAGAAGTAAAAAATCCAATTTAGTGCAACACAACTCTGCATTAAAGGGAGTATCATAATTTTTTGTTTAACAGAAGAAAGAAACTCATACAGGTTTGGAACAAATATCCAAAAGGTGTAGTTCATCCAAAAATTAAAATTCTGCCATCATTATTGCTATGTGACATTTTTATGCATGAATCACATATATGGAACAAATCATAGAGACATGTTACGTGGAAATTAAATAAAATAAAATAAACAGATCATTAAAAGTCAAGTCACGTTTTTAAAATACTTTATACAATACAGATGGAGTATTAAAGGGATAAACAGAAAAATAATGGTTCATTGATGGTTCTGCTGTAAAGCAATAATGTTCATAATAATAATAATAATGTTCATGTTAGAGTCAATTTAGTGTTGATTCAGTTCCATTCAATAACTGTGTAAAGATCATCAATTATGAAATAATTCAAAGCGGTTGTAAAGCAGCCCTGGAAAAAACAGTGATGTCATCATCCATCTCAGTTCAGTTCTCATCCAATAATGGCCACAATATACGTGAGGGCTCTAAAGTGATGAGCTAAACTATTTAGAGCTTTGTAAATAATCAGAAGGATTTTAAAATGCTTAAAAATTGTAAAAATGTGATGTTCACTAGGGAGCCAATGCAGTGTTCACAGAACCTGGCTAATATGGTCATACTACTAGCTCATTGCAGGGGGAAGTTTTTGGTCCATTAATTAAAACTTGTTTTTTCTGGATTCAGTAGTAGGAAATTACTTCTGATCCAATTTATTATAAATAATATGAATAGTAAATATTAGGCAAACAGACATACAGTGTTTTTAAGGTTTTAAGGTTTAAGTTTTAAGGCGCTCTTTGATCAGCAAGTAAGTATATTTAAGTAAGACAAGTAATTCCTGACAGTTAAAAGTGTTATATAGCCTACTAAATCATACTCAGACTAAATGCTGTCAACAATAAAACCACTTGAGAGAACTCAGGTGACTTATTTCTTAGCATAAAAGAGGATAATAGTACAAGAGGAATACCAAATTATTGTTTTAAGTGTGAAAATATAGCATAAGTAGCACCGACATTAAAAAAAACAATGGACTTGTGACAAGGCTCCTGAAATAATCAGGTCTTCACTTTAAGTTTTAATTTAGTGATGAGTGAATTTTTGCTAGACAAAAAAAAAAAAACAGAAATACCATGCAAATGTCTCAGAGTCAGCAAAAGCTATGAAAAGACTGGCACTTTATCTCACAGAGTAAGATGCAGCCTGCAGAAGTGACATGCACGGTTGTTTATCCACACCAAGAACTACCTACTATATCAAAGCACAATAAGCTCATTTAACCTCTTCCAAGGCCCATATTTACAAAATATAGGCTTCTGGGAATCCATAGTCTGGTCTCAAGAGAAAAGCATCCAAAATGTTCTGGTGTTGCTAGAGGAGGAGTACAGTGAGAAGTGTCTCGGTCCCAAAATGATATTCAGTGGTAGTAAAGCTCTTATATTGGGATGTATGAGTGCTGAAGGTGTGAGGGATTGTGCTTTATCAGTGCTGTCATGAATTCATACACCACTGTGTGATGTAATACAATAACTGAAACAGATGCTGCCCTCTCCTCATTCCCTGCATTATTGGGCATTTTCTCAGCATGACAATGAAGATATTCATTAAGCATTTAATGAGGTTGTCCTCCAGGAGTTTAACAGGACAGATGTGAAAATTTATCATGAACTTGTACACTCAGTGCCAAGAAGGGTCAGAGCAGTATAAATAAAGTTCTGGAGGACATACTAAGTACTAGGATATTATACATTTGCAGAATTTAATTTAGTACTCATTATATGCAATCCATTTAGGAGTTTTTGCAACCCATAACAAAATGGGCTAATTTACTTATCTTACAGAAAGTATTGGCATATATTTAGTTGTTTTTATCAAGTATGTGTTTAATACATTTCAATTATATTGTAATCATTTGACTGCTGAATGGATGTAAGGCTGTAAGGGCTTGTCTGCCTCTGTGTAATAAATGGAACAGTGTAAGGTGAACTTTGGTGTAAGGTGTGTTTGTGACAGTCAGGCATCTGTGCTGGAAACTTTACCACATTTCTGAGATCAGGTAACATGTTGGTTCAAAGCATGCCCCATTTGCACGTAACCATGGCCAACCTCACTGCAGATCACTCACTAAGACACACAGCATGACTGCAGTACAGTGAAACCATGGAGAAGCTAATACGGAGGAGAAAATTAAAAATTATTTGGACCCTCAGCATATGGATACGAGTGTTTGACATTTTGCTGCTCTATGTGTGGTAAGCACAGTGTTTGTATGTACAGATTATGTAAGAAAAATGTAATTTACATAATTGTAAAATTCTTGGCTTGAATTTAACCCAGGATAGTGTTTTTGTTATTACTTATATATACTTATATACTTATATATATTATATACATATACACACACATACACAGATGTATGTATACGTATATCAGGTCAGAGATATGTTTTGAAAGCGATTAATAATTCCACAGGGAACCATTAAATAGACAGTATTAGAAAAACAAAATAAATATATATTTTAAATTTATATTAATAAAGGAATCCTAAAAAAAATAATAATATATAACATTATTGTTTTTTCCTGAAAGTTGTCAGTATTTTGCGTTCAATTTGACCATTATGTAAAGTAGGATTTGAAGCAAGACACTTTGAGGAAGAGTTAAATAGTAGCCGTGTTAAGTGTAAAACGCATGCTATCAGTCACATTCCTATTTTATGGTTACAGTCTAAGAATATGTGGCAGGTATTGCTAGTGTCCTCACACAGTATAGGAAAGCAGAATCACCTCCACAAAAGGAATCAGGTGGAAGATCATGCATGTTTTATGACTATACCTTCCTCATCTGTCTGGCAGTCAGCGTCTCCAGGCAACAGATGTCAGAGGAGAGCAGCATTGGGTGCAGTTGCCAAAACAGAAGAAAAACACCAAATAACTAGTTATGATTGAGTACTAGTGAGTGAACGTATATTTGAACTAAAGAACTCTATTGTGCCTTTGTTGACAAGCTCTTGCTTTATGCTTTGATTTTGAGGATTTTGTATAAATGTTATGACCTGAACAAAGCTGATTGAAGGCCATGGACCACATAAGGCATTTTGGAAGTCCAACACGATCTGACATCAGTGGGAAATCATGAGAAGTATATGCATATTTTTTCAAGTAGTCTCACAGACTTGATTCTTTATATATTATGCATTTAAAAAAGGTCAAGAAAAAAAAAAAACTGTCAGACTAACATGGGTGAACACTATACTAATGGTTCCTCTCAGGTGTCTGCCTTCTACTGATGGTGAGAATCACTCAAGTTCAACTGTCGTTACTCTGCCCTTCTTCTTGTGTGGTGTGTTCTGAAGATGTCATCATCTGTCATAAACTCTTAAACATCATTAGTAAGTAAATTATTATGTGGTTGAAGTTTTTGTTGTTTAGATAATGATTAAAGGGATCGTTTACATAAAAGGAAAATTCTACCACCATTTACTCACCCTTATGTTGTTTCAAACCTCACTTTATTTCATTAAAAAGTGTTATGTAAAGGTAAATCCATTTTCAGCCTTAAAGCTTGGTCTATCATATTTGATATGCAAATTTCTAAGGCCTCTAAATTGTGACCCTGGACTACAAAACCAGTCTTAAGTAGCACAGGTATATTTGTAGCAATAGCCAAAAATACATTGTATGGGTCAAAATTATTGATTTTTTCTTATCATCATTAAAAATCATTAGGATATTAAGTAAAGGTCATGTTCCATAAGACATTTTATGAATTTCTTACTGTAAATACATCAAAAAATAATTTTTGATTAGTAATATGCATTGCTAAGAATTTAATTTGGACAACTTTAAAGACGATTTAGATTTAGATTTAGATTTTAGATTTTTTTTTCTTTCTTTCTTTCTTGTTTGCCCAAATGTCCTATCTTAACAAGCCATGCATAAATGGAAATCAAAAAATTTACCTTAATGAGGTCTGGTATCACAATTATCAACATAAATTTGTTGTACATGATGTACTACATGTCTTCTGTTTTCTGATTCATAGTTTATACTTTCTTAGCAAGTAAAAGGCCTTTTGTTTTTATTTTATTTTAGGAAGAAAAAAACATGTAAAATGTAAATAGCAAATAAAATTTGAGGAGCAATATTTGTATATTTCTCAATCATCATTGTATTGCATTGCATTATATGTTTTACCCTGCACAATAAAAAAAAACTACTTTGATAATGAAACTTATATGATAATTTGATAATGAAAAGAATTTAAGTAAAGCAATTTACGATAACTGATATTTTTGTGCTTTTAAGTAGTCTATATTGTTTATAAACATTATAAACAGAGTTTTCTGTTTTTATTCATCATGTTTAGATGCACCAGGCTCTACTAAAGCTTTGATGCTCACTGATGGACTCATCGATTCTGTGGACAACATGGTCCTCTCTGAATTATCTAACATGAGCGTTCTGGCACTCAGCAACAATGCTATTTCCAGCATAATGGAGAATGCCTTTCAGAACCTCTCTTTTCTAACAACACTGTCGCTGGACCACAACCGCATCTCCAGCCAATCCCTGGACAGCTCCATGTTCTTCTGGCTCCACAGATTGGAGACTCTCGAGCTTGGTAACAACAATCTGAATGACATTGACGGTTCCTGGTTCCAAAGCTCTAGAGCTTTAAAAACCCTTAAACTAGAGGGGAACCGCCTCACCTGCTTGAACTCCACCACCTTTGCTCATGCTGACCTAAGGAACCTGGAAACATTGGACTTGTCCAACAACCTCATCGTGTACTTAGGACGTGATAGCTTCCGAGGACTTCCTCGTCTCCGCAAAATCGATCTGTCCCGCAATCATCTTCGCAGCGCTCCGGATGCGTTCTCCTATCTTTCATGGCTCTCAGTGCTAAACCTTGATTTGAACCGCTGGAGCTGTACTTGTGAGTTAAAAGAGCTGGCCTTGTTTCTCAACAGCTACATTCAGGTTCCTGAAAAAGTCTTGTATAATGGGCAAAGGATGGTGTGTGTGAATGCAGATAATGCAGCTGTGCAGGCTGTGCTGGAGTTAACTGATGCTAACTGTGTCCCACCAAACAGCAATATAACAGTGGAGGTTGTGGCTACAAGTAATAACACTTTTCAGCAATATATTAGAAATGTTGCTATTGCCATTGTATTTTCATTTTTGGGTGAGTATCTAATGCTTGATACCAAAACATTCACCCTATTTCATTATAAGGCTGAGGATGTGATTATATTGGTCTTAAACCAATAGTTCACCCAAAAACTAAAATTTGCTAAAAGTTTACTCAGCCCCAGGCCACCCAAGAAAATTTTGCATTACATAATTTGCTCAACAATGGATCCTCTGCAGTGAATGTCAGAACAGCTGATAAAAACAACACAATAATCCACAAGTAAACCACATGACTCCAGTCCACCAATTAGTATCTTGTGAAGTGAAAAGTTGCATGTTTGTAAGAAACAAATCCATCATTAAACTGTTTTAAACTGTCTCTTCTGGCAAAAACAAGTCCATAATCATTATATTGTAGACAAAATTTCTTCAAATCTGATCTGATAAAGAAACAAACTGATCTACATCTAGGATGGCCTGAGGGTTTATACATTGTGAGCAATATTTCATTTTTGGGTGAACCATTCCTTTAATTTATTCAAAAATAAAAGAGTGACATTTTAAAAAAAGAAAGAAAAAAAAGAAGGAAGAATGTTTGGGTATAACATTAATTTTTGCCATAACATGTATTATTATTTTGTTTTTTGGATTACAATTTATTTTTAAGGCCCAATTTTCTTCCTGCTTATTAATAGTTAATAAGGTAGTTGTTTATCTTAGGTATTCGGTAGGAATAGGGTGAAGAAAATGGTTGTGCGAAACTATGTGCTTTATAAGTACTAATAAACAGCCAAAATGTTAACAATAGGCATGCTTATAAGCAACTAGTTTACAGTGAGAACGGGTCCCTATACTAAAGTGTTACCGTTTTTTGTTTTGTTTTGTTTTTGTTGTTCAAAAAATTGTGTGGTGTGACCAATGTGCGGAAACATAAAACAAGAAATGATATCCCTGCTCATGATTGTGTGTCAAGGACAATTTGTCTATTAAATTAGCAGATAATTTTAAGATAAGGTTGGTTTTATACTTTATAGCAGACATCAAAATAAATGTATTAATAAAATAAAAAATAAAAACTATATTTATACATATATATATATATATATATATATATATATATATACACACACACACACACAATATTTTTTATATATATATTTCTCCTTTAATTAATTCATGGTATCTGTTCTGCTTTTAACTGTAGGTGGTGTTGGGATCACCCTGGGAATGATTGCCATTGCATACCACAAACTCAGTAATAAATTTGAACTTGTGCAGAATGAAAATAGAGCCGGGGAAAGGAAAATGTCCAGCCTGGAATCAACCCAGTGGAATTTCTGTGAAGGCAAGGACATTCTATCTATGAGCAATGCACTGTGCAATAGCAACTACAAATCCCATCAGCCCTGGGACAGAGAAGACTCTCCTTACCTGGAATCAGACTTGATGGAGAATCATTTTACCTGCCACAAGTGCAGCTCTACAGCACCTGCAGTAGGAAAGCACAAAAAAGAGATTGTCCTACACAAAGGAAGTCATGTAGGTGAACAGCTAACTAATTGCCAACATGAAGGGAATGATAAACATTCTGTGTTGCAACAAAGGATCAAAGGTAAACTAGCAAGGACACCATTAGCTTTGCAATGTTTTAAAAGTATATGCAAAGAAAGATGATTTCAAACATTTTAACTGCCACAGACCCACAAATATAATCACCACCTTTCTGTATTTTATAAAATCAAACTTTTTTTGGTCAGTAAGATTTCTACTGTTTAAAATAACTGTTTTCTATTTGAATAAATGTAAATTTTAATTTATTCCTGTGATCAAAGCTAAAAGAAAAGCTATAGAAATTAAAACTTTTATTTAGCAAGGATGCTTTAAATTTATCAAAAGTGATGATAAAGACATTTATAATGGTATAAAAAAAAGGTCTATTTCAGATAAATTCTGTTTTTTAAAACTTTATATTAATCAAAGAAACATGAAAAAAAATCACAACATAATAATAATAATAATAATAATAATAATAAATTTTGAGCAGCAAATCAGAATATTAGAATGATTTCTGAAGGATTGTGTGACTGGAGTAATGATGCAAAAAATTCAGCTTTGAAATGACAGGAATAAATTACTCCAATAGAAAACAGTTACTTAAAAACATTTTAAAATACTGCTGTTTTTGGTATACTTTGGATCAAATAAATGCAGGCTTGGTATCCAGAAGAGACTTCTGGAGAGGGGAAAAAAAAAAAAAAACAACATTAAAAATCTTACCTTTGACTGCTAGTGTAAATGCTGCTATATACATATATATATATATATATATATATATATATATATATATATATTTCATATTTAGTTAGTTTAATTCATTAGTACTGTGAATATTACAAATACGTGTAAAATATTATCTGGAAGAAATTAAATATAATATTTATAATATGAATAATACAACAGAACAAATAAATGATTAATCTCATGATTTCCAGAAAGTATTTAGCATTATTAATTAGCATTATTAATTATTAATAGTGTTATTTATGAACTATTATATTTATAAGATATAATTTTTTTTTTACTTTTTTTTCATATTATTTAAATATTTCTCTCTAGTTTTAACGTATTTTTGTTTTTGATATAGTATAGTTATTGTCAACTGCAAAGCAACACCTTACATTATTTTCATTCTAGTGGTGACATCTAGTTTATTTAGTTGTTTTATACCACTCAAATTATTTTTAAGTTGTAAATTACTTCTCTGTTTTATTCACAGACACAAGTCGACAAAGAAATGATGAGAGTGAGGCAGGCATTCCAAACAGCAATGTGGGCAGTCAGGGTACTTCTTCCCAACGTCGTGGGGGATCAAACATTTCAACTGTCAGAATACGGCAGCTGGCCCTCAGTAATCATTTCTCAGCCCTCCAGAGAGGCACGTTCAGACCCCCAGACCAAATCCACAATGAAATAACTCAAGGAAATCACTCACTGTCACAGCACCAGGCTGAGGACATTGGTGCTCAACCGATTTACCAAACCATCAGCTGTCTGCACTGTCATCAAACTTATGAATACAGACAAGCTGGAAGTAATAACCAGAACTTTCAGTTTGCAAATCACTCACAGAACGCAGTTCAAAATGGAGCACAAATGTACAACACCATGCTATACAGAGACATCTTGGGTTATGACAAGTCAAACGCTGGGAGACATGGTGAGAGCCAAGATAGTGAGCTGGGCTTAGCTTCTCAAAGAAGCGTTACTTTTGATCTATCTGGAAGTGAGGAACATGTCATCGCCACAACGGTTGACAGACACAAAAAGGAGAGCAGGATGAAGGAATCCGAAACAACTGCACAAAAAAGCCCCCGAAAGCTGGGTAAGATTAGGACCAGCACACAAGGACACTTAAAAACCCAGAAAACCAAAGGACAAGCAAAAAGGACATTGAAAGTTAAATTAAATTTAAATCCCCTTCGAAAAAGCAGAGTTCATCCAAAGTCCATTGACGAAGAAGATAATGAAAAAGACAAGATGTACAAAAAGGCCAAGAAGGAAAAACTGAAAAGCCAAAAGGACAAAAAAGATCAATTAAAAATAAACAAAACTAGCAAAAAATCAAAAGATAACACTGAATGCACAGGAAGTGAGGCAGAGGAAACCAATACGGTGCAAGACACCTCTAAGACGAAATGTGCTAAAAAAGGGAAAAACAAATCAAAGTACATGTCCAAGGATACAGATGATGTCACTAAAGAAAAAGGTCAAAATTATATTTCCGTTCAGGGAGAAACTCTGTTAGACACTGCCTTCGGCAGTAGATGTGAACCTCAAATGCCATCGACACTCCCACTGACACTCAGTTCAGCTCTTCTAGATGATCTCAACAGTCTTACAGCTCCATCACACACTGACATTCTGGATGCCAGTGACACTCAGCATCTATCCAATCTAAATAATGTACTTCCTGTGAGTGAATCCACTGCTTCACAGGATGTTGTGGATCAATCCAGCAATTCAGACCTGATGAGCTCTGCTGTACCTGTCATCCAAGAATATGTATCTTCAGCTGAGGGAACACCAAAGAGGAAGTTGAGACTCATTTTACCTGAAAAAACAACCAACAGGCCACAAACAGCACTTGATAAGAAAATCCGATAGCATTATTCTTTACTTATAATCTAACAGATAATGCACTGCTGAGTTAATTTTAGCTATTTGATAAATGTCCGATAAACATTGACTTTTGATAATGTGTTGTTTTTTTCATATTAAAATTGTAAAAATTGGTAGTAAAGTAACGTGAAATTTTAAAGTAAAAAGGTAGTATTTTCTTTAAATATTCAAATTATCTTTGTTTTATTTACAGCTTCAAAGAGTATGTTTTTTACAATGTACAGTATATACAGTATCTCACAGAAGTGACTACACCCCTCACATTTTTGTAAATGTTTTATTATATCTTTTCATGTGACAACACTGAAGAAATTACACTTTGCTACAATGTAAAGTAGTGAGTGTACAGCTTGTATAACAATGTAAATTAGCTTTCCCCTCAAAATAAATAACTGAATGCACAGCCATTAATGTCTAAACCGCTGGCCACAAACGTGAGTACACCCCTAAGTGAAAATGTCCAAATTTGGGCCCAATTAGCCATTTTCTCTCCCCGGTGTCATGTCTCCAGTGTTCAGACCATACCCCGCACACTGCATCAAATTGGTCTGCATGGCTGTCGTCCCACAAGCCACTTCTAAAAATTATGCACAAGAAAGCCTGCAAACAGTTTGCTGAAGACAAGCAAACTATGGACATGGATTACTGAAACTATGTCCTCTGGTCTGATGGGACCAAGATAAACTTAGTTAGTTCAGATGGTGTCAAGCGTGTATGGTGGCAACCAGGTGTGGAGTACAAAGACAAGTGTGTCTTGCCTAATGTCAAGCATGGTGGTGGGAGTGTCATGGTGTGGGGCTGCATGAGTGCTGCCAGCACTGGGGAGCTACAGTTCATTGAGCGCAAGGTCTCTAAAATCTACCAGCTCCATGATGTTGTCATGGAGGAGTAGAAGAGGACCCCAGTGGCAACCTGTGAAGCTCTTATGAACTCCATGCCCAAGAGGGTTAAGGCAGTGCTGGAAAATAATGGTGGCCACACACTTTGTGCCCAATTTGGACATTTTTACTTAGGGGTGTACTCACTTTTGTGGCCAGCGGTTTAGACATTAATGGCTGTGTGTTGAGTTATTTTGAGGGGACAGCAAATGTACACTGTTATACATGCTGTACACTCACTAATTTACATTGTAGCAAAGTGTCATTTATTCAGTGTTGTCACATGAATATACAGTGGGTACGGAAAGTATTCAGACCCCCTTAAATTTTTCACTCTTTGTTATATTGCAGCCATTTGCTAAAATCATTTAAGTTCTTTTTTTTCCTCATTAATGTACACACAACACCCCATATTGACAGAAAAACACAGAATTGTTGACATTTTTGCAGATTTATTAAAAAAGAAAAACTGAAATATCACATGGTCCTAAGTATTCAGTACCTTTGCTGTGACACTCATATATTTAACTCACGTGCTGTCCATTTCTTCTGATCATCCTTGAGATGGTTCTACACCTTCATTTGAGTCCAGCTGTGTTTGATTATACTGATTGGACTTGAGTAGGAAAGCCACACACCTGTCTATATAAGACCTTACAGCTCACAGTGCATGTCAGAGCAAATGAGAATCATGAGGTCAAAGGAACTACCTGAAGAGCTTAGAGACAGAATTGTGGCAAGGCACAGATCTGGCCAAGGTTACAAAAAAATTTCTGCTGCACTTAAGGTTCCTAAGAGCACAGTTGCCTCCATAATCTTTAAAGGAAGACGTTTGGGATGACCAGAACCCTTCCTAGAGCTGGCCGTTCGGCCAAACTGAGCTATCGGGGGAGAAGAGCCTTCGTGAGAGAGGTAAAGAACAACCCAAAGATCACTGTGGCTGAGCTCCAGAGATGCAGTCGGGAGATGGGAGAAAGTTATAGAAAGTCAACCATCACTGCAGCCCTCCACCAGTCGGGGCTTTATGGCAGAGTGGCCCGACGGAAGCCTCTCCTCAGTGCAAGACACATGAAAGCCCGCATGGAGGACACCAAGATGGTGTGAAATAAGATTCTCTGGTCTGATGAGACCAAGATAGAACTTTTTGGCCTTAATTCTAAGCGGTATGTGTGGAGAAAACCAGGCACTGCTCATCACCTGTCCAATACAGTCCCAAAAGTGAAGCATGGTGGTGGCAGCATCATGCTGTGGGGGTGTTTTTCAGCTGCAGGGACAGGACGACTGGTTGCAATCGAGGGAAAGATGAATGCGGCCAAGTACAGGAATATCCTGGACAAAAACCTTATCCAGAGTGCTCAGGACCTCAGACTGGGCCGAAGGTTCACCTTCCAACAAGACAATGACCCTAAGCACACAGCTAAAATAACAAAGGAGTGGCTTCACAACAACTCCATGACTGTTCTTGAATGGCCCAGCCAGAGCCCTGACTTAAACCCAATTGAGCATCTCTGGAGAGACCTGAAAATGGCTGTCCGCCAACGTTTACCATCCAACCTGACAGAACTGGAGAGGATCTGCAAGGAGGAATGGCAGAGGATCCCCAAATCCAGGTGTGAAAAACTTGTTGCATCTTTCCCAAAAAGACTCATGGCTGTATTAGATCAAAAGGGTGCTTCTACTAAATACTGAGCAACGCGTCTGAATGCTTAGGACCATGTGATATTTCAGTTTTTCTTTTTTAATAAATCTACAAAAATCAACAATCAAACAATTCTGTGTTTTTCTGTCAATATGGGGTGCTGTGTGTACATTAATGAGGAAAAAAAACGAACTTAAATTATTTTAGCAAATGGCTGCAATATAACAAGTGAAAAATTTAATGGGGTCTGAATACTTTCCGTACCCACTGTATATAATAAAATATTTACAAAAATGTGAAGGGTGTACTCACTTTTGTGAGACACTGTATCTAGTATGTAATTTTATATGTATCATACAAGCAAGTTTTTTTCTGCAAGGCCACAGATATGGAAAATCTCCTTGTTTTCTGTTGCAAAAGTTGCAAGACGGCAGGAATACAAAGTGCGGCCTATCACGTCATTTTATGGTTTGCAGATAAAAGGCAGTTTGGACCTCAGAGAAAACAGCCATTGTGCAGCTGCATGTTGATGCAACGACTCGTTGAGTGAACATTTAGATATCTGATATTGCAAAACAATGGAAGAAAAGGATGAAAAGAACTGCAACACTGAGGAGAAAGGGGATGGAAAAGAACCAAAAACATATCTGGGAATCTTTTCAAAAGACAAGTTCATCATGTTATGTGTTGGTATCGGACTTGTAGCACTTCTTCTCATCATTACATTAACTTCACTATTTGTGATTACAAAATCAGGTATGGAGGCTCTTCTGTGTTTTTGAGTATGTGACAAACTCTAGTTTGACATTAAATATTTCTTGATATAGAGTTCAGAATATTTCCATATGCAGCACCATTTATTAGATACATAATTATGAAATTGTAAGCATTAGGAATTTCTGATTAAATTGAGAATACCAATACTGATTTTCCTGTTAAATGTTGTTCATTTTGGATACTTTTTGTGCATGATCTCAGATGCTTTAGTTGACATGTACATGGAGCACTTTCCATCTGATGGAGACATGCTTGACTTTCTTACCCAAATTGGAGAGATTCAGGAAAAGGATGGTCTTTATGCAACATGGTATCATGCAGCCAACAATAAATCTGAGATGAACAAGGCCTTGAACAGTGAGTGATATGTTGTTTTATAGTAACACCTTTGTTCAAGGTTGTAAATAAACTTGTTCCTGTGATATGTATTTTATTAGATAAGAGATACACACAATTCATGTTAAGAGCTCTGATAACAATATCTACATATTTATTATGTATATTATATGTTATTATGTAATTAAATACACACTTAAGTTAATGTCACTGTATACATAACAGGTGATGTCATGATCCTAGAGGCTGATATAAATGTACAAGGTCATAATACAGCTAATGAAACCAATATTCCGATCATGGCCCATCCACCGGATATATACAGTGACAACACTCTGGAGGAGTGGCTGGATGCTGTACTCAAATCAAACAAAGGTAACAACCTTACTGAACAGGTGAACAGTACTGGTTTTTATATACAGAAGATAGCATGAACACTGCTTTGTGTCCATTCCTCATTAGCGATAAAGCTGGATTTTAAGAGTATTAATGCTGTGGAACCCTCACTGGATCTGCTGAGAGTGAAAAACCAAACTGGGATCAACCGACCGGTGTGGATAAATGCAGATATTCTTCCTGGTCCTAATGTCCCTGATTTCTGGCCAGTAATCAATCCTTCAGAGTAAGATTGTAGTAAATATCTTTTAGATTAGATTAATGGTAAAACATGGATACTATTTAATTTACTTTGTGATTTAGGCAAGTGGCTCTCAATTAGTTGAGCTGCAGTCCTGGTATTTAGACCAAGCATCACCACAGGTATGATACTGTGTATTGCTTTTGTTCAAAAGTTCTTCTAAAACTTACCTTTACATGTTTTCTGTAACAACACAAAATATCTATGAACAAAAAAACCAAACATTCATTAACCAAAAAAAAAAAAAAATGTATCCAGAATGTTCTGGGAACCAAAAATTGGTAGCTGGGGTAGTTGTAATTTATTTCTAAATAGAACAGTTCAGTGAAAAATTCAGTGACTCACCCATATAATCAGGCAGTTGTGTTATTCCTTAATTAATTAGTGTGTTTGAACAATTTGGTGGAATGAATGGTTTAATAAATGGTTTAAGTCACTCATATAGAGAGTGACAGTCACTTATCGGCACCTACTGGCGTGACTATGTAACGTGCAAAAAGAGGGCCCGAAAAATCAATATAAACAAGTGGAGTGATACAAACAGTGACAAAAAATAAAAAAAATAATTACAAAAACGTGAACCACTGATTTATACTATTTGTATTGATATTCTGAACAGAATTCTGTTATATGTTGACTGCTTAATGTTGTTTTTCATTTTTTTTTTATTTCAAGGTTTTTTGAGCTTATCCAGCAGAAATTTCCTGATGTCACTATCTCTCCAGGATGGAAGGTTCTTTATCTTCCTATCTTTCCCAATGTGACATACACACGCAGTATGGTGGAGCAGATGTACTCTATCGTAAGACACCTCCCACAGAAAATCACCTTTCCTGCCCATGCTTTGATGGCCAAGAGTGGGTGGCCACATTTGAGCTGGCTGCTTAGCCAGTCTACAAGGTAACTCAGTTACCTTAGTCATTTCAGTGTAAAAAAAAAAAAAAAAAAAGGTTCTATGTTCTGGCTATGCTACAGGTTCAGTTTAACACTGTGGCAAGGAAAGGAGAACCCTACAGTGAATGACCTTCTCTTCATCAGAGACAACAGCAACCCTCGCCGTATATATTATGACATCTATGAGCCTGTGCTCTCACAGTTCAAAGAAGCTGCAAGTGAGTAACATCATGGTCTTGCACAATAAACCTCACATAGTGTATAATGATGTTGGTACATCTGCCGATATTAGATATTTTTTAATTATTATTATTATTATTATCTAGTGGGTTCATTTGACAATGGACATGTAATTATACACACTCATTTCCACAGCCGTTTCATTTCATTCAACTATTTCTTTTTTCAGAGCTAAGAAACAGACCCAGAAGATTCTATCCAGGTGGAGACATAATTGACTATTTCAGGCCAGTGAACAGTGATGGACTTAACATCCAGTGGGATACAGTGACGAACAAAGATAATTTGCTATACCTGCTCAAAGGTGTTTTAACAGTTGTGAAAATACTGTGAAAAAGCACAGATCTTGATATAAATAGTAATGCAAGTTATTTTTTTGCAGACAACCCAGGAGGAATGCTGGTGATCCCAGTAGTATCTAGTGTAGGTCAACCAAACATTCCTGTCATTCAGGGTTCTCAGCCCGAGCTGCCTCTACAGGACTGCCTGGAGCTAATTCTTGCCTCCAAGAAGTCATGGGGAATATACTTAAGGATAAAGTCGCATAGTCAGCTAAGCCTCACACTGGAGCTCCTCCGTCAGGCCTATGACAGAGACCTGCTGCACCATCCCACCTGGGTCAACATGGACGTAGCACATGGAGCTTTCTATATCCAAAACTATGTGACAGGAGAAGAATTCCTGAGAACCGTTCATCAAATCTTTCCATATGTGACTCTGGCTCCAGGTTGGCCTAACGAGGTTCTTGATGAAGGCTACAAACCAAAGCTGGTAGAAGACATGGTGCAGCTCTTCCAGGGGGTCTGGCAAGATGTTTCACTGCAGCTGCAGGCTGAGGCCCTGGCCAGGTCTGTGACTGGATGTAGAAGCCTTATCCATGCACAATCACACTTCTCACTAACTCTAGAACATCGGGCAGAGGACAGAGGCCTCAATACTGGGACTGCAAGCTTAATGGCTATCCGGACAGTGAGCAGACAGCGGAGCTTCTACAACATGCCTAATACGTACAGACAATATATAGCAAATTTGACTGTCTGAAAATCAAGATCATACAGCAATGACAAAGACATCACAAAATGACAGTCAAACATTGATTTAAGTTGTTCATGGACAAGATAATTTTGAAGATTAACTACTTACTTTCTAAATGCCTTTTTAAACACTTTCAAAAATAAATGTATTTACATTCAGTTGCTAGTCTTTACGATTTTAATGTTAAAGCATTATATTAATCATGATAACAAAAAATCAGTAAACAGACACAATAAAATTTTAATTTTATATTTTATATATATCCCTGCACCATTAAATACAAATAATACTGCTATAAGACAAGGTAAAGCAAAGAGGGACATGTTAACATTATAAAATTAGAAGTGCTAAACAATAGTTGATGTAACGTAAATATTCTAATGGATCCCAATGTTAGAAATGAGGTTTATTTTTAAATATATTTCAGCTTGATGTTGTGTGAACCTGTTGCACTGTAACAGTGGCTTTGCAAAATGGCTGCTGAGGCAAAAAACCTTTTTCACATATGATGAGATTAGTCAATAAATATTACCCTTTCTATACTGCACATTTTATTTTAATCTTCCTAATCTTTTCATAACTTATCAATTTCTTCTATTTTTATATATTTTTTTATTTGTTATTTATGTACTTTTAATGAGTATTGTTTTTATTATTATGATGTTTTATGGAAAGAGTTTTGAATTAACATTGCATATGAAATGTGCTATATAAATAAACTTGCCTTGCTCAAAAAGAGGTCCCATAAAAAAAAGGTAATTTACACACGGAACACTACCAAAAATTACCTGTTTAATTACAAAGGTCAGAAAAGGGATGATAAATAGTCATGTAATGTCAAACCTTACTGGCTTCACTATAAATTTGCCAGAGAACAATCTCTTTTTTTTCATTTCATTTTGCGCTATCCAGTTAAACATGTTGAAAAAATGGGTTGTCCTGAATTTGACTAGTGCTCTTCTTATTCTCAAATCTTACACAGACACATCACATTGGGTGCTAACCATATAGCATGTGCATACACTGACACACAAACACGCACAAATAGACTCTCTGAATGGAATGACTATGCTGTTCTCTACTGTTTACCAAAATCATTTACACAGCCACGTTATTATTTCCGTTTTCTTTCCAAAGCAACAACATTGAAAACTACAACCTCCATTTTTAGTACAAAAGCTCACGTGATTGCCATACAGTACTGAAGAGCCATGTACCAACTGCTTTGACGTGTCACAACCACTTGAGTGTCCAAACTTGAACAGTGTATTCCTGGATTAACCTTAGCGATGTAAAAAGAATGTAAAAAAAGCTGTAAAAGCACAAACTGAAATATCAGTTAGAGCACATTATGAGTTCAGCCCAGCAGCTGCTGCTTATAATGTAGAAGGGGTGAATGCAGATGTACTGACTATGTTGTCCAGTAGATACTGTCTGCATGCACAGAATATTGAGTAGAAACTGGACGAGAGGCCTGCAATGTCAGTGGAGATGTATGGCAGGACTTCTGGACTGGCCTGATTATAGTAGGAAATCTGAGGGCAAAACACGGAAACCTATCAGACACTTCAATGTTAAGTACACTGTCTGTGACCATCACTTAGTATTTTCCTACCTTTGAGACACTTTTCGAAACCTCATAAATGGTGAACCCAGCACAGACCACCTCACCCCTATGGAACTCCTCTGTGCACGGATGCGTGGGTAGAGCAACCGATCGTAGGGCAATTACATATGGATCCCTAAAAAACACATTTCATAGGTAAATATTATATATAATTGTGCTGCATTCATGCCATGTCATAATTACTAGATAACAACTCGTGACATTCTACTCAAAGCTGTTCACTTCCTCAGACTCGGAATTATGCGTTTTAATGGCAACATTATTAATGCCAAAATCAATCTGTGTAATTTGAGTAATCGAATAGACAAGACCCCAACACATCAATTAACAGCTGTTATGCGAATGCCTTATTAATACATTTTGTGGAACAGTAGACGTATCAACCCTGTGATAGCTGCATTAAATTGTATTGTATGGCTTTTTTAGATTTTGTAAATATTACAAAATAACTACCTAACTACATGTTACTGCTAAGGCCATTGCCATTTTAAATGTGTTTCTACATGCTGTTACTGTGGTCCGGTAGAACAAGTCGGAGCCTGTAATTACCAGTTAACACTTTTTACAAGATGGAACCTCGTAATTACAGTTCCAACATGTGAACATACATTTAGAGAAACTCGTGGGCGCTTAAAAAAATAACTCACCCAAAAATTATTAGACTTTGAAATTATGTTGGCATTAGTGGTAGAGCATTGGAATGGTTTAAATCGTACTTATCTGACCGCCATCATTTCGTGGCAATAAATGAAGAGGTATCATATCGTGTGCAGTGCAGTATGGAGTACCTCAAGGCTCAGTACTAGGGCCATTACTTTTTACACTTTACATGTTACCCTTAGCTTTCACTGTTATGCTGATGATACTCAGCTCTATATTTCTTCAAGGTCTGGCAAAACATACAAAGTTGAAAAACTAATGGAATGCATAGTTGATATTAAAAAACTGGATGACAAGTCATTTCTTACTGCTAAATTCTGAAAAAAACAGAGGTGTTAATCATTGGGCCAAAAACCTCAGCAAGTAATGACTTAAAACACAGTCTAATACTTGACTGTGTTGGTTGCTCTGTAAATTCATCATCATCAGTCAGAAACCTAGGTGTGTTATTTGATAGTAATCTTTCCTTCGAAAACCACATTTCTAGCATTTGCAAAACAGCATTTTTCCATCTTAAAAACATAGTGAAATTACGACCCATGCTCTCAAATTCAAATGCAGAAATGTTAATTCATGCATTCATGACCTCCAGGATAGATTATTGTAATGCTTTATTGGGTGGTTGTTCCGCATGCTTAATAAACAAACTCCAGCTGGTCCAAAATGCAGCAGCTAGAGTTCTTACTAGAACCAAAAAGTATGAGCATATTAGCCCAGTTCTGTCAACACTGTACTGGCTCCCTATTAAACATCGTATTGATTTTAAAATCTTGCTAATAACTTATAAAGCCCTCAATGGTTTAGCTCCTCAGTACTTGAGGGAGCTCTTATCACATTATAGTCCCTCACGCCTGCTGCGTTCTCAAAACTCTGGCAATCTGATAATACCCAGAATATCAAAATCAACTGTGGGCAGTAGATCATTTTCTTACTTAGCGCCAAAACTATGGAACAATCTACCTAATTCTGTTCGGGAGGCAGACACACTCAGTCAGTTTAAATCTAGACTAACCTGGCTTACACATAACACATTTAAATATTACTAATATTCAAATCCGTTAAAGGATTGTTTAGGCTGCATTAATTAGGTCAACCGGAACCGGGAACACTTCCCATAACACCTGATGCACTCGTTGCATTATAAGAAGAATGGAATCCAGTATGAATCCTGAACGGTTGGCCGCTGCAATTCCCTGATCCAGTTCGTATCCAGATGGTGGGTCATTACATATAGACCACCTCTACAGGTCTGTATGGGAGTATAAACTACTTGTTTATTGGTCAGAGAACTGACCCCCCGACTGAGCCTGGTTTCTCCCAAGGTTTTTTTTCCTCCATCTGTGTCACAGATGGAGTTTTGGTTCCTTGCCACTGTCGCCTATGGCTTGCTCAGTTGGGGACAACTAAATTGGGGACAATTAATTTGGGTCAATTAATTTGGGTCAATCAATTTATTAATTTGGAACTATTGATTAATTTCCTCGAACCAAAACTGTTTACAGTTTCTTTTTGCATTATTGATAATTTACTTTTCTATTTGATACTGTAAAGTTGCTTTGACACAATTTGTATTGTAAAAAGCGCTATATAAATAAAGCTGACTTGACGTGACTTGACTTGACTAGGATGGCTAACCCTAACCCTAATCATTGGATCATTTTGATTTTGGGTGAAGTATCCCTTTAATACCTTTTTCTTTCATCAAAATGCAATAACTTGGTGCACTCAGAAATGTCACAGAAAGTAGCAAATGTTAGCTTTTAGTACTACACATAGAACGGTCATCCTCACCAGCTATCACAGGGCGGTCTTCTAGAGGCCAGTAAAATGAAGTCCTGATCTTTTCCTCCTTTACTGATCGAAGGAGTAACAACTTGATAGATGAAATCATCCTCATCGACCCTAATGAGCAGCTTACACAAACTGCACAAAACAATGCAAAAACTGTCAATTTTTTCTGCATTGTTTGAATACAGTATGGTCATATAACAGACAAAAACGTGAGTTACTCATTGGTAATAAAAATAGCTCACAGTGCTAGCAGTGGACATATCAGGTATGTGCAATAATTCCTGAATGAATATAATAATAATAATAATAATAATAATAATAAAAAAAAAAAAGTTTTACAATTGTCAATTACAAAAGAATTTGGTTGTGTGCAACTGTTGTTGACAACAGAGCATATTACAGTATTTGCTTTTGAAAATTTGGTCTAGCGACTTCATAGCTGAATTGCACAGTGCCAAGCGATGTAATATTTCTTGAGTGCTAGTCAAATCCGTGGTCACATGGGCACCCAAAAACCACTCAATTTCTTCTCTGCTGATGTTATGAATCTAGGCCCTGTTATTCCTCCCAGTCACAATCAATGGTCACCATCACATTAAGACTGTTCCTTACCAGACTCCATTTCCCAAAATCCCCTTACCAGGAACTGACTACAAACTCACCTGTTTGCCATTAGTGGGACTATTTAACTTGCACAATGACACACACTGCTGGTTCTTGATTAGATGTAAGCAGACAATAAAGAGTATGCAGTGACGCTACTTTCCCACCGGAACATGCCCCCCTTAGTCGGACAAAATCAACAATCAAAAATCAACAATAGAGCAATAACATTCAAGTGCTATGACAAGTCTTGTTTAGCCTAATGCAGTACACGTAGCATGTTTTTTTTTATTATATAATAAATAAAAAGAACATAGATAGAAGAAAAAGAAAAAGCAGGCTAGTGTTAGAGGCCTTCTTTTTATTTTTTGTTAACTGTATAGAGAAAAGCTAGTGTTAGTTTTTTTGTTTTGTTTTGTTTTGTTTTTTAAGAAAATAGAATTAGAAAAGATGGTGCTAGAGTTAGAGGGTCAAATAAAGATGGAAAAGATGTGTTTTTAGCCGATTTTGAAGATGGCTAAGGAAAGGGCCGGATCTTCCTGATTTTGAATAAAGTAAATCTGCAGGACCGTGCAATGTTTTAGCTATGTGGTCTGAGAAAGTCAGCTGATCATCAATCACAACTCCAAGGTTTCTGACTGTTTTGGAAGGAGTTATGGTTGATGTGCCAAACTGAATAGTGAAATTGTGATGAAACGATGGGTTTGATGGAACCACAAGCAGTTCTGTCTTGGCAAGGTTGAGTTGAAGATAATGGTCCTTCATCCAGCAAGAAATGTCTGTTAGACAAGCTGACATCCAAGCAGCTATCATCGAATCATCAGGAAGGAATGAGAGATAGAGTTGAGTGTCATCAGCATAGCAGTGATATGAAAAGCCAGGCTTCTGAATGACAGAACCTAGAGATGCCATGTAGACAGAGCCCTGAGGCACCCCAGTAGCTAGATGTTGTGACTTGGATACCTCACCTCTCCAAGATACCTTACCGGACCTGTCTGAGAGGTAAGAATCAAACCACTGGAGTGCGGTTCCTGAGCTTCTCTTTGCCAATAGGGTTGACAGGAGGATCTGGTGGATAACCATGTCAAAAGCAGCAGACAGGTCCAGCAAGATAAGTATAGATGATTTGGAATCCGCTCTTGCCAGTCTTTGGGCTTCAACAACTGAGAGCAAGGCAGTCTCAGTTGAATGTCCACTTCCCGTTCAAGTGTTTTTGCAAAGAAAGGAAGAAAGTTCCTCTATAGTTCTCTAAAAAAGATGGGCTAAGGGTGTTTTTTTAAAGTAGAGGGGTTATACAAGCTTGTTTAAATGCAGAGGGAAAAACACCTGTGTGGAGGGATGCATTAATGATGTGAGTGAGTGCAGGTACAACTGCAGGAGAAATGGCTTAAAGAAGATGAGATGGAATAGGATCAAGCGGACAAGTAGTAGGATGATTAGAAAGGATGAGTTTGGAGACTTCTGCCTCAGAGAGTGAAGAGAAGGATGTGAATGAATGAATGTATGTTTGCTGGTAAGATGTGCTGGGCAGATTGTGGTATGGAAAATTTTGCAATGATGGCTTTGATTTTATTAATGTTGTCATTAAAGTCGTCAGCTTTGATGAAGGGGGGGAGGAGGAGGACAAAGGAGGGAGGAAAATGTTTTAAAGAGCATGCAAGAGTTAGACGAATTGTTAATTTTGTTATGATAGTATGTCCTTTTAGCAACGGAGACATTAGCAGAGAAGAAAGAGATGATTAATACATGCTGAGGTCAGTAGGAATTTTTGATTTGCACCATACCCTTCAGCAGCTCTGAGCTTAAAACGATGTTTGCAGAGAACATCAGACAGCCAAGGGATAGAAGGGGTGGAACGAACTGGCCTGGAAGACGGGGCAGACAGTGTCTAAACAACATGTAAGAGTGGAGCAGAAAGTATCAAAAGTACTATTAGAATCAAGTGATGAGAACGGTTTAGGCGAAGAAAGCGAAAATGAAACCATAGTAGATAGCTAGGAGGGTGATAGTGAGCGCAGGTTACGCCAAAATACAACATGTGGAGGGGGTGTTGTGTCCGGAACCGAGGTGTGCAGTGATCACACCTGATCACAACCAGCACATGATCAGTGGAGCAGTGTCATGTGTAAATAAGGTCCAACTGATTTGTGAGTAGCTGTAGTTAGCACTCTCTTGAGAACAAAGGAGGCAAGCAGAGTGTGGAAGTCTGAGGTTTATCTAGGTGGATGTTAAAGTCTCCAAGCAAAACTGGAGGAGTACCATCCTCAGGAAAAGTTGAGAATAGCATATCTATTTCATCCAAGAAGTTACCTTGTGGCCATGGGGGGCGATAACTACTACAAGATGGATTTTAAAAGGGTAGGTAATCGTGACTGAATGTGATTTAAATGAGCAATTAATACCCAGAGAGGTGACGTCACGTGCATACCCTCTATTCAAAGCATTACCATGTTTCCTGTTTCTCTTGCCTTGCATTTCCGTGCCTTCCGTAGTTTGTTTTTTTTTTTTTTTTAATCTTTGACTGTTTCATGGCTTTTATGATCATTTGATGCCTGTCCTGACCATTGGCTGTTTTTTGTATTACTCTTTTGTTTTGCCCTGGGACATTGTTGTTTGCAGGTGTTTGACCCTGCCTGTTTTGACTACACTTTTTTAATAAAGCTTGCACTTTGATCCCCCACTCCGTTGTCAGGTCATCAGTCTGTATCCAGCCTAGATGGTGGATCAGCACCTAGAGACGACCTCTACAGCCCAGAATGTCAGCGGAGACCATATCAACTAGATGAGCAACAGAGACAGATCCCCAGTGAAGACATCATCACCTAGACGGCCATCGATGCAAGTCCACAGGAACCTGATGAGTCCTCTATATCTGACTGCTGCAACATGGAACAACTGCTGGCCCCCCGACTGAGCCTGTTCTCCCAAGGTTTTTTCTCCATTTCTGTCACAGATGGAGTTTTGGTTCCTTGCCACCGTCGCCTCTGGCTTGCTTAGTTGGGAACACTTAATTTCCAGAGATATCGTATACTATTTGAAATGAACTAAGCTGGATGATGACATCACTGAATTCAATGATGAACTTCCTTTAACTGAAAATTATCCTATTTAATACAGTGAAGTTGCTTTGACACAACCTGTATTGTTAAAAGCACTATATAAATAAAGGTGACTTGATTTGACTTGACAAGCTCAGATTTATCAATGTTATCAGTTGACATGATCTTGTTCAGTTCTAATCCCAACCTTTGACTGTATTCTGCAAATGTTTTATATCATCCTTTGTTTCAATCAGCAAACCTCAGATTGTTCCACATACACATATTGCAATGTTATTCTCCCCTAGTGTAGCCTCTCTGAATCATAGCTTTGGCATACAGACCAAGTATGGTGACAAGATGCAGCTCTGTCGTACACCTTTTCGAACTGAAAACTCATTTCTGTTTTCATATTATGTTTGAACCATTAGTTCTACTTTAAATGTTGTTAATGTTTTTGTACTAAACATTTTCTGAATAAAAAGTTTACATTTATTCATTCTGAGTAAATAAGCATGACATTTAACCCTACTCTTCTGTATTCCATTTGTAGTTAAAAGTTTGTACAGTAGCTAATAATACTGTGGTATGTATAGTGTCTCACGTATAGTGTTGGTCCCATTCATGTCTGCGGCCGAGATCTGAGAGGAGGATGAAGGCTCTTTGTGCTGGGATTTCCATTTCAAACTCCACCCTGAAACACAGACTCTGACTCTCCTCCATGGTATACAGGCTCACCTGCCCAGTGCAAGACAATAGCCCCTTTCACACATACAGACTTTACTGGTAAATTACTGGTAAATTGCCGTTACGAGATCATGTGTGAATAGGACCTTTTCAAAAATACCGGTAAATTTGTTCTGGCAATTTACCAGTAAGGGTAGCTGTAACATTACCAGTAAATTGCCGGAATGCTGCTATGTGTGAACGTGGAATGAAGATTACCGGTATGAGCACATAGAACGCCTGACGAATAAAGTCTGCTTTGGTCCAAATTGGCCAGTCACAACGTTCTTTTGGAGATGACATTATTACTCTGAGCTGTTTACAAAGCTCTGCTGCTTGTTTAAATTAGTTTTTCTATGTACAAATGCACTTGATATATATCTTTACCACTGTGCCTTGTCTCACAGCTGTTTTAAGTGTTGCGCTTGAGACCCGGCCTTCTTCCTCATTCATCAGCGCTGCGACTCTGCAGTTGGATACTATAACGCGTGTCTCGGCAAAAAACACGTTCTGTTTGATCATCCCCTTAAGCCGGTCACTATGCTTTGTAGTCAAATTGGACAGATAGTGAAACTAAAGCATGTCTGCTGACATCACAGAATTTACCGGCATCTTAGTGCTGTTGCGTGAATGGTCTCTTACTGGCCAGAATGCCTGTGTGAACAGCATATTTCTGTATTTACCGGTAAAGTTGTACTGGTAATTTTCCGGCAATTTAGCGGGATTGCTGTGTGAAAGGGGCTAATGTGTATCTAATGTTAAAGTGTAAACTTTATAATGTACAGCTGACATTGGAAGAAAAGTGCTTACATTGTTCTTCTTTGAGCTGAGGTCCCAGTTGTTTTTGGCTGCAAGCATCTTCAAGGCGGACACATTATTGTAGCTTAGATACACCTGAAAATTAAAGTAAACAGTGCTTTTCATCTTTTTTGCACATTATTATTGATTTTGCTCAAAATGAGATGTGAGTGAAACACTGTAAACTTTGTATGTACATTATATACATAGTAATTAAATCTGATAACTTCCGAAATAGTACAACAGCAGCAGTACACAATAACCAAAGTATTTTTGAAAATGTTTCAACATGTGTACAACCATTTGCCAGTCTTATTTACATAATTCTGCATATCTTGTCTTTTTTATTTTGGACGTCTATCCTAATGTAGCACTTTTTTACACTTAAGCCCTATTTGTGCCACAAGTTTGGACCTTGTAATGGTAAATATTTTTAAAGATATTTGAATAACATGTATTTTCTGAAGCAAGAAAAGTTACCTGGTTACTGGGGTCCCATGGGACAGACAGTGGTACCTCGGTCTGCTTGCATGAGATAATGTACTTTCTGAGTAGAAACAAAGACCAGATGAGCAATTCATGTTTTTTGAGAGAAATTGAACAACAGGCAATACAGCTAAATTAAGCTCTGGAAAAAATCTATTTCATATCACTTCACTTTTAATTAGATTTAATATATTTACAATTTGGAAAGCTTTAAATAAGGATTCACATGAAATAATATTTCTTGCATAGCCAAATAAATAATTCAGATTTATTATTTATTACATGGATCTACTTTTTAAGTAGTGACACACAATGACAGCACCATCTGTAGGTGAAGTGAGTGTTTTGCAGTCTAGCCAACTCTTCTCACATGGTTTTGTGAGGTTATAAGCTAGAGCTCTTATTATGAAAGAATCAGCACCAGTTTTGCTACCTATCAAGACGAATCTTCTTCCTGGCAAGGGCCTCCTGATATCTCCTCTGTCCCTCCTGTAAGAAAATTCAGAATAGTATTCAAAATTCTGATTTTACAATATCCAATTTGCACTATAAACACCAAATCTGGACTCCTCACCTGAGGTTCAGGTTTTATGGGGGGCAGTGGACGTGGCCTTCCTTTTTCATCCAGCACCTCAAATGTCATAAAGGCACTGTTGATGTGCCTCAGAGGTTCATCTCCATAATAGGCTTCTGCACAGACACCTACCTCCATACTACAAAACCAGAGATACTGCCAATGAGCCTCATGACATCATCAACATATAGTCATTAAAATCAAAATGCATCTCTTAGATGCAGATAGATAGATTATGTAAGCCAACCTGTTTTTGAATGTGTTGTTGACAATGGCTTTCAGAATCAAGCGATCTCCAACTTGGGAAGGGCCTCTAAAGTGAAACATGTCTATAGTCCTCAGAGTTGGATGAGCATTGCATAAACGACTAAAAAAAAAAGCCAATAAATGTGTCTACATTTACTAAAGTTTTTTATTCATTACATGATCATCACATGACACAATTTGTGGGTTTTAATTTGCTACTTGTCTAATTAGTTGCAGGTTGTACTAGGGAGACATTCTCAATTTAGGGAAAACAAGAATCCATTACAAGTCCATATTCCATAATAACACTTCCTCTAGTGAGGAAGTCCATCCCCTGTTGTTCTCTCACAACAAAATCCACCAACATATGTTCATAAATGTTTTAAATGGTGCTTGATATGTGCATATTTCTCTTCTGCTTCAGACAGGACAACTGTATAATGAATAGAGGGCTCATATTTTAGCTGAAAGCAAGTTGAAGTTAAAAACATCTTGATGTATTTGTTTATTACAAACATGCAGATTTTCGCTTCACAAGACTAGTAATTGATAGACAGAAGTTGTGTGGATTTATGGATTAATGTGGTGTTTTTATCAGCTGTTTGAATTCTCATTCTGACAGCACCCATTCACTAAAGAGAATCCATTGGTGAGCAAGTGATGTAATGCTAAATATCTCCAAATCTTTTTAGATGAAGAAATAAACTAACCTACATCTTGAATGGCCTGAGGGTGAGTAAATTTTAATTTTTGGGTGAACTATTCCTTTAATTGTGTATACCTTCTAAAATAAAATTCTGACAACTCTTTGGAGTACACAGAATATAGGTAGGCACCAAACTAATACACCTGAACTAAATCAATGATTAAACAAAATCTATGATTTCACAGTGTATTTAAGAAAGCTGAAGTTTGTGCTTTTTGTTTTTTTAGTAAAGCTTCAGTATACTCTTTGCGCGTGTTTGTGACAACATTATAAACCTTGAACCCTGATCAAGTGCATGATAAGGGTTAATAAAGGTAAATATTAACTGCTGTATAAAAATGCACTTTGTAAGTGTGCAGACACACACCTGGCTGCAATGGTAGCAACATTTTCCATCCAAGCCATAATCTGACCTCCGAATGTGTTGACCTGGTGATTGGCATGAGGAGGAAGTACCAGCTCGACACTTTCCACTCTTGTTCTTTCTGTCGGCAAAGCCTCATCTTCATCAAGGTTCTCTGCCTCACAAACAATAAAACACCTCCTCAAGACACTAAACATATGCTTGGAGAAAACAAAATGATTGTCTAGACCAGGTGCAGTAGCTTAGTCATAGTTCACTCTAAAAATGACAATTCTGTCACTATTTACTCACCCTTGTCTTGTTCCAAGCCTGTATGACTTTATTCTCTGACTCTCTCCAAACAAAAAAGTGGGAATTCTACAGTAAATAAATTATTTTGTGTAAATGATGACAGATTTTACATTTTTGAGTGAACTATCCCTTTAAGGCCGAATAACTCAGTCCGTCTGAGATATCATCATGTGTGCATGTGCATTCAGTCTGTGAACCTTAGAGTAATGTTTTGCGCAAAGTTTAAAAAAAAATCAAGGAAATGCCTCTACCACTTAAAACACTTACCCTCACTGACACTTCTCTGGAAGTTCTTGGGGTTGAGCAAGTCCTGCATGATGTCATGATGAATGAGCCGCATTCTCCGCCTCTCAGCTGCTAAGCTGTGCTCCACATGTTCTTGGTGTGTGCAGGGCACAACCTGCTTCAGCTGCACCTGCAGTCACAGTCCCAACAGATTTCTCATCTACATATAATCTGGTTATTAATAACTGGTTAAAAATTGTGTGCAGAGTAAAAGCAATTGTATCTGCCTAGTTTGTTTGCATGCCATTTGCTGAGTTTCCTTATTTGCAGTATTTCCTTATTTCCACAGTTATAACAAAAATGTCAAAAGACATTAACTGTGATATAAGTGCACATACTGTATTTAAACATTATTATTAGGTATTACTGTTCCATTGTTTTCTCATACCTTGTTTGCATCTGTGTGTTTGGCGACAAATGTGGCAAATGCCTGACATATACTCCAATGATGGCCACTGTATAGGTCCTCACACCTCACCTCTATCCCCACCTCACACACAAACACCAGTACACACATGATAATTACCATTCTATGTATTTTAGTTTTACAAATGCAAAGTGAATTTAAAATAGTTATCTATAATCAACAGTACTCTAACGCAATACTCTAATAACTCTGATACAGTACTCTCAGTACTCTTAATAGGAGGCAGAAATAAGATATCCATTTAAAAAAATATGTTTTACTTTATGCAGTTATGTTATGGATTCGCTTTAATCAAAGTCCATTTGTTTTACTTTGGAAACATGTTGAATTCCTTGGCATCAAATGGTTTAAAAACCTGATTATAACAGTATAAACCATTTCAAAAACATCTGTAGGTCTTAGTTGAGTAACTCCTGCTAAAAATAAATAAAGAGTGACTTTTTCATTTTATAAAAAATATGGCTATTACCTCCATGCTCGAGTTGAAGGCCCTGTTGACTTTGGCTTTAATGTTGACCACTTGTCCAACACTGAAAAATGGGTATTTCAAATTTAAAAGAATATTGACAGTAACTTATGATATATGAGGCTTTACATTGGGCTTATATTACTGAGACTCTCCTCTCTAATCAAAGTTACATTTGATTGGTGCTGTGTTATTCTAGCATGTCTAGTCTGACAGACTGACAGAGTAATTAACAGTCTCCTGTATAAAAGTAGTTTAATAAAACCATTAACCAGATAGAACTGCCAGTACTCCCTCAGGGCAAAATTACATTCTGGTTAGGATGTTTTTCAAAAGACACTGAGAAGTGGGTCTAATTATCTCAAATATAAGTGATATTTCTTGTGTACCTAATGGTGTGCTTAAAGTAGATGTCATCAACAGAAGCTGTCACACAGGGGCATCCAGCATGTCTCTCAGCTGGAATGGAAACAGATCAAATAAGACATCTTGGCACTAATGAATTTCACACCATTTTTAAAAGTTTTGCCTGTTTATGACTTCCAGGTGATGTGCAAGGGATGCAGTATTTGACCCCTTCTTGATTTCTTCTGTTTACATGTAGGCTATATCTCTTTCTAAATTGTTTCAGAAATGAAAACTAAATCGAACAGAAAACAAAGGCAACATGAGTAAACACAAAAATATAAAAATATAAATATACATATTTTTAAATGATACGGTTAATTTGGCTTCAGTAAATAACACTATTTAACAAATTCAGCTTAGTGGCTGGAGAGATAAGAAAGCAAACAAATGTATGTGAATGTTCTCTGTCTCTTGTTCACTATATTTTTGTTGACTAGCAAGAACTCAATCTTGAGTATTGTAATTTTGAATGTCGCTTCTATTTTTTGTGCTGACTCTCATGTCATTTTTTTGTCTGTCTAGAAAGTTTCATTATTTGTGTCATGTATCCATATTACTTTTGCTCTGCCTTTGGCCTTATTTGGGAAAATTAAAGTCTCATCATCAGTAAGATTAAGCATCTATCTCTGAATGTGCCACAACATCACCCACATGAAGCCTGAATACCATCAGCTTACAACACAGCCCTGTTCCGTTAATACACTTTTAAAAAGAGTTTTTTAAACAGCATGAAGTTGGCTAAAAGGCATTACTCAGTAACACACTATGCAACAGTGAAAAAAGTTCCAGAAATAATGACGAAGAAAGTGATTGAAATATGCTAGCCTGGAACAGGTTACAAAGTGATTTCAAAGGCTCAACTTGGAAGTCACAAAAGAACCAAAAACAGCACTAAAGGAATTCTAGGCCTCTCTTGCATTAGTAAAGGTCACTGTTCCTGACTCTACCATTCAAAAGAAACAGGCCAGTAATCGCATCCAGGAAAACCAATGCAAAAACCAATGCACAACCAGAAGAACAATAAAACTGATCTGAATTTTGCCAAGACACACCTTCATGATCCTAAAAACTTCTAGGAAAATGTTTTGTGGGCTAATAAGTTGGAAGTAACTGCGATACCTAGTAAAAAAAAAAAAAAAAAAAAAACTGTATGTGTTTACTTTCGTTGTCTATGTTCAATGTTGCATTTTGTTAAAAAAAACTGGAAGACAATTTAACATGAAATATACACAAAAATAAAACAAATCAGTATGGAGAAAAAACATTTTTACAGTATTGTACAAGAAATGCACCTAATAATTTATCCCAAATTGCAAGTATTTCAAATAATGTTCTCACAGTCTAGAACACATTCCATACAGTTATGTACACACATCTAGATTATATTTGCTCTAGGTTTGCTTAGTCATTGCAATCACATCCTCAGTATTATACTAACACTCATATCCTTATATACATTATTTTGGAGTCTTTACAGTGCAGGTTAAAAGTGCTTTGTGTCATTCATTGTACAAACTTACCAGACAGACATGCTGTGCAGTCCATCCATTTGAGCAGCTGTCCGATGCTCAGTTCTCCACAGTGGTTGGCATGGCAGGGCAGCACTATCTGGCTCATCTTTACCTCTGAAGGGTTGCGATGGTGCTTTTCATCCTCCAGATAAAGGTTATGTAGACTCTCCTTAAAATGGGATTCTGATGCCATGCTGAGGGGCTGAAAATTCAGCAGCTGAGAATGAATAATATTCAATGCTCATATTAGAAATGTGAGTTTTGCTTTGAATACAGTAGTGTAGTCCCATAAAGTATTTGGACACCTCCGCTACACTTAAAAATGTGTAAGGTACTTGTATCAGATAACTAGAAACTGAACAAATAATTGTCATCTAAATTTTGAGATTAAATCTAACAAATCCTTTTCTTTTCTCTTTTCCATTTTTTTTTTTTTTTTGTTTGTTTTTGTTTTTGTTTTTAGGAAAAATGTAGCGTGTGCTGGGAGTATAAACTACTTGTTTATTGGTCAGAGGATAACTGACTGACATTGACATTGATTTTAAATAGATACACTAAACATCATGAAATACTTGAGATACTGATCATTTGATTGTGAATTAATAGCTCAGGAAATTTAACCACATGTAAGTGCACATCACAACGTTGTACTTTTAGTCTGGTAAGTACTTATTGCTGCTGAATATTGCGCAATCTTCAGTAACCTCCATGACACTCCTTAACGTTAACACCCTTCGTTTTAATTACAAAATTTCAAATACATTCTTGTGCTAATAAGATTCGTCTACAAATTCAGTTTAACATAAGAATAGATGTCATGTGGCATGTGTTTCTGCGCAGCACGTTTATGAAATGAAAAAACGTGCAATGACTATGCAGAACAGCATCGAAAACAAGTTTAAACTCAGACATGGCTTGATGTATACATATAAAGTAACATTCACGCCCTTACCGTGATCTGCCTAGAGAGTCTGGTTAGACCCAACAACCTTTTTCGCAAGATTATAACGCCAATGACAGTCAAGTGTTCACGGAAGACCTGCGCGCATGGGAAGTCAACAAAATACCTCTTCAGTTTAGACTATTCACTAAGACCCCGCCCCGTGTTTCACGTTTACATGTCCTGTAAAGTGCACAAAACTCTTAGGATACTTGTTTCAGGATCTTTCTCACATTAAAAACAACAACCTACTTACATATTGACAACAACATAACAATCGTGTTTGCAAACAGCACGGATTGTTTTAACACCTGCAGTTTTCGCTTAATTTGCTATCCGACAGGTGGCGCAACAAGTTTAAAAGCATACGATAGCGCTTCAAATAGAGTCAACAAAGCTTTGTTAGCATAATTGGTAACGTTAAACAGGAGTACAGATATATACATTCTATATATAATAATATAATAATTGTAATAATGTGCCGATATAATAAATAAATAAATTAATTAATTAATTAATTAATGTGGAATGAGATTTGAAAGTGTATTGTAGTATTGTCTCTATTCTCCACAGGAATTGTTAATACAGCAGATTACGAGTTGGAGACAAGTTACACAATTTCTCATAACCTAGACAAAATTAATAATCCGTTGATTTTGAGCCTGACTTTATTGTTTTAACTTTTATGCAGATAAGGGGGATCGTGAGGTCACGTCGAACAGCTTCATTGGTCTATGAAGCTGTCAATCATAAACCACAGGTCCCCGCCCATAGTTCATGATCTGGCTGTGGCAGGGTCGGTTGAAGCGGATGGGGTCAGAGGCTGGCTGAGCGTTGACAGCTGGAGCATAAGGAAACATCGCGGTCAAGCTGGCAGACGCGTTTATATTCAGCACAAGTTATGTTCGCGAAAGGTAAAGGGACCGCAGTGCCTTCGGACGGGCAAGCTCGGGAAAAGTAAGCGCTGCTCTCTCTCTTTCTTTAACGTTACTCGCTTATTTACACGTAAATTACAGCTGATGTCGCGTTACGTTATGTTGTCTCCTCTTAACAAGTGATCTTGTTCAGGACATTCTAATTTTTTATAGTGGAAACTGATTTTTTTTTTATTTGCAACAGATAGTTTTGTTTGTTTGTTTGTTTTACTTTATAAGATCTATCTAGCTTGTACTTGTCTGAAGCACCACTTGAAATCTGGTATTATAGGACTGCCTGTGTCTGTTTGTCTCCTTAAGAAGAATCGCTCTATGTTCTCCCAACTGTATGTCGCTTTGGACAAAAGCGTCTGCCAAATGCCTAAATGTAAATGTAAATGTAAATAAGAGAACTTTAAAACATTATTTGCAAGCGTTCATAATGTTATTGATTATTGTATATAAATGCAGGCAGTTGTAGAATGGCAACGGCAGTGGTACATTTTTAGGACAAGAATAAGACTATTTTTGGCATGGAAACAAACTAGACGTTTTTTTTATTATTGTTAATTTTAATACCTTTTATTGTAAGACATCTGTTTTGATTGTACAGGTTGGCATTGTACGTCTATGAATATTTGTTACACGTGGGAGCACAAAAATCCGCACAGACGTTTTTATCAGAGGTGTGTATGTTCATATGCATATTCATTCTTAGGAGCATGTGTGCATGATTATGTGCATTGTCAAATCATGTTATGCGTTCTTTGTATTAAAATCTTCTGCTGTCTGTTTTAATTGTGTTTAGATAAGATGGGAGAAGAACATAACCCTTGGTGAACCGCCAGGCTTTCTGCACTCTTGGTGGTGGTGTGTATTATCTATATTCAGTAGTTAAGAAGTATTGTACAATAATTGGAATTACATTTTTTTTTAATTGAATAATTTAATAGAATGGATAGCAGGCAGTGAAATTTCTGAGAAAAAGCTACTTAGCTTTATAAACAAACGAACAACATATTAAAATAATCTAAAGGGAAAATTATTTTAATTTAAAAATAACTATTTTTATAATTTGAATTTAATATATTGGGTTGTCTGGAAATGTTATCATGAAAGTTAATTTCAATGGAATTTTACCCAAATGAACATTTTGAAAATTTACTCATCCTCAGCTGGCCATCCAAAATGTAGATGAGTTTCTTAATAGGAACAGATTTGGATAAATTAAGCATTACATTGCTTGCAGATCCTCTGCAATGAATGGAAGCCACAGAATCATAAACTGAATCCACATAACTCCATAAATCACATAAATCAGTTAACATCTCGTGAAGTAAAAAGCTGTGTATTTGTAAGAAACAAATTTATCATTAAGATGTTTTTATCTTCAAACAGCTTCCGGCTAAAATACAAACTCTATAATATTGCTTTCTCCGCTGAGAAAGTAATCTCGTCTGAATCAGGAGAGAAATATACGCAGATCAAGCACCATTTACAGGTGAAAAACGAAAAATATTTTTAGACAAATACGTCATTGAAATTTGATGTGAAGGACAACAGAGGATGGACTTTTTTACTGGATGAAGCATTATTATGGATTATGGATTCATATTTTGTCCGGAAGCAATGGTTTAAAGTTAAAACATCTTACTAATGGATTTGTGTGTTATAAACATACAGCTTGTGGACTACTTTACTTGTGGACTGTTGTGATGTTTTTATCAGCTGTTTGAACTCTCATTCAGACGGCACACAGTCACTGCAGAGGACCAATAGTGAGCAAGTGATGTAACACTAAATTTCTCCAAATCTTTTCCGATAAAGAAACAAACATCTACATCTTGAATGACCTGTAAGTACATTTTCAGCAAATGTTAATTTTTGTTGCTTTAATATGTGTTCCTTATTAATGTTACAATCATTGTGACATTGCATTTTTTTTTCATTACAAACAATGCTGTCATTACACAGTGTGTTTTGGGACCTGTACTGTGCAGCACCTGAGAGAAGGGACACATGTGATCACTCCAGTGAAGCTAAGGCCTTCCATGACTATGTAAGTGATGTGTGTTTATTTCACCCTTCACTACCACATAGTGATAAAAGAGATCAGCTTCATGAGGTAAAACCACTGAAATACAAAATCTTTGTCTTGTAAATCTTGAGTTGCGCTAACCACACATGCATGATCAAAGTTGTTTTGTTTCTATTTCTGTTATATCATGCATTGTGCACTTTTTTTAAAGAATGTTTTACAAGAAAGTTATACTTTGTCTATGTAAAATTTTTACTTTTAATTCAGTGTGTTTCTTTGTAATTATTTGTAAAACGTTATCTTATCAGACCTTTAACATCTCATTTGACTTCTAATGCTCTTTGTTTAGATCATTGACAATGTCCTCCTCCATTTTTGGTCATTGAGGTTACTTTGATCCATTGATCACAATAGCTTTGATTTTGAAAGTCATGAATGGAAAAACTTGTGTTATTTATAACAGTAACCAGTCTTACACAAATCTTCCTAAATCCTAGAGTTTTAAAGTGCTGTACATGTTCTTAGGCTGGATTAAGTTGAGTAAGCTGTGAGCATTTATTTTGTAGTTGTGGAGCTTTGGCCTCTTCCACAACAGATTCAATCAGGTTGCATAACTTTAACTCCAGTGCAATGGCAATAGAATTACAATTAAAAGAAGGAACCCTTTCAAGGCTCAACACTAAGAATTCTTTCTTCTGGCCCCTGTCAGGCCAGTGGTTCAACTTTACTTGCCCTGCCAATATTTTCACTGGCCCTGCCACAACAAATAATATAGTTGCTGGCATTGTTTTTGACCCATGTTATCTTTTATTCTAATAAAATAACAACCAACATATTAGATAACAACAAATGAACAGTAAATGTCAGTAAATAAGTACAAATGAACAAATTACAAGCAAAAGCACATGAATTCATAGAACAAAGATACAAATGAAACGATGCTTTAGAAAAAAGCAGACGGGCTTATTGAAAACACAGATTCAATCTCTGCCAGCAAGTGGAGCTTGTAGAACAGCAGGGATACAGCTATTTCTTGGTTACCGCTGCGAACAAAGCAGCACTGTTCTTATTAACACTATTTTAAATGCATTATACAGAGGCAAAATTAAAAGAGTAACGGCACATTGTAAACAGTGAACTTGCTCTGTCTGCTACAATATTTTCTCCTGTTTGCATCAATCTTCGGCTTCTCTGGCCTCTGTTAGAGACTGTTTACACACATTGTAATATTTCCACACAAATGACATTTTGGATAATGATTGAATGCAGTTTGCATGCAAGCCCGGAAACCAACGTCGGTTGAAATATGTCTGTTCGATCAGTGCATCTGTACTCCACTATATAAATGAAATATATATTATTGTTAAAGCTACAGAGCTACTTGACAAGACGGGTATTTTGACATAGTTTTGTATATATTTGTCCGTTCAAGCGCAAAAAGAAAGAAATTAATCTCTCTGTTGCTTGAATGCTTTAAAATTGCTTAAATTTTTTAATTAGCAAGGCTTAAAAACGCATGCAAATTATAAACTTTTGTGACTATGTCGCAGTGGCCAGATCTGGGAAGTGGCAAATTCGTCAACTGTCCTGATTGTCTTTCACGCTGGTCCTGGGCCATCGAGCAGTCCTTATTCAGGGTTTATTCTGGTTAGTATTAAATTTAAGGCCATAAAAAGTCTTAAACTGCACAAAAAAAGTCTTAATTATGATTTCAAGAGGTCTTAAGTTTGGGGACGGAAAGACCAGAATTGCAATACGGCTTAATGTGACTATTAAACTTAAGGCTATGATTTTATTAAATAAACATGAGCGCTGCATGTTTCAAAGTCCGGTGCTGTGCTGCTTTGTGTACTGCCGTTACCAGGGAAAGTGTTATAATTCTGTCATTCAGAAAGTGCAAACTGCTGGCAGAGAAGGAACGTGCATTTTCAATAAGCCTTTTTTTTTGTTGTTTAGACAAATGTGAAAATTGACCCATGTTTTTACTGTTAGAATGTATCTTAAAAATCTAAACAGTAAAATGTATTTATGTGTTATTCAATTGATATAATAACTTATTGAAAATAATTGATTAAATTAATATAAAAAATACTTTTGACTTGAAGTAAATTTTCTTTAAAATTCTTTAAAAAAGTAAAAACTTTTTTTTATCTGAATATGTTACTATAGATGTTGCCCTACCGCACTCATATGGTATTTATTTTATTTGTGCAGGTCTTAAAAAGTCAAAATTTGAGCTTAAAAATCATGCAGAAACCCTGTTAAATGTATACTTTTATTCAGCAAGGATGCATTAAATTGGCCAAAAGTGATGGCAGAGATGAGGGAAGAGATTTATAATGGTATAGACGATTTCTTTTTCAAATAAATGCTGTTCTCTTGAACTTTCTATTCACCAAAGATTCTTGGAAATGTATGGCAGTTTCCACAAAAATATTATGCAGGATAACTTTTTTCTTTAATATTGGTGATAATAAAAAATGTTTCTTGAGCAGAAAATCAGCATGTTAGAATGATTTCTAAAAGATCATGTGACACTAAAGACAGCTGCTGGTTTTGCCTTCACAGGAATAAATTACATTTTAAAATGTATTAAAATAGAAGTCTGTTGCTTTAAATTGTAATAATATTTCACAATATTACTGATTTTACTGTATTTTTAATTAAATATATGCATAAGATTGAAAGCATAAGAGACTTTCAAACTGTAAGCCACCTTGTAAAGTTCTTTTTATATTTAAATATATTTTTTTATAGGTGTGCAGTCTAATGTGGAAGGTTTTATCCATCTTTATCCCATTTAAGCATAACAAGCAGTTCTCATGGGACCACCTGGCCCTTTAAAACCTGAAATGGTGGTCTTTGTCATGGAATGGGGGAGGGGATCTTACAAGATCTGATAATGGTAAGGTCTCCTCTTGCTTTTTTAGCTTTATAACTTGTATAGCTTTATATGACACAGCAGGAAAGCGTGTCGCACACACCCCAACTCCCTTCAGGGCAAAATAAGAATTAAAAACTGCTAGCAACCAGGCTAAGAACACAAACCTCTCCTTGGCAAAGTACATGATTTAGTAGTTTGACAGCAATTAAATACTAGTATAAGGTTTACAGTTTAATGTTGTATTCTAGGAATGTAGCAGATATTGAATGAAGTTGTTTTGCTTTGTCTCACTAGATTTGTCAGACAGACTTTTTTGAGTGAGCAGTCAAAATGTTGGTTGGATCAACAGCTGAATGCAAAAGGGCTTTGGTGGGAATCATTGATCTGACTGTCAAATCTTCCCATTGCTCTTTTTTTCTCACACCTTTGACGGTGTCTGGTAATCAGCGTTCACCTGATGGCCATTGAAAATGTGAAGAACTCCAGTCCTCTGTGTATTCTGTAATGATATTACCATGGATTGATTGCTTTGATCAATCAGAGGTTGAAAGAATTCAGTGCAAGGTCACACTTATGATCTCAGTCCTTTGTGTGGTTGAAGGCCCTCATCAGACAAATGCACAAACACATGCACACAATGTTTTTTTTTGGTCATGATGGAGTCATTCCACTGACTTTTGCTGTTTTTGTACTGAGGTAATAATGATATATAAATCTTAATCGATACCCTAAATGTAACCCTCGCTTGAACTTTTTCAAGGGATGCACAACAGATCTGTATATTTTCTGTTGTATTTTGTTTTTTTGTTTTTTTTTTCAGTATCAGTATCAATATAGATATTTAATTTTGCAGCTCATTTTCTCTGATTTTACATTTATAAACACAGAGCTCTGCACATGACATGCAGGAGAAAAGAAGAAATTGTGACCATGAATTAAGAATTAGTTCCTACAGCTTATTAATTAGTTTTAAAACTAGGGGACAAATTTTTACAAAATGGCCACAAGTGAACGAAAACAAGGCAAGTGCAAAGTTTTAAAGGTTTAAAACAGTTTATTAAAACATTTTAAAACAAATAAACTAATTAGTACAATGTGGCCATGCAAATTATTACAACATTGCAATAATTTAAAACAAAAGCATGAAAAAATAAAACATGAAAAATGAATGAAAAATGAATACGTTAAAATAATACTGGATAAATGTTTTCATTTGTGGCCAGTATGTCTATGGCTATTTTTTTCTGCATGTCATGTACATGTAATGTTCACTTACAGTTACTCTTTATAAATTGTCATAACATTTCATATTACTGTTTACTGTTTTGATGTATTTGATCAAATAAATCAGCCCTCTGTGAGCATAATAGAACTCTTTAAAAACAATAAAATATCTTACCCACCCCAAACTTTTGAAAGGTAGTTTAGCAGGCAGAACCTGATTTACACACACACACACACACACACACATCCTTCTCATTCTCACCCTTTTTGTCTGTTTATTTTTCACATCAGGGATATACACTAGCAGTAAAAAAAATAAATAAAAAAACTTTCTTTTGTGCAATGCCTGTCAAGACTAGTCAGTCTAGACACACCAATTTTCATTAACCATTGTTTTATGGTTTCAGATTAGTGAATGCATTTCACAATGCTTGTTTCCACACCATCAACATTGTGGAGGTCTTTGAAAGCATGGAAACATTTGTAATTGCAACATGTTTTTTTATTTACAGTTACTCAAAGGTTTCCACCACTGTCTGTGTTTACAGCCCAGGGAACAGCAGGGGACTGGAGAATACAGGAAGGAAGTGAATGACAGAGAGAGAAGGAGTACAGGCAGGGGGGGTGTTGGGTCAGGCCTTGGCTCAATCCTCAGCTTTTTTCCTGTGTGCTGCAGATAAACAAAACAAAATGAGGGTTAGGAAAATTTTCAGGGGCCGGCATTTGTATTTTCATATACGAGTTCGGGCCCCGGAGCACGTATCTCTGTCTTTATGTGTGTGTGTAAGAGAGAGAGGGTGGGTTAATTAGTTTGCTTGCTGATAAGAAAGCCCCTGTTTTTGGCTCAGTTGTGTGGACACGCTGCAACAGGAGTGGTTAGAAATGCAGCTCTCCACTTTTGAGCTATTCCAGGAATTTCCTTCTCTCTCTCTATCTCTTTCTTTTTGCCTGACTGTTGTCTTGCCGGCTAGGTGGAGTAGGGGGTATGTCTTTTAGGGGGTTGGAATGTAGTGCTGTGTTCTTTAGGCCAGGCTTAAGACCCACAGTTGCTGATCTGCCTGAATTCCTCATTATATTGTGGAGTTCTGGGTCAAAATGTTTGTGCCTCCATTCAGCAAGAAAGCACATTCTTGATGTTATTAGGGATAAGGCTAGTTTAGTTATAGAATTTTATTTAACATTTCTTTCTTTCAGAACAGAGCTTTCCCCTTCAGTCGTTCTCTACGGCGTTACGTCAATGATGTAATAACAGGGAGCTTAAAAGAAAAAGCCAGTGAACATTGGCGAGTGGAATTTGGATGCTAAGCCACTCCCCCGTACATACGAGAATATACAGGTCCTTCTCAAAAAATTAGCATATTGTGATAAAGTTCATTATTTTCTGTAATGTACTGATAAACATTAGACTTTCATATATTTTAGATTCATTACACACAACTGAAGTAGTTCAAGCCTTTTTTTTGTTTTAATATTGATGATTTTGGCATACAGCTCATGAAAACCCAAAATTCCTATCTCAAAAAATTAGCATATCATGAAAAGGTTCTCTAAACGAGCTATTAACCTAATCATCTGAATCAACTAATTAACTCTAAATACCTGCAAAAGATTCCTGAGGCTTTTAAAAACTCCCAGCCTGGTTCATTACTCAAAACCGCAATCATGGGTAAGACTGCCGACCTGACTGCTGTCCAGAAGGCCATCATTGACACCCTCAAGCAAGAGGGTAAGACACAGAAAGAAATTTCTGAACGAATAGGCTGTTCCCAGAGTTCTGTATCAAGGCACCTCAGTGGGAAGTCTGTGGGAAGGAAAAAGTGTGGCAGAAAACGCTGCACAATGAGAGGGGGACCTGCGGAAGCAGTGGACTGAGTCTGGAGTAGAAACATCCAGAGCCACCGTGTACAGGCGTGTGCAGGAAATGGGCTACAGGTGCCGCATTCCCCAGGTCAAGCCACTTTTGAACCAGAAACAGCGGCAGAAGCGCCTGACCTGGGCTACAGAGAAGCAGCACTGGACTGTTGCTCAGTGGTCCAAAGTACTTTTTTCGGATGAAAGCAAATTTTGCATGTCATTCGGAAATCAAGGTGCCAGAGTCTGGAGGAAGGCTGGGGAGAGGGAAATGCCAAAATGCCTGAAGTCCAGTGTCAAGTACCCACAGTCAGTGATGGTCTGGGGTGCCATGTCAGCTGCTGGTGTTGGTCCACTGTGTTTTATCAAGGGCAGGGTCAATGCAGCTAGCTATCAGGAGATTTTGGAGCACTTCATGCTTCCATCTGCTGAAAAGCTTTATGGAGATGAAGATTTCATTTTTCAGCACGACCTGGCACCTGCTCACAGTGCCAAAACCACTGGTAAATGGTTTACTGACCATGGTATTACTGTGCTCAATTGGCCTGCCAGCTCTCCTGACCTGAACCCCATAGAGAATCTGTGGGATATTGTGAAGAGTAAGTTGAGAGACGCAAGACCCAACACTCTGGATGAGCTTAAGGCCACTATCGAAGCATCCTGGGCCTCCATAACACCTCAGCAGTGCCACAGGCTGATTGCCTCCATGCCACGCCGCATTGAAGCAGTCATTTCTGCAAAAGGATTCCCGACCAAGTATTGAGTGCATAACTGAACATAATTATTTGAAGGTTGACTTTTTTTGTATTAAAAACACTTTTCTTTTATTGGTCGGATGAAATATGCTAATTTTTTGAGATAGGAATTTTGGGTTTTCATGAGCTGTATGCCAAAATCATCAATATTAAAACAAAAAAAAGGCTTGAACTACTTTAGTTGTGTGTAATGAATCTAAAATATATGAAAGTCTAATGTTTATCAGTACATTACAGAAAATAATGAACTTTATCACAATATGCTAATTTTTTGAGAAGGACCTGTAAGATGGCGGTGTGCATCCACTCATTTAAATTTCTGCTTTGTAGCCTCGCCTGTGTGAGCTGTAGAAGATAGAAGACTACCGTTGTGCCGCATTTCTTCCTTGGGCACGCCGATCTAAAAGAGCAAATTTCTTACATGGTTGCTGATAGAATCCTGCGGCATGTCTGTCCGGCCGTGTGCTTCTGGGTGCGGTAGTTTTCCTGACTTCTGACACAAACGCTTTCAAAAAAAATCACACAGGCTAAGGCACTATTGCATAGCACGATGGTATCAGCGGCCCAAATAACCCACTCGCAAGTCTGCGAGGCGGCCCTGACATGGGTGATCTGGAGATGGAGAGGTTTGTTCTTCGGGGGACGCCAACATTGTCCCCCCAACCCCGAGGGAGGGCCGGGGGCTTTGTTTCTTTACTGCCAGTGGTCAGTGGTACTGTGGCATTTCACATCTGTCCGTTCAGACACAGATTCCTCTGTCCTGCATGTGGAGATTGCGGTTCTCCTGGCGAAGGATGCAAAAGAGCCGGCCCTCCAGCCGAGATGGAATGCATAGTGTCTAGAGTACAGCACCAGGATCAGTACAAGTCCTCCCCTTTGGCCTGTCCCTGTCTCCCCACGTTTTTACCAAATTTGCAAAGGGTGCCCTGACCCCTCTTTGGCGGAAGGGCATCTGCATACTCATCTCGACGACTGGCTCATAATTGCTCCACTCTTCCAGGACAAGGAGCAGGTCCTGCTGGTTGCGCCAGACTGGCCCACCCGGACCTGGTTCTCCAACCTCATGCTCCTCGTGACAGCCCCTCCCTGGAAGATCCCCTTGAGGAAGGACCTTCCATGTCCCCCCCCCCCATCTAATTAGATAGTATTAGTAAGTTCCCACATGACTTAGCCGCCATTGTGCTCCACCCCCCAACGGTTGCTTCAGAATCTGGCACCCCTGGTGGGCCATCAGTTGGTCTACAGGGCGTTGGGATGGTTATGCATTGAGCCCCTTGTTCCGACACGCTTGCCTGCCGGCATTGGGTCTTGGCTGCATAACGCAGTTCAGGATTGTGGCATTTTCCAGAGGTCCCTGTTATTACATCATTGATGTAACGTCGTAGAGTACAACTGAAGGGGAACATCTCGGTTACGAAGGTAACCCTCATTCCCCGAAGGAGGAAACGGAGACGTTCTTGCCACTTACCTCTTGCCACAATCCTGGACTGTGCTGACATTCTCTGCACTATGTGTATTTGTTTATTGAGAATTTTTAGAAGTTAAAGCAGAAGTCAAAGCAGAATCAATCATTGTATCTCTGAGAAACACACAGCAGTGGTTGTTGTAGAGTGAATCTGTTTTATATTAGGATGCGTTTTCATCGATCCAATCACAAGTGGATATTTTTCAGCCACTTCCAGAGGTAGCTGAAAATGCAGATTGCATTTATAGTAGACACTCATGTGGTTGAATGCGTTCAAACAGCTACAAAAGAACACTTACTCTTCATCCCCTGACCTAACGTGAGTGTTATGGGACAGAGTTCTCTATGTTGCGCCAGAACCCACAATATACAATAAAAACCACTGTTACCATTCAGATTCTCATCATTCGCTTTTCTTTACAGCTTGCTCATAAACAGCGCAACGACTTCATTCATTCAATTGTATTTGTGCGCCACACTCAGTACTCCCCTTATGGTGATATATAGCCTGTGGACCAAGACAGTCATGGTAATTTGTCTCAGCCGACTGCTTGACTGAGCACATCACTGAAAACTCACCTTAATATCAGGTGTGAACAGGGTCAAAGTTGTTCAACGAGTAGGTTGAGTAAATAGTTCTATGACTGGAAAAAAGCTACTCAAAAGCTACATCCAATATTATGTACATACTGTACTCTTTAAGTAGATTTCTTCCAAATAAACACCTTGCAGCAGTAAAAAATGTGTGTTGTATGTAGAATGTTGGTTGTGTGAATGTAATCCAGATGTACTGTGTTCCTTTTGTTGTCATTGTCATGTTACCTACATCATCAAATCCTCTCCTGTGGCTTCAAGGGATGGTAAAGTGTCCATCAGATGCACAAAACCTAAGCACAGACTCTTAATTATCATGACATGTAAAGCATTTCTGCCCATTCCCCTCTTTACATCGTCTCACCTAAATGTAGTTGTTTGGAGAGGATATGGTTGCCATAACAACAGCCCAGGTGGCAGGTGACCTGGGTGGTCTGCCTTAAGCGAGCACACTGTGCCTGTGTCTGCCTGCGTTTGCTCCCCTCCCCCTACTCTGAACAAGCACAGTGCATCAACAGATAGCTTTGTGAATATAACAGTAAAAACTGTTTTAGCTCCTGGTGTTTAAATGCTCAGGGCAAAGCCCTAAACTAACTTGGGGTCTTTAAATGTTGTTTGATTGGTAATCTCAGCACAGACATAATTCACCTGAATTGTTAGTTAAATGTGTTCAGCCTAAAGGAAAATTTGACAGTGCTGTCAGCATTTACTTTATGATTATTAATTAGGCTCTAATAAAGAATAATCACATATAATAACTTGTTCCAACATGTATATGTATATGAAAACTTATTGTTGTACCAGCATGAGAAAAAAATACCTATTTCTGTTTTATTTTCATTTAAAATTATTATTTAGTTTTAGTTTTTAGTTATTTTACCAAATCTGTTTTTTTTAGTTTTATTTTTTCGATTCATTTTAGTATTAATTTTTATTTTATATGTTTTAGTTTTTATTTTTTTCTACATAATTTATTTGAACACAAGTAAATAACTTGGCAGGGGACAACTTTGGTAATGTTTAAATTATTCCTTATTTAATTCAGGACAGAGGCATCATATATATATATATATATATATATATGTGTGTGTGTGTGTGTGTGTGTATGTATATGTATGTATGTATGTATGTATGTATGTATGTATGTATGTATATGTGTGTGTGTTTGAACACAGTTGTGTGGTCACAGTGTGAAGTGAGAAGCAGCAGTCTGCCATTACTGGTTTCTTGCTGTAGCTGCTGGAGAAATACAATGTCAGCAACAATGATGCATTACAAGTGCATAACCACACTGCGGTTAAATTTAATTTTTTAAGAAAATGTCCCTGAAAAATCAGTCTCTGTGTGTTTGTACAAATCATTTAAGCCGGACTGTTTTACAAACAGTTCAACTGGATTTCCGCAAAGGCTGATTCTAAAAGAGAGATCAATACCAGTGCTTTGTGCACTAATATCATCTCCAGTCAAAGTATCATATGTTCCTCCTCAGTCGTTCACTCCGACGTTATGTTGAGTAATGTGTGAAGCTGTTGAAGCAAGAAGCTGTTGCTGACTCCGCCGTTCTGCGTAACCGGCTTCTAACCGACTTTTATGGATGGTTCATCACCCTAGTGCCTTTCTTCCAGGAGGTTCATGAGGAGCTCACCAAGATGTGGAGGGCCCCCTATACGGCTCACTCACGTCCACCAAGCTGAGGGCGCCCCCCCGCGACTGCTACACCTGCTCCGCCCCCTGCAACATCTAAGGAAGTAACCCCTCAGCCAGGGCTTAAAGCTGGTCACAGGAGAACGGCACACCCGCAGGACTGTGAAGTGACCCTGACACGGCCTACCCGGAGATGGGGGATTTGCCCTTCAGGGGACTCCAACATCTGTATCTCCCTGTGTCAAATGTGCAGAGCATCTCTTTTGAATCCCAACATGGGCATGGCACCGTGGCACACTGGAGTGCCGTATGCAACAAATGTCCAGGATGTCCAAATGTCCTGTCCAAATGTCCTGTCCAGGAGCCGTATGTGCTCCTGGACAGGACCTCGACTGCAGTTGACATATCAATTGCCTCGAGTTACTAGCAGTGCTTCTCGCTCTGCACCGGTTCCTTACAATGCTACAAGCCAGACACGTCCATCTTGGGATCTCTCCGTGGTCCTCCTAGGTCTGCATGGACCTGAGCTGAAATACCTGTCGCTTAAGACCTCTCTCCTGACCGTGCTAGACTCTATCAGGAGGATGGGGGACCTGCAAGCCCCCTATCTGTGCTCCAGTAGGGGGTCTCCTTCGCCCCCTCCAGTTATGGCATCATGTCTCAGTTTTCTACATGGTTCTTACAGTGTTTCCTTTCATATATCTATAGCTTTAGGTATATTCTTATTTTTTCCCACATGACTTTAGTTCTCGTCATTATGCTCCGCCCCCCCAATGGTTGTTCCATCTGACACCCCTAGTGGGCTCCTTATTAGGCTTACAGGGCATTGGGCAGGTTACGTAGTGAGCTCCATTTGTCCTGACATGCTTGCCTGTCAGCATTTGTACCTCAACTACGTAACGCGGTTCAGGTATATGGCGATTTCCAGGGTAGACCCCAAATACCTCACTCGCCGTAAAGTCGGAGTGAACAAATGAGGGGGAACGTCTAGGTTACATTGGTAACCCATGTTCCCTGAAGGAGGGAACAGAGACATTATGTCCCCCTCTCACAATCCTGAGCTGCGCTGAATGCTGGGTTGCAGCTCGGCTCCTCAGCAAAAACCTGAATGAGTGAATACAAGCCGCCATCTTATATACCCGTATGTACAGAGGAGTGGCTCGGCATGCAAATTCCACTCGCCAATGTTCATTGGCCTTTTCTCTTTAGCTCAGAGGTGATAGGGCTACAATATAGTACGATCCCAAATACGTCACTCGACATAACGTCTCCATTCCCTACTTCAGGAAACGGGGGTTACAGATGCAGCTTAGATGTTTGTTTTCCAAATTTCCTTTCTGAAAGAGCTTCCTGGCACTCAAGGCTAAACTTGCTAAAGCTACCATTGTTTCTGCCTGTTTTCATTGATGCTGCCTTCACATTTCCACTTTCCTTCATTTTTAAATAATGTGTAAATGCGCCATGCGAAGTGAAACTTTTTTTTTAATTAGTGCCAATTCGGCATCAAGCAATTGTTTGTTTTTATTTTTTTTTTGAGGTTTTGCCTCTTTTTCTTGCTGTAATTGCAACTTCTTTTCTGATAGCTCCAACTTGAGCTCCAAAGTGTTGTCGTCTAGAAATTAATGTAATTATGACATGCATATGCAGAAATCAAATGATAAAGATGGCTCCGAAGACAACAAGATGCTGCACAGTGCCAAGTTGTGGAGAAACGCAGTCTTTGCATTACTTTCCTTCTGGTCCCAGCATTAGAAAAGAGTGGATGAACTTTATTTTTAATGAAGTTCTAGTTCACATCAAGAACTCGGTCCTTCATTCACTTCATTTTACCATGGATTTATTTGTAAACAAGACACAATTCAACACAGGATTTTCAGCAAGATTGAAAATAAAATAAGATGCTGTGCTATATTACATCAGTAATGTTACTCAAGTGTAACTGTTTTTATTACGTGGTCACCATTACTTTGTCAGTTATTACACATCGTTTTATATGTAAGTATTTAAGTGCTTTTAACCCTCTGGAGTCTGAGGTGATTTTGGGGCCCTTGAGATGTACTGACATGCCCTGACATTTGTGCTTATTTATAACATACGATTTGCCAATTTTTTTATATTCAGCAAAAACTGTGCTACAATAATACTCACTTTTTAGACATTAATGGCTGTGTGTTGAGTTATTTTGAGGGGACAGCAAATTTACACTTTTATACAAGCTGTACACTCACTACTTTATATTGTAGCAGTGTGTCATTTCTTCAGTGTTGTCACATGAAAAGATATAATAAAATGTTTACAAAAATGTGGAGGATGTACTTACTTCTGTGAGATACTGTAGATCAACCAATAATAAAGCAGTTCTCTGAAATAGCTCAAAGGTCCATCTCACAAACCTTCAATTTTTATTGTCTCACATATTTAGTTGCGTGCCAGGGTTGGATCAGGCATGCAAGAGGATTTTACCCCCCGCTACCTGACCAGGGCCAATTTAGCCTGTGATGTTGAAGAGGTGTATGGTATGCTGGGGCAAAATAATTATTTTTGTTGTTGTTTGCTGTTTTCCACTGTACTCTACAGTAAAATAAATTAAGGAATAAAAAACATTTGTTTTGTTCATCATGCGAAAAAAAATGTTGTTTTTTTTTTGAGTACCACGAGCAAAACTTATTACCGGTTTTTATAGTATTGTTTTGAATTTATTTCATTAGTGTGTAAAACTGTTTTGTAGTAGGTTTGTGTGTCAGCAAGATTGAGTTGTTTTAAATGGAGATATTAATTTTGACCTGAATATAGGAAGTTTGGGGAATTAAGTTAGAAGTTATGGATTTGTGTTTCGCAAAAACGAGGCATAATTTCAAGAAATGCGTTTAAGCAATTGAGAAAAACTGTAACAGCAGACCAAAGTATTAAAAGCTGTCTTTTCAGGATGTTTTTTTTTTTTTTTAAAGGAATCATGATTTATAAGTGATATTTACACTTGAGAGCTTACTTAATAAAAACATACTTCAAGTTTTAGAACTCAAAACTAACCCCCAGTTTAAAACATGAATTATCAATTAATTATTAATGGCAGGATTTGAAATTTTAATATTGTGCATTTATTGATTGTCAGCCATAACATGGAAATAATTACTTATGGGCATCGAGTACCAAGTGCATCCCTAATTTTCTTGTGTTCTCCTCCACCAGGCAAAATTCATGTCCATACAAAATTCATGATAATGTATCTTGAATAAATGTGCAGGGTGTACCTGCTAAAAACACATTTGGATCAAAATAGCAAACTGGCAACTCTTTGTAAACATGAATCGTTGATTTGTACACAACTTTTCATTTTGTAGCTCTTCGTCTTAGAGACCCTTGTTTTACGTCTTGTGGTTTAATTGCCAGTAATGCTGCTTTTATCAGGGAGGTCAATTGGACAAGGGCATCAGAGAGCGCCCATAAACTGCTCTCCCTGGCTAATTATCCCATCCTCTGAGTACATTCTAGAGCTCTTTAGAGTCTCTCTGCCTATCAAACGATTGCTCAAAATAGTCTTTAGGTCAAACATTGTGCATTAACCACAGAACCCTGTCTCTGAATAATTTATTGCCCAAGGAAAATATTTACAAGCTTATCAAATAAAACACAGCAGTGGAAGCGTGAGTATAGGGTTGACAGGTGAGTTGGACAGAGGACCTGGACTGAGTTTTCTTACCTCTTAGATGCTTACCAATTATTTTTAGGCCACATTATTTGCCAGGTACTATAATTGTAAAGTAAGTTGCATCATTTTTGCCAAACTAAACACATGGGAGTAGCGGCACAGTGCAGTCAAGGCATCAGTGCAAACCCCTTGAGTCTGGTGAGTGTGTTTGCCACTTATGTCCTGTTACTGGTTACTTGCAGATTCTCTTAGGAATAAAGTGTGAAAGCGGGCTAACTCACAGCAGCTTTGAATTTCAGACTCCAGTTCACATTTAGAGTTTGAATGAAATCAACTGTTCTGATGCCCACAGAAAAATAGACTCATTCTTTTTTGTTAAAATTGCTTAATTGTAAATAATAATCAATGAAAGCCTACTGATTAATTGGTGAAATAATCAACGTAAAATATTAATCATTTAATTGTTCTAAAAATAGTTTAATTGAAATCTATTTAAAAAAAGTTTGTTGCAGCACTACTGAACACAAAAGGAATATCCTGGCCACTCATTCCAATAAAATAAAAGTAGTTGTTCATCTACTTCAGCTATTTATTAAATTAATCATTTGTCAGACTGACACCTGGGAGCGAGTAACAAACCATGAAGAACCAACTGCAGCAAAATCCTTTATCTTTTCACTTCTGCATAATAACAGGAACATTGCTCACAGCAGGAGATCTGATGTCGGACAGAGATTGTCTTGAAATGTATTATTGAAGCAGTGTTATAATGGCTGTAGTGATGGTACTTATCTGAGAGGGTTTCACTGGGCTGGGTGTTGATACACTAAAGCACAGCACAATAAAACACAAAGCTAACATAAAGTTGAAAAAATATCACGAGTAGTATGGTATTTGCTATTCCAATCATAGCCACGAGCACATGGAGGGGGCTGGATGGTTGAGCAGATGTCTTTACCTGAGAGGATTGTGGGTGGAGAAGGACTGAGACTCTTTAGAAAGAGAAGCTACAGGAGATAGCAGCAGATGGAGAGAGCATCTCTTCTTGCTCGAAGTCGACTGCTCCCTGATGCTGTACACAAGCCCTGACTCCCTAAGGAACAGCTGTCAATAGCCATTAAACTGCAAGCCTATCGGTTTTCAGTATTACAATGTCCTGATGGAGTCATTTTTGACGGTAATGGTCCTGATGGTCATGGGCAGAAATCACTGATCTATTTGTTGATTTTGTCTGAATGGCTTGAGAATTGCAGAGATAATGTGTTATTAGCAGATCAGATGCTTTTCTTCAGATCGGAGGCAGAGATCTATACTGCAGATTACAGTATCAAATATCACAGCTCTATAGATCTGGCATCTTATGGGCTCTTTATGTCCTAATGTAACCTCCCCCTTTTAGGGCTCTTGCATCACACAAAATCTCTGTCATTGTGTGTCTGGTAATCATTAATGAATCTCCAGGGGAACTGCTAACATCTGACAGGAGGTGTTGCCCCAGGCTGTGGTCTGGATTGATTCTTTACCTTCTCTCACTCTTCTGTCTCTTCCCTCTCTCACCATATTATTTAGCTACAGGGGTGTAAACCAGTGTTTACTTTTTTTGGAGATGCCAACTGGTTCAAATTTCACAATAATTATCAATTACATAAAATAGCAAAACAAAAATATATACACGCATACTTACTTAATGGCCTGTCATCAATTAATGCTTGCATTATATTTGAATAAAATAGGTTATTAATGAATTAATAATGGACCCTTTTCACAAGACTCTGATGACGCATTTCAACAGTCATCAGCATTGTAAAACCCTGAAGTTTTTTATATTTTGATTTTTAAAAAAAAAGTGCATTTATAACACTATACTTTGTATTATATCACCTTTGCATCAAATGACAAAAAAATAGTTAATGCTATTGCAAGGGTGTTTCTAATGCAGTGTCTACGGAAGGGACAGTAAACTTGATGTTGTTCAATCTTCTGACTGCAGTTAACATTCTATCTCAATGTTTTTCCTTTTTTGAAAGTTGTGAAAACACTATAATGGAGTTTATCATTTGCTATTTGAGAATGGGAATGCAAAAAATATATTTGTGGTACTCTCCCATTCAGTGCTCTTGAAGTTAACCCAACTATGACGACTTCTGCTGCTGAGAAACACGGAAATGTGAAAAAGGTTGGATATGACTGAAGATGATGGCTTGCTTTGATGGATTCAGTTCATTCAGTAAAGTATCTGTGTGTACAGTGTTTCCTCAGTGATTTATTTTACTCTTCTTTTAGTAGTTGATAATCAGTCATTTAACCCCTGGGCTGTTAGATCTTATCTGGCTCTTATAAGGTCAGATGTATGGATGGCATCATATTAAGAGGCTTTGTTACCAGGCAGATGGCACTCATCTCCTTGCTCTGTGGAGACAGACAAGGGTGATGCATCTATTCAGAGCTGGCCAGCACTCCTTGTGGAAAGTAAATGTGTGAATAAGCAAACCAGTAACATCTGTCCACAAGTGACAGACAGTAGGAACACAGCAAGTGTGTTTTGACTGTTAAATGGACTCTGTGTGATAAGTTGGATGCAAAATAACCAAAGAGTTATTCGATTTCACACTGTAAACAGAGTGCGATGTAATAGTTTTAGATGCTTTGTGCACAAAACAATGCCACTTTAAAACCTTTTACTGTAAATTTACAGTAAAATACAGGCATCTGGGTTTTCAGTCACTTATACTCTATTTTTACAGGACCACTACTGCAACATTTACAGTATAGTACTTTTATTAATAGAGTATCCTCCTGAAATACTCTATTTTGCTGTATTAAACTGTATTGTCTACACAGCAATTCATTGTATTTATACAGGGGGTTACTGTAATTATTGCTTTTCTTACTGTACCTAGATTAAATTCGTCATTAAATAATTAAAAATGTCATACTTTTCTACATAATGGCAATAGGAAATCGAAAAGTTAAAAGATTTTAAAAACATTTTTTTTTTTTTTTTTTTTTTTTAGACAAAAATAATACAGTAATCTTATTTCCTTTATTTGTTGTTCCAAATGTGGCCGAAAACTTATCAGAAGCATATTTTAGAGTGCTGTTCCTTTTTGCACAACGTTGCCAGTCTTGTAACTTTGACTTTCCTGGTTCTTGGGCCATTTAGACTAAAGTGGCTAATAGTCAGAAAAGCAAAGTCAAATATACACACACTTATAAATGGGCATATACACACACTTATATGTCAGAATGCCCATCTTTGCAAGTATCCTCTGTCATTTATGTCTTAAGCGATCGTAAACAGTTGAGAAAAAAACCGTGTTTATCAGCATGTTAGATCTGTGCATTCAGTCTTAAAGTAATAGCATGCTAATAAACCTGTTTATGTTAATCAAACAAGAGAGAAAATCTCTTACTGCTCTTAGTCTTGACTAAATCACTATTTTTTTTCTTATTTCTAGTGCTTGAAATTTATCAGGGAGGTCATTTCATTTGTATCTTTGTTCTATTATAATTATTTTCCTATGACTTGTAATTTAGTTTCTGCCAGTTTGTCTTCAGTAAGCTTTTTTTTTTTAAATTTATGTTTAAGTGATGCTTGAAAAATAAACCAACTCTCACAAATAGCTTATAACTACATACAAATTCACTGAAAAAAAATACTGTATATTTACAGACATTTTGTAAAAGACACAGCATTTTATTGTTTTATGAAAATACAATATAAATCAGTTAGACAGTACCTGAAAACTTACAGTAAGGCTTTACAGTGGACTGTGAAACGTCTCCTAGGTTACGTATGTAACCATGGTTCCCTGAGAAGGGAACGAGACACTGCATCCTCTAGAGGTCGCTTTGGGAAACTGTTGTAGTTATACTAGCGCAACCTCACAGTATAAAAGGGCACCGGTCGAACACATCATCCGCTGCTTCTTCTGAAGCACATGTCCGAAGCATTGCAATAAGTCTAGAGGACGCAGTGTCTCGTTCCCTTCTCAGGGAACCATGGTTACATACGTAACCTAGGAGACGTTCCCTTCCAAGGGAACTCGAACTGCGTCCTCTAGAGGTTGGTTTGGGGAATGGTTATACCCACGCTGCCATGCTAAGGGGAGTGCAAGCTACATAATAAAGGCAAACACTAAGTACCAGCTCTACACTCAGTGAGGGAGCTGCCCCAATGACGTCCATGGCTGTCAGTGACTCCATCCCTCCGGCCAAGCCCTGAGCTGCCTATCGTAAGAACTTACCTGTAAGGGCAGGGCTGACAGAAGCCTGACCCTAGGGCAGCGCTCAGACCTGGAATCAGAGAAAGGGACTCCTTCAGAGATATAACCATCTGTCTAGAACAGAGTCTAGACGTTGGTACATCACCAAGGGGTTACCAAGCCCTGTGTGACCTTGCTCAAGGAGCTGGCAAGGCAGGTCATTGACACCTCAATTAGAAGTATCGAATAAGATTCAAAAGTTGAGTGTAGCTAAAGAAACCGGGGCTCAACATCTCAAGAAGGGGTACAGAGCTGAACTCGTAATGCCCACCATACAGGTTTTTAGAAAGAACACAGGAACTAGTGTGCATTCTTACCACCTTGTGGATTTTAGAATGTGCCTGGAAAGCCAGGACACCAAATACCATTCATGGAAGAGGAGGCTCTGGGAAGCAGAGAGCTCAAAACCCAATCAGATGGAGGTTCTGTCTCTCAGGGAGCAGAATCGTGCTTAAAATCACCTTTTAATAAGGGGAGCACTGAAAAGCTCAAACTTGAGCAGTTCTTAGTGGAATACCCTGGAGCAGAGGGGTTCCATCCTCCAGATACAATTGGTACAATTGCTTGACAGGGGACAGCATGCTCACAGAAGACCCTCCCCTCATGAGGGGAGCGAAATAGGCTGATTTAGCAATATTCCACCAGGGCTATGAAAAAAATAGAGCCATACAGAGCAGAGGCTCTACTCTGAGACCTGGGAGTGGCAACTCACAGAAATCCCTCAGTGAGGGGAGCATTGCCAGGCTCACAGAATGTCAAAAAGAGAAATCACAGACAGTAGGGTAGCCTAATGGCCTGGGCTGCCGTTTAGGGGCTGCAGGAGACCAAGGGTTCTATATCTAAAAGGTCAGCAGCCTCCGCACAAATCAGTGTAGTGGGAGGCGAAACACATTGGGTGGCAGCAAGCGGCCGATGAGATTATCCAATGAGATTGTGACAAAGCTCTGCTCAAAAAATGGCGAGCATTCAGCAGCCATGGGGTAGATACCAAACCATCAATGAAGAGGATGATCTATCCATTCTGCCCAGGCAGGCGTGCTCAAATGACCCTGTCCCAGCAAGGGGAGCACAATCAGAAGAGGTTGTTATCAACACTATAACAGCCGAAACGAATATGCAGCAGCCTTGGGGTAGATGTCCGGTCATTCAAGAGAGGATGATCTGCCCTTTTTACCCAGAAATGGCGTGCTCAAGCAACCCTGCCTTAGTTAGGGGAGTACTGCTAAGCCTCTCCAAGACCGGAGAGACATAATAGGGGCAAGAAGAGGTCTAACGACCTAAGCTGCTGAATTCAATGGAGCCCAGGAGCGACAGGCCTAAAAAACCCAGCAAAGGGGCAGTACAACCTTTGCACCGGCTAGTGTGGTGGAGGGATAACCCATCAGGCAGCAGCAAGTGGCCGACTTCTCTGATGAGGATGCTGAGAGACTCAAAACTCGCACCACTAGTGATTGGTTGCTGCAGGGTGAATGCCTAGCCATTAGTGGTAGGAAGGATCCACCCGTAACACCCATAGGTGGCGTGCTTCAAGTGACCCTGCTTGAGCGAGGGGAGCACTGCAATACTCATCCCAAGCCAGGAGGGATATCACAGGGAAGGCATAAAGATCTAGGCCGCCGTACCCAAGGGGCTCATAAGGCCTTTTAATACCTCAAAACAGGGTAGTGTGACCTCCGCCTAAGGCTTTCAGCATGGTGGGGAGAAAACACATCGGGTGGCAGCAAGCGGCCAGCTTATCTAATGCAGTCAATATGGGTATTCGGTGGCCATAGTGCTGGTATCAAACCTTCAATGGGGAGGAGGATCTACTCAGTCCTGTAAAAGATGGCGTGCTTCAGCCACCTCACCTTAGTGAGGGGAGCACTGCCATGCTCACCCAGTGTCAGGGGAGATTTACAGAGAAGGCCTAGAAAGGCTTTGGCAGCTGCACCCAGGGGGCCCACCAGGACCATGGGTATAATGCTGCCAAAGAGTAGCAACCTAACCTCCAACGGGAAGGAGGACCTCCACAGCCTTGTAAAAGATGGCATGTTACAACTACCTCACTTTCGTGAGGGGAGCACTGCCATGCTCATCTGATGTAAAAGTGTAGGAAAACAGGTCTGATGACCTAAGCTGCTAGTCTAAAGACTCCAGAAGGCCAAGGGCCTTTAATACCCACAATAGGGTAACCTCACCGCTGTACCATTAAAAGTGGTGGAGAGAGAAACCCATCAGGCAACAGCAAGCGGCTGATATCCGATGAGGTTACGTGGAGTAACTAGTAGCTATAGTGCAGGTGCTCAACTCTCCGCAGAGAGGAGGACCAACCCTACTTGACCAGTGCTAGATGGCACCAGCAGGGGGCATTGGAGCGAGATCCAGCTTCGAGGGGGATCCCAAATGCCCACATAGTCAAATACCTGAAGTGGTATGGACATGCATTAGTACCCTCAGCTAGAGCTGAGGAGGCACTAGGGTTGTGCCGATAGACGATAGTATCGTGTATCGACGATAGTCAGAGATATCGCCTGTTGCGGATGCCTTTGACGATATCAAGACGATTATTATTATTATCTGTCAAAAATAGACTAGGCGCTTATATTTAGCTAAGCAGCGCGGAGAGCCACGCTAGGATGCTTTAGAAACTTGCCGCGGGGCGTCAGAGCCGTAATGTGCCGCAGACGTGTACAGTGAAAATACGGGGTAAGAGATTTTATTCATCATATAGTGTAGATGTGTGCATAAAGTGCATAAACTCCCTATAGACTAGGATAGTAATGTTCTTTGCTCGTTTTATGTAGCTGCTTTTTAAAATAACTAAGGAAATATAAGCATTATATTATCCAGCACTGCACAGTCATGGATCTCCGAGGTGGTAAAATGTGGTTTAGGCTGAAACAAACAAATACGTTCAGAATCCGTATGTATATAGTAAACATAAACATTCACCTCAGTAACATCTGTATGCGCGTCAAGTAGAAACATGATGAGATAAAATGGCTCAAAACATACGTACGCGAGGCTGAATCCAGCTTCTTATTCACAGCTTCTTTTTGACGCTGTCCGTTTCACCATAACGCGACGTTTCCCGGGGTTCTTAGCTCCTTATTCACGCGCATCGCTTCTCCACATTCTATATGAACAAAACTACAGTATGGACTAATGACAACAATCAGACATGCAGCGGTAACATTGTCGCAACGTGACGGGTAAAGAAAGATAAATTGATTTGCATTCATGCACGCACATTTAGCTTACCACTCACTGAAGATAGCGGATAGCAGACAATGAAACCGAAAGTAAACTGGAACCACTCAGGTGGAACTATCATCAGCGCTCTGTACACGCAACGAGACTACCTTTACAAAACGAATAAGGAATTTAGTACATGGATAAATAAATAAAGTAGCACGATAGTATCGTGTATCGGCGATCTCACAGGCTGACGATAGGACGATATGAAACTTCAGCATATCGCCCAACACTAGGAGGCACTCAGCTAGGGATTGCAGTAATGTAACGGGGAGCCCAACGTCAGGAAATACTCCGGTAGTAGTATTACTATAGTAGAAACCGGGGGTCCCGAGATGAAAGGAGGGTCCCACCTGAAACACAGGAAGAACACACAAACCAACCGTACAATGGTTTAATCACAGATATCCATTTATATAACTGTAAAGGATCATACTCACCAAGGGCCTCCAGATCGCAGTAGCAGTGGTAGTAGAACTAAGGCCGGACCATCAGTTGTCCTAGAATAATAGAACATATCCCATGCATCATAGGTCCAAAAGAGAGACTGCGAGTGAGAAGGCGCAAGGGAATTGGGGAGGAGATGTGCGGGTAGATGTAAAAACCCCCAGAGGGAGGCTAGTGGATGTTCATTATTACTTTGGCCTGGACGAGAGCGTTGGGAACGCCTCATCTGGATCACCTCCCACAGATCTTGACAACCTTGACGTCCTCTTCTCGGCCCGCGCCGCTTCCCAGAAAGCTCAGAAGGCGAAATCGGCGCATCGAGAAGGAAGCCCTTCTCTTTCTTTCCGATAACTGTCAGCATCTATTTTTTTTAGGCATCATCTCATAGCCATTTTCACGCATTCCATATTAGAATAACTGGTTTGCGGAAACCTATGAATGCGTGAAGAAAATGGCTTATTCCATGTCTTCGCAACCTCCGTGTGAAGATCGGGAAGAAATGGAAGGTTCACTTGAGCTGGAGGGCTATGATCAGAAAGGTAACATTCATCGAGACGACCACACGGCGTCACCTTCCTAGTTCGCTTTCATGGAAGATCCAATCTAACCGTGGCACTATCCTTAACCTCCAACATCTTTTCATACGCAGGACAAGAGGAATGAGATGATTCAGTATGAATATATTCTTCCTCATCTAACATCTCCTGTTCTTGCTGGGGGAACCCAGCAGAGCACAGGCTGCCAGATCAGATGATGTGAGAGAGATCGCATCATCCTCCAGCAGCTCGCTCTCATCACCGACCGACAAATGAGAAAGGGAAAGCCCTTATCTAACTTATCGGCGAGTTCCACCTGCAATCCCCATGAGCTCATTTTCCTCCGTGCCTCAGCAGCGACGGGTCCTGAGCCAGGGGAAGCAGATGGCTGTCCGTCTTTCCTCGAAAAGACAGACAAACGAGAGCGGAGCTGCCTCATAGGAAGCAGCTCGCAATGCACGCAGACCGCCCCCTTGAGGACATCGCGTGCGTGCTCTTCGCCCAAACATATGGCGCAAAGATACAGTCACCAGGTGCCACTTCTTAAACGTCTTGCTAGTGCCAGCCATGATAAGACAAGAATAGAGTGCTTACCGTTTGTAGATTACACAACTTCAAACAAAACAGTTGCTAAAGAAGAAGAAGAAGAAGAAGGCCGCTAGTATGACGCGACGAGAAGTCATAGGCTGCCGCCGGCAGGTAGTGTTGTAGTTTTTGCATGTAAGCTTCAGACATGGGTCACGAAGGAGACGTTCCCCAAAGCAACCTCTAGAGGACGCAGTTCGAGTTCCCTTCGGAAGGGAACCAGATTTTTTGAAGTTGTAAATAAAACAGATAATTGGAGTGGGTTTTACAAATTGTTATTTCAGTCTTTCTACTTCAAAAGTTTTACTGGCTGTTTTTGTAAGTAATTGTGAAAATGTACTAGCAATTTCTAAATGGAAATTGTTTCAGTAAATTCTTCACCAGAGTTGTATAATGCTGCTATGATATGATGATATTTGCTATTAAAGATATTTGTTATAGTTTTTTGCACTGACCTTCAACCCTGCAACATTTAACATTGAATTATCTATTCAATTTAAACATCTATTCAAATTATGTATAAGAATTCTAACTGTGACAGTAATTAAATAATATGCATAACATGCAATAATATGGTTTTGGTTAGGTAGGTAAAGATTAATAACTATTAGTTTCAAAGAATTACCCAATAAAAAACAACTAATCTAAACATTAGGGAGGGAGCCAAAACATTCCCTGAAATTTTAGCGAGCCAATAACAGTTTCTTAAGGAAATGTCCTTGGTTACAAGTGGTCACTTCCAATTGAAAATCACCTCTGGACTAGACTGAATTTAATGTGCTTTTTACCTTAAAGTAGATCAACATATGCAGCAGCCTCTATTGTCAGTCTGATCTAACCATTAGACATATTATTACACAAATATGTGTACTACGAATGGCCAGATTGTGTAAGTTATATTTTATTGCAACTGGTATGGGTACATTCCATGTTCACCGAACCTTTAGAGTGCTTCCACATCTTCTGCTTCCTGTGTTATAAATCATGCAAGTGCTGTATCACTAATCCATAGCTATTCTTTGTCATAGTGTATTTTCAAGGTCACATAGCCCTCAGGCTTGACCACATGAACTCACTCATCTTTGCAGATATCCTACATATGTGCCACCAAGGCGATCAAGTACCTCTTAGCCCAGGATCAAATGAATATATTAGTTTTCACAATCATCTAGCCAGATGGATCTTTTGTTTACTGAGGTCAGAGCTAGACCAGGATTTTCATTCAGTATTGGCAGAACGTGTCTGTGGTCCAGGTCTGCTGTCTCAAGTGCCATCTAATATGTGTTCCCTGAGCTCCATCACAACCATATCAGATGAGAATGTGTGACGTTTTTGTTACACAGAACATTAGAAGGCAATATTATGACTATTACATGTGAGAAGGACTAGAAGCAGGAAATAGAGGAAGCTTGGCAGTTGACTGGTCGTTTAAATTGATGGGTGGTGCCGTAGGCATGTACAGAGATCCCCACAGGGGTTTGCGATGGACTGATAAGTGAGATTGGCTCAGGAAGTCAGTTATCTGCCAGGAGAAGAATAGTGATCAAGACTTATACTATATATATAATGCTACATATAAAACTCCACAATTCAGTAATGTCATATTTAGTGTTGTTGTTTACCTCGCAGGGTTTGGTTTTTTTTTTGTTTTTGTTTTTTTGATATTCCGGGACATGCTGAACAAGTGGGTCATTGTCTACATCAACGACATCCTAATCTACTCAGATAACTATCAGGACCATGTTCAACATGCTAGAAAGGCTGATACAACATCAATTATACACCAAGATGGAGAAGTGCCAGTTCCACCAATCAAAGGTCTCCTTCCTGGGCTACGTCATCAGCGCAGATGGGGTCGCCATGGACGATCAGAAAGTTGAGGCTGTTTTGAACTGGCCACAGCACATAACCCTAAAAGAACTTCAGTGCTTCCTAGGCTTTGCCAACTTCTACCGCCGCTTCATATGCAACTTCAGTTCTGTTTCCGCTCCATTGACGTCCATGGTCAAGAAGGGTTGTCACCGACTCACCTGGACACCAGCCGCTCTCGAAGCTTTCAAAGACCTTAAGACTCGATTCACCACCGCTCCCATTCTGCGCCACCCCGACCCTGATAAGGAGTTTATCGTGGAGGTTGATGCCTCGAGCACTGGCATAGGCACCGTCCTCTCTCACAATGAAAGTGTTTTTTGACCTTGCACGCATGTCAACCTTTTGTTGGGGACTCCCAAAACCAAAATATGAATCTTGTTTTTTTTAAAAATCTAAAGAACCTTTTTTCCACTATGTTACATTTTTTTTTTATTAAATTTATGGTAAAAAAAATGGCAGCTGTGGTTGCTGGAATTTTACAGCAAAAATATGGTAGCAATGTTTTAAGTTTTGCGGTTTTCACTTAAATTTACAGGTAAATACTGTAAATGATATAATGTTAATTTACCAACCTGTTGAAGTACTGAAATCTGTTTTGTACCTTTGTAATACACTGATAACCACCAAAAGCAGGTGGTGATGAGAAAGTCACATGATGAACCAAAGCCCATCACAAGCAGCTTTTAAATATTAACATATATAGAAGGTGCACAGTGTCATTCAAACAAACACTAAACATCATCATGATCACACACATGAAACTAAACTAATGCAATAAACATTCATTTAGCAACATTAGATGTTACATACAACCCTAATGTACAAAACCGCTAAGAAAAAAACTAAGAAGAAAGAGTTATTTCAACAAAAAAAACATCAAATTAAAAAAAAAAAAAAGTATCAATTTACTGTCTATTACCATCAACGATTTAACAGGTTTTTATTATAGCATTTTTAAAGTTTTTTTACCATTAATTTCAAGATCATTTTTTACAGTTAATCTTTTGTACAATAGGTTTCATCAATATTAAAAGTAATATTCCCTCCACACTTCAGAAACTGTGGGCTTCCACACAGGCACACATACACATCAATGTATGTTCTGTGCGAGAAGACTTTTTTTGACAGTGGGAAGGACATAGCCTCAAAATTAGGTGAATAACACAACATAATTCCAGCAGGTATTAAAATTAAGAAATTAGTAGTAAGTAATGTTATTTATGCTATCCCCTATCATACAGTTTTTCTGCTAATTACTTTGGTGTTGTCTGCATGTAAGTCCTTGTGTAGACCCTTTTGTTGCATGTAAAATATATGATTGGAGATTTTACTGCTATTTTCTTCTTTCTAGTTGGTCGCCATTTGGCTAGAAAAAGCGTTTTAGCAGTGTTGTTCTGTATAGACACAATCCATTGACAAATGCTTTTCTTTCAGACAGTTTTCTCCAGAACTTGATTGTGGGTAAATATTGAATCTTTAAGGAACAAATGTGGTTCTCATCAACAGACTTGGTGTCTCATGTTTGTCTCTGCTGAATTGCATTGATCCACAGATCCATCACTTGTCCAACACAATGCCATTTTATGCCTGGACTCTTTTGGAGTTTGGTAATCTCATCAGTTAATCTCTGTTTGTGGTATTTGGTCATGGAGAGAACAACAGTGTTTAGAAAGGAGATTAGTTTGGACTGCTGAGGAAATGCCCTAAATTATGTCCCTCTGGCCTAATTCAGGGGTCTAAAGGGATTGTGAAGTGTTGATAAACTGTTGCTAGAGCAATACATGTTTAGAGTCCCACATGAGGATGTAGAGAGATATCTGTTGATGCATAGTCTGTCTGTACTCCCAGAGCTGAGCTAGTGACTCTCTGAAGACCTTAATAAGCTGGCCATGTTTTGCTGCAGTCCAGTGAGTGGCACTAAAAAAAGCATGTTCAATTTTTTTCTCAAAAAACAGATAAATGTTACTGTTCAAACATTTTGATACATTGGTTCGTTCATGTATTGTGACACATCACAGATCATGAAATGTCCATTAAATGGTTAATGCTCCATCACATTTAAAAACAATGTGTCCACAACACTAATCCCAACTGTAAAAGCATGAGCTAAAAATGCATTTGCTAAAGCAACCACTTTGAGCTTGTTGTCGAACCGTATTTCACAGGAGTTGTACCCGAGCACTCCGTATCGCAAGTGCAACACTACCAGATGAGTTAGATTACTAAATAAGAAAAGCTGTGCATATGGAGCTGGATATGTGATGCAAACATTACAATGTATTTTTTTTTACAAATCATGCATTATGTTAAAGTAGTTTTAAATCAGGGGTAGTTCTAGAGTGCTGCTGTCCTGCAGATTTTAGCTCCATCCCTAATCAAACACACATGAACAAGCTAATTAATGTCTTCAGAATTAGTAAGGCTATAGGCAGGTGAAGTTTTTTTTCATGGTTGGAGCTGAACTATACTCTTAATTTAAAAAAGGAGCCAAAAGTTGTTTGTGTTTTACTGCCTATAGTGTTCATTTCAGCTGAAAACTGCAGCGAAGTTTTTAGAGTATTGCAAAAATGTGGGCAGAGGCACGTTTATCAATGAGCCTAGGTTGGAAACGTTGTTTGTTTTGTGCACACCACAGAAAATAGTTGTAACAAGGTGTCTCAATAAATGCTATTCATTTGGTGGTTGTTATAACACATAGACTCCCAAAAGATGTTGGTTTGATGGCTCGAAGCAGCAGTGTGCTATAAATGAGCATAAATTTAACTATTTTGAAGTGTTCAGTGTTATCTCCACTGTCCACTTGAAGCAGCTGTATCAAGATGATCTGCTTAAAGGGATTTCTGTGTAAGATGTCGCCTCACCTGTCTTAAGTCTCTTTAGTCCTGACCTTTGTTGTAATCCGCTTTCACTCGCTGACACAGAGCTGCTATAGTAACAGCGCAGAAGATTGAACTTGAAAGAATGACCAGCTGTTCCCCCAACCAGAGTTCTCTCAGTGAAAGACTGAGAGTGAGTAGTAACAATTGAAACAGCTTTTTGCAGGGTTAATGCTACCGTAATGCAGTTCTGTTTGACAGATGCTGCTAAAGTCTCAGATGCTGTCGACATGAAGCCTAGTCCATGCAGAACTATCTGATCGACTGAGGTTGGTCAGTTTACACGACATTTGGGGGTGACTTACTCTTAAATAAAGATAAGATATACCACAGATGCTTAAGTGGTGGCCTATTTCTCTTATGTTCACAAAAGCTGCATTCATTTGATCAGAAATACTGTAAAAACAGTAACATTGTGATTACAGTATTAACCAAAATAATAATTTCTATGTATGTTTAAATGTAATTTATTCCTGTAATGGCAAAGCTGAATTTTCAATAGCCAATACTCCAGTCTCCAGTGTCACATGATCCTTCGGAAATCATTCTAATATGCTGATTTGCTGCTCAAGAAACATTTCTTATTATTATCAGGTGTGCTGCTTAATATTTTTGTGGAAACCATGATATATTTTCCAGCTTTTGTACATCTTTTGTAACATTATAAATACCTGGTTAATTTAATGCATTCTTGATGAAAAGAAGTGTAGATTTCTTGAAAAAACTACTACTAGTACTAGTGTATATTTTAATTACCATCATTCATAGTTGTTTTTTTTTTTTTTTTCTCCTCTCATTACAGAGTGCTGCTGCAGCCCCGAGTCCAGTCCTAGGCAACATGCCTTCCGGTGACAACATGCCAGGTGGGCCTATGCCCCCTGGATTCTTTCAGGTAGGTCATTTCTCCTCACCCTTCAACCCCTCTCCATAAACCATCCGCAACAATCAAACTGCAAGCCCTCAGGTGCACAGACACGTGCCACTGGTTCATAGAGGAACCATTATGCCAGTCTCTGGTCATCTGCCAAGCTGAGTGTCTGCAGGGAACCGGTCTGATTGCGACCATTAGCTACTAATGGCAGGCAGGAATATGTACATTCTCCACTCTGAGAGTGGGTTCGCCATTGCCCTGCTGAGTAGCACTAAATGTGTTGGTGGGAGGCACCTTCGGCAGTGGAGTTAACATTTTATCAGTCATGAGTTTTCTGAGGGGGTGACTCATCGAAATATCATAACGAGTTCTAGGAAAATATTTATGGATGAAAAGATGTTTATAATGACATTTTCAAAGAAAGCATTTGGAGAAATCTTTCTCAGACCAGATGGAGTCATGACCCTCCGAGGGCTTTGTGGGAATGCAGCAAGGCACAGATTCCTAGATACCTAGAGCTGCAAAGCAAAATAACTGGTTTATGCAATTCCTGAAACATGCATCAGTGGATATGCAGGAAAACTTTGAACAGTTGTGCATTTTGCTGTAACCATATGGCACATGTGCTAACAGTGGCACGCAGAAGGATCATCGTTGTCATGAGCAATAAAAACTGCATACTGACGTACATTTTAGGAGCTATAAATACTGTTAAAGTGTGAGAATTAACCTGCTGTAGTCTACACATGCATGTGGCTCCTGCAAATCATTTGCACGAACGCTACACATTTGAAGTGCTTCAGATCACAGTCCTACAGTGCTCGTCAATGTCACAATAATGGAGAAGGCTAAATAAATCCAAGTAGGCTGGGTTTACTGTTCACAGAAGCAAAGCGTGAAGTTTAACATTATATCCAGTCATATTTAATGCTATATCCAGTGATGAAAACAGTTTGACTTTTTTCTTAAATACGGCCATTTTGAGAGAGAGAGACAGAGAGATTAAAGTTGCATGTGGGAATTACCTGTGTCTGTCTCTCTCTACAAACAATGAAGTTGAGTTTAGTTACTTTAAAAACATTTTACCCCCTTGTTGCTGAGACATATAATGTAGCGCTTCAGTATTGATCAATAAAAGTCTAAAAAATATCTAAAAACTTCAGAAATTATTTATATGATTATCAAATATAGAGTTTTATTTGAACATTTAAATATGCTTATGTACTGTATAAATACAGCATGCATTTTTTTTTTAATTTGTGGGTTATTGAACTTGCCACTTTATGCCCATAAGGTTGCTGACCTCTGATTTCGAGTATGGTTAAACCCCATTGCCCTCTAGTGGTGACATGGATGATGATTTGTAAAACCATGTTCCTAATTTTTTGTTTGTTTGTTTTTCTGTAGAACTATCTAAATATCCTTAAACCTGATGAATTTTCTTGAAGAATAATTGCTAAATAATTTTGATTTAAATGAAAAGAAAAAGATCAAAATAAGAAAATCTAAATCTATCAAAAATGAGTTCATCCATGCTTTTTTATAATTGAAAAAAGTGTCTTAGCTCACTGTATCTGCATTTATTTTATTTAAAAAAATAGCATAATGTTGTGAAATATTACAGTTTGAAAAATAATAGTTTTTTTATTGGAATATAATTTGAAATGTAATTTATTCCTGTACAAATCTGAATTTTCTCCATTGTTCAATGTCACATGATCCTTCAGAAATCATTTGAATATGCTGATTTGGTGCTCACAAAAGCATTATTTTTGTGTAAACCTTAATGCATTTTTCTCAGGATTCTTTCATCAATAGAAAGTTCAAAAGAACACCATTTATTTGAAATATAGAAATATCTTGTAGCATTAAACAGTGCAAGCATAATTGTTATGCAAGTTATTTTATTTATTTTTTTTGTCCAAGCACATTTTACCAATTCCAAACCACATCAATCTTAACTATTATTCATTTTGTATTTAATCATTTATAAGCACTGAAAAGTCAAAAATTATTAAATTAACCCCAATTAATATGAATCACATGCTGTGTGATTGTGATTATGAATACATGAAGACTGATTGTTTGAAAAGCTTTTATGAACAGAGGTTATCAGTTATCAGGTTATAAGTATCAGCACCAGTTCAAGCTGGACAAGAGTAGCAGTGGTGAGTGGGTCGTGGTGTGAGCTGCTACAAGACAAACCTTTCAGGATTGGAGATGGACTATGAATGAGCTTCCAAAACTTCCTGCGAGATTCTTGAGGATAAATTCTTGAAAGAGTGGTACTACTAGAGTGCTGGTGCTTAATCTGTCTATAATTGACTGTCAATTTACAGGGGTGTAAAATGAATTTAGAAAGCTGACAGCATCATTATTTTATTTTAACACAGAGATTGGTAGGTCTGTTAGTAAAATCTGTTGACTTTAGACATTTTTGTTTGATTATATTTATAGTTCAAAAATGGCAAACAGCACTTCTTGTGTTTTTTGCCTCAAGTTTCATGTCTGTAACTCAAGAAGTCTAGAAAATATCTTAATATCCTTTTAGATTCTGGTTCTTAACAATCTTTCCTTTTTGTATCTTTTCAAACAATTAAAATACAACACGCACCTCTCTGAGTGCCAATAACAAACATTTTTCCAAAGTTTCTTTAATTCAAGAAATGTAAAAGATGTCATTTTAGATCACTGTTTTATGAACATTTTCTTTTGGAGTCTTCATTTTAACTCCCAATGTGTTTAGTCTTGTATCTGGATGTCAGCGTGGTAACATAGTTACAATACTGCGTATTTGAACTATTGGTAGCTTCAGAAGCTGTTAAAATGAACAAAATTCCATCTTCCAAATATGTCCTCTAAAACTGGTTAAACATAACCATCCTTACAATTTCACCTTTGAGAGCTAGGTAATGTGCCTCAAGTTAACCATTTTCAGTGGAGTTTTGGTACTCGTAGAGTTATGTTTTATGCAATTATTTTCATAGAAGGAAACAAGTTACAGTTCTGGTGTAAACATTGTTTGTTTTTCAGACATTCCCCTTTAAATGTAGTAAGTATCAGCTATTAAAAGTGAACCACATTTGTTTTTTGTCACTATTTATGTTTGTCTTTCTACAGAAAAAAAAATATATATATTAGCAAAATCAAAAGTGTGCTGGCGAAGTTTCTGAAATTTGGTTGATTTGACACTAAATGACTGTCATGTATTTCACAACACAGCATGTTGACTCCTAGTAAGTTGCAGTTCTGGAAAATAGTAGCACTGGAATCTATCTATCTATCTATCTATCTATTAGGGCTGCAACAAATGATTATTTTGATAATCGATTAATCTAACAATTATTAGAACGATTAATCGACTAATCGTTGATTATTTTATTAGCTAATCAGTATACTTAGATTTTCAGTTTTTGCAATTAGTAAAAAATTGTTATACATATTCTAACATAAATTAAGATCGCTTTAGCATATTTAGCATATTATGTAATTACAATTATACAATGAATTGGGAATACATAATAAAGGTTCATTATAAAGGTTCATTGATAATACATAATAAAGGTTCATTATAAAGGTTCATTCAACATAATAAAGGTTCATTACTTAACATTAGTTAATATGAACTAAGAATGAACTTTTCCAGCATTTATTAGTCTTAGTTAATGGTAATTTCAACATTTACTAATGCATTTATAAAAATCACAAGTTGTTTTTTAACATTTGGTAAACGCACTGTGAACTAACATGAGCAAACAATGAACATTTTTGCATTTTTATTAACCAACATAAAAAAAAAAATCTTACATAAATGTAATAAATGTATTGTTCATTCACGTTAATTAATACATTAGCTAATGTTAACAAATGATACCTTATTGTAAAGTGTTACCAAATCATTATACAAATGGATATATTTGGCACACAAAATGAGATGACAGACAGAGAAACTGTCTTATACACACCATTCTGCCTAACATCTCCTTTTGTAAGACATAAGGATAAGTAACATAATAAAGGTAAGTGATAAGATGCTCTTTTTTTTTTTTTTTTTTGGATAAACTATTTTATTCAAAATATGTCTTAAAATACCTTTTAGGGTTATAATAACCAAAACAGTTCTGAGCTAGATCAAGCTTTGATCTCTGTAAACCAAACTATCACTGTAATGAAAAAAAAAAATATTTTCCCCACTAATAAAAATATTTTTTCTCACTAGCCATCTACACTGGAGAGAGCTGCTTTATAACAGGAAATCAAGTTGTAATTCTAACTGAAAGCGACGGAATCGCATTCTACAGTCTTGCGCTATAGCGCCACACTGGTCAACCCGCATTATTGCAGGCTCTTACATTAGGTCATATGAGATCAGACGACATCGACTGAGGTTAGGGTTAGCTAACCTAACCCTAACCCTAACTCGACAACAAAAATATTTGTCGACAATATATATATATATATATATATATATATATATATATAATAGCAAAAAAATTGCATTTTTTATGTTAGTTCAGGGTTGGCATCATCTGAAGTCCTCTGAGGGGTTGGCATCATCTCATCTCAGGTCTTGATCCAGACTAAAGCTTATGTAACCTTGTTACCTCGGGATGTCCATCCCGTAGCAGAAACTGAGAAGCAAATAGTGAAAAATTAGCATAGCTGCTGTTCTTACCAAAGCAAAAAATTATGTGTTCAACCCAAGCAAAAGAATGATGATGTGCATTTGATCAGATATAACTGAAGTACAAGGTTCTGACAAACATTATGTGAATGCCTGGCTAAAGAGATGTCTTTATTCTAGATTTAAACAGAGAGAGTGTGTCTGAACCCCAAAGGTTATCAGGAAGGCTATTCCAGAGTTTGGGAGCCAAATGGGAAAAATCTCTTTTACTGGACTTGTGCTATCCTAGGTACTACCAGGAGTCCAGAGTTGTGTGACTTTAGGAAACAATACAATGGAAATTAATCCCATATTTTCTTACAATATTACCAAGGGACAACATGTATGTTGAAAATAGCAGAGGACCTAAGACAGATCGTTGTGGCACTCTGACATTCTTCGCTGGAGATAACTGAGATAATTTCCTGTTTAAATAAAGAAAGTGATAACGGTCAGACAGGTAGGATGGAAACCAACTAAAACCCTGCCCTTGAATACCTGTATAGTTTTGTAAACTATCTATGAGTATGTCATAATCTACAGTGTCAAACGCAGCACTAAGATCATGTAAAACTAGCAATGAGATGCAGCCTTGGTCTGATGCATGAGGCGAGTCATTTGTCATTTTAACAAGTGCAGTTTCTGTGCTATAATGAGGTCTGAAACCTGACTGAAATTATTCATATATATCTTTTTTTGCAGGAAGGAACACAACTGAGCAAACACAACTTTTTCTATAAGTTTAGACATAAACTGAAGACTTGAAATTGGTCTGTAATTTGCCAGTTCACTAAGATCTACTTCTTAGTAAGAGGCTTAATAACTGCCAGCTTGAAGAGTTTTGGGACGTGACCTAGAGATAACGACAAGTTAATAATATTGACTTCTGCAACTTTTTCAGTAATTTAATGGATACAGGATCTGATAAATATGTTGTTGGTTTAGATGCAGTGATAAGTTTAATTAGCTCTTCCTGTGGTACAGTTAGGACAGGACAGGACAGGACAGGACAGGACAGGACAGGACAGGACAGGACAGGACAGGACAGGACAGGACAGGACAGGAAAGGAAAGGAAAGGACAGGACATGTGTCCAAGTATGGTGACCCATACTCAGAATTTGTGCTCTGCATTTATCCCATTCAAATGCATACACACAGTAGTGAACACACACACACACACACATACACACCGTGAACACACACTTAGAGCAGTGGGCAGCCATGTTGCTGCGGCGCCCAGTGAGCAGTTGGGGGATTGGTGCCTTGCTCAAGGGACTCACCTCAGTCAAGTCATTGAGGGTGGAGGAAGCGCTGTACATTCACTCCCCCCACCTACAATCCCTGCCGAATAGTTGTTAAGATTGATATGGTTTGGAATTGGTAAAATGTGCTTGGGGAAAAAATATGACCAGAATATCAACTTGCATTATAATTATGCAGGCCCTGCAAATGTCTTTACTGTCACTATTAATTATTATTTGCATTCTTGCTGAACAGAAGTAATAATGTCTTACTGACCCCAAACATTTGAATGGTATTGTACATTTTGGACACATGTAAATGATTTAAACATATATAGCTTTAAACAAGGCAAAATAGGAAAAAAAATATGACAAGCAATGCAATTTGACATATAGATCTGAAAATCTCAGTAAAATGGTTGGTACAGACATTGTTCAGAAGAACAGTGTACTTTCATTAAAAAGTTAATAATAGAGGACAAAACATATTAAGAAGTGCAGTAAATTATAGGCTGCTCAGCTAAAATGATATCAAATTCTTTAAAATGCCAACCAAAAAAAGAAGACTAAAAGCTACCATTCGAGTACTACCAATTAACAGTGCCAGGGTGATCAAAGAAAGTCTTATTTACCTGTGAGTACTGTAACCATTGGAAGATGCCTATGTGAAGCCAATATATCGGCAAGAAGCCTCTGCAAAGTCCCATTGTTGAAATAACTGTATGTGCTGAAAAGGTTACAATTTGCCAAAGAACACATTGACTCATCTAAAGAGATGGCACAATATTTTGTGGACCGATGAAAGCAAGATTGTTCTTTTTGGGTTCTTTTAGGGGCCATAGGCAGTTTGTCAGATGACCCCCAAACACTGAATTCAAGCCACAGTACACTGTGAAGACAGTGAAGCATGGTGGCGCAAGCATCATAAATTCTCATACTATGGTGCTGGGTCTGTTTATCACATTCCAGGGATCATGGATCAGTTTGAGTACATCAAAATACTCAAAAAGATCATGCTGCCTTATGCTGAAGAGGAAATGCCCTTGAAATGGGTGTTTCAACAAGACAACGACCCCAAACACACCAGTAAGCAAGCAACATCTTGGTTCCAGACCAACAAGATTAACGTTGTGAAGTGGCTAGCCCAATCCCTGTACCTTAATCCCATAGAAAACTTGTGGGGAGACATTGTAAATGCAGTTTCTGAGGCAAAAACAAGAAATGCAGAGGAATTGTGATGTATAGTACAATCATTCTGGGCTGGAAGACCTGTTATCAGGTGCCAGAAGTTGATCGACCCCATGCAACACAGATGTGAAGCAGTTCTGGTTATAGAACTAAATATAAGTTTAGTGATTCACAAGAAAGCTAAATCTTCAAGATTGTTTGTTTATACAATAAATGTTTGATTTTTTTTTTTTTTTTTTTGAACAGCTTAATATTCCTTTTTCTTCAGTTTCAGTAGAGTAATAACAAATTTGATATAAATTTTCTTCATGTTTTGATTTAGAATAGTATGTGCAGTGTTCCCAGTGCATTTGTGTGTATTGAAATAAAAGTTATAATGATTTTGAGCTTTACTCACTTTTTTTAGACACTGCTATTATTTTGAACACAACTGTAGATAGATTGACAGACAAACAGGTAGATATAGGGTACTGTATTGGGTTGCTATTTGAGGTTCAATTTAAAAGCTGGGTTGAAGCAAAACCATGTGAGAATTAAGAGTAATATCAGGTCCACATCAAACCCAGTCAACTTATCTTTTGCCTTTGGCTCTGTTGTCTTCATCTGCACCTGTCGCTTTCACCTGTCCGGTCTTTGACTTTGCGCTTTTTTTTTTTTTCTTGCCATTTGCCTCCTCTTCCTCCCTTTCTGCAGGGACCACCTGGTTCCCAACCCTCCCCTCACACTCAGCTACCTCCCAACTCTAACATGATGGGGGCGCATGGACAGGTAACGGCACACATATCCATGTACACGTTCTCTGCATTGATATGGTTATGCACACATGATATGCTTTTCCTAAAATATATCAGTTTTCCTTCCTCCTCTCTCTTTCAACTTTTGTATCAGTTAAATGCTGTTAAATTGTTTTTTTTTGTTTGTTTGTTTTGGTTTGGTTTTTTGTTTTTTTAACTGAATGTAACTATTTTCCAATATCCAGCCTTTTATGTCTCCTCGCTATGCTGGAGGACCTCGGCCACCCATCAGAATGGGTAACCCGGTAAGTCACATTAAAATGTTTCAAACAACAGTGTTTATTAACTATTAACATATTTCAGCACTTGACTGTCTTCATTTCCTTAGCCGCCAGGTGGGCAGCCTTTACCTCCTAATATGATAGACCCTACACGACCAACAGGTAGGAGACTAATAGGATCAGTGTTTGTTGATAGTGAAAGTCACTTATTTAGGGTATTTTAAGAGTAGACTTACAAATTCAGCATTGTCATTTCATTTTGATGTGCAGGTCTGTTAAATTTTAAAACGGTGTTATTATTTGGTCAGGCCATCCAAACCTTGCACCTATGCAGAGAATGAATGCTCCTCGTGGAATGGGACCGGGACCACAGGTCTGGATCTCATGCTGTCCTAAAGTTCAACTTCACAACAGTTTGAAAAAATCTGAATACATTTGCCTTAGACCCCATCAATTAGTTTTGCTTACTACTAGGACTGGGCAATATAGCTGAAACAATGTATTGTACATCAGTTTTTAATGTATATTTTAACTGTTTTAAACACTGATAATAATAAGAAATGCTTTTTAAGTACCAACTCATCATATTAGAATGATTCATAAAGAATTATGTGGCACTGAAGGCTGAAGTAATCTGCTGCTAATAATTCAGCTTTTTCATCACGCAAATAAATTTAAACATTTTAATATTTATGATAATTTGAGGAACGATGCAAGTAAATTGTTGAATTGTTATACTAATACACCAGGGGTGTGTTCCAGAAAGCAGGTTATGTTACATACCCGGGTATGTTTAAGAGTAAGTTAGTGGATAACCGCAACTTTCGGTTCCAAAAACGGAGGTAATTTTCAGGTTAAGTAAGTAGCCATAGCAACTTGCTCTCTGAAGATAACCTGCTCCAGAGCAGGTTATGTCCCAGGGTTAGTTTGTATCCGAGAGGTAGCACAGATTATACAAGGTTTTTTATTCACCGTGAGAGGGTGATAAGGCCACGCACTGATGTGTTTTCTTACCCTGACCAATATTTGAAGGAGTTTTCAAAGAATCGCTAATTTATTTAATGAAACTTTTGAAACCTCACGTAGGCTATGTGACGAACCGCGGGTCAGCTCTTACCATTACCGTTACCATTATTTATTTTGCCATAGGGGTTTTTATGCAATGTTGATGAAGCAGAGCATGTGGGAAAGGCAACTGTGTGTACAGCTGTGCATCCTAGAAGAATTCCACAGATTTGTCCGTTCTAGAAAAATCAGCGTGAGATGTATTTTAATGTGTATTCGTTGTATCTATCGTTTATCTATACTGCATACACCGACTTGTATAATATCACTTTCAATTTCAGGGTTCCCAAATGTGATTGTCCCAAATGTGAGACAATGTTAATAGAAAGTCTGTCCATAGCATCAATTAATTTTCAGTCCTTAATCTTTTACATTTACATAGGCCTACATCAATTTTACACTCATAACTGCTTCCCACTTACAAGGTAATAATGTGATGCAGCTCACCTCATCACTATAGTTTAGGCGAAATGGCCAGGGTCTGTACATTATTTCAGAATGTTTATAGAGTTATCATTATGGCACACAATTCAACAGGGTCAGTTTTGCTTTACACAATGTTTTCATGGTTTACCACTTGTATTATACACTTTAGTCATTACAGGGCACTTCAGTGGTTACTTGCTGGGGGACAGAGGGTACCCTTGTATGCCCTATTTGATGAATTCCTACCTAATTTGAGCCTGTACCACAGACAAGATTCAGCTGGCTCACAGCAGAACACAAGCCCAGGGTAGAGATGACCTTAAGCATCCTGAGGGCAAGGTTTCAGTGTCTGCGGGGGCTCAGGGTCAGTCCAGAGATGGCATGTCACATCACAGTTGCTTGTGTTTTCCTTCACAACATTGCCACAATAAGAACAGAGAGCCACCCTCCTTGTCCTGATGAAGATGCCCTAGAGGAACCCCCAATAAATGTAGCAGACCAAACACGGCAAAGTGAAAATCATTTTAATGAAAGTATTTACATTGAAGTTCACTGTTTATATAGGAAAAATACATATTTATTTTTTGCTTTATATTCTATTCAACAAGTAACACATTAATGTTCTCAGTTCTCACCTTAGTGCAATGCTCCAATATTTCTATTTTCTAAGTTTGGCCTCTTTAATAGCAAGTCTTTTATCTTCTATTTGAAGCTGCATAAGGTCCATCTCTATGTCACATTTTTTATTTGCCTTTGAAGATGGACCTTATACAGCTTCTTCGTGGGCAACATAGAAGGAATAACAAAAAAAGATAAAATCTGTATCTGTAACACAATAACATAATAGTTAATTTAAGAACATCTGCAGACAAATTCTTACACTGCTAATATTATGTGGATATTATATTATTAAGGAACTTTATCTGCATGTTAATCCAGACATAATCTATGAAAACACAATGACAGTTTGTTATTCTTTTATATAAAAGAGTGCATACATTAAATGGTGTGCATTATACCTGGGTCTCCCATCATCTTTATCCTACAGTGGAATTATACAAGTACACTTTGTCTGGCAAGAAGAAACCATCAGGGTCCAATAATACAATGCATCCATCAGCAACTGCAAGACAATAAAACCCATAAGATTCTCAATATATATTCTCAAACAAACTAATACACAAAGATATTAGTAACACGTAAGAGTACTCCAAATAAGGGTTCAGTATATAAAATGCAGTTAAATAAAATAAGACTGCATAATGCAGAAGTGAAACAATGACTGTAAGTGTATTTAAAGTCACAAAGTGACAGTGATGTTATTTGTTTATTTAAAGTTTCCGTAAAAAAAAAAGTAAAAAGTAGCCTAATCACTACTGTGGTAAACCTTCCTGTGGTGGCAGGAAACATAAATGCTTAAGTAGATATATAACATACTAAAAATAATTTATTTTAAATTTTGCATTATTATAAAAGGAGAGAGAGTACAATATTTTATTTTAAGAAAATTGCGCATTGACTCTGCAAGTTATTTTTTTGCCAAGCCAACTCTTGCCTTTGCTGATGCAGCCTTTTTGTTTTTTTCATAACCGTAGGTTTTAAGTACTCATAAACCAGCATTAAAACCTCTAACTCTGCCTCTGTAAAGTATGCTGCCCTTTTTTTCTTACCTTGAGTTTCCATGGTGACTCGTGAATTCGGCGATCCATTGAAAATGTCTTCATGTATTCACTGTGCACGCCCATTAACTCTCGGTTACCAGAAAGAGGTTGATTAAACTAACTCTTCTCGGGTGTTTTGGAACCGACATACTCAGAGTAAGCAGGCTTTCGGTTAATCAACCAAGAGTTCAGGGTTTACCAAATGGTAAGTTAACCTTGCTTTCTGGAACACACCCCAGTTCTCTGAATGTGTTTTGAAACAAACTTAATTTAGTCTTGTACAGCATCCACACATTCACAGTAGTTACTGTAGCTTATCAGTCATAATCCATATGTTCAGGCTATTTTCCTCTAAACTAACTGTGTCCTTGTTCTCTCCTCTCTCATGTTGTCTTTTGGGGTGCTGGGTATCGTAGACTGATCCTTGGTTATCATTACAGAACTATGGAGGAGGAATGAGGCCTCCAAACTCCATGGGCCCTGGGATGCCAGGGGTGAACATGTAAGGACACTCCCAGTCTGTTGCATTTGTGGAATTTTATATTATGTCAGGCTGGTAGGATGCCCAAACAAACAGTATATTTTTATAGCACCCAGAGACGCCATTAACATACAGATTACTTTTTTTTTTATGTTGTCTCTGCAGATTAAACTAGAAAATGAGAATTTTAACCCTGTAAAACATGACATGAAATAATAGAAAAATATTTTATTGAAATCTATATTTAAAAAAAAATCTATATTTAAAAAAAGTTTACATTTGTTGTTGTTGTTGTTGTTGTTGTTGTTGTTGTTGTTGTTGTTGTTGTTGTTGTTGTTGTTGTTGTTGTTGTTGTTGTTGTTGTTGTTGAGTATCCTATCTGATACATCAGGGTTTTATGGCTTATACAGTATGATATAGTAAAATATGGAGCTCATATTTGAGAAGGAAAAAATAAATTTTATTAAGAGGCCCAAACCGAGCAAAAATATGCAATTTGGTTGCTGATATTTATATAGTTGGATGTAAGATTCTGATAGCTTGCAATGCAAATTAGTGAGTTTGTTTATTTAGGAGTGTGAGAGATTACATAAAATGCAAATAAATATAATATGTCACTCTATATGACTCTGTATCGAGTTATATAGTAAGATTATATTTAAAAGATTAGTTTATGGTAAAATCTGTGAAGCTTTTTTGTGGGGGAAACACATACATTAAATACAATACAATGTTGATTGAGAGATGCATAAATAAACATTCCTCAAAGGCCTTATGCATCATATCTGAAACTCACATTTGGATTATGGTGCATGAACAATCAAGTAAACCTAAGTTGCTTTAGTCTTTAAATAAGTGTTCATCTTCAAATATTTGTCCTATAACACTTAAAAATTACTCTTTACTTTTACTTCATAAAAATCTGTAAAAATTTCACAGCAAAATGACACTAAAAGGTCTTTAGTTGCTAAAAAACTCTAAACTATCACTCAAATAGATGATAGAGGACATTTAGTAGATTGTGTACAATTTTTTTCAGCAAAGTTTTGACCATGATGATAATTCTGTGCTGGATATCTAACTGAAACTTTCAAGGTAAATCATTTGATTTTGAGGTATTGCTTTAATACATACATAGCTTTTAAAAACAGCAAACATGTTGACTCCATAGTGCTGCAAATATATTTAGACTTTATTTAAATTCTTGAGCACTGTGTGTTCTTACATGCAAGATACTAATTTGAAATTCTTAGCAAAGTTTTTAAAAAAAAAAAAAAGAAACCGCTCTGTTTCTCTGTACAGGGGAGCAGGAGCAGGCAGACCATGGCCTAATCCTAATAATGGAAACACGGTAAGATACTTCAGAAAACTGAGCCAATATTATTACAGGGGAAGTTGTGATTTCTGGCAGACTTGTCTAATATATAACCTTTTGGCTGCACAGATCCAATATTCCTCATCATCTCCAGGAACATATGTGGTAAAATTGGCCATTTCCTTTTCCATCTTTTATTTTATTGTTTGTCTCGAAAGAAACTGACTGTAGTTCTGCTTTCACAGGGTCCTCCAGGAGGAGCAGGAGGTGGCGGATGTCCTCCAGGAACACCTATCATGCCAAGTCCAGCAGGTAATGGCTTGTCACATCTGTCTACTAGCCCTTTACTATAGAAATGGTGCCTGGCTAAGGGATGTGAGAAAAGAGTTTCATAGTGACTCTTTAAAAAGCATAAACCTCCTCCTCTGTGTTCATAGACTCCACTAACTCGAGTGAAAACATCTACACATTGATAAACTCAGTACCACCAGGAGGAAACAGACCTAGTGTGAGTTACTTCACTCCTCTGCTGTATTTATTGTCATGAATTGACAATTGTCATAAAACAATCTTGATCTCTCTATACATGCTCTATTTGCCTTTGTTTGTAGTTTCCTATGGGTCCTGGGTCAGATGGCCCAATGGGAGGACTGGAGCCACATCACATGAATGGCTCATTGGGTAAAACATTGGGCAACATAGCAACTACATAAATTGTTAAAAAATAGTCTTTCTTACAATTCCAATTATATAAATGAAGCTCATGTAATGTGCAAGTTATGATTGTTGATTTGTTGACTTTCCCCATAGGTTCAGGTGACATAGATGGACTCCCAAAGGTATTATTAGACCTATTATTTCTTTTAAAATGGTTTGCTAGCAGTTACAATGTTAGAATGCAAACTGAACTTTACTGAGGGATCTGGGATAGGATTAATTAAAAAATTTAAAATATCAAATGCTGACATTTTATTGAGAATATGGATCCTAAGTGGATTTTTAAACTAAAAACTAAACCAAACCTAAGTAATTTTATTTAATTAACTTCAAAGGTCATGTTCATTTTAGGCTTTAAAATGGTTTAAATCTCGGTTATAATAATAAGGGTTTCCTTTTATTATAGAAAACCTGCAAGTTTTAGGTAATTTAAAATGTGTGATTTCCAGGTTTGGGAAAATCATGTAGAATCATTAAATGTTAAGTTGAAAATTTCTACATAGAACATACATTATCATTCAAAAGTTTGGGTGAGTGAGATTTTCTGTATTTAAAGAAAGGATGCATTAAATTGATCAATGTTGACACTAGACACTAGAGACTCTGCAGCCTGCCAATTCGTAGGCACCTAAAAGGTAAAGGTAAAGAAACAACCTGCGTAATATTTGTTATTCCAAAAATGTGTATTTCACATAAATTTCATCACAATATATTTCATCACAGATTCCTGAAAACTAAATTTCTAAAACATATTGAACTAATCTACATTGATAAAAAGAAGAAATGTTTCTTGAGAATGATTTCTGAAGGATCATGTGACATTTTAGACTGGAGTAGTGGCTTCTGAAAATTTAGCTGTGCCATCACAGGAATCACATCCAAAATAAAAGTTTATAGTATGTTTACATACTATATGTGTGTTTACTCTGTATATTTATTATGTACATATAAATACAAACACATACATGTATACATTTTAAAAAATATATTTATATGTGTATATATATTTATACCTGTATACAATTTAGATTATAAATAAATATGAATAATATATTATATAATATATTGTAATATATACATGCATGTGTGTGTATTTATATATACACATTACACAGACATATAGTATGTAATCATAAACTTTTATTTTGGATGCGATTAATCGTGATTAATCGTTTGACAACACTAATTTTGACATATATTCAAATGGAAAAGTTACTATTACTATAGTTATTATTATTTTTACTGTATTTTATGTCAAATAAATGCAGACTTTCAAAAACAAAAAAATCTTAAAGACCCCAAATCTGGCAGTGCATGGCAATGTATGTCTTTCTGCACAGTTCTACCATTTTTGATGAAGAGAAATTGCTCTTTGTAAATGGAATTACAGTGATTTACAAAATATTTTTAAAATCCTGGAAATGCTTTGTTTAAAAGGTGTGGAAATCCTGAATAATGGATTGTAAGTTTATTATTAAAAGATCATTTACAGATGATTTAGGCTTATTTTATGTTAATAATGCAATTACGGGCAACTTAAGTATGATAATGTTGGCTTTCAAATCATGTTATGTGCCTATAATTACACATTTATTCTCAAAAGTGTTTAGTAAACTAACTGTAAACTGAAAAATCCTGCTGACTGATATGTTGGTGTTTGTTCAATCTCAGAACTCGCCTAATAATCTAAGCAGCATGAGTAACCCGCCAGGAACGCCACGAGATGACAGTGAACTGGGAGGATCCTTTCTTCACTCTTTCCAAAATGAAAACGTGAGTGGTAACACACGAACATATGTCTTAACAATGGATTTTTGGTGTGTATACCTTTTTTTTTTTTTTTTTTTTCTCTTCCTTCAGTACTCGCCAACAATGACAATGAGTGTGTGAAGGATGTGCTCCTGCACCAAGACACCACATGTCTTAAAGAACTAGGACCAACTTCACCAAGAACCAGAGTGCGTCTAACCTCACACATCCATAGGAATCAAATCCTGCTGCAGCTCTGGATGAGGTGGATGCTCCTCATTTCAGCACAAATAAATGAACTCTGCTTACAGGAAGGACATGCCTGAGATAGGAGTTCCCTCATTTTAAACCACTTTAATATTTTCATATAATTTGAACATAGAAGGACACACACACCAGATGACATAAGGGGCAGCCGTGGCCTAATGGTTAGGGAGTCTGACTTGTAACCAAGAGGTTGCGAGTTCGAGTCCCAGGTCCGGCAGGGATTGACGATGGGGGGAGTGAATATCCAGCGCTCTCTCCATTGTCAATACCACGACTGAGGTGAGACCCTTGAGCAAGGCACCGAACCCCCAACTGCTCCCCGGGCGCCGCAGCAATGCAATGGCTGCCCACTGCTCCAGGTGTATGTTCACAGTGTGTGTGTGTGTGTTCACTACTGTGTGTGTGCACTTGGATGGGTTAAATGCAGAGCACAAATTCCTAGTATGGGTCACCATACTTGGCCTCACGTCTCGTCACATAAATTTCATTAAGTGGATCTGTCAGCACCATGACAACATTTACACTGTGGATGTAGTGCAGAATACTATGTACTTATTCGAGGATGTGCAGAATTTGTGTAACATTCCCTTTGATCACTACAGTGGATTTGATATGCACCAATGGGAATGACAAAAAAAAAAAAAAAAAATCTATCTGTGATTCCTTCCATTGCATACTTGAGACAATGGCCTGTTCGCAATTTATTTTTTATTTTTTTCTGTTTTAGGTCATGTTTTATAACAATGGATTTTACTGCTGAAGCCTTTTAATTTTTACATTTTCCAGTTTTCCATGGGAACCTCAGATGACGACATATGATTTTAAGAGACTTTTTGGGTGGGAGTTTGGTCAAACGCAACACTGCATCTTTTCTCACTGGCTTAGTTTTCATTTTCCTTTGTGCTGTTGTATTGTTTTTAACCCCTTTGCTGTTTGTACAGTTAAAAACATGCCACAAGCACCCAAAAGACTTAGCCAAAAGACATGTCTTTTGACATTCAACTACTTTTATTTCCTGCAAATTTCTTACAATTTGTAAATATTTGTTAACAAATTCAACAACCGAGACATAAACTGTTTGACAAACTTGTAGCGAACAGAAATGGGATAACGAGTCCCTGAACAAAGGGGGTGTCAATATCAAAAGTAAAAAAAAATGTGTGGCCACCAGCTGCTTTAATTACTACAGAGCATCTTATCCTCATGGACCGCACCAGATTTGCCACTTCTTGCTGTTAGGCATTACCCCACTCTTCCACCAAGGTATTTGCAAGCTCTCCAGCATGTCTGGGGGAGGGGACATGTGGTTACACATGGTTTGCCACTGTGAGGAAGATCAGCTGTCCTTCCTATCTCCCAGCTCACTGAACCAGCATGAAAAACAATGTCTAAATGCTTTCCAAAAAATTGGATTTTATAAAACTACCTATAAAAAATATTGTATGCTGAAAAAGGGGCATTTATATGAGTCTGTATATTTTTCCCTAGTTCTGTCATAATATTGTACAGCCTGACTTGACCTGTAACATCATGTTGTTTAGCTTTTACTATATGTATTATTTTCCTTGAAATACGCAGTGAAATGAGTAATTTTTATGATTAAATTATTTTTTGTTTATACAACTATTTTGGTCTTCTGCAAATAAATATGTAAAAACAAATGTTTCTGTCAACATTACACATTCAAAGGAACAGTCATGTTTAGTCTGAACTGCCAACTTTTTATTCACAGCATTTTTTTTTTTTTTTTTTTTCAATTATGGAAGTTTCACAAGATATTTAAATAATTGTCATGATAATTCTGGTGCTTTGGTCTGTTCAAGCTGCTCCATGGAGGTAGAGTGCCAGGAACTTCTGGAAGGTTTTAGGCTGATATCCTGACAAACCAGCAGGCACCTACAATAAAAAGCATGAGACAAGTTCAGTCCACAAACCAACAATGACAAAACTTGACAACGCCTTCTTATATATCACAACTGTGTTATTAGAATTCTAATCCAAGTATCCTTCAGCACTTTCTCAACCAGTAATGTTTCCTTGTAAACTAAAAGAAAATAGCTTTCTGCCTAGCACAATTCATGTGAGATAGTCAAAACAAATACAAATACATACATTGTTTATCCACATTTAATAACAACCAAAATTAAAAAATGCTGCCTTTCAATAAACTCTACATTTTTGTTGGACAGGCCACACACATACAGATGTTTTTATGACAGAAGTCTCTTATGCTTACATAGGCCAAATTTATTTAATCAAAAAATACAATAAATTTTTTTTTTATTTTACAGTATTTATTTATTTAGTTATATGGCAAAGCTGAATTATTAGCAGCCATTAGTCCAGTCTCACATGATCCTTCAGATATAATTCTAACATGCTGATTTGGTGCTTTTTTTCCAAATTTGCAGCATTTATTTGAAATTAAATTTAAATTGACTGACAGTAAATTCATTAATAATGTTACTAACATTATTAATGTCTTTACTGTCAATCAATTTAATGCATTCTTTCTAAATAAAATAATTTATTTCAGAAAAAAACCTTTCTTGATGATTCTTGATGGTCAAAGTTAATTTATCTGAATGAAATCTACCTGCACAACTTTCTTCTTGATAAGAGGCTTGACCTTGGCAAACTCATAGAGAGGCTGGTCCTCATCTACCCATACCAGATTCTTCACTCCACTGTCAGACTGCAGGTCAGTCGTGTTGAGCTGAAACACCACAAACTGGAAGAGACGGCCATTAGTGGCCACGCTCTGCACCACGATGGGCTTCTCCAGGACACTGGGCTCCTTCTGCAGGAACATGAGAGAACATTGGCAAACTACTTTTTTTGCTTTATATTTTTTCCAGGATTATTTGATGAATAGAAAGTCTGAAAGATCGAGAATTCATTTGTAACACAGCTTTTTCTGTTAAAAAAATAAAGTATTTACTGTCATATTTGTTTATTTTAATGCATCCCTGCTAAATTAATAAAAAAAAAAATCTTAAAACTTTTGGATAGTGTTGTACATCATATTTCCAAGCCCTCATCAATTGTAATCCATGTTTTAAAGATGTTAGGATCTTACCCCATACAGGGCTTGTGCTCGAGCCAGCGCATTTCCAAAGGTGAACATTACCATCTTAGCACAGAGCTGTTCAGGAAGGAGTTTTGGGGTATTTCCCATCTCCATCAGGAAGAGAGTGTGGGCATAAGGGTAAGGATAGTCCACTCTGAATCCTGGCAAAAGGGAAATTATTTCTTATTGCAATAATGTGAAAATTATTTCAAATTAAACATGATAAAGTCACTTTGATTCAAGAAACACTGACTGATCGACCACTGTAATGACTCAGTTTGTTTTTTTCAGGAACTGTGAACTTTTTTCAACTAGACTTCAACTTTTATCTAGATAAACCTTAGGCTGCAGACTTCTACACTCTGCTTGCCTCTTTTGATCTCAAGAGTGTTACTACACTACAGCTACTCACAAATCAGGCAACCAGTTGGACCTTATTTACACACGACACTGCTCCATTGATCATGTGCTGGTTACTACACTGCACACTTCAGATCACTTCCTCCTCACACTTAACCTCAACATGGTTCCTGAGACAACACACACACACCCCTTCTCATGTCATCTTTTGACGTAACCTGTGCTCACTATCACCCTCCCAGCTATCTACTATGGTTTCATCTCACGCCCTTCGCCTAAACAGTTCTCTTCACTTGATGCTAACTGATATTCTGATTCTTTCTGCTCCACTCTTTCATTTTGTTTAGACACTGTCTGCTCCCTGTCTTCCAGGCCAGCCCATTCCACCCCTTCTGCCCCTTGGTTGTCTGATGTTCTCCGCAAACATCGTTCTAAGCTCAGGGCTGCTGAAAGGGTATGGCACAAATTTAAAAATCCTACTGACCTCAACGTGTGTCAGTAACTCTTCGTCTAACTCTTGCATGCTCTTTAAAACATTTTCTTCCCTCCTTTGCCCACCCCCCCCCCCCCTCTTCATCAACTCTAACAGCTGATGACTTTGCCACGTTCTTCATTAATAATATCAAAACCATCAGTGCACAATTTTCCATACCACAATTTACCAAGCACATCTTACCAGCAAACATACATTCATTCACATCCTTATCTTCACTCTCTGAGGCAGAAGTCTCCAAACTCATCCTTTCTAATCATCCTACTACTTGTCCACTTCCTATTTCTTCTCATCTCCTTCAAGCCATTTCTCCTGCAGTTGTACCTGCACTCACTCATATCATTAACGCATCCCTTCACACAGGTGTTTTTCACTCTGCATTTAAACAAGCTCGTATAACTTAAGAAGCCCACCCTGAACCCATCTGTTGTAGAGAATTACAGACCGGTTTCCCTTCTTCCTTTCATTGCAAAAACAACTGAATGAGTTCTAACCAAATCTCTACCTTTCTCACAGAGAACAACCTCCTGGACAGCAACCAGTCTGGTTTCAGAAGTGACAAGTCATTCAGAAACATGGCTTTTCATATCACTGCTATGCTGATGACACCCAACTCTACCTCTCATTCTATCCTGATGATCCATATCAGCTCGTCTAACAGACATCTCTTGCTGGATGAAAGAACATCATCTTCAAATCAACCTTACCAACACAGACCTGCTTGTAGTTCCATCAAACCCATCATTTCATAACAATTTTACCATTCAGTTAGGCACATCAACCATAATTCCTTCGAAAAAAGACAGAAACCTTGGAGTTGTGATTGATGATCAGCTGACTTTCTCAGACCACATTGCTAAAACTGCCCAGTCCTGCAGATTAGCTTTATTCAACATCAAGAAGATCCGGCCCTTTCTTTCGGAACATGCTTCACAACTCCTTGTTCAAGCTCTTATTCTGTCCAGGCTGGAACTGTTGCAATGCTCTCTTGGCAGGTCTTCCAGCCAGTTCCATCAAACATTTACAATTAATCCAGAATGCGACTGCAAGATTAATTTTTAATGAGCCGAAAAGAAAAGTCACACTTCTCTTCATCAATTTGCACTGGCTACCAATTGCTGCTCGCATAAAATTCAAGGCATTAATGTTTGCCTACAAAACCACCACTGGCTCTGCACCCCTTTACCTAAATTCATTACTTCAGACTTATGTGCCTTCTAGAAGTTTGCGTTCTGCAAGTGAACGCACCATCCCAAAGAGGCACAAAATCACTTTCACAGACTTTTACATTAAATGTACCCTCCTGGTGGAATGACCTGCCCAACTCACTCCGAACAGCTGTGTCCTTAGCCGTCTTCAAGAATCGGCTAAAAACATATCTTTTCAAATTTTATTCTTAGACTTATACTCTATTAATTTACTTACTGTTTTATAAAAAAAAACAAAAAAAAAAAGACTAAAGGACCTGTTCACACTAAGAACGATAACTATTAATACAACGATCACTATATTTGCATCCACACCAGACTTTGCATCTACACGACTTTAACCAGTAGATGTCCTCAGCACGCACGTTTCAAGTGTATTTAAGCAGTGAATCTAGCTTAAATTATCTGATCTATAACATAATCAATGTAGTGGAATAAAAATAATACAGACTCTTTGCTACTGCACCTTCAAAGGAGGCAAGACCATCTAGTGCTGAAACATAGAGGCAATTTTATGTTTTATGTTACTCTGTTTGCTGTGCAAGGTCTGTTTGCTTCTTTACAATGTTGCCTGCTATTTCAAATGCACAAGTCCTTTAAATTTGAATGAAGTCTGATTAGCTGTCATTGATTTATCGTTAATCAGCTGTAAAAAAATAAAATAAAATAAAATAAAAATAAAAGTGATCCCAATGCTATCGTTGCCCTGTATAGTTAACGTTATAGTTGTGGTGTGAACTCTGCTATTCTCTTAAATTTAAAACGATTTTTAGAACATTATCTTTATAGTTTTAGTTCTTGGTGTGAATGGGCCTTTACACTAGTTTCTCTCTATACAATTAACCAAAAAAGCCAAAAAGAAGGACTCTAACACTAGCTTGCTTTTTCTTTTTTATTCTATTTTCTTTTTATTTATTATAAAATAAAATAAAAATCACTTGCTACATGTACTGCGTTAAATGAGACTTGTCATAGCACTTGCATGTTATTGCTCTTTTGTTCATTTTGACTGCTTCCATTGTCCTCCTTTGTAAGTCGCTAAATGTCTGAATGTAAATGTAAATGATTGTGAAAGAAGTCAGTAACTGACCAGTGTCGTGGTTCTCCAGGTAAACATGCGTCTTCTGCAGGTCAATGGTGGGCGCAATGGGGTAGAAGGTCTCTAGAGCCTGATCAGCAGTGCTCTGTATCTGCTCCTGTCCAGCCAACACCGGTAAAGGGGTCATGGAGTTCAACAGCAACCCATTCTGACCTCTAACCTGGAACAAGTCCTCTCCTGGGAACAGATTGATTTTGCATATTAGCAGTGTTGGGGAAAGTTACTTTTAAAAGTAATACATTACAATATTTGTTACTCCCTAAAAAATGTTACATTACTTTTACGTTACTTTCAAATCTGGACAGGGCTTGCTTGTTTGTTTTTAATATAAAAAAGTTTGATTCTTAGCAAATGTAAAAGCCCTTTCACACTAAAATGAAATTAAGTGAATAAGGCTAAGGCTAAAGGAACATTAACTTCACGTCTGTACAGTAGAACTGTAGGAAAAGAAACAAGATTTTTTTTTTTTTCTTGTTTCTAGCCAAAATATCTAAACATTCCTAAATCAAGAAGGATTTTCTAGACAAGTAAAAATTATTGTCTTGTTTTTTCTGAAGAAAAGTCAAAACTGTTTTTGCTTGAAACAAGCAAAATAAATAAATTTAAAATAAGATTTTTTTTTTTGCTTACTCCATTGGCAGATTATTTTGCTTGTTCTAAGCAAAAACTCACTTAATTTTGACATGTTTTTTCTGAAAACAAGAAAATAATTATTTACTTGTCTAGAAAATCTGTCTTGATTTAAGGGTTTTTTTATATTTTGGCTGGAAACAAGACAAAAAATCTAAGAAATGTATTTTTGCAGTGTACGGTTAAATTGGATAAACAAAGGTCAGCAGCAAAGTCAATGGTTAATAAAATGGGATTAAATACATTAAGAAAACAAAAAGTAACTCAGATATATTATTACGTAACTTGCGTTACTTGTAATGCGTTACCCCCAACACTGCATATTAGTAACGGAAGTGGCAGTCCCTCCCCCCATTTTTAAACAATCACTACATGTAGGTGATGAGGATGAAGTCACAAAGGAGAGTTCACTGATCTATATAAATAAAAATATATCATTGGGAGAGTGTTCTAAATAAGGTTTGCCCAATAAATTGATTTTATTGCTAGGCTTTTGAAAGTCAAAAATATCTAGTGAAAAAAAATCACTAAATTGGCAACATTGACATTGACATTGACTACAACAATCAGTTAATATTTTGTTGGTCCTCTCTTGTTTTTGCATGTGTTTATAATTTTTTTGTATGGCAGCATGGCCAAAAATAATGACTGCACACTTTGCATGTTTATTTGCATTATTATCAGAAATAAAACAATTGACTGAAAGCAAATTTGCAATATGCTTACAAAATCAGTAACATTTCTCTCTCGGCCAATATTACATGGCACTCCATTGACTTTCAACTGACCGTCAAATTATGCTGCAAAAACAAGCCACTTTTATTAAGATTGTGGGTTTTCTTGGAGTTATTGGAGCTGTTGATGAATCTCGTGTTCACATCATTGCTCCAACTGTAAATAGGATTTCAAAGCATCAATAATAATTTGTAATAATTTTGCACAATGCAAAGCATTTTTTGTATATATTCTGAAATATTAAATAGTGTCTTTATTAAATTATTTTATTGTAGTTGCATCAAATGATTGGTGTTGTGCTGCTGTTACTTCACATGAGCAGGCTCACTGTTGGCTGTATCAGAGGTCAAAGGCGGCCATTTTGGGTTGACATCATCGTACTTCTTAGTTCACAACACTTAAGTGTCCCCTCAGTCAGCACTTAAGAATCAGTCTTATGGTGTGTTCACACCGGACGCGCCGAGAGCGTCTATTGCAGGTTTCTCAGTTATTTACGACGTGTCCCTGTTTGCATACAGGGACATAAATTGAAAAAAATGATGCATGGGCAAAGGTGTCTGAGATTTTTGTTTTTTTCTGGTAAGTTGCTGATTAACGTTATATATTTTCTGAAAACAAGCGGGAATTTCATGTTAATTTTAGCGCCAGACCATGCAAAAGAGTGTAAAATATTTGTCAAATGCGAAATATTTGTCATATCTACACATATGAAATAAAAAAAATATAGACTGCTGTAGAAAGAATGTTATATATATATATATATATATATATATATATATATATGATGAAGGGGTGTATGTAGATTTTTTTTTTTTTTCGTTTTTTTTAAGGACTAGGCCTTAGTTATATTAAGATTTAAGCAGCTTTCATAAAAAAAATCATAGAAGAAAAAGTTACAAGTGTGCATTTGTACATAAAGGAGCAGACATATTTTAAGATCTGTCAGAGCAAGATATTTTCAGTTGTGACAGTTCAAACATGCATTTTAGTTGCACTTTAATTACGAGAGTTTATAATGTGCTACTCACAAATTATTGTTATTGTTAATTAAAGACAAAGTCTAGTAAGTAACTCCTATAATGTTAATATAATGAAATAATAATATTAATAATAATAATAATAATGAAATCAGACTAGCACTTAACAATGAACACACCACACAAATGGCTTTTAGTTGGTTTATTTCGTCAGCATACATTTAATTAAAATAAAGTTATTTAAATCAATTTTTTCTTTCACATTTTGGTCATTCTGCAGAAGATCAACAAGCTTGACTGCGACCCCTTTAAATTCAAGAAAGGAATTCGATCTACGTCAGAGCGGCGAAGAGCGTCGGCGGCAGGGAGATTTTTGAATCTGGTGTGAACGCACAGTTAGACTTTACTGAAAGTTGCTTTTAGCTTTATAAAAGTTTCCTATTCTTAGAAAAATCCTAAGATTTACTAAGAATTTTTTGACATTTAATTAAAAGTTTAAGAATATTCTTAGAAGTTTTATACATACGGGTCATGGTCTCAGACTATTGCCCGAGATACACCCACCTCTCCTCCAGGTCACTGCCAAACTGTATTTCTCAGCAAGAATCCTCTTGGCCAGTTCAGGATGACTGACCTGCAGGCCTCCACAAAGGTGCAGTAGTCGGTTCAAGAGCAAGGAACTACAGAGGAAAAGAAAATACAGATAAAACTCATTATTTTAATTATTTGACAGTTCATACAAAACAGGATGTGAATATTTCCAGTTCACCAAACTCATGTTCCCGAGTGTAATGTCATTTCATGTCAATGTCAATATGGCCTTTTCATGCTCATGGTGTGACTGGTTTTTGTGAGAAGGAAAATGTTAAGGGCCAGCAGTAGTTGGGAGATAAAACAGCCACCAAAGGGCAGATTTTAACCGGGGAGATGAGTGATATCAAAGAGGCTCTTATGAATGGCAGACCTCCCAGGAGCAGTTTTAATTAATAAAGGCTTTACAGAGCCGCTGCCTGCTGGGGATGCAGACTGGCCTGTGTTTAATGACCGTCATTAAATTCAACACACCATGAGAGCAACACGGCCCGGGCCAAATGCCACCTTCCATACTGAAGCTGTTGAGCCAATTATGAAGCACTGGGTGAGAGAGGACAGTAGCTGCTGTGCACACTTCATTCAACCATGAATTTATGGTGCAAAGATGAAGAAAATAAGCCGCACACTGTATGGCATGTTTATAGTTAGCACTGTACAGCACTGTGATCTATGGGTGACAATCTACATAATGTTGTTAAAAATCACTAAATGATTATTCAATTGCAATATGAACAAACATTATTTTACAAACTTTAATCAGTAGCAGTTTACACTTTATCAGAAACAGCACCACTAGCTGCAAGGTAGTTGAGGTACTATTTACAGTAACCACCACACCCACACCTAAACACCAAATGCAAAAAGAAAAATGTGGTTGTCTACATATTGAGCATTCACAACTTGTCAGCTCAGATAGAAAAATTATTTATTTATTTATTTGTTTTTTGTTTGTTTGTTTGTTTGATAGAGGACACAATAAGCAAAAGTCAAACTTGGAAGGTTTACTGTTCACTATCATTTTATTTTTGTTAATTCAACAAAAATAACAGCTGTCTATTGTCTTTGTGACTTTATGTCTCTCAAACATTAAACACGTATGATTGAGCTTTTGCTAATAACATTTTAGAGAACATTCAAAATAGAGAATATTAAAAATATATTTTATGTTCTACAGAAGAATAAATGTCATACAGGTTTGTAACTATATGAGGGCAAGGAAATCACAGAATTTCCGTTTTTGTTTTAACCATTGTTGAGATTTAACAATAACACAAGTTCATAAATATAAAAAATAAAATTACATAAATTAAATGATCAACTCTGAAAACTCTAAACATGCTAAAGAGTTCAACACAAAAACATACAAAAGACAGATGGTCAGTGAATGTGTCATGTGTTTAATGAAAAAGCCACTGGTGTCATGATAGACTGTCCAGTCATTTTATTGTTAAATTACTCATTAATTTATCATCAATTTCTAATTAAGGAACAATGTTTGAGACAATGCCATTTTTAATGTCTTGTTTCTAAACACCACAGACATGAGATCAGTAATACAGTCAAAGTACCCACCAGAACCTCTCTCTGGGTGGCCGGTGTTCTGTGGTGTCCCACAGTCTGGAATTTTTAATAGCATTCTGTACTGTCTCATCTTGACTCTCAATCTGATTGGCTGGATCTTCAGCAAGGGTGACAATCTGAGCAGGTAAGCCTTTAATGAGGACTGACTTACTGAGCCAGAGGGCCTGTCGAACACCTGTACACAGATCACAATCACACATATCAAGCCAAAGTTTATGAGTATACGCATTAATTTTTTTAAATATAAAATAATACATACACAATGTGTGTGTGTAGTGAACGCATTATATAATATAATAAACATTTAAAAACAATCTATAAAAACAATATAACTTCATATAATACATCATACATAGTATTTCTCCCACAAATATGCACTAAAAACATATAACTACCTTCCAGCACATTTGTCCTCTGATTGAATATGTAACACGGTTTGTCTTTATAGAGTGGCATGTCTTCTAGTTTAGGGGACTGATAATGATTCGGTTCTTTCCATCCACGTTCCCAAGAAGGAAACTTCGGCCTTGCCAGTCCAGGGACGAAGTGCATCCTATCGGCATAAGTGATCGGCTCCACTCCGGCTATTTCATGGACCACTCGAGGTTTTTTTCTCAGAAGAATCTTTCCATATAAGCAAGAGCTTGTTGACAAGCAGCGACGTCCATGAGGAATCATAATGAGGACACTATGGCAGTCTTTTGATTTACACTTTTGAGTTATTTTTGGAACCAACGTGCTGATTCTTTGCACTGTTGCGTTAAGCATTTTTAATAGCACGTATGATAAAACTCTGAAATTAATATACTAGTCTATAAACAATAAAAACCAAATGACGTTCGCCGTTGTGACATTTTATCGCTGTACTCAGGAGGCGGCCATGATTGTGTGACGTCACGTGGAGAGTCTGTCTTCTTCTGAAAACAGTGAATGTGTATGTTGACACATATTACGCATCTCTGCCATCTATCGATTATTGCAGGTTACTGCATAAACGTATTTATTAAGTACACCTTGCTAGTACTGGGGTTGGACCCCATTTGGCCCTTAGAACTGCTTGAATTTTTCGTGCACATCGATGATGCGAATCTCCCATTCCACCACATCCCAAACTGTTGGTTTCAGATGTGGTAGACTATTTAAATATAGTGAACCCATTGTCATGTCAGATTATTTGAGCTTTGTGATGTGGTGCTGCTGGAAGTAGCCATTACAGAATGGAAACAATGTGGTCATAAAATGATGGACATGGTCAGCAACAATACTCAGGTAGGTTGTAACCAGCCTGAACCGCTGAAACAAGGCAGGAAGAATTCATGCTTTCAAATTCTGGCCCTACCATTTAAATGTTGAAGCAGAAATTGAGATTTATCAGACGAGTCAATTCTCTATTGTCCAATTTTTGTGTGTGAATTTCCTTGCCATTTGTTGATTTGTAAAAAAAAAAAAAATCTTCTTTGAAGATTTCTTTTATTGCTATATTAGCATGTTATGTGTGTAACAAAATATTTAGAACAAAAATGTCTTTATGTCTATATTTATTTCTTTTTTTAATTTACAGTTTGTTAAATTGTATTTATAATTTGTTCTATGTCGTATATAAAAAATGCATATTTTGCTGAATTGTAGCTATATAGTAATGGTTATGTCTACACTTTAAAACATAAGCAGCATTACACCTCTTGTAATACATGTGGTCATCTGCGTGTCTCTTCCTCTTATCAACCTAAAACACACAGCTTGTTCCATGTGCATGATACACTCATTAACAATTCATGCCTTTCTCTCCAAACAGTGTATTGACAAGCCACCTGAGTGCATTTGATAGTCCTCATTAAAATTTAGTCGGAGAGCCAAAGAGTGGACCACCTATCGAATTGCCCCAGAATTAGAGGCCACAGAATGAGGAGCTTTAATATTACTCCTGCTCTCTGAACCCTGCAACACAGCATGTGAAGAAGAACATAAACACTACACTACAAGAAACAACATGGTTTTAAGGATGACTGTCTTCATTCATGTTTTGTTCATTGCTGGAAAAGTCACCTCCAAGAAAGGTAGGGCGGCTTCCTGTTTAATTAGTGAAAGTGTACACATTATGAATGTTATATCATTATAAACACGTTTTTCTGTAAATTTGTATGGCAGGTTCTTTATTTTGATGTATCATTTTTAGTATGTGCCTGTGCATTTCTGAGCATTCAATTCAAGTATATTCAGTATGAAAAGCATACTGATAAAGTGTAGATCTTGAATACAATGTAGATTTTGTAAGTTGCTTTGGATAAAAATTTATAAAACTGATTCAACTGTACACCACAAAAAAAATCTACTGTAAATATTTGCAGTAAAAAAAAAAAAAAAGAAAAAACCTTTACCAGAACTTTGCCATTTACCATTAAAAATATGGTATCAACATTTTAGGTTTTACAATCAAATTAAAGTACAATAAAACATATATTTGATTAACTTGTAAATACTAATATATATAAAGGTTTAAGAAGAAACTTAAGAAGAAGCATACAAGACTTTTTCCTTCTCACTTACAAGGTAAGTTAATCGGAAGGGAATTTTTATGTAGTATGTTTTACAGTATAATATGTTTGCAGGTGTTAAATGTGGAGGGATCCTCTCTGCAAGCAGTGGCAACGTGTCAAGCCCTAATTTTCCAGGCCTGTACCCTTATAACACTGAATGCACCTGGTTGATAGTGGTCTCGGAAGGCTCTTCTGTACTGTTAACCTTCCAACACTTTGAGCTGGAATACCATACAGACTGTGCTTATGACTACATCAAGATATACAATGGCATCTCAGAGGATGAAGGCAACCTTCTGGGGAAATTCTGTGGAGATGTGTCTCCTCCTCAGTTCAGCTCATCCTGGAACGTCATGTCCATCATCTTCCATTCAGACCGCCATGTTGCACGCAAGGGTTTCTCGGTTGGCTATAGGAAAGGTGAGGCGTGCAACTAAAGATTTCTGGGTGCAATATCAATTAATATGCAGTTAATTAAAACAAAAATACTGCTTGTGCCTCAGTTTAAAAAAAAAAAAGCAAATATTGCGTTTACTGTAACCCTTTTACAATCAGTAAAGTTTATGGTGCAAGACCACAAAACCAGTTTTAAGTAGCACAGGTATATTTGTAGCAAAAATGCATTGTACTGGTCAAAATCATCTAGCTTTTTTTTATGCCAAAAAGCATTAGGATATTAAGTAAGGATTGTGTTCCATGAAGATATTTTGTAAATTTTCTTACAATAAATATATAAAATTACATTTTTGATTAGTAATATGCATTGCTAAGAACTTCATTTGGACAACTTTAAAGGCGATTTTCTCAATATTTTTGCACCCTCAGATTCCAGATTTTCAAATAGTCTTATTTTGGCCAAATATTGTCCTATCCTAACAAACCATACATCAGTGGAAAGCTTTCATATGTAGTACACATCTCAATTTTAAAAAAATACGCTTCTGACTGGTTTTGTGGTCCAGGGTCACATATGTGTGAACATAAGCATAGTGTGATGAAATAGATAACTAATGTTGTTATATCCAATCTTTTATAATGCATTATAAAGAACCTGCAGACTATATTTACATTATGGGCCTGTTTTGACCTGATGGTGCTCATCTGGCATACCACTGTCATTAATTAATTTAAAGTCAAGTTAATTTTTTTCCTTTCTCAAAAACAGATACGTGTGGTGGGGTTTTGACCGGACTTTCAGGGGTCATCTCAAGCCCAGGTTATCCACTAGAGTACAACAACAATGCTGACTGCTCCTGGACTGTACATGTGTCCAATCAGAGTGTAGTCAGCCTGGTGTTTCTCGACTTCCAGTTGGAAAACAATGAGGGGTGCAACTTTGACTATGTGGCTCTCTTTGATGGCCCCACTGTTAAACACAGTCATCTGGGCAATTACTGCGGTACTGAGAGACCTCCCAGCACCGTCACCACTTCCAGCCATCTCCTGGTGGTCTTCAAATCTGACTTTAATATTGGTGGGAGAGGTTTTAAAGCCTACTACTACTCAGGTGAGACACATATTAATACAAGGTGATAATCACAATATAATTTCAAATACATATTACTTGATATTGCTGTTTTTAAAGGAGAGTGCCAGCAAATACTCAAAAATATCAGTGCAAACTTTACTAGCCCTCACTACCCAAACATCTACCCCAACAACATCAACTGTCACTGGTCAGTCACTTTAGCAGCTGGCTACAGGATCAAGCTATTTTTCCACTTCCTGGAGCTTGAGGATCGGAACAGCCTGACTGACATGTGTGACTATGACTCTGTGGTTGTGTATGATGGGGACAGCGAGACAGACACTATGTTGGGTCAGTGGTGTGGCAGTGAACAGCCTCCATCTTTGACCTCTAAGGGAAATAAACTACTAGTTGTTCTCAGCACTGACCGGAACTATGCTTTTAAGGGATTCACAGCCTCCTATATAGGAGGTGAGTGCTCACATATCACAGTTTGAAATTCACTCTTCTAACTGTACTGATTTAAAAAAAAAATCAAGTAGTTTTTGGAACCAAATAATGTTATATGTATAAGAAAATATAAACCATTATTATAGCTTTATCAAAGAGTGTTATCAACAAAATACAATAAAGTGTAGATTTAAAGTCAATTTTTACATTCAGGACTCTTATAACATTCTTCCCACACAACATAACTGTAAATGAATCATACTTGTAAACATCACACATTCATTGAACTCAACCTGAATAATTGTCTTTGTGTCTCACAGTGGTGCCAGTCAATGTAAGCTGCACCCGAACTGAGTTTCAGATTCAGATCTCCAGACAGGCTTTGCCCCAGCTGGACCGTGAGAACATTTATCTTGGGAATCCATCCTGTTCTGCCCAGTTGACAGAAACATCCTACAAAATTCTAGCCCGTTTTGTCAACTGTGGAACTGCTGGACAGGTATAAAACAAAGACACTCATGCAGTGATTTCTTGGGAAACCACATTTAAAAAACCTCTACTACCCCACACCTCAGTGAGGGTCTTAGATGTAGGTCTATTTCAGTGGCTGATGTTAGGAAATATTTGATATCTCTTAAAGCAGCTTTAAGACTATATTTAATATGGTTTTGTTCAAATTAACATTAATGTTGCCCCATACCCTGTGATCTCCTGCAGAAACGGCAAAACATCACCATGCTGGTGAACTCGCTTTATATTGACTACTCTGATGGACCGCAGCAGAATATTCAGGAGTATGAGGTGCAGTGTGACGCCCAGAGGAAGGTGGCCATGGTCAACATCATCTCAGTTGAGGAGCGCAATCGGCTCAATGAACTGGCCCGTCTGGCCGAGGAATCAAACAACAAGAATGTCGATGAAGAAAGTGAACCTCATGAGACCAGTGACATCATCTTCATCAGTATCTGCGTTCTTGCTGTCATCCTCATGTTAATTGCTATTGTGTGGCTAGTGCTTCTATAGGTGTGCCACACAATGCATAAGGACTTGAAATATTGCTTATTTTTGTACTGCTTTGGAAATAACATTCTGACAAATGTGATGTAAAAAGTCAACTGTTGTATTTAAAAACAAGTTAAAAATGGTCATTCGTCTATGGGTAAATCATACCTTTGCATGTAAAAAAAACAAACAAAAAAAAAATTAAAAATTAAATGGGAGTAAAAATCCTGAGTTCAAAAAATGTTTTCTTGAGGTCTCATATTTGAATTCTTCACTTCTTTACAGTTTCTTTTTGTGACTGCTTACAAATTTATTAACCGGTAGTTTGCCATCCTTGACCTGCGATCTCAACTCAGGCCTATTTTTCAGAGCAAAGACAAGAGCCCTCACAGTCCTTCTGTATGCTCCACTAACAAGTCGAGAGCTTTGGTAAAACACTTCTCTCTCAATGTTCTCCACCAGTCCATGCTCCATCTGGAAACATTAAGAAAACAATTATTATCTACATACAATGAGAATTTAAAGTATAATGGTATCATGATAATACAGGATTTCTGAGGCTTTTATAAAGGTACATTTAAGACTTAATTTTTCAAAGGAATAAATTAAAGGAATAAAGAAATAAATGTAAATATCTAGGAAGTACACAATGAGTTTTATTAGTAACACTTCAAAGTTTGAAAATACAACTTGCTACAGATCTCCATTAGTTCTTTAATTCATTATACAAAAAGAAAGAGCTCCCAACCACTAGAATAAAGAAATAACAGCAACTGTACCTTCTAATCACTGTAAAAACAGTGACATTCTTGTTTACTATTTCGGTATGGTTTTGAAGCACAAAACTATATATTTGTTTGATTATAAAATCACATTTGCTTGAAAAGCAAAATCACATAAAACAACATTTTTGAGTTGAATTTTTCCAAATTAAATTCATTTATGATTAAAACAAGAACAAATATCTCCCAATAGGCTCACGAAAACTATTAAAAACTTTATATGGCCTTAATTTGTGGTAATACTATACTAATTTAAATTGAGGAAGAGTTGGCAATTAGTAGATATTTGTTTTAATCATAAACTCACTTCATTTTGATCAATCACTCACTTCATAGCTGATGTCATTTTGCTTCTCTAGTAACTGTATATTTCCACATTTGCACTGAAAAACAATACTAAGGAAGCAAAATACCAAGGAAGAACTTTTTTCCCCTATGCAATCAGAAAGTACAGTACTGTTGATTCTACATTCTTGTGGTTGGGAGCAGATATTCAACCCCTTAAAGAGCAATTCAAAAGCAGTGTAACAAATGTTCCCACACCCAGAAATATAGCAAGGAAACATTTCTGGGCCTGGGAACATTTCAGTTACACTGCTGTCTATCGAGGGAAAGCTCTCGGATTTCATAAAAAATATCTTAATTCATGTTCCGAAGATGTACAAAGGTCTTATGGGTTTAGAGTAATTAATGACAGAATGGGTGAATGGAATAGACATTTCTCATTAGCATTAATGAAAGCATAAACATTGGTTAAGAAACACTAATGATCAATTAAGATAAATACCTTCAGCCCAGTGGCCTCAGAAAGCAATTTCTTGGCACTGCTTCTTAAACTTTCTGTCTGTTTGTCACAGCGAACTTCTATAGTAGGTTTATTTGCATGTTCCTCAATGAAGGTCCTCCAGTGTTGATACACCTCCCCTGCCAGTGACTTGATCTCAGGATCTTCTGAGTGTTTACGTAGGTTGTTAACCGTGTGACCTGCATTTAAACCAATGAGAAAGTGTTATAAATTTCAAATAGTATTTGTGAGTAATACTAAAATATAAAATGGGGCTATAACAAGAACATTTTTTTGATGCTATATTCATTGTGTTCTTATTCTTTTGTGTGTGGGTGGGGGGGAATATAACAAGAACATCTGAGATGGAAAGAATAATAAGCTCTTACCGATTCTGGTTTTCTTTAGCACTTCTCTGGAAGGCATTTTCTTATCCAACTCCTTCAAGGCTTCTATCATATTTTCTTTTGTCTGTCCAGGCAGTTCAAGGACTGACTTGTACCTTTCAATGTCTTCTATCACGACTACTCTCTGGAACAAATACAGATGACTAATTGTAACATGAATAATACCACACTCGGTGAAAAACGATGGCCAGAGTAAAATGACCATTGACTTACCCGTAGAGACTCTAAGGTTGCTTGCTTATAATTCCTTTCTTGTTTTGGTTCCTGTTTTACCCTGTCTGCCTTTGGTAACCGAATTACAAATTTATCCATGACTAAAAACCCGATATCTCCTAATAAACGGTAGTTTACTTTGACCTGATATAACCTACTACTACATCATCATCATCATCATCTTCTTCTTCATCTTCTTCATCTTCTTCTTCTTCTTCTTCTTCGACGTTTTACGGCAGCTGGCATCCTATTTGTTGCATTGCTGCCTCCTACAGTTTCATTTCAACACTACATCAGGCTATATCCTTCCAATCAATCCAGTATCTTTTAGGTATTTAAAAAAACAACTTTTCCCCTTCCCAGACGTTCCTATTTCTAAAATAGTTTTCACTGACACTTCTTCCATGCTCATTCTCCTAAATTCTGTAAAAAGTTCTTGTCTTTCTCTAATGTATTTGTCACAAGAAATGAGAACGTACTGTACTGTTTCAGGTTGATGACATTCTAGACATAAACCTGCTACATTTTGTAACAGACATATTAAAGTAAATGTTACTTCACACCGGAAGAGACCGCGCGTCTGCAAGATTTTTCAATATAAAAGCCCTATTAAAGTCTTGTCACGGAGAGGGGAGGGGGGAAAATGATAAATGAAAGGTTAACATATTATATGGAGAGTAAAGGATATATATCTAAGTATCAAAGTAGATTTAGAAGAGGTAGAAATACTATGGATCCAGCCTTATGTTTAGAATATTAAATAAGGAGAGCCCAAATAAATAGGGAAAGTGTAGTGGCGGTCTTTTTTGACATAGAGAAAGCTTACGATATGATGTGGAAAGAGGGATTATTGATTAAGCTTAGTAAACTAGGGGTTCACGGACGAATATATAGATGGATCAAAGACTTTTTAAAAGGAAAAGTAATACAAGTAAGAATAGGAAGTAGTTATTCAGAAAAATTTGATATTGAAAATGGAACACCTCAGGGAAGTATAATAAGTCCATTATTATTCTCTATAATGATAAATGATGTGTTTATGGAAATAGAGAGAGGTATGGGTTTTTCACTTTTTGCTGATGATGGGGCAATCTGGAAGAGGGGAAGAAATGTGGAATTTATCTCAAAGAAAGTACAAGAAGCTATTATAAAAGTTGAAGAATGGTCATAAAAATATGGTTTTAAATTCTCAGTTGAAAAAACAAAAACAATGACATTTACAAGGAAAATAAAAGACCATATAGAAAAAATAGTACATAAATGTAAAAAAAAAATTAAATGTAATGAGATGCTTAGTTGGAAGCGAATGGGGAGCAGATAGAATGGCTTTGAAGGCAATATATGTGAGACTAATTAGATCAATATTTGATTATGGATGTGTGGTGTATGCTGTGGCATCAGATACATTGCTTAAAAAACTGGATAGGATACAGTATCAGGCATTGAGGTTATGCACAGGAGCATTTAAAACAACTCCAATAGAGGGTCTTCTGGTGGAAATGGGAGAAATGCCATTAGCGTTGAGAAGGATGCAGTTATCATTGAGTTATTGGGCTAGCCTACAAGGCCATAGTCAGGACCATCCAACACAGAATACTCTAAGATTGACTTGGGAAAAGAAGGAAAAGATGACAAAAAGCTTTGGATGGTCAGTGGAACAAGCAGCGAAGGATTTTGAGTTAATACATTTAAACATTAGTCCATCCATTAGCCATGGATACTTCCAGAAGTTGTAGTAGATTTTACAATACTAGAAAAGAAAAACAAAGATCGAGAGGGTGTGTTAGACTTGCATAGTATACAAGAATATATTGATAATAATTATAATGGGTATGTTCAGCTATACACTGATGCATCAAAAAATCTTGCCAATAGATCAGGAGTATCATTTATTGTGCCAGAATTTAATACCAGAGTGGGCAAGAGGATTAATGAAGGACTGTCAGTATATACGGGTGAAATGCTTTCACTATTATTAGCATTACAGTGGATAGAGGATGCAAGACCACTAAGAGCAATCATATGTTCAGACTCAAGTTCATCATTAAACAGTTTAGAGTGTAGTAATTCAGAGAGCAGACCAGAGATGAGAGAAATGTTATATAGAATTAAATTAAAGAATTAAAATGATGGGGCTGGTGGTGCTATTTTTATGGATACCAGGACATTATGGAGTTAAAGGAAATGAATTGGCAGATAAAATAGCAAAGGAAGCCACTAAAAATAGTCTAATTGATTTTACAGTTAGTATTAGTAGAGCAGAAATCAAGAGTATTATTAAAAAGAGATTACAAGAAAGATGGCAAAAACAATGGGAAGAAACTAGAAAAGGACTATGGTTGCAGAGGATTCAAAGAAAAGTAGGAGGAATTAGGAGTACAGGAAGGAATAGAAGAGAAGAGATAATAATATCAAGGCTTCGATTTGGACACACAGGATTAAATGGAACACTAATGAAAATAGGTAAACACAATACAGGGAAATGTGAATATTGTGGGCACGAAGAAGCAGTAGAGCATGTTATGGTATACTGCCGGAAATATAAAACTGAAAGAAGACACTTAATGTTGAAATTCGAAGAGATGAAAATACGTTTTGATTTAATAGACATTCTACGGAAAGGGTCAACAGATGCACCTATAAGTTGTTTGCCAACCGCCATTAAGCCCAAGAAGAAGAAGAAGAAGAAGAAGAAGAAGGGGAGGATGGAAACAGGTAATGTAAAACACAATAAAAAAACAATTCAATCTTCAATTTACTGATACACTAAATAAAACAAACGTGTAACAGTTGTTTTTCAACATTTTAGCAATAGGAGAAAGTTTTTGAAAGGCTCGATAAACAAAAAAAGTTGTTTAAAATGGTAAAATGCTAAACACAAATTGTATTTAATTTAATTTTTCTTACAGTTCATTTTCCATAAAATGAGAAAATGAAACTGAATTTAACTCTGTTTTCATCATTTTGAGTATTTGATTTATCATTTTAATTTAGTAAGGAAAAAAGAACTTCTATATTAAATGTCAGCTATTACTGAATTAATATCAGTCACAGTTGTATATTATAATTTTACTTTTCTAAAGGTTAACTACGCATTGACTGGGTTGGTGAAACTCCATTCAAGCCAGTGTTGCCAAGTCCGCGGTTTTCCCGGTGTTTTAACACTGTTGCCGCGGGTTGGTTTTGATGTCCGCGGGTTGAATCGACCACAATAACGTCATATTTAGCCCCTGAAATGCGAATTTACCAGTGGAATCCCGACAAAAAGCGTGTATTTTATCCCCTAGAATACGATTTTTAACAGAAGGACCCCCTCGAAACGCCATTTGGTTAGTTTTGGGCTAGTTTTGAGTAGCAATTGGGCGGGTTTTGTGTATAAACCTGGCAACCCTGCTTCAACCAAATGGCATAGCATTTGTCACGTGATTTGCGTCTTTGTTTTAGCGCGGAACTTGGAGGGAAGAAAAACATCTCACAAACAAGACCGAAGTTAGTGTATATTAAAACATTGCCGTTTCTTTTTTTTAAAAAAAAAACTAACGTGTTTGACAGGGTGATGCATTGATTGTTTAATATCAAAATAAGACCTTAACTTAGGAACAGTACGCGGTAATTGTTTACGTCAGTGCAGATAAGTCTGCTGGGACAGTTTCTTATAAACTCGGTGAAAGCAAAAAATAAAAAAAACACAACAGGTAAGCTATAGTATTTTCCGCAGTTTTCATTACCACAATTTAAGAGGTATATTAAGGCTTAGTGTGTGTGTGTGTGTGTGTGTGTGTGTGTGTGTGTGTGTGTGTGTGTGTGTGTGTGTCTGTGTCTGTGTCTGTGTCTGTGTCTGTCTGTCTGTCTGTCTGTCTGTCTGTCTTGTTTGGATGCAGTTAAACTAGTATTATTCTAGTTGTATATAAACAATAATTCTATATAATGTTATCCAACAGTTTCCCACATTGTTATAGCTGTTGGTTTTTGTGGGATTAAATGGAAGCAGCTCAGACTGTCCAGAAAAGGTCTCAACAAAATGTTGAAAAGGAAAGGAGCCAACACATTTCCAGTGAGTAAAACAATTTTTCAATATGCAGGAACCATTGGGAGAAAAAAGTGCACTTAATTGTAATCATAATAATATCAATCATAATAATCTTTTCTCAAGCTCGCGTTTTTGTTAAGTGCATGGTTATAATTTGAACTGTAATGTGTTATTTGAGATTACATTTAATTACAAATACATTTAAGTGCAAGTGTTAAGGCTGAACAGAAGTTATTAAGCAGACCGTTATTATACAGAAATATTAAAGTAGATTTTACTTTATGTAAAATGCTTGTCAGTACATTCAGCAGTACACTTTATTCAAAAAATCTAATTTAATTGGAATTAACATGCGGTTATGTGTCTGAAAACATTAAATTCAGTTTGTACTTAAGTATATTCTTTTATAAAATGTTATTCCACTAAGTACTTCAACCTGCCTGATTCTCTTTTGTTTAGGGGATGTTGAGACAGACATTGCATACTTGTATGAAGTTCTGCCACAGCTATCGCAAATTTTTCGTATCATAGATAAAATTGGAGAAGGTTTGCCATTACATTTCTTACTTCTTAAATATTGTATGATGAGATGGCTAATAATAATGCTTTTTGGGTTTTTTCTGCTGATTGGCGAACCTTAATGAAGCTGTGTTGTAATTGCAGGTACTTTCAGCTCTGTGTATTTGGCAGAGGCGCAGATGACTGATGGGTCGAAAAGGATGTTTGCATTGAAACACCTGATTCCTACCAGTCACCCTGTGCGTATAGCCGCTGAACTCCAGTGCCTGACTGTTGCTGGGTAAGTGATGAAAATGTTTCATATTTTGAACTATTACCATTTTCTTAGAAAGATACCTTGTAAGGTATTTTTTTATTAACAATCTATTATATCTTCCTCAACAGAGGGAAAGAAAATGTGATGGGAGTCACATACTGCTTCAGGAAAGAGCATCACGTGGTCATTGTCATGCCATACATGGAGCATCAAACTTTTGTGGTAAGTGTCTACAGTATGTGCTTTTAACCCAAATAATGATGCACCATGAATCGCTTACCCAATACCCAAGATTTTACTCAAAAGCCTTAATTGCTTGTAGGATATTGTTGGCTCTTTGAGTTTTGAGGATGTGAGGCATTACATCTTCCATCTGCTCAAAGCCTTGAGACACGTTCACAAGTTTGGAATCATCCACCGAGACATCAAACCAACTAATTTCCTGTTCAATCGACAAAAGAGAGAGTATGTACCTGATGTTCACGTTTCTGTGGTTCTAGTGTAGTCTCTTTCTAAAACACATGAAATCGCCACAGTTTCTGGCTTATTTAAGAGAATGGTAACAATTGATTGAAATAATTTAGTTTTGAATGTTAAAATTTGGGGGGTGTCTGGTAAAATCGAAACATTACAACAGAGATACATGATTGATGTAGGAGGAGGATAGGAGGGCCTTCGAATATTGACCTTGGCAGACTTGGAATCAAAAAAATTGATGATCACCAGAATACATCCAAGTAAATTGAGGCATGCTGATTCCGTCTCTCATTTTCCTCAGGTATGCTCTAGTGGATTTTGGCCTGGCACAGGGCACTCCTGATACACAGATAGAACTGCTGAAGGTGGTAAAATCAAAAGCTTCTAAAGGTGGTGGGTCATCTAAGATGGTGGAGGAATCACTTGGGAAACAGAAACTTGTGCCTTTGCCACCCAACACCAGAAACACTGCTCTCCAGTTCGGCACTAAAGCACCTGCTAAAAGACCATGCACAACTTCACGCATTAAACACAGCAAGGTGTCTGCACCATTTTATTTTTTTGTTGTTGTTAAATAGATTAAGTTTTTAATATGATGATGGTTGAGTCAAACCAGGGGAATACCATACTTCCAAGTTTACATGTCCATGCTTATATTGTTTTTATTTTGGGGAAACATTATGTCAAAACTTGTGTCCTTTCTCTCAAAGGAACTGTTGGGACTTGATAAGGCACCACGATCTGTATTTGGGGAGAAAAACGTAAACAGCACAAGCTCTCACAAACCTGGCACTGACAAGGTTGAGGTTAGCATCTGTTTCCACACTGGTCGCATCTGACACCTTCTAAATAACTATAAGCTCTTCACCTGTCGAACTGTATTTCAGGGACTTCTTTCAAAACCAAAACGAGAGGAATTAATTCAACGCAAGATTGTTTCTTCAAAACACCGTTCAGTCCCTGTTAGAGCATCACTGAATCAGAAACAGAAAGCCCCCATTGAGAGTCAGAAACCCAAACCCCCTGCCGTCAGCCCGAGTCTCACCTGCAACTGCTACATGACTGACCGCGTCTGCAACATCTGCCTGTCCAGGTACATGCTCTTAATCAAGTCGTATAGCCATAGATATATTTATGTTATAAAGCCAACTTTATCTTATTTAATATACACATTTCTACGGCCTAGAAATGATCAAAACTATGCAGGAATCTTTGCTCTTCTACACAATCTACTACATGATATTTAAAACTTTGTTTGTTTGTTTGGTTGTTTTTTTTTTTAAGCAAGTAAAGATCTTCTAAAATAATTGTAAAAATCTTTAGGTCACGGAACACCTTTAGGTACACCCCGCAATAAAAAATGCAAACTTTATTTTTTAGATTTTGTCTACAGTGTATGCAGAATTATTACTTGATATTCTAGTCATATTTTTTTTTCCAAGCACATTTTACCAATTCCAAACTACATCAGTCTTAAAAGTGAAAAACTTATTATATTCAGGTGTGCATAAATATTAGGCACGTTTTCTTTTACAGATATAAAATTAAGAAAAAAAGAGATTTAACTCAGACTAAAAGTCAGAAGTTATTAAATGCCCACTAGAAGAATGCAATACTAATGAAATAATAGAATTAGCAAATTAAAGTTTGCTTCCAGAACAAAAATGTACACTTGATCTACTCAACCTTGTCATCCAAGATGTTCATGTCTTTCTTTCTGTACTTGTAAACAAATTGTTTTTTGAGGCAAACATTTCAAGATTTTTCTCCATATAGTGGACTTCAATGATGTATGCAAGTTTGAACTTCCAAAATGCAGTTTAAATGCAGCTTTAAATGGCTCTTTAAATGCAGCTTTAACGGGCTGAGAAAGAAGGGTCTTATCTAGCGAAACAATCAGCTATTTTCTAAAAAAAAAAAAAAAAAAAGTACAATTTATATACTGTCTAAAAACTCCATCTCATTTTCTGTTCCAACTTCAAAATTGTCCTACATCGCTGCAGAAGTACCAACTCAGTGTTTACAAAGTGAATGTGCAAGGGTCAAAATGCTCTTTACAAAAAAAAAAAGGTAAAACAGTGATGCAGGATGATTTTGAAGTTGGAGGAGAAAATGAGATTGGAGTTTTTCGACATACCGGAATACACAGTTCACGCAGAGCTAGAAAAGATGAGTGTTTGAGGTTTGGTTAAAAAAGTATATAAATTGTAAATATTTTTTCTGGAAGTCAGCTTCTCTGTAAAGGCATGACCATTGGGCTCATTGGGTCAGCATGGTCAGAAAAAGTAGGTGGAGAAGAAAAGACATTGTTAAAGAATTAAGGTGAAGAATTAGGTGTGAAACCATCAGGAACCATTTAGTCTCTAGCACAACCTACTTGGAGTCTCCAGAAGTTTAGAGTGACTTTTTAAGGACCAGTATCATATCTTCTTGTACCACTGTTTAAAGAAATTATCTTTCAGAATCTGGCAGTAAGTGTGAGTTAAATCTCTTTTTTGGCTCATTTTATCTGTAAAAGAAAACATGCCTATTTTTCCTAAACTTTTACTAAACTTTTCCATTTAAAAAGATTTTTCAGGCTATTCACATGTCAGGCTTTACAGCATTAATTTAATAGTGCAGTGAGTGAAGAACTTTGTTTTTCACAGGAAACAGCAGGTGGCTCCAAGGGCTGGTACTCCAGGCTTTAGGGCTCCTGAGGTCCTGACTAAGTGCCCCAACCAGGGAACAGGTAAAGAAACTAGAAGACATCTTTGTTTGTTTCTTAATGTTATTTGGGGTGTGATTTAACCATAACAGTGTGTTTCATTCAAGTATCCAGCTTCCTACTTAGAAAAGTACAATGCCACTTGATGTAGGACGTCCAACATACAGTCATGGCTAAAATTGTTGGCACCCCTGAAATTTTTTACAGAATTTCTTACAGAAAAGTATTGCATTAACACGTTTTGCTATACACATTTATTCCCTTTGTGTGTATTGGAAAGAAAAAAAAAAAAAAAAGGGAGGGGGAAAAAAAGCAAATTTGACATAATGTCACACAAAACTCCAAAAATGGGCTGGACAAAATTATTGGCACCCCTAACTTAATATTTGGTTGCACACCCTTTGGAAAAAATAACTGAAATCAGTCGCTTCCTATAACCATCAATAAGCTTCTTACACCTCTCACGTTGAATTTTGGACCACTCTTCCTTTGCAAACTGCTCCAGGTCTCTCATATTGAAGGGAGCCTTTTCCCAACAGCAATTTTAAGATCTCTCCACAGGTGTTCAATGGGATTTAGATCTGGACTCATTGCTGGCCACTTCAGAACTCTCCAGCGTTTTGTTGCCATCCATTTCTGGGTGCTTTTTGAAGTATGTTTGGGGTCATTGTCCTGCTGGAAGACCCAAGATCTCGGACGCAAACCCAGCTTTCTGACACCGGGCCCTACATTGCGACCCAAAATCCTTTGGTAATCTTTCAAATCTAGATTTTAGGAGATGGACTTGTAACCTTGAGATTGTTGATATTTTTCCACAATTTTGGTTCTCAAGTCCTCTGACAGTTCTCTTCTCCTCTTTCTGTTGTCCATGCTTAGTGTGGCACACACAGACACACAATGCAAAGACTAAGTCAACTTCCCTCCTTTTTATCTGGTTTCAGGTGTAATTTTTATATTGCCCACACCTGTTACTTGCCCCAGGTGAGTTTAAAGGAGCATCACATGCTTGAAACAATTTTATTTATCCACAATTTTGAAAGGGTGCCAATAATTTTGTCCAGCCCATTTTTGGAGTTTTATGTGACATTATGTCAAATTTGCTTTTTTTCCCTCCCTTCTTTTGTTTTGTTCCAATACACACAAAGGGAATAAACATGTATAGCAAAACGTGTTAGTGCAATACTTTTCTGTGAGAAATAGATTTTAGATTTTCTGGAAACATTTCAGGGGTGCCAACAACTTTGGCCATGACTGTAAATGTACACCAAAGCAAATTGTATCAGTATAGTCTGGACAACTCAAAAACAAATGAGTTTCTTTTCATTTATTTCTATGAATCTGTAAAAATCACATACTGAATCAATATCAAGTAAAAATGCCCAAGAGTCAAATCATGTCAACTCCTTGTGAATTAGACAAAAATCAAATCAGGAAATCTGTTTGATGTTCAGTGCTAATGTCGTCATTTGAGGATTGGACAACAGTGTTTATTGGTTGTAAGATATCAAGTAGCAATATCCCACATCTGACTTTGATTTCAATTTTGTGCATTAAAAGGTGCATTGTCCAATTATAAATAGTAACACTTTGTTGGTCAACCAACGAATTCACATGACCAACTTGAGCAAAAATAAAATCTACTTGGGAACACACAATTCTCACTTGTGTGATTTCCTTTTGAAATAGATTTTGCCTAAAATTTTGCCAAGCAACAGGATATGTGTCTGCACCTTGAGTGTGCTGTATTTCATTATCAGTTCAATTCTGTCTAGCTTATGTTTTAAAGCATACATTGTCTTTTATAGGTTACGATAAAAAAATTATGACTAATGAAGCAACATTTCTCTGCAGCTATTGACATGTGGTCAGCAGGTGTCATATTACTGTCACTGCTGAGTGGGCGGTATCCATTCTTCAAAGCCAGTGATGATCTGATCGCTCTTACTCAGATCATGACCATTCGAGGATCTAGAGAGACAATAGATGCTGCTAAGACGTTCGGTATGTCATTTTCTACAGGCTCAAAAGTGCAGATGTCTCGTGTTGTACATTTGATTCTCATTTTATTTCTTGTATTTTAAATTGATTGAAAATTTTGTATGTCTGATTGCAGGTAAATCTATAGTGTGCAGTCGTGAGCTTCCTCGGCTGGACCTGAAGATCCTCTGTGAAACTCTAAGAGGTTTGCGATCATGGGATGACGGCTTACTTCCTGATGAGTTTCAAGCCTCACATAATCCAGCAGAAGGAAAACAGGTTGCAGAGAGTTCTGCTAAGAAACATAAGAGCTCTCTCAAAAGTAGTGCAGAGCTGCAGGAGATGGGCTGGGATAAAGTGCCTTACGATGTATATGACCTTCTGGATAAACTCTTAGATTTAAACCCAGCAACAAGGATAACTGCCTCTTTGGCACTGCAGCATCCACTTTTCAAAGATATGACTGATTAATTCTTATGCCTATTTTTTTCCTGTAAAGAGTTACATTTATGCATTTATTTTCCAACTACATGCTGTTTTATTGTGATGTTTTGTGTCTTATTTTTGGTCTTTAAGATTCACTTTTGATTACTTTTGAGAATAAAAAGTTGAAACTTGTTTAAAATTAATCTTGGAGAGTATTTCCTGAATGTAAGGTTCTGACATATTTTTGGATAAAATAAAATTTCTGAACACTTTTGGAAACCACCAGACTGTTTAGGTAATATCATTTGTGCAGGCTACAGTAAAAAATGCTATTGTCTTAAGTTTTTGTAGTCTATACTCTCTAGTTTGAAAATCAATGTCATAGAATTTGTGCTGTGAGCATAGTGAGAAACTGATTTGCTCCTTCTACATCTCTGAAGCAATTGGCAGATGTTCTCCACTAGATTATTCAAAAGTTGTATAAATCTATTCTAAGAATGTTGGAAGCTGTTAAAGGCAAATTGTGGTAAAGCACCTTAAAAATATTGCCTATTTCTCAGGTGTTCATATTATTTTGATTAGTGACTATATCAATGTCAATTTTAACGTTTATAAGGCCACCAGCAATGTGATTTTAGAAAAAATATATGTATTAAAAATTAAGAATTTAAAATAAACCAAAGTTTCTGATGAATCGTGATTGTTCACACAAATTTCACTTACAAATGTTTGCATTGCACATGGTTTGTGAATGAGACCCTGTGTAAAAAAAAAAAAAAAAAGAAAAACTATATCTGGAAAACAATGGTATTTACTCAAAGTAAATAAGAGAAAACATTGCTCAATATTTCCCTCACAAACGAACAGTGATTTGACAAACTAAGATGCAAAAATGCAAGTACAAACGGCATCTTAAAGCTCCAGGAAATTTTCCACTTCAACATTAATCTGTGCAATATTTTTGCATAGTTCACAGTGTTTGTTTTTTGTGACTGACATACACAAAGCTGAACATTTCAAGCCTGATAATAATAATAATCCAACAACATATTGTACTGTCATTAACGTTTATAGGTGACCTAACATAACTTTTGTACATTAGTATCTTGATGTGTACAAACTAATTTGCACAATCACAGTTCAGTGGTCAAACCTTAAAAATCCATCCTATTAAGTTACAAATATGATTTTCATGTTTTCTCACCGACTATATACTACAGTAATATGCTCCTGTAAGTGATGAGTGACTGGAGCCAGACATTAAATACAGCAAAATAAAGCAAATCAAATGAAGTCCATGTTTTGTTCCCCACCTGAGAGCCGGTGGCATCACCTTTCCCTTTGATTGGTTGTACGGTCTTTAAAGGAATCTGGTTTAAGAAGAAAGTGACTATGTTAACCAAAAGGAAAGATGCTGAAAGGGTCATTTAGTCTCACATCACGACAGGGGTCTTTCTTTAGCTTCGATGATCTCCTCAATTCTTCCCAAGACACTCTCTATCAGGTCAAATGTGAAGACAGCTGACTGCAGAACCTACAGAAGTGGCATGCAAACACTGTTAACTGTGTCCACTATATAAGAGCACTAATGTGGATTAATACAGAGAATAATATACCTGAATCTGCATTTCTGGTGTCATGTGGGGCAGCTTCTCATGGTCTACAGTTACTGTGCAGACTGATGCTTTAGAGTCTGCTGAAGTCAAAAAAGGGTTAGCAGCCTGACTACAGAAAATTCATTTGACACAGACTACAATCACACGGGTTAATATGGTTAAATATGATTACTTTCAGAGAGCTCAGGGTTATGAATGAGAGTGTATTGCACCTTTCGAACTGATCTTCTTATTTTCTTTCACACTCTTCAGTTCTGCCTCATAATGTGCTTTGGACATGTTCAGACCAGTCCGCAGTGGCTTTAGGTAGTTGTCCTCAATCTTATAAAGCTCTGTCCAGATTCCTGTCTAAACAGATAAGAAAACATAAAATATGATGTGCGAATTTGTTATGGCATAGCAGAGCATAGCAGTGGTTCTCAACCTTTTTGACTACAAGGACTCCCACTGGCAAAGACAATATTTAAAGGCTCCTCTGGAACAAAAAAGCTTCTTGTTTTTAAACTTTTGTATTTACAGACACCAGTAGTGGCAATACACTAAAATAAAAGTAATAATTAATTAAATAATTAAATTCCATAATTCCACTTATTAATAATTATGCCATTGAATTTATGGCTTTTCTTAGCGTTTGTGGTAACTTCTATTCTCACAAATAGCAATTTCTCTGCAACAAGGTAAACTAAAATAAAATAAATTAAATACCTGAAATAAAATTAACTTTAAAATAAATAAAATGTAAAAAATAATATTTTTATTTCTCATTTTTATTTAGTTTAAATTTATATACTAAAATATATAGAAAAAAAATATTTTTAAAAAATTCAAACATATAAAACAATAAATAAATAATTAGAATGACAAAAACAGACAACAAAAAAATTACTAGACTAAAAAAAAAACTAAATTTAAGAGAAAATATAAAAAAAAAAAACGAATTCAAAAACTACAACAGTATCTCTACTAAAACTACACTGGTCAGCAATTACATCCCAAACAAATTATTTTCAGAGAGCATATTTCTATGTCCTGGCAGTCATAAAGATTTTGATCTTTTAAAAACAATGAATACCAAAATCTATGTGAGAGCCTGGATGTGGAAGCAGGCTCTCATTTTGTGAGGAAATGTCCACTAATATACTTTGTATCTTCTACGCTTTTCAGTGAACCCATAGGTATCTTAATTCTCTTCTTATTAATATTTATTTTAGTTGATTTGTCTTTTTAAGGCTTGTTATATCTTATTTTAATATAAAGTGGAAATGTGCTAATGCCCCCTAGTGGCTTCCAGGCCTTTGGTTGAACCACTGATCTGCTGTATGCTTACCTCATTTTCCCATTCTTTATCTCGGATGAGCATGTATCTTAGGAGGTTCAGTGATTCCATGATCCTATTTAATATGGATAGAAGTTTTGTCAAGTCAAATGAATGCAACTGAACCAACCACTGTGGCAGAAAAACTTTTGAGGTTTGTTTAAAGGGTCTCACTTGTCTAAGTTCTGCAGCAGGTCTGTTTCTGGTCCATGTGGAAGGCACAGCACTAGCCGCAGCAAAGGCAGCAGATATTTACCCAGGAACCAATCATTACCATTACATGGCTAAAATGGCAATATGAAAAAAATTAAATAAAAAAATCTATGGATGTGCAAATTTAAAAAGATTAATTCTGATGAACTGTCATTATATCATGACTTATCTTACCTTGAGTGAAAAGTCAATCTGGTTCTTGATGTTCTTGATTATATATCCCTCCACCCCTGCATGGTGACTTGTTTTCAACATGCCCCTGGAAATGGAGGAATATATATTGAACCTTTTACTAATGGCCAAATTTACTATCAGCTTGCACCAGTACAAACCCTCTTTTGGCATTAAAAAAACTACTATTAGGATTTAGAGAAATTATTCATTTTCATTCATTATTCACAAAAATGGATGGACCAGAATGAGCCTTTATACAAAATGGAAATAAAAGTGTGACTTTTTATTGCCTTTTTGACATTTCATAGGCAGAAAAAGACTTCTATATGTTTTTATTAACAAAAAAGTACTATGTTTTGTACTGGACCAAATAATAGTTAAAAGTTTTCATGTTTAAATATGAGAATACGGGCTTACTTGAAAAACTTGTATTTGGCCTCGGTGTTGAACTTGTCAATACTCAGCTGAAACACTTTCAGACCTTTAGTTCTCTGTGGTGATGTGGGAAGAGAAAAATCAAAATCAACCATGACAACAAACCACATTATTTAATAAATTACCTCCACACAAAAGGTCTCACTTACCAAAGTCTGGTCTGGACACAGCGTCATAACTTTAACCAAATTCTAAAGAGAAAACAGAACATCTTAGAACAAGACCTTATCTAAAAGACACACAAACTATTGTTGAAATGCAATTAGCTGTAACATTTTTACCTGTGGAACACTGAAAAATGTCTTGAGCTCCAAAAGATCTACTGGAAGACTGTTATCTTCCACTCTGATAAGACTTTTTTCATACAATTCCTATAATGAAAGAATTCAAAGAATATTACAGTCGTGTGTAATAAATTATTGCTATCGATCTGTGAATAAAACATAAATACAATGTGGTATGTTTGATGTTGTAATGAATACTCATACCAATCCTTTCTGCAGACGGGATTCTTCAGTTCTATAAATGCAGATGAAATTTGTTTGTCATAAGTCTCTGATTCAAATATTCAAATGTATTGCTATAACTCCATAATCACCTGCTTAACAGCAACTCAATATATTCCATGTTGCATTGAAGAACAAAAACCGGACTGAAAAACATGTAAATAAACTTCAGCAAAACATTAGTTCTGTGTTCATTTATGATACAAATGTAAAGCAACATGGTCAATGGCTTCACTCTTCACCTGAGAACAGCTGGAAAGATGTCCACAGCTATATGATCCACAAAAAGCAGGTGGGACAAGCAGGCCAGTGACTCCTTTGGGTATCTCACCTCCTCTTCAAGAAAACCTGGGACCTCCCTTCTCTTTAGTACACTACGACTTAACAAATCAGGGAGTGACTCCCCAATACTTGACAAAATGATCTATAGACATAATGCAAATAAAGTATGAAAATGTACATCAAGGCAGTAATATTGAAATACATCGGCGGATATTACCAAACTTTTTAGCAGTAGCGTAAGTGTAATATGTAATGCAGTAAAAGAACATTCATGCAATATTCTACCAGTATCTCTGTAGCAAAGTCTCTCAGAGGGGATTTCAGAAGTGTGTCTGGATCTTTCAAATGCACCTCCAGTAGAGGCTCACTTAAACTCTTCATACAGCTGGATAAAAAAATATAATTAACAAATTAATGGCCAATGTTACAAGTGTATGCTATATTAAAATATTAAATATTAAAAATCAATTGTTTTAAATGCATGTATGAAAAATGTATATTTATTTTGAAATTTGCTAAAGATTGCATTGTTTCCTTAAATTATTAGTGCTTTTAAAGGGACAGCAAATGTTATCTATATGTAAACATGGAGGAAATGAGTAAGCACAAATAAATATCCAATACTGACCACGAAAAATCAGTCTCTAATACAAGACAATAACTCAGTTGAAACCAATATATTCCCAATTGTGGCAACAACTGTAAGAATTCTAAACAACATAACTGGGCACCTACAACTTTAGCAGTTCCACTCTGAGCTCATTGTCCTTGGATATTCTGTTGTTATCCTTGACAACCTCCTTGATCTCCTCCACAAAGGGTTTGACAAATTGTAGAAGAGCACTGCAGCAGCGACACAGGCCAAAAACATCATCCTCCTCCTGCTCTTTTGTGACAGGTACTGGCAGTCTGGTCACCTGGCTGAGCAGTGTGGAGAGAGCCATTCCCACAGACGAGGCCTTCTTCATGCCCAGCCGCAGCAGCACTAAGAAAGTCAGAAGACATTGGGAGTAAAAGAGGATTACTTTAGTTTAGGACATATGGAAGTTTTATGTGTTTAGTAGTCAGTATGGATGAGACAGGATAGTCGACCAGTTGGACAACTACTGAGTAGTTAGTTAATGAAATCTAGTGGGTTATCTAGATGACCTCTAATGTCTGTGCCCAGTAAGGTTTTCTTTTTCATTATAGAGTTAAATTATTTTTTCAAATATATTAAAATTGAAAACAGTTAAATTGCAATAACATTTCACAATACTTCACTACTTTTACTACTAACTTTATTGTATTTACTGTATAACTGTTTTTTTATTTATTTGATCAAAATAAATGCAGGCTTTTTAAGCATAAGAGACTACTTTCAAAAATATTAAAAATACAAAACTCCAAATTTATAAGGGTAGTTTAGAGGTAAATTAACAAATTCCGAAGCCAAAATGTCTAAACTTTGGAGAAATGGTTTTAAAAGCTGTATTGTTTAGGCTGTCAGCAGTACACCAAAAAGCATTTCAAGTAAATTACATATAACTTCATTCCCCTCAAAACAACAACAACAACAAAAAACACAAAATATTTGTAAAATATATATATATATATATATATATATATATATAATAAATAAATAAAAAACAGCAATGCATTTCAATATTTATGATTCAATGACTACGAGAAACCTGTTTGTAAAGGCTTGAGGAGAAGAGTAACTGTCTCAGCAATAGAGGCAGAATCAGCCTCTTCCACCTGTTCCAATAAACCCACCAGCAGCTCTTTAGGACTGCCAACCTGGTTCACAAAACAACACTAAATAAATGAAAACAGCATGGAAACTACATGCTGGTAATAACCACATATCTCATCACAGTTTAAAATTAAAACATAAACAACCTCCAGTAGATGTGACAGGATGGCATGGCAGTGGGGAAGGTTCCTGTCTTCCTTCTTCAGGAGGATCTGTACTAGAGACCCCAGCAGATTCCAGCCCATGCATCTCACTATGTTCTTGGGTAAAACAAGGATAAAGCTTCCTGAATTTGGCCTCCTAATACATGCATCACAAAGCACACTGGGTGCTGTCCAACTCACCTTGTTCTTCTCATCAACCAGGATGCTGAGAACCTGAGCACTGTTACCTTGCTCTATACAGGTTCTTCCTGCGGTGAAGAATAAATCATAGTCTTCTGGGGAGAAGCCTTCATCCTTGATTGCTTGCTAAAAAAAAAAGTGATTACACAAGTGACTAAGTGTATGTGACACATTGTAAATGTACAGTAGCACATATCTACACTTACACATCTCTGGACCACATCACAGAGCTGTTCAAGAGCCATCTCGATGGTCCAAAGCGTCTTCTGTGATCAAGGCTTTCTGTGTAAAGAAATTATGATCTTATAATTGATTAGAGAGTAATAAGGTGCAAAGACAAGAGTGCATTGACCTCATGATCAATCATGACATCTTTATAAAGAGCAGCTCATTGTCACATGCCGTCCAGCTATTATTAACAAACACAGCAGACACACATATTAAAGAAAATATCCATGTAATAAAAAAATATCCATAAATAGACATCAATCTTCGTCACAGAGTCTGTATAGATGTAGAACTGGTTATTGCAGTCATTAGCAAGATAGCTAAAATCTCTATACCATTGGCGTATACAAAATAGTCTCTATAATAAGATTCTGCTTTCGCGTAGCTTTGTATAGGCATGGCTGCTGATTTATTTTGTTAATAATATATTTGTCTACTAAAGAAGATATAAATTCCAAAAGCGCACTCACTTACAGCTATACTTTCAATAAGCAGCTCCGCATGTTTAGAAACTGCTGCGGAATGAAGCTTGTCGCTGGCGGCTTGCCGTAGTGCTTTGACGTAAGCGGATGGAGTTTTGTTTTTAAGAAAACAAGAATGGAAGCGACAAGAAAGATTCGTGTCTCAAAACCGAAGAAGAAAGGTAGCATATAAGTGTCAATTTACATGAAATTGTTCCTCGAAGTTTTTATTTTTATATTTTAAAATAAGATGTGTCTTGAATTTTAGGTGGTAAAGGGACCCAGGTGATTTCAGCAGTGGATGAGGCGAGAAAGTGGGTTTACTTACTTTAGTTGAACTGTTTTTGAGTAACACATTATATAATAGGTTAATATTTATTCAAATTATATAGGTTATATGGAGTGTAATGTTTGCAGGAGGGAAGCTATTAAAGAGGCGCTCAGACAGAAGCTTGAGTTAGAGCGCAAAGCCCTGCAGGTGGTTGAGCGGCTGTTGGAGAACAGTGTGACAGAGGAGTTCCTCGTCGGCAGTGTAAGTCACATAATTTGGCTCTGTACAGTTCAGCTGAAGATGTAAATAGTTTGTTGTGCTTCAAAGAGAATATCTTTGCTGTTATCTTGTACTGTAGGCATGGCACATCACTCCTGCCAACTACAAGGACACAGTGGAAGAACGGTCCATTGCTAAACTGTGTGGATATCCTAGGTGTCCAAATAAACTAACCAATGTAAGAACCTTTAGGGAATTACACAGTAAACATCTCTTCTTTCCAACGTTTTTAATTAATATGATGCTGCGTTTCTGTCTGTCTTATTTATTTTATTAACATTTCAGGTACCCACTCAACAGTTTAAAATATCCACCAAAACCAATAGAGTCTATGATATTACAGAGCGCAAGGTAAAAAGGTTTTATTCCTTGCTCTGTTTTAATTTCCTTTTTAATATCTAATTGGCAGATTAAGCAGAAAAGTTCTTCATCATTTTCTTTTGCTTGTTTAATTTTTCAGTGTTTTTGCAGCAATTTCTGCTACAAAGCCTCCAAATGTTTTGAGCTCCAGATATCAAAAATTCCACTTTGGCTTAGAAAGGAGGAGAGGTAGTATATCTTTTAATAAATTCTATCTATTTTATATATATATATATATATATATATATGTATATATGTATGTATGTATGTATGTATGTATGTATTTATGTATCTCTGTACATTGTAAAAAATTGTAGAATTGTACATTTAAAAAAAATGAAATAAATATACACTAATATTATTACATTTATTCCACTGTTCAGAAGTTTGGATTCTGAAAGTTTTTTTGTTCTTGAAAGAATCTCTTAGCAATCACTCCCCACTTAAAAAAGCTTTTTTTCTTGAACCAATAGAGACAACTATGTAAAATGTTTTTCTGCTAAAAAAAAGATTAAGAAATTATAAAGTTAGATATCTTTTTTTTGAAATAGTTACTTCTTTGTCACCTGTAATATTTTACTAGAATAGTTTATTTAGAAAATTGAATTGGAAAAAAATATGTTTTTTGCAACAGAAATATTTTCTCGCTAATAAAGTGAAAGAAGTATCTTTCAAGTTAATTTGTCAATTTTACCCTGTTAAACATTTTATGAATAAATATAAGGCTAATATTGATACAAAATGTTAATTTTGTTAATTTCATACTGAAACAGTTTTTCATTTATTTTGGACTTGTCATTATACTGAACAATTCTGGGAAAATATTGGTTCATTTATTAATAATAATATCCAGCCAGATGATTCTATTACTTTTAAAGGTGTTATGTTTTGACATTATGATGCTGACTCTATTAAAATGAATGCTTGTTTTGTTATAAACTTATTTATTTATTGTTTTTTTGTAAATTTCATATTCACAAATGTAAATTTACCAACAACAAACCACAGTTTCTTCTTGTTGGTTTTGTTTTTTTGGTTTGTTTGTTTGTTTTTTGAAAGAATTTAAAAATTATCTAAACACCATTTCGTTGTCAGAAAATATAGAAAGCAAGAAGAATTATGTCATTGTGCAGTGACTTTAACTTATATACTGTTACTGACGGTTAAATGTCTTACCCTCAAGGTCTTATGTTTCTGTCTTTTAGTTGTTGTTTTTCTATTTTTTCCTCTTATAATCTTTAATACTTCTTTGATTTCAGTTGACATACAGTATATTCCTGATACTTGGTGTATTATGTATATAATATCACTGATAACTGATTTTTTTTTAAAGATATCTCTTGCTATTGTCATAAAGTCCAAACTTTATTGGCAGCGTTGTCAGGCGTTTACATTATTTGCAAAATATATGGTACCTTATTAATAATACTAGCATAATTATAATTAGCTAAAGCGATACACGAACTGAAAGGAGAAATGGGCATAAACAATAAATATAAAAATATAGCCCCAACCAGTTAATATAATATTATTAAAATATTAATTATTATATTACAGTTAGCCTATATAATATTAAAAATAATAATAATAGCCTAATGATTATATGTCCATACACAGTGTCATCGCTCATTGTCCGCGCAACTCGTCATTGTCTATTTCGCACGTATAGTGTGAGCACATGAATTGTGCTTGACAATTGAAAAGACCCCAAATTTGAGCAGTACTGTATTCAGCAGTAAGTTATTTAGAATTTTTGTCCTTTTTTATTTTAGGTATCAATGTTTAGCATTTTGGTTCTAAACAAAAAGTTATGTTCTTTTTCATAAAAGGCCTCCTGAGGTTAAGCTGATGAAAGAAGGAGACGGGTATGTACATTCTGTTTGTCTTAGAGAAATGTCATGGTTTACTTGATCTTTTGCAGTGGAATAACATTCAAAAGAAATTAATGGATAATATTTGTATAAACTGACTCAGAATTTGTTTTCATCTATCAACAGAGGTAGCTCAGGACAGGAGATAAAGTTGGTAGACAAGCCTGTGACAGAAGCTGACATTGAGAATCCTGTTACAGACATTCCTGAATCTAAGGACTCCCCTCCCTTTAGCCAGAGCGACAACAGTGACCTTGAGGAAAACTTTGTTTCCAGTGTGGTGTCCAGAAAGTGCAAACACACACGGGTACACTGGGCAAAACTGCCAAAGAGGGAGGGAGTGAGTGAGGATGGGTCGAGTGGTGAATATAAGCAGTATGCACATCCTGAACCTACTCCTCAACCACAGAAGGACCCTAGTGCTAGTCTGTCTGTACCAAATAAAGCCACATCTGCTGGATCTGATGTTGAAGGAACTCTGGAGCTTTTGAATCAGTGTAGTCTGAAGGACACTGCAACCCCACAGGAAATGAACCTCCCTTCACAGCCCACTAGTGGCCTGAACATCACTCAGGTCGGCATGAGTAAGAGAGGAGCTGCAGGCCTCAAAGGCTTGTTGAAGGATCATAACAAAGCTAAAACAACTCCTGCAACCATCAGTTTGTGCCTGCTAGAGCGTCTACGACAAACTTTTATTGAGTGGAGAACTGAGGAAACCATGAAGTTTCTTTATGGGCCTGATTATGCCTTTAGAACAGAGTCTTCAGCACAGGAAGTGGAGGAACTAGATGAAGATGACTTGGATGAGGCTGAGGTGGAAGTGAGCTTGAGACAGAACAGTGGAAGTTCTTCCAGACCCAGTGCTCCACCTCCTGATTTTGAAACACTGCGGGAGGAGACCGAGTTGCTGGAGCTGAGAGTGAGGGAGTTTTATAAAGGCGTCTATGTTCTGCCTGAAGAGGTCAAGACAGATGCAATCAAAGACACTCAGGACACACAGGTGAGAGCTGAAGGATCTTGCCTTTAAGGTACACTTTAAGTAAAACTTGCATTATTAATAATAAAACAGCTTTTTTTTTTTCAAAACGAACTTAAAATATTTTTTGCAGTGATATTAGTTAACATTTACTTTATCTCAAGTTTTAATGAGAGTTTCAGTTAACTCTAATAATCTTGCTATGACCATTTTTTTAATGATTATTTTTAATAACTTACATTGTTTTTTTTTAAAGTGTGACAGTTTGATTTTTTATCTAAAGCAATGACATTAGTACTTTGAAAGTGTAGCTTAAACATACAAATACATTTTCAGGCCACAGTATGTGCATTCTGAAGTCTAAACCTGCAGTTGCTTTGACTGTCCTGTTGTGGGTGCTCAATTCAAGCATGTTAGACTGGGCTTCCTCTTGAGCAGCATTTCTCATTGATTTCTGCATGTTACATACTTGATTAGCACTTTTTTTCTTGGTCCTGCAGGACAATAGGACGGACCCACCTCTGCCATTGGTTGATTCTCATGCACAGCACCTGATTCAGAAACGCATTGCTGTGGAGAAGCTCAGCCGGAGGTCAGTGTTCAGCAATGGTTGGATCAGTGTTTGTCATTCCAGACATCATTACCATTGTTTTGCTCACACTGTAATAATGTTATCTTATGCATTTGACCTACTTAAAATCTGTAATTGTTGTAAGATATGCTGGAAAGAAAATCAAACATACCCAGCCCTCATATCTTGCAAATCGTTGTTTAACATAACCTCCTTGGGACCCTGTATACATTAACTATGATGTACTTGCATTTAAATTAATAAATTGATACAGGGTACTTATATTAAAAAAAAAAAAATAGCTGTAGTTACTATGTAATTATTTCTGTACTTACTATTGTAATTACATGTTTGACCCTACTACTACACCCTGACCCACCCGTAAACCTAAGCTAAGCATAACCATACCACCAAACTTTAATCATATCCCACCTCAGTATTTTTTTTTTAATGTAGTTATGTATTAGTTAAAGACCCCTCCTTGTGTCTTTTCAAAGCTTGAGAGATGTTGTGGGACCCCTGCATCTAACGATGAGTGATGTCATCAATGAAATAAATATTTTGGTCAAGACATTCAGGTAAGTCACACTGCACACTAGACGAAGAGCTAAGACGTTAAGGGTTAAAGGGATAACTACTTGCCCTTATGTCGTTCCAACCCCGTAAGACCTTTGTTCATCTTTAGAAGACAAGTTAAGATCTTTTTGTTGAAATCCGAATGCTCCATGTGACATCAGTGGTTTAGTGGTACTTTGAAGCTATGAGAATACTTTTTGTTCGCAAAGAAAACAAAAATAAAGATTTTTTTTTTTACGATTGATTGAACTTCTGATGTCACATGGACCATTTTAATAATAACCTTACTATGTTTCTGTTTCTTGACCGTGGTAGGACCCTTGCTGTCTATGGAGGGTCCGAGATCTCTCAGATTTTATCAAAAATATCTTAATTTGTGTTTCAATGATGAATGGGTTTGGAACGAAATGGGGGTGAATGGTTTGACAATTTTCATTTTTGGGTGAACTGTCCTTTTAAGATGGATTTTCAGAGATGTACACTACTGGTCAAAAGTATTAATTCCTGATTATTTTTGTTATATTGTACTTTTATTGAGTAAGGATGTCTTAATCAAAAGTGACAGTAAAAACATTTTATAAAGTTACAAAAGATTTAGATTTAAAGTCATTTATCTTTTCAACTCTTTATTTATCAAAGAATCCTGAAAGCGAATATCATGATTTCCAAAAAGTAATAAGCAACACAACTATTGTCAGAATTGATCATAATAAAAAATTATTTCTGGAATATCAAGTGACACTGAATTATAAAAATTCTGCCTTGTTATCGCAGAAATAAATTACATTTTAAAATGCTTTATAATAGAAAACGATTATTTTAACTTCAAATAATATTTCAGTTTTTACTGTATAAAGCTTTAATAACATCTTACAAACCCCAAAGTCTTTGAATGGTAGTGCATGATAGGGTAAAATCAGTGTTTCCGTCTGTCTATCAGACACTCATTTGACCTTTTTGACCTAAACCATGAAGTTTTCAGTTTCACTGCCCATAAATTATGATTGGCCATAGAAGTGTTGTCAACAGGAAGTAGTGTGTCACACTATGAAGATGATTTACCATTCTGAAGGGGCACTTCACCCTTGGATTGAACCTGCTTCCAGGAATTCTCTCTCTCCTGTTGAGAGCTACTAAATCCATGCAACTTCAAAAACATTACAGCAAATAAAGCAGTATGACTTTAAAGTTGCACTTATTTAGCCATGTGCAAATGCAAGTCTTTAAGACTGACATCATTAAAAATGTAATGGTGTTTAAGTGCATTTTTTTTGCTAATGGTGCTATGAATTGTCCTTTGTTTCAGGTTTACAAACACTAATATCATTCACAAAAGGCCAGAATGGACTTTAATTGCTGTGGTTCTTCTGTCAGTGTAAGTATCACATGAATATTCAATACATTAAAACTAGATTTAAGCATGTTCTGAAGTTGCTGTGTAGTTGTTAAGTGGTTTATTATACCTCAGAACTGAATGTGTGTCTAGATTAATTCCAACCAGAGTCAAGTCACAACAAATTTGTCTTTTAGATGTCAAACAGATTTTTAGATTGCTTAAGCTAATTATCTACTACTGCACAGCTTTTGACCATTTTCTCATGCATGGGAAAGTGCCACATGTGTTGGTATTTGCCATGAGAGGCCAGCAGGTCTGTTCCCCAACTAAGCTAACGTGTGCTCGTATAAAGGCTCAGATTATTGCAACTGCAGATAATGCTGTGGGTTTATCTGACGATGACTGTTGATTGGGGCTTTATGGCACCTCGGTGGCCTGCTGTGCTCTGACAGTGAAAGTATGTGGTAGACAGATCAACAGCTGGAGGGCCTGATTTTAACAAGAGCATACGGGAACAGGACTAAGGAAATCAGGGAGCATTGTTTTCTCTTCAGGAACACGCTATGCAGAGCTATAAGACACAAGTGATTTATGTCTGTGTGAGTGCGTGTATGATTTGTGTGCATTTCTTTGGGCAAGTTAATATTTGTCTACTTGATAAAGATTTGTACTTCTTTTAAAATATTGATTATGGATTTTTTTTTTATAGTGAAAGATCTTTAATATCTAATATAAAATTGATTTTCTGGCTCTATTGGTATGAAAAATGCAAAATGCAATCCATAGCACTAATATACACTGAATAGAACAACATCTGAAAAAAGTGTTTTCTGCCAAATCAGTCATGTGGTGCTACCTATGTGCAGAAAACTCTTTAAAAATCAAAATATCATAAAAAGGACCCCTGCAGACCCTCATGACTGTGTGTCAAGGTCAGCAAGTTTCTTAAAATATCAGATAATTTGATCTTATTATGGCAAGGTTAGTTCAGGTTGTAAAACTGAATGTGCTGTGACTCACTAAATACATAATAATTCATGATATTCGATAATAATAACTTTCATATATATATATGCCATCTTGCATTTCTCTTAAAGGAAAATTAGATTGTTTTGAAGTGCGTAAAATGTGTGTGTGGTAGAAAAGGCTACCCAATCATGTTTGTACAGTGCCAGGTGGTGTGTATGACTTCCCTCAGGTTTATGAATGCTTGACAGAGCCACTAACTCTGAGGAGAGTTCCGTGCTGCTCCCTGTCTGTGTCAACACAAGCCCGTATCTTATCACGGCCTGATTACTGTGGATCCGTGATGCTGCGGTAACAGCATGGGAAACATTCCACCTGAAGAGCCAACACACAAGCTCAATTAAACCACTCCCCATTTAAAGATCTGCCTAAAGACACAGCTCTGATTTATTATTGACTGGCTGCAGAATTTCACCAGTTCATCAAAAAAAAAAAAAAAAAAGCTTTGCTTGGTTGTTAGATTCCCATGAGAAACAAATGAGCAGGGTATAAAAGTATGGTGTTCTGAGAACCCCTAAATCATGCCGTGTGTGAAGGTGGCATAATTTAGTTTGGAAACACTTTAGATTAGGAAATGTTATTCATTATTAAAGGGATAGTTCAACCAAAATTGAAATATCTGTCATTAATTATTCTTGGTACCTTGGTAAGACCCTTGCTGTCTATGGAGGGTCAGAAAGCTCTCGGAGTTCATCAAAAATATCTTAATTTGTGTTCTGAATTTTCATTTTTGGGTGAACTATCCCTGTTATTAGTTGCTTATTAGCATGCGTATTATCATATTGGCTGTTTATTAGTACTTTTAAAGTTTATTTGTACACACATATCTAAACATAACTACTACAACAAATTACTTGCTATCAATAAGAAGTTTATTGAGGGGAAAACTCTTGGTTAATAGTGAATGGTGTTCCCAAATCTAATGTGTTGCGCTCAGTTTTGATAGGATATGTTTGGAATGATATGGTTGAAAATAACTTTAATAAGATTATTTATTGGAAATAACGTTATATTTACTAATCTCAGTGTATTTCAGACTGTTTTTAGCTGCTCATCTCCATTACGTTTCAAAGCCCATTTGAGGCTTTCAATCTGTTTATCAGCAATGGGCCTGTTATTTTCCCTTCATGAATAATTTGGAAGCACACCTCTCTGTGCCTTATGTCAGGTGTGCCACTGGCCTGTGAGAGCAGACTTTTGTTGAGAGCAGTTCAATAATAGATAAAGCACCAGAAACTGTAGAACAGGTTGAATCCAAGCTGCTGCAATAGCCCTTTTTTCTCTTTGAGAAAGAACTATGGATGGATGACTTCTTAAAGTGGCATAAATGCAGGTGTTTGTGTGTTTAACTTTACTTTAAATAATTATTTTCAACACCTAAACAGTTCATTTAATAAACAGGTAGCGTTCTTAGTATTGAAATTAAAATGTTAATTTGTTTAATTAAATCTTACAGGAGTAGAAGCTTATTGTGGTCGTTGACACCTAAATGCTATAAATGCTCTGGACAGTTACTTTGCTATTCTCTAACCTTTTTGATTCATATCTGCTTGCATCCCTATGGTGCTGAAAGTTGTTTGTTTGTTTGTTTGTTTGTTTGTTTGTTTGTTTAGATTAACAGAAGTGTCACCACTGCTGAGAGAGTCATTGGAAAGTCCGTCTTCATTGGAGTACATCTCCTCTCTCATGAGCGAGCTGAAACTGGAGGACAAAGATCTACACAACCTTGTGCTGCTCTTCAAACCCTGTGTTACTCCACAAACATAATCTTCCACACACATTTAGAATTCTTAATAAAAGCTTATACCTGAAACAATGATTCTGTGCCTCATTTCATTTTCAATGCTCAATATTCTATTTAAGTAATTAATGATGTCTGGCAGTTTGTAAGTATTTATATGCTTTAAAATTGAAAGAATAATAAAGAATAATGTCTTACAGGGCATAAAAAACCTTTACTGTTAAACAATTTCTGAAGGATTCTTCACAAAATTCCTGCATGTTAAATGGCAAAGCAATGGTCCTGATGACGTCAGGATTTTTATTCTAAACAAAATTTATTTAACTTTAAAATGCAGTATAATACTCATTGCAGAATATATTTTTAGACTAAAAAATGTGGTTAAATTGGTGTAGTGGTTAATTTGTACTTTCATGTTTTCTTCTACAACATTAATCACCTCAAATGTTGATTTTCAAGCTGCTACTTTGGTGCACTGGTAACAAGTTGCTGTATAGATCACAGGAATATGAGTTTACATATACTTGATGAAATTTGTTTTGGCCTACGTATTGATCTTATGACAGAACATTTCATTTTAATCCATTTAAATGGTTAATGCATTTTTTCAAGTAAAAATATAAGAACTGATGTTTTGTTTGTTTATTAATACTTTGCAAGGAAAAAATATCACAGTGTGTTACAAAATACCAGGTCTTGTCATGAGCATCTGAAACTGCAAATGAATTTCCTTATTCCATAAGACCACAAATTTGCCTTCTAATTCTACAAAGTGTCACATGTGCAAACAAACAGTCATAAGAAGAAGAACAATTGGTATTATTTTAGTCCATGTTGTGTTTCTTTGTGTCTCCTGAGATCTACTTTGCGCTGAAAGCCTTTGCCACAAAGTTCACATCCGAAGGGCTTGAATCCTGTGTGTTTTCTGCTGTGCGTGATAAGGTTTGAACTCTGACTGAAAGCCTTGCCACACACTTGACACTTGTGGGGCTTTTCACCTGTTAAATATATGAAATACAATATTTATTGTATTTTTTGACTCAGAAAAACATTGTTTATCAATCACTGCACAAAGAATACTTTGCAGAAATATGTATTTGCATTATTTTCATCAAAATATAAATCACCTGTATGAATGAACGTGTGTTTTTTCATATCCGATTTCTGGTGGAATCGTTTGCCGCAGTACTGACAGGGATATGGTCTGGTGTCAGAGTGGATGAGGAGGTGCGTAGACAAAGTGGACGACCTCTTGAAGCTTTTGTCGCAAATTTTGCAGCTGAAGACCCTTTCCTGCGGGAAAAAATGGGTCATTAGTAAGATCATCTAGGTTTATATTTCTGTCTGAATTATTAAATATTGTGAGAACGCAAGCATATGCCTTACTTGTGAATGGACAGCTTTATGTTGCTCCAGGCTAACGGCGTGGCCGAACGTTTTTCCACAGATTTCGCACGCGAAAGGCCTTGTGCCACTGTGTGACCGCCGCACATGAACTTCTAGCCCATGAGGGGTCGAAAACACCTGTTTAAAACAAAAGCATAACTGTTTAGAAGAAGGAACATAATTCTCTGATTTTAAACAGTCGTCTGATAGCTGCAGTTGTAATGTTATAACTACAGTATGCGCTTTTAAAAAATTTTATTTGACTGTGCATTGAAGTAGATGATAATATAGCTATCGTTGTAGTAGCTGCTTAGAATGGAAATATATTTATAGAATTAAACAATAGAAATATTGATACCTTTGTGCATTTTATGCATTTGTACGACCCGCTTAGCTGAAGTCGCGTGCACATAATGTCAGACTCCGAGTCAATTTCTGCTACTTTAGTTGCCATCTTGAAGTCAGCATAAAAGCCTCTACTCTCCAACAAGTTAGTGGTCAGAGAGCCATAGTCCTGGTAAAATCGCCCGGATTGTGTTGGTTCAATGAGTAGATGACCACCTGGCCTTCTGTCCATAGTATCATACACCCCCACTGATGCCTCTGAATCCACAGAAACACGGTTGCAGGATTGAATGAGCTGCCTGAGCTCGGATGTTGAATGGGCCCAAACATATGGACGGAAAGTCATGTCAAAAGGCTGAGAGTCATCTGGAGAAGACACCGGGCATTTATCCAGATCTAGAGTGAAATGTTGTGTAAAAAAACCGTGTAATAAGTATTGTACACAAGCGTTTTCATAACTGTAATATTTAGAAAGTTAGAAAGCTGTCACTAGGTCAGTAGGCCTACCCTAAGCTAAAAGGTAGAGTTTTATGTACCCCTACATGGTAGCCTACTTTTTAAATACCTTTAAGGTACATGGGTTACATTAAAGGAAGCCTACACACAGAGCTGGGTAGATTACTTACAATTTGTAATCCGTTACTGATTCCAAATTACTTGACAAAAATTTGAGTTAGTAACGTAATCCATTACATTACACATTCTAGGTAATATAATCAGATTACTTTTAGATTACTTTTGCCCTAACTCATTTATCATATTGATTTAAATAGGACAATCTAGTACCATAATCATGTAAAAATACAAAGAGTAAGAAAACATTTTCCATTTGTTGTTATAAATAGCATGAAGTGCATTAAATATTGAATTATGTCAAGGTTTCCCAAAGTGGTGTTTGTAAAGGAAATACTGGGGGTTTATGACTTTAATGAAAAACTAATAGTTAATTAAATTATAAAATATGTTAAATTAAAATTATTAATAACAATTATTTTAAAATCAATTAAAAAAAAACTTACTAAAAATTTAATATTTTATTTGTTTACCTGCATGTCATGTGACCACTTCTTAAATCTGAAAAGAGTTTTTTAAATGCAGTGGTCAAATGCTGTGTGGCCACCTGACTAATGACTGATCTTTGTGTAGCCTAAATATCCACAAAATTTGAAGAGTCTCTGAATGTATATAAGCAGGAAGCTATTTTAGAAAGTAAAACGTAAAAGATGAAAGAGGAATTAGAGAAATTAATAAATTAGGAATCATTTGTGTAAATAATATGTAATCATGTAATCCATAAAAAAGTAACTGTAGCCTGATTAGGAGTACTTTTAAATGTATTTTACTGTAATTACAAGTACTACATTTTTGGAATCTTATTACGTAATCCACATTACAGGTAATCAGTTACTACCCAGCTCTTCCTATACATAACTTTTAAAATGCATCTAAAGTGAACATTTTTGTTTTTATTAGGTACCGCCACAGTGCATTTTGTAACCTTTTTTTGAGTATGTGAACATCCCAACCTGGAGAGGTTCCCGATGACAGGGGTCTCCAGAAATCCTCATAGTCGGATGAGCGGTCACACACACTGCCCTCGCAGCTCAGCGGGGACTGCTGAGAGGAATGATCCGCCGTGCACACCATGCTGGCCTTAGGGGAATGATTGCCCACCTCCACCGGGTTCTCGGGGATCTGACCCATTTGACTTTCTAAACCCAAAAAAAAATCCACAATGCATTATCCATCGCTATTTTAATTAACGCTTTTCATTGCCTGATTAGTATTGACCTATAGTTCGTACCTTGGCATGTGAGAAGTTTCTCGATTGGGATGCAGCTGTCGTCCAGGTAACGGGGTTGGTGATAACTGTACGCCCGTTTGCTCTTCACCAAAAACGACCTCGGCATGTTTACTCTCCGTTATCAGGTTCAGGGTCACCAATCACTCACGGCTCTCCAATCCTGCCTAAAAATGGCGTAAAACGGATTTAGATCGAGAGCACCGGTGTGAAAAAATGCACCTGATCTTCACAGAACTCAATAGGGCCGGTCTGTCAAATCTCTACTATGCAGCCTTTAGCAATCAAAACCTCCCAAATAAAAGGAAAAGCGATTTGAAGTCGAGGCACTCAACTGCACACTTTGTTATTAGGCTCCCTTTTGGCAACTTGATCTCATAGCCTAGTAAACTGATCCTCTGACAGCATGATATACCAACCTCACGTCACTTTCAAGCAACGTCCATGCAAATGGAGCCCAGGGTATTATTGCCAATAACTAATTGGATTTGTTTTAATCGTAAATAACCTGATGTCGAGACTTAAAGAACATCAAATTTAAGTAGGGTAAATTCATTCAGTTATTTCCCCTGATAATAAGGCAATTAAATAATAAAGACAGTGTTATATATTGAACAGGTTAGAATTATGAATAGCATCCCTATTTCTGTCTAACGCACAATGGCATGCTTATTCGGTTTAACATCATAGTAAAAAAATTAAGTAGTAGCCTAAATAGAATGTTTTACTAATTGTTTTCTGTACATTTATAGCCTATAGATGTATCACGGTAGTCCCTATTATACCTCTGATTGCGCAATTCTGTTAGAAAACGACGAAAAATGTTATATAACGTGACAAACAATTCATTAGGACAATTGTTCAGCATCCTTGAGCTATATTTCCATGCATACAGGTATAGTATACATGTTACATTCTAAATTAAATAATTGGCCTTTGTATTGTAATTGTACAATTGTACAATCTGGAAAATATTTTTTATTAGACTACGTTGTAGTTGATAATGTATCTTTTTCTGCTGACTTTCTGTATAAATCTGAGAAGAAACATTTTGAATTATTTTTCCAAATATTTGTATAGCAACACTTTTTTATAAAATAAATATTGCTCCAAGGCAGGTTTATACATTGACAGCAATGAGCAAGATAAAGGAGACAGCGACGACGAGAAAATGATGCAATAGGCTACGAACTAATATTTAAAGTGTGCACAAGAAAAAGGAAGGAACGATTACTAAATGTTATAATTAATTAAATAAACATAAAATATTATAAATAACAACTGTATGCTTCACAAAAGTAGGCTACGCATGCTTTTTATTTATTACAGTTAAAATTAGGACTATCAATAGAATCAAATATTCATCTTATTATTTCAGATTAGTCTTTATAAAGCAAAATGAAATCATTATATTGTTAAATGTCGGTAAAATGTTACCTTTTCCATTTGTTTAATTTCCATCTTCTATTTTACACTTTTTCTTTCAATCAGAAATTTTCCCTAGACCACCTAGCACCCCCTTGCGGTCCCATGGGGGTCCCCGTACCCCGTTTGAAAACTCAAACTGCATTAGGCAACGTATCTAAAATTCTGTCTGTAGCTGTTTCAAAATTTTACAGCATTTATAGGACAAATTAGCGGTTATATAACCGGTCCGACAGTTTCAATAGTGTCTAACTAAGATTCTAGAAGTCAGATTGTGAATGGGAAAAAGTTTGGCGCCCCGGCTATGCACACTCATAGTAGGCTACGGTATCTTTTAACGTTTCTCCATAAAGTTACAATTACCTGGCAAAGTATGTGCAGAAACCAAGAAACTTACTAAGGTCAGTGCGTCAAGATAGCAAACTTTATCCAAAGCGATTTTTAAGGTATGACACCTGACTTCTATTCAAATGAAAATGCAATTAAAAATAGAGGTAAGAGAAATAAGGTATCCATCAAGATTACAGTCCGCTGCGCGCTGTTGGTCTAAACTGATTGTACGGAGTCAGGACAGTACTCACCTGTTGCGCTGCGCTGTTGTGCTCCGCTACAGATGACTGCTGCGCACGACCTTCCTCCGTGTCACCAAGCTCCAGCCGCGCAACACACGCGCCTTAAATACACATTTTAACTTCCTGAACGCGACCGTGTTTGATCGTGTCTCGCAAACATTTCACCCAATTTTTGTAAGTGCCTGCAGCTATAACCGCATGTATTTGAATTCCAGTTGAAAGAAAACATAAATGATAGTTCTATTAACTGCATGTAGTCTGACTACTGTAGACGCCCATAGTGATCTAAATCACAATAGGATTTTTGGCTTGTCTGTGTGAGACGATTTTATATTTGACCCAGGTGTGGTTTTCTGTAATTATTCTTCCTGGAATAACAGTCCAGCCAACGCTGGGTGTTATTGTATTTTTAAAAATACATTAAAATGCAATCCATACATACAATGACTTGAATAAACCTCTTCTATGATGAATATGTTTTTGATTTAGAATTAAAATGTTAAAATTTTTTTATTTATATTTGTAGGTTTGAGACATAAAGATTGAGTTTTATATATATAAAGAAAATATAATAAGAAAATAAAGAAAAAATAATAAAGAAAAGACAGATTAAAATAATTAAATAATCCTATTATTATTATTATTATTATTATTAGAGTATATAAGAGTATATAAATTATCACTGTAATATTGATTAAAAAAATTACCTGATATTTCCATAATAGTGCATTATATGTATGTCCGGTTTACTGATTATTAATTTATTTACTGACATTGACAAACAAACAAACATTGACACATACAAAGTTTACAAAATCCTTAGGCTATACATTTGAAACAGCAGACTAGAAGCCTGGGGGCTAAAACACTATAAATTCAGAAACGGGGTCAAATACAGATCCATTTGGAAATCACTGTTGTTCATTCAGTTGGACTTTTAGTACAGGTATCTAGGTAGAAAGATGCTTATGGCTGATCATGACTAAAACCTCTTTTACAGTGTGACAGTACTTACAAGTGCTGTGTGATGTGTACTTGAATGTTAGATCTAAGACATTTAACATCCTTTTTTTTTGGTAAGAATGAGAAATCTTGCTGTCACTTTCAAGTGTTAATGGCAAAACTGTCACAGTGTGTCAGTGCTCATGACACTTAAAGTGTTGCAGCATGTTTAACAGCTGGGGCTGCGAAGACGCTTTCTTAGTGGACACTGCAGCTGTGGGTAGCGCTCTTAATAGAACATCTTCAGCGTCTCACCGGATGGCGTGCTTCTGGAGACAGGATGACGGGACGTTAGGGCAGCTGTCCATTTTTAGGTGTCACGGTGCTTCAGAGAGGCGGATGTGGAAGGCCTCAGTGCGGGTTGAGAAAATGACGTATTATGTTTTGAGAGGCTCTGAATCTGTAAAGAATGAGACAAATCCTGCATTATACAAAGACTACATAATCATATTGTGTAAAAACAATAAATAGAAACTAACAATTAAGGGTTGATTATATTAACACCGAAGCCTTAAAGGGATAATCCACCCCAAAATAAAATGGCTGTCATCATTTATTTACCCCCACAGCATTTCAAACCTGTATGACTTTCTTTTTTCTGCAGAACACAAAATATTTTCTTTTGTGTTGCACAGAAGGAAAAGTCAGATTTAGAAAATACAGATTTGGAATGACATGGGGGGCAGAAAATGATTGCAGAATTTTCATTTTTGGGTGAACTATCCCTTTAAGTCACACAGCACTAATGTTTCTGCACTGACTTAAATGCATATGCAGAGTCAACCACAATTAACCACAATTGCCACAGAAAGTGACAAGGATGCCTTACATATTTAGGCAAAAATATGCTCATAGTGCATTTTTTGTTTCTTTATCTATTATCTTGTCTTTGATAGGTCTATTAATTTTTAATATTCTGTTGTAGGCCAAATAATAGATTTAGTGTGTCTTTGCAGATATCACAGTGACTTGTAGAGTCAGACATCTTAGAGATTGGGTTTTGTTGAATATATAGTTCTATAGTAAGCGTTTCTTGAGTTAATAACAATAATAATAATGATCATTCTAATTAAAATGTATTTAATAAAAAATACTTTATTTTAATTTGTAACTGTATTTATTTAAATTATATTTTAAAATTAAAATTAATTACAATTCAATTTGTTTTTAAGTTTATTGAAACATTTATTTAAAAATGTATTTAAACGTGTTCAAAATGCCTTATATTCTGATAGTGTGGTCTACAAAATAATGAATCTTATGATGAACATCCCACTCATTTGCCCTCTCTTCAATCCTTTTAGATCAAAGCTAATGGCAGTATAAAGAGCAAATGTGAAGCAAAGTCAAAATACAGACACAGTCTATCTCTCACAGCGTAGCACAGAGTGTAAACGTGACAAACCTCCTCCTCACATCATGAACAGGAAACCAAAGACAGACTTGAACAGACACTATGACTGCAGCAATAGGTCAGTACTTCTGAAACACTGACGTCTATTTTTCTTTCTCTGCTTTCTTCTAGGGCAGAGACTTTCTGCATCTCTTTAGGGAGTACGTGATTGAAATAGCTGCATAAAGTAGCTGTGATAATGGTTTGAGGTTTCTAGTTTCTCAGAGCGTTCACTTTGTCTGGTAGTTATGAGAAGAAAGAATGAGACGTATACAAGCTTTCACGACCACAACGTTATTTCTAAATTTGAGAGTACAGCGCAACCAGAGCAATCAGAGATGGCGCATGGCTTAGCAGCTCTTTAAAAAAGGAGACACTGATTATAGCCACACACATCTCTCAATTCAAAACCACGCATGTGAGAATTAACGTTGAGAATGCATACATTCTCAATGCACACAAAACAACAGCATTATATTTCTACATCCTTACAGACTGAACAAGAACTTCAAGCTATCAGAGAACTCTAAAACAATCTCTGAAAGAGATCCGACTACAACATTTATGAGCAAAACACAATGCTATCAGTAACAAACCAGATTCTAAGAAATAACTATCCATCTAATTTAATCAGACTGGCTTCCCTTGCCACCAAAACCACAGAAAATCAGTCAGCGAGCAGGAGGTGTTCAGGGGCGCTCACACCTACAGGTTATCTGATGTGCAGTTTCTCACCAGACCTCAAACCACTGGCTGTGTTACTGTTTGTTACAGATAGGGAAGAGTAGGAAACATTAGGGCAAATTTATGCATCAGAATCAAAACTACAGGAAAGTTTCTCCCTGTAAAATCAAACTTTTTCATAGTACTGGAGAAAAAAATATCACAGAGTAAGCAAAATAAACTAGTTTTCCACATTGAAACATTTTACTTACCCCATTGGCAGATTTTTTTTTTGGTTGTTTCAAGCAAAAACTCACTTAATTTTGACCTCTTTTTTCTGAAAACAAGACAATAATTTTTACTTGTCTAGAAAATCCTTCTTGATTTAAGAATTTTTAGATATTTTGGCTAGAAACAAGACAAAGTAGTAAGAAAAGTAAGAAAAGTATTTTTTGCAGTGTACATCCCTAATCCTACTACCAAACTACCTTACTAACTATTAATAAGCAGCAAATTAGGAATTTATTGAGATTTATTAAGAGTAATAGGTAATAATGAATAAGTGTTCCCTATTCTAAAGTGCTAAGTATTTTATTTATTTATTTATTTTTATTAAAAAGTGGTAAATGTAATACTAACGTGGTATGCATGGTAACATGCAAATCCTCAAAGTACAAGTTTGTTTTACTGGGTCAAACTGATCAAGAATGTGTAAAAAGGCTACAGTTTTTTAACGTCATAATAAAGGTTTAGAATCTGTATACTAATACAAGGATTACTATGTGTGAAATCACAAACTAAAACTACTAATACTGATTCATCCGTATATGTTAGCTGCAGACTGATTGTTTGTCACATGGCTTTATTCTCTTCTTGTTGCACCATGTGAACAGCAGTTTATCTCACTAGCACCTTTTTGACAATGCTATGTGGCAAGACAATAATGAACCAGGCCGCACAGTTAACCGGTTACAATGGGAGGAGGTCTTCCGTTATCTTTGTAATCAGCTATGCTCATCGTGAACCTGCACGCCGGGGTTTCTGGTTGTAAATCTACTGAACAGTGGGGTGCTACAAATCACATGGAGGCAGACGTGTTGAGAGGTGCTAAGAGTTTCCTGGCCATTGTGTGGCTATTTGAGAAAATTTTCTCTCAATAAGGAGAAGTTTGGCTCTACAGCATGTGTGCATGATCATGGCTCTGATGGCTTATTGTGACACTTGTATTTGTGTTATTTCATTTCATGTCAGAAGTTTCATTTTGGTTCCTCTGTGCCTTGGTGTGTGTTGCAGTACTTGGTGTTAGCATGTGTTAGCTTCACTGTGTCGCTTCTGATACAGTGTCTAATTGTAATCTGTGGTCTAACTGGAGTGCCAGCAAGTGACAATCAAAATTGTGAAAATCTTTACATCTCAGCATAATTTGCAATTGAATTTCCTTACTTAAAGGTCATCATTAAATCATGATTTAATGGGATTATTAAAACGTTATAGTTATAGTTATCATTTTAGTTATCGTCCTTGGTGCAGACAGGCCTTTACACTCATGCACACTGCAATACATATCTGTCGCAACTTTAAACCATCAAAAGGCATAGCTCACCCAAAGAAATTCTGTCATTAATTACTCACACAATAAGGAGAAACACAAATAAGGAGAGATTTTTGTCCCTCCACTGAAAGCTAATTTCTTCCAAACTTTGATTCTTCAAAAAGCTCATAAAGAAATTGTAAAAGTAAACTATATAATTTGAGCAGGTTAATTCGAGTCTTTGTTCACTTTATATGATGAACAGTTTTAAGCTTTTCCCATATAAACACTGATCAACACATACATGGAGCACATCAATTATGGTAAACAGAAGTTTTACCATACTTGCTTGACACACAATAACAAACCTTATTAAGGGTGAGTAACTGATGAGTAATTTTCATTATTGAGTGATTTAACCACATAAAGCTTTTACTTTTCACTTGCGAATTAGCATAACCATAAATACTGATTGTCCTGGCATTCAGTCTGTGAAGCTATGGATAGTTACACTGCTGGGCCTGTTAAAGTGCAAAAAGAGAAACTGATGTGACATGAAATTAAAAAGGTCAAACATACTTGAATTTGTAATTCTTTGATCTGCTTTTGAAGAACTGCAATGTTGGTCATGCTTTCTGCTTCTTTGTCCGGCTTTTCCTTTCGCTGGGGAAAAGGTAAACAGATTTTAAATTCACTGAAGCACAGCAAATGATGCAAACAGGCTGGTATAAAAGCCACAATATGATAAATGGTAAAGTAACATTTGTTGTATTGAAATCAGTCTTAAATATTTTTATCTACCACCATAATACCATCCGGTGGAGCACTCTTTTGACATTAATGCATTAATGCAAACAGTTGTCTGTTTCACATCACTGTAAAGTGAGATACAGTGTTGGCATTTTCTTGCAAAATCACTTCTGCATAAAAGAGCTGATAGACAAGTGCGATGTGGAGGCCTGGTCTAAGTGTGTGAACTACGCCAGCATATGAAGATTTGGCCAGCAGAGTGAGAACGATGTTATCAGATCTCTGCTTCTAGAAAAGCAGAAGATACTGGTTCCCTCAAAGCTGTTTGGGTGATCAACAGACAGGCCACTTTTGCACTCAGTCATGTGTGATGAATAAATGGAATAGTTGCTGATCTGAGCTTTACAAATGAACTGTGTTTTTGGACTGTGATTAGTACTCATGGAAATAGTTTGTGTATTGTGAGGTGCTTTCATTTCCTCTGTCAGTCAGAAAATGAGTTAAGGGAATATTCCAGGTTGCTAGTTACACTCAACGGACAGCATATTATTATTATCACAAAAATCACAAACATGAGGTTACCTATAATGAAAGTAAATAAGGCCAATATCTTGATTCTGGGATTTAAAAGCGAAAATGTGTAGCTTGAAATTTCATAAAAACGCTTATGTTATTTCACTCTAAAGCTTTAAATCATATTTTTAGTAATTTTAGTGCATTGTGTTGTCATGACAACTTTACACAGTACAATGTTATTTAGCAATTTTTTCATCTTTTTTCCCCATTGTAAGTGTAACCCACATTTTTTTGCTTTTTTGAAGAAAGGTGTAGACAACTGGAAACCACTTTTTGTGGTTTAATGCCACAAATGCTTTTGTACTCAACCTAAAATATATAACAGAGTTGAACTCAGTCAGTGAGACTGATGCTCATGGTCCAGACCAGGATTATTTTAGCCTGAAGGAAGTCAGCGAGGGTAAATGACACAGTAATTATACACCTCCATATGGTCAAATAGCAGATGATGTCAGGTGTGGTGTTACCTTGTATTGAACAGTTGAAAACTGTTGTCTGCTCTGTTGTAATTGGCTGCACAGATCTTGGTTCTGTGATGTCAGCTCCTGTAGAAGATCTTGCTGGCTCTTTACGTGTGCTTCAATTCGATTTAGCTGGTTACTGTAAATTTTGTTCTGTAGTAAGAAGAGAACCGTTAAAATAAGAGAATTGAATTAAGTCACATTTAACAACCCCATATCATGACTTAGTTTAGCATTGATTTACAATAGCACTAACTCTCTAAGTGATTTCAGTTTGTCCGAATCTGATTTAGGAGTCCTGTCTTGCGCAGCCCTAGACATTTCTAGACATCTTTGTAATGTTTCCCAATCAGAGATAAGAATACTTTTGAAATCTCAGGATGTTTCATCATGTTGCAATGACAGTGAAAAATTTAATTCTCCAGTTGGTAACTGAAATATATGTGCATTTAAATAAAATAAACAAAACATGATTAACATATTTACCAAAAAGTTAAAAAGGGGGTTATACACTATATTGCCAAAAGTGTTGGGACACTCCCTTCTAATGAACATGTTGGACTACTTTAGTAATTTCCATGAGTACTAATCTTAATGTTTAAGCATATAATGATATTCTAGGGAATCGTGTCCTGCTAATTTTAAAGCAAAAGTTTGGACAGGACCCTTTTTTTATTCTAACATGACAATGCATCTGTGTGTAAGGCAAGATTCATAGAGAAATGTTTGATTCAGTCAATGTGGAAGAACTTTACTGCACTGATAAAAATAATTTTGTGGTGAAGTAATTAATACAGAAAAATAAATGTAATATTTACATTACATAATTTAGTTCAGGCAAGAATAAAAAATAAGTAAATTCAATATTAGTACTCAGTTTAAGCTTGTAGAACGTAAATATCAAAGTCATGATCCCATTTTTCCCATCATGCACTTGGGCATGAATAATTAATAAGGTTACATTTTTCGAGATGTATTTACACTGTTTTATGGCTGCTTTTGTTGTTAGGTTAAGTAACTTGCTGTTTTGTAACATATAGAGTTTATTTTCTACTCAAAATGACCCATTCATACTCAAAAACTATTCACTGATTGTTACCATCACTGTGTATCATGTGCCAAGTATTCAGGTCTCTGTGTTCATTTGGTTTGTAACTTCACTGAGTCAATATATAACTTTAAAAACAATAAGGAGCTGTCTACTTGCTTACTTGCATGTTTGTAAATAAACCACATACTTTAATGGCATGTTTGTTTATTTCAGTGCTATGATGTTTCAGTAAAGTTTACAAGCTGTGGTTAAGTGAATTGTACTTGAGGACTGCAGGATAAACTTAAAATAATTAAATGGAAATTACTCATCAAACTCTTAACTACACCTTAAATTTATGTCCTTTGCTAATTTTACTTAACTTTTAAATTTTACTTAAGTAAATTTTACTTAATTCGATACTTAAATTTTGCTTAAAAATGCAAAAACTTACCAAATAAAATTTAAGTAAAATTACTTATTGTTTTTTTCAGTGTGGTCTGCATAAAGACAAGTCATAATCCCAGCTGAACACCTCTGTTGTAACTTTAAATGCAGACCTTGAGCCAAAAACTCAGACCAAACACCAATGCCTTGTGCATATGGGTACCATCACTTCCAAAACTATAGCAACAGAGATGGAAATACAATTTTTAAATACATGAATTATGCTTCCATCTTTGTTGCTACAGTTTTGGAAGTGCCCTTTTCTGTTCTAAAGATGGGGGTGCCCCAGTACTTTTGTCCATATAGTATATGTACAAGTCATTGGTGTTTGGTGATGAGCTTTTGGCTCGAGGTCTGCATTTAAAGTCACACCAGAGGTGTTCAGAAGGATTAGAACTTGGCAGACCAGTCAAGTTCTTCCACACTGACTGAATCAAACATTTCTCTATGAACCTTGCCTTAAACACAGAGGCATTGTCATGTTAGAATGAAAAAAGGGTCCTGTCCAAACTTTTGCTATAAAATTAGAAGGACACAAATCGCTAGAATATCAATATATGCTTAAACATTAAGATACTAGTACTCATGAAAATTACTAAAGTAGTCAAACCTGTTCATTAGAAGGGGGTGTCACAATACTTTTGGCAATATAGTTAATCTCAAAAGTCAGGAAAAATTCTGAAATACTGAAATACAGTAATTCAAATGTAAAGAAAAAAAAGTACCTTTAACTTTATTATAATATTTTTTTTGTGATGCTACTTAATCACTGTGATTAAAGAATCACCCCCAGCAGTATAGACTACGGACAATTGGTGTAGGATTTACTTTTTTACAATAAAACAATTTTCACTAAGAAAGTAAATTTCACTAATAATTTAAGAAATTGCAAGTAACATTGATTTCAATGTAAAAGTAAAAAAAAAAATTAATAATATATATATATATATATAATAAAATAGGCCTATTATAAGAAACAAAATAACACTCTTTGCATTTGAAATGTCCAATTTCAATTGGTCCATGTTATTCCATCATAATTTTTACAAAGTTGGTTATTCCATAGAAATTCTTCAGTATTTTTTTATTAATTAATTTTTTTAAATGAATTAAATTTTTTGCTAAACTTAAACTGTCTATATTTTCACATTTCAGATTTAACTCCACGTGGTGAAAAGTTGGAGCTACTTAAAACTGTCCAAACACATAAGTTTTATTTGTATAATTTATTTGTATGTCTTTTTATTTAATGTTGACAACATCACGGAATTACGGAAGTACGAAATGAACTAAGGTCAATATCATAAATAACTAGTCAGATTCGGCGTCTGCATCTTTCGAATTACTGGCCATTAAAATTTTGAAGTGCAAAATTAAATATCTAAGACTGATTGCAGCGATTTCTTTTTTAGGAAAAATACAGACAACAAGTACAACCGAAAAATTTGTGAGCTGTCATCTTCTCTATCACACAGCACGACTGAAGCGAAACGGATTGCGCGATTCACACAGCGCTTTTTCCATTATCTGCGTCGTGTCTTCAGAGGCTCGTGCAGTTCATTGTGCGTACCAATGGTTTCTTCAAGCAGCGCGAATGGTTTAATTTCCACACTTTAATGGTATTTATTGCTTCTGAGGAAGGATTATCTCTAAATGCAGATCTGTATGTAAGTGTGAGAGAGACTTATTATCTAGTATACCCTCTTGCTGTTCACGTCTCAGTGATTATCCCCGTGTGGCGTGCCAATGCAATGCAAGCGTGCCATAGGTTGTTTTATATTTTTATAATGTCATATACAAATATAAATGAAATAGGCCTATTACATGTACTTAATAATAAAGTGTATTTTATTGTCACTTTTGACTTAAAACCAATTCCAAGACTAAGCGACTAGAACTATGCGTTCACTGCTCTTCTATCCCTCATATTGCAGTGCATAAAGTTGTAGACCAGCAGATATTATCAGCTGAGGGTTTTAACCTCTGTCTGCAGCCTCATCAGTCGGTGGCGGCTTTCTTTAAGCGTGGTTTGAATGAGCGTTTCCTTCAGTCTTGTGCTCAACAGCTCCACCTGCAGTTCATTCTGTGTATTGCTGGTTTTCTGCTGACCACCACAATGCACCTGTTGGCTCTGGGAGAGAGACAGAGATGTTTTGATAACCCTTACTTACGGTATATTGAATACGGAATATGTTCTTTTCTCTACCTGCATACAAAGTTACCTGCCATTTCTTCTCTAGATCTTTAATGTGTTGTTTTAGCACTTTGAGTTCAGTGAGTGCCTCTGCTTCCTGCAATCTACAGCTAATCATCTCCGTCTGCAGATACATCACATTGTCTTCATTAGGCACAGTGCTGCTCTACAACAAAGACACAGAAACGTTTATGATTACTGAAGCAACCCCAAATCTGCCTAAACATCAGCATGTGATGTCTGACATGCTTAAAAGTTTAACTCATTTAAGTCTATGAATAAAGTGCTGCAAGGATGACCTATTTTTGTAGGCCAAAACCTGGAAAAGGGTCAGCTGCACTCTTAAACACTATTCTAAAGTCAACCTTTTAGGGATTTTTTTTTTTAAATAAAGCCTGAAGAAGCTTAGCGATGGTGACATTTAGCTTTTTTTTTATTTGTGAAGACTATCATGATTATGATAAAATGTGACAAAATGTGTAATCAAAACTTTTTATTGGTCACAAAATTTATATAATCCAGATAATCCAGAACACAATTAAAAAAAAGTCCTACTGACTTTTTTTGTTACGGAAACCAGGGTTATGCTAACTCCTGGGTCGGCCTACAATATTAAGTCATCACTGCAGACTGCACTTAATACTTCATATTAAATGCATGAAAAACATTATGGAAGATTTGACTTAATGTTGACCTCTTCTATCTGCAAGATGTTTGTCTGCATCTCTTTTAAAGCACTTTGTGACCTGTCGGTGTTTAGCCAAGTTTTCTCCAGCTCTTTCTTCAGCTGTGACACCAGTTTTTCTGAGCACCTCTGGAAGGTCAGCACATGTGAGAGTAAGAGCATGAACATATAGTTAGAAAAAATGTAGTAACATTAACAGAAAGGCAATGCAATACACTTACTTTCTCTAGTAAGGCAAGCCTCTGCTTTAAATGTTTGTTCTCTGAGGAAAGCTCCTTGAGATAAAAGAAAAAACTTAGCATTTGCAGTGGCTGAAAATGGTTTGGGTACTGATTCATAACCTGAATATTTTTCTGTGCTGTAAGGAAATATTAAATGAAGAGAAACAAACAAGCGCTCACATTTAGTTCCTCCTGCTCCTTCAGGTCTTTTGTCTTGATAGATACATACTCTTGTCTCAATCTAAAACAAGCAAAACAAATCATTTTGTTTGCATAGACCAGTGGTTCTTAATTCCAGTCCTCGTGTACCCACTTTTTGAATGTATGTCTTATCACTTCAGACATTTGTTCTATTTGACCGTAAGTGCCATGCGAAGTTGACATCACAGAATATTCCGCCAGTTTGAAGCGAGTGTATATTATCCATTTAAACCCTGCAAACATGTCCTTGCAGGGCCCATGCAGGCTTTTTGCAGTCAAAGTGGGCTAGGGCCAGGCCACACCAAACCTAAACAGGCCCAGTGTGGGCTTGCCCAGAAGAGGCCCACAATTTTGGTCCCACCGCAGGCTCTCTGTGAGCAGCCCACACTAGTGGACTGTCCACATTAATCCCATGATGGCCCAGAGTGGGCCATGCAGGTTTTGTGTAGGCAGCCCTGTAATGCAGCTTGAGAATACAAACAGCATTGACTGGTCATTCTTTAGCCACTCAGTTGAACTGGAATGGCTCAAACCAAAATAGACCTTTTCAGAACCTGTTGTTTCATATAGGCCAGGGATCCTCAAATCTGGCTCACGAGATCCACTTTCCTGCAGAGTTCAGCTCTGACATTAATCAAACACATCTGAGCATGCTAATCAATGACTCCAGGATCATTAGAAAATCACAGGTGGGTGAGTTTGAATAAAGTTGGAGCTAAACTCTGCAGGAAAGTGAATCTCACAAGCCATATTTGAGGTGTAACAGACATAAGCCTGTTAATAAGAATTTTGTGGGCAGTTTTCTTCCTTAGGTGTGTTTGATCAGCGTTGGAAATAAACTCTGCAGGAAGGTACTTTTGTGTATTTACATTTTGGCTATAGCTGTATTAACGTGAATTGAATGTTTTCTATTTTGTATTTATTAAATCCATAGATTTGAAATCCCTTTGACAATACAGACATTAGTTGTGTGGTGACTGCATCCATTCAGATGTATATTAACAGTTTTTTTTTTTCAAAGACTTAAGTTATAGTAGCTGAAAAGTATTTAAAGTGAAACAGATTTATTGTTGTAGTAGATTAATAGTGTAGGGCCTAGTGTAGAGCCCTGTGTGGGCCTAGTGAGGGCTTCCTGGGAGCTAAGTGAGGGCTGCCGATGCAGGGCCAGCGCTAAAGGCCAACACTTTGCCAATGAGCAAATTCTCAGGGCCCCTGCGCTGGCAGCCCACTGGCGGCCCTTAGGCTAGCCCTAAGTGGGCCCATAAAAGGCCAGTGCAGGCTTGTTTGCAGGGAAAGGCATTAAAGTGTGCAAGATGTGAATTAAAATGTTATTTATTTAACAAGGTATATTATCTCACACTTCTCTAGTAAGTTTTGTCTGTGTGTGAAGATATTACAGGCCATGGCGTAGCGCAAATCTGAATGAATGTTCCAAAGTAAAGTAAACTTCAACAGCCTTCTCGTGCTGAGGGAGTAGTGAGCAATGAACACTGTGGGACCATGTAATTCGGAACATAATTGAGCTCTCTTCTAACGAGCCGATGATCTGAATCAAGTGTGTTAAATAAGAGAGACATGCCAAATATGCAGAGCGGTGGTACGCAAGGACTGGAATTAAGAACCATTGGCATAGACAATTGGCTATGCAAACACAGGAACAAGAAAAAAATGGAAGGACATACTGTTTCATTCTGCTGGGGTTGTATTGTATTTGATATGCTGCTTCAATCATTCCATCAGGATCTGAATCCCATGATTCTAGATTCTGCAAGCACTGAAATTAACAGAATCACTCTAAACCAAGAAAATTCAAATTGGCAGTATTTCAATAATGTAATAATTTTAAAAACATTTAAAAATCCTTAAAGCTAGCAAGTGGCAGATAAACACTAAACAAAAACTTTGTTTCATTGAGGTGTTCCATTACGTTCATCATTCCCTCTACATCAAGCTTGATGAGTTCTGTCTGCTTCATGTGAAGTATAGCCAAACCAACCCGGAAAACAATCTCCAAACCCTGCAAACACATGAATATGATCACTGATATCGTCATGTAAACTATAATATTTAGATACTGGCGGCATTGTTGTTATTGTTATGTAAAAGTACAACTATTAAAAGGTTTTCTGTAATTGAAAAACAAATATTAGATGAAAATCTTAAATTTTGAAAAGAAAACTTAAACCTTAACTCTACAACTAACTGACATAAAAAGTTTCAATACTAAAATTACTGTTACAAACTGTAAATGTTAAAATTAAAGTTAAACTAAAACTGAAATCAAAATGAAGTTACATATAAATAAATAAATACAAAAACTAATATTAGAAAACAAATATTAGAAAACTGAAAATATAAAAATAAATCTTATTTCAAAATATGAATAAACACTGTAATAGAATATAAATAATAATAAAAAAAAAATCACTAGCTGGTGGTTATTTCTTATTTATTTTCTATACGTATTAGACAGAAATTACATGGCATGCAGTGTGAAGTGATGGGTTATGATGAGATGTGGTGACGTGATTAATTGTACCTCACACATGAAGATGTCAAAAATCCTAATGGCAGCTCTGATCTGCAAAGATGACAGGAGGATGTTGAGAAACCAAGAGGAGGAGAACATAGACGTGTGGAATCCCTGAGTCTGGAAGTGGGAATAAAGCTCAGGGAGTTGATCCTGTCAGTAAGAGAAAAATATTATCAGACAGCAGATGACCACAAGTGTGCCCCCCCCCTTTAGCTACAAAACTGTGTAAAGTATTGGTCATGTGACCATGTATTGATTAGCATTTTTATGCTCAACATTTTATGTCCAAGGGATTTTTTTAGGTCAAATAATAATAATATCATATACAATCCTATTCAAAATGGTCATTTAAAAGGGTAATTTTGCATGACTATCTTCTACTTATCCAAGAACCCTGAGAAGAAAACTGTTAACACAGTTTCAAGAAAAATGTTAAGCAGCTGTTTTTTACATAATAATAAATGTTTTTTTTTTAGCACTAAATCACCATACTAGAATAATCCTTCATAAGAATATGACACATTGAAGACTGGGGTAATGACTGAAAATGCATTATTTTTATATTATATATAAAATATGCTAATTAGACATATTTTAGATAAATTTAGTCAGATTTCTCATTGCTTAGAGGACAACCGTAGGTAGTAGGTAGATAACAGTTTTACCCCACTATTCCCTACTTACAAAACACCAAATCTGGAGATCTGCAACTCAAAGTTCTTGTCAAATGTGCACATCTTAGAAATCTGACATTTATCGGGAAACTGAAAAATACTTCAGCTGTCATGAACTGCACCGTTGTGGCTCCCTCACTTCATCCCTAGAGGGAGCCTTCATTTCTCTATGGACCATTCATTCACTACATTTCCCATGATCCCATTCTCATGAACTTCCTGTGTCCTCTCACCTCTCACCCCTCTCACCCCTGTCGGCCATCTTGCTTGCACACACCTGGCTGTCATTACACCTCATTACTCACAGTATAAAAGCCTCGCTCTCACTCAGTCACATTGTGAAGTTTTGATCAGTTAACTGTCATTTCTGAGCGTTCCCCGTGTTTGGTTTCCCGTCGCTGACTCCCTTTGTTTCCTGGCTCCTGTGATTGTTCTCCGCCCGCCTTTGACCCTTGCCTGTCCCTCGTTTTATGATTGTTAGCCTGTACCCCTTGTGACTTTCTGCCTGGACTGACTATTCTGTGGATTATCTGTGTGGTACTCGTCTGCTGTGTTTTTTGACCCTGCTCATTGACCTCGATTTCTGCTCTTAATAAAGCTTGCATATGGATCCCCTCGCCTCAGCCTCGCTCGTGACATCAGCAGAGCATTTGTAACAGACTTTATCTAGCATACAAAGCTCAAGGCATTTGAAATGGACTTTTTTTCTAACAATCCATGTGCTTATAAATAGAGAAGAATTATAATTGTTTACCTTAATCATAGCCTCAAACTGGTAAATACAGCAACGGAGTTCAACCATATTGGATCTATACAGATCCCTCATTCTGAAGTCCTTCATTAGCCTCACAAAAATGTAGAAGGCCTCCTCTTCAGCCATCTAAAAAGTGATCAACTGAGGTGAATTGACTAGTATAATTTAAACTATAATTTCAATTTTAAAAAGCAATTGATTACCTGTGTGAGCAACAGACCTACAATAAACACACTTCCCTGACAGTAGCCAATCTCTCTGTCTAAGATTGAGTAAGCCTGTAATAAAAACCACATTGTGTTATTTATCCTCCTAAAATGTATAACTGTTAAATTTTTTGTCACAGGTAGAGATTCTCAGTCTTCTTACCTTCAGCACATTAAACAGTGATTTTTGGTAGGTAGCGACCTTGTTGTGAAAGAGCTGGTGTTGAGTGAGGATACGTGTCAGGTCTCTGAGTATCAGTGGCTCAGAGGGAGATGAGCTCTTCAGCAAATCTGAGTACTTCTGCTGCACGACCACATTCTGAGGATCACACAACAGCTGCCACACAATGGGACGCAGGTGAGCAGGGACACCCCTCCTGATCAGCACCTGAAGGAGGAATGGTTCGGCAAACTGAGTAATGAGACTGAAATCATGACATGAAACTGGAGGATCAATAAGTTGATTACCTTGATCTGTCCCACTTTTCTCTTGCGCCAGTCATCCCATTCTTTAATGAGATTACCCCATATGTCATCCTCAAAAGAGAAGGATTTGGGTGAGGTGGGACTTTGCAAAACCCCATTTACAGAGCACAGAGACTTGCTGTCAGTCTCTAGCAGTCTGTTGAGAAAAATGTCTTGTTTAGGAGTTTAGATATGATGTGTACTCATCAGTTTTATACACCAAATAGAACTGAATCATTAATTATTAGGGATGAATGACTTGCCATAATAAAAACAATTATTGACAATAACCCAAAATAAGTGAGTGTTTAAAATGATATAAAACATTGTATCTATCTATCTATCTATCTATCTATCTATATATAAATAACATACATATATATATATATATAAATATATATATAATAAATAACATCTTTTTAATAAGTACTATTTTGAATTGTATGCTAAACTTGAATATTTTAAATACACAAAGTATTTGTAATACATATAATAATGCTGGTTTGATGCTAAATGTCAATAAAATAAACAAATAAAAAGTAAATAAATAAATAGCTTACTTTTTGATAAGTATATTTGAGATACAAGATAAACATGAATATATATTACAGTGTGTGCATAATTATTAAGTTGATATTCTAATTATATTTTTTTCCAAGCACATTTGACCAACTCCAAACCACATCAATCTTAATAACTACTATTCATTTTGTATATAATCATTAATAAGTCATATAATTGCCCATGAAGGCTGTAAGTGGAAAAACTCCTTATATTCAGGTATGCATAATTATTGAGCAGGTTTTCTTTTACAAATAAAATTAACCAAAAATAGAAGTAACTCAGACTGAAAAGTAAAAAATTATTAAAAGCCCATGAAAAGGATGAAATATGCAGTAACTTGCAAAGTTAAGGTATGACATCAAAATGTCACTGGGTGAACAGGGTAAGAAAAAAAAAACTGGTGGTGAAGAAAAGACACATGTTAACTGCAAAAGAATTAAGAATTAGTCTATAGTGCCACATTTTCCATAACTGCAACCTACCAGTCTCCAGAAATACAAGGTGTCAGGTTCCCCAGAGACTTTATTTGGGTAAAAAATCCTATAAAAAAAAAAATTACTCTTACCTAATAAGAATAACATGCTGAAGTGTATAAAATAGTGATTTTTTTTTTAATAGGCTTTATAAAAAGTGAAAAAAAAAAAGTGAAAAGTGAAAGACAGATAAGTTGAGAGTGAGTTGTAAAGGACCAGCACCAAATCCTCTTGTACCACTGTTTGAAGAATTTACAGACTTTTTAGGATAGGAGATGGACTAAAAATGGCTCCTTTTATCTGTAAAAGAAAACCTGCTTAATTATTATGCACACCTAAATATAAGGAGTTTTTCCACTTCCAGCTTTCATGACCAATTATATATAACTTATAAATGATTAAATACATTAATCGTAGTTAATAGAAGTTATTAAGATGGATGTGGTTTGGAATTGGTAAGATATGCTTGTTTGGAATTGGTAAGATGTGCTTGTAAAAAAAAAAAAAAAAAAGATCAGAATATCAACTTGCATAATAAATTTTAACGCACTGTATATGCAGTCTTTAAAATTCTTTAGATAGAACGTTTTTTGATCCTGAATGTCAATTAAAAAAAATAATATATTAATGAAGAGTTCAGATGCAAAGGCCTCTAAATCCATCATCCATATGACATTTTTCTTTAAAAAATGCATTTTTATCAGGCTCCAATGTGTAGGTTTCTATGTAAGTACTGGTATTTCTGATTGGGCTGAGGGTGGGATTTTAGCGAGTTTGATGTAAAAGTATTTGATGGACGTATAATATGTGTCGAGAGCATTCACTCAGTAACATTATCTCATTTTTGACTGAGATGGCTTTTAGCTGGTTTTGCATCTGAACTCTTCAAATATACTGAGATTCTTACATTGAGATGTATGATCTAAATTATCAGCATTTAAAATGCATCTAATAGTGTGTCAAGTTGAATGTCAATAAAGAATAACCAGACAAATAAATAGTATACTTTTAGCAAGCACTATTTTGGGATGTTTGATAACCACAGTATTTAAAATACATCTAAAAGAAAGAAAGAAAGAAATTATGTTTTCTAATCTTAAACCTATAGAAAACAAGTTGGGCTCACAGTGTGGAAACAGAAATGTCTCACTAATGTAATGTGTAACTTTTCAGTTCGAGTTGTTGTTTGTAGGAAACAGTGTTGTATGGGTGTTAAAAAATGACCTGTTCTGTTCCTCAAGTTTAGCGAGTAACTTCATCTCATCCACACTGAGCTGAGATCCCATTGAGGGACACAGAGATGGTACAGTCAAAGAGTCCATAAGTAACACGTAGAGCAGGAATAACTCTCTTCAATGAGCTAAAACATCATTAGATGACAATAACACACAAAATACAAAAAAAAAATATGCTCATGAAAAATATAATTGAGTGTCATGATGGAATATAAACATACCAGTGCATTGCTTTTTTCATACACATGTATCACATCTAGAATGCATATCATATTCTATGACATTTTTTTAATCAGGATCATTGGCCTCATAATAGTGAAAACTGGAATTTCTTACCAGTGTGCAAGATTCTTGGCATTTGGGGGAGCAAATGTCTCCACAAAATCTTTCCTCTGTCAAACTTGTTCCAGTGACATTAGCTGTCACACCTGGTTCTTCCATACCACAGAGGAAAAAACAACAAAACGACAAAAGAATCACATGTCGCTTTATAGCAGAGTCTCACACGCTGGTCAAAGTTCCTCAAAATAACAGCTCTGCCGGTGACTCAGGAGCTTGTTTTTAAAGTGACCTGACTAAGTGAACAACTTCCTCTTACAACTTCTTATAATTTTTAGCTGACAAATATGGGCCCAGAGATAATGTTTACCTTGGGGACTTCAACCGGTTTGCCTGCCAAGAGAGTCTGCTGCATTGTTGATCTTATCCAGTGCTGTGTGGGACAAGCTTTCTCAGAGAAGCTTGCAGAAAGGAGGTTTTAGGTTCAAAAGTATGTGTGTCAACACTGTGTGTCAACATTAGGTTGAGTGCCATCTACTTTTTTTTTTTTTTGCCCCACCCAGTTTTAAGGAAGTTTACACTGTAGTTATAGTTTGTTTGCAACTCTATATGCACATTTTCACACCACATTTATTCACACCACTCATCTAAACACTTTACAAACTGTGGCATTTGCTGTAAAAATGCTAAACAAGTGTTAACTAATGTTGTTTTACAGTCTATCTGGTCTTTATTTAGCCTCTCATATGCATTTATTATTTGTGTGTACTGTTATTGTATATTGTTGATTTGCAACTTGTGAATAGCCTCTTTAATAAGAAAAAGAACAAGTGTGTTTCACTACGTTTCCTGTACATTTCAAAAACATGTTAAACACAAACTCTTGTGAAAAAGAAGCATGTAGAGTTGCAATCTAAATTATTCAACCCCCTTGACCTGCAAGACAAAGTCCACAGACCATTAGCTTCAGTCATTGCAGCAAAGGCATCACAATTCTTGCCAAAATGGCCTAATACCTTAAAGAAACTGTGATATCCTTCATACAGTCATGATTTCAAGTTCCTGCTACAATAAAACAACCACATGAATTTTAGCATGTTCAAGTCACCTTTTTGTTCTTCTTTGTCAAGAGTGGTATTCTGCAAGGTGCCTCAACATGAAAGTCATACTTGTCTAGTGCTCTTCTTATACACTGCATTGAAATGTTTTTCCTCCTTTTGTCAGGTCATCTACAAGGCTTTGGCTGTACATTGCAGCCAAAATTGGGTTTTCTCAGTTGCTCTGATCAAACATTTTATGAAAATGTGTTTATTTTTGTTCAACATCCTCTCTAGGAACTTTTAATATCTTAGAAAACTTCATGTAGCCTTAGACTTTCTAATATAATAAAACTATTTTTTTTCTCTTTAGCTTTTGTGAGAGCTCTATTGACTTTGCCATATTTGCTATTCAACTTCAGCATATGCATGGCCTAAATGTATCTGTGTGTAACAGCTCAAGCTAATTCTGAAGGCTTAATTGTGTTTTAAGACAATTTTGTTCACTACCAAAAATAAGCGACTTAAAACAGCAATGTTGAATAGCGGTTGTTATTAAAAAATCCTATAACTCAAAAAAACATTACATAATATGCCAGTAAATTGTTGTAGATTTAAATTTTAATAAAGTCTGGGATCTTCAGAAAAGTACTTTTATTGTAGGCTATTTGTAAAGTACTGCAGTGTCTGGGGGGTTTGAATAATTTCGATTGCAACTGTATACTTTCAAAAAGAATACGTTTTATGGAAATAATGTACTTTAAAAGAAAATATCAAGCAGTGCCGTGTGTCCTCCATGACGCTAGAGGAGCACACACTTTTGCATCCGAATGCGTTGATTTTCCGGTCGCAGCGCAGCATGAACTTCCTTTTCAGTGCAGCGGGAGCAGTATCGGAGTCTGAAGACTTCAGTCTCCCAACCTAAAGGAGAACAAACGATAAGAAAATGGTCAGTAAATCCCCAAAATGCAATGTTCTACTCATTACGTTCCCTATCCCGCTATTTCAGCTCGATTTCCATGAAAGATGAACAATTGAAGCGACGGGATGGTTATAGATTAAGTCGATCAGCCTAGTCGCTGTATGAACGTCAGAGTGGCACATTTCTCTCTAAATACTCAAATAATCATTTTATTTAAAAAAAATAAAATAAAATGACACTGAAAGCGCAAAAAAATCTCCCTCTGGAGTAGTTTTGGTTGCCCTGGTTAGATGTTTGTCCTCTATTCAGTTTCATGTTTACATGTCATGTAGCGCATTTCATCACTTGATTATGACCAGAGGTGTCCAAGAGATTAACTTAAGGCAGATTGCTTTAGAATATGTTGTTTTTTGACAGTCCTGCTTGTCAACTGTTTACCAATAAAGTGTTTTATTTATTTATTCTTATTTTTGGCAGGGCTTCGTTAAAGTGGTTAAGAGCAAGGCGTATTTCAAGAGATACCAGGTCAAGTTCAGGAGAAGGCGAGGTATGTTGAGGTTTTCTCTTACCTTTATCTTGACTGAAGGATGTTTTTATTTGTCGCAGTGAAATGACCTAAACGTATTACTGCTGGGTCATTCAGTGTCAACTCAACCAGAGGTCCCCGGCTCAAATTTTTGATTTTGCTAATATTTTTTCTGAAGAAAGATGAACATGTGTAGTGAAAGCCAAAATATTAAATGTCATGGATGAATATTTACAGAGTAATCCACTATTTTGTAGAGGGAGGTCAAAACGACACCTGAGAGTCAAGTTACAGGGGGTTAAAATGGCTTCAGAAAAATGGCAGCATCATTATCTTGTTTGTACACAAACATTGGTGGTTCGATTAGTAAAATATGCTGACTTTAGCAGTCTTTGTTGCAGTATGTACCGCTGGTGGCCATTGAAAAATGGGGAAACAAAAAAGTTTTTCTCCAAAGTTTTCTCCAGGTCCCAAAAATGCATTTAGACAGTAAAATTGCAAATGCATAAATAATGTTAGAAGAATAATGTTTTACTTTTTAAACATATAAATCTAAATGTTGGAAAAATGCAATAATTTTTAAAATATGAAATCAAACCACCAGAAGGTGGCGGTAAGTCATTGTCTTAATGAGTGAGTCACAGATTCAACCATAGACGGATTCAACCAGTTCGTTCAAATGGCTGACTTTATGAATGGCTCACTGAATCATTCGGTACTGAAAAAACGCTGTGTTGCTCGGAGATTCGCGAACTATTTTCGTTAGCAAAACTGCCAATGAGGTATCTAAAATATAAGTCAGTTAATATTAACTACTAGTTTATTGAACTGCTGTTGTATAAAATCAGTGTCACATTTGCAGTCGTAATGGTGCTTGTTCGTGTGATGTTGCTTACCTATATCATATACAATATATATATATATTTTTTCTACCGCAGTATGTTTGTTCATGTTTGTTTCTTTGTGTGTGCTGTTGCCCCTAGTAGTTTAGATTTTCTGTGAGTCAGATTGGCTGCATGAGCCTCGTTTTCACTCACTGTGTATACTGTAAGTAATACAATCAAGAATCATTCTCACCAAAGTTTCGGTGCTGTGCTAGTTATTGTTTGTTATTGATGTTTTAATCTGGTTACTTGTCCGTCAGGCAAGTAAAATTTTCTTTCACTTGCCCTTTCACAAAAACAAGTGTTAATGTCGAGCCCTGGAAGCAGGTATTAAGTTACTTGCATTTTAAACACAGTATTAAACTGTTTTGTTCCATTTCACCAACGAAATATATTACCAAACAAGGATCACAGCAGCACATGCTCCAAGCAACACTCTGCAATGTTTTGTTACTGAATGATTCAGCATTTTGAATGAATCATTTGAAATAACTCACATTGACTAACTCATTACTGGTAGTTTAGTAAAAGTATGCGTTTCCCCCCAGCATTTCTTACTGGTAGTTTAGTAAAAGTATGCGTTTCCCCCCAACATTTCTTATTTGTATATTCATAAATTTATTTAAAACATTAATCTCATAACTAGGGATGGGTCACGATTTTCGAATATTCGATTAGTTGATTTAATAATAGAATATCGAATAGGTTGTGCGCCTTGAGCTACGTTTCACGTACATGTACGAAACTCGGTACATACATGTATCACACCAATACGTACAAAAAAGTCTCCTGGCACAACATCCCAAACCCAACAGAAAGTCCGTTATTTGTAATATCTTGGACGATTTTTGTGCAGTTTTTGCCGTTTTCAGACCTCATATTTTAACAAATTCCTCCTACAGTTTTTATCGGATCATCTTCAAATTTGGTGAGTGTGTTCATAAGGCCTTTACGATGCTAAATTGCGAGGGTTTGAGTTTACGTCGAAGGGCGTGTCCCTGGCAGTCTGACAAACTTTGATGTTTCGCCATGAAACAGGAAGTTGCTGTAACTCAGGTAAACAATTTTGAACACATTTAAAGGCCAATACACTGTTACAATCATAGTGCCACCTGCTGGAAACTGGAAATTGCTTTTGTACACATGTAGTGTCCGATTTGCCCCAAACCTCACGTGTTTGATAAGAGTCCAGACTTGAACACATTTAAAGGCCAATACACTGTTACAATCATAGCGCCACCTGCTGGAAACAGGAAATTGCTTTTTTTTACACATGCAGTGTCTGATCTGCCCCAAACTTCACATGTATAATAACACTCCTGACCTGAAGACATTTTTATGCCCATATTCAGTTATAGTCATAGCGCCACCTGCTGGCAACAGGAAATTACTTCTGTTACACTAACCTTAACTTACAATATCCGATCTGCACCAAACTTCACATGTTTGCTAAGAGTCCTGGCCTGAACACATCTACATGACAATATGCACGCCACCTGTTGACAGCAGGATATGTCATGCTTTACACTAACTCAAACATGCAATGTTCGATCTGCACCAAACTTAACAGGTTTGATAAGAGTCCTGACCTGAACACATATATTCCAATCTTCATATGTCTAATGACAGTGCCGGCCTGAAGACATCTACATGCCAATATCCAGTTATAGTGATAGTGCCACCATCTGGCAGCAGGAAGTTGGGTACATATAGAAGGAATATGTCAGTAATTTTTATTTACCACTTTAAATGCATAAATTGGTCAACGTTTGCTGTGTTTCTAAAGCCACCGGTCGGCGGTGAGCCCAGGTGCGAGGCCCCTATCATCGCTGCTTGCAGCTTTAATATTATATTAATATGTTTCAGCACATTACAATCATTACATAGTTTGAGTTAAGATAGTCTATTCCGTAATAATTTAAACAGTTTGTTAACATACAGACTGAAAGGGTGAATGGTCTCTCACCCTCACTATCTGTTTATGGATGTGTGTATTTTCATTTTTGCCTGAAATGCCCATCCTTACTCATAACATCATTTATTGCTTTAGTTTTGCAGTGTAAATTATTTAATCTGACTGGTAACAGCCCTATAGAATTTATTAATAAATTGTAATAATTTGACATGAAAGGTGATGTGTACATTTACAATTTTAAAAAATAGACCTTTATAAAGGTCAATAAAAAATACGCAGATTTAAGTATGTAAAAGCTGATAGAACACTGATGAAAATATTGCTTCAGAATAAATTGGTCACACCACTAAAAATCTCGGTGATGTGGTACTTTTATGAGGATATTTTGTGTGGAATATTGTCTGCTGATAGTGATATGAAAAGTTCACTGTATATCGTAGTAATAGTTGGTTTTCTTTTTATATTAAACACATTGGCTATTACATACGTATGCAATATAATGTGTATTTCCATTACAAGTTTAGGTGTTAAATTTCATGTAAGGTGGTATTAAAAAGGTCATAAGTCTTAAATTTCACTTTTCGCAGAAACCCTGAAATCGTTAAAATGTAAACATTTTCTTTTTTTTTTTCTTTCTTTCTTTCTTTTTTTTTTTTTAAAGGAATGTCTGAAGAAAAAAATAATAGATTTGTTTCCCTCTGTCAAAACAACTGCATTGAACATACCTGTCTGAGTGGCATAAATATTTATTTTTCCAAAGTTCTTGTGCCTATAACTCAAGAAGTATTAAAGATATTGCAATATGATTTTAGCTTCTAGCTGTTAATAAACCTTCCTTTTGGAATCTTAATTTTCAAGGCCCTACATCATTTAGTCCCAGAGCTATGGGAATCTCAATGAGGCTCCATGTCCAGATGTTTAATATTACCCATTTTCAGTGGTCGAAAAACAAAATGTTGGTCACTTTATATACAGCTGATACTTATTATATTTCAAAGAACAATGTCTAAAGAAGAAATAATGTTGAAATTAGAATTGTATCTTGTTTCCTGCTATCAAAACAATTGGATAGAACTAGGGATGCGACGATACCATTTTTTCAGAACCGATCCGATACAAAAAGTTCAGAGTATCTGCCGATACCGATCCAATCCGATATCAGCATAGCTTTTTTTTAAATCAATGTTGAATTTCTATACTACTTTGTGTTGACCTGATCGTCACTCTTTTGTGTGTTAAACACAATCTATCACATATAGACAACGTCATTTTAATGAAAAATTACAAATGAAAAAATATATAATCATAATATATGACAAAATGAAAAAATGTATTATAAACTAGGTTAATGGATAATTTAGCAGCAAAAGATACTTACAAATAAAAGTAAATAAGTGTACGACTAAATCTGGTAAACTATTAAATTTTACTGTTTGTATTGTTGTAAACTACATTCATGAAAAAACAAGTAAATACATTTATATGCTATAAAAAGTATTTGCTATAAAATTAAAAGACATTTCTTTTAAATGTCTAGCACAGTAATGAAGGCATCAACATATGATAGATAGGACAGAACAAGAAGGATTATTAATAATCTTTAATTGCGCAGAAAAGTATTATAATACTAAAGGCTTCAATACAGAGCGGCACAAAGCGGTTGTGCGCATTACATACGCAGACTGGTGCGCCTGAAGCAACACATGCGCATCCCATACGCAGAATAATGCGCTTGAAGGAACACGCTGCGCAGTCCTCTGAGTCCGCATTAGAAAAGTTCAAAGATACAAAGGGAAGCGATATTGAAGCGTAGTGTTTTAAATGTCCGTTAGTCTATTGAGCCTTTTCTTGTAACAGTTTTAAACCTCAGTTACTGTGGGCTCTTAAAGGGAGTTTAATTGTTTTGACTGTAGTAACCAAACACAACACGTAGTTTGATTGCTGAATGGAGGAAGACAGACAGTCGCAGCGGAGGGAAGAGTTTACATGAACTTGAATTTAATGACTCAATATTCATTTGTACCTCACATTAAACTATGGAACAGCTGCAGAACACTTGAAATATAGTGCACAAGAACGTTGTGGTGCTTTATAATGTTTTTATTAATAGTATACGCACAATATCGATCTTGTCTGACCGATCCCCGATCCGGCGGAAATTGCCAGGATCGGAGCCGATTCCGATACGGAGTATCGGATCGATGCATCCCTAGATAGAACATAGCTGTCTGAGTGCTAAAAGTGCAATGAAATGGTCAAGTTGAGGCACATTACTTTGCTTTCTGTAGTCTATTCATAAGATTCTATATTTAAATCAGTTTCAGGTATATTTGGAAGAAAGGATTTTGTTCATTTTAACAGCTTCTGAAGCTATCAAGAGTTTAAACATGAAGTATTGTTCCCTATTGCCTCATAGGGAAGCGCGGTTGCTTTCGCCACACATTGCATTTCCTTTTATTTTTCATTGTAATAAAATATGAAGCTAGTCATAGATGAAGTATCTACTGCTAAAGGACACATTTGGCTGAAACACTGATAGCACCTCAAACATTTAAGGTCTCTCAACCTTGAAATAATCAACCATGGGTAATTCTGAACCCTAGGAAAATGGAATCCTGGGTAATCTTAATTTACATTTCACACTGTTCATACTTATTTAATAGTTAATTAATCCTGGTCATTCATAATCTGACGTGTCACACTATACAATCCTAATCCCTGGGTTACTGTTTTTTCATATTTGCATTGTAAACAGTAATGGCTAGATGAGCACAAATCTGTTTTTTTTTTTTTTTTTTTTTTACCATTGAAAATGCGTAGGATGCTAAATTTGGAACTGCACTGAGATCTCGATATCTGTGGGATTTAACCATTCAGGGTCTTAAAAATTCTAAAAAAAATTTTTTAGGAACCAAAATCTAATCTTACTGAGATAACTAATACTTCAGTACAGGTGCAGGTGCACAAATTTTGGAAAAAGACTATTTACGAGACTCAAACTGGTATGTTCTATGCAATTGTTTTGATAGAAACAAGATACAATTCTAAATTCTAGATTTGCCTTGTACAACATTAGGAAGATCAGATCCTTCCTATCAGAGCAGGCTACACAACTTCTTGTCCAAGCTCTTGTCCTCTCCAGACTGGACTATTGTAATGCACTCTTGGCAGGCCTTCCTGCATGCACTTCCAAGCCTTTGCAGATGATTCAGAATGCAGCAGCAAGAGTGGTCTTTAATGAGCCGAAGAAAGCCCATGTCACACCTCTCTTCATCAGACTGCATTGGCTGCCAGTAGCTGCTCGCATCAAATTCAAGGTACTGGTGCTTGCCTACAAGACAACCACTGGTATTGCACCAGAATACCTAAACTGTCTAATCCAACCTTATGTCCCCTCCAGAAGCTTGCGTTCTGCAAATGAACGACGCCTTGTGGTGCCATCCCAAAGAGGCTCAAAATCACTTTCACGTACCTTTTTGTGGACTGTTCCCAGCTGGTGGAATGACCTACCCATCTCAATGCGATCAGCTGAGTCATTGGCCATCTTCAAAAAACGTCTGAAAACCCATCTTTTTCGGCAGAACTTGACCAATTGACACTAGCTCTTTCCTACTCTTTTCAGTTTTCTATATTTATATAAAAAAAAAAAAAAAACCCTTGCAAGACTTATCGTGTTTATCTAACTGAAATTTGCCACAGCACTTATACACTGTCGCTCTCTTGTTGCTCTGATTGCTTCTATTGTAAGTCGCTTTGGATAAAAGCGTCTGCTAAATGACTAAATGTAAATGTAATTTCAACATTATTTAAAGTTTTCTGTTTTGACAATTTAATCCTGGAGCCATATTGAAATTCCAATATCTCGGGAACCGAATCTCAATCCTATTTTTTGAATGGACACCATTGGCACATAATGCAACAAAGATTGTTAAAGTTAATAAATTGTATTAATAGAACTACTAGTCTCTTTGTAAAAATAAGATAATGATGCTGCCCTGTTTCCTGACACTGAATCTCGGGTGAAAATTGCAGTTTTCTACAAAATAGTGCATTACTCAGTAAATATTCATCCATGACATTTAATATTGTAGCTATACATGTCTGTCATTTCATTTTGTCTGTCAAATTAAAAATTTGAGCCATGGAAGTTTTTAAAATTTGGTTGATTTTACACGGAATGAACCTGTTGTAAAAACTTATCAAAGCCTGACCATACCTTTTTTAGCTGGTCAGTAAGGTGGTTTCAAATGGATAAATCCACTCTTGGACCAGCAAGCCAGCTTAGAATGTTTTTCAATAGTTGACTAACATTATCGACCATTTCAGAGGGAAAAACTGACTACTTTGCCCGGAAGCGCCTTGTCATTCAGGACAAGAACAAGTACAACACACCGAAGTACAGGATGATCGTTCGACTCTCCAACAGGGATATTGTTTGCCAGGTACAACTACCACCATGTCATCTTTGCTAGTGTTGCTGAAATGTTATCAATTACCATTGTATTGCTGAAGGTATCAGGATGATCTTGCGTGTTTTTCAGATCGCATATGCCAAAATTGAAGGCGACGCGATCATCTGCGCTGCTTACTCTCATGAGTTGCCAAAGTATGGCATTGCTGTTGGATTGACAAACTATGCTGCCGCCTACTGCACCGGTTTACTGTGTGCACGCAGGGTAAATGTCCTCATCAATTATGAATAAATGGTACTGTTCACATCTCATAGTATGATCATACTCAGACTTGCTTTGTGTTTACAGCTGTTGAATAAGTTTGGTCTGGATAAGGTCTACGAAGGCCAGGTTGAGGTGACTGGCGATGAATTTAATGTGGAAAGCATTGATGGCCAGCCAGGTGCATTTTCATGCTACCTGGATGCTGGACTTGCCAGAACCACCACAGGGAATAAGGTGTTTGGAGCTCTCAAAGGAGCAGTAGATGGAGGACTGTCCATCCCTCACAGGTCGGTACATTCAGTTTCTTTTCCCCAGTTCACAAAGCTTAGACATTGGACATTTGATTTAGCAGTTTTGGATGCTTTAAAAATATCTAAAAACATTAATATTCTCCACAAAAATATTGTCTGTACAGATGGCCTGAAGTCACTTATAAACTAAAATACTGCAAAAAAGTTTCATCCTTTCAAATCTTTCTGACACAGTCTGAAGGTGAAGTTTTTTTAGGAAGAAATGTTGATTAGAAAAGGCGTTCGCATTGACAGCAAAGAGTTCATCACATGAGATTCACTGTCTGCACTACCATTGGCATTTGCAGTCAATTAATTTTAACTTTGTAGTAGCAAATTTGCAGTGCAAATTTGGCAAAATTGTTAGAAACATGACTAAAAAGGAAGTAAACACTAACCAACCATTCACTCAGTAATCTGTCTTTGTGCACTGAAAAGTTGTTTCGTTTAAATGATATATCTTTGACATTCAGTAAATATGCATATATATGACAAAATTTATCAATGTTTGTGATAATAGTAATTATAATAACTACAAATAAAATAAACAAGGCTTTAAGTTTATGCAAGTTATTCTAGCAGTACATTAAAGCTACTGAAATCTCTTGAAGACACAGACCACAGAAGGTATATTGCACTGCTGTCTAATTAACATACATTGGATTTCTTTCCTAACTGTTTATGTTCACTTAAGACATAACTAACTGTATCTATGTGAATACTCAAAGCCCAAATTTTACTTCGCTTGTCTTGCCTGGGGAACAGCACAAGTTCTTTTTTGTGGCTTAACGTATAACTTTTTATAACTCTTTTTAATAACAGCATGTCCCACAGGAGACAACATATTACGACTAAGATGTTTGGAAGAATTGGGTGTTAAGTTTGGGCTTTTAATGAGGGGTGAATGCACCGCTTTAAATGAATGGAATGCAGCACAATAATCGTTTTATCTTGTTTTAATAATCGATGTAAGCTAAATATCGTAAGCCAAACTAAAATTTTATGAATCACACTGCCCTTCTACTTACTTGATTTGCCATCCAAATAATCTTAAGGATTTTTTCTAAGTGAGGAATGTTGTGCAAGCAGCTTATTAATTTTAGTTTATTAGCTTTTGCAGAGTACTTAATGATTGGCTCTGCTTTGTACTTTATTTTTGCTTTTATGTCTCATATTTGTCACCATTATTGGAATATTGACATTACAGCTTTCTTTCTCAGCACTAAACGGTTCCCAGGCTACGACTCTGAAAGTAAGGAGTTTAACGCGGAGGTGCACAGAAAACATATCATGGGCCAGAATGTGTCAGAGTACATGAGCTATCTGATGGAGGACGACGAAGATCAGTACAAGAAGCAGTTCTCCCGCTTCATCAAGAACGGCATCACACCCGACTCTGTAAGAAACACATTGCTGGATCACTTCATTGGCAACGTTTGTTTGCTTTTGGTTTTAAATGGATAATATAGTTTGAGTCGTCACCTTTAAGCATTGTCACAGTTTGCTCAGGTTCACTTGTTGCTTTTCTATTATAATAATCAGACTTCTCAGATTGTATAAGGGGAATAATTTTGTCCATCAAATACTATAACATTTATAGATGCTGGCTAAATGTCATTCATTTTTATTGTAGAGTAAGTTACTTTTCGTTTTTATGCAGTTGTATACAGTATATTTTCAGTATATATATTGTAAATCTTGTGCTTTACTCCTTCACCTTATATTATATTGTTACATGATTGTCTGGTTCCTGCAGGTTGAAGAGATGTACAAAAAGGCCCACGCTTCCATTCGTGAAAACCCAGTTCATGAGAAGAAGCCTAAGAAAGAAGTCAAGAAGAAGAGGTGCGTTCTCAGGCTCTTATCATTGCTTCAAATTTAAAGGATGCTCCGCTCTGCCTTGAAATTGATATTGCCATGAAACTTGACAGTGTTATAGTTTGATAGCAAAACTGTGTAAATGTTCTTTACAGTTGGACATGTTGAGTCTAAGAAAGACTCAAGTTTAAGGTCTTGAGTCTTTCTCTAAGGTTTCAAAGGTTATGCTTACAGTTTTTGCTAACAAGAATTGTTCAATACTGAAGCCACATCTTTAAAACCGTTCACACAGACTGCATTACCAAACATGTTTTTTTGGCCAAACAGTTGATCTCACCTCAAAAACTCACTCAGACCAACAAAACACTTCATATAGGTCTCAAAATAAGCTTGTTTCACCATAACACTGGGAACAATTCTCATTCAGAAAACATGCATTTCATTCATAACACACTGATTTAAAAAACACTAAAAACAGGGAGCATTGCATAATCAATGAACTTTTATCTTTGAAGTTTGAATGATTTGTCATAAGTATTGCATTATTGGGTAAAAACAGCATCTTTTTATTTTACCTACTGTATTACAGCACGAAGAAAAAAAATGAATGAGAAAAGCAGCATTTCCACTTTATTTTTTATATACCAAAACTCCTCCCTCTATCTAACACTCTTTTTTTTCCCCTACCAATGTGTCTTCCCCGATCCATGCCAAAATCATTCCAAAGCCAATCATTTATCTAAAGATAACCAAAAAAAGAAAGAAAAGATAACCAAGAAAGAAAGAAGGCGGTTAAAAATAAGACATCTGGCTTGGCTTTCAGCTGACATTGCATTTTGTTGTGCTTGGAATAATTATTATTCAGTTTAATAAATATTCTGCTAAGATTTTATATTTCAATATAATTCCTGCAGAAATGGACAGTTTGCCATTGTTCTGATTTGAATGCGCTTTTATCAGTTTTGAAAGCAGGGTGTTAGCATTTGAAAAAATGTATAGTATTTTGCCAGTTGTAAAGTATGAACAAGTGTGCGGCACTAGTCTTGAAAAGTGAAGCCAAAACGTTTCGATCACCCCCAGGTGGCTGGTCCCAGTACAGGTCATAAACTTTAATTTAACATAAAATTTAATTATTTAGTTCGTCTCACGTTCCATTAGATTACATGGAGAGGGGGGGGCCCTCTCCATGTAATCTAATGGAACGTGAGACGAACTAAATAATTAAATTTCACTTAAAATAATGGTTTTCTAAAGATGTTTTTTTGTCATTTTATGTAGTTTTTATAACTTTGATGTAAGTTCAAGTGTTCATTTTTAAAATAAGTTTGGTTTTAGTTAGTTATTTGATACTGTAAAAATGGGAGCGTGACGTCATGATTGACAGCTGAGCCTGACAGATTCTCTGAGTGAACTGAGGCGCCAACGGACTTTTTCGGGAACTTCATTAAGAGATTGGGGCTTTATTTGCCTTATTTTAACACAAGCCTCTAGACAGCAATAAGCAGACAAAAATTGGAGCGGTCAGGCTAATTAGGGGTGTGTGTCTGCGATCGTGTGTGGGCGGGACGTGGCTCCACTTTGCTTGCTACTGCGCAGACTCTGGTCCCAAATCAGTGCAATATGGCCGCGTCCTATCGCGGCGCTGGCAGCTTCACTTTTCTTCAATGGAAGAAAGTGAAGGTTGGTTTGTGGATTTTGAAAAATGTGGTCATTGCATGCATTTTGTCTGAAAGCAATGGAAAATTATTCACAGATTTAGACTTCTGTATCGCTGAATGTGTGAACAGTTTTGAAAATGTAGCTTCAGTATTGAACAATGCTTGTTAGAAATTGAAAAAAAAAAACCTGTAAGATGATGCAAATATGCTGTAGCTGCTAACAGTTGCAAGTCAGCTGTTTAGACTTTTTTTTTTTTAAACCCACATCACTGATAAATATTGTGTTGGTAGGTGGAACCGTGCCAAGCTGACTCTGGCCCAGAGGAAGGACCGTGTGGCCCAGAAAAAGGCCAGCTTCCTCAGGGCTCAGGATGCTGCTGCAGACGACTAAAGAGATGAAGTGTCAACTGCTCCAAAGAAAATGTGCACCTTTTCCAAATAAATAATTTGGAAAGAATACAGTGTTTGTCGTCTTTGATACAGTAGAAGATGAGAAAATGTTGATTTGACAATGAAGATACATTTGAGATATATTTTAAACACTTTTAATGTGCAAAGTCATGCAGTTAAATCTTATAAAAATCTCCATTTAACTCTTAATCAGCAGCAGTGTGATTTATGAATACACAAACCTGAAGCAGTCTGACGACAATCTGAAACGTCCCACTGAAAAATAATTGATAAAAAACAAGCACCATTTTTAATCTCTTAAGTACATCAAGAATCATGACTGTGATGATAAACATTTCATATTGTTTTTAGATTCAAATAAAATTAACCATATCAAGGTGGTTTTCACTAGACATGCCTTAAGAGTACAAACATGGAACCCTACAAAGCAAAAAAAACAAAAACCAACATTTTGAACTTGAAAGTTTTGAACTTTCATGGTTGAGAAGGGCCTCCCAGTGTCATTTACAAGACTCACTCTTGTAAACATCAAGAGTAACGGCAAGATCACACTATAGAACTGTAAGACTACCTCAACTGCTGTGGTGTTTACACTACACAACATAACATTCGTATGGTGCACAAACTACAAGAGGCAGTCCTGTCCATCAGAGGGAAAAAAAAATCTCAAATTTATGCAAGTGATAATTTTTTTTGTGTTTATACTGTCTAGACAATGGTTGGCTAAATTAGTATCACTGTATCATTGCATTGCACACACACTACAAAACCAGTGATAATAATCTTTGAAAATAATCTAAAATAATGCAGACAAAGTTGTGTAGTGCATGAGCTTGCCTTAACACTTTACAATAGGGTTAAATTCATTAACATAAGTTACTGAATTGGGTATCACAAACTAATGAACAATTTACTATTTATTAATCTAGGTTCATGTTAATTTCTAAATATTATTCTAAAGTAATTCATGTTTGTAATATAATAAATTCTACAACTTGAGATGCTAAAAATATATTTGTACATCTATAAATTAACAATAGTGCTTTAATTAAAAGTGATTAATGCTTTAAAAGTATTGTGTTTTACATTTAAGTATTGTAACAAATTTAACCTTATTGTAATGTTAACTTCAGATCATCTGACCAGTCTGACCATTTCCAAGAATTGTCCAAATACAAGAAATGAGACCTTTTCACTCACAAGCATCACACTAAAAAACTCACACTCACTGGCCACATGCATATCAAGGCATTGGATTAATATGTCAATTTCAAAATGGCTCTTTTATGGCTCTTTTTGCTGTGCTCATGTGACAAACATTAAAATACGAGACTTACACAACCACAGTTGGTGGCGAGTGCATTCCTTAGCTTTCTATGTTAACATCCAACAATGGATGCAAAGTTAAAAGAGTCATTTGCTCCTTCATAATATCTGAAGGAAGTTTAAAATAAACATGATCACTGATCAATTGCGTGTGACAACAAAGCACAAAGACACAAAATTTAGAACTGAATATTACTCTTTAAGTTCTCAAGTTAAGCCTGAGCAGTAATTCCTCATTGTTTCAATTCTATCTTCGCTGTGAAAAAGAACTTAAGTATCAAAGCAGCAATGAATATTGCCATTTGCCATTAGCCTTTTTTTCAGCCAATTTGCTACCAGCATTGTAAGCTCCAGCCAGATTCATAATGGCCTGAAGTGCTTTAGAAGACATCCAAGAATCTGAATGTTGTCACCAACGCATCTTCATTTCTCTTCAGGAGTCATTGGTGTGTGAGATCTGTTTCCATAGCAGTGTCTTGAGGTTGTTAAGAATCAGCGAGTGCTCCATTTCCATCTGCTCGGCTGAACCTTTGAGAGCCATGCAGGCATACAGCTGCTTCTCCAGCTCTTCCTGTAGATGGACCGGAGCTCCTCGTAGGAGGTAATCCTTCAGTGCTTCGCAAGCCCTGGCCAGGTTGGGCTGAGCCACCTCGGCTGAGCAGCGGTGTTCTGCACGGTCGCACAAAGTCCTACAGTCCACACCGTAGACACAGTCCTCGTCTTCCTCACAGCGCTGAAGGATCATGGTCTGTTTGAAGGCCTCCTCAGCTATTACGCGCCGCCCATCCACCAGCCTGAGGTCATGACGATCGGTGTAACCGAAAGTACTAGCTCTCATGTCACACATTAAGAAGCTCCCAAAGGTACCGTGGAAAATGTCTTCTATAAGCTCCAGCAAGCCGATAAAGATTTTAGCCTTGCGGGGCCAGGAAGGCGTGAACCACTGGTCCATGTTTCGCCTCATGCCCGCAGGAATCCAAAGTTCCATGGGCCATGGCAGGCTGAGGCCATACAGAGGAGTGTGAGGCACCCGCTCCACCACGTACAGGTCCCCGCAGAAGCCCAAAAGTCTAGGTGTGTGCTCTCGGTCCTGGAGCACCACTGCCAGCAGAACCTCGTTGAGTTGCAGCAAAGCCCATGCGGACTTGGCTTCTGGGAGAGAGATGTGGCCGTCTTTATTGCTGTCTGCCACTGAAAGAATCATGCCTACCAGACTGGAGAGGTTGGCTTGCTCTCCAACTTTTGCCTGTAGAAACACAAATAATTTGCTGTAATTTTATGATTTCATACAAATCCTGCAAATGATATCAACTGATTTCAGTGAAAAAAAGAAATGCCAAAGCCCATAAGAGTGTTTTCAAACTAGCAGAGAGTACCCGCAGGTCCTTAAAAAGTCTTGTATCCGATTCAAGGCCATAAAAAGTCTTATATGCCTTAAATGGTACAGGAAAAGCCTTTACTATAATTTACATTTTTGGGGATAGAAAGACAAGGCAAACTTCACTGAATAGAAATATGAGTTTCAAGTCAAAATGTGGTGTATTTACATTAATGTATGACAGAAGGGAACTGACTTCAGTTTTGAACTGAACTGTCAAGTTTTGATGGCATTTTTATTTGATCTTACTTGTAATGCCTAATAAAAGTAGCGTTTATAAGTGCAGCTCTGTTTTGAAACCAACATGAAAAAAAAATGACCCATGTTGGTGCCAATGGCCTCGTGGGCAGCTTGCTGACATGCAACACCTTTGCACTTTGGGCATCCTGAGTTCAAATCCCGGCTCGTGGACCTTTCCCGATCACGATTTTTATGATATGAAACCATGCCATTTTTAAAGGGGCCCTATTATGCCTTTTTACATTTTCAACGTCCTTTAAAGCATTATGTTGTTGTTTGTGCATTAAAAAAGTAACAAAGTTACAAAGCACAGAGTTCACTTCAAAGGGAGTTATTCTCTATGTCGGTAAGCACTATTTCAGAACTTATAGTAATGTTCACATCATAATATTCCTCATTTAAATAATTCCCTCCTAAAGCATAAACAATATTTATGATTTTTGCCCTAATTTGTACTGAGTATTGTGCCCTTTAGGGGGCTAATAAAAACACAAAATTAAGGTGAATTCTCTACACAAGTAACAGAACACTCTCTGGTGACATTTCTGTGGCTTTCCTTTAAAAAAACAAACAAACAAACAATGCAAACAGTGCTGTGACCAGAACCTTTAATGAGTGCTAACAATTTTCTAAAAAAAAAATAAAATAAATAAATAACCAATAATCCAAACCTTCAGATGACTGGCAACCATCTCTTTAAACTTCTCTACAGAGGTTCCTCGAGTGGGTTTATCAAAGAGTGCAACCTCTTTCTTTGGCTCCAGCTCCTCTCCCAGCTCATAGTGCAGGATGTCATTCAGTTGACACTTGATGACACCATCATGATCACCCCAGCTGCCTGTATAGACCTGAGAGCAACAGAGGAACACACTGCCATCATGATAGTACTGAGGAATCTCCAATCCTGCTCCTAGAGGGATTTCTTCAGTCAGAGTTTAGCTCCAACACACCTGCAAAGCGTTTCTAGTGATTCTAAAGACAAGGATTCTATTTTAAGGCCTATGGTTGAGTGTGTTAGTGTCAAACCTGATTATTTGGCTTGGTGGAGAGGCACCTTCCAAAGTACAGTGAGCTTTCTTCACACAGGCTGCTACAGGCAGAGCCATCAATAATACCTTTACTGTATTTTTCACACTGTTGGAAGGAGAAGGTCAATTTCAATGAGAATGTAAGTGACATTTCATCAATCAAGTAATAATTACTAGCATTTCATTAAGATGTTGTGTAATGGCTTAAAATAAAAGAGAAACATTTTCACCACATTACCAATAGATGGGACTGTGGGGTTCCATATAGAGACCTGCACTCCCGCGGGACCTGACACTACAGAGTGCGGCACGGGACAAAACATGATGGGCAAGTGCGGGTGCGGGCGGGTAGAGACTCGTGTGTGTGCGGGATATGGGAAAATAAAATAATCCGCAGGACTCCCGCAAAATAGAAATATATGAACATTAAATATCTAAAAACAAAAAATTGTTTATTCATCTATTGCACAAAAGCAGAAAGAACAACTAATATAACATAAAATTATTAGCAAGCCAATAATAGGCAGTTTCGATTAAGTTACTGTTTCAGCTATTGAAATAGTTACATTTTGTATGCAATGCCAAAGTGATTATATTTTGTTTTGTTTTGTATGCTGCTTTGCAGGACATGGAGGCGCCAGCGCAATCACTCGCATTTTTTCCAGCAGAAAACAATTTAAAATTATCCGTCATTTTTGCTTACAAAGGTAAGAATAATACATAATTCGGAAATGTTAATGGTCTACTTTTTTTAAAACGCTACAAACAGTGGTTTTAAAAAATAAAGAAAACAAACATGCGCTTTCTGCCATCTTGTACTTAAATAACAGCGCTTCACAAAAATTAACAAAAACTCAGCGCATACATGCCTCACAAACATGATATCTAAATAGATAAAAAGCTTTAAATTATTACTTAACGAAATAAAACAAATTGAGAAAAAATCTTTCATTATATACTTCGTAAAGATGCATATATTTTTTTCTCTGGTGCGTCCAAAGAGGAGATTGCGAGTCAGGGCCTTTGCAACACTATTTCAGAATACACCAGTTTATTAATGAATCATTCAAATATCTCCTTACTGTTTCTCCCGATACATTCATTGTAATTACTTTTGCCGGAACTTTGTGACAAGATGGAGTTGTTGCGTCTTTCAGATGTGTGTTGTGGTCATCTTGCTCATATGCTGTTCTTATCGTTATATAATATTCTGCTTATAATGACATACAGTCTTATGCTTTGATTATAAGGTGGTGTGTATTCAAGAAGGTGTACATTGGTCAATTTTTATAACAGACGCATTTTTTGCGGGTGGGAGTGGGACAAAACATGAATGTTGCAGGTGGGAACGGGACCAGATTACATATGTTTCTGCGGGAGCGGGACTGAATCTTGCGGGAATGGGCGGGGACGGGACTGAAAAATCCGTCCCGCGCAGGTCTCTAGTTCCATATCATAAATGGAGTTTACCCAAAAATGAACATTGCCATCATTTCACAATTAATTACAATTTTTTTTTTTTTTTATTAAAATTTTTTAGTAGAAATACTGATTTAGTATTTTCTTGTAAAATGTACTATACTATATGTACAATAACGACATGACATAGAATAACTGGTTCATATAGAACAGGGGTGTCAAACTCAATTCCTGGAGGGCCGGAGCCCTGCAGAGTTTCGATGCAACCATAATTAAAGACACCTGATCCAACTAATCAAGTCCTTCAGACTTAATTGAAAACTGCATAGTATGTGTGTTGGAGCAGGGTTGGAACAAAACTCTGCAGGGCTGCGGCCCTCTAGGAACTGAGTTTGACACCCCTGATATAGAACACAGCACATTCTATATTCTTCTGCAGACAGCTTCAGTCATACAAAAAGTTGTCACTACAGCTCTCAAATTTAATTTGCAAATACACACATTCTGAAATGACAAACCGCCATATGATACGCAAGAACCTTATCGCACCATATTCTAATGAGTTTGGACAGCTAAACTAGAGAAGACTTTCAGTGAATGATAATTTAAATATCTGTGAATTCTTCACAAAGCTTTTGTATGACCTGTTTAGATTCTGCTAAATTTTTCCTTTTACTTTCCATTGAAGTAGGAAGGTGAAGTTTTTCATTTTTAATTAATCTTTTTAAGTGAACTATCACTGTAAAGTCACTGTACTATTATTAAAGATGCACCAATATTAAAATTACTATTTTCATGTTTTGGCAAATAATTCATAAATAGCTCCTATTAAAATTCTGTCCTGTTTTGTCTAAATTAATTAAAATTAAGACACTAAAATTTAAAAACAGTTGTCTAAACATTACATTTACCATGTTAAATTATTTGATTGTTAAATTATGTTTTTAGCTTTAACATTGAAGGGTTAGTTGACCCAAAAATGAAAATTAGCCCATTATTTACTCACCCTCAAGGCATCTTAGGTGTATATGACTTGGTTCCTCCAAGTTTTATAATGGCAATGGTAGGGTGTTTCTCTTCAACAGTCCAAAACAAGTCCAATAAAGTGCATCCATCCATAATAAAAAGTGCCTCACATGGCTCTGGGGGGTGAATAAAGGCCTTCTGTAGGAAATCGATGCATTTTTGTAAGAAAAATATCCATATTTAAAACATAATAATCACTTTTCACTAGAGCCCGACCGATATATCGTTTTGCCGATTTTATCGGCCGATATGAGCCTGTCTGTCGCCGATCTGCTGCCGATATAAACTTTTTTTTTGACAGAACATATAATGCAGATACAGTGCTTGAAATGGTGTAATTACTTAGTTTGCCCAGCAGAGTGCGCTCCATTGTTTACTTCTGGCAACCAGCCAAACTTTTCACTCAGTATGGAGGTCTGTTGTTCTGGCAACGGCATTCAAGCGGTGTTGCACGACTCAGTCCAGCGAAGTCTTACCGGTATGTTGCTAACTAGTTTGTTTCTGTATAGTTTATAAACAATGACCCCATAAGTTTCCCATACATTGATAATATCCACATTGACCACCACAAATATCCATAAAATAGCCTTCTGTCATTAACTCACGCAACGACACGAATTTAGCACTATATTTCAAGTGGTACTCGCTGCAGAGCCAAATGGGAGGAGCTAGAGCTCCAGCTCCCCCTCGCTGGATCTAGGGGGAGCTGTTAATGTTATTGCAAGTTCATCCGTAATGGAAGTAAATGCTTGTTTTGATGCGCAAGATGCTTTTTTAATTATATTGTAATTTTAAATGGAATATTGACTAATTTTAGATTTGTTTTGACTTGTTTTGAGATTAGTGATGCGTCCTCTCCAACAACATTTGGGATAAGATAGATGTAATTTAATAGTCACATAGGCCTACACTGTCCTACAAGTGTTGCACTGGATTTATGTTTCCATTAACCCAAATGTGCAAAATGTGCATCTAAACATAAAATAAACCTTAAATCTAGATAAAATGTCATAATAAGATATAATAATAATAATAATAATAATAATAAATATCATAAATATATTTCAACAACACAACACTTTTTTCATACAACATTTTAATGGTATAACAATAAAAAAATACGAAGAACACAAAAAATTTTAGAGTCAAAATTTTAGGAACACCTTCTAATCAATAATCAAATAATCTCATCAAACATTTGCCTTCAGATTACGAGGTGATATTTAACTCCTTAAAGTGATTTAACTTTATTAAAAGTATGTCTTCTTTTATGTCAGTTTTAATAATTTAATATATATATAATATAAAAATGTATATATAACATTTTGAATATAGAAATATTAAAAGATTTAAATAGGCTAACTTAAAAGATCATTTAAAAATTAAAATAAAGCCACTGATTTAATTACTGAATCATATCATTCATTTGATTTGTTCGAACGGCTTATTCTTTATAAACGCACATTCCTTCATAAACGAAACGAAACTGTGTTTGAATGTAGATGTGCAGTTTTGACTTCTTTCAGACCATTTTTGGCAACAAAATAGAGCAACATCAGGCAATAGTGTTATAGTCAGACAAAGTAAATCACTTAATATTAACTTTAGTTTAACTGTTGTATTAAATCAATATCTCGTTTACAAACTCCCTTAAAATCATTAAAAGCTGTCACTCATCATTGTTAATAGCAATTTCACAAAGTTCCATTATAATCAACGAAGCTCTATACACTCCACAATCAATATCTTATTTACACTCTCTCTACACTTTGTTTATGAAAGGATTCGTGAAGTATGTCCGTGATACATTACTCAACGTTGCAAAACGTTTGAAACCTTTGAGGCTCCCCTCAGTGCAAACACAAATATGCTGATCGGCTCACATATTTTTTCATAGTCGCAAATGCGCCTGAAATGATCGCACTGTAGAGCCCTGTTGTATACATCTCAAAATTCTGTTTATTTTTAAGGTACAGTTTTCATACAGGTTGTTTGAATGGACTCTACTTGCGTGCGTGGTAGTATGTTTGGCCTATGACGTCTCAAGCCCCGCCCCGTAGAACCAGCGAGGGGGAGCTGGAGCTCCAGCGAGGGGGCTCTAGCTCCTCCCATTTGGCTCTGCAGCGAGCACCCTCTCCTATATTTAGCAACTTTCAGACCCTTTTAACTGCGTTTTTCCATCAAACGTACATACTGACAGTCCCAGCGACTTTTTTGATAAACCTAGCTGTTGTTCAGCATTAATATTTCGCCAGTACTGTACCGCGGGCGCGAGGTCCGATTTTGCCGGCACAGTGTCGCCTCTCTCGGCGTCTATTCTGTGCAGCGAGCGGGAGAGAAGCAGCGCATTTATTTGTCAATAAATTAATACACAACAGTGTTTCCAAGCACTCGTCGCTTACTGAGACTGTTTGGACTTATAAATATGAACATAGTTCGCCTGTTATAAAGTATATAAAGTAAAACGCCAAAACCACTGCATCAATTCGCTCTTTAGTGTAGATATATGTTGATTTTATCAGACGATGTCACAATTATAAATCAGGATTTAAGGAGTAAAGTGAGAGTGACTCCTGGTTAACGTATTGATAATGGTGATTGGCAGTAGCTTGCTTTCCAAACACAGCTACCTTATTTTCTTAATTCAAGTTATATATATATATATATCGTCGCTGTCGGGCGGAATCCTCGTATCTCCAAAACCGTCATTTTTCAGGAAATGAAAAAAACTGCATATTTTTTGAGTTATTAAATATTTTATCGTTAAAGTTGGTATTATACCATATATTGCTATCATACACTGTTGTGTACCAACATTAAGACAACATTTCCCCAAAATCATGTTTTATCTGAGATACGAGGTTTTATGACTTGGGAGCAGGGAGATACGAGATTACGCTGTCATTGATAAGAATGGTACAGACACAGACTTCGCTGCTGCCAGCAGTGTTCATCAAAGTCTGCGGTCGCGTTGAGCCTTTTGACAAGAGAAAAGGCTTCAATAGTTAACCAAAGCTAACGACTGTGGTTACATACATTTTCCTAAACTCTATTTTAAACTTTAGAGCTATGAGTGATGCAATACCAAAATAAAGCGATAAACTGTCTAATAGGCGGAAATTAATCTGCAGGCAAACAAAGTCTGCGGTCGCATTGAGCCTTTTGACAAGAGAAAACGCTTCAATAGTTAACCAAAGCTAACGACTGTGGTTACATAGGCCTACATCTTCCTAAACTCTATTTTAAAGGTTTAAGAGCTATGATGCAATACAAAAAAACTGAGTCCGTCTTTTTTCCCCTTAATTGTTCCAGAACAGCTTATACTACTGTTTCCGCTATTAACATAGTTACGTTTTGTATGTAATGCCAAAGTGGTTATATTTCGTTTCGTTTTCTTATTAAGTTAATTTAGAAAAACTTCTGGAGCATTTTTTTGTTCGTTAAATATCAGTTTGTTTGTTTTTGTTTTTTACGAACAGCGGCCAGCGGAAGACTTTTGCCTTTTAAATCATTACGACTTGCATAAAATAAAATCTATAGATCTAAAACAGTTAAAGTATCTATAGAACAATTTTAGTTTAAACATTAAAACTAGATAAATGTGCGCTATTATGTGAATATTGTTTTTGAAAAGGAGAAGCTGAAATCGCTTTGCAGGACATGAGGAGTCAGCGCGATCACATTTTTCAGCGAATAGGCTACATGCCTCACAAACATGACAAATAAATAAATAAATAAATAGAAAGCTTTAAATTATTACTTAACGAAATAAAACAAATCAGAAAAAAAACGCTTTCATTATGTAATCCGGAAAGATGCTTTCCTTCAAAAGTTGCGTCCAAAGAAGAGATCGCCAGTCAGGGTCTTTGCGACATTATCTCAGAATACACTAGTTTATTAATGGATCATTCAAATATCTCCTTACTGTTTCCACCGACACATTCAATGCTAATTATTTTTGCCGGTGCTTTGTGACAAGAAGATGGAAGGGGACATATGCCCCGACGCTCCAGCGGAGTGAAGAAAAGGTGGAGATACGAGCTCTTCTCGGACAGTTGAAGTGTTCAAATGAGTTAAGAGATTTGCTCTCAAGCTATTTTCAACACTTTAGATTGGTTAATAATTTGTAAAAATTACAGATCCACGTGGGCACTGACCAATAGCATCGATTTGTGAAAAAATATGAAATTTACAAAATTTGGACATACGAGGTTTCCGCCCGACAGCGACGATATATATATAGCCACAATTGAGTGTCATTGCAAAAAATGTGTTTATATATCCATTATGTTTATTTATATACTGCATTCTATATACCGTACTAGTTAAGTTTGGACACACAATTGGGAACGTTTCCTTTTAACTGGTACTGTACTATAATATACACAAAGAAAATCGGCCAATATATCAATATCGGTAATTTTTTACTCCCTGATATCGGTATCGGCCCCCAAAAAACCCATATCCGTCGGGCTCTAGTTTTCACTAGCTTGCACTAACAGTTGTTCACGGAAGCCTCTCTGGGCGGATGTCGTAGGACGTTGTCCTTGCGCATACGCCTCTCAGAAGTGATGAACGCAGACACGCAGAGGAGAGAGCAAAACAAAACAACGGTCACGAATTACAAGTACAAAATGAGGATTTGTAAAGAAACTATACGGAGTGGCTTCTGTGTACAGCTGTAAGCACAAGCTAGATTAAAGTGATTATTACATTTTAAATATGGATATATCTCTTAAAAAAAGCATTGTTTCGCTACAGGAGGCCTTTATTCAACCCCTGGAGCCATGAGAGGCACATTTTTATTATGGATGGATGTGCTTTATTGGATTTGTTTTGGACCACTAAGGAGAAACACCCACCCACTGCCATTATAAAGCTTGGAGGAGCCAGAACAAATTTTAATACAACTCCTAGGATGTCTTAAGGGTGACTAAATATTGACTAATTTTCATTTTTGGGTGAACTAACCCCTAAGCATTAGATGATGTTTAGGTTAATCTAAATGTAAAAACAGGGGAAATTAACCAATATGTATCAGGCTGCATAGTCTGAAGCTGAAAATGAATCCATCTGTTAAATAGTGTTGTACTCACAATGATGCTCTTGCATTCTCGTCCCCTGCACAGCTCAGTGTAAGTTGAGTATTGCACATACACAACCCAACTGCCCACAAACACAGCAAGCCATGTGAGAAAGAGATACTTTATTCGAACATAGGACAGGCGTGCCTGAGGGAAAGGAAGAAGAAAGTAAACATAAGCCCAGATCTGTGAACTTTAGCACAGTCCATGCTGAAAGTAAGCACAAATCCTGACTGAACTCGATGTCAAGTGTTTACTTGTAGTTTCAAAATTTAAAAACAGAAAAAGAGACTTCAACATTCATGTCAATACATGTCATACAACAAGGTAACAACAACAAAAGCCCTGCTACAACATACCCAATGAAACCAACAGTGAACAAACCACTTATTTGCTAATTACCAGCCAATGGGTCGTGAAATGAGTACAGCCTCAATCTGATCTCATTTAACTACATCAAGGTCAGTAATCATCTGCTACATTAACTATTTCAATAAAGTCACTATGACAAAGGCCTAGAGGGTGTTTCTGTCAGTCCGCTTGCACACAAGGCCTCTGAACTACAAATATACCTCCATGAAGCTTTATACCCCAGAAATGAAAAGCATGTGGTTACTGCGGTCACCAAAGCTTTACCTTTACCATACAGCAGTTTGAAATGAAAGGCATCAGGGGCATCCCCATGTAGGGTACAATAACACCCAGGGGCCTTGCAGCCACAGAAAAGTGGTCTTTATGGGCTATTTGTGCTGTTGTTTCAGCCATCATGAGGGTGAGCATATACAGTAAAATAATGCTACCAGTAGATTGGGTTTAAGATTTTTAAGTTTTGGAAAGAATTCTCTTAAGCCTACAAATGCAGCATTGACTATATACAATAAAAATACAGTAAATACACTAATATTGTGAAACATTATTATTTAAAATGACTTTGTTCTGAACATATTTTAAAATGCAATTTATTCCAATGATGACAAAGCTGAATTTCTGCAGTGTGTGTACTGTCACTTTTGATCAAATGAATTTATCACTGCTAAATAGAAGTAAAATATTGAGCAGTAGTGTGTTGTTAGTGTCTATAATTAAAGGCATATTTGTTGGCTAGAGTAAAACATATTCCACAACAATTAGTCAAATGTATTATTTAATTATTTTGCAAATGCTGCAAAACATTATAAATCTTCAGGTTAAGTTTAAAGATTAAACACCAGCACTTTTGTTCATTAAATGTATTAAAATGCAAACCGTGATATTGGGTGTTTGTTTTTGCTTTTTTCTACTTTGAAACGCAAATGACCAGCTACTGGGGTATGCGTTTACGGGCTCTACTATAATATTTGCGTTAGGTATGGGCCCATGTGCTACATTTATGAAAATGTTAGGTGGCCGTGGTTGAAAGTTCTTGCAATATCTATGGGCACATACACACAAACTGTGGGTGTACTGTATGTAGTGCAGGTCCATGTAAATGAAGCAAAGCAAAGGTTTATGCACTACATTTGTTAGAAATAGGTCATTACGCTTTAGGCGTCCGAGATGTCTTTTCTCCGTGCAAAGCATAAACTCAGCCTGTGCATTTGCTGTTTGGGTATTACACCAGCAGGTGCTATCAAAGTACATCTGAAAGTACAATTAAATGATTACAGACAATTATGGTTAATAACTGGCTATGATCCAAGACATACCTCTCTTAAAATAAGACTGTAAATGGGTCAGTCTGTGTCAACTCAACCAGACGTCCTTGACCAAATTGTTTTAATATTTATTTCTGGTGAAAGAAATAGACAATTCAAAAAGAAAGCCAAAATATTAATATTCAATCCCTTAAAAGCTAAGGATATTCATAGTGTTCAGTGTTTTACAAAAAACTGTTACATATGCATAAAAAATGCAAGTCCCAAGGCCTGGTGTTGTTTATTGGTCAGGCATCAACCAATAAAATTTCTTATTTTTCATTCCAGCCCCACCCCCAGCTCTGCTCTCTCACGTCTGCATTTACAAGTGCACAAGTGAGTTTTGCGACAGAAAATTGTGCAAAAGGAGTAGCAAAAGTCAAAGTGCTAGGATTTGAACTTGTACTGTCATATCTGAGAGGTTGTAAGAGCTAACTTGACCTTGTACAGCAAAACTGAAGTAAAGTGCAAAAGTAAATATGTTGTACACATTTGTGTGTAATTTTCTTTATGCACATGCAATTTTACACATTTGTAACTATTAATCTGCAACTTCGACTTCAAAACACGGGTGTTTTGGTTATTGTCTGTGTATGCAAATTGAAAGATTCAGCAGAATGTAAATTTAAACTTACAAATATTAATATGACAAGTTCTCACATTTAGATCAACAAGCTCTCGAGTTTAGTTACTGATTTACCTTCATACTTCCGGTAACAAGTGTTGCTGGAGGGAAGGTGCATAGTTACGCTATGCAAGTAGTAATTTGGATTGGTGAAGGACGGGAAATGTGGATTTATTGACTGTTTGGATTCTTGCTTACTTGAAAATGAAGACCAGTATAAACTTGTAAATAAATATCAACCTGTGAGCATTTTAACTTGTGTTTGGAGACTTCGGTTTATATAATACAGGCGAGTAAGTCCATTAACAAGCACTGTCCAGCATCCCTCAACAAAAAACAAATGTACAAACTTTGTATACAACTATGACAATCAGACATGCATGTATTATGCAAGAACATCATTTTTTTTGATAGAAGGAAACAAGATACATTTTTAGTCTCAAAATTATTTGTTCTTCAGACATTCCTCTTTAAAAGACCCCATATATAACCGCCATATATTTCACCCCTATATATAACAAACATGACATTATTCTGTAGTAGGTAACAACAGGTAGAGCTGGGGAAGGTGAAGTGTTTCTGAAGTGTGCTGCAATAGCAACTGAATGCAAAATAAAAAAAAAAAGTTATTGGCCTGCACCATCTAGAGTTTCATGAAAGACATTTGTATAGTTGTGCAACACAAAATCAAAACTTTTAGCCAGGGAAGCTTCTGAAATTTAGTTGATTTGACATGGAAAGTGAGAAATCATTTACTTTCGTTTTACTACCCCAACACAGAAACACTGACCCAACCAAGAGACTACCTGTGGGCCAATCATATTACTTTTCCAATTATGTCTGGTGCCGCCAGCAGTGCAGAAATTATGCACACTTCAGCTTTAAGAATGTGAGTCGAAGTACTAGAAGACACATTATGAGGGCTTAAGGTACCGTTGCTGTAATATAGCAAGCTCAGATTTTATTTCCTTTTATAAGTCAGAAGTCCCAGTCACTCTTTATAGGAGAAAACTGCAATACAGCTGGTAGGTAAATACTGGACTCCTTCAGACATGATTACAGGTTAGTTTTCCTGCAGGCTTTAGTCTTTGAAAGTCCAAATTTGATTTGTCTGAAATGTTCTTCCTTGTGGTTCATATGTCTTTCAACCTCTCATTATAACTCTATGATGATTGGAAATCCAGACCTTGCATCACTTGCTTTTGTGTGCGTTTATGCTAGGACTTGGCATTTCTTTATTTTCTTTCAGTTTTTGATATTATGCTGACAACTGAGAAGAAGCAACTGGATTGGGAAAGAAACACAAGCCACTGAAAATATTTCCCCAAATAATACCAGATGAAGCAGTTTAATACCAGACCAAGCTGTTTTCTACTTATTTACAGAGTCAACAAAAAAAGTGTGTCATGTAATAAAGTTCAGGCATTGTGTAATCTTGTAGGTCTGTCTCCCTTTGTACTGAACAACCTGTATCGCCACACTGAAAACATCTTATTTAGCCTCTAAAAAGGTTAAGAAGTTAGTTGCTACATATTGTAGCTTTAAATCATATGCATATGAATTCGAAGAGAAGAGGTCCAGGAAAAGCTCCAAGAAAAACTCCATCCAGATGTGTCTGATCATGATGAGATGAATGTGAGGCAATAAACTGAGAACAATGCCAAAATTCCAGTACAAATGTTTCAGTGGAGCTTGATTCAGACTTCACTCCTTGCTGCCAAATCACGCTAGTCTGTGTTTTATGAAATGGATAGGTCACTGAGGACTATGAGGGTTGCGTCTAAGTATAAAAGTGCAAATCTACTACCAGCCCAAACCTTCACAGTACTATGAATAATGTTTCCTCTTAAGCTTTGCAAGCACTATTCAAAAAAAAAAAAAAAGAAAAGAAAAAAGAAAGAGCTCAGAAAACCACACTGTCTGCCTGCTGAAACAGCTTAATTAACCGATTTGGCTAACAGGCAGCTTTAGACCTGGAAAATTATCATAGGATAAGTTATTTCACATATAATGTAACCCTGGGTCTATTTTCAGAAATCAATCTGACAACCCTATTCAGAGCTAGTCTGCCAAACACAATGCTAAGGAGAGAGTGTATTTCAACTGGATTCTCTTCACGCTAAGCTCATCTATCTATGCTTACACTTGCAAAGCAAATGAGCCACATCTTATACTTAGATGATCTAAAAAAGATGATATAGATAATTGCTAGCATTGAAATCCCAGAATACGTTAGTCACCTTGTGCAAATGTGTTGCCCAAAAGCTATGCCAATATAATAAATCACTGAGGTTAAAGTAATCTTTCACTGAAATGTAATAGCTTGTTCTGACCCCACCTAGACTGTGTAAGCTGTTTTAAGCATCGTTTTAAAGCTGAAGATAGCGGATAGCAGAGAATGAAACCGAAAGTAAACTGGAATCGCTCCAGCAGAACTGTCGTCAGCGCTCTGTCTACGCAAGTCACATGCCCATTAACAACACTAGCCTTACAAAATGATTAAGGAATTTAGTACATGGATAATTAAATAAAGTAGCACGACAGTATCGTGTTTCGGCGATCCCACAGGCTGACGATAGGACGACATGAAAATTGTGCATATCGCCCAACAGTAATATATAATATAGCCTTTCTAAAATTTTTAGTTGTCAACTGTTACCATAAACGTTAGAATATTCTGAATGCTGTTGAAGGATAATCTGACCTGCCACCAGCGTTCAAACTTCCTCTTCAAAATCCCTTTTAGGAAGAAAGTAGTACTCCATAATCAAATGCAATTCATTGCATTTTGAACATTTTCAAAATCCATAAATCAACAGCCTATCAACACCAGATGAATCTGATGTCACATGCTCCCCGTTTTTACTCATGAACCATTCTGCTGAAACAGCCTGGTGCTTTCCAGACTTGAGTCAGCTTTCCCGCATGGAAGCACCAGCTCTGGCACTGTCAGCACTGAGCTCAAGTCAATTCATCATCCGGTTGATTCCTTCTGATGTGATTCGCTCAACTACACATACCTTCATTTTCTCGTTTTTGATACAGCTGTGAAGTGTGGCTGCCAAGTGTCACGAGCTACAAGAAAGATAGTTTTTAATATCACTTCAGTTCATGTGCAGTACATTTACCATTCTTGTAAGCATTGTCAAAAAAAACTTTACAAATTTTATTAAGGATAACATGTGATTCCTGGAATTCTTGTTTTCTAATAATATACAAACAGCATTTGTCAAACAGTTCAAATTCAGTTTCAAATAAGTCAGCATGAAATCAAAATGACGCCAATTTACTTTGTTAGTGGCACACATTATTGTGTTAAACAATTAGCCTACATTGTGCAAGTTAATTCACCGAAAAAAATGGTTTGTCTTTGTAATCTTTTGTCAAAATATGTTACAACACTGAAGTAAAGGCGGTTGCAACTTTGTTTACTCTTACCTCAATTGAAATAAACTTGAAACAATTATGGGTGTTGATTTGAAATCAAATCCACCTCTAATGCTAAAAAAAATCCTATTACGATGAACACTGCTAGAATACATTTGAAGAAATTAGACGGTCCTCATACATTACATTACACAGCACGATGGTACACTAAAGTTTTGGGTTTGTTTGAGTGTTTTCTTTTTATTATTTATATGTTAGTATAATTATACTGGTGAATATTTATACTCTTTGCATAGCAAGTGATGTGATTTATTAGTTGCATTAAAATGTGTGTGTTTGGTGGCATTTTTGCCTTTAATTTCTGAAAAATGTTCTGTACTTAAAATGTGCATAAAACTCAATTCCTGTTTAGTAAGAAAAATTAGGTAATTCTGAAATCAGCAGAGGAAAGCAACCAGAGAAGAAACTTTTAAAAAGGATTAATGACACCCAAAGCACAAAATCTACAAAAAACAGAGATTACAGATAAGATAGCCAAGACAAAAAAAGAATATACACTGATAAGCCATTACATTATGACCACCCCCAGCCTAGAGCAACGAGCGCACCTGGCAACTGAATGGTGCTGTGTGTGCAGTTCACAGAGCGATATATAGGCCTATACCACCATCCAGCTGTGTGTCTGCAGCTCATAGATGACAGAGGGTATCGTCTACCAAAGAAGATGAGTGCATATGGTCAGCATCATATCCAGAGATTGTGTTTGGGAAATAGACGTATGAGTGCTGCCAGCATTGCTGCAGAGGTTTAAGAGGTGGGGGTCAGCCTGTCAGTGCTCAGACCATACGCCACGCACTGCATCAAATTGGTCTGCATGGCTGTTGTCCCAGAAGGAGGGCTCTTCTAAAGATAATGCACAAGAAAGCCTGGTCCAGTGGCAACCTGTGAAGCTTTGGTAAACTCCATGCTGGAAAATAATGGTGGCCACATAAAATATTTACACTTTGGGCCCAATTTGGACATTTTCATTAGGGGTGTACTCACTTTTGTGGCCAGTGGTTTAGACATTAATGGCTGTGTGTTGAGTTATTTTGAAGGGACAGCAAATTTACACTGTTATACAAGCTGCACACTCACTACTTTACATTGCAGCAAAGTGTCATTTCTTCAGTGTTGTCACATGAAAAGATATAATAAAATATTTACAAAAATGTGAGGGGTGTATTCACTTCTGTGAGATACTGTAAATATTATAACAGATCAATGAAATGTGCACTGTTTTTATTTATTTATTTATTTTTTTACATGATTCCCAATTATTTATAATTACGATTTCTAAAATTTGTACAGGCTTTACATTTTTATTTCAATGTAATAATTAGCAATTCATTTAATTTTATCTTTGAAACAGATTGGTATGTGACAGTATTAATTAAAGTTTCTTAAGGGTCAAGATCACATTATCTGCATCTCATGCGCTGCATCAAGCCACTCCCATAATTGCTGTCATCACTCTCATGAATGCATGACTCTACATTATCTGCGTAGCATGTGTGTAAAATTCTAATACATTTATAAATAATTATTTTATAATAAATAAATCTTTTAATAAGCAAAACTGGCTGTCTATAATAGACAACACAACATTATTATATTATTTAAAATTATTGTCCCTGGATCAGTAGTACTCTTATAAAGTAGTAGTATTTGGGACAGATTTTAAGTATCAATTCTGCTTAAAAAGATGCAATCTAATCCTGTTACAGTACAGACCTGTTGCTATGACAGCAACTCCGGGATGAGCTTTGAAGAATTAAACAATCCAAGATCATGGCAAATTATCAATAATCAAATCTAGCAAACTGAGTTAGCGATGTACGGAGAACGAGCCCCAGATCTGGAAATAATGCTGTTGACATTATAGACAGATAACTCAGGAGGCCTTTCGCCACCTTGTTGTTGATCCCTCACCATGTGCTGTTTTGTAGGGATTATTAGACAGGTGGTCATAATGTAATGGCTCACTGGTGTGTGTGTAATGGTATGCAAAAAAAAAAAACTGGATGGAGCACATTTCATAATATCTCAAATTCCAAACAAATGCTCACTGATAAACGAGTAGAAGGTCCTAGATCCTAGAACCTTGGTAGTTAATAATATCTTAAATTTAAATTAATATATGGGTCAGTTGTTACTATATTTTTACATGTGACCTTCCAGGAATTCCATATTTAAAGCCATCTGGTCATGTGAACGAATGGCTTTCATATTTAGGGCTCATATTTAGTTTGCCATTTTAAATGTTATTATGAATGTCTCTAGTTTACATATAAATCATAAACAAAGATTCAACCTTTTACATGCAAAATACAAAAACATTTCACATTTCTCCTCTAAGCCTAGCTTGTGTTTAAGCTCCTTAGTCCTGTTGTGGAGTTGTATAGGCTACCATGGCACCACAGACCCAGTTTAACTTCATCCAGTGAAGGGGATTATTCTTACAGCAGAACAGCCCATGGCAGCTCAGTCCTCTCAAGGATAAATGAAGGAATTATTTCCATTAAGAATTCCCTCACCATATGTCTCTGACGTAAAAACATATTTTGAAACCGCTTACCCGTGTGCAAAAACTAGCTACTGTCAGTATGGTTACTGATCAAGACCAAGTAGATACAAAACAGATTACAACAGCAGTTGCACCGCGTTTTTACCTCGTCAGAAACAAAATACATTCACTGAAGATAAGAAAAAATATCTCGGTCAAACACGCTGCTGTAAAAATTCATTCTCACCAAGCATTCGCTGGGACGTATGATTACAGTAGAGATAATTCATCATAACAACAACAACGCATAATAATTTGCAAAAGGATTGTTACCTGAATGTGGTAAGTCTTTGACAGCCAGGCCCGTGAAAACAGACCCCTCGCCATTGCAGAAATGGATCATCTCAAAAATGTTGAGCTATCTAGAGCAGAGTCTCACTATGCCGAATAAGAAAATGAAATAATGTCCAGCGAACTTCAAGTGATTTGGCTCGCGCTACACATGACGTGTACGGTGCTCACAGCCATCCGATATGTTACATATTATGACACTCCATGAAGGTTACTGTGTAAACGTATATATTAAGAATCCATGTTATTTAAATTGTCTCAGTTGACATCCAGGAGCTAACACATTCAAGCGCAGCTGTTTTAAAATAGCAAGACCAGCAGCATGTCAAGGGCGCAGGCGTACACAATTTCTGTCGACCTAATGTTGTGCTTTTTCTCTTGAGCGAGCTGTGTGTCATGTTTACTGGCGCCCTCTATTGAACAGCATACACATAATACATATTTGAGGTATGATCTGCTAATACGATAATAATAGAAAACAAAGTAGAGAGAGGGTACTTAAGCATCAGTTATACAGAAAAATATTATAATATAAATATTATACTTTACATATTTTTAGATTTCCATAGGATATCATATTACAATAAAATTTTAATACAGAAAATACTTACTTTAGTAAGTACTTTCAACCTACTTACAAGTAGCACCATTAAACTGTTTTTTATGTGAAAATGGAGGAGCATATAGCAACTGTTTTTATTGCTTTACTATTTTTAGATTTTAACATCACATCTAAAAGGAAATCTAGATATGAATTTTATGTATTGAAAGAGTCTTTTGCTTTTTTTGGAAGCATTTTTGGGAGCTATTTAATTTTTATTTTTGCCAAATGGTTAGTATTGAATGTTATCTTAACATTTTTTGAACTGAAATGTGTTTTATTATTACACAAGATTAATTTAAGCTTGTATATCACAGTTATTATAGTTAACTAAAACTAAAAACATACAGATACATGATTGTTACTTGTTACTAAAATAAAATTTTATTAAAAAACTTTTTTTTATTTCAGCAAGTTGTCAAGGCAACAGTTTTTATTTTGTTTCGGTTTGTATTTATTGTACTAAAATAAATGAAAACAAGTAAAAAACAAGTAATACAAATATAAAAACACACAATGTAAACCTAACTAAAACTAAATAATATCTCAATGATATTAAAATAGCAATATCATGATATTTAAATGAGCCATGCTTTGGGCGAAGGTCTCTAAATAAATCTTTCCCATAACTTCAACTAGTCAGTGCTGCATTTGAAAGGGCAAAGTCTGGCTATAAATGGCCATTAATATGTGAAGGACTATAGTGACACTTAAAAATAATAGGTAATATAATAATTGAAACATAAAATTTAGATAAATAAATCACTTTATAAATTGACAAGTTAATACACATCTTTAAAACTGATTATTTATTGATGTTTTATAATATGGTTAAATAAAATAATTGATGAATAAATTGTCATAATTTTTACATTGAAAAATAAATAGACATAACTCTTTTATTTAATGAATGATTTAAAATCGTTTTAGAGGCACATTAGAAACAAGCAAATTATTTCTGCTTTAATATTTTTCAATTCTCCTCAATGTAAAGACTACACTAGTAACTTTCATCAAAGGCTTGGTAACATGACGGCTAGTACAATGCACCATTTGTATTCTTGGCATGCAAGGCTCAGCTTCATTGGTGAGGCCAACTTAGAGGTACATGATACACCCAACAGAGTGGCAGAACACAATTATAGTGCTATATGTATGAGTTCATATTAAAATTTGTTTTTAAACTGTCTTGAAAGGTCTAAAACAAAACTGCACCCACAGTATTGTAATACCTTTGAAAATAAGCTGTAAGATTGTCAGATGTTTGCCATGAATGTTTTCAGAAAAAGCTGGTGGCCATGACATGTGTTATATTGCATGTTAGCCATTTAAACTGTTTAAGACAGGGCTTTACATTCCTGTTGCCTTTAGCTGATATTACAACCAAAGCACTAACAAAAATGTTGAAATTGTTACAATTATTTATATTTTAGCTATAGCTGAAGTTATAAATAAGATGAAAGAGATGTCAAATTCTTCACAAGCTGAAATGTCCTATTAAAAACAATTTCATTGTAAAATATTCTAAATTAAAAACAATAAATCTGAGTTTCACACATTCAAATTCTCATTTGGGGTTTTTAAATATCAAATAGTTTAATCATGAATCAGTATTTTGTAAAATATGTTTATGAAATATATTAAGAATTGTAAAATAATGGCTAAGTTTCACTGTATGCGTCTATTTTAGTGCTTTTAACGTGATGGTTACCCCACTTTATATTTACAGTTATTTTATTTATTTATTTTTTTTTAGAACTGCATGAAACTGAAATTAAAATATGAAGATTACATTTTAGGAGCTTGGAACATGTGTTTTAAATTCTGTTTTTAAAAGATGTATTTTTTATATTAGCGGACATACTAATTTGTCATTGACCAAAAGTAAAACATTCTGTGTGAATATAAAGTCAAACAAGTGACACGGAAGTGCAATGGGACAACGAAGCGTAGTTAAGTGACGGTGTGAGTGAGGTAAACATCCTCCCACTAACGCTTTTTCAAATTTGTGAGGGAAAGTGAGTCCGTGCGGAGCGCGAGCGCGTCCCACAATGCACTCGCCGCTCAGCGGGAAACCAAAATGGCGAGAGCAAGTGAGCCGAACCAGCCGTTTACCATAGTGTAAAACACTTAATACGTTAGATTAATCTCGGAAAAGCAGCACAATCTCGATTTACAGCGGTGCTCCTGCAGATCTTTTATGGTGTAGTTATTTGTGTTTGTGAGGCATTGTAACCCGGGAAAGTGGCCGAATGAGGTAAGACAGATCCAGACAGGATTCAGTCTGTTACAATAAAACAAGGGGGTGTGCAAGGGGCTTTCATCTCTCACTTACCAGCAGGTAAAAAATACTGGATTCAGACATACGTTTTCTGATTCAAATTAAACAAACTCTGCAGGCTTTTGAAAGGGAGGCGTTTATTTGAAGTCACATTGTGTTGAATGAGAAATCCTGTTAGCTCTCTCCAGCTATGCTGCTAACAAAAGAGGCTTTTTGCTTTCTCTGTCATTCTGTTTGGGCGCTTCGATGACCGGCCAATACAAAGTGCACTCAGGTCTAAAAAATATCCTACACTGATTTTACCTGAAAAATATCTCTAAAACCTGCACCATGGTACTTTGATACTACATTTTCAACCTTTTTTGTTTATTTGAGTATGTGCAATTTACTTTTGTGTTGGTGTAAGCAAACGTGTGGTTAAATCATGTTTTTCATGAGCTGTTTTGCTCATTTGACAGAGACTCAGCAAGTGCAGATAACCTGGCCGCCCATCAAAAGTCAACTCCAAATCGCCAACACAAGTCACCGGTGCCCTTGTCACAATTTTCCCTGAAAGATGGGCTGACTGACACTGCCAAACTCGCCAGCAGGTTTGAAGAAGGGCAGGACGTCCTGGCCCGATGGTCAGATGGCCTCTTTTACCTGGGAACTATCTCCAAGGTATGTAAGAGATTATATATCCATTCATTTTCTCCATAGGAAAATGTATATATTTAAACAATGATGTTAAATACAGACTATAATCTATGAGGATGTTAATAAAAGGTATGCTTTTATTAAAGAGACTAGCTTGCAAATTTCAACACATTTTTAAAAAAACTGTTTAACCGAAGAATTACAGGTGAAAACTATACTACCCTTGATTTTGCAGAACAGTCCACTAATAAGAGATTCACTAAACTGTAATTAGCAGCTCTGATTGTGTCTGTCTAGAGTAATCAGAACTTCTTAATTTATGGTTTCCACAGATAGATAAACATAAGCACCGCTGCTTTGTGATTTTTGAAGATCAATCGAAATCCTGGGTTCTGTGGAAGGATATTCAGACAGGTAAATACAAACAGTTGTATATTCTTTCTGATTAAAAAATGCTGATGCCCTGTTACCAGTTTGTTGGATCTTGATGGCATCATCTTGAACATCCTGACTTAGATTTATGCACACCATCCACTGACTAGTTCAAATACTGGTTCTCTTTTGCTATAAAATAACATTCCTATGTTCCTTCTGGTCATTTTAATAGAAGAATAGTCAGTTCTTCTATTATTCTGTTGCTTTCATTCTGTCTGACTTGTGGTTTTGCTGTTTGCCGCCTTTTGGTTTTTCTTCCCTATCTCCTTCATTCAGCCTGAGTTATCTCTTAATTTGTCCCTGACAGTTGACAGACCTCAGAGTCTCCAGGCTTACACAAACCGTAAGTCCCACCTCGAGCCAGGAGACAAGAATAGGGAAGGTACCTCTGGCATCTGTTGGTGTATCTCTTGGTAACAATTCAACAAAGGCGTTTGTGCATAAGCTTAAAAGAGATTTTCTCATAGTTTTATCTTCAGATCTTATTTGTTTCAAGTGGCAGTTGCAGTGAAGTATTTCAAAGTTTCGTTTACCATCAGTGACGGCTGGCAACTATTGCACACCTTGCCCCTCTTTGGTGATCTTAAGTGGATTGAACTATTTTCATTAGAAGTTCTGGAACAACAACCCCCTTTAGTCACTTTTAGACCCAATAAAAGCAGTCTCTCCACCTTTCATAAATGTAGTCCCTGGGTCTCATTCACTAAGTATGTATGCACACAGATTTGCGTATGAATATTTGTTACCTAAACCTTTTGCTTTAAAATGTATTATAAACTTGTATATATAAAATGTAGGAACAACTGAAACCACAAATGCGAAAAGCACATACTCCGGGTGTTGTTATAGTCATGTTAAGATTATGTATGTATGTATGTATGTATGTATGTATGAGTATTTTTATAATATTTATAATTTTTTTTTTTTTTCTCAAATGTATTTTAACATATAAAATAAAAGAATAAGAAAAGCTGTGTAATGGCCTGAGCTTGAAGGTTTCTCTGAATGACAAAGCAGATATCTGCATGTATAGCTGGCAAATGAGTGGCCTATAATCGGAGGTTGTATAAATTCGTTTATTGTTTTTGAACTTGCTTTTTAGGAAGGCACACTTGCCATTGCTCAACGATCTTGCTTCATTAGAGGGCGTCATATCTTTGCTAGAGTGGCTAAAGGATGTAAACGGAAGGTTGTGCGTAACGGTCTTTTATGGTGATGGTTACGGTGTTTTTTTTTTTTTAATTATGATTAATTTAAATTGCTAACCTCTGGCACCCTTATTAACCTCTGTCACTTAGTTAGAATGTTTCAAATTTCCAAGACATTACAATGAGGTTATGAACAAATTAATTTGCATATATACGTCTTGTAAATTTAGGTGGATTTTATTTTTTATTTTTTTCAGTGAGAAGTTCTCCTGTGCCTACAAATGAAATCCACACAATTATTAGTGAATGAGACCCATTGTTCCCAGCTGTAATGGATAAAACAGTTGTGTGCACCCACACACTTATTAATTTTCTTTGTTCCTTCTTTCAGGCGACAGTGGAGGGGAAATGCTCTGCTCTATATGCCAGAATGAAAGCTCCGAGCCGCCCAATGAAATAGTCATCTGTGACAAATGTGGACAAGGTAGGTTGTCACTATCCTACTTGTAAATCTGAGTCACTTCACTCAACAATATAAGAGAATGAGTTCCTATTTCATCGCTGCCAACATCTCTTCCACAGGATACCATCAGCTATGCCACGCTCCCATAATTGACTCCAGTGTTATTGCCTCAGATGACAAATGGCTGTGCAGACAGTGTGTGTTTGCTACAACAACAAAGGTTTGTTGATGACTTGTTCACTCCTATTGAAGAAATATGTCTAAAGTGCATAATAGCAAAAGGTGTCTCTTTTTATCATGTGAAGAGTAGGGCTGTAACAATTCCTCGATACTATTCGAGTATTCAATTTTAAAAATCTTCAAGAATCAGCTAAAAACACATTTTTATTTGACCCTGTTATTTGAACTCTAGCACCCTCTTTTCTAATTCTATTCTTTAAAAAACTTGCACTTTTTGACTTATACTCTATTTATGCTTAGTTTTTTGTAAATGTAAGTGTAAAAAATCCTTGATTGCATTTTGCCAGTGTCGAGTAATTGGCAAAATACCAGAAGTGGCGCATTCCACATATTAAACCCATTTAAAAATCATAATAAAGCATAATTCTATTAAGAATTCACAAATGCTGCTATTCAATTAAATATATATATATATATATATATATATATATATGCGCTATGCAGGTTTAATTTATGTGACCCTGGAGCACAAAACCAGTCATAAGGGTCAATTTTTTGAAATTGAGATGTATACATCATCTGAGAGCTGTACTGTTTATAAATTATGTATTTTAACAGTTTTGTTCAGTAAAACCATATGACTACTTGCTTTTTGATACTTTATTTGAATAATTATAATTGCCTCATTGCTATTATGTTTATTTTAAGTAATTTTAAAGGCTATTGTTAACTAGGTCTATTTTATTTGTACTATATATAGGTAATTCTTTATTAATGACTTTAATTATATAATGATTGTTAATGATTTATTAATGTTTAACTAACAATTACTTTAATATATTCAGATATCTATAAATGTGAGATATTGTGCTTGTTAATGTTAACTAATGAACTTATTAAACATTACCAAATGATTAACAGATCGTTATTTAATGTAAATTGAAATGCTTACAAATGTCATCAAACAATAAAAAAAAAAATATATATATATATATATATATATATTATACACACACACACACACACACACACACACAGGAGATCAAAATTAGAGAACAATTTATAAACAACTGAACAATTCTGAAATGTCATTTTCACTGCTCAGCAGTTGGAGTTTTTGTCCTGTCTATACCATGCTACCAGAACACCTTTTCCACAAAATAACTAAGGCATTTCAACAAAAATCATTATTTTGCAGAAAACACACTGATCAAAATTAGAGAACACTTTCAGATACCTCCCAGTTATTGGTATCTGAAATTTCCTTGATTATCTGTCAACCCCTATTTAACTGGCAGCCTAACTTCCAGTTTCACTGACTCTGCAAGATGGTGGGCCGTTCTAAAGTGACTGAAAGCCTCCGGCAGCAGGTTGTCCAGATGAAGGCCAAAGGGATGACCCTATCAGTCATAGCAAGACAAGTTGGTCGTTCCAAATCTGTGATTTCAAGAATATTGAATCTTTACAACATCACAAACTCATTCAAGCCCCCCAAGAAGGCTGGTCGTCCACGGAGGACAAATACAAGAGAGGACAGGATTCTACGGAGGATCTCAATGGGCAATCGTTTCCACACTGCAGCTGGAATTGCTCACCAGTTCAGCGCTGAACAGGGTAAGGATCTGTCTCGTCATACAGTGTCTCGACGTTTAAGAGCATTTGGACTGAAAGCACACTCTGCAGTGACCAAACCCCTCATTAGCAGAAAGAATCAAAAGGCTAGACTAAGCTTTGCTGAGGAGCATGTTGTGTGGACAGAGGAGAACTGGTCCAAAGTTCACTTCAGTGATGAAAGCAAGTTTAATTTATTTGGGTCCGATGGGAAACATTATGTTCGGCGACAAACTGGAGAAAGACTGAACCCAAAGTGTGTAAAGAAGTCCGTGAAAAGTGGAGGAGGAAGTGTCATGGTTTGGGGCATGTTTTCTGCAGTAGGAGTTGAGCCTCTTATACAGCTACATGGCAGAGTGAATGCAAATGTTTGTCAGAACCTTCTTCAACAACATATGGTTCCTTCCCTGCGTTCATCACCCAATGAGCCGCAGTGTTCATGCAGGACAACGCTCCATGTCACACAGCAAAACGGGTAAAGCAGTTCCTTGAAACTGGAAACATTGAAATAATGACATGGCCTGCCCAGAGTCCTGATCTCAACCCAATAGAGAACCTCTGGAAAATCCTTGGGGACAAAGTTATGGCCAAGAAACCCACTACAGTCACTGAACTGTGGAGGAGACTGGAAGAAGAGTGGACCAAAATCACACCAGAGCAGTGTGAGAGACTAGTGCTGTCCTGTGGCCGCAGATGTGCTAAAGTCATTCAGAGCAGAGGCCTGTACACTTCCTACTAATTGCTGACTGTTGTAACCTTCAGAAATTTTTGTTGTAATCTTTTTCCATACTACAGTCATTGTTGTTCTCTAATTTTGATCAGTGTGTTTTCTGCAAAATAATGTTTTTTGTTGAAATGCCTTAGAGAAATATATCATGATGGATATCTATACTGATATGGACTGGGTCATGTGTTAGGAATGAAAGGATGCCACATGGTTTGATGGAAATGAAAATGATTAACCTACCGAGGGCTGGATTCAAAGACACCCCGAAAATCAAAGTGAAAAAAGTATGCAGCAGGTTAATCCATTATGCTGAAATTTTATTGCAGCAACTCAAAATGGTACTCAGTAGTTTGTATGGCCCCCAAGTGTGTGTATGCATGCCTGACAACATCGGGGTATGCTCCTATTGAGACAACAGATGGTGTCCTAGGGGCATTTCCTCCCAGATGTAGACCAGGGAATCACTGAGCTCCTGGACAGTCTGGGGTGTAACCTGGTGGCGTCGGATGGACCAAAACAGAATGTCCTAGAGGTGTTCTATTGGATTTAGATCAGGCGAGCATGGGGGCCATTCAATGGTATCAATTCCTTTACCCTCCAAGAACTGCATGCATACTCGCCAGGCATTGTCTTGCACCAGGAGGAACCCAGGACTCACTGAACCAGCGTAGGACCTGACAACGGGTCCAAAGATTTCATCCTGACACGTAATGGCAGTCAGGGTGCCATTGTCTAGCCTGTAGAGGTCTGTGCATTCCTTCATGGATATGCCTTCCCAGACCCTCACTAACCCACCACCAAACTGGTCATGCTGAACGATGGTACAGGCATCATAACGTTCTCCATGGCTTCTCCAGACCCTTTCACGTCTGTCACGTGCTCAGGGTAAACCTGCATTTATCTGCGAAAAGAGGGCGCCAATGATGGACCTGTCAATTCTGATGTTCAATGGCAAATGGCAATTGGGCTCCATGGTGCTGGGCAGTGAGCACAGGCCCCACTAGAGGACGTCGAGCCCTCAGGCCACCCTCATGAAGACCGTTTCTGATTGTTTGGTCAGAGACATTCACAACAGTGGCCTGCTGGAGGTCATTTTGTAGAGCTCTGGCAGAGCTCATCTTATTCCTCCGTGCTCAAATGAGCAGATACCGGTCCTGCTGATGGTTTAAGGACCTTCCACGGCCCTGTCAAGCTCTCCTAGAGTACCTGCCTGTCTCCTGGTATCTCCTCCATGCTCCTGTGAGTGTGCTGGGAGACACAGCAAACCTTCTGGCAATGGCACATATTGATGTGCCATCCAGGAGGAGTTGAACTACCTGTGCAACCTCTGTAGGGTCCAAGTATCACCTCATGCTACCAGTAGTGACAGTGGCCTTAGCCAAATGCGAAACTAGTGAAAAACAGTCAGAAAACATGAGGGGGAAAAAATGTCAGTTGCATCCACCTGTAAAACCATTCCTGTTTTGGGGGTCATCTCATTGTTGACCATCCAGTGCACCTGTTGTTAATTTCATTAACACCAAAGCAGCTGAAATTGATTAACAACCCCCTCTGCTACTCAACTGACCAGATCCATATCACATGAGTTTAATTAAATTGCTGGTATACTCCGATTAAAAAGTGTTGCTTTAATTTTTTTGAGCAGTGTGTATTAACTAATGATCTGAAGCATTACATAATGTTTGTTAAGCGACAGATTACTCAATTACCACTTTTTTTTTTTTTTAGTTAATGCATCCTTGCTGAATAAAAATATTGAATTTCACTGACCCCAAACTTTTATTCTTTCTACATGTAACACTACACTTTGCTGGTATGACTAGAAGGGATATGTAAACCCTGAATCCAGGGTTACTTCACCGTAGAATTGAGTGACATGCATACAAGGGGCATGTTTATCCATCATGAATTGTTGTGGTTGTATCTCTGAAATCACAGAGAGGCGGTGCGCTGAAGAAAGGGCCAAATGCCAAAGCCCTACAGGAAATGAAGCAGTCTCTGCCATACACCCTTGAGGATTTAGTGTGGGACCAGGGCCACAAGACTAACATCCAGCAGTGCTACTGCTACTGTGGAGGGCCTGGCGAGTAAGTGCAACACACAGACACCATTGCTGGAAACACTGTTGGCTGATATAGTTGTTATTCTTAGGATGAACCCCACTAAGATCAGGCGTTGAATCATATGTTGCTGAGGATTGTGGGTACAGAATACCCCCAGCATGAAGTAGAATTGTAATGACTCTTTTCTCTCACAGCTGGTATCTAAAGATGTTGCAGTGTAATAAGTGTAAACAGTGGTTTCATGAAGCCTGTATCCAGTGTTTTCAGAAGCCCATGCTCTTTGGAGACAGGTGAAGTACTACTTTACAATCAGTAAACTTTAGTTGATTCAAGCGAAAGCCAGTGGTTGAGGTCTTATCTTTTAATTAACATTTTCCATCTTTATTCTCAGGTTCTATCTATTTATTTGTTCTGTTTGTAATAGTGGACCAGAGTACCTCAAACGTTTGCCTCTGAGATGGTAAGTTTTGAGCTGTTTTCACAGTTTTACAGTGTGAAAGTCACCCTAAGTAGTCAATTTTTAAATTAAGTAGATGTTTAAAAACGAGGCAGAATAATTATACAGTAGTAGCATTTATAATTTTTTTTCCATACTGTACATTATAATTTATTGTCCAAATTCATCTGTAGCATTTAAAATAATTGAATAATATAATAAAAATGACCACTACCAATTTTAATTTATTAAGGCAAAATATTTAATATCTACCATAACATCAATTATCATCAATTAACATTATCATTAATTTCTGTGCATCCCTTAACTTTTTGTTTAAATGGTTTCACAGAGAATGTTTTTTTTGTTCCATTACGTGTTGTCTTCATTCACAGGGAAGATGTTGCACACCTGAGCCTCTATAACCTGAGTGTAATTCATAAAAAGAAATACTTTGACTCTGAGTTAGAACTGATGACTTACATCAATGAAAACTGGGACAGGCTTCAGCTTGGCGAGGTATTGGTCTGCCTAGTCATTGTAATTGAATTAGTTAATCAGCTAGTGTAAACGTCCCTTTAATTAATTTATGGCTCTGTACCTCCAGCTTGCAGATATTCCAAGAGCAGAACGATATGAATGCATTCTGGAAGCACTTAACAGCAACCTCAACATGTAAGTTCATCTGTTTGCCCATCATGGGCCTTTTACTTTAAGACAGTAAAGCCTTAGTAAATTTATCTTGTCCTTTTGCCCTGGTGGTTTTTAGGTTCATGTCAGGGAAAGAGATAAAAAAGAAGAAACACCTGTTTGGATTACGAATTCGCTTTCCACCAGCCCCCCAGAGTTCTGAGCTCCTGTCAGGTCGAGAGCCGGAAAAAGCCTCCCATGAGATCAAAATCAAAGGCAGGAAGGCCACCAAACCCCCTCATTCATCCAGGTTAGTCATCACTTATTTAATTCTATTAGCTATACTGTGGTGAATGTATGGTAAGCTACAGTTTTTTTTTTATTTGCCATAATTTTGTTGTTTTAGCACTGTCACTAATGGAGTGAAGAAAGGAAAAAGGAAGCATCATACACACTCTTTAGAGACCTTGGCCAAATTGAGAAGATCAAGTGAACTTTTGGCACAGGTAAAGAAATTATTCATTTTTACATTATTTGCTGGTGTTGTTTTATGGTTTTGTTTATCACCTAACACATAGTTTAATGTGGGCATTAACATTTAGTTTTTAACTTTATTTATTTATTTATTTTTTTGATGATGAAGAATGATGGGAAGTTTCCACCTCTAGACAATAACTCACTGGACCTGATGGCTTCGAAAAGGTAAGACAGGGATTATGCTAATTTTGAAATTATGCTAAATTATAAAAATGGACCTTTTTTCCCCCCTTACATTTTTAGTGCTAAAAGTGAAAAATCTTTGGTTTCATCAAGTACCTCAGATGTTGAATCCGTTGGTGCCACCAGCACCAGTGAAACTACCTCAACCACCCTCTCAAGGCAGTCCAGGTGATTTATTTTTCATCTCATTCATTTCCATGACAGTTTTCATTACAATTATTCATCTGTGATTTAACATTTAGAAATTTGGGGCCAGAAAGATATTCATGCTTTCATTTATCACAGCCATATTAAATTGATCAAAAGCAAAAGTAAAGACAAAATGTTTCATTTCAAATAAATGCTGTTCTTGTGAAACTTACAAGAGAAGAATACAGAAAAAAAAATATTAAGCAGAATAACTATTTTCAGAATTGATATTAAAAAGAAATGTTTCTCTTATATTAAAAAAAATAAATATTAAAATGGAAAACTTAAAATTGTAATATTAAAATGAAAAATATCAATTAGTAAAGTAGGACAAAGTGATAAAATAGTATAGTGAAAACGTTAATTTATAATATTTCATTTACAAAATTCCTTTGTCACTCTCTCTTAAATGCTTTTAAATATTAATCATTTTTGTTCATACAGATAAAAGTAATACATCTTTTAAATCTGTAAAGACTGTTTATTTGTGTGCAATCACAATAACAATGAAATGTTGTGCTTTTGTTATTCCTTTTATTTTATTTTTCTCCACCAAATGCATTTTATGGTGAACAATTTCATTTTATTTATTTTTTTTTTACTTTTGAATGGTAGTTTATATTAAGTAATTAAATAATTTTTTATTATTATTTTTTTAATTCATAAAGTAGACTTTTATACGGCCTTTATATAGTTAATAAATATATGCTTATTTTACTTTTTATTTCAGTAATTCTGTGGGTTTGAAATTCATGAAATGTATGAAAATTATTTTAATAAATATTTCTTTTTATGTTTTATTTTTATTTTATTATTATTTTTTTTTTGTGCACAACAGAACTCTAGTTTCTTTTATGGGTGAGGTTCAGACTTTAAACTTAAAGGGATAGTTCACCTAACAATGAAAATTCTGTCATTAATTACTCTCATGCTGTTCCAAAACCGTAAGACCTTCCTTCACCTTCAGGAACACAAATTAAGATATTTTTGATGAAATCTGAGAGTTTTCTGATCTTTTAAACAAACGTTTTGTATCACACACTAGTCTAAAAGCAAGAAACCCCCAAAAGATGGTAACCCGGCGGTGGGTTGTAGGGAATGACATTTGCTGGCTTTGGCTAGCAGTCTAGATAACACCTATGTGCCTGTATTGAATATGATTATGCGTTGCTCCAGGAGAGTGATTCCTTCTAAATCCAAAATATAGTTTCCGCTAGGGCTGCACGATATTTATATTATATTGTCATGCACTTCTGGTCAGTAAAGCCAGTTCTGTGATTAGTAGTCGATCTCCATCACATGCGTTCAGAAGGAGCACCATTTAAACAGCCATAGATCGCTGACACAACTATGCAATATCACGCTCAGAATCACTGATGAATCGCATGCGATTCACTACTAATCACAGAACCGGCTTTACTGACGAGATGAGCATGACAATCATGCAGCCCTGGTTTCTGCCCAGATACACTTTTAAAAAATATTATTTCTCAAACTTTTTGTTTTACTAGTTATTTAAAATGTTGTAAATGTAACTTTAAAGTGATGGTAATTTGAATGATGATTTTTTTTTTTCTGTTGTGTAATCGACTATTGTTTTCAGTGTCGACTAGTAGGAGCTGTACCATTTAGTCGACTAGATCTGCACATCCCTAAACAACACATGCATGTGGTGCTTCTGACACAGGAGCTGGCATTCTAACGGAGAACCCAGATGCACTGTGCCTTTTTTACAGACAATTTTTTGCCCAGGCTTACTTATTTGAATTAGAAAATGCAGACGATAAACTAACAGACACAGACATTCTTTTAGGGCTGCCCCCTAATAGTCGACTAGCCATTGGTCGAGGCTTGGTTGAGAAAAAAATGTATTAGTCGCTCAGGAAAAAAAAAATCCACAGTAAATGGCAAAGTCACGCAGTCTGTAATGGACAGATCGTTAATGTCTGGTCTGTGTGCTAATTATAGTACATTGGACAGGACATCCAAATGCTCACCCATCATTCATTGACCTCAAGTATGGCTTTTCATCTGAAAAATGTATGTAGTAGCAACTTTACATGGCAGTTCACAAGACACTAGTCTCCGTGTTCACAATGTTCCAAACACAAATAATTTTTAGATGTATTTATTTGTATGTATATTTTCATTGTATGGCGATCTAGGATTTCGGTATGGAGTTAAAGGGGAAGATTCTAACTTTTTTTGGTAGTAGTATATCACATTGTAAGTGTATAGTGTAAGTGCATTTGATAGAGTGGTTGGACACACAAGTGGTGACGCGTGACATCAGACTTAACAAGCGAATAGGCTATCTATAGAAAGTGAAATGTTTACTTTTAAAGGAACTAACTCAAATGGAAAACAGATATTCTCAGATTATGTAATCCATATGAAACATGCATACAGGTGTCGCCGAATTCATTTCTTAAGACGAAAAACACTTAATCACTAGAAAGCACTAGTTTATCAATAAATTAAACTGTTAATGCAGTCTCCTTGCTGTTTTTCCCTGACACATTCATATTTATTTTAACTGCCGGTGCGCTGTGGCTTTTTTGCATGCGCTTGAGGGCTTATGATAGCAATTAAAGGCTCATTTATTATGATTTTCATACGGTTTATTAATAATCATGCAACTAATAGTCAAATTATACTAATGCTTAAAATGAATGACTACTAGTCGACCAGAAAAGTCTTTAGTCGAGGGCAGCCCTACATTCTATATCAGGATGCCATCTCCTGTATCCACAGCACCACACAGACTTTCATGGAAGAGAATAAATTTTTAAATTTCTTTTTCTTTGCAGATCATCACACTTAATTTTTCAAAAGCAGATTATAACTTATTTTTGTATGTGTATCCTGTTCATCTCCAGTTTGGGCAGTCCGAGTGGACCACGCACTGGATGTTTATGGCCCACTGTCACGCAGCCACCGATTAAGAGACGCCGGGGTCGTCCGCGACGAGCACTGCAGCCCCCAAATCCAGAGATTCCTCCACCTTGCAACCCAGAGCTGCAACCCAGTAACAACGTCCCTGAGCCCAGTCCCCTCCCCTCCTGCCTCTACAGTGGCATGGACATCATGCAGGGCCTGGACCCCAATACCCAGCTCAACCATCTCAAGAGTTCCATCAGCACTTACTTCGGAGCTGCAGGACGCCTGGCCTGTGGGGAGAAGTACCGTGTGCTCGCTCGCCGTGTCACTAACGATGGCAAAGTACAGTACTTGGTAGAATGGGAGGGCGTCACTGCCTCCTGAGCTTCATATGGGTCTAATGTACTAATGAACCCGTAAGGACAGAAGAGCAGTGATCGTGCCCAAATGTATGTGGTTGACTGAGATAGTTGAGGGGCCTCAGGACCATAATGAAGAGATGTGACCTCTCTCTGTGGAAGTTGAAACCGACTGCCTTCACATGGACTGGATTTACACATTGAAGGTGGCTGTAGTTTCAGGTTAAAGACATCAATTCACTACTATGTGAAAAAACCCAAGTCCTTGGTTTTTGTCTCTGATGTGGAGGTGCCTTAAGGGGTTGTGAAACAGATACTATATATGCTGCTGGAGACAGTTTTTTTTTTTTTTCCTCCTTATTCAGTTAAATATTTTCTCATAGCTTAAATTGCCAAGAGGAGAGGGCGCTATTGTCATTAGGGCACTTTTATTTACATTTCAGCTGATTGCACATAAGCTCTCATCCTGTACATCCAGTATTGTCATCTTAGTTTAAACAGCCTAGCTTGTGAATTTAATGAGATTGTTGTTAAAAAAATATGGAAAATGGTTAATTCTTCTGTTGCCACAAAACATAAAATTAAACAATATGAGTAGCATTAATATTTACATAAGATTTTGGTATTTTCTGAGACATTCCACATTCCCAGAAGGCTAATCGAAGGGGTATTATGACATCGCTGTAGTGTTAGGGGGTCTTTGTATATCCTCCTTTGTATATCCTTAAAAAAAAAACATCATCTGTTAATATCTGCCATGGGAAGTTAAGTTTTAAAGTTCTTTTTTTAAGCTAAGTGCTGTTATGGTTTATTTTCCTCATTTATACCATTTTAAATCAGATGTTTAATTTTTCTTTTTGTAATGGAGGGATAGTTTTATTTGTAAACTTTGTTATACTATGCAACTCATTCAACAGACCTGTGTATTTTTCTTTTCTTTTTTCCCAGCTTCAGCTTCACGTTACAATCAGAAATCGGCAGCAATATTTTTGTTACAACTGACTCAGGCTTTTTCTGGTGCTATTTATTGCTTTCAAACAGTGTACACTAACGAATTGTCAATTCACATGAGCTCTCAGGTTAATTTACAACTTCATTGTGAGATTGGATAGGACATCCAAATGAGATTTTCAGTTCTTAGCTTTGTATTTTCATACATTTCTAAAATTCTAAAAGGTGTTGTTTTTATTTTTGACCTGAGAATGCCCTGTTCTCAATAATATTATCTAACCATTTGCAGAGGGTGGATGTAGTATTGGTATCAGGCAAGTTTTGGACTTTAACATTAATACCTCCTGATTTTGATACAACAAATTATAAATTTCTTATGTTATGTGTATAAAGCATTATTCAGTTGGTGTACCAGTGTTAGTAAAGCTTGCTTTGTATTTTCCTGGCTTTGAGCAGGCTCCTTTAGCCAAAGAATAAAGATCTAAACCCTTGTTGGTGTAACTGGCCATTTTTGAATGCTTTCAGACGTTTTGGACCCTGGCAGTAAAAAAAAAACAAAACCACTATTTGGCCAAAAATTCCAAATATAATTTTAGAAATGTCTATGGCTCTAGTAATGTATTTGCATATTTATTTACTGTAGGCTGTGCATATAAACACATTACCAAGAGAAAATGAATTTGTAATATGCAATAACATTTTATGGCCCTGCTAACATTAAGTTATTTGCTACAATAAATAACTTGACAATGAAAGTATCAAATTATTTTTCCTTTTTAAATATACTGACAAACTTAAACCTAACAAAGGAATAACAGCTGTTAACCAATTCATATTTTTAATTATTGAACATACATAAAGATAAATACACAGCTCAAAACAATATAGCAACAAAAACAGATACATAAACAAAATACACAGATTCTGAAAATTCAACTCTAATATATATATCAAACATCACAAAGACACCAACAAGCAAAAAACACATGAGAAAAGGCAAAAAAAATAAACAAACAGAATGTCTAGGGAAAAACAAACAACCAATTAAATAAAATAAATCATAAATACAATTAAACATAAGGATCAAAATTTCTTCCTTTTTCCTTAGGACCAGCTCTAATATTCGCGCTATTATTCGCGGCCCTAGCACGTCACTTTTACGTCATGACTGTTGAGGACGGTTTGTCGTCTCAGCCAATCAACTGAAGCGACAATGGCAGCGCGTTTGTTTAGATCCTAATGTAGTGAATGCTAGGCTAAATGTTCTGGAAATAAGGTGTCTCATGCGCAAAACTGCTGTTTTGAACATGCTGACGAGAAGGTATTTACTAGTATAGAAATATCTTGTCAATAAGCCCACCGAGAAGCAGCAGAGAGCTGAAAAATGATGATAGAGTAACGTTAGCCGTCTACTCCTGGACAACCTGTTGAATACATGAAATGAAGCCAAATCATTTGAGTGTAAGGTTAGTATGATAACTCATTACTCATCATTACCATAGATAGACAACGCTGTACATTTAAACAAGAAAGTGTTTAAAGGAAGCACTATGGTGCGAGTTCGGTGTTGTTTTTTAGTCAAGTCCTTTTAAACAAAGATAACCTTTATTTACAGTGTTCTTCATAACAATCACCAATGTTCAAAGACAACAGGGGGTTGGTAGAGAATGTTGTTTCCTTAGGAAATCAGCTGCGATTAACCGAGAAAAACCTACAATCAATAGGGGAACAGTTGAGGTGAGGCATTCAGTCTTTTGAGAATTGCCGAAGTGCATTGTGGGTTTTACTATGATTCAAGCTGCCGTTTTGTGTTTGTTGCTCCCCTTCTGAGATTCTTAGAAATGCCCACATAATTTTAAATGTAACGTTAGTTGTTTGTTTTGATTTTCTGTAAATATTCACTGTGATAATATTGTTAAAGTTTTGTAATACAACATTACTGGTAAGTATTATTAAAAGCACTTGTTGTGTTTCATATTTAAAAAAAGTTGTACCTGCACTCATTTCAGTCAATCAGGAAATGACATCATTGGTGAGGATAATAGAAGTGCTGTTGATGGCTTCCCAGGTCGTCTTGCTTTAGAAGACCTTCAGAATCCTGATCCTGGACACCCAAGAGGAGAATATTTACACCCTGAGCAGAGGACATGTGCATGTATATCCAGCTGTGACTGCTGGGTAAGATGCTGTGAGGTTAGCAGATAAATGTACTGAAGTGTTTTTGCCTTTTAATGCCTGATGATCGGAAAATACACGCCAAAACCCACCGATTTTAGGTTTTTGCCTTATTTGAGATGTGTTTTTTTGTTCATCTGTAGTTAGACAGAGACATGGAGACAGAGTCATCGGTGCTCAGGAGGAAGTTTAACACCATCAGGCAGGAGAACACTTCTTTGGCCATGGAGAATAGGCAGCTCATCAATGACATAGAAGCTGCTCAGCTTGAGTTAGTCAGCTCAAGGTCCAAGGTAATGCTCCTCACGTACTGATTGATTATGGTGTCAGTTTTTTGTACTGTGTGTCAAGTTTCATGTTGATTTGATGCTCACAAAACATTTATTATTATTATCAATATTGAAAAGGATTACGCTGCTTTAAAAAAATATATATTATAAATAGTATAACTTTATTACTATTTTAGACCATAGTCTTTAACAAATAAAGTTCAAAAAAACTTGTGTGTGTACTGTTGCTTTTAAAACATTTAAGTTGTCATTCCTGAATAAAAGTATTTATTTCTTGCTGACCCCAAACTTTTGAACGATAGTATGTATACCTAATAATTATCTGTTTATTATACAATGTATTTATAGCATGTTGTTCTGAAAACATAAATTATCATTTGTTTTAATTTGTGACGTTTTCTAAATCACTTATTGATAAGCATCACTATTACTATTGTTCATACTTAGTATAAGAGAAATTAACAAAAGCAAAATATCCTGGCCAGTCTTTTTTTTATAATGAAAGTGAATGAGGACTGGTACTGTGAAGCTGCAAAAAGTATAAATATCGACAGAAAATTATGAAGTAATCCAAATCTACAAAATTTGTGCTCAAGCAGTTCTTGGCACTTTCTTGAGAGAAGTAGTAAAGTCTGATTCATGAACAAATTTTTCTTTTATGTTATTTTTCTTTTATTTTTTTATTTTTTTATTATTTTTTTATTTTTTTATTTTTTCTTTTATTTTTTTCTGAGGAAAGATAGACATGTATAGGGATGAAAGCCAAAATATTAAAAGTCATGGATTAATATTTACTGAGTAATCCACTACCAAATATGGGTCAGTTTGAAAAAAAAAAATTCTTTTAAAGAGGAATGTCTGAAAAACAAATAATGTTAAAACTAGAGATGTATCTTGTTTGTTTCTGTCAAGACAGCTGCATTTAACATACCAGTTTGAGAGCCATAAATATTATTTTTTCAAAGTTTGTGTGCCTATAACTCAAGAAGTATTAAAGATATCATAATATGATTTTAGATTCTAGTTCTTCATAAACTTTCTCAATACGGCTCCATGTCCAGTTTGTTGAATGTTACCCATCCTCAGTGGTTGAAAATCAAACATTGGTCACTTTGTGTACAACTGATACTTATTTCAAAGAGCAATGTCTGAAGAAGAAATAATGTTTAAATTAGAATTGTATCCTTGTTTCCCTTTATAAAAATTATTGCATAGAACATAATTGTTTGAGACTCTTTGTGTGCCTGTAACTCAAGTAGTATTAAAGTTATCTTAATATAATTTTAGATTCTGGTTCTTAAGAAACTTTTCTTTTGGAATTCATTTTTAAGGCCCTGTATGGTTTAATCTTAGAGATATCGAGATCTCAGTACAGCTCTATATTTAGTACCCTACCCATTTTCAATGGTCAAAACAAGTAGTTTTGTATTCTAGTCATTACTGTTTGCAATGCAAATATGCAAATAATAACAGTAACCCAGGGATTAGGATTGTACAGTGTGACATGTCAGATTATGAAAATAAGGCTACCCAGGATTCCATTTTCCTATAGGGTTCAGAATTATACAATGTTAATTATTTCAAGTGTGAGAGACGTTAAATGTTTGAGGTACTATCAGTGATTCTGTCAAATATTCGCTTTAGCAGTAGATACTGCTTGATCTATGACTATGCTTCATATTTTATAACAATTAACAAGAAAAAGAAATTCTAATAATTAATCCAGATGAATCTGTGTATCATTCGTTCTTTTGTTTTTTTGATTTAATATTGAAAAAAGAAACATGAGAAAACGGCTCATTTTTTTCATGTTTTCCATAAAAAAACTAAAAACAAGAATTCAGCATGATTTTTAGTTTTTTCGTTCAGGGGTGGAAAAATTAATAAACATCTTGAAGATTCATTCCCTATCAAGTTTGGTCTCTCGACACTCCTCCAAAATACTGAAGCCTGATTGCATCGCGCTGGTAAACTTTACTAGCCAATGGCGCCCCCTATATAGGTCGGAGCTGAGCGTCATTACCTCAGAATCTTTCTTCTTCACGAAGCAGGCATCGAAGACTTGAAAATACTCACGTTAACTCTTCTCGCCGGCGACTACACCCTAAGAGTATGACTTTTGCTTTAAGTTCTCCTTTGGCGATCCGGCAAAAAGATGGAGATGTTACTCAAGGAGTACTGTGTGTGTGGGGTCCCATTGAGCTCTCAGGTGCACATAACGCGTGTGTCTTTTGTCTTGAGCATGTCAGCTCACTTCCTGCATGACTATCACTTAAAAGAGCCACCTGTCTCCTACTTGAAGTCCAGCCTCTGCCCCTCGGATGATGCGTGGGACCTGGTCTCGTTTGGTGCTACAGAAGATATAATGGACGACGACGCTATTTCGACTGCAGCCTCTGGTTCAGGTGACTGGTCTGCCTGCGAGTCCCCTGCCCCGATCGATGAAAAGCTGGTGAAGGTCCTGTCTGAGGCTGTACAGTATCTGGGTCTTGACTGGTCCCCCTCTGAGCAACCAGCCAAAAACAAGTTGGACATGCGGTATCTGCAGTGAGGGTGCCAGGTTGACACCCCCCAGAGACCTGTTCCCTTTTTCCCCAAGGTCCACAAGGAGATCTCCCGGAGATCTCGCAGTCTTGCGCTCCTCCTCTTCGGCCCGAGCCCTAGCCACAGCATTGCGCATGCTCTCCTCTGTCGATGGAGCTGACCGCTGGGGTTATACTCAGTCGCCGCCAGTCGAAAAAGCAGTTGTAGCTCATTTCTGCCTGTCCGCGCATGGGTGGAAATCTGCGCCGTCACTTCCTTCGAAGCTGTGCTGCATCACGAGTCACATCGCAGATAAGACTTATATGGCAGTCGGCCAAGCAGCTTCTGTGATCCGCGCTATAAATGGATCCAAGCCAAAATGCTGCAAACATTGGACGAGGAGTGGGCGGACTCTGCCGCTTTCAAAAAGCTGCGTTCGGCCACTGACTTGGTACTCAGAGCCACGCAGAAGACGGCCCAGGGCATTGGCCTCTGTATGGACAGTCTCGTCACGCTGACGCTGACTGAAATGAGGGAGTCTGAAAAAGCTCAGCTATTGGACGTGCCTATTTCCCTGCTTGGCTTGTTTGGGGATGCTGTGGGCTCCTTTTCTGAGAAGTTTCTGGATGCCCAGAAACGGTCTAAGGTGATGAGCAATTTCCTGCTGAAGAGAGTGGCCCGCTGCACCACTGCCACGTTCCAGATCCTCTTCTTTGCAGCGTTCAAAAAGGCGCAAAGACTGCTGTCTACTACTTCCTGGGGAGCGAGGGTGGAGCCATCTGTGAGACCTAAGCCGAGGCTGTTTCGGTACTCGAAGATGGGACCCCGTCCTTCCAGTGCTGTGCCAGACGCCCAACAACGTTCCTGACTGGGGTGGTCTGAGGGGGAAGCGACTGTCCGGAGAGACGGACGACGAGCCGCTTCGCACGAGTTTGTCTTGCTGTGTTTCGCCTGCCTGTTCCCTTGCATGTTGTTTGTTTCTAATAAAGTTTGCACTAGAACACAAAACAAACACTGTTCAGCAAAAGAGCTTTTTTCCCCTCACAATTGTTTCCTAACGTGCATTATAAGTAGAGTCCTGTTTTTGAATGGTGCTTTGCAGGGCACATGTCCACGCGTCCTCTTAGTCTAAGCACAAGCGTTCCTCTGGCTCATGCCGGTGGCACAGCTAGTGCAGAATACATTGAATCCTTAGGTGGTGGGCGGTTCCTCGGCATCAGAGGACGAGCCGTCTCGGACGCGTCACAGGGCACTTCATCCCCTCACTTACTATTTGGACGTATGGTGCGTGCTTCCAGGCGTGTCAGAATAGGTGCTGAATACGGTCTCAACCAGGCATACGCTTCAGTTTGCATGCAGACCACCCCGAATCAGCGGTGTGATGTCGGATGTACCGGACAGCGATGCACTAGTCTTGCGAGTGTGGAAGAGAGCGGTCAGTTGCGCATCTTGGTGACTCGTGGATGCATGAAAATGCTAGCCCCCTGGTTTAACACAGGGATGTTCAAGCAGGGATTTCGATGGGCAGAGTGGTCAGCAGAAAAATCGTCACTACGGATGCCTCATTGACAGGCTGGGGAGCCCATTGCGACGACAGGCCAGCTTATGGTACTTGGACGAGTGTGTAAATAAAGTGGCATATAAACTGCCTAGAGCTAAAGGCAGTATTTTTAGCTTTGCAAGACTTCCTTCCACTGATAAAGGATTGACACGTCCTGGTTTGGACAGACAACACAACGGTGGTCAACCACAAGGGAGGTACTTGCTCACACTCACTTCAAAGCCTGGCGGAGCATTTCCTCGTTTGGGCGGACAGAAATCTGGCGTATTACGCATACGTTGGCGTATGTTTCTAAGAATGAGGCCTGTCCGTGGGGAGTGCATGCCCACTCCACAAGAAAAACGGCTTCGTTGTGAGCTGGGGCGAGAGGTATGTCGATTCAGGATATTTGTCTGGCAGCAGGATGGTCTTCGCAACACACTTTTGCCAGATTTTACAACTTGGAGATTCCATCATTCGCACCACTCGTTCTGTGCAGTGATGTATCTAGTTGATAATTGGCGGTTGCCTACACCTGGCCACACCCCCCAGACGTTCAGGGTGGTTTCAACTAGGACATGCCTATAATGGAATTACAGTCAATGGCTCTCTATGTGTGTTGTCGACAACAGTAGGCGAATGGTATATAAACCTACATATGTACGTGGATCCAGCAGCGCTGCGGCCAGTCCATCTGTAGTATTGTGCTGTATTACTGTGCTTAGTCCCACTTTGCTAGAGCTAGAGGGCGTGGTTTTTCAGAGAGTTCTGTGTAGCAGCTAACGGGCTTGGCTCTATTGGTCTAGCTCGTTAGACTCTTCTCACCGGCTATAAGGAATACAACACATTGTACATGTCCCCAAGCGTAAGCTACGCAGTGTCGAGAGACCGAACTCGATAGGGATCGTCTCCGGTTACGTACGTAACCTCGGTTCCCTGAAAGGGGGGAATGAGACGCTGCGCACGCTGCTGTGTTGTAATCCTCAGAGTCTTGTACGTGTTCGAACAGTTGAAGGATTCTGAGGTAATGACACTCAGCTCCGACCTATTGGCCGGTAAAGTGCGCGATGCAATCAGGCTTCAGTATTTCGGAGGAGGGGGATAACCCCAAACGTAAGCTCGTTCAGTGTCTCGTTCCCTCCTTTCAGGGAACCAAGGTTATGTATGTAACCAGAGACGATTTCTACACATGGGCAGGAATAAAACGCCCCTTTCTGCTGATTGAGTAGCCAAAGATCAAACCGTGTCGTCATTGGTTCTTCCTTAGTTTCATGCAGAATAGTCCTCCACTGCAACTACATGTAATCTTTTTCTCATCAAACAACAAGACCAACGAAATTCTCACCAAACTCTACAGTATGCCTACAGACCCCTTTGATATACTTCACCACGATTTGGATTAATTAATTAATTAATTAATTAATTAAAAAAAAAATCAGATATTCACATCAAGACGAGTAGCCTAGTTGTATAGTTCACACAGTTTCAATAATTTGCACTGGGTTAAACTTTAAGCAGATAAACGCCCCTACAGTCAAGTTTATTTAATTAATAATGGGTTTTAATTTATGTCAAATAAAACTGTTTTCTCTGCCAACTAAACCAAAGCAAGTCATTGTTCATTCGCTCCGCGCTCTCTGTGTGCACATTATAAACACTATTAACATTTACTTACCCTTACTCCATGGCAAATCCTTGAATGAATGGTATTCAAAAAACAGACAAGAATGAAAAATTATAAGTAGCCATGTAAAATATAAATATGCTAGCCTATATAAAAATAGTGCAATTAAAAACATTTATTAAAACCCCAGACCTACGCATTTATTTGTATCAAAACTGAAACTGCGCAGACATTGGGCTTGTGCATCTCTCATTCAGTACAAAGTTTCCATAGCTTATTTGCGATTGTTACATTTACCTGCTAAAATATTTTTTTCAATGAAGCCTTAATATTTCAGTCGGGTCCCAATAGTAAAGCAGCACCCTTTAAAAATGCACTTGGAATAAAAGTAAATAGACAAGTGATGATACATTTATATTGTACAACACACAAATTAAATTAAGCATAATAGCTTTTCATATGTTTAGTTGACTAGCTTTTACTTTGATAATGAACAGTGCACTTATATGTTGTGTATGCGCGCGAGGCGCCAGCGTGATCACTTGAAAGTCTTTCCTCGGCAGGGGAAACGACTTCAAACTCATACAGATAACAGCAGGACATTATTCGAAATGGAAAAATATTTTTTTTATTTGTGTACATTAAAAAATATCATCCCTTTGAAAAATAAAGAAAACGACAGAATGCACTGCTTTAGTGTCCTTTAACATTGTACGTATGCCACAAATACCAAAACACCAATGCAGCTACTTTTAACAGTCTACTACATTTATTTGATGTGAAATGCATTATATAAGTTACTTTTGAATAAAATACATGACTTAGAGTCCAGAAAATACAGTAAGCTATAGTAAATAATTTTGCAGACTCCCTGGCACTTTGAGAACAACATACAGAAGTAAGCCCTGCTCTGCCCCGGTATGAGCTTTGCCAATCGAGCCATTCATTAGCCTGGTTGTTTGATGAGAAAAGGCGAAATGTGGTTGCAGTAAACACGTTAAGAATCCACTCAACTGCAGTGGAGTGGAAAGGAGGACTACTATTCTGCACTAAACTGAGGAAGAACATGGTTTGATCTTCAGCTGACCAATCAGCAGAAAGGGGCATTTCATTCACGTCCACATGTGGAAATCGAATATTCATGCGGTTTATTAATTTTTCCAACCATTAACGAAAAACGAGAAATCAAGCAGAATTCTTGTTTTTCAATCTTCTGGAAAAAAATTAAAAAGGACCCTTTTTTTCATGTTTCTTCTTTTATTATTAAATCAAAAAACGGAAGGAATGATACACTGATTCAGATGAGGCAAATATTGGTTTATTGATGTGAATGTAATGTGTGGCGAAAGCAACCACACTTCCTTATGAGGCGTGGCATTTGTTTTAAACATGTTACAATACTGCATGTTCAAACTCTTGGTAGCTTCAGAAGCTGTTAAAATGAACAAAATTCCTTTTTCCAAATATACTTAAAACTGGTTAAAATATAGAATCTTATGAATAGACTACAGAAAGCAAGGTAATGTGCCTCAACTTGACCATTTTAGTGCAGTTTTAGCATTTAGACAGCTATGCTCTATGCAAGTTTTTAATAGAGGGAAACAAGATACAATTCTAATTTCAACATTATTTCTTCTTCAGACATTCTTTAAATAAAATCAGCTGTATACAAAGTGACCAACATTTGGTTTTGACCACTGAAATGGGTAACATTCAAAAATCTGGACATGAAGCCTCATTGAGATCCCCATATCCCCATATAAGACTGAATGATGTTGAAAATCTTGAAAATTAAGATTCCAAGAGAAAAGTTTATTAACAACTAGAATCTAAAATCATATTGTAATATCTTTAATACTTTTTGAGTTATATGCATGCAAACTTTGGAAAAATAACATTTATGGCACTCAGACTGGTATGTTCAATGCAGTTGTCTTGACAGAAAGAAACAAGATACATCTCTAGTTTTAACATTATTTGTTCTTCAGACATTCCTCTTTAAAATAAAAGAAGTATCATATTTTTTCAAACTGACCCACATTTGGTTTTTGACCACTGAAAATGTGTACATTTTTACAGATTTACTCCTGGAGCCATATTGAATTTCCAATATCTCTAGAACCTGATCTCATAGGGCATTAAAAATAAAGATGCCAAAAGAATGGTCACCATTGGCACATAATGCAACAAAGATTGATAGTCAACAGATTTTACTAATAGAACTACTGGTCTCTGTGTAAAAAATAAGATAATGATGCTGCCATCTTTCTGAAGTCATTTTTAACCCCCTGTAACTTGACACTGGATCTAAGGGGAAAATTGCCCTTTCTGACCTCCCTCTACAAAATAGTGGATTACTTAGTAAATATTCCTCCGACATTTAATATTTTGGCTTTCATCACTATACATGTCTATCTTTCTTCAAAATAACTATTAGCCAAATCAAAAATTTAAGCCGGGGACCTCCGGTTGAGTTGACACAGAATGACCCTATAGAAGCAGCTTAGATACATGCATTAAAAACACCGGCATTAAATAAAAAACTGAAAATGCATGTTGTCGATCTCTTGTTGTCATAGCTCAATCCTCTGGTGACACAACAAATTACACTATAATTATATTGTTAACTGATGTTTGTTGCATAGATCCGTCTGTTGGGATCCACTTTGGGAGCCAGGACCTCCAGTGTATCTCACATGAAAGAGCATATTCTGGGTCTTGAGGCAGAACTGGAAACCCAAACCAAAGCTTTAGAGTAGTTGCATCTTCTTTACCATTTACATCCTTCTCAAAAATCTAATTCTTTTCTGACAGATATCTGGAACAGCATGTTCTTGTTTTCTTCAGGGCTGCAGAGCAGAAGTTGGAAGAAAGTGAGCAGACAGTGATGCAGAGTGACAGGCTGGTGGAGAAACTCCGAGATGAGCTAAGAGTTGTTAAAGCTGAGTTAGCTGAAAGATCACGACTGGGAAAACGGTACAAGATTAGTTACACTAATGAAAACTTTTTACTAAAATTGGGAGCAGTAATAAAGCTGGAATTATCTTAAATAAGTTTTTTTTTTTTTATTATTCCTGAAAGCCCATATCTTAAATTTCTGGGAAATTGTTTCCTTCTAAGTGCTGAGCAGCAGAGAAACCAAGCGCTTCGAAATGCTGAGAAGCTTACAGTCACCTTTAAAGAATACAAAGAGGACATTTCTGAAAAACTCCGGAAGGTAATCTAACATGGGAATCTTTAACCTACATTTAAACCATTCTGTAATTACTTCTTTCCCTGCTGTATGTATCATGCATGTTCTGCTTTTGTTGAAGGTGTTGGAGAGTGAGGGCCAGCTGAAAGTCAGCCTGATGGAGTGTGACAGGGAGAGAGAGGACCTGGAAAAAAAGTGTGCTGAGCTAGAGAGAGAGAAGGATGGTCTACGTCACAACATCTTGTAAGAGACATTGTTATATACTGAAACTTTTAAAAACTGTTTTGGGTTGTGGAGTTGTGGGGATATGAAGATCATTCTTCAATAATGGTTAATATAATGTCAATATAGATTTTTTTTTTTTTTAAGTTGGATTTTAGATTTTTTAAAATGTTTTTGAAAGGTCTCTTTTGCTCATCAAAGATGAAAAAAATAAATTTCTTTGATCAAATATACAGGTCCTTCTCAAAAAATTAGCATATTGTGATAAAGTTCATTATTTTCTGTAATGTACTGATAAACATTAGACTTTCATATATTTTAGATTCATTACACACAAGTCGAAGTAGTTCAAGCCTTTTATTGTTTTAATATTGATGATTTTGGCATACAGCTCATGAAAACCCAAAATTCCTATCTCAAAAAATTAGCATATTTCATCCGACCAATAAAAGAAAAGTGTTTTTAATACAAAAAAAGTCAACCTTCAAATAATTATGTTCAGTTATGCACTCAATACTTGGTCGGGAATCCTTTTGCAGAAATGACTGCTTCGATGCGGCGTGGCATGGAGGCAATCAGCCTGTGGCACTGCTGAGGTGTTATGGAGGCCCAGGATGCTTCGATAGCGGCCTTAAGCTCATCCAGAGTGTTGGGTCTTGCGTCTCTCAACTTTCTCTTCACAGTATCCCACAGATTCTCTATGGGGTTCAGGTCAGGAGAGTTGGCAGGCCAATTGAGCACAGTAATACCATGGTCAGTAAACCATTTACCAGTGGTTTTGGCACTGTGAGCAGGTGCCAGGTCGTGCTGAAAAATGAAATCTTCATCTCCATAAAGCTTTTCAGCAGATGGAAGCATGAAGTGCTCCAAAATCTCCTGATAGCTAGCTGCATTGACCCTGCCCTTGATAAAACACAGTGGACCAACACCAGCAGCTGACATGGCACCCCAGACCATCACTGACTGTGGGTACTTGACACTGGATTTCAGGCATTTTGGCATTTCCCTCTCCCCAGTCTTCCTCCAGACTCTGGCACCTTGATTTCCGAATGACATGCAAAATTTGCTTTCATCCGAAAAAAGTACTTTGGACCACTGAGCAACAGTCCAGCGCTGCTTCTCTGTAGCCCAGGTCAGGCGCTTCTGCCGCCGTTTCTGGTTCAAAAGTGGCTTGACCTGGGGAATGCGGCACCTGTAGCCCATTTCCTGCACACGCCTGTACACGGTGGCTCTGGATGTTTCTACTCCAGACTCAGTCCACTGCTTCCGCAGGTCCCCCAAGGTCTGGAATCGGTCCTTCTCCACAATCTTCCTCAGGGTCCGGTCACCTCTTCTCGTTGTGCAGCGTTTTCTGCCACACTTTTTCCTTCCCACAGACCTCTTGCTTGAGGGTGTCAATGATGGCCTTCTGGACAGCAGTCAGGTCGGCAGTCTTACCCATGATTGCGGTTTTGAGTAATGAACCAGGCTGGGAGTTTTTAAAAGCCTCAGGAATCTTTTGCAGGTGTTTAGAGTTAATTAGTTGATTCAGATGATTAGGTTAATAGCTCGTTTAGAGAACCTTTTTATGATATGCTAATTTTTTGAGATAGGAATTTTGGGTTTTCATGAGCTGTATGCCAAAATCATCAATATTAAAACAATAAAAGGCTTGAACTACTTCGACTTGTGTGTAATGAATCTAAAATATATGAAAGTCTAATGTTTATCAGTACATTACAGAAAATAATGAACTTTATCACAATATGCTAATTTTTTGAGAAGGACCTGTACAGTATGTTGTAAAATATTTTAAAATAGTTTTCTATTTAAATACTTGTAAAGTAACTTATTCTTTTGGCAAAGCTGCATTTTTTTTTTTTTTTTTTTTAGAGAAGATGTGTTTGCATGCTCTGTGTGTGTTTGTATGGTGTATATTTATTATGTATAAATACACACATATATATGTATATATTAAAAATATATATTTTTATGTATTCGCATGTAAACACGTATATACAGCGGGGAAAATAAGTATTTGACACATCAGCATTTTTATCAGTAAGAGTTTTTCTAAGTGGGCTATTGACAAAATTTCCACCAGATGTAGCCATCAAGCCAAATATTGAATTCATACAAAGAAGTCAGAACATTTAAGTATACAAGTTGAGTCATAATAAATAAAGTGAAATGACACAGGGAATATGTATTGAACACATGATAACAAGGTGCAAAATGGCATAGAAAGCCAGGAGATCACCTGAAATCTGTCAGTATTGAGAGAGAAACCCTGCCCCGTGTCAGTACTAATTGATATCAGCTGCTTTAGTCCTAATTGATGGCCTATAAAGGCTTCTCATTACCCAGGAGGCACACAGGAAAGACTTCACGATGGGTAAAAGCAAAGAACTCTCTCAAGATCTTCATAATCTTATCGCTGAAAAGCATTTTGATGGGAATGGTTATAGGCGCATTTCCAGAATGCTGAATGTTCCTGTGGGGGCCATTATCCGGAAATGGAAAGAGCATCAGTTCACCATAAACTGGCCACGATCAGGTGCTCCACGTAAGATCCCTGTCCGAGGAGTCCAAAGAATAATCAGGAGAGTTCTCCAAGAGCCAAGAACCACTCGGGCAGAACTTCAGGAAGACCTTGCATCAGCAGGTACTGTTGTTTCAAAGAAAACTATAAGCAATGCACTGAATCTCCATGGCATCCATGCATGCTCACCATGCAAGACTCCATTGCTGAACAAAAAGCATGTTGAGGCTCGGTTAAAGTTTGCGAAACAGCATTTGGAGAAGCCTGTGGATTATTGGGAGACTATAGTATGGTCAGATGAAAGCAAAATTGAACTTTTTGGCAGTCATTCTACACACCATGTTTGGAGAAGAAATGGCACTGCCCACCACCCCAAGAACACCATACCAACAGTTAAGTTTGGGGGTGGAAGCATCGTTTTTTGTTGCTGCTTTTCAGCAAGGGGTACTGGCAGACTTCATATCATTGAAGGCAAGATGAATGGAGAAATGTACCGGGACATTCTGGATAAAAATCTGCTGCCATCTACCAGAAAGCTGAAAATGAAAAGAGGGTGGACATTTCAGCAAGACAATGATCCCAGACACAAGGCCAAGGAATCGATGAAGTGGTTTCAAAGAAAGAAAATCAAGTTGCTTGAATGGCCCAGTCAATCACCTGACCTAACTGAAGATCAAAGTTCATAAAAGAGGCCCAAGGAACCTTCAAGATTTAAAGACCAGAATGGGCCAGAATCATTCCTGAGCAATGCAGACGACTGGTCTCTCCATACAAGAGGCATCTAGAAGCTGTAATCACCAACAAAGGCTTTTCTACAAAGTATTAAATAAAGTGTGTTCAATACTTATTCCCTGTGTCATTTCACTTTATTTATTATGACTTAACTTAAATGTTCTGATTTCTTTGTATGAATTCAATATTTGGCTTGATGGCTACAGCTGGTGGAAATTGTGTCAATAGCCCACTTAGAAATCCCCTTACTGATAAAAATGCTGATGTGTCAAATACTTATTTTCCCTGCTGTAATTGATATTGTATATAAATATTTTACATATAAATCCAGCATATTTTTTCTTAATACAGTGAGGAAAAAAAATATATTGAACGTTTTGCAGCATTTATTTGATGAATAGAAAGTTTAAAGGAACTTTTTTCTGAATTAGAAATCTTTTGTAATATTAGAAATTTCTTCACTGTCATTTTTTGACAGTTTAATGTATTCTTGCTGAACAAAAGTATTAATTTCTTTAAAAATACTGACCCTAATCAATCAAAGGTTAATGTTAATCGACAAAACTGGCACATACTTTTTAGATCATTATTTGGTATTTTAATGATATAGAAATCAGTATTTTAAATCTTTAAAAGTATAAATTTATATACAGTAGGTTTATGAGAGAAAGTGAATACACTGCCAACAAATCATAATCATAATACCACTATACATTGTATGTGCTAAATGAAATCCAATAATTGTTTTTACTAACTTTGAGGTGCTGATTGCATAAAGCTGTAATTAAAGCTTATGCATATATAATTTAAGAAATTAACAAAATTGCATACAATTAAGATTTGTTTTTAGAAAATATATATTATTATTAATATATTTTTTTTTTTGGTACCCTATTGGCAAATTTTTCCTCACAATCTTAATGCATTTATATTTAAACCAAAATATAAAATATATTTAAAACATTTTTTTTATTGATTGCACTGTTCATTTAACTAGTTTATTAGCATTTATAATGTTTGGAAAAGGTACACTGCTCATGCTAGTTACTGCCGTTTCTGTTCTCTGATCAGTGAGCTGAAGGAGATGCATAGCCGCTCTGCGTCTCTCTCCACTGAGCATGTGCAACTGCAGTCTCAGGTTCAGCAGCTCTCAGATCAGCTAAAACAGCTGCAGAGGGAGCTTGCTGAGAAGGAGGCTCAGCTGCTGGAGATGGTAGGGCTGAGGAAAGAGAACGAGGACCTGCGGCTCCTAACGGCATGTCAGGAGCAGAGGGTGGCTCATGCCCACAGAGAGAAAGAACAGGACAGAGCCGAGCTGACCAGCCTAGAGAGCATACTGGACTTACTACATCTGAGAGAGGTGCTGGAATACACACAGACACACATTCTAAATAAAAGTAATTACATTTTTTTTTTTTCTTTGTGCACATTTAATGCATCTAAAAAGGCCCATTCACACCAAGAATGATAACTATATTAGCATCCACACTTACCCTCATGTATTCTTAAATCTGTATGACTTTTTTGTATGAGTTTTTTCGGTAGATCAAACAGAAGATATTGGATTTTTAAAAATCATTGACAGTTATGGGGTCTAAAACATTATTTAACTTTTTAGTTTAGTTTTTAGTTTAATTTTAGTTTTATTGCTGTAAGGTCCACCCAATTAGCCAATGAAAGTAGGTTTCCTGTCTTTGGTCTTTTTGGTGTGCAAAGTAATTTAATTTAAAATAAATTCTAAACTGACTCCATTTTATTATAACCTCAAATTTAGATTGGTTTTAATTTTATTAATTCAATTTTATTATTGGACCTAAATTAAGGTCCAATTATTATTATTATTCTGGCACTTGATTTTTCTAGTTAACCGTTTACTTTATATTTACTGATCATTAGCCAGAGGTTATGACCACTGATCTATATAATGACTGGATGGCTCATTGCGTTCTAAACTGCTGTTGCTGTGGCAGTGAAGCCACCCGCCATTGTACTATTCCCTGCCGGCAGAAATTTAAATATTTGAAATGAAGCTTCATGTATTTAAATCCATACTGTATGTAGTCAGTGTAATTTCTCAAATGATTATATGCATAATGTGCCTGATTGAGCAACATCTATTTCAGACTCCTAAAGATCATGCAAATTCTGTAATGATTTACTAACATTACCGTTTCCATGCAAGTAAAATGTTATGTATATATGTTGAATTAATTATTAATTTAACAAACAAATCATTACCTGCTTCAAAATTAATACTGTTAACGAAAGTATTGTTGAAACATGCGGTTAGCCATTTGTATGAATAAAAACAAAAACAAAATTACATAAACAGTAAATAACTGTACAAGGCGAATAAAGGTATATGTATACAAAGCGTAAATCTTTATTCAGATTTCATATGTTGAACGTCCGATGTTTATCATGTTCATCTGATGTACGTGACTGTAATGACTATATAAAGCTGAGGGAATTCCGACATTAAACAAATAACCATTTAGATGCTTAGGACGATTGCATTGTGAAAATGTATAGTGAGACTTTAGATATAAAAACGTTATGTGATGTTTTTCTTGTTAAAATCATGCCCATGCTTAGCCTTTTTTAAATAGTACTTCTGTTTAGCCCCCTACATTTACCTGTGTACAACTTATCAGAAGTTATGCTAGTATATATCTACCTCCCGATATATACATGATATCTAGTATGTGCTTAAACCTGGACATAGATTTGTGGAAACATACGTCTTTACTTGATAATGTCAAATGTGACAATTTATTATTAGTCGGGTAAAATGTATTATGCCAATTTCATAGTCAGTTCTGAGATGATCAATACAAGACAAAGATAAATCTAAGAGTAAAGATGCACACCTGACTTCAGGATATATACATGCTCCGGCCTCATCTGGCTACAGAAGCGTCCTGATCTTCTTGCAGCTTTCACTTAAATACTCAGATGAAGACAAACATCCTCCAAATGGAGACAGAAACTAACAATTGGAATTTGCACTGATCAAGTATTAGACAGGAGAGTTTACACCTTTTGGGAACAGATGGTATTTGCATGAAATACACTGGGATATGGCACACCCTCTACAGTAAGCAAAATATCTCTAAACTTTCTAAACCTAGGATCTGTATTACCTTATTGTCTAAGTCTTGTGAGACCATTGTACCAGTTGCCCTGAGACAATTCAAATAATGTGAGACATGACAGTGAATATTACTTGCATCATGTAGTACATTATATTATACTAATGACCATTCTGAATGAGCTAAGTGAAGGGAGATGGGTGAGGGGAAGGAAGTGGAGTTTTTCTCGCATCAGCTCTCAGTGAGATGTCAAAACGAATGTCTGTATGTTAATACACTGTGTGTATATTATCCATAGAAGATCAAAGTGTCTAAGGTTCTTCTTACATTGGCAAAAACAGTAGAAAAACTTTAAAAAAAAATCTTTGACTGTGGAATGACTTGTGTTTTAGAATCGGGAGGGAGCATTGTGTGTGAGCCCTTGTTTGCTGCCTGCACTATCTTACACAAGCTCCACTGAATCTCTCAAACACACACCTGGTGAGCATATAACTCTCAGCAGAGGATACTGCTGCCTTTCTGAGACTGTCCACTTTCATTTATTTACGCAGTTTTTCGTATTTTGTATTTTGTACTGGACAAACTGTTTCTTTAATCTCTCTATTTATATAGGTGAGCGTTATCAGAAACTGTTGGCAGTGCTTCAGATGGTTGAGAGGGAGAAGACCCGGCACACCAGGGCCGCTCTGGGCCTGCAAGAGAGACTGACTAGAGCCCAAGAGGAGATCTCCTCCCTGCAGACCTCCATCACAGAAAGATCCTCTCACTACCAGCAGCTCCACAACCAACTACTGGACAAGGCTACACAGGCCACCTCCTTAGAGAAAGAGGTTAGTGACCCAATAAAACTGTTTCCTGTACCAGAGCAGTGTCACAGCAATTTTGTTTGAGTGTTATAAAAATATTTTTTGAATTTTCTTTGTTGGCTGCAAAAAATGTGAACTTGGATCAGTGAAAAAAGTATCAGAGACTCTTGACTTTTTGTATGTTTATGTACTGCTTTTAAAAACACATTTCACATGTGACATGATTCTTGCTCAATAATACAGTTAAGTATTAATTTACAATCAAAAATTATAGAATGTAATCTGTCCAGTGTCCACAGTGTATTATAGAAGTGAAATTTCTTAAAAACTTATTAAAAAGTTTAATATTCATTAAATATTAACTAATTAAATGTAAGCAATGGCATGTACTACTGTTCAAAAGTTTGGGGAATAATACTTTTTTTTTTTTTCCTTCTTTTTTTTTTTTAAGAAATTAAAGTCACCATGAAATCAAAATGCGAACACAACTTTTTTTATGCCAACTTTAAAACTTATTCAGTAAGGAAGTATTAAATGTGTCTGTGTTTTAAATTATATTACATAGTTAAACAAATTAGTTATTAAAACGTTTTATAAACAAAGAAACATTGCAAAGAACTTTGCAAACAAAATTTTGCTATTGAAATAATAGTATAGTACTTATTTAATACATGTATACATATGTGTATACATACATATAATGTCTGTGTGTGTTTATATATATATATATATATATATATATATATAATATATATATACACTGCTCAAAAAGAAAAATAAGGAAACACTTTAATCACACATTGTATCTAGATGAACAAAATGTTTAAGTTAAAAATCTTTACTTGTAGTTCGTTGAAAATAAAATGTGACTGTGGTCATGGCCAAAACAACCAATTGAGGGCTGGATTCAAAATCACACAGAATATCAAAGTAAATCTTTAAATACTATGCCTTCTTAACTTGCATGGGACCTGTGCTAAAACTGTGAAGTTGCTTTGGCACAGCATGTATTGTTAAAAGTGCTATATAAATAAAGGTGATTTGACTTGACTTGACCATTGGTGCCCCAATCCAGCCCTCAATAGGTTGAAAATGTCCCATAATTTTGTTCTCAACAAATTACACAGTGTTTTCAAAGATTTTCAACTTGAATATTTGGTTCATTGAGATTCACTGTGTAATTTAAGTGATTTTAAAACTGCCTCCCATATTTCTTGGTCTTCTTCAATATTATGATCTGAAGATCAGCTGGTGTGCAAAGTAGTGTGAGTTAAAGTGTATTAACTGAATCTAACTGGGCAAAAAATCTCTTCATTAGCTAAAAAAGAAGAATTTGCGTGTGACTGTCCTGGAGAAACAGCTGCAGGAGAAGAGTGCTGCTTATTCACAGGCTGTAATAAAGACCAGTCAGCTTGAACAAGACCTTCTGGTAACATATGTACATACAAAGCAAATAATGATGTCAAGATAAAACTGCAAGTCTGTACTGTTCTATATTTTTGTGTTAAATTAGGAAAAGGCTAGCAGTGTTCAGCACTACCAGTCAGTCTTGAACAAGAAACAGAGGGAGTGTCAGCAGACTTTAGAGAAAGTCAAGACGACGCAGTCACACAGATGCAAAGAGCTGGAAGATAGAATTGAGGTGGTATGTATTCATTTGTGCATTTAGTAACTATATTGCAATTGGTAAAAAGAAATGTTAAGAGTGTATGTGTGTATGTTTCAGCTTCAGTTTTCTCTGGCTCAGAAACAGACTGAACTTGAGGAGCTGGAACGAAATGTGACTGATCTTCACACAGAGAAGCAGCAGTCACAGCAGAGAGCTACTCTTCTGCAGACCATTATAGATGAGCTCACTGAGGTCGGATCTTGCCCTTTATGCATACTCATTCCATTGATACGGTGTGCTTCCAAAGGTGTTTGGACATAAATGTGTGTTGGCAGTGTGTGTACACACCACCCTATAGTAATAAAAATCGACCCTCCTTTTATTTTTAATCCCCATGTCATAAACTGTGTCTTCCAACGACCTGTTTTCAGGATTGGTGGTAATTTGACATCATGTTAGCCACAGGCCCTGCCCACGAATGTTGACAGACACTGCCGTTTTAACATAGAACCACCCCCTGAGCAGGTTAACACAGTCCGCCATTGCTGGACTAAGAAGAATGTCTCCCAAGCGTTTTAGGTTCTAGAAGCTCCCCCCTCACCTGAAAAGGGGGGCGGGAGCACAAGCTTGTTTGCATTTAAAGGGACAAACACAAAAACAGTGCGGTTAGGTAAAACTTCATATACACACTGGGGACATCAGAGACTTATTTTACATCTTGTAAAAAGGGGCATAATAGGTCCCCTTTAAAACTAAAAAAGTTGTAATGTTAAATGTTAAATTGTAATGTCAACCCTACCTTTAAATGAAGAGGAAATTTTCGGACTATTAATCAAATTAAATCAAAAGATATCAAGATGTTCTTGCTTCCATTGAAGCATAAGATGCTCTTTGGATTATTCTTAGATCATGCTGCAAAACATGATCATCAGGTTTTACAATTCACATTAATTTCTATTGAAAAAATGTTACATTAAATGTAAAAGAGGCAAACAAATTAGCACTGAAACACAACAGTGAATGATGTGTTTGTATAAATCTCTCACTGAGTATGTTTCTGTTCCTTGGACAGGATTTTGAAGCAAAATCTAAATGCAGTGAAGAGACGCTTAGAAATGTTGAAGAGCAAGCTGCTGACTCTGCTTCAAAAGTGAGACTGACATTTTTGTTTTGTTTGTTTGTTCAGCACTCTGAACAGAACAGGGAGTTTGTCATTACATTGCTTTGTCTAAGGAAGTGGTTATCACCCATTTTGACCCAAATGCCCCCATTGTCCAACACTGTATTTAAAAGTATTTCATTATTTCTGTTGTAATTTTGACAAAGCTGCTTGTTTTCAAACTTTTTATTTTCAAAAGCAGTGTAGATATATTAAATTACTTAACCATGATTTGTAGTCATTGTGGGGAAAAGAACATCTCAGTTTACATCTTAATTAAACAGTATATATTTCAGCATTTGCTAACACATTAGTAAAAGCTGTACCTGTTAATATTATTTAATGGTCCCAAATTAGCATGAACTAAAAATGAACAGTTGTATTTTTATTATTTTTAGCTAATGTTAAATACATACTTTAACAAATGTATTGCTCATTGCTAACTTATTCCTTAAGGAATGACTGATGGGACCTTAAGCAGGGTTGCCAAATCCTGTTTCCATTGTCAAGTAATCATTCCATCTTTAAAGCAGAAAGTAGTAGCCAATAAGTAGTACATAGTTTGATTAATATGCGGCTGTTAAGAAGGGTTTTATAGGACAAAAACTCCAGACCTGGTTAGGACATGGTAGTAATTTCTGTACCGATCTTTCTAGCTTAGGAACTTACAGACTGAACTGTCCTCCTGTAAAGAGGAGCTGAGTCATTACCTCCAGCAGATGGAGGAGGTAAAGAAACATCATGATAGACAACTGGAGCTGAAGAACAGTGAGGTAAGTTACTAGAGCTAGGCATATCCTCTTTCTGTCTGCCTGGGGAACATTATTTGAATGCCAGTTACTTCTGTTGGTTAATGTATCACTCAGTTTAGCATGTTTATCAGCTGTCACAGATGCAGGAAGAGCTGAAGAGGAAATGTGTGGCTTATCAGAGCTCCAGTGAAGAGAACCTGCAGCTGCAGAACTCCATCCAGAATCAGCACACCATGTTGCAGGAGAGCATGTTTCGCGTCGCACAGCTGGAGGAGAGCCAGAGTCAGCTGCAGAGCCAGGTACACAAACCAGGGTTCACATGGTTGTGGAGGACCAGGACATATCAGGAACTTTGAAAATGGTTTCTCAGGCCTGGAAAAGTTGTGGAAAATTATTAATGTCCCCATGAAGCGTGCTCATCCCTTTTCAATAGGGTCTAGCTGCAGACATGCACTTGCATTTCCGTAAGTGATATCACTTGCAGTCTTTTTTATTTTTTATTTTATTGCATTTATTTATTTAGTTATTTTTTAAATTGAATCTCTTAACATTTTGCAGCAGTTGGTGCAGGTGGTGAAGACAAAAGAAACTAAATTTCAGTGTCATTTGCAATCATTACTTGCACCCTCCGCTATGCAACGTCACTTGCAATCCACACAATAGAGACAAGACTCTGTGGTGATTAAACAATTAAAACTAATTTAGTACCATAACATACAGGGTCCTGCAAGTCTGTAGGAGAAAAATACAAGACCCACAAATCCATGGCCGATTTAGAACACAGAATATGAACACAATGTGTAAGTCTCTTGTTAAGCGTTTTCCTACCGCAGAAAACCGTAGTGTAGCCTAGTAAGTGTGATTGAAATATCAAATTCAATATAGCCTACAATGTATTAATATAATGTATAGGCTCTGTATGTTATTTTCCCTGGTAACAAAACGTGGCATAACGGACTAAGATGATAAATAACTCAATTTGCTCCTCTTCATTATTAAAACATTATGTACAGACGAGCAGGTGAGCCCAGAATAAACACCCAAAATTTTGTTTTCCCATATTGAAGAAACTGTCTACAGTCATTTATATATGTGTCTTTGTCTATTAAGCTTCATGTTTTGTTTTAATGATTTTCTATGCAATTTAACGCACTATGTTCTGGGCTTGTCTGCTTGCCTGTACGGAGTTGGTCCTTTTAATAATATCATTTAATGCATGTGTGTTCATATCTTCCACATAAAATTCTTCTAGAATGTTACTAACAACATATTTCTGCCTCATCATTTGACCAAAATCCACATTGGACTGCAGTCAGAAGTTATTACAAACACTCAATAGTGATTGATGTGACATTCAAGTAGAAGTGTTGCATTATTAATTGTCATATGTAGCTTGAAGCTAATTGTAATTTATCCGTTACCCATATATGATTATATTTCATTATGTGTGTTGTCTAATCACATAAGTTTGTAAGAAACGGTTTAATTTTCCAAAAAGAGTTTTAAGTAATATAATGTACCACATGTTGAACAAAGGGATGTGGGTGGGATGTAATGCCAGAGTAAAGTAAAGCCACAACTTACAAAGCAGTGTTCAGATCATCTTTTTTCCTGACAAAATCAATATAATGCAATACTGGGGAGATCACATGCATGTGTGAGTCGTGAAAGTTTAGAAAATCTATAAATTATTTGATTTTTGGATTTTTACATCTGCAGGGTTGAGGCATCAAAAGTAACTAAGTAACTAAGATGTTTTATGAATAGTAACTGTTATATTTTTACTGAAATCTTATTAGTAATTAGTTACACTACTAGTTATTAGTAGTATTAGTATATACTAGATATCACTGCAAAAAGTAATATCATTACAGTAAGTAAATTACTAGTAACTAGTTACTGCCCAACACTGGTGCGTATTGCGTTCATATTGTGCTGTTCTGTGGCCACGGATTTGCGGGTCTTGTCTTTTTCTTCTACAGACGACTTGCGGGGCCATATGGACTAAATTAGTTTTAATCGTTAAACCACCACTTCGTCTTGTCTCCATTGTGTGGATTGCAAGTGATGTTGCGTAGCGGAGAGTGCAAGTGATGATTGCAAGTGACAGTAATTTAATTTCTTTTTTCTTGTCTTCACCACCTGGCTACTGTTGTAAATTGTCGAGAGATTCAATTTAAAAAATAATAAATAAATGAAAATAAAATAAAATAAAACATACTTAGGAAAAATAGGAAAAATTGAGGCAACTTTTCAGGAATTTTCTCCATATAGTATACTTCAATGTTGCCTGTAAGTTTGAAATTTCTAAATGCAGCTTGAAAGAGCTCTAAACGATCCAAGCCGTGGAATAAGGGTCTTATTTAGCAAAACGATTCGTCACTTAAAAAAATATATATTTATACACTTTTTAACCGCAAATGCTTGTCTTGTCCAGCTCAGCGATGCCCATGCATACTCTGTGCGCTCCAGTTCAATACTTTCACTGTGTCACTTGGTCAGTACTTCTGCAGCAATGCGATTTTAAAGTTGGAGGAGAGAGTGTGCACAGAGTGCGAATTCCTTGGCTGGGATCGTTTAGAGCCCTTTGAAGCTGCATTTAAACAGCATTTTTGAAGTTCAAACTCACGGGCACAATTGAAGTCCACTATATGGAGAAAATTCCTTAAAAGGTTAAAAAACATAATTCCTTTACGACTGAAGAAAGAAAGACAGGATCAAATTTTCTGTAAATTTTTGTTCTTGCTTTAAGCATACAGTATTGTTTTGTTCTTGCTATAAGCATACAGTATGTGCACTACGGAGGTTTATGTAACACTGATATGAAACCAAACTTCATTCGTCCCAAAGTACATCATATTTACAGTGTCACACTAGCTTAGAGATATCCCTACTTTATTTAATGAGAACATTAAAATCTTAAGTCTGTTATCTCAGTAGTGAATATACTTTTTTTTTTAGTCTGATTTGTGTGCAAATTGTTTATCAGATGTTTTCACTTGTTTCTTGAACTGATAAAAATCAGTAAATAATTTTTTTAGAAATGGTTGTCCAGTAGTTACAAACATCTTTAGAATTAATTGAAATTCACTGGGAATGCTAACATGCACACTTAAATTTTTGTCATTTTTGTCAATTTAATTGCCTTCCAGTTTATTATATACAGTATGCTAAATAACAGGGATAAAATGTCACTTCCTGCAAAGATAGTGACCTATCATAATATCACGCTTGAATACACTGCCTTTCAGATCAACACTGCTTTTCAGATCAAGCGGCTTGTCCCAATACTTTTGTCCATATAGTAGGGCTGTGCCGATATTCGAACGCGATTCTCATCTTGTCAGTAATGCTGGTTCTGTGATTAGACGTAAATCTCTTTCACCTGTTCATTTATGCCGCCGTGTTTACTACACAGAGCCGTAGTTCACTGACAAGCCACGCAATATCGCCTTCATTATCGCAGGTGATACATATCGATAATGCATGCGATATTGCGTGGCTTGTCAGTGAACTACGGCTCTGTGTAGTAAACGCGGCAGCATAAATGAACAGGCGAATGAGATTTAGGTCTAATCACAGAACCGGCATTACTGACGAGATACGCATGAGAATCGCGTTCGAATATCGGCACAGCCCTACCATATAGTGTATACAATTTATTATTATTGAATGTTTTCATTTAACAGTGCCTGTGACTATGCATGTGTCTGGTTGTGCATAAAAAATAAAGACAGTGAACTACGATATTACACGCACTCAACAAACATTTACATTTAGGTCACATTGTTAGGCTTCACATCTAATAAAAACATTTAGGTCAAGTGTAGAGTATATCCTGACTAGCAGACACTGCTTAACTGTAAGAAACACAAAACTATAGCATCAATTCTGATACGAGTAACTGAGCAAACACAATATCATCTTCGGTCTGATCATTTTTGTGTATTCATTCTCCTGATCAGTGTTATATTTAAATGTCATCCTTATTAATACCTGATCAATAAATAATGGAGTCATTCATGTGTTTGAAGATATGTTTAGCTCTGCCTAAGGGCTGTTCTGCTCCAGCACAAAACAAGCTTCTTTTCCACTAAAAAAAACTCTTTGTACTGAACCTCCAAATGTTTTTTAACCCTATTTACTTTATTCAAGCACAGTTCTGGTTTCATTATCAACTATTCATTGGTTAATCCAAATAATCAGTGTTTGTATGATTTACTTTTTTTTTTTTTCCCACCATTAAATATTTGGTAATTATTTTTTTTTTTATTGTTCAATTTAGACATTCTATTGACTGTTCATAACTTTGCAAGTACATATCAACTTATTCTCCTAACTCTAACCTAACAGCCTACTACTCTGATTAGAGTTAGTTGACAGTTAGTTGTAGTTGTAAATTAATGAGGGTTGCAAAGTTACTTATAGTTCGTAGAATGTCTAGATTGGAAGTGCTATCGAATATTCTGTTTCTCTTGAAAATGCATGACTTTACAGAGGAAAACTTAATTGCTGATCGCCCACAGGTGTCCCAGTTGGAGCAAGATTTAGAAAAGGAGCGCACTGCCTTATCTCAGGCTCTGAGGAGAAGGGAGAGAGAGGTTGAGGAGGCCACACAGGAGGTGGAGAAGAAGGAGAGACAGGCTGCAGAGCTCTGTGGCTCCATAACGTGAGACCATGTGGCATTTTAGTTCATGAATTTCCGTTTTGTGTTGTGGGAATATTTCTTCAGCATTCATTTTTGTGTACCACTGCAAAAAAATGATCAAAATGTTTATGGGTTCCTACGCAGTATGGAAAAGTATGGAATTTATTTATTGATCTTGGTGTTTTCAAGGTTTTGATAAGAAAACCAAGTGTTTCCAGACTATTGCCCATATTCTGTTTTTAAAGATATAAACAAACCATAATGCAAGCGGAGTGTTTTTTATGAAATTGTGAAAGCATATGACTAAAGAAATTACTGGAAAATGTTTGTTCGCTTCTGTTTTCCTCAGTTATAACATTAAACTTTTTTTTAATGAATTTTTTTTCATGCGACTTGTCCTGAGGGAATCCCTTGAGATGATCTTATGACTGTTTAACTGGCTTCAGAGCCTTTGTGTCCTTAGCCACACCCGTTAAACACTTTCTCTATATATACTACAGCAGCAAATTATTTTAGCTGAGGAAGAAGTCGCTTCACATATTGGCTGTTTACATGAAATACAAAACTAGACAACTAGGATATTCATTCCTTGATTTTCTGTCATTTATTTTAAGGTCAGTTATCTTTTACCTGTAGTCATGTTCATATAGCAACTGGACAATGGTAAAAGCAGTAACAAAAACAGCAATGTTAAGCTGTGTGTGTTTTTCAGGCAGCTGAGTTCAGAGATGAGTAAGTGTCGAGTGGAGCTGTCAGACATGGAGCTTGAGCTGTTGCGTCTGAGGAGAGACAGCAACACGAAAGCCACTAAGCTTAATCAGATGGAGGAGACCCTCAAGGAGACTAAAGGCCTGCTGGACAAGAAAAGTGAAATGGGTATGCAGCTCCAGTGACCACCAACAAAACAATAATGGGCATAAACTTCTATCTGAGTTGTATCTGAAATCTAAGCGTCCAAAAAAGTGAACAGTTGTTGTTTTATGGACCATAGGACAAGTTTTTTTTTAATGAATTTTTTTGTCAACAGACATTCATTGCTGGACCCCTAGGACTTTGCAAACCTCTTTTTGAGCAATGCTCACTCAAAGGTGGTTTGAACCTTACAAGGGGATATCCATGAACTGTCTGTTCTAGTCTAGTTTAATGTAGTCTAATCTACAAACTCTGAGGAACATTAAATTAATATTTTTTTTATTAACAGTTTTTAATGTTTTCTTGTCTATGTGCCTCAGTTATGGATCTTGAAGAGAAGCTCCACCGCAGTGAAATGGACAGGAGGAACTCACTGCAGCGGGCACAGTTGCTGGAGGGACAGTTGCAGGAGGTGCGTGGAGAGTTGACGGACACCCTGGACCACCTGCAGGAGCTGAGAGACTTGCTGCAGAGAACACAGCTGACATCAGACCAACAGCAAGCGACCATTGATAGATTAGCTGCTGAGCTCAGGTGAGCTGCTCCACCACCTTGCTCTGACTGCTGGGAAGTCACACAGTCTGTCCATCTCTGGATACAGAGCAATTCTGAGGTTTCCCACACCTTTACTCATGTTTGGCTGAGGACAACTGAAATTGAGCACTTTGTGTTGTTGCTTCTATGCCTTTGAAAGAGATTGTGTTGCATCTGTAAAGGCCTTGGAACACATTTTGTGTTTTTAGATCAAAACATAGTTTCATATGGGACGCATAAAAGGACATGTATTTCCTTGTAAATACCTGCTGATGGTTACATTCTGTTTTGGTGGTTTTTCTTTCATTCTTCCTGATGGACATTATTTTTGGATCTGTTTCAGCAGAGACAGATAACGTAATTCCAATTTCTTTTTATTTCCTTTTCAACACTTCATACATGTGTTTATATGTATAAATAATAGAAATAAATAATGCACTTTGAATATGAGAATACAAACCACATTATGCTGCTCTAATATAATAATTGTCTGCATCTATTATTATTATTATTAGTATTATTATTATTTTAATTATAAATGACTTGTATTATATATGCTTTTAGTAATGTAAAATAATGTATTATTTTTGCGATAATGTAATTTATTGGTTTAGATTAAACAATCTTTTTTTTTTTTAAATCTAAAAAAATTGACAGTAAAATGTTTATAATGTAACAAAAGATTTATGTTTCAAATAAATGTTTATTTGAACTTTCTGTTCTTCAAAATATCCTGAAAAACAACACAGTTTTCACAAAAATGTTAAGCAGCATCACCTCTGATAGGCTCATGAAATTTCAGCTTTGCTATCAGAAGAATAAATTACACTATAGAGTTATTCTAAATTGTAATAATATTCCACATTTTCTGTCAAATAAATGCTGCCCTAGAGACTTCATAAGAAGAGACTTAAAGACCATAAGAGGCTTCTTTCAAAAACATAAAAAATCTTTTTGTCCCTTAAATTCATTGTCGGCTATAATTCAGAAGCTTCCATTATTCAGAATGGTATCAGTTTGATCCAATCATGGTCAAAACACATTTACAACTTCACCCTACCCCCAAAACAGTAGTGCTTCATCATGAATATTAATTTTGTTGAAATGCACCACATTTACCCAACCTTCACCCATTATAAATAATTACAACTGCAACAGTCAAATTTTTATTTTTTAATAAGTATAACTTTATACACAAGTTAGAAGCACAGAAAATATCCACACAACTCACACCATATACGATTCCCTACCTTCATGTACTTTTTTTTTTTTTTATCATGTGTTTTTAAACAGCAGTATGCCATGTTCTCCATGTTGCACATTGAACTGAAAACTAAGTGTGAACTAAGTGTGTACTCAGTCAGATATGATAACATTAGCAGTGCATTGTGGTGCCTGTTAATGTTGGTTTGTTAATAGAATTGCAAACATTTTTGTACCTCATAGAACAAATTCAAATCCTCATGCACATGTACATATGTACTTTTAGTATTGTGACATAACTGGTCACCAGTTAAAAATGAAGTGTGTAATTTCTGCATCAAAAGCAATTTAAAATAATAATAATAATAATAATAATAATAATAACAAATCTCTCCTAGAATCAGATTATTTGTATCAAATAAATACTGTCAAATAAAGTCCTTTCAGGCTGGACAGGATGTCTTAACAAATTCTTATATATTTTGTATAGTTGTTTTTGGATGTATCACCATAAACTTTGTTCTAATCTATTCTAAATCTATTGCAAACAAAAATATAAATGGATGGATGAACGAATAAATAAACAGTTTTTCCATCATTGGATGTGTTGACAGAGAGAGTCAGAGGCAGCTGGAGGAGAGGAACCATGAGGTGCTGGATCTTGACAATGCTCTGAAAGAGCGACAGGGGGAGCTACAGCAGAGAGCACAGCTGGTACCATTCGTAAATATGAGCAAATTCTCCATTAGCTCCATGTCTCCACTCTACTAAAGCATTGTGTTCTCTCTTCAGTTGGGGCAGCTGGATGTGGCCATTAAGGAACATAAGCTGGAGATGGACAAGAATGTGGAGTATTTACAGGAAGCTCTGGAGAAGAGCCAGAAGGAGCTGAGAGAGAAAGACCAGCAGGTGGGTCATTGAGAGTGTCCATAGATGAGTTTGTTAATGGACGAATCAACTGATGAGGTCTCTTTGCTCTCTGGACAGATGCAGTTCTTGACAGAGAGGCTGGAAATGCTGAAGTCACAGATTCAGGTTAAGGACGACCTGAAGAGGGTACGGCACATGTTCGAACTATAGAGAGGAGAGAGTATAATTTTTTTTAAACCTGTATTAAAACGTTAAAAGTTACATGACAAACAGAAATAACAGTGTTACAACATTAAACTCTTGCTTTACATATATTAAACAATATCAACAGGTGTTGTAACACTGTTCTTCACAGGGCATTGTTGGTTATTTCTTCTTTATATTTTTTCATGGGTGCCATGTCATTCTGACAAACAATAATTTTATCAGTCTTAGAGCTGTTGCATTGTTTCTCTGCATAATCTTATGCAAGTATGCATGCTTGGTTTTACTGTATGATTTAAAAGTCCCTAAAAATACTAAGTAAGCCTTTCAGACAAGTGCTTTGTTTAGTCTCAACTTATGTTGTGTGTGTGTGTGTGTGTGTGTGTGTGTGTGTGTGTCAGGATGCTCTTGAACATGGCCAGCAGCTGCGAGTTTATCGTGAGCAGCTCCAAAAGACGGTGCAGGAGCTACAAGAAGCACATACACACTGTGAATATTTGAAGAGACAGATAGATGAAGTAACCCAGCAAGAACATCAGAAGGTGAAATGTCTGCAGCTTTAAACTCCTCATCTCCGTGTCTCAAAACACTCTCAGATTTCAGTTTTACTTCAAGTTAATTTAAATGAAATAAACCAATAGGGTTTTTACAGTGAGTAGGTCTGCAATTAGTTCGTCCGTTTTAAAAGATTCAGGATGATTTTCAAACCTGTTGTGTTCATTTTCACATTTTGAAGTAACTAATATAAATGCCATATCCACACAACTCACACCAGATGACTACTTTTTTAGATGTCACTACATTTTTGGAGTGACAGGTGTGTTAAATAAGAGTGACACGCAGACTGGAATTGAGAACCGCTGCTTTAGGGATCTTAGTAGGTGCTTATGTGAACATTCTTAAAACAATTATGCTTAAACCGACATGTGTATTCATGTGAACTTATTAACCCGTTTTCCGTAGAGAATGAAATTTATTGTACACTTGGACTCTGCAGCTGAAGGAGAAGTGATGTACAAACTTTAAACATGAGAGGAGAATATGCAACCATCTACGTACATCTTGACAATAGATGATATGATCTGAAAATACTTTTAACATCAGTCAATAAAGCATTTTTTTGCAATTAAGCAGTTAGAACTAGAACGGTGTAACCATGTATGAATGAATATATTTGAATGTATAATGGTCTGCATTTGTTTGCTGTTGGTTTGTACAGCCATGGCCAAAAATATCAGCACCCTTGCAATTCTGTCAGAAAATACAACCCTTCCCTCAGAAAACTGTTGCAGTTGCAGATGTTTTGGTACTCTCATGTTTATTTTTTTTTTTTGTTTGCATTGGAACAACACAAAAAAACAAAAAAGTCCAATCTGACAATTCCACACAGAACCCAAAAAATGCACTGGACAAAATTATTGGGACCCTTAACTTGGTAGCGCCCTCTTTGGAAAAAATAACTGAAATCAAATCGCTTCCTGTAACCATGAATGAGTTTCTTACACCTCTCTACTGGAATTTTGGACCACTCTTCTTTTGCAAACTGCTCCAGGTCATTCAGATTTGAAGGATGCCTTCTCTCAACTGCTGTTTTGAGATCTTTCCATAGGTGTTCTATAGGATTTAGATCTGGACTCATTGCTGGCTATTTCAGAACTCTCCAGCGCTTTATGTGTAACCATTTCTGAGTGCTTTTCGAAGTGTGTTTCAGGTCATTGTTCTGTTGGAAGACCCATGACCTCTGGTGGAGAAGCAGCTTTCTGACACTGGCCACTACGTTGTGCCCCAAAATTCTTTGGTAATCATTATATTTCATGATACGGTTCACAGAGTCGACCAGTGCCAGAAGCAGCAAAGCAACCCTAAAAAAATCTTTGAACCTCCACCATGTTTGACGGTAGGGACTGTATACTTTTCTTTGAAGGCATCATTTCTTTTTCTGCAAACAGTGCCATGATGTCCTTTACCAAAAAGCTCTCCTTTTGTCTCATCTGTCCACAGTAAGTTGTCCCAGAAGGACTGTGGTTTTGTCACATAAGTTTTGGCAAAGTTTTTTATGCCTTTGTCTCAGCAGTGGTGTCCTCCTGGCTCTCCTACCATTTCCCTTTTCATTCAGATGGCAACAGATTGTCACTGTTGTACCCTGTCTCTGCAGATCGGCTAAATTTCAGCTAAAAATTATCAGATAAATTTTTCATTAATTTCGCTCTTCCATCCACGTCAATGGAGGTTAGCTACAGTGCCATGGGCTGTAAACCTCTTGATGATATTGTGCCCAGTAGACATATGAACATTAAGATTTATGGAGATGGACTTGTAGCCTTGAGATTGTCCATGTTTTTCCAATTTTTTTTCTCTCAAATCCACACACAACTCACAACACTTCTTTCATTTCTCCATGCTCAGTGTGACACACAACACAAAGGTTGAGTCAACTTCTATTTCTAATTTTAACTGGTTGCAAGCGTGATTACTATATTGCCTATACCTGTTACTTGCCACATATGTCTAAATACAAATTACAGGAGCATTACATGTTTGAAAAGCAGTTATTTCTTACAATTTTGACAAGGTGCCAACAATTTTGTCTAGTCCATTTTTGAGTTCTTTGTGAAATTTTATCAAGTTTGCACATTTGCAAGTGGAAGTGTTGCATTTTCTGACAGAATTGCAATTGTGCTTATATTTTTGGCCATGACTGTATGTAAACTAGTTAAACGGGTTACATTTACATTTAATAATTTAGCAGACACTTAACCAAAGTGACTAACAAATGAGGAGAACAATAGAAGCAATTAGACCAACAAAAGGGCAAAAGTATACAGATGCTGTGACAAGTCTCAGTTAGTCCAGCACAGTACACAAAGCAAGCGACTATTGGCAGCCAGTGGGATCTGATGAAAAAGTGTGAACTTGCTTTCTTTGGTTTGTTAAAAACTACTCTCGCTGCTGCTTCCTGGGTCAGTTGCAGAGTATTGATATTACATGCAGGAAGGCTTGCTAAGAAAGCATTACAATGGTCCAGTCTGGAGAGAACAAGAGCTTGGACAGAGTTGTGTGGCCTGCTCTGATAGGGTTATTTTAATAAACTGATTTTTGGTAGTTAGCAGTGTATGTCATGTGGATGTGGTTGTGCTCTCATTTGGATGTGTGACTTTAGAAAAAGAAGTAATTTATACATTATTTAGCATATTATTTTGAGCATATGGCCCTTTTGAGCGTGTCCTCTTTGAGAGTTGTGTGTGGTGTAACATGGTGTCACAACCTGTGGCTTAGTGACATGTCAGTTCTTATGATCAGATCAGTAAAGTGAAAGTTCCCTTTTCATGAGATACAGTCAAAAGTTCACGTACGCCTTGCAGAATCTGCAAAATGGTAATTATTTTACTAAATAAAGGGATCATACAAAATAATAATTTTTTTTTTTTTTTTTTTTTTTTTTTTTTTTTTTTTATGTAGTACTGACCTGAATAAGATTTCACATAAAAGATGTTTACATATAGTCCACAAGAGAAAATTGAATTTATAAAAATGACCCTGTTCAAAAGTATACACTTAATTCGTGATTCTTAATACTGTGTTGTTTACCTGAATGATCCACAGCTGTTTTTGTTGTTGTTGTTGTTGTTGTTTAGTGATAGTCGTTCATGAGTTCCTTGTTTGTCCTGAAGAAATTGCCCGCTTATCTTCAGGAAAATCCTTGGGTGAAAACTTTTTAAATTTGAAGATCGGTAAATTTAATTTATTTTTTCTTCTAGGGAAATATCTTCTGTAGCTTCTGAAGGGCAGTACTAATTGAAAAAATATATATTTAGGCAAAATAAGAAAAAGGTACACATCCTTATTTTGTTCAAGTTTACACCCCTGGCTTTTAATGCATCAATTTTCCTTCTGATGCATCAGTGAGCATTTGAACCTTCTGTAATATCTGCATGTTAGTCCCTCAGTTGTCCTCAGTGTGAAAAGTTTAATCTCAAAATCATACCATCATTGTTGGAAAGGGTTCAAATACACAAAAATGAAAATCCAAAGAATTTGTGGGACCTGAAGGATTTTTCTCAAGCACGGCAGGCAGTTTAACTTTTCAGGACAAACAAGGGACTCATTAACAACAAAAAAAAAACAGCTGTGGATAATTCAGGTAACAACACAGTATTAAGAATCAATTGTATAAATTGAACTATTATTTCCTCTTGTGGACTATATATAAACATATTTTATGTGAAATATCTTATTCAGGTCAGTACTACATAAAAAAAATATGCATTTTGTGTGATCTATCAGGGCCTGATGGTCCTTAACCTGCTTGTTGTTTTTCTGTAGGGGAATGCAGTTCAACAGCTACAAGAAGAGATGTCTGTGATGGAGAAGCGCTCTATACAGACTGAGGTCAGACTCCAGGCCGACATTACCACCCTGCAGCAGGAACTTGAGCAGCAGAGAGAAGAGCACCACAAAGAGGTTTAGAGAAACAGAACGTTTGCCTTTGTACTGAGCTGATTTGCTGGGCCTGACTCTCTCTCTGTCTTCCAGCTTTCAGCTCTGCAACAGACACGTGGGCAGCTGCTGAAGGTGTCAGATCAGATCTCCAGCAGCTTGCGTAACTCTCAGGAGCAGCTGAGCCAGCGGCTGCAACAGGCCCGAGACCAGCTTGAGGAGGCTAGATCTACCTCTGTTCGCCTACACGCAGAGCTTCGCAGCAAAGAACAGCTCCTACAAAGTGCTAATGAGACCCTGCTTATCAAGGTACATGACTCACTGGATGGTATCTTACAAAACCACTACATACAACAATTCTATACATATATATTAAACATCCGTACGTTCTCCAAACCTGCTTGTTCAATGGCTGCTGATGACAGGGAAACAAACTGGCAAGTCCATCCCAGGGCTTATATTAAAGATTTTGCAAATAAACAGTTCCGCAAATGAGTTATATTGTGAGGAAAGTACAAGCAGCAGTATGGCTGTATAATTTGGATAAAAAAAAAATCTAATTGCAATTTCTTTTTTTGCAAAGTGTTTTTTTTTTTTTTTTTTTTTTTTGTAGGGCTGCACAATTTAGGCAAAAGTTCTGTGACTAAAAATATAACTGCATAAGATATTTCAAAAATATGACATATTACATATATTGTGATGTTTCTATGTAAAATAAAAAGTATTAGTGTATTAGTATTTGAGAATAATTTTGTAATTAAAATTATAGTAATAAAATTGAATAGTTATAAATGAGATTAATGATAATGATACATCATTTATTAATACTAATTGTTATTTTAGTTTTTTTAAGTAAAAATTAACTAAATAAGAAAGTACTATTATAATATTCGATAAAATAAACAGTGTTTATAAAAATAATCATATTTTTTGAAAATATTGTAATTATTTTCTCTCTTAGTTTTTCTCTCTTATTTCTGTGTTTTCTTAGGAGTCAGAGATCACCCGTCTTCAAGCCAAGCTCTCCAGCTTCGAAAGGGCCACAGAACTACACAACATCACACTTCGTCACAAACCTAGCACTCCTCCCCCTCTCTCTCCTCCTCTCAAAGACACTATTCTTCATGGCTCCCCGGCCCCCTCTCACAAAAGCACTTCAGCACGTTCCAGCATCTCCTCCTGGAAGAACACGTCCTCTGACACCTCTCTGGAGTTTTCAGACAGTTTAAAAGCCAGTGTACAGGCTGCAATGCTGCTGCCCCCCTCCCCAGACCAGACCTGGCAGGGTCTTAGCACCCATGAGGCCACCTCCACTACAGACATGTCCTTTAATCCACTCACATACATGCTGGACCAAGAGCAACCAGAGGAACCAGATCTAGACACTCTGTCAGGTATGCTGAAGTTTGTTAACCAGACTCTGGCCCTTCAAGAGCAACAATCCTTCTGTGACATCAGCACCCAAATAACAGGCAAGTAACATAACTACATATAAGCACTTCTAACACTTCTAGTGTAAACAGTAGAGTGAATTTTGAAATGTTTATTAATGTATTATCGCTCATACTTAAAGGATTACTCCACTTCCAGAATGAAAAATTATAATTTATTCACCTCCATGTCATCCTAGATATTCATGTCAGGTTTTTAATGTTTTTTTGCGGAAAATGTTCCAGGATTTTTCTCCATATAGTGGACTTCAGTGGTGCTCAACGGATTGAAGGAAAAAATGCGTTTTCAGTGCAGCTTCAAAGGGCTTTAAACAATCCCAGCTGAGGAATGAGGGTCGAAACAATCTGTCATTTTCTTTTTTTTTTTTTAAATACAATTTTAACCATAAATCCTTGCACAAATGCCACTTTAAAATCATTCAACATCACTTTTTTACTTTTTTTGTAAAGGGTAAAAAGGAAAAAAATGTTTTTCTACCTACCCTAACTGTCTTGAACTTTAGTACGCATGCGTATCACAGAGCTAGACAAGACAAGCATTTGAGGTTAAGTATATAAATAAGACCCTTAAATAAGACCCTTAAGTATATAGTATAAGACCCTTATTCCTCGACTGGGATCGACTAGAGCCCTTTGAAGCTGCAATGAATCTGCATTTTTAACCTTCAGTCCGTTGAGCACCACTGAAGTCCACCATATGGAGAAAAATGTTTTTCTCCAAAAACGTAATTTCTTTGCGACTGAAAAAAGAAGGACATGAACATCTTGGATGACATGGGGGTGAGTAAATTATCAGGAAATTTTGATTTTGGATGTTTTTAAGAGATTTTTGGACCTCACTGACTTTCATTCTATGGAAAATGTTGTTTTGGACCCCGGTGACTTTCATTATATGGAAAAAAATAGATGAAACATTCTTTAAAATACGCTACCGTTCAAAAGTATGGGGTATTTTTTACATTTTTCTTTAATTCAGGAAAGATACATTTGTTAATCACAAATGACAGTAAAGCCATTTATAATGTTACGAAAGTTTTCTACTTAAAATAAATGCTGTTATTTATAACTTTTTATTAATTCATGCATGTCTCCAGAGTGTGACGATAAAGACTGGACTAATGGCTGCTGTAGTTATATTAAACGGTTATATTATACAGTTATATATAAGTGTATTGTAAAAAAAAAAAAAAAACTCTTACATTTTAAATTGTACAAATATTTTACAATACTAGAGTTTGTCTGTATGTTTTATCAAATAATTGCAGCCATGGTTTGCATAAAAGACAAGATGAGTACTTTTTGAACTTTCATTTTGCTCTTTTAAAGGAGTAGTTCACCTCCAGAAGAAAAATTTACAGATAATGTACTCACCACCTTGTCATCCAAGATGTCTTTCTTTTTTCAGTTTTTTGAAAAACATTTCAGGATTTCTCTCCATATAGTGGACTTCTATGGTGCCCCTGAGTTTGAACTTTTAAAATGTAGTTTCAATTCAGCTTCAAAGGGCTTTAAACAATCCCAGACGAGGAAGCTGCATTTAAACTGCATTTTGGAAGTTCAAACTTACGGGCACCATTGAAGTCCATTACATGGAGAGAAATCCTGAAATGTTTTCCTCAAAAAAACAATTTCTTTACGACTGAAGAAAGAAAGACATAAACATCTTTGATGACAAGGGGATGCATACATTATCTGTAAATTTTTGTTCTGGAATTTAATTACTCATTTAATTTGGGCCTGCAAGCCACCAGTTAGCCACCCAAGCAACTGCATAGCAACAAACTAAAAACTCTTAAAACACACCAATCGCATGACACTGCGCTGGTGACCATGACAACAACATAGTGTCATTGTGGTGAATTTTTCATTAACAAACACCATTTTTAACTACATTTTTATTTTCTAAAATAAAAGAAAATCTAAATCTTTTACTTTTCCTACAGAAACATAATGAGGTGGCAGCTGTACGGTGCCTGTCCATACAGGAGAGCCAATCAACTATTGATATTCCTAAAGTCTTTACAGAATTGCAGTAGATGTCCAAAACCTGCTGATTCATTCATTTTGCCCTGAGCTACTAGATGCTTTTTGTATGAATCCCAAATGTTACATTAACATTAGTTCAGTTCAGTTGTGTACTTGTTTGGTTAAGCTAAGAGGTGTTTGAGCTTGTCCGGTAGCATGATCAGGTCTGTCCCAACTGTATTTAAAATGTCTTTTTAATGGTGTTTTTGTATTTAGAAATATTTTTTTAGTTTTACATTTTATGGTTCTAATTTATTACATTTCTAATGTGAATGATTGATTGATTGATTGATTGATTGATTTATAATAAATCTTTGTGTATTCATGTCTCTTTGCTGTCATTGTAAACTTTTTTTTTTTTTCTGAATCATACTTCAATCTTAGACCACAGTATTCCAATTAACAGGAAGTGTGCCATAGTGTAAATGAACTAAGTTAATATGTATCACAACACGCAGCCTTTTAATACTGTGTTTGTATCTATGCAGGAACATTTGTGTGTTTACATACGTGTGCACTCACGCGTGTGTTTACACAGGCCCATTGTTTAATGATACAACAACCAGCGTGTGTCATGTTTGCTGGAGGCGGAGGTGTATTTGCTGCTCAGACGCAGGCTGGCAGGTCTGTTGTGTCTGTTTTTGTAACAAGCGAGCACTCAGAGAGTCCAGGTGTGTAATTTACCATAATTTTAGGAGGAAGTCAAGAACTTTATTGCCATTATGCGGATTCAGCTAGATCAAATAAAAATTAAATAAGGAACTTGCAATACTGGAACCACATCTCCTGAGCTGTTGTTCTAAATATTAAGTATATGCTAAAGTGTGGTAAAAAATATAAAAGGGAACACTAGCAAAGCATCACTTCTTCTGTTTTCTCTCAATATGCTGAAGGAGGCATTTGCATGCATACAAGAGGCTTTAGTTTGCAGTGAAGAGGATGTGGTCAAAGTTTGGTGATACATAGCAGTATACTCACGCTATGTGCACGTATGCAGAGGGCTCTCTTATCTGGAAACCCCTCATACACATTAGTTAATTTCTTTAACAAATGTACTAAACAGCTAAAAAAAAGAAAATTGTTTAAAACGTACTGTATATGCCTGTATGAGGTTGATTTAAAAGACATGAAGCACAGAGTTGGTTCTGTCTGCAACAAACGTTGATCTTGTTGCATGTGGCTTTGAGAGTTCTGTGGTGTTCAGGGCAGAAACCATGTACTGTTTCGGTACTCTCAAAGCAGGAACATTTGGTTTTCTGGCACACGACTGTCACGCTTTAATTATAGGTGTACTCTTGTGAAAAAGAACTGCACATAATTGTATTGAATGTCCACTTGTAGTATACTACTTTTTTTTTTTTTTTACCGTACCTGCAGATAATTTAATGTTACAGAAATAAAAGGCCACCTAAGTGCACACTTTTAAGACTTGCTTTAAAGAAATACACTTTTGATGTGCTGACTAACATCAGATGTCATCCCATGTATTAAAAGCTGTAGTATATATGTGCTTTCCGAATCATAGATGAAGTGATGCACTCACAATTTTAGAAACAGGAATACCAATAATTTGGCCAAGCTGTACCTTTTCAGTCATCTCTCCGTTAATGATAATATTGAAAGGATGGATGGTTACATATTAAACCATATGTAAAGTACTTGATTATAATTTACTGTATAGATTATTAATAAACTATAGAGTGTTATTGAATATTGAATATGTTATTGAGTTAATATATTTAAATTCTGTTCTGAACTGCAGCTTAACAAATGTGTAATTACAGATATATTTAAATACGTCACATACAAGTGTGAATAGAAATGGCATAAAAATCATATTTTAGTTTACCATAAATGCTTGTCAGTACATTAAGCAGTGGGTCAAAAATCTCTCTAAAGTTCAGCTAATTTTATTTAATATAAACTTAAGCTGTAAAACATTTTCACATTACATTCAGTATGCACTTAAGAATATTATTTTTGTTATAAATACTCTTCACAAGAAGATGTAAGGGGATGTGACACTAATGATTGGTCATACAGTGGGTACGGAAAGTATTCAGACCCCCTTAAATTTTTCACTCTGTTATATTGCAGCCATTTGCTAAAATAATTTGTTCATTTTTTTCCCCTCAATGTACACATAGCACCCAATATTGACAGAAAAACACAGAATTGTTGACATTTTTTGCAGATTTATTAAAAAAGAAAAACTGAAATCACATGGTCCTAAGTATTCAGACCCTTTGCTGTGACACTCATATATTTAACTCAGGTGCTGTCCATTTCTTCTGATCATCCTTGAGATGGTTCTACACCTTCATTTGAGTCCAGCTGTGTTTGATTATGCTGATTGGACTTGATTAGGAAAGCCACACACCTGTCTATGTAAGACCTTACAGCTCACAGTGCATGTCAGAGCAAATGATAATCATGAGGTCAAAGGAACTGCCTGAAGAGCTCAGAGACAGAATTGTGGCAAGGCACAGATCTGGCCAAGGTTACAAAAAATTTCTGCTGCACTTAAGGTTCCTAAGAGCACAATTGCCTCCATAATCCTTAAATGGAAGATGTTTGGGACGACCAGAACCCTTCCTAGAGCTGGCCGTCCGGCCAAACTGGGCTATCGGGGGAGAAGAGCCTTGGTGAGAGAGGTAAAGAAGAACCCAAAGATCACTGTGGCTGACCTCCAGAGATGCAGTCGGGAGATGGGAGAAAGTTGTAGAAAGTCAACCATCACTGCAGCCCTCCACTAGTCGGGGCTTTATGGCAGAGTGGCCCGACTGAAGCCTCTCCTTAGTGCAAGACACATGAAAGCCCGCATAGAGGACTCCAAGATGGTGTGAAATAAGATTCTCTGGTCTGATGAGACCAAGATAGAACTTTTTGGCCTTAATTCTAAGCGGTATGTGTGGAGAAAAGCAGTCACTGCTCATCACCTGTCCAATACAGTCCCAACAGTGAAGCATGGTGGTGGCAGCATCATGCTGTGGGGGTGTTTTTCAGTTGCAGGGACAGGACACCTGGTTGCAATCGAGGGAAAGATGAATGTGGCCAAGTACAGGGATATCCTGGACGAAAACCTTCTCCAGAGTGCTCAGGACCTCAGACTGGGCCGAAGGTTCACCTTGCAACAAGACAATGACCCTAAGCACACAGTTAAAATAACGAAGGAGTGGCTTCACAACAACTCCGTGACTGTTCTTGAATGGCCCAGCCAGAGCCCTGACTTAAACCCAATTGAGCATCTCTGGAGAGACCTGAAAATGGCTGTCCACCAACGTTTACCATCCAACCTGACAGAACTGGAGAGGATCTGCAAGGAGGAATGGCAGAGGATCCCCAAATCCAGGTGTGAAAAACTTGTTGCATCTTTCCCAAAAAGACTCATGGCTGTATTAGATCAAAAGGGTGCTTCTACTGAATACTGAGCAAAGGGTCTGAATACTTAGGACCATGTGATATTTCAGTTTTTCTTTTTTAAAAAAATTTGCAAAAATGTCAACAATTCCGTGTTTTTCTGTCAATATGGGGTGCTGTGTGTACATTAATGAGGAAAAAAAATGAACTTAAATGATTTAGCAAATGGCTGCAATATAACAAAGAGTGAAAAAATTTAAGGGGGTCTGAATACTTTCCGTACCCACTGTATCTACAGTTTATCAGAAATTGGATTTAGAGAAGTTTACTTTCCAAACAAAGCTGTGCTGCACATGCATTATCATCTTGTACACTTCTTCCTAACTTTTCCTTTTTTCAAACAGACCTTACATTATGTAAAACAACTACAACAGAGTTTTTACAGACTCAAACCAACATTTCCCATGTGATTACAGGGTCTTCTTGCTGGAGTATTTGCAGTAACCACTGGCCACATCCTGACCATCTGATGGGCTTGCAAGAACGGCAGACAAATATATACCAGTGTTTCAATTCCATAGCATTGACTTTTTTGTGTTGTTTGTGACAGTGTCTTGGAAATCTCCTCTCTGCAGCCTTTTTCTCTTGTTAACTTGACCTTTACAATGGAAAGGTCCCCAATGGCAGCCATGGCAACAGTTTCCATGATACAGTAAAGGTCTCTGGTGATTCCCTCTCTTTGTTTGACTATTGACATTGCCACAGCCCCTTCATCTTAAATGCATGCTTTTGTCACCCACCTTTTTGGGCAGATGTCCACAGCTGGTGTTTTCAAAGGCTGAGGAGTCACAGAGCCACAGTTATTCCAACATGATCACACTGCAGAGGAGTTTAATCCCGGAAATCCATTGCCGTTCAGAGAGCTTTTTGAATCACCATCTGTCCGTTGATTATTAAACTTGACAGTTCAGCTTTAACATAAGCTCTTCATCAGCTCTACTTGCAGAAAATTTATAATCAGGATTTTAGTCAATATTACTGAGTGATGTTGCTAAATTCTTTTAAGCAAGTACAGAAACAAAGTTCTCATTTTTTTGTGGTCAACAGTAAAACGTTTTGCCTCAACCTCAAACGGCCAGTTTGCTTATGGTTGTATACTTCAGGAAGTAAGAAATATGAGTCTGTAAATGTATTTGAGTTAAAATCAATGAGGAAAATCACTAAAGACATTCAAAATGTATAAAATACAATAATGTCCATCTGTAATGTAATTTTAGCTCTTCTCTGAGAGTTTATATTCAATAAATCCTATGCCATTTTAAATGGGCTTTCATGTCTGTGGGTTAATTGCAAACACATGTTAGTGGGGGAGATGTTTCAAGTTTCAAGCCTCCTCAAGCATTTCAGTGGTGGCAGCATCTGGTTCTTATTTTACATTATATGATTTTTGTCTGCCATTTTGCAAGGGCCTTGTGTAGGAGACATTTTCTTACGAAGTTCAAAATGTGTTCAAGTTTGCCTAAAATGTTGAACTAAACCGACAGTGTTTGTCATTACAGTTACTCTTGCAATGTGTGGTTGTTGCTTTCCTGTTGCTACATTAGGCAAACATATACTTGTAACACCCTTGTTCTGTTTGGAGAGATCTATTTGAGTTTCATGAAATTAGGCAGTGAAAGCCTTAAGAAGGTGTTTTATTTGAAAGTTTGAATTTTGATTTTTAAAATGTATTAGAACAGTTTTTAATAATTTTATTTTTTTAATAATTATTTTGTATATAATTTCGGTTTCTTGCAAATGGAAAAAAAACAAACAAACATGGAAAGCCGTTTTAGTAAATGGCAGTGTTGAATAATACAACAATAAAACTTCAGTTACACTTTGTCATTGGAATCTCACAAAACACAAGCTTTTAGAATCACATATTAAGCCAAAGATGCAAAAGCTGTGTCAAAACTGAGTTGTTTTTTGTTTCATATGACTATTTATTTAATTAATTTCTTTTTATTAGTTTATTTATTTATTGACATCATATACGCATTCATCATTAGTCTAATTCAGAAATGTTGTATTGGTAGTTCGCTGACATCAGGCTTTGAGACACAATTGTACTGAAGACAAAAAAAAAAAATCACCGTATATGCTTACACGCCCCTTTTTTACAGACACTCCCTCCAGTTAAATCGCGGATTCAGTAAAGAAAGACTACACTTTATCTAGCAACACATCCGTATTTCTCGTGCGCTGACAGCTTTCTGCATCTGCCACAATCTCGTAAGTTGATTTCAGTATTCTGTTTTTACGTCATACCGCTCTTAAAACTCACTGGCTGCATAATAAAGAATAAATTAATGGAATATTTTTTACTGTCTTTAAGTAGCAATATATGGTAGCATATACATGTTATTCTGCTCACATAGTAACGCGGAGTTTGCAAAATATTTGTTATCCAGAAGTGAACGCTGTTTAATGAACGCCACGTTTCCATCTTCATAAGACAAAGTCCAAGCTATTAGTTTGCTGTCCGTAGTGAAGTTGTACAGTCATTTCTGCTCATAAAAGTGAAAGACTTTGATTACAGTAAAGTACAGCAGAGAAGAAAGGACAAAAAATCTCATTGCTATACTGTTATTTTTGTTTATGGGAACAATGTTATACTGCTATACCAACTTTATATAGGTTGTTTATTGTGTGTGTGTGTGTGTGTGTGTGTGTGTGTGTCTGTGTCTGTCACATCTATAATGTAACAAAACACATATTTTTCAAATGAATGCTTTTATGTGAATGTTTCTGGAGAAAGACTGGAGTAATGACTGCTGAAAATGTAGCTTTACCATCACATCAATAAATTACAAAGTACTATGATATTTCACAATATTATTTTAAATGGAGTCTTGGTGAGCATAAGACTTTTTTTAATTTAAGAAATCATACATATAATCACTGCATTTTTTTCACAACATCAGAGCCTTTGGCTGTTAATTTGACTGAAACAGGCCAAACTAATAATATAATGACATGGTCCAATAAATTTACTCAAAGAGCCTTTTACATCTGCTGCAGGAAATATTTAAACATACATTTGCATGGACTTTGTGGTTTCTGTCCTACAAAGCGATGTCCTATATGCAGAGCTGGGTAGATTGCTTACAAATTGTAATCCGTTATTGATTGCAAATTACATGACAAAAATTGTAGTCAGTAATGATTACACATTTTAGGTAATATATCAGACTACTTTCAGATTACTTTTGTCCTAACTCGTTTATCACATTGATTTAAACAGAATAATCTTGCACCATAATAATGTAAAAATTATTGTGTGAATAATATGTAATCATGTAATCAATAAAAAAGTAACTGTAGTCTGATTACGAGTAGTTTAAAATGTAACTTACTCTAATTACAAGTGCTTAATTTTTGGAATCTGGTTACATAATCCAGATTACATGTAATCAGTTACTACCCAGCTCTGCCTATATGTATAATAGTTCAAATGAAAAAACAACAAACAAAAACCCATATGTGTTAGCTGTAGATGGGCTGCAATGGCAAGGAGGCATTCACTTTTACTGTAGAATGCAGGATGTATTTTTTATTGATTACTATTTAAAAATTCTAAGAGCTTGTTAAATGTTTCTTTTCTGAGGTAGCATGTAAATCAAGTTTGTAACCTTTATCATGTGTTTCTCTTCCTTATCAGCTGTGTGTTGTAGTCAACACTACGATGACTAAGATCCTCTTTTCGAAGGCTCAAAGTCTTATCTATCCTGTCACACACGCACATAGGTGTGATGTATGGTGCATTACATTTGCATCTGAGTTTTTGCATGTGAGTAAATGGCGCAGATAGTTCCCATGCTGTACCAGATTGTGTTTTATGGAAGTCAGTGATTCCGGAATCACTGACGTCAGAAAATTCAGACTTCATATAGTTCTCAAGCAATAACCAGGAGTGTTCTCACAGGAACAGAAACTTCTTATTTCTCTAAAGCCTATTTCGCTTCTCCATTGCTAGTGCATTAGACATTTCTCATTTTCCCAGTATGACGTAATGCACTGAAAAGACCTTTTATCCTAAACCTTTTATCTTCTGCACCCCCTTCAGTCACTATGGTGTCCCATAAGGAGTTTGAGACTGCAGGGAAAGCTCCTGGTCTGCAGATATGGCGCATTGAGAACATGGACCTGAAGCCAGTGCCTAAGAATCTTTATGGCAACTTCTATACGGGTGATGCCTACCTTCTGCTGTACACCACCAATGCACCCTCGTACTATATACACATGTGGATGGGTAAGTGACACACCTAATGGTCTGAACAAAGTAGAAGCATTTTAGTTAGTGATGTACAATAATATGAACATCTTTTCACACCTGGTGAACCACAAACGTTTTTAGTTTGCTTTATTTAGATGAGGAAGGATGTGGCCTGTCTGTCTTTTTCATGTAATTTTGTTTTTAATGCTGCTTTTCCCATAAAACAAATGTATGCTTTGTAATGGGCCTTTACAAAGAAATGTCTTTTAGATTTTCTGTCAGTGACATCTGCCATAAACTTAAACATAAATGCACTTAAAACTTGAACTTTAGTGCTTTATACAACAGTTGGTCCATGAATTCAATTGGTTATGTGAGTCAAAAGATTTCCCCAAATATATTTCACCACCGGTTCAAGTTGGCCATCTTAATTTTGACAAACAGAAAGTTGTTTAGTAGTGAACATTACTACACTATTAATGAGAGTTCTTGAGGATGACGGTCTTTATGAATGGGTCATTGAATCATTCATTCAACCGATTCCTTCAAAAACACTGATTCATTTAGGAACTAAAGTAACTGGCTTGTGTTTGATATCACATACTCTATCACAAGAAAAGCACTTCTTTTGAACTGTTAAAAAGTATGTTCTATACTGTATAGTATGAATTTTTGTAGTTATCCAGACAAAACTACATTCATCATGTTGTCATTGTCATGTGACTTAGCAGCAGTTGTGTTGCATTACTGACATTCACAAATCCTCTGCTGTGTCCTCATGGGATAGTAAGTTTCAGAATCTTGTTGGAAATAGTAGGTCATCCGGGGACATTTTGTTTACTTTTTATGAATACTGTGAATTCTCATGAGCTTCCACCATTAGCTCACAGAAATATAAAGAATTCTGAAAGTGCACTTATTTTCTGCTAATTACTTATGACAGCCCCTCCTACCTTTAAGGAGAAGTTCTTTTGATCAAGTACAGATGGCATATCTCAGAGGGGTAGTCACTTAAATGATATTTAGTCACCTCCACAGACTTTAGCATGCCTTCACTTATTTTCGTGGCAATGCATCAACCGTTGGCTCTCAGCCCATTTAGGTCTATGTGGCCTCCTGTTTAATTCCAGAGCCTGATCAGTAAGATGCCGTTTTTGTTCCACCCAGTGGTTTGAACTTACTTGTTTTGCTCACAGACATGCCCCAAACCATAGTAGTTCTTAGACATGTGAATGGAGCTGTAGTGTGGGAAGAAAAAGTTTATTTGAGGACACAGAGTGGAAAATCTCATAATATGCTCCATGTGGCCTCTTTGGGGTTTATATTTGGTTTTTATTTTGTTAAAGACAGATCCACTGCTAATGCTGCTTGGCAAGTGAGGTCAGTTTGAAAGTTCCTGTAAGATGCAGGTTTTTAATTTGCTTTATTTAGATGAGGAAGGATGTGACCTGTCTGTTTCAGTTTTATGTCATTTCATTGTTAATGCTGCATTTTCAATAAGAGAGTGCTAGGTTATGTTTAACTCTTGAGAAATTTAAGTTGTGTAATGGGCCTTTACAAAGAAATGCTCTTTATATTTTCTACCAGTGACATCTGCCATAAACTTAAACATAAATGCATTTAAACCTTTACTGAGGTGCTTTATTTATAACAGTTGGTCCATGAATTCAGGTGGTTGAGGAATTTTATGTGAGGCAAAAGATTTCCCCAAGAATATTTTACCACCAGTTCAAGTAGGTCACCTGAATTTGCCACGTTGACAGTTTGAGTGTATTTTGCAGGACAGAATCATATAGCCTGAAACATGTTTTAACTGTCTTTTGTATGCAGTTTTTTTTTATAAAAGTTGGATGTGTCCATAATAAAGAAGCAATACAATTTTCAAAAGTAAAAGTGAAAAACGTATTTTCCTTACACATTGAATACATGAGAGTCTACACATCATTATTTTCAAAAAAGACAAATGTATGATGTATCATGATGTTTCATGTATTATCATGAATTATTTATTCATAAATATGGTTCTAGTGTATCACGTGATATTTTACAACCTGAACTAACCTTGACTTGTCAGAAGGGAGCCAAATTGTTTGATATTATAAGAGACGTATTTATCTTACTGACATAACAGGGTTATTAATGATAACTATAACTATTAAAAAAATCTTTAAAATAACAAAGAAATGAAATATAACATAAATATTATATAAAAACTTAAAAGAAACAAATTTGGTTATTTAATTTAGTGCATTTGTTTAAATTAAAGCTAAATAGAATAAAAAAAACTTACAAAAGCACAAAAAAAAAAAGGTGAAAAAAAGATCTAATTTAAAATGTAAATAAAAATGACTAAAAATAGTTTATAAATAATACTGAAATAGCCCTGTTACACACAAGGGTCTTCAATGGGAGTTGTGTTTTAAATATTTAATAAGCAATGAAGCAGTTATGTTAAAATATTTGTATATTATATTTTGTATTACATTTATTGCATTTATTTTAAATTACATATTATATTACAGACTACTTAAGGTTTACATTTTCTTTAAATGAGTCTTTTTTTCATGGCTATTCATCATGTATTCTTCAAAAAATCTAAAAATAAATTTTAATGTAGACAAAACGTGCATAATTTAACAGATGTCAGATGTGTGAATTGCATTATATATATATATATATATATATATATATATTTTTTTTTTTTTTTTTTTTTTTTTTTTTAGTAGGACGGCACAAACAAGCAAGCCTTCTCACTAATTTTCCTTTGATCATTTCCCTCTCTTTCAGGGAATGAGTGTTCTCAAGATGAAAGTGGAGCTGCAGCTATCTTCGCCACACAGTTGGATGACTTTCTCGGAGGTGGTCCGGTTCAGTTCCGTGAGGTCCAAAACAATGAGTCGCTCACCTTCCTGGGCTACTTCAAGTCAGGCATCAAATATAAGGTAAACTTACCTTTACTTTAATGACCCTTCTCAGAATCTGAGTTCATTATTAACTTGCAGTGAGAATGCAAATGTAGTCTTCCTGCTGGGTTTACTTTGTAGAAGCACCAGGGTGGAATCAATTATGGCTCTAAAACATCTATTACTGTTTAGTCATGCCACATTCTTTCCATTACATTCAGCAATTTGCTTAGCTCAGTAAGTTTGCATGGCTCTTTAAGAAGCACTCTGCTGAGTGGTTTGCATTTAGTTTTTTGCTTGTTTTTAGTTTTTATTGTGGCAATTATCCCACTATCATTTTATGTAATGGAATGAGTGAACTGTCTTTCTTGACTCCTCAGCAAGGTGGGATTGCATCTGGTTTCCATCACGTGTTGACCAATGATGTGGATGTGAAGCGTCTGCTGCACATCAAGGGGAGGAGAGCCATCAGAGCTACTGAGGTGGAGATGTCCTGGAAGAGCTTCAACAAAGGAGACTGCTTTATCGTAGACTTGGGGAAGGTATAGATAACTAAACCTGACCAGACTGAAAAACTTTTCATTTTATTTATATACCTATACCAACTAGAGCCACCATATGAATATTATAAAATATGCTAAATATTTTACTATTATTTTTTAATGTACACTACAGTTCAAAAAGTTGGAGGTCAGAATTTTCTGTAGCCCATTACTCCAAATCATTCTAATATTCTAGTATTCACAAAACATTATATCTTACCCTTAAGAGTTCTCCTAAATAGCAGTAAAAGTTTTTAGAAAAACATTCTCTCTTGAAATCTTTTCACAGAGCTGCTGAGACAAACTTTTACAAAAGAATAGAGAGGAGTCTTACACTAAGAATAATGGATGATGTCAGCATACTTACTAACTATGCACACTGTGATTGGCTGGTACTAGGGGAGGAGTCTCTGTCAGTATTCGAATTGTCAAAACCTATAAATGTACTTCATATTTTTGTCTTGTCCTTGATATCATTGAGAAAACCTAATTCTAAGATAAAAGCTTATTTTACAATGATCAGTGAATTCGGTGTACCAAACAATCACTAAGCAAAGAATAATTAAATATCTAGCCGAGGAAATTAATATTTTTTTTTACCTTTTATGGGCATTTTTTACCTTTATAAAGCCATTATTTTTTCTGAAAGTGTGCATTATTGTACTGTACTGGTTTAAAAGGTAACTGTAATGGTGCCTGTTGGTCTCTACTGATAATTGGTCACCTTCTATTGTTGGCTTGTTAAAACCACTAAACCTTAATGGAACATGTCCCAAAACACACTACAGGAAACCATTTTTTAAATGGTTTTAATGGTTAAAAGTTGATGGTTTGTACAGTTTGTAATGGTACTGTTTGTAGTGGAAATTATTAGAACTTCTGTGATTTGTTTTTTTCAACACTTCGTGATTTAGTCTTAGTGACTTAGGAGTCCTCTTCACTACTCCTAACATCTCACAGATTTAGGAGCTAGTTTTGGCACTAAAACGCTTTGTAAAGTATTCTTAGAGCAAAAATGGAGTCCTAAATTTAGGACTGACTCGCACATTATTTTTACGATTTTCTCCTAAATTGGCAAGTTATGAGCTACTTTTAGCCTTAAGAGGTTTTGTAAATATGGGCCCGATTTGGTTCTTAAGAAACATTTCTTCTTATTAATGTTCTTCTTGTAACAGTTGTGCTGATTTCTTTACCGAAAAAAACATTTTTGTCAGTTTAATTCAATGTAATGCATTCTTACTGAATAAAAGTATTATTATTTTTTTCCAAAATAAAATCTTACTAACCCTAAAGTTTTGAATAGTAGTGTACAATTTAGTAATTTTAAAGACACTTTTCTCATTTACCATCAGGACATTTATCAGTGGTGCGGCAGTAACTGCAATCGTTTTGAACGTCTAAAGGCCTCCCAGTTGGCCATCGATATCCGGGACAATGAGAGGAACGGCAGGGCCAAGCTGACCATGGTGGAGGATGGGGCTGAACCAGATGCTCTGACTAAAGTGAGTAAAAGATTTAAGGGCTACTTCTCCTGTAACAACTTCTGCCCAACCACCATCTGATGTACTGAAAAATATGGGTAGATTTCCACTTTAAAGCTGACACTATACAAGATATGCCTGTTTTTGTAAAATGAAATACACGGGTACATTTTCATGGATGCTGAATAACCAAACATTAAGGTATGGACATCATCAACCAGGCCTGATGTAAAATTTGGCACAATGGCTTGCTTGTTTTTGTTCTGGCTCTGACTTGTGTGTTGTGTTAATGAGAAAGCATCCATTATGCGTTTAATGAGAGAGGATGAGTTTTGCATGCCAGATATTCAGACTGCTATCAGGTCATTCAGCACAGGGTTCAATTTTTGGTCCACTTGGCATCAGATAAGTGTTAGAAATAAAGCCCTGCTGTTCCCATATGGACTTTAATCCTGTATTTCCTCTCGCAGGTTCTTGGGCCCAAATCCAGCATCGCCCCAGCAACTCCCGATGATGATGAAGTGGAAACCTCCAACAAGAAGAAGGCAGCATTGTATATGGTAATAAAGTTTATGATCTCTATTTACATTTTAGCTCAGTTCCAAATATTTACCATTAATTATTTATGTGGACTGCTGTACATGTATAGCTGACAGCTGTAAAACCTAAAATACTGTCTAAATCATGCACACAAAACATTGTGTTTCTCATTATCTTTATTTCTTAAGCTTTCAACGCCTGTATTTATCTATCTACAATTCATGCCTGATTTCTGTCCTGTGGTTTATCATTATTATTGTAGATTTCAGATGCCTCTGGCTCCATGAAAACATCTGTTGTGGCCCAGACTAGTCCGTTCAAACAGGAGATGCTCTCCCTAGATGAGTGCTATATCCTGGACAATGGAGTTGATAAGAATGTGTTTGTTTGGAAAGGTGTGTTTCAGTGTGCCTGAGTTGTTAACTATAACAGATCATATTTTCTCTCCTAACACACATTTCTGCTCTTGTTGTGCATATTTCACTGGTGCACATTTTTTCAAAGAACTCAAAATGTAGTAACTTACTGCATTTCAAAACAATTTGAACTTTATTTTTCAGCTGATGTCATATAGACCATGCAGGCTATCAAAGGGATAGTCTACTTAAAAAATTAAATATTTACTCACCCCCAAGTTGTTCCAACTCAAGTCGTCCCAAACCGGTATGACTGACTTTCCTTTGTGGAACACACACACACAAAAAAACGTGTGAAGAATGTTGGTTACCAAACCAAAGAATGTTTCTGTTCCACCAACTTCCATAGCATGGAAAAAAAAATATGGTAACACTTTGCAATAAGGTTCATTAGTTAACATGAACTAAGAATGAACAATATTTCTACAGTATTTAATAATCTTAGTTATTGTTAATTTCAGCATTGTGAACTAACATGAAAAAACAACGAATGACTGTATTTTTATTAACTAACATTGCATTGTTCATTGTTCGTTTATGATAGTTAATACATGACACCATTGTAATACTATGGATGTCAGCTGGACCCAAAACCGTTTGGTTACCAAAATATCTTCTTTTCTGTTCCACAAAAGAAAATAATGCATACAGATTTGGAACAACATGAGGGTGAGTATTGATGACCGTAACAATTTTCATTTATAGGTGGATGATCCCTTTAAATTAATGTTATTCAGTAGCCGATAGTATGAATATGTTTAGACACTGAGTCTGCCCTATAACGGTTGTTATATCTTATTATAGAGATGTCAGACTGATACCATCTTTGTGTTTCTTTCCATAATGCTGACATGCAATGCAGGTCGCTAGAGGCCCTTTGTTTAAATGTGCCACATATTTTTCATAAAATGAAAGAGCTTCATTTAGCATATGCCTCTGTCTTCCCTTTGCCAACAGGACCAAATGCAAATACATCTGAACGCAAAGCAGCTATGAAAGCAGCAGAGCAGTTCATCAAAGAGAAGAACTACTCTAGTAAAACACAGGTACATATATAATAAAGATTTGAAACAAATAATATTGACAATTTTACTCCGGTTCGATTCCCAAATCAGCAGGAATTGAAGGTGGGCATTGTGAATGAACAGGGCTCTTTCCACCTTCAGTACCATCACTGAGGTGCCCTTGAGCAAGGCACTGAACCCCCAATTGCTCCCTGGGCGCTGGAGCAATGGCTGCCCACTGCTCTGGGTGTGTGTTCACAGTGTTTGTTCACTTCTCACTGCTGTGTGTGTGCACTTGGATGGATTAAATGCAGAGCACCAGTTTCGAGTATGGGTCACCATACTTGACAATACGTCAGTACGTCAATACGTCACTTTCTTGTTTGTAGAAATCTGCATTTAGAACGATTGCAAACGATTACAAAAAAATGTAGATACTTATACGTACTGATGTCATATAATATCTTACAAAAAATGATAAATTATGAAGATATGTTTACTACATACTTCATGGTTTGTGTATGTATCTGAAGAACTAGTGTCATATTTACTGATGCTTAACCTTCAATACTTGACGCTGTAGATCCAGGTGCTTCCTGCAGGGGGCGAGACCACCTTGTTCAAGCAATTCTTCTCTAACTGGAAGGACAAGGACCAAACCACTGGTCCTACCAAGGCCTACACCATTGGCAAAATAGCCAATGTGGAGCAGATTCCTTTCGATGCTTCAAGCCTCCACAACAACAAGGCCATGGCAGCTCAGCACAACATGATTGATGATGGATCTGGAAAAATCCAGGTAAATTTCATTTTGGTCATCAAAATTAAACTTATTCACAGTGACATACACCACCATTCAAACGTTTGAGGTTGGTAAGGTATTTTAGTGTTACAAAAGATGTCATCAAGATGTCAAATAAGTTATTTTGAGCTTTCTTTTCTTTAGAGACGCCTGATCTTGCAGACCCCAATGTAATAGCAGTGTGTGTGTATATAGAGTTAATAAACATGATTTAGGTCTACTGTAGTTCAAAATGTTTACCAATTCTAGCAAATAAAGTGAATGTCCTGTCTTATTATGTATGTACGTATATATAAAGTATTTTTGTCTTATGAGAATAGTATTTAAAAAGATGGAATTAGAAATCATAAACAAATCCAATGCATTCTTGCACTGGCAGTTATTAAAATTAAAGTTGGACCCTGCTAATACTTATAAAAAAAAGGAATAAAGTAAGGAAATATTTTTTAATCAGCCTGTCATTAACACTGCCTGTCATGTTTGTCTGAGTCAGATCTGGCGTGTGGAGGGAGGGGACCGTGTCCCAGTGGATCCCTCTTCTTATGGTCAATTCTTTGGGGGAGACTGTTACCTGATCCTCTACAGTTATAAACAGGGAAGTAGGGAGCAGCATATCATCTACACCTGGTCAGTCCATATACGCTTATAGTATATTATAGTATGTTATCCATATGAACAAAGAGTCATTATTGCTCACATGCAACGTATTACAGGCAAGGGCTGAAGAGCACTCAGGATGAGCTGGCAGCTTCTGCCTTCCTTACAGTCCAGCTGGATGATTCCATGGGAGGAGCTCCAGTGCAGGTGAAAATAATCAGTTTGTGGAATAAACAGCATTTTGAAAAAACATATAATAGGGTCATTCCGTGTCAAATCAACCAAATTTCAAAAACCTCCCTGGCTCAAATTTTTGATTTTGCTAATAGTTTTTCTAAGGAAAGACAGACATGTATAGTGATGAAAGCCAAAATATAAAATGTCATGAATGAATATTTACTGAGTAATCCACTATTTTGTAGATGGGGGTCAAAATGGCAATTTTCATCTTAGATTCAGAGTCAAGTTACAGGGAGGTAAAAATGACTTCAGAAAGATGTATGCATCAATATCTTTTTTTTTTTTTTCACAGAGATTGGTAGTTCTATTAGTAAAATCTGTTGACTTTAGCAATCTTTGTTGCATCATGTGCAAATGGTGACCATTAATAGAACTACCAATCTCTGTGTAAAAATTAGATAATGATGCTGCCATCTTTCTGAAGTCATTTTTAACCCCCTGAAACTTGACACTGAATCTAAGGTGAAAATTGCTGTTTTGACCTCCCTCGACAAAATAATGGATTACTCAGTAAATATTCATCCATGACATTTTATATTTTGGCTTTCATCACTATACATGTCTATCTTCTTCAAAATAAATATTAGCCACATCAAAAATTTGAGCCGGGGGACATCTGGTTGAGTTGACATGGAATAACCCAATAATGTTTTTGGCTAACACGGTTAGTATGCTATTTACTGATAAACTTATAAACCAATTATCAGTAGACGTCACAGTGATGTCACTTGCAGCTGCGCATAGTGGTTGCAGAAAAACACTGGTAACAAGTGGAGGTAAACAGGTAAAATCCATGGAATAAGAGAAAAATCTATATATTTGTGCCTTTTGATGGCAAAATCGGAATGCAAATCATTTTTATAGAATACTGTAGTCAAAGACGCCATTTGAAGCTAAACACAGAAGTTTAAACGGACATACTATGGTTGAAAACTGCTATGATTACTCTACTTTTAAAGCATAAACTTGATTTAAACAATAGGTCTACATTATATTCACATATGCTGTTTTTTTCAGGGGACGTATTGTATTAGCCTAACCCTAAGTAACAGCATGAAATATTATTTAAACCTATTACTATTAACATTTTTACAGAACATTTATTTTATCTTACAGTTCTGACTTTTTTTTCTCTCGCAAATGCAAGTTTATATATTCTAATTCTGACTTTATTTAATCTAGTGAGTTTGTTAATTCTAAAGGAATAAAGCCAGAAGTGTCAGATATAAACACTAAACTGAGTGGAAAAGAGAGAACAAGTTGTTTTTCCTTATTAGAGTTGTGAGATATAATCATGGAAGTGCGAAAATAAATTCAGAATTTTGAAATATAAAATTAAATTTACCTTTTAATCTATGGCTCCATAGACTACCACTGAACCGCCCACAAAAAAAGGTCATCCCTGTTTCAGATCTGTAAGACTATCCCAATATCTAACAATATTTTGCTGAATAACAGTGCTTATCACTGGGTGATACATTCTTGTAATATGCGGAGAACATGTTGAAAATTACATCTAATCAATATAATCTATAATCTTTTTAAATTGAAGTATTTTGTGCCGTATCTGTGTAATTCTCTAGTTGTAAAGGCTATCTCTCCTGGGTTTCCTGCAACCATGCTGTGCGCACATCCCGAATGTTTACAAACTGATAATTGGTCAATAGGGTACAGGTTTAGGTTGTACATTTTTGCATGAACCAACTTGTACAATTCTTTATGATTTCCAAATCTTGTATGAATTGTTACGTGTTCTTGTGGCACTTGATTGGGCAAGCCTATAAAAGTCCAAGAAAGCCAAGAAATTTGCTGTTCCTTTGAGGGTAACCAGGTTGCGATCTTGATCAGAAGAGCCATTAAATTACCCTAGTTTGTCTGTTGTGATTTTATCAGTTGTAGTTACAATAACAAAAACTAAACATTTTATCCATCCCAATAAACTGCTCAGGTGCGAGTGACACAGGGTCAAGAACCCCCTCATCTGATGAGTCTGTTCAAGGGCAAACCTATGATCATCAGTAGTGGAGGCACGTCCCGCAAGGATGGCCAGACCAAGTCAGGCAGCATACGCCTCTTTCACATCCGACAGAGCTCTTCTAGAGCCACACGTGCTGTAGAGGTCAGTCAGAGTCTGGACACTGTCATACATATGGTGTAGTGTTTCTCATTAATCACCAATAACTTCCATTATAGGTTGAACCATCTGCATCAAACTTAAACACCAATGACGTATTTGTGCTGAAGACAGCAGATTGTGTGTTTGTGTGGAAAGGCGCAGGTGCCAGCGAGGAAGAAATGGTAGCGGCAAAGTATGTTGTAAGTGTGCTGGGAGGAAAATCCACTGATGTGGCCGAGGGTAAAGAACCAGGTGAGATTCTACCATGTTTTTTTTGTAATGCACTATATTACCTCCTTTCTTACATAGTTCTCTCTTCAGCTGGATTCTGGTCGGCTCTGGGTGGGAAGAAAGAATACCAGACATCTCCAACTCTACGAAATATGGTCAAACCACCACGTCTGTTTGGCTGCTCCAATAAGACAGGCCGGCTAATGGTATGTGACAGTCACCGAAACACACAGGCATGCAAGAGAATACCTGTGGTTTGTAAATATGCTGACTTCATGGATTGAATGTCTTGTTTTTTTCTCAGGTTGAGGAAGTTCCTGGAGACTTCACTCAGTCAGACTTGGCTACCGATGATGTCATGTTGCTTGACGCCTGGGATCAGGTGAGTTGATGCACAGTATGTAGTCCAAATTAATGTAGTTCAGACCAGTGGTTCTTAACCAGGGGGTCTCAGCAAACTTCAAATGGGGCTTCAGGATGAATAATTTGTTTCCCAGATCTTACATGTTCCCTCATTTTTATTTATTAATTCATTATTTATAATAATATAATAAATGTATTAGTGCTGTGAAATGATAAATTACGATTAATTGCATCCAAAATATAATTTTATGTTTACATACTATATGTCTCTGTACTGTTTATATTTATTATGTATATATAAATAAACATACATTCAGGTATATATTAAGGAAAAATATTTTAGATTTATATCTAAAATATTTATATTTATTTATAATTAAATTGTATACAGGTGTAAATATAAATATAAAAATATTTTTTAACATATACATGTATGTGTGTGTATTTATATGTACATAATAAATAGACAGAGTAAACACACATATAGTAAACATAAACTTTTATTTTGGATGCGAGTAATCACAATTAATCGTTTGACAGCCCTAAAATGTATAGATTTTTAGATCTAGGAACATCATGGAAAATAATAAAATCTTAAAAAATTATGGAGATATATTAATAAATACACATTTTTTTTACTATATTAATACAATATTATAATACTATACAGATTGTTAAATGTTACATGTTTTTAGTGGTTGAAAACCAAATGTTGGTCACTTTGTATACAACCAATATTTATTTAATTTAAAGAACAATGTCTGAAGAATAAATAATTTTGAAATTAGATTTGTATCTTGTTTCCCTCTATCAAAACAATTATATAGGACATACCTGTCTGCGTGTTAAAATGCACTGACATAGTCAAGTTGAAGCACGTTATCTTTCTCTTAGTAGTCTATTTATAAGATTCTAAATTTAAATCAGTTTCAGGTATATTTGGAAAAAGGGATTTTGTTCATTTCAACAGCTTCTGAAGCTACCAAGAGTTTAAACATGCAGTATTGTAACATGTTTGAAACAAATCCCAGGCCTCATAGGGTCATTATATCATCAGTATCATTGCTTTCGCCACACATTGCATTCACATCAATAAACCAAGATTTGCCTCACCAGGATTAATTACTAGAATTTATTTTCTTTTTGACTATTAAAAATGGGTAGGATACTACAATTTGGACATGTAGCTCCACAATATCTCGATGTCTCTGGGATTAAACCATGCAGGGCCTTAAAAATGAAAATTCCAAAAGAAAAGTTTCTTAGTAAACAGAAACTAAAATAATAGATAGAAGATAAAAGATAGTTTCTAGTTTCAACATTAATTATTCTGCAGACATTCCACTTTAAATACAAGTATCAGCTGTACACAAACTGACCAACATTTGGTTTTCAACCATTAAAATTGATAATATTCAACAATCTGAAAATGGAGCCTTTTGGAGATTGAATAATATAGGGCCTTTTAAAAGTTTATTAAGAACTATAATCTTAATCATATTGTGATATATTTAATACTTCTTTAGTTACAGGCACATAAACTTTGCAAATAGAATATTTATGGCGCTCAGACAGGTATATTCAATGCGGTTTTGATAATACGAAATGAGATACATCTCTAGCTTCAACATTATTTGTTCTTCAGACATTCCTCTTTAAAAGAAAGGTAGTATCATATTTTTGCAAAATTACTCACATTTGGTTTTTGACCACTAAAATGTGTACAATTTAACAATTTACTCCTGGAGCCATATTGAAATTCCAGTATCTTTGGAACCTAACCATATTGGGCCTTAAATAAAGATGCAAAAGGAAAGTTTGTTAAGACTTAATATCTAAAAGACCATTAATATATCTTCAATACTTCACAGGCATGCAACCGTTACAGTTACAGGCATGCAAACTTTGCAGAGCAAACTTGAAAAGTTGCTTTTACACATTTTTAAATGCAACAAGATTGCTAAAGTCAGCTGATTTTACTTGTGTAAAAAATTAGATGATGATAATGATGCCATCTTTCTGAAGTAATTTTTACCCCCTTGTAATTTGGCTCTAAATCTCAGGTGAAAATTGCCATTTTGACCCCCCTCAACAAAATCAGTAAATCAGTGGATTAATCAGTAAATATTCATCCATGACATTTATTATTTTGGCTTTCATCACTATACATATCTTTCTTCAGAAAGTTTTGTTGACATGGGATTACCCTGTAATATATTACTATATTATTAAACTTTGAGTTAAACGTTTGAAAACAAGCAGTTTTGTCATTATAGCAGAAGTACCAAAAATGTCTTGTCTTGATGATGAGGGGCCTTGAGAACGACTGGTTTAGACTGTAGCTGTGTCCCAATTCAGGGGATGCATCCTTAGCAGGACACAGACTTCTAAGGCCACATATTTAAAGACTGTGAAACTGACCATTGTTAAATAGGACAGTCTAGCCTATAAAGGACCGCTGTGACAGCTGCAGCTGATGAGTGGCAGTAATGTTCGTACTGAAGTTTTGTGAAAGTTATATTCAACTGTCTGAAAACAAAAAAGGGGGTAATCTGGCATTTTTCATTGGTGCACAATGAATCTTGGGATAGCCTGGGCCATGGAGGATCCACTTGTTGCATCCTTCGTGGCTTGGGAAACAAAGAGTGCATTTCGAGGCCATAATTGAAGGAGTCCTGAAATGGGACAGCTTTTGTTGTGCCACAATGATGCATTCATTCTTGGAAAGCAGCCTTTTAATGGATGAGTTGGGACACAGATTGTGCGTAAGTAGTTAATTAGCTATAATGCTGAATAACTGCTGGTCTTTCTAGATCTTCCTTTGGATTGGTAAAGAAGCCAATGAGGTTGAAAAAACCGAGTCACCAAAAATAGGTGAGTGACATGTTTACTAAATAACTTTTACATGATAAAACATTACATTTTAAGTTTGCTGTCCTTTCTTGAGCAGAACCACTCACATTATCCTCCATCATTAAACAGGATTAAGCATTCTGGATGCTGATTGGTCAGTACAGAATTCCGGTCATGTACCATAGTCTTTATAGTAACAGTTAATTGGGTGTTACAGGAATGAATCCTAAAACTTAGAAACGAGTTAGCATTTTTGAACTTTTGTGAACAGGATTTAGTTTAACACAAGACTAAGATATTTTCCATTTTATAATATGGCATTAAAAACTTTAGTAATACCCCACTTGTGATTTTTAAAGCTTTTTAAAACTTTACTTGTGTTGAAAAAGGCAATTACTAAAAAAATGGCTAAATGGGACAAGAAAGGTTGTCAGGGACCTTAAACTTCATCATGCCCAACAAATAAACTGCTTTTATAACTAATAAAATAATAAATATAGGCTAATAGCCTTAATTAGCTTTTTACTTCTAGTGATTGTATTTAGGCTTCAAAATTCATAAAGTTTGTGTTTATTTCCGAACATTATCATGATGAGCAAAATGTGTAAGAATCACAGAGCTTTTGTTAATGAGCTTATATTCTGCAATAATCAAAAAGCCACTGGAAAACAAATGTTGAGAAAAACAAGATGATGCTAACCTACAGGTTGACCTACAAAAATATGTCATGCCTATCCACCCTTTTCTTCCTTTAAATTTTATGGGTCTGGCTTCCGGTCTTATCCGCGTCCAGCTATTTTTAGATGTGTAAAACAGCTTGTTTTGCTGCTAGATATTGCAAATTGGTGTGTCTTACCATATTGTTTTAATGTATTATAATAATTATGAGCACACTGGTTTGTAGTGCAAACAGTTTTACCGTTTACTGCACATTGTTATTCTTCTCGTCATTTTCCTATAGCGGATAATGAACTAGAAGTCTCACCCATAGGCTTACTTCTGTGTTGAAGAAAAAGGTGGATAGCACTCTATATTCTGTATACTCTATAACTGAATATGTTCTTTGTCTGTAGCTAAGGACTACGTGGACTCTGATCCTTCTGGACGTCGTGGGCTGCCCATCACAACCATAAAGCAGGGGGCCGAGCCCCCGACTTTCACAGGCTGGTTCCAGGCTTGGGACCCAGATATGTGGGACACCGACCCTCTGGAGAGAATCCGAGCTGGCTTTTAAACCCAGAACTGTTCCATCTTCTTTTTTTTATATAAGCACTTCTTGTTCCTGTGCAATAAATTGCAACTTTCCCTGGTTTTAAACAATCTAATCATTGGTGTAATGCCCGTCTCACTTAAATGTCCACTCGAATTAATTTCTTACATTTTTTTAATAATGGAAAATTGTTAAAATTGACAGATTCCAGAGACAGATTACATATCCTTAGGTTTATTGAACCTAGTCCAGTAAAATGGATTTTGGGGGTATTCAACTGTTCAACCAGAACCAGCTATCATAATAGAAGAAATCTACCAAAATGATTAGCACTCATAAAATTGGATAAAGTAAGGTTACCCTGTTACTATTGTTATTTTCTCAAGTCTTTTGGCTATTTATTTCTGCAATTATGGCTTTCTAACATGTTAGCATTATAAAATGTGTGGCAAACTTGATGACTATTGTTTTTACACACAAGCCATTGATATCCAGTAGTCGACGTTTGAAGTTCACCATAGTTGTCCTAAGAAAAGAAACCATGGTTTGGTTTTAGGACAACTTTGATGAAAGGTTTTCATCCACTTCAAATGCTGACTACTATATTTTCAGCTTGTATGATGATGTTATGTTGGACTTTAATAAATTGAGATTTTGAGAAGATAAACTTACTGAATGTTTACTATTGTTATACAGTAGTGAGCACAACTGTGGTTGTGTAATGGTCAGTACTTTTTAAAGAGGAAATTATTGTTTTCATTCTGCAAGACACATTAAATTGATCAAAAGTGACAGTAAAGACTTTTATAATGTTACAAAAGATTTATTGTTCAAATAAATGATTTTAAGCATTTATTTTTTATTTTAAGCAGTTAATCAAAGAAAATGATAGTTTCCACAAAAATATTAAGCAGCACAAGGTTAATTATACACACACACCACACACACACACACACACACACACACACACACACACACACACACACACATTTATAATATTAAGAAATTATCTGTTGTACTCCTCCTCAGTTAGACTTTAAACAGGATCACTGGGATTCAGCTATATGAGTCATAGGTGTTGTTTAAGTCTAACACAACTACGCCACTGTTCTCTTTTGCTATGTAGCGACCTCTCTAGACAAACTAGAATGCCACATTTACCACAAACCAAGCTTAATCCACATTCAGGTTTTTAATGAATTTACACAGCAGCTACTAGCTTTTTCTTTCAAAGAATCAGTTGAGAGTATGTGTATGTGGACTCTGCTGCATTGAGGCCATCCTGTGTCATTCTCTTGAGATCTACAGCTCTTTTTTTCCAAATGTGAAAATGTGTTCATGAAGCAGCTTGTCCCCACTAGGGGAAATGATACATTACTTAACTCAACATAGCTGCTGCCCCAAAACCTGGAACTAGTAATGGACAGGGCTAGAGAAAGAAAGCAATGATTCTTCAGTAATATTCAGAAAAAAACTGCAGTCAACCTTTATTTTCAAGATCTGAGAATGTTTTTTGGATGTTGTCATCTGATTTCAAAATTTTACACATTGTGACATTTGAGGAAAAACTGGTACAGTATTTAAAATGAGTGGCTTGAAATTGAAACACATAATTGCATAATGTAATATTGTTTTTATTATTGCTCACCTATTGTAATTGTAGTTAGTAAGTGAATACTTACAGTTGGAACAGCAACAAAAGGCTAAAATGAAGCAGGTTTTTCCTATTGTAACATTTTGCATGCCAGCTGGGGACACTCTCAGACTCTATGTTGTGCCTCCAGCACAATCTGAAAAATTTATAGAATGGCATAATTTTAGCCACATCGCTAAAAGCTTGCCAGTTAATGTAAAGTATGGAAAATGATTTGTGGAGAACATCACAAATGGGAATATGACAAATATGTTTTGTATTAAAAGATTAAACAAACGTTATACATAACTCTGGAATTAAAACCGCTGCTGTTTTGCATGTCACCAATAAAAAGCTTTAAGTTTTGTGCATCTGGCCAAGAGTCTGTTGTGACGTCACGTGCACTCGTCTCGTCTGAGTTCCTGATGCAGGGTGGGTCACGTGATCATTCCCTTTTCCCTATAGTTCCCTATGAAGAGCGCAACACAGGCAGTTCACTAGGGTTTGAGACACAGCCTGTGTCGCGCTCTCAATCTCGGACAGCGCACTGGTCCACCTGGATGCCGTGACTTTCGTTTCTTTGCATTCAATACTAGCAACAGAGACACTTTGACAATGGCTGGAGCAATTATTGAGAATATGAGCACCAAAAAGTTGGTGATTGTGGGAGTAATTCTCCTTTTATTCCAGGCGTTCTCCTTTATGGTCGGAGGACTGATTGGTGAGTAGCTACTTTTACAAATACGCCTAGATTTAATAGTTTAGGGTTTGTTGGCTTTTACTGCAGAGTATGTTGCCATTCGTTCTGGTGTGCAACACTAGTTGTTTTTTAGCAGAAAAAAGGGGAGTTTTCTTCGCGTTCTAGGAAGGAGTGAAAAGTTGCGGAATGGCTTTGTTACAGTAGTGTCAAAGATGGGCGCTTATTTTCACCCCGTCGACTGGTGCGGTCTTTGTGCTGCTGCTTTCAGTGTTCCGCCTGTAAGTTTGAGAGCAGATCAGACAGACGCGACATTGATTTTTACTCGCTACTTCTTCTGAAGTCTCTTGTTTGTCCCGGGTCTCTGAAAAATGCCATGAGAAACTAAACGGAGAAAGCCTTGTTTAAACCAGCTTAAGCTTAAGTGTCTTCCATATTTATTCTGTTTGTTAAAATATTATAAACAACTTTTTAATTAATATTAAATCATAGAGAGTTCTTAATGTTTCCATTGCAGAGACACTAATAAAATTCAGAGGAAACCTTAATACAACATTAAGAAATGTTATAGACAAACAATAGACGAAGTTAGCGATGAAGTATTGTATATTACACACATTGTATATTTGTATTCTGTTGTTACATTCAGTCTGTCTACTTCTGGTCAGCCAATAAAGGGTTAAACGAGATGCATCTCTAGAACTTTTCTTTGATCTTACATCTGAACAGACAACCCCTCCTCTGTGCCCACAGGCCCTTCCAGCTCTTTCCTCAGCATTGACCTCATCAGTGTTATTTTGTTCCATTTTTTTTACAGAAACAATGAAATATTCCCTTCTATCTAAAGGCTTAAGTATTTATTTATATGTAGCTTGTTCCATTTGACACCAAATGGAAAGACATTTCCATTTTTCCTCTTTGCAACCTCAGACTTCCTTCTGATTTTGATAGGAAAGGAAATAATTCTTGGTCTCTTGCAGAATGTAGGATGAATTGTGATAAATTAGCTTGCTTTGGCTATTCTTGCCTGTGATTGATTTAATGAAGCAGGATTCCTTTGTGTTTGTTCGGTGGCTGGTGGCAGCCAGGGTAATTGAGTAGAAAGGCGCGCTGCTTCCCCTGTTATTGGACATCTTAAACACGGCATGAGGTCACCGGGCCGAAAGGCGACTATTATTTTGTGTTGGTATTTTGAAGAAGGTTTGTTCCTAGGATTGTGGGTCAATTATTAATTAAACTCAGAGATTTAATACAGCTAATTTTGTTTACTTAGCATATTTCACAGGAACAGGGTTGTACCACACAAAATGTGAACAGAGCAATTTAAAGTCCCACCCATAAGCTTTTTAAATATTAGCAACATTTTTCAAGGTGCTGTTGCTCAATTATATTGAACGAATACTGATAAACACTCCTGGAATAGAAACTGAACCTGAAGTGTCCTCAAGCTATAAGCTGGTTCACATTATCTCTCACTTCCTGGTCATTTGCACACTTTAGATGTCCCCGATGACCCAGGAAGGGTTCTATTGACTCATACTTAACAAAAATACCAGGACCAGCCTTTTGAATGGTGGAGGAAGCTTGTACTTTCTCATGCTAATGACCCCCTTTTAGTTAGTGTATCAGAGAGTAACTTTGCGAGTCTTGTATTCATTGTTTAGACCTTTGTGTTTCAGACGCTACTGTTCAAAAGTTTGGGGTCAGTAGTTTTTTTTTTTTTTTTTTTAAAGAAGTCTCTTACGCTGACCAAGGCTGCATTTATTTGATCCAAATAGTAAAACAGTAATATTATGAAATATCTTTACAATTTAAAATAACTTATTATATTTATATATAATATTTAAAGTATGTTAAAAGGTAATTTCTTCGGGTGATGACAAAGTTGAACTTTTGGCAGCCATTACTCTTCACTGTCACATTATCCTTCAGAAATAATTCTAATATGATACCCTGGACCACAAAACTAGTCGGGGACAGGTCAATCATTTAGACAATATTTGGCTGAGATACAACTATTTGAAAATCTGTAACCTGACGATGCAAAAAAATACAAATATTGAGAAAATCACCTTTAAAGTTGTCTAAATGAAGTTCTTAACAATGCATATTACTAGTTTGATATATTTACAGTAGGAAATGTATTAAATACCTTCATGGAACATGGTCTTTACTTTACTTTTATGATTTTTGGCATAAAAGAAAAACAGTAATTGATAATAATTGATACCTGTGCTACTTACGAGTGGTTTTGTGCTCCAGGGTCACATATGCTTATTATTGCTATTTTATAATTGATTATTATTGAAAATAGTTTTTATAGTTTATTTAATGCTTTAAAAAAATGTTTTTACTGTCACTTTTAATAATTTTAATGCATTCTTGCTGAAAATCATGAAATGTTCTCTGCATTTTTAGTTTTTTAAAGTATATTTTCATTTATTTTACATTTATTTGTAAAACCAGTTTCCAATTTCTGTAAGAATTTTGTGTTTTTATTTGTGTTTTAAATGGATTATACGCTGAATCATTGCATTGTGTTTTAGAGAAAACAACATTCCTGCTTGATATTTGATTACAATTTAGAAACTTTATCATATTTATAAAACATATAAAGACTAAATTTTATGTAATACTAAATTGAATTAAAATTAAAAATATTATGCTCTGTGTGATTCGAAAAGATCTTTTGTTTCTTTTATTTTTCTCAAAATGAACCTTATATTCATTTTGACAGAAACAAAAGATCTTTTTGAATCACACAGAGCGTAATATTCTATAATCTATATATTCTATAATTGGCTTTTACTTGTTTTCTCCTCCCTGTGTAGTAATGTACAAACTGTATGAATCAATACCTGAAGTTTAGTCATTAGACAGATTATTATCAACTGATTTTCAAACATGTTTCCATAGCTCCGAGCCCAACCACCGCCGTCCACTACCTGGCTACCAAATGTGTGGACACCGTGAAGACCCACCATAAAGGCTCCAAGTGGTTCATGCCATGGGGCCCTGACCAGTGCAGCAAGATCAGAGACTTTGATGAGGCCATGGCCAAGAGAATCGAGGCCAACAACATTGTGTTTGCAGTCCACATTCCTCTGCCCAACAGAGAGATGAGTGCCTGGTTCCAGTTCATGTTGGTTATTCTCCAGTTTGACATTGCCTTCAAAAGGCAAAACCAGATTGGTGAGTAATAAAAATGTGATTGATTAGGTTGTTTTGTGTGTTTGAGGATGTGCACCTCTGCCTCCCAAAAACAAAAACATGCTATCGCTATGGTTTATAAGCTTATATGAAGATCGCTATTGTGACGAAAGAGTAGGAGGGACAGGTGAACACCCGGAGGAATTTCCCATTCTATTCACTCAAAAGTAGATTGGATTTCTCACATGCTGTGAGAGGACTAACAATGATGGATGGTCTGTTTTCTCACTGTTTTGGTTGGAGCCTCAGGGACCTCAGTGAGGATTAAGTCAGCACGCAGGTAGGGGGGAACTGCTCAAGGCTTGAACACAGACAATTGGAGGATAATAAAAAGGAATGTAGTCATCCCATCTCGTTTGATTGCCATTTGAGAATTAAAATATGCATCAAATTTGAAAGATTAATGAAATATCTCCAGTAATGTTTTAGCTCATTAGACGGTTACATTCCATGAGCATTTTGTGTTTAAACCAGGTTCCTTTTTACATTTTTCTTGATTTGTCAAGTTAATGTGTCTGTTTGAACCTGACTGGCTGTGTGGACCTGCATAGCACTGTTGCCATTTAAAATCATCTGGCTGTGGGAGGGTGGGGATCTGGAACGGCTCCAAGTCTGCCCTTTCAAAGACAGGATTAAGCGGATAACACTGGCCACTAATGAAGAGCCATTGTCGAGCTAGAGCAGTCTGGGAAAGTGATCGGAACGTCTGCTACTTCTAGCAGCAGGAGCACCTTTGCTGGCTATTCAAGTCTTGAGAAATGTAGGAGGAGGTTTTGGTTCCTTAGCACATTAAATACTGCTAGTGTGGAGCTACCATGGTCTTGTTGTTGTATATCCCACCCTAAAGCACGTGCTAGTAGGAAAAAATATATATATATTTTTTTACTTGTTTGACACCACATTCTCACCATAAGTGCCTTTACTGCAAATCTTTGCATTATTAATTATGTATTCAGCACTTGAATAAACCATTTTTGTGCAGTTCAGGGTTTTGTAGCACGTTCTGGAACATGCTCTCCTAGAAGATCATCCTCAGCCAGATGTTATGTGTTTATCGTAAGTCTTGTGTGATCTTCTGCCAGCTGTTTCTCTCTCTTGTATCCTGTTCTCTGAGCAAGACCTCACAGAGTGTCAGCAGTCTTTCTAATAAGGTCCTAGCAGGAATTCATTTGGCACTCAGCATTTCACAATGGAAAATTAATGTTGTGCAGTGAGAGAGAGAGAGGCATGATACTACTTCTTAATTACAGATGGCACATTGGTAGTGTTGGGGGTAACGCAACGTACATAATCACTTTTTTTTTTTTTAAAGTAATGCATTACCTACTTTGCATGTATTAAATCTCATTTTATTAACCAATATCTTTCCTGCTGACCTCTGATGATCCAATTCAACATACTACATACATACTAATAAGCAAAAATTACTTTAGACAAGCAAGACATTTATATTTAATTTTTTAAAGTGCTGAAGAGTGTTAAACTTTTTTTTCTCCTGCATCTTTTTCTTCATGCAATTAAGAATGGCAGCACAGCTGAGAGGTTTGTTTGAGCTGCACCCTCTACAGACGTGAATTTACATTTCCTTCCGCCTGAGGCTTATTCATTTCATGTTTGGTGTAAAAAAGGGCTTTTACATTTGCTAAAAACAGAACTTTTTATATTAAGAACAAACAAGCACACCCAGCCTAGTTGAGAAAAAGTAATACACAAAGTAAAGTAACGTATTAGGTTCCATAAAAAGTAACTAAGTAATGCAAGTTGCTTACTAGTTACTTTAGGGAGTAGTGCAATATTGTAATGCATTATAATTTAAAAGTAGCTTTCTTCTGCACTGCACATTGGTGAATGCAAAGCAACTTTGTAAAGAAATTTTATGATACCAAGTCTGTCCTTTCTGGTTATTTTACCACTCAAATTGTGAAATAGTATTATTATTATTTTAAAGGTGTTTAAACACAGATATATATTTGTTTGTTTGTTTGTAAGTAACTTGCAAAAACATTTGTGCTGCATGATGCATCCTTTCATTGAAAGTTAGTACAGCTTCTAACAAAACTTGAACTAGAGTTTAAAATATGATACACTACCATTCAAAGTTTTGAAGTCAGTAAGATGTTTTTGAAAGAAATAACAATAATAATACATTTATTCAGCAAGGATGCATTTAATTGATCAAAAGTGACAATAAATAGTTACATATGTCTCTCAAATGTCCCACAAAAATATTAATCAACACAACAGTTTTCAACATTGATAATAAGAAATGTATCAAATCAGCATTTGTTGAGCACTAGTAGTGTTCTAAAAAAACCTTTTTTGTCTTGTTTAAGGCACATTAGTTTGAATACATTAGATAAATATCCAAATCAGTCAGCACTTTATATTACATTATTTCTCTCAGCACAGATTCTGAAGACTTTGGCCAATGAACTTGATGTTGTTTGTAATATTTTATAAAACAAATTGCCATCTAGAAAATCCTTACAATGGCTAAACTAAAATGTAATGCAAATTTGGATTGCAGGTAAAGACATTTTTATATTCTATAATTGTATACGTTTATAATATAATGTATTTTTTTTTTTGATCGAATCAGCTGGATTAGATTAAATGTAAATTGATGCTCAAAAAGTTCACCAATCCAAAATGGTGTAATTCTGCTCACAAGACGTACAGAATCCCTGTATACCTGCAGTTTTGCTTTGCTGAATGTTCAGGCTATTCTAATGGATCACATGACTATCCCGAGGATCACCAGTCCCTCTGCTTTCAGTGGAGTGCCGTTGGTTCTCTTTCTCATCTCTCTGGCCCAAGCAGCACAGTTTGGCTGGTCTCCAGCAATAACACAGCTGTTGAAATGGCTTAGTCGCCGGGGTGATGCGCGCTGCGCCCAGGCGGAATGTTTGTGTGTGCTAAGCTGACATTCAAAGCTCTTTGGCACAGCCGCTCATAGGTGGGGGCCACTGCAGACACACTGAAGGAGAGAGGACTAGGCTAATAATGTCTGCCCCTCTCTCCCTCTCTGTTCCTCCTGCCCCTCCCCCCATAAAGCTCAGCCCTCCATGTGCAGGAATTCTCTTTAGTGCTCTCCAGCTTGTTTCATAACACAACAAGGATCTCTTTAGAGAAGTGAAGTGGAACTCACAAGGCTGTGCAAAGCGATCTAAACCATTAGCCCCTTTTCCCAGCTACCTCCTGCTTTCCCAAAGCTGAGGAATATCACACCACATGACTCTAATACTTTGACAATCCCTAATGCAAAGTTGAACCTGTGAGTGAATTTGATCATGTGTATATATATACCTGCTGATGTGTTGAAAGAGGTGTGTGTATGTGTGTGTGAGAGAGGTTATGATTGGCTTGAATAGGATGTCCATGGATAAAATGACTCCCAGGTTACCTTGAGCTACTTTTAGCCACACTATGATGACAAAAGAGTTATTCATGAGAATGGTATGGGATGCCATACATCTGTCATTTCACATGCCTGCATTTGGCCTTGTCCATAAAAGACCAATATTGTTCTTCAGTCAGCAGGTGCTCATTTAATTTTCCAGATGTCAGGGTTTTGAAGAGATTACTCAAAAATGACCTGCAGTGATCATTTACTCACCCTGTTGTTGTCACCACAAGCCTATGCGACTTCTTTTCCTGTAAAACACAAAAGGTGAATTTTTTTTTTTTTTTTTTTTTTTTTTTTTTCAGGGTTGTCAAAATCCATATGCCAGAACAAAAGTAATAGTGGTTAAAAAGTAAAACAGTAAAAGTAAAGTGGTCAGTAAGACTCGTACATTGTATTCTAAGACTTCTGTTGTCATAATGATTGTGTGAGACTGATTTTAACTTATTCACTGAGAATCGTGCACTTTGTAGTCTGATCATTTCAGTTCATCGATTTGCTCTAGTTCCCAAAACCAGTCTGTGTGATTTGTTCACAAATCAGAGGGTAGATTCACAGAAATCTTAAGAAAGTTCTATGAATTATAAGTTTAAAAGAATGTTCACAAAAAAAAGTACAATGTATGATGGTTGCTGAAGACTTAACTGATCAACTTTTTAAAAACCTGTTTTAAGTTGTTTTACCTTTTGAGATATAAATGCCTTGATTGTAGTCCCAAGTTCTCCTGAACCTATATCCCGAATTAAAATAATTACCAAGGCATGCCCAAGAGGTACGAGAGTTGCATCATTTCCAATAGGCACTGTTTTACAGGTCCAATATTACACATGCAGTTTTTTCCCCAACTGTTTACATTCATAGACAAAATACATTCCAGTCATTTCACAAAATGTCATCTGTGTAGAAACATAACTAGGTCTGTAAACAGGACATTAACAGAGGCCAGAGATGAGACTGTGAATGACGTAAAGCCGATCTCCCTAAGCTCTCAAAATATTTAAATATTTGTATGTATATTTAAATATCTAAATATCTTTAAAATATTTAAATATCTTCTTATGCTGCAAAGATATCACTTCCATGTTTATTTGAATTGTGATTAATTCCACATGGCTACATATTTTTTAAGGTCAGTTAAGCCTGTAATAGAGTAAAAGCATCTTGTTTTATGTACTTTTTTTTTTTTTTTTTTTTTAAATGGTCTTATGCTTAAAGAAAAAAAATGGCAATTAGAATCAACCAAAAGTAGATTGGAAATCAGAATCGGCAATCAGAATTTATATGCTTATTTATAAAGGTTTTAAAGGAGATAAGCAGTTAGGACAAGTAGAAAATAGTAGTTATAATGCAGCAACTCTTATCTTGATATACCAGACTGAATTGTGTGTGTTCTTTGTTGGCATGTAGAAGATGGAGCTTTGGTCACCATGGATGTTGGTCTGGCCTACAGAGACAGCAGCCTGAGTGAGTGGACTGAAATGGCCCATTCCATAGAGCATCGCAAACTGAGCTGCAATTTCACTGCAACCAAGGTAAACACGCTAGTCATTTCTACGCTAGTCATTTCTGACCCATAACAAATTTTACGAGGTACATGGCTGCCGCTTGTCATTAACCAATTTTGTTTATAACTTGTCAAACTGAATTTAGCTTGCACATGCTTAGTTACCTGCAGTCTCTGTAAATACTACATGTGGCCCAGGACCACAAAACCAGTCATAAGTAGCATGGGTATATATTTGTAGCAATAGCCAAAAATACATTGTATGGGTCAAAATGATAGATTTTTCTTTTATGCCAAAAATCATTAGGATATTAAGTAACGATCTATGAAGATGTTCCATGAAGTTATTTAGTAAATTTCCTACCTTTAAAATATTAAATCTTAATTTTTGATTAGTAATATACATTGCTTTTTTTTTTCATTCCTTTTTTTTTTTTTTTTTTGACCCTTTAGACTGGTTTTGTGGTTCAGGGTATATAGGGAACAAGTGCAGTGTACCTTGAATAGCTCAGTGTTCAGCTTTGTTTTCTTTGTAAATGTTCAAAGCCTCACCAGAATCTCTTTTTATTTTCAGACTTATGAGAATGAGGGGCGTTACTATGACTGTGACCTGTTGCCCTTTATGGAGGTTGGCAGTGTGGCCCATAAGTACTATCTTCTCAACATCCGACTACCTATCAATGAACGCAAAAAAGTCAACATTGGGATTGGAGAAATCAGAGACATCCGTCTAGTGGTGAGTCTTTAGATTTCTGTATTAGTACAGAATATGTGCTGTGAGTTTGATAAATACAGTCATAGGATGCGTGTTTACTCAAGCAGTTATGCAAGCAGTTTTGTTTGAGCTTTGTTTGCATGGGAGGATTGTGGCCTAGTCTTGGCTTGTTATAATTGGCAGACACGTCTGGACAGGGCAATGGTTATACAAATGTCAGTGGACTGAAGATATCTGGATTGCATCACCTCTTAATCCTCACTTTTGTTTGGCTTACTCCTCTTATTTGACTCTCAGCAAACAACCATACCCATCAATTAAGTGCTCTTAATGTGTTACTTGTGATGTCACTGTTATGTCCCTCTTAATGTAACTTTCCAGAGCATTCATCAAAATGGTGGCTTCACCAAGGTTTGGTTTGCCATGAAGACGTTCCTCACTCCCAGTGTCCTCATTATCATGATCTGGTACTGGAGGCGAATTACCCAGATGACCAGGCCACCTGTTCTTCTGGAAAAGTAAGACTATTTTGCTTGTGTCACTTCCTTAAATTAGTCTGCTAGATCAAGTCCATATTAACACAGCAGGAATTGACAACTGACAACTGTATGTTGTAACCAAACTCATATCAGTAATCTTTAAGGTCTCAGAACCGATATTCATGTCTTTCTTTCTTCAGTCACATATGCATATGTATATGGATTTTTTTTACAATTGATATACTTTTTAACCTTCAGTGCTCGTCTTGTGTATACAGTGAGTATATGAGCCTCTATCGTAAACAGTTGTGTATATATCAGAATAAGAAAGTTTCTTGTGCATACAAGAAATTTGTTTTTGTGACATTAGCTTCCAGTATACAGAGACAACAACAAAACACGGACAATAAAAATAAGAAGAGAATTAAAAAAAATACATATATGTAAATATAAATAGACAAAAAAATATATAGAAAAATAAATTAAGAAATAAGTGGTATGTACAGTTGGGCTATAGATGATAGAGTGGAATAGAATAGAATAGAATAAAAATAGATGCAGGGATTTATTAGGATAGAGGTGGTAACTAATAAATATAAGGTCATTGCACATATTTGTATTGCACAAGGGGGGAACATTTCGCTGTTCATAAAGTGGATTGCCTGGGGGGGAAAACTGTTCTTGTGCCTGGTTGTCCTGGTATTTGGGGCTCTGTAGTGCCGACCAGATGGCAAAAATTCAAAGAGGGAATGGCTTGGATGTGAGGGATCCAGGGTGATTTTCTGAGGTCTTTTCCTCACTCTGGATGTATACAGTTCTTGAAGGGAGGGCAGGGGAGCACTAATAATCCTCTCTGCAGTCCGAACCTTTCTCTAATCTTCTGATGTCTGATTTTGTAGCTGAACAAAATAGAACATTTTGAGACTCTCACCTGTATGTAAATACAGTTGTCATTTCAACTGACAGTGTGAATGTAGCCCAAAAGTTAACATGGTAATTTGTTTTTGGTTTTATTGGTTTACTGGTCAATAGAATGAAGAAATGTAGGGTCATTTAGATCCTCACACTGTTCTGACCATAGGAAACAACATTTTCTTGTGAGGGGGTTGCTATTGTGTTGCTTTGTGTTTGGTTGGGCTATTTGGGTGCTGTTATTTGGTTGAAAGAAAGAGCTCATGAGAAAAAAGGGTTTTTGAGTTGTTTTTACAGTACTGCTATGTGGTTGTTTAGGTGTTGTGGGTTGATAGCTAGATGCTTGCGTACTGAAAATACTTTACCATTTTGATTCCTTTATTAAATTTAAAACGTTTTATGAAATGTATTTTTTTTAAAAGCACTTCATAATACATTTACTTTCAAGCATATGTCATACTTTCTTATACAATGCAACCTAAATTGCATTTTGTCATTTCATTTGTTCACGCATTCCCTAAGAAACAAACGCATGATGTTTTTGTAACAGATATCTCCTGATTTTTTTTTTTTTTTTTTTTTCATCTTTTTCATAATTTAATTCAATTTAAATGTTAATTTAGTTTCTTCTCTGCAGATTAAATATGCACCAACCATCCATCTCTCACACTCTGCCTTTGCACTAGTGGTCCCAGAAGACAGGAAGCTCTCAAGCAGTTGTTCTCTGTGCATCTTGCAGACAGGATAATAATTTTTTCATGTTGTAAAAGCTTTTCCATAGCATGCTTTTTGATGGAGTGTCAAGATGGGAACTGGAATCCTTTTTTACATTTCTGAGGGAGCTAAGAAATGTGTGACATGGGCTCCCGCTGGCTTTCTTGTTATTGAAATTATGCCAGAATAATGCTTCATGCCAGTGGAACCGGCAAAGATGCTGTGAGAGTGTGAGTTACACGTCTCCAGGGAACAGCTCACTTTAGTTGACGTCATATGTGTGCTATCTTGCATTCTTGCTCTTCACAGCTAGCTTTTTGTGCCCTTGTGCGTTTAATAGGAAGCTAAAAAAAGTTTTTTTTTTTTTTTTCTTCTACTTGGATCATATGATGCTCATTTTTTGTCCAGAATTAGTTATTTAATAATACATAAATGAACTTCAAGCATACAATGATTTAAATACACTGCATGTAAAATAAAAATATCAGACAAAGCTGAATTTTCAGCAGCCATTACTCCAGTCTTAAGTATCACATGATCCTTCAGAAATAATTTTAATATGCTGATTTGGTGCTCAATAAACATTTTAAAAAGTTCAAAAGAGCAGCATTTATTTGAAATACAAATCTCTTGTGACAAACTCTGACAAGGTCACTATTGACCAGTTTAATGTTGTGCAACATCAATTGATGTGTTTATTGTGGATGGAGAATATTAACCTTTTCTTGAAAATGCTATAAAACCACATGAAGAAAACATGAATACAATGAGTACATGTTTGAGAACTTTTTTTTTCTTTTCAAATGTACTTTTTGGTAGCTGAAAAGCTGCTTTGTTCACATTGCCAGCAAACAAATGCACCTTCGTACCCTCACCAGAGTTGAACTCATGGAACATTCCCGGCATTCCAACACAATATGGTCTCTTTCTGCACTGATTTGTGCAGGCTGGAATGTGATTCATGTGTTTGAAGTCAAATTCTACACCCCATCTCAGTCTCACCAAATTAACTTGTTCCAGCATGCTTGCTTTTGAACACTAGAAAAAGATAAATCCAACATGGTGCCAAATTTGTTTGACTGTTTTAATGTTTTGACTCTTGTCTTCTCATGTATACATTCGTTAAAAAACAAAGTAAGTATGAGTATGATTGATAATGTTCAAAAATCTGTATACTTTGTTGTCTTTCAGGATTATCTTCGCTCTGGGAATATCCATGACCTTCATCAATATCCCAGTTGAATGGTTCTCAGTGGGTTTCAACTGGACCTGGATGCTGCTGTTTGGTGACATTCGTCAGGGCATCTTCTACGCCATGCTTCTTTCTTTCTGGATCATCTTCTGTGGAGAACATCTCATGGTAAGTGCCACTTTCCTTTTTGACCAAACAATGGAATACTATAAAGGAGTGTTTGGAAATTTGTCATTTAGTGCAGAATTACTTCACAGTTTTATGTTAACTTCTAGTAAACAGAGCTACTGAACTGATTGCCATATTGCCATTTAATTGATTGCCATACAAAATTTAACATGTAAAATTATATAAATATAAAATAAATATAAATATAACGTTTTTTTTTTCTCAAGGATCAGACTGAGAGAAATCGTTTTTCTGTGTACTGGAAGCAGGTTGGACCCATTGTATTTGGCTCCTTCTGCCTGTTCATTTTTGATATGTGTGAAAGGTGAGCCAATGTTGAACTACCCATATTCTTGGCATAAAGTAACTTTCTTTAGTTTCCATCTAACTCAAGTTCTTTAGTCCTTAGTACTGCTGGGTTTTTCTTAATAAAATACATTGTATGTATTTCCTTCATAGAGGAGTACAGCTGAAGAACCCCTTCTACAGTATCTGGGCATCAGATGTTGGGACAGAGTTAGCTGTATCCTTTTAAAAGTGTTTAATGTTGATACAGATGTTTCTTAATTGAAAATTGAAGAGAAGATCTTCAGGATGGTGACTGATGGTCAGTCATGTATAATAGTCATGCATCTTCCTTGTGTGCCACGTATGTTCAGACCTCACATGCGCTAAAGCCTTCTAGAGTAAATAATGCTCCACACAAAGAGATCTCAGCCATACTGTTGCTTATTTCTACACTTCTGTGTCGATAAAGTTTAGTCATATGCTTTGTGTTAAGTTATCACTTTAACTGAGGTTGGTGCAGATGGCCTTCATCATTGTAGCAGGAATCTGTGCATGTCTCTACTTCCTGTTCCTGTGCTTCATGGTGTTTCAAGTGTTCAGAAACATCAGTGGGAAAAGGTCGTCCTTACCTGCTATGACGAAGGCTCGTCGACTGCACTATGAGGTAATGTGTAATCTATCTTTGTCTTTTTGTTATGCTAACCAAGACTGCATTTGTTTAAAAATGCAGTAAAAACAGTAATATTGTCAAATATATTTACAATTTAAAATAACTGTTTCCTATTTTAATATATTTTACAATGTAATTTATTCCTGAGTTTTCAACAACCATTACTCCAGTCTTTATTGTCATGTGATCCTTCAGAAATCATTCTAATATACAGTACAGTCTATCCATTTGGTTCAGCAATGGTAGCCAATAGTAGCTGAAGGTTTTCTGCGTGTTTGGCCTTTTCGGTGTGCCAAGTAGATTAGTTTCCATTAAACTATTCTGACTCCATTTTATCATAACCTCGAATTTAGGTTGAAATGCAAACTTGTTTGTCCATCATTTCTGATTATTAATATTCTGACACTTGGTTATTCTGTTTAACTATTTACTTTATATTTTACTCGTTCAAACTGTGTTTGTATTGCCCATATCTCACAAGATCAAAGTAATTAAAGTTCTTACAGCCTTATAATGCTGATTTAGTGCTCAAGAAACAACTGGTATTATCAGTGTTTTTTTTCCAGTATTCTTTATATAGCATGTTAATAAAAACAGCATTTATAAATGTTACAGTTTTTAGTAAAAGTCTTTACTGTCACTTTAAATTTTATGTGTCCTTTTTGCTAAATAAAAGTATTCATTGCTTAAAATTACTCCAATAGCTCAAATTTTTTAATGGTATTGTGTATTCAGCTTTATTTAAGGTCAGTTAAGAATAATAGTTCTGTGTTCTAAGTTTGATGTATTTAATTTTACTAGTTTGTATTTACATAACTTGAGTTTCTTAAATATTATTTTTTTCTAATGTAGGGCCTCATCTTCCGCTTTAAGTTCCTGATGTTGGTCACACTAGCGTGTGCTGCAATGACTGTCATCTTCTTCATCATTAGCCAGGTATAGATTATGTGTCGGCTTAATCGGTTTCTACGTATGTCATTGTAGATTTTAGATTGGTTCATTCATATAGTTTTCATTGTTTTGTACATGATGTGTGTAAACAGGTGAATGAAGGTCATTGGCACTGGGGTGGCTACACGGTTCAGGTGAACAGTGCCTTCTTCACAGGAATCTATGGCATGTGGAATCTCTATGTGTTTGCCCTCATGTTTCTCTATGCACCATCTCACAAGCGTTATGGGGACGAGCAATCAAGTGGTGAGACTCCTGGACAGTAAACCTGCATTCTGACAGCTTGAATGTCTACTTTATAACTCTGCTAGGAAAGGTTCTACACAGGCCTGCTGCATATCATAGGTCATTATGAATTATAAGTTTTATTAACCAGCATCAAGGATGGTCCAGCTATATGCACATCATCAGTCATCATGGAATGGACATTATGGACCCTTAATTATTAATTTTAACATTTAATTAAAAATTTCTTTTTCATTTTGTCAAACTAATATTTGACCTGTACTGACATATACTGTTCAGACTTTATAGCCAGAGTATTGTGTATTATGTTTATATTATATTTTTGTTTTTCAGAGATGGCCATTTGACATACTAGAATGGTTACTGCTAATGATACAAAAAATACTTTATAATACTTTACGATACAATTAAAAAAAACTTTTTTATGTCTGCCAGATAGGTGTAAACACAATGCAAATTTGCACAAATGTTGCTGTTACTGCATTTTGAGGCACACCCAAAAGTGCCCAGTTTTTCCTTTGAGTCATGAGAAATTAATGTGTAATACACAAATGTTTTTTAATTGTGCTTATTGAAATGCACAGGTTTTCTAAATCGATCTTAGAATGTGTTTTTAAAAAGATGTTTTAGAGTAAAACTGGGCTGTTTTATGTCTGCAGCATAAGGAACTCAGTACCTGTAGCATTGTAAGGACACTATGTTACACATTCTCCTTGTGTTTAGTTTGTTATGCAAGCACATCTTGATGCCAGGAAAGGGTGGGGCTTTTTTTTCCTCTCTTTTTGGGAAACGGGCCTCTTTGGCGGCAGTGGGTGTCTCTAATCTAGGCCAGGCTTCCTACTTGGGCTGGTCTAATGAAAACCATCAATATCTTGATGTCGTGTTTGAAACTTTCTTTACGGTTTCTGTCCCTGAATGGTGTTTTTGTTATGTTAGATTAGGCATCCCGGAAATCTTCAAACATTAATATTTCATTATCTTAAATCTTCGTTTTATGTATATATAGGTTGTAATGAAGGCACAAAACACTGAACTCTAAGTCAAAATGTTCCTGTATTATGAATTATGTCATTGTTAAAAACTAAAAAACTATTGAGAAAAAAAAAATCAGGCTAAAAGGTTTAATTGCTAGATTAAATGAAAATGACATTTTGCCTGTGCAACTAACTAAAATAAGATTTAAATGCTTAAAAACTAAAACAAATTAAAATTAATTCATGTAAATAATTAAGAAAAAAACTATATTAAAATGTACGGTGACGCATTGCTGCCACACACTTATTTTTTTTTCACTCCGTTATGTCGTAATAACGAGATCTTTTCTCGTAATAACGAGATCTTTTCTCGTTAAAACGACATCTTTTCGCGTAATAACGAGATCTTTTCTCGTTAAAACGACATCTTTTCACGTAATAACGACATCTTTTCACGTAATAACGAGATCTTTTCTCGTAATAACGAGATGTTATGTCGTTAAAACGACATCTTTTTCTCGTAATAACGACATATAAAAACGATTTGATTTTCCAGTTATAGAAGATTTATGGTTACATTATAAGCGATTATCCGCGCTGCCTTCGCCACAGAGGATCTGTATCCTGCTGAAGTTATAGAAATACACTGTTTTAAATGTATTTGAATGTAATGGTTGTAAGTGTAGCGGCATATTTATTAAGATAAATATTCAGTCTGTCCACAATCATAATGCTATTCAATAACTGCACTCAGACCCAGAGGATATGAAGCATTTAAATGATAAGATCTGTGGTATCTTAACTGTAATACTCAAGAAACTGTGGGTGCAGTTCATAAAGTATCCACAAGAGTGGACTATGCTATTATATATAGGCTGATTTTCTTTATTATGCGCTTCCGTGTGAATGAAAGCTGTGAAGGCTATAGATTTTTCGTATTTTTTGTTTAAGCTTATGTTTTTAGTAGGCTATTTGTGCGTGGGCGACCATGAAAGGCCACTTTTCAACTTATGAACATGAACTGTCCCATCAAGTTTCTTTATAATGTTTGGCTGTTGCATAGGCTATATTTCTTCCAAACATCTCACATAAAGCTATAAAGCGCACCACTGCACTTCTTGGGTCAGCGGCGCCGGCGCGATCCCTTGCGTTGTGATAACAGAGGAAACAATATAAATGTCTGCTTTATCACAATAACAACAAAACGTTACAAATCGCTTTTGTAAAAAAAAAAACGGTGCCATTCAATAGAACAATCGAAACGATCAAAAAACAATTTGTGTTTATACGTATAAAAAATCAACAGGTACTGTAGCTACAGTCTTTCCCATGTAAGCTCAATATCTGTAGCTTGTGAGCACGGCGCAGCCTGGAACGCGATGCGACCCGCGGCTTCATTCAGTTAAATTTAATAATATATAAATATATATCCAGACTAAGTATCGTGGCCGCCCACGCATGTGAAACAAGTAGGCTATTAAACAATAAGCTTGTTTGTTTTTAACAAAACTGCGAAAATATAGCTTATTTTCGTTTTTTCATTTCTCAAACAAAACGAAATAATAATAATAGCTAATAAGAAGAAGCAGTAGAAGAAGAAAATTGTAATAATTGGCTAATAATAATAATAATAATAATAATAATAATAATAATTATTATTATTATTATTATTATTATTATTATTATAAAATCTCTTTATTTCTTTCTGTTCGTATTTTGATTGGCTTAATCAAATTTCAGTCATTCAAAAATAATTAAAATGGCTTTTTATAAAATAAAAATAACAATTTTGATCTTGTGGTGTCCTGCTAAATGATTACAAGAGGCTATCCACAATCAATGAGATGTTTTAATCCAAAAAGACGAGGACAGAGGAACACATAATATAAACATAATATAAACATTTTATATTATGCACAAATTATATAAACATAATTAAAGAGCGCATAATAAAGAAAAACAGCCATATAATAGCATAATTCACTCTTGTAGATACTTTATGAACTGCACCCAAAGTTTCTTGAGTATTACAGTCAAGATACCACAGGTCTTATCATTTAAATGCTTCATATCCTCTGGGTCTGAGTGCAGTTATTGAATAGCATTATGATTGTGGACAGACTGGATATTTATCTTAATAAATATGCCGCTACACTTACAACCATTACATTCAAATACATTTAAAACAGTGTATTTCTATAACTTCAGCAGGATGCAGATCCTCTGTGGCGAAGGCAGCGCGGATAATCGCTTATAATGTAACCATAAATCTTCTATAACTGGAAAATCAAATCGTTTTTATATGTCGTTATTACGAGAAAAGATGTCGTTTTAACGAGAAAAGATGTCGTTTTAACGAGAAAAGATGTCGTTTTAACGAGAAAAGATCTCGTTATTACGACATAACTGAGTGAAAAAAAAAAATAAGTGTGTGGCAGCAATGCGTCACCGTAAAAATGACATGTAAAACACAAAATAACTAAAAACAACTAATATAATAACTAATATTTCTCTGTGTTACTGTTGAATGTGGTCTTGGTGGCCATTAGAGAATATTTTTATTGTTGTTGTTTTAAATCTTACCGACGCCAAACTTACGGCAACAGGCAACAGTGGGTAACTCTAATCTAGACCAGGCTTCCTACTTGGGCTTTTTTTTTCTTCTTTTGGGCTCCTGCGATGGGAGGGAAGGTTATCCGTCCCGTTGCGTTGAGCTGACCAGATGAGCCAGTTGTTTCCAACACTGGCGGTCTTGTGCCAGCTGCTCTGCATCGTCCAGAGCAACTCCATATTGTTGGAGGTCCCCCGCGACAACGTCAAGCCACCGGGTACGGGGCTTGCCACGTGGTCGTCTCCAGCCCGCCGCCCTCGGGTCAAACTGGATGATGGCTTTTGTCGGATGGTCAGGAGGGAGACGGAGGACATGACCAAACCAGCGGGTGCGGCGTTGTGCAACCAGGCCAGATGCTCTGGGCTGGTGTGTGCGGGCTCTAAGCGCCTCGTTAGAGACTCGCTGGGGCCACCTACTTGGGCTGGTCTAATAAAAACTATCAATATCTTAATGTCATACTTAAAACTTTCTTTACAGTTTTCTGTTCCCAAATGGTGTTTATTATTATTGCATATACACACTACTATGGTTAGCTATTTGTTCTTGACATGATAGTGGATCTTAATTTAGTATTGTTAAATGACACTGCTAATTTTGAAAAATGGTGCATCCAACATGGTTTTCCATGTTTATTCAGACTTGTGCGGCAACAACTTTGGGGTATTTTCTTGTTTGTTATACATAATTCTATATGAAGAAGACATTATTGCCCTAAAACTTATGTTTCCTGCTGTTCCTACTGTCATAATGATCTGTTAGTTTAAGTATTGATCAGTCACTGATACATATTCCTCTACTACCTCTTTCCATGTAGCTGATCAGGCTGGAAACAGTGGTGAAGACATACAGTTGACCACCACCATCACACATGTGGACGGACCTACAGAGATCTACAAAATGACCGGCAAAGAAGCTCAAGAGTAACCATCACCTTTATTCAAGCCCCAACAAGAATTTCAAAAATTCAAACATTGTTTTTGCGTGTCCTGTGTGGTCCCCATCATTTCAAACAGCCTCGCAAATATTAAGACCTTTTTCGCTTATTGGCTTTCCATTCAACTGAGGTTTAGTTTAAAACATCTGCTTGTCTCGAGCTGTAGAAAACTGGAGTTGCGCACCATCTTGTGGGTACTGGGAGAAATTATAAAGTGCATCTCACACTGTGGATAGGCAAAGGCATTGTTGTTTGCAAGGACCAATACAAAGTACTTCAGAAATGGGGAGGAAAGGAAATCAAGGTCAGTTAATGTAATTATGCAGCAATTGTTTATGTATTCTGTAGCTGTAATCATTTCCACTTTGATTTTGTAATTACACAACAAGGAAGAAAATCTCTGTCAGCATACTGTATAGTTGCGTATGTTTTTTGGTTGATCCTTCCTCATATGACTTCCTTAAACACTCCCTACCAAAAGTAAACATACCCATGGATCCCATAACACAAATGACCAAGTTCAAACCAAGGTTTCCCAGAACAAGATGTGGATGTAAAGTGACGTATATAGATAGATAGATTCAGGTCTTTGTGTTCTAAATGGCAAACACTTTGTTCATTATGTTACAATGTAGAGAGATATTTTTTATAAAGTGTTTTTTTCATCTGTATGGAAGCATTAGTGGCTGTATTGTATGGTGTTGTAAAAAAGGTATCTTTCTGAGATTTTCGATTGTATCACATGGAAATGTAGGGTTTTGTTTTTTCATGCTTTTTATGCTAATTTAAATAATAATAAACAATTAGAATTGTTTGGTTAAAGGGACTTTGCTTAATAAAACATTGGTAAACAGAACTGAAAGATGTGCTGCAGTATAAAAAGTCTCAGAAGTACAGATGATAGGGAGGCTAAATACAATTACTGTCATTTTAAACCGCACTTGACTGTAGATCTTAGTTTTATGTATATATCAGTTGTAATGGAGGCACAAAACATTGAACTCTAAGTCAAAATGTTCCTGTTATGAATTGTCATTGTTAAAAACTAAAACTATTGCGTAAAAAATAAAGCGAAAACATTTAAACGCTAGATTAAATGAAAATGACTTTGCCTGTGCAACTAACTGAAATGAGTTTTAAGTAGCCTAATAAAATTACTAACAGTTACTAGGACTGCCCCCTAATAGTCGACTAAGCGTTAGTTGACCAGAAAAGGCTTGGTCGACCAAAATTTTATTAGTCGTTTACTCGCAGAAATAAATAAATAAATCTCAGGGAGAGATCCTTAATGGCTATAGTCCGTGTGGTAATAGTAGGCTAATACAGTATACATTGGGCAGTACATCCAACATTCATCAACTTCAAATATGGCTTATTATCTGAAACGTAAGTAGTAGCAACTTCACATGTAATGTTGTAGCCTACAATGTAATGTTAACCTAGAGCAGTGGTTTTCAAATCTGTTTTTGCGTTTATCAGTAGTATCCACTCGCCGCTGAAAACGCTGGACTTTTTGTTCAGTCCTGAGTTCTGCAAACTATTTAATCCTCTCATTATAACAAAGCCTTTAGATGCGCCAGTAAAATGCACGTTCTGTACCGCGGAGTGTTTCACGCAACCGTTAAAACAAAACTGCAAGCAAAACGCGCGCACGCATTCAAAAGCAATTTTAATATCCCGCGTTCAGAGAGCGATCATCCCATTCGCTTGAACTTGAGCGCGAAACTCAGTGTATATCTTTGGCTTTTAGACATTAAAATAGATCTATAGAGAGTAAACTTCCTACTTTTTCAGATTATAGCCTACATATGAAACATGCATTCAGGCGCATCACAACTGCGGAGATGACGAGTCGCCGACTTCATCTCTTAAGCCGAAAACAAAGAAAGCTACTTTATCAATATATTATTAAAATGTTAATGCAGTCTAGCTACTTATTGTTTTTCCCTGACGCATTTATAATCATTACATCTGCGGTGTGCTGTGGCAAGCTTTATGCGTGCTTGAGCGCTTATTAGGATATGTAGGCAATTAAAGGCTCATTATAATGATTTAAATGCTTTATTAATAAACGTACGGTTAGTCGACTAATGCTTAAAATGAACGACTACTAGTCGACCAGAAAAATCCTTAGTCGAGGGCAGCCCTACTAATTACTATATCTAAATAATAATAAAAAATTTAAATGACACGTAAAACACATTACTAAAACAAGCTAAAATGAAAATATTTAAATAAAAACTAATTCAAAATAGAAAAAAACAAAACAAAAAAACACTATTTAAAAAGCATAGGATACAGGCAAACCTGAAAATGCACCATTTCATTGCTTAGTATGCTGCCATCATCTTTCTGCTGCCCATCTCTGCAACACAGAAGCCTTTCAGTTTATCTCAGCCTCAACAATCTCCTGCTGTGTTCTTTGGCCAGGTGCAGACTAGTGCTCCACTGATGTAATAACAGAGACAGACAAACATACACATCAACCATACAGTAATGACAATTTGTTGAGTACAATTGTGTCAGCTCAAGATTGAACACTGATTTTTCCTTTGAATTCTGCAGGGTAATATCATTCTTACCAGGATGTCATTAATACAACACTGAAAAAGGTGTATGCATTAACACTTATTTTATAGTGGACCTAATCCATGTTAATGGATTATTCACTTTACCAGTGCAACATGCCATAAGTATTTAGAAAATGCACTGACCATTTTTTCACTGGGTGTATGGTGTTGCTATGTACTAATAAGAAATGCTTATATTTGAGGACATCTGCAATCTGAGGACAACTGGATTTATGATGTCATAATTTTAATATTTTCGAAACTAATGGCAGAATTAGTGTAACACATAAATCTCATCCGTTTGACTGTGTTAGTGTCGTAATGTAAAGAGACAACCATCAGTGCAACGACAAATTCTTGACAGTACTAAAATGGTCAGCATTCTCTGCTATTTTGTAAAGTCAAAGAAATCGATTGTTCCCAGAGTGACAGAAAGAGGGCGCCCGAATTGAAGATAATTTGGATGAAAAGAGGCGGAAAACAATCTGCGGCGTCTCTCTCCACAGTTCGATGGCTTCGAAAGGTCGACGGTGACGTCATGTCGTGCGCTGACTGTGATTGGTCAGCGTAGGTGGAAGTGTTACAAACCGTGTCATTCACAAAGTAACAAGAATACATTACAATAGTGATAAAGAATGCAATTAACTGTAAAATAGTATTTAGATAATTTTCCAGGCAGTTTTACACACGGATCTTTTGAAGTTTACGTAAAGCCAATTCTGGGGCGTATTTACCGTTTGTTCACTGATTTATCAGGAGATCACACTTGAGAGATTGTTTTAAAGGTAAGAATATTCTTGTCGACGGCGTATGAGTTTTACCGTTTTCATTTATGTGTATTTCACAAATACTACAAGATGTGGCAGCTCTGCTGCTTCTTTTTGTGGCCTAGGTACAATTTGTATGTCGAAAAGAGAAAGTTGTTGCCTTGTAAATCCTTTAAGTTTATATCAAGTTATGAAGCGGATAACAAACTTTCACGATTCAACAGGTTAGCCAATGTGAAATATTAAACTGTAATTCAGTATGCGGTTATAAATCTAACTCATGAACTACAACGTTAAAGTTAAAACGAATGCCTGTTATCCACCCTTTGGTATGCGAGGGAAATTCTTGTATTTGAATCGTTATAAGTAGGCCAAAACGACTCTGGTAGGGTTGTTTTGAGATTAATATAAACTAACATACATCAGAAATAATTTTAAGTCTTTCTTAGCTTCTGTGAGACTGCCTCAGATCAAACTACAAGTAGAGACAAGACGAATTAATTTCCTTCTGTAGTCATTGATACCTATATGGGATGTGGTGCACATTAAATATGGGCTATAAGTTGTGGAATCCAGACTTGTGTACAATGTTTTAAACCCATTGATTTGCCCCTCTGAAGAGGTTTGCATGCATGACTACAATGTTAATGCTCAGCACTCATTAGTTTGCATGTGAGCCCATTGAGGAACCCTTCATTTCTCTTTCATCAAACACTGTTCAAGGACTGTCCTCCCAAGTATTTGTTTATGGGCAACAAAACATTTGGATGTTACTGGCTTGGAAGCCACATCCATGTTGTTTTCATGGATTGGAGGGTGTCTTGAATCTAGTCTGATTTTCTTTGAAAGCTGACACATGGCCCTGAGGAATGTCTAAACGAATGTCCGTAAACTCCCATATATACAAGTAACACCGTTGAAATCATATTAGATTTCTGTTTAAATGAATACTTTACCCAAAAACTGATTATTTTTTTACTCCCTGCCATGTTGTCTCCATCTATTAAGGTCCAAAATGGACAAAAGGGGGAAGACACCATGAATGCAATCAATACCATTCAAGTCCTGTGTTCCAATTCTACTGGAGCCATAAAATGTGTTTGTGATGCACAAAACAAGGTTTAATTCATTTTTCACAGTAGTTTTCCAGTCAAACATCCAACATGTTTGGTTCTCATGTTTCTGGTGACCAAACACTATTGACATAAAATCTTAGGTACGTAATAATATTCTTCTTCATGAATTCTCTCAGGATTTCTCTTTCTGTAATTGAATTGTACAAATCAATTGGAATTTCCTAGATTAATCTATAGGGAAACAGCCTTCTGAATTAGTCAGCAAATGTACAGCATGATTTCATTTAAACTTGATAAACATGGTCACCATGGATAGTGGTTGTGTAGAAAAGAGTGAAGTCATCATTTCATGTCAACTTTAATTATAGAGCAATATAAGTAAATATTGACAAAATTGCAATTTTTTGAGAATAATAAAAAAAATAAATAAATACAGACATATAAACCTGCTACTTCCCTTTGAGATAGTAGTAGTGGCTTTTAACCACAGAACTCTTCAAATGTGTCCTCTGTTTATATTCTGTCTGTTAGAGAATGTGACTGGAAACAGAGCTCTGCCGAAACCAAACGTCCACTGACTGTAGCACTGCTTTAACTTAAGAAATATGTAATATTTGAATAATGCTAGCTGTTTGTGCGACATGGGTTACACTTTATTTTAAGGTGTCCTTGTTACATTGTAATTATACATTTAAGTACTGAGTAATATTAATTAACTACATGTACTTACTATATGGTTAGGGTTATGATAAGAGTTTAGCTTAGGGTTACTTGCATGTAATTATGCATAACTAATTGCTGTTATTATAATAGTAAGTGTTAATTTGTAATAAGGACACCTTAAAATAAAGTGTTACCCAATTAAATTACACAGCTTTTTTTTATTAGACATCCAAAGCGACAAAAAACTAAAGTTTACTGCTCCCCCAAACTCACCAGCTGTACTGTACTCTGCACTTTTTCTTTTTCTTCTGTTTAATTTTGCTTTTTGGTTATGATGTACACACACTGTTAAACATGTATTCACTGTTACTACTGTATTAGACTATAAGATGTTAATAAAATAAGTTGGCTGGCTTCACAAGACATGGTAACATGTAGCCAATGTTGGTAATTGTTGCATTAGTTTATACCCTTTCTCAATTTGATTGTGAAACTAAGTGTTGCACCATTTTGGTTTCCTCAGAAACTACATTAAGATTTGTTTTATCCCGCCATCATGTATATCTGTAACCACCACTCTCACCTTAGAACTAGATACACTGGCAAAGCACTTACAGTTACTAAAACTAAAACTAAAATTTTAAATTAAAGCATAAAAAGCTAATTTACTACTATTGCTAAATACTACAGTGAAAAAAAAAAAAAGATCCCCTGCTATGTACGTTTGCCCACTGACAAAGAAATGATAAGTCTATAATGTTAATGGTAGGTTTATTTACAGTGGGAGACAGAATAACAACAAAAAAAGTTAGAACTTGATTTGCATTTTAATGAGTGAAATAAGCAAGATTTCTGGCTCCCAGGTGTCTTTTATACAGGTAATGGACTGAGATTAGGTTAGGTAAAATAGGTAAATCTCAGTTTGTTACCTGCATAAAAGACATGTCCACAAAAGCAATCAGTTAATCAGATTCCAAACTCTCCACCATGGCAAAGACCAAAGAGCTGTCCAAGGATGTCAGGGACAAGATTGTAGACCTACACAAGGCTGGAATGGTTCTCAGCTTGGTGAGAACTAGAAGGTGACAACAGTTTGTGCGATTATTCACAAATGGAAGAAACACAAAATAACTGTCATCTCCCTCGGCCTGGGGCTCCATGCAAGATCTCACCTCATGGAGTTTCAGTGATCATGAATCAGCCCACAACTACAAGGGAGGATCTTGTCAATGATCTCAAGGCAGCTGGGACCATAGTCACCTAGAAAACAATTTTTAACACACTACGCAGTGAAGGGCTGAAATCCTACAGTATATCCCCCCCCCCCCAGCTCAAGAAAGCAAATGTATAGGCCCATCTAAAGTTTGCCAAAGAACATCTAGGGAGAACTGGGTGAAAGTGTTGTGGTCAGATGAGACCAAAATCAAGCTCTTTGGCATCAACTCACCATATTTGGATAAGGAAGAGCGGCCCCAAGAACACCATCTCCACGGTCAAACATGGAGGTGGAAACATTATGCTTTATGGGTGTTTTTCTGCTAAGGGGACAGGACAACTGCACCGCATCAAAGGAATGATAGACGGGGCCATGTTCCATCAAATCTTGGGTGAGAACCATTGAAAATGGGTAGTGGATGGGTATTCCAGCTTGACAATGTTCTAAAACACACGGCCAAGGCAACAAAGGAGTGTCTCAAGAAGAAGCACATTAAGGTCCTGCAGTGGCCTAGCCGGCCTCCTATAGAAAATCTGTGGAGGAAGCTGAAGGTCTGAGTTGCCTTCAGCAAGGGATCAAATTAAATTAAATTGCAAATCAATTTATAACTTTTTTTAAGTGTTTCTGGATTTTTGTTGTTGTTATTCTTCTCCCACTGTTCAGATAAACCTACCATTAAAATTATAGACTTATAAATTCTTTGTCAGTGGGCAAACGTACAAAATCAGCAGGGGATCAAATAATTTGTTTCCTGCAAACTGGCTGTAATGCAGTAATCAGACTATATAAATATTTTTTCCCATTTGGTGTATTTAAAATGGTTTGAGCCATGACTAGGTGGTTAGAGCATGTGCTCTATCCCATTCACAGCCAATGTGGGTTTGAATCTAACTCGTGTCATAAACCGCCTTTTCACTCCTGTGATTTCACAGAAAAATGTCTTTGCCAAGATCAGGCTCATGCAGTCACTTTCATCCTCTGATACCATTAGAAACAGCTGCCGCATGACTTCAGAGCTACACTAAATCAAAAGACTTTACTCTGGAAGATTAAAGTTATGCAATAATAGAATTACAAGATCATGTGTCATTTTAGGCAATGGTTTCCTAGTTCTCATGTTAAATGTGAACTTGTTATCCAAGCATCTAAAATTATTTCTTCATGTTTCTCTTTGGTTTTCCTTGACCTGCTCAGTTAATCATTTTAGTTATACGTGTTACTGTAGTAAAGTCGTAAGTAGCACAGATATATTTGTAGCAATAGCCAAAAATACATTGTATAGGTCAAAATTATTGATTTTTCTTTTATGCCAAAAATCATTAGGATATTAAAGTAAATTTCCTACCGTAAATATATAAAAATGTAATTTTTGATTAATAAAATGCATTGCTAAGAACTTAATTTAGACAACTTTAAAGGTGATTTTCTCAATATTTAGACTTTTTTTTGCACCCTTAGATACAATAGTTGTATCTCGGCCAAAGATAATGACGTATAAATCTCAATTTTGAAAAAAATGACACTTGTGACTGGTTTTGTGGTCCAGGGTCACAAATGATATACCCAGTATTATGCAAATGATGGCCATGAGGTTTTTGAGAATTAGTGGATGCTACCTGATGTTTGCCAGTCATTCATCTCCATCCCAATCTGCTGAATGGATTTATTGTATTGCCCTTGTCAAAATCGTCATGCGCTTCCACTGTTAGGCGTGTTTGTCTCGGCCTCAAATACCATCCATAACAGTTAGAATCAGTCTGTGAATAAGGAGCTGATAATAAAATCTGCAGTATGTGCATGAAAGATCTGTTTGGTATAAATCTGTTTTTTCAGTTGAACTTTTGTCACGAATTTTGAGCAAGGTTTATCCCATGCCACTTTGATGACAGTTGTGTCCTGTAGTGTGACATGCTGTACTTAATCTAAAACAGTTTTATTTATAATTTTTATTTTGTATTTTGTTTTATTATTATTTTGGTATTAGTAGCAGTAACAATTTATTCTCCATTATATTAGTATAGTTTTTTGTATAATTGTTAATTTTTAGTGTACTATTATGTAATTTAATGCAATTTTATTTAAATAATTATTATTATTATTAATACTATGTTAGTAATTATTTTTAACACTAATTATTAGTAATTATATATAACAGTATAGTTTTTTTTTTTTTTTCTACATGGAATATTGGAATATTTGTACTATTGATGTTAAAAGTTCTGATTATATGTCAGCAAACTCAATATCCTAGGACGCCATCTACTGGTAATATGTATCTATTAGTGATTTTATATTATACTGGACTGTGACCACAAAGATGTTGTTTTGGAAGTTTGTGAGCCATGTAGGATTTAGCCTTGCACTACCATTTGTGTCCAAAAGGTGGCATACGTGGCTCACACTTGATTCTGCGCTCTTGATTTTGTGGATGACATCCAATGATGCCATAGTTGGGGGAAAAAAATGGTGCTATTTGACACAATTTTCCATTGTAAAGTTTGGTAGGGGTCAGACCCATGGCGAGACACAGCATAAACATCCATTAACACTGACAGATGGTCAGAATGATACGTTCTGTGTTTAGCTTGACCAAGAACAGTTGGAACAAAGTTTACACTTCCTTGCTATCTGACACCAGCATTAAGGCATTAATGCTAAATATCCTCTCTGTTAGAAACTAGTCCACATTCACCTTTTTCACAAATTAATAGGGCATGGCATTACTATAAATGGATATTGAAACAGATGTGTCAGAGATATCAACACAAGATTATTGTTTTGTTATTCTATAAACTGGACATTTTCATGTGCTGCTTTATTTGCTAGTGACATCATTTATCTTTATATAGTAATATAAAAATGTTGTCACTGCATTTATTACATTTGAAGTATTTTACGTCATACAACAGTTACATATTTCCCAGTTGCTTGTGGGAGTACTAAGAGGATGGTGATGTTAAGGTGTGTTTTTCCTGTCTACGGATGGGAATCGTAAGGAACTCAATGATTCTGGTTCTGGTACTTGTAAAGCAACATATATAAATGCTTATTCGGCTGACTATACTTTAGGTTCCTTAATCCTACCCATATCTACACTTAACAACTACCTTACTAACTGTTAATAAGCAGCAAATTAGGAGTTTATTGAGGCTAAAGGTTTAGTTAATTAATAGCGAGAAATCCGTAAAATAAAGCATGACCATATTGTCCTTGATTCATCACTGAACAAATATATTCATGCAAAATAGTGTTATTTATATTCAGAGCTGGGTAGTAACTGATTAAGTGTAATCTGGAATACGTAATCACGTTCCAGAAATCAAGTTCTTGTAATTAAATTAAATTACATTTTAAAATACTCATCATCAGACTATAGTTACTTTGGTAACATTTTACAAACAAATTGTCATTTGTTATTAGTTAAAGGGTACATTACATTCACAGTTTCACCTAATCTCATGTTAATTCTGAGTACCTATAGAGTAGTAATGTATCCTTAATATGTTCAAAAAGTCTTTAGTTGAAAATAGAGAAAAATAGATTTTCTCCGGAAAAAGCCGAACTTCTGGAGGCACACCGTGGGCAGAGCTAAGTTCGACGATCACTTGCATTAGGATTGCCAATAAAACAGACATTTGATGATGTTACACTTACCATCTGAAGTTCTGAATCATTACCGGAATCTTTTATAGCTGAGACCACTCCATCTTGCAGTATCAAACAATGTGCAAATCCAGCGTCGAACTGGGCCTCGTATATGAAACATTCATCAGCAAACACACACTTGCTAAACTCCATTGCAGCCCCGGAAAAAGGAACTGCATCCACTGTTCACATAACGCTGGGTTCTTCAGGAAGCTGAGCAAAGTTATCTTTGCCTTACAACCATAACCACACGTCTTTAGAGACATTTTTCCCAAATTAATACCTTGCAGAGTGCAGCCGAATGAACCGCGTTGATGACCGCACTCTCTTTCTCATGGTCGCGCCGAGGACGCCCTTTTCCGAGAGAATGCTCATATAAGGAGTTCCACCACAGATTACATCATTAATGCCACGATCAAAAAAAATCAGCCGAAACTTGTACCAACCCGGAAGTAAGATTTTCGGCAAAGAAATTCTCTGTCATTTGTCCAAATTATTTTTTTTAAACTTTGGCCATGTTTAGCATGAGAATCCAACTCTTTAACACCATAAACAACACTAAATATAGGAAACACCACCGTACCCCCCCTCTAATTAACTATCATGAATAGACGACGAACATTAAATGTATTACACGATTTATTATTTTTTATTAATGTTAGTTAATAAAAATACAGTCGTTAATATTAGTTTACAGTGCAGTAACTAATGTTAATAAACAACTTTTAAAAATGCATTAGTAAATGCTGGAAATAACATTAACTAAGACTAATAAATGCTGTAGAAGTATTGTTAATTCTTATTTTATCTACCTTATTGTAAAGTGTTACAGTTTTTTTATGGATTACATGATTGCATACTATTTACAAAATAGCAATAATTTATTCAGAATTTATTGGTTCTCCCTAATTGCTTATTTTCTTCTTTTAAATTTTCCTTTCTAAAATAGCCCAATGCTTGTGTACATTCAGAAAGTTTTCAAAGTTTTGTGGACATTTACACAAAGATCTGTCATTAGACAGGTGGCGACACAGTATTTGACAACTGATTTACAAAAATAATTTCAGTTTAAGAAGCGTTTCAACACTACTGATAAACACATTTTTATTTAAATTTTTTATTATCACTCTGTAGGTTATTTAACCAAGTATTTGTATTTTTACAAGGCTTCATCTGATCCTCCTTCATCTAATATATTTACTAAAAGTACCCCTGGGGTTTTAAAGTAAATATATTAATAATTATCACATTTTCATGTTCATTGGTTCTCTAACGTTGGTTATGGTCACATTACATGCAGGTAATCAAATTATTTTGATTGATTTTAAAATGATTTATTTTAATGTAACAAGCCCAAGTTTGGGAAAACTCTATGTAATGTAATGTTTAATGCACTTCATGTTGTTAGTAACAACAAATGGAATATATTTAAGGAATATATATTTTTGTCAATATGGTACTTAAGATTGTCCTGTTTCCATATATCCAATGTGATAAGTGAGTTAGGTCAGTGTAATCTAAAAGTAGTCTGATTATATTACCTAAATGTGTAATGTAATGGATTACATTACTAACTACAATTTTTGTCATGTAATTTGGAATCAGTAATGGATTACAATTTGTAAGTAATATCCAAATCTTTATATTACATGTTTATACCATCCTTCTTAGTAGTGTAACATGTATCTTTAACTATACTATGAACAACCAGTTACTACAGTAATTTCTCACAGTTGTAAGCTCTATGAGTTTGATTCACTAAAACAGATATTTGTTCGCCAATCAGCAAATGCTGAACTCACTGCAACTGTATGTTTTGATTCACTAAAGAGCTTGGGAATTGTAATCTGTACTAAATGTGCTGTAGGCTTTGTTTGATTCACTAAAAACAAGGGGCTTACATGAGTGAAGAATTATTTTTTTTTTGGCTATCAATGCTATTCTTTGCAATGACCTTTTAGTATTTAAATGTATGCATTTACCAGATGCTTTTTAAAAAAAACAAAAAAAACATACAGTGCATTCAAAGTTAACATTTTGCCAGTATGTGTATCCTCTGGGAATCAAACCCACAGCTGCCTATTCTTATTTGGACATATCTTCTGCTTCAGCACAGGAATCTGCCAAAATTACCTTCCTGTTGGGAAGGTAGTGAGAGCATGAGAGTAAAGATGGGCAAGACTCAAGGAAATGGCTCCCATGAGGCAACTGAATGAATGGAAGTCATTGATCCAGCAAGGTGTCTCATTCTGTAAACTGAGAAAGTGTCCATTACAACGAGCAGCCTCAGGTGGTTGAGACACTGTGTGATGAGGAAACAAAGCTCAATAAGAGTCCAAGGGGAAGTTCACTGTCAGGGGGAACAAAGCAGGGCTTATGAGAAGTTTGGGAAGCTTCCTCAAAGATCTGTGGTTGTTTTTTGGGGGACTTGTGAAGGGAGTTTTGTGAGAGAGGTTCTGTGTGGGAGAAACACATTCTCTGGGAGGGCCCCAAAGTGTTTTGTCCCGCTGTTATTCTTTAAGGAGAATGAAGTATGCAGGTGGCATGGGGATATACAAGTGCTCTCTGTGTTCAGTCTGTCTCACTTTTTCTTCTTGCTTTCTGAGCCCAACTGGATTTAATGTTAGAACTGAAGCAAGTCTTAATTTTAGATTCAAAGGCATTTGATCAAGCAGGAACAAATAGCCTGTTATTGACAAAAATAACTTTTTTTCCTGGGAGTGCCATGTTTTGTTTTGTTTTTTTTTTATGTTGGACAGACACCATGTCTGAAGAAGATTATTGCTTATAAAGATCTCAGAGTTTTTTTTTCTGCCATATTTGGTAACCCTGTCCTATATGTTTATCTCATTGTTGCACTTATACTCCTCCACAGAGCTGCATATTAAACATCAAATATGTACTTTCACCAAGTGTGTCATAATGTGTATGGCCTCGCAAAAACATCTTAATGCTAAAAGTAGCTCATAACTTGCTGATTTAGGAGAAAATCGTAAAAATAATGCACGTGTCAGTCCTAAATTTAAAACTAGCTCCTAAAGCTGTGAAATGCTAGGAATAGTAAAGAGGACTCCTAAGTCACTAAGACTAAATCCCAACTATCCTAAAATGGCTGTTGCTGGCAATCTGCCTCGGAACTTTTTAGAAACACTGCATTTATTTGCACACATATGTTTTCCCATGCAACATTTTTGGTTTTGGAGGTTATCCCAACTCCATATTTTCCTTTGGTTATATCCTTGTTTTCATTACCAAGTTGGGAAAGAAGTAACAGCTGTTCTTGCGTCCAGTTTGGTTTTCATTTATGTTTGCATATCTTACTATCATCCACAATTATTCTATTCCGTTATGAGAAGCACAATGCTGACAATTGGCTGAACATATAGTTGTTTAATTAGTGACACTTAGCCTGCATTTTAAAATCTTTATTTGAATGTGGCAATTAAAAAAACACTATATTTGAATATGGCAACATCATATCACACTCTACAATATTTCTGTGAATCAATCTCTGATAGAGACTGTGTCTGTGTGTAGGCTTTCTGACATCCATAGCAATGAGGTCAATCCCACCCTTACTCTTAGCTTAAGACTACTCTCTATTCCTTAGTAAAAGTTTGTCTCAGCAGCTTTGTTAAGGTTTTAAGAGAAAACTTATAGCTAAAAACTTTTACTGCTATTTAGGAGAACTCTTAGTGGTAATATAAAAAGTTTGGTAAATACGGGCCCAGATTTCTCTATGGGTTTTCCAAAGAAAAGCCTGCTGTTTGCTGTTGGTTTTTTTTTTTTTTTTTTTTTGTCATGCTTGTCATTCTTGTCAGTGCTTTCTTTTCCCTTCACTGTGTGTAAGGGTGGTTTCTCTGAAATCTCCTCCCCCAGTCATATGCTCTGTGTGCATTTGTCCTTGACTTACTCTACTCACCTGCAACCAAAGTGTGTTTTTGGCCACTTTCTTTCTCCCTCTATCGGGCAAAAAATTGTAGTGCCCTTGTGATGCAACGGTAGTGTGTCTGACATAAGATCATAAGGTTTCGTGTTCAAATCACTTTTTTTTATTTATTTATTTATTTTTTTGAAATTCTAAAGAAACATCTTACATCTTGAACAGTTTGTGTCATGATGTTTTGAGCTTCTGCCCATTTACAAGAAATGCTTATGATTTTGTCACTGTGAGTTGCTGTCTTAAGGTGTCATGTGTCTGATGTGTCTTCTCTTTAGCCAGTCAGTGCACAAATATCATACACAGATCTTGGTTAAATAAGTTTAGAAATAATGAAATGCATTTGCATCAGCCAGTGTGTACTTTCTGGAGGATCACTGCTAAGCTTGTGGTTAATGAGGCATGCATCAGTTGTAGTATTGCTGATACTTTTAAAATGTAAAATTTCATGAGATAAGGAATTTTCTGTGAAGACAAAATATGTCCCCTCACAGATTTCACTTCCGGTTTAGTGGGTAAATTTTTGCTCACAAAGTTTCACAGTATTTCACTGATGTTTCAGCACCTTTAAAACCTTTTCACCTTGTTAAAAAAAATAGGTGATTACAATTTTGTTGGACAATTGCAGCTTTATTTCAAGTAATTGCATTCATATCTTCAAATTGCGACTCCCGCTTAGGTACCTAAATAACCACTCAGAACACTCTTTCAACCACATAGCAATATGCTAAAAAGCACCTAGAACACCTTAATAGCACACTTTGGTATTGGTATATTTTGAATATAAAAGCACAACTCAAATTTCCATAAAATGTAAACATCTAGTTTTAGTCTATAGCATTTATGGAGGTGGAGCTTGTAATATGTTTTACATCACAGTGAACTTGTTCAGTAGTGGCGCAAAACAGTGTTTACGAGATCCTGTCACGCAATGGTTTTCTCCATATTATAAGTGGCTCTATGCCCAAACCTGACACAATCTTCTGTAGGCTTTATTCCATCCGTAAAAAACCCTGATGCGGCGGAGCCAGTTGACCAGTATATCATATGGGTGATATCATGTGCCGATGAGTTCATGGAAAGGATCTTTGATCCCATGATGACATATCAGTGCATGTGACATTCACAAACTCTGGAGGCAGCATGTGTGGAATTCTTTCTAGTTTGTGAAGGCAGGCTGGATTGACAGGGTTTCTTTTAAACCAAAGCAAGCATTGTTTGTTTTAAAGGATTTATTACAGACATACAGATTTTTTTCTTTCTAAGTATTATCATCAGATTGCTGTACAAAGTTGAATGTAAATGTGCTCATTGCTACAGGTGCACTTATACTTCTGTGAATATGAATGGTTGATGCAAATACATGCAAAACATACCTTGCACGTCAGACTCTTTTGGTCTCAGTTTGTTTCTTATTTCAAGTCTTAGCTTGTTTCAATTGTTCCTAAGCTGCTCCATTTTTGAACAGTACATTGAAGTTTCTCTTTATTCCCCTGTGTTCTCTTGTTCTCATTCTTCATGAGAATATTTTTAATTTCATACACAACCCTGTCCTTTAAACTACACCACTCAGCCATATGTAGAGTTACAAGAGAGCACTGTTGTGGCTGGAACGCTACTGGTGCTTGATGAGATTGGAACATACCTTAACCCAAAATATTAAACTTTGGTTTGTAACTTATCCAGCACAATAATGTTTCACATAACAATAATGCTTCAGATGTGCAGAAAATCCTACAGTGCCTACATTTGAGAGAGAGAAAGAGAGAGAGAGAGAGAGAGCAGGACTCCAGAATGTGATTAAATCTCCAATGCAACAGTAATTTAAACCAATCATTTTTAAATTCCATTGGTGTTAGTGAAGCCCAATTGTAGTGTTGAATCAATTTTATGAGAAACTTGTATAGGAATAAACTGGCACTTGGAGACCTTGCTCAAGAGTCTCACCTCAGTCATAGTATTGAAGGTAGAAGAGAGCGATGTACATTCACCGGTACTGAGACTCAAACCCGGAAACTTTGGGTTGCAAGTCTGACTCTCTAACCATTAGTCCAGGACTGCCCCCATTTTTGAATGTTAATATATGGATACAGTGAGGGAAAAATTATTTTATCCCCTGCTGATTTTATACGTTTGTCCACTCACAAAGGAATGATTAGTCTATGAATTTAATGGTAGGTGTATTTGAACAGTGAGAGACAGAATAACAAAAAAGTCAAATACATTTTAATGAGTGAAATTAACCCCTTCGCAAAACATGAATTAGTACTTGGTGCCAAAACCCTTGTTGGCAATTACAGAGGTCAGATGTTTCTTGTAGTTGGCCACCAGGTTTGCACACATCTCGAGGGATTTTGTCCCACTCCTCTTTGTAGATCCTCTCCAAGTCATTAAGGTTTTGAGGTTGATGTCTGGCAACTCGAACCTTCAGCTCCCTCCACAGATTTTTTTATATTAAGTTCTGGAAACTTCTAGGTAAGGAAGGAGGGAACGGAGACATTACTTATGGGAGCACTGCGACCAATCACCTCTGAGCTACAGAGAAAAGGCCAATGAATACTGGCGAGTGGTATCACTTTACTTACTTATGTTACTTATGGGAGCACCCATGGAAAAGGCCGTAGTCCCAAGCTGCGTTACGTGGAGACCAATTTGCTTGCAGGCAAGCGTGCCAGTGGAAATGGACATCAGCATGTAACCTGCCTGACGCCCCAGGAGCCCGCAAGGGAGGGCCCCGCAGAGTTGCTAGGAGCAGTCGTCGGGGGCGGAGACAATGACAAGCTGTATGGTCATGTGGAGAAAGAGATCAAAACAAATATCTATTCTAGCTATAGATATGTAAGGGAAAAACAATCGTAACCATGAATATTAACATGTACTGAGACATGCTGCCACAACCGACGGGCGAAGGAGCTTCCGCTGGAGCACAGCCACAAACTACTCCGGCCTAGTCCGGACTGCGGGGCAAGGAGGACCAGAGTACTGGGTGGAACTACTGGAAATATAGCACACGGATCCTGAGGAAATGGTGCAGCAAGCGTCACGGAGCCGGTCCGTACCGCCAGAAACCTGATTTTATTTAAGTTAACACACGGGAGGACACAGGCTCAACGTGGAGGTTGTAAAACTGCGCAAAGGTATTTGGTGTCGCCCAGCCCGCAGCTCTACAGATGTCTGCTAGAGAGCGCATAGGAGGAGGCAACACTCCGAGTGGAGTGAGCTCGAACTCCTGCTCGGAGCGTCTAAAGCTCCGGGTGCGGTCCACGTACACACGCAGAGCTCAGAGGTGATTGGTCGCAGTGCTCCCATAAGTAACGTCGTAGTGAAATGACTGAAGGGGAACTGGCTAGGCCACTTCAGGACATAATGTGCTTCTTCTTGAAGTACTCCTTTCTTGCCGTGGCTGTGTGTTTTGGGTCATTGTCATGCTGGAATAGCCATCCGTGACCCATTTTGCCCTGGCCGAGGAAAGGAGGTTCTCGCCCTGTCCATCATCTCTTTGATGTGGTGCAGTTGTCCTGTCCCCTTTAGCAGAAAAATACTCCCAAAGCATAATGTTTCCACCTCCATGTTTGATTGTGGGGATGGTGTTCTTGGGGTCATTCTTCCTCCAAACACGACAAGTTGAGTTGATGCCAAGAAGCTTGATTTTGGTCTCATCTGACCACAACTCTTTCACTCAGTTCTCCTCTGAATCATTCAGATGTTCATTGGCAAACTTCAGACGGGTACATGTACATGTGCTTTCTTGAGCAGAGGGACTTTGCAGGCACTGCAGGATTTGTCCTTTGCGGCGTAGTGCGTTACGAGTTTTCTTGGTGACTTTGGTCCCAGCTGCCTTAAGATCATTGACAAGATCCTCCCGATTTTTTTTTTCTCTCACTGTTTAAATAAACCCACCATTAAAATTATAGACTGATAATTTCTTAATTTTTCTTTGGGCAGATGTACAAAATCAGCAGGGGATCAAATCATTTTTTCCCTCACTGTATGAATATAAAAAGTAAATGTTTAACTTTAGAGCTATTGACTGTCTTAGTCATTTTTGCTAGAACAGAAAGAACTTGGAACGGAGCATTATCTAAGACCAGGACCAGAATATCATAAAAAAAACTATAGGGATGTGCATGAGTATTCGATTAATCGATTACTCGAACGCATCGGCGACGATCAAGCATGAAAACGATTATAGATTGGCTCTTTTTTATTAAACTGCTTTCATTCTTTCTGATTGGTTATGCTGCTATGGTAGTCTGATATTAGATTGGTTATGGCTGAGAGAAGTTGCGGTCTAGAGACAAGTCCGGAGCACAGAGCGAATATGGTTTCTAAAGCGAGCAGCGATGTCTGGCAACACTTTGGAAAACTTGAGGAAAAAAACTGTCAAGTGTAACTTACAAGTGTAAGATGGACAGCACCACACTCGTCTACAACTCCACAAAGAGTTAGAGATAGAACACACATACAAGTGAACGTTTAGATATTATTTCAGCACTGAAAACAGTTCAGTTTTAGTCTTATATTTCGTTTCTGTTTTTTAAGTTACTTTGGAAATTTGTTGGGAGGATTTTTTGTTGGTCAAATATAAATGTTTGTTTTTTTTAAGCAGGCTAATGAACAGCGGCCAGCGGAAGACTCTTCATAGTCTGTTTGATCATTTTGCCTTCTCAAATCATCACGACTTAAAATAAAATCTATAGATATAAAACAGTTAAAGTATAAAATAATGTTGGTTTAAACGTTAAACCTAGATAAATGTGCTCTAGGCGCATATTCAATCGTTTGTGCGGAGAGTGCAAGCAAAGCCACTTTGCAATACTTGCATTTTTTGCTCCAGAGGTCTGTGCACGCCACTGAATTCAAATATCTCCTTACCCTCCGACACATTCATTATTTATTTTTGCCGGTGCTTTGTGGCAAGTTTTAACGTCAACACCGACTATCGCAGCAAGCCTACCCGGGCTTTAGTTGCCGCTGTTGTAAAGCGCCCTGTAACGGGAGAAGTGCATCCACTTACTTTCTGGTAGGAAGGTAGTTCAAGCTCACATGCATTTTGTGTAGATAAATACAATTTGTAATATAAGATTTACATATTGTGTATCTAGGCTGTGTGATTAATTTTATATACAATGCGTCATGTAGAAAAAGCGTTTCAGCTTCACCTCAGGCCTATATTTCTTTTAAATGTTTACTGTATTAACCACTATTGATGGTGATTTTTTAATAATCTAACTGTGTTAATTTAATTATTTTCTGAATCCTGTCATAGTTTTATCAAAAACATTTTTAACAGGGATTTAATTAAAATATTTTCATTGTAACTATGACGCATATGCCCCGCCCCTTGCTTAAGCTACACCCCTGATTAATCGAGTACTCGTTTTTCAAACCTGTGGATTAATCGAAATGAAATATGATCAGAAATGCCTATCCCTACAAGGAGCTACTTTGCTACCACCCACAACACTCTGGCAACCACCCAGAAAACCCCACACATCATCTCTTGTGTTCAGCAGAAGACAGAAAGTCATACAGGTTTGGATTGAAATGAAGGTGCGTACGTTAAACCCACAGCAAGTTATTCTTTCTCTCATTCTACATTTGCTTGTTTTCTTGTCTCACTTTTCCCATAGTGGAGCCCCTCAAAACAAAGACCCTCCCTGTAAAAGCCCAAACCCAGTCACTGCTGTGTGACATTACTGTGTTATCCCTGTTATTGAGCCACCAGCATATTAACTAGGAGGAGCCAAGCGGAGACCTTTGGCCTCGGATAGCGATGTATAATCTGATGTACTCATACACAGTGAAGCTGCTAGTGACTGTGGCTTCATAAAGACTGCTTTGTTTTAGGGTTGTAGCCTAAACGCAGAGCTCTGCTGGGGTGAGTTTGTTGTTCGATGTTGAATAGTTGTGCATTTCTCAGCTGCTGAGATGAATAGGGGCATTAAGAGGGGGGTGGCAGGCAGAGAACACAATGGACGGGAGTTTTATTGCACCTCTGTTGCACCAGCATATCTGGCATCTTGCCCACAGATATATGCACAACCTCCCGTTCACAGCTGCATCCTCTTTCTCACTCTCTTTTTTTCTCTCTGTGATTCCATTTTAAACCACTTCTCCACCAATTCTTTAATTTTAGACTGTTCCCGGCCCTAGACTTTTTCTAGGGTTGCATGACTTTGGGAACTACCTCTGTGCTGGTTCATCCACTCACAACAAAGTTATTTATTTTCCAAGGGGTGAAACCTCGAAACACAGCTCTTGGTTATCAGGCTGCACACATGCTGACGTACATGAGACATTATCTGCAAGAGCTGGTGTTTGTTTAGGCCCCAGGCATTGACTGATAATGGCCCATTATTATAGGCCTGGCCCTGTGTTGTTCAGTGTGGTTTGGCTCTTTTTTTGAACTTGTTCACATATTTCCATCTGCTGGGAGTCACTGCGCTGTGGCTATTTTTGACTTGACCATTAATACCACATGATGCTTGCAAGTTCATGATATCCCCTTTATGCTTCACACTGTTGGTTTCAAATCGGATTACAGTTGTTAAATACTAAGGCAAACTGGCCGCATTGTGCAATGCTTTTAATGGACTTTCATAAAACTAATTAGTTAGTAGAGATATGATGGAGGTGGCTTTTTTTTAAACTAGGAAAGTGCAGTATATTGCTATCATGTCATTCATTTATTGGTTTCAGTAAATATGGAATATTTAATTGCTAATTTAATAATTAAAATATTATGCACTAGCTTTAGCCTTAGTCAAACTCATAATACATATCCATTGTACAGACTACATTATAAAGTTTTAATGCATAAATTCAAGTTGGAGGATTTAAGCGATTCACTTCAAAAGTTCTTTTTTAAAGAAATTAATACTTTTCTATTCAGAAAGCACAATTAAACTGAGCAAAAGTTAGAGTAAATTTATACAATGTTAAAAAAATATTTGGATTCCTAGTAAATGATTTTCTTTCTATTCATCAAAGAATTTTGTGTGTCCAAAAAATTCTGCTGTACTGCATGTTTATTAGATATGAGCACACATTCATATGGTGGATTAATGTCTAGGCTGATGCATTCCATGGAATAACTGTTGGGCAAAACCTCTGTTGGTCGGAGAGCTGCATGCACAGTCAAATCGAGAGTTGGTTCTATAGAGCTAGTCCCTGGGGGTTAACGGACCACTTTCTGTAGAAATGGCCTCTGACCTACCTTATCAAATTTCCATAAAGTCGTTAAAAGACCCTGAAGAAAGGGTGATGGTTGTCAAATATTAGGTCATCTTTACATCTCATAGCCTGTCAGTCATTTATCATGAAATGACCATTTCACATAGTGTGATTTGTAAAGCAAAAAACAGCATGTTTGTTAGACAAATCCATCAAGGTAATTTTAAAAATGCATCCACTGTTGTCCTCTCACATCAAAATCTACCAAAATATTTCTTTAGAACTGTTTTGAACTTGCAAGTTGTGCTTGATCTGTGCATAGTTCTCTCCTCAGTCAGACAAGACAACTTTTTCACTGGAGAAAGCAATATCATGGATAGAGGACTCATTTGAAGTTAAAAGCATCTTAAAGGATTAGTTTAGATAATTTGCAGATCACAGATAATTTACTCCCCTTGTCACCCAAGATGTTCATATCTTTCTTTCTTCAGTCGTAAAGAAATTGTTTTTTGAGAAAAACATTTCAGGATTTTTCTCCATATAGCGTTTTTCTATGGTGCCCACAAATTTGAACTTCCAAAATGCAGTTTAAATGCAGCTCCAAAAGGCTCTACACAACCCAGCTGAGGAGAAGGGACTTGTCTAGTGAAATGATTGGTTATTTTCTAAAAAAAAGTTACAATATATATACTAAGCTCAAATGCTCGTACGTACTCTGTGCACTCCGGTTCAATACAGTTAGGGTATGTCAAAAAACGCTCGATCACATTTTCTCCTCAAACTTCAAAATCATCCTACATTGCTGCAGAAATACTGACCGAGTGTTTACAAAGTGAACATGCTAAGAAGGTCAAATCGCCTTTACAAAAAAAGGTAAAACAGCCATGTAGGACGATTGAAGTGCACTGAGTACACATGCGCATGACAAACATCTGTGCTTAAAAAGTTTATAAACTGTAATTTTTTTTTTTAAATAACCAATTGTTTCGCTAGATAAGACCCTTCTTTCCTGACTGGGATCGCCCTTTGAAGCTGCATTTAAACTGCTTTTTAGAAGTTCAAACTCACCGGCACCATAGTCCACTATATTGAGAAAATTCCTGAAATGTTTTCCTCAAAAAACATGTTTTCTTTACGACTGAAGAAAGAAAGACATGAATGTCTTGGATGAAAAGGGGGTGAGTAAATTATCTGTAAATGTTTTTTTCTGGAAGTGAACTAATCCTTTAATGATGGATTTGTTTCTTGCAACTTTTCGTGTCACATGACATTAAATGATGGACTGGAGTCCTGTGGGTTACTTGTAGATTATTGTAATTTTTTTTATCACAGTTGTTTGGACTTTCATTCTGACAGCACCCATTGGTGCACAAGGGATGTAATGCTACATTTCTCCAACACTATTCTTTTGCTGCTTTTAGGTAAGTCCAAATGTGCTGAGTAGTCACAGTAGTACATGCTGAGTGATAATGAGTTGCATTGCTAATGCCGGTTGATCAGGGAGTGCTGGTGTCACTGAGAGATCATGTGACTAAGCGAGTGGCAGGAACTGATAACATCTGCTGAATAAACATGTCTAGGGGCAGCAGTTAGTGACCTTAGGGCTAAAAGGGTACCACTTAGACAGGGACATGTTTTGTGTACCACCCCTACACACATCTACACATCCGTATGCAGAACATAAAGTCATAAGCACATTGGGGCATAGACATACACTCTTATCTTTAAAGACTTCCTATCGGACATGGTCATAAAATTTAAGAAGTGTGTCCTGTAAATGATGGCATCCATTGTACTTTGTATCTTTTGTTACTATATTTAGCCAAAATGTTCCAGTGTTTTATTTAGATGGCATTATAAATTATTTAGGAATGTTCCTTCACGACTTAATCAGTATAGGAGCAATGGAAAAATGGCCCATGGAATTTTTTTTCACCAATAGATTTAATCCTATAAATAGTAATTAGAAAAAAACTGTGATTTTTGGAGCACTTCTTTCTATTTCTCATTAAATTTGCTTTTTAAAATCTGTTTCTTTGATACAACAGAACTTGAATAGATTAAACTGGATAGTTGTAGTCTCCTCTTGTCTGTCTGTCAACTGAGGTCTGGATATTCTGGAACAATCACGTAAATTTAATTGTTTAATCAAAAGTAACAGTAGAAACAATTGTATGTTATGAAAATTTCTGTTGCAAATAAATGCTGTTCTTTGAAACTTTCTATTCATGTCAAAATGATTTCTGAAGGATCATGCAGCCCTTTTTAATATAATTTAGATTAAATAAGTACAGCCTTGGGGAACATAAGATCCCTTTCAAAAACATTAAAAAGTCTTACTGACCCTAAGCTTTTGAATTGTAGTGTACATGCATGCAATGGTCAGCTTTCACAATTAATCAGTGTTCAATGTTCCATTGAACTTCTTTCTTACATGTTTTTATTGGAATAACTGCACTTAGCTTACTCTGGGCATTTGTGGTGCAGACTGGTGTCTGGACATTATGGAATGTGATTTGTGATTATGTAACTATAGAGAGCACTGTAACACTGTCCCGGTTTTGTAAGTGCGTGGCATCATGCCACTGCCAAACTTCCTCAAGCCAGGTAAAATAGGACATGTCCCATGTGAAAAAAATGTTTTGTCTTTGAGGACTAGTTACCTAAAATACCACCAGAGAAAAAATACTGCAATATTTCCTCTTCCTTTACCCATAAGTCAGTAAAAATAAATCTTTTGTCTCTTTTATTATGTAGTGACAATAGATGGTGTTTAGTACCTCATTGTGCTTTACTTATGAGGTATTCTAGTTGTTCAGAGTGCAGGAACCTGGAAATGTATTATATGTAATACATTACAGGAACTTTCAAATTCGTTATTATATAAATACATTGGTTTAAGTTCACCTGACCCTGAGGAGAGAATGAAATCTAGAAGTTTTGACCATCATGACCCATCCCTGAAGACTGGCTTATTAAACAATAAACAATACCAAACAAGAATCTCAAAAAAGATTAAGGTCTTTCAGAATAGATTTGTATTAGTGACATAAGAATGTAAGGCATGACTGAAATGCATATTAAACTGATACATTATTATCAATCCAAACTTGCAAACTCAAGTCATACCTTTTACATGTTTGTTCGTAACTATTGCACATAACCTTCCAGATTGTGTGAGTAAGGATGTACGTGGGACCGTAGAGGGGAGTACATGTGCTGAATACTGATTTTAATAATGAACATCCCTTTTAATTAATAACAGCACAGTCTACAGTACACTCATTGTTGTGCATTCATTTCTAGACATTTTTATTTTGAAAATGCTTTAGATTCTGTTACTGTAAGGGTGTTGATTTGACAAGTTGAATGTTGGATTTGTTAATGCGATGTCAAAATCTCCTGCCACTGCGTCAGATGTGTTCTGTTCTCTGATGCTGAAAAAGCTGGTGATGCACAGATGATGCTATGCTGTTTTGGTGTGATTGTTTTATGATGTCTGTAGATTTAAAACCCCTTTTTTGTTTTGTTTTTGCAGTTATATGGTTTCAAAAATGTCCTCTAAAATGGTGGGCTCAAACAACCTGGCACATGCTAGAAGGATGGTACAGCAACTGAGAGTTGAGGCCAGTATTGAGAGGATAAAGGTATTATTATTATTTTTTTGTTTGTTTGTTTACATGAGTTATTTCATTACTGTGAACAGAGCTTTTAATAGCCATTTTATCCATTCTCCATCAAGGATGATTACCATTGACCCTTTCCCCATATATTCTCTCCTGTAGTCCTCTTTAGTGTGATTGTGTATTTTTTATTTTTTATTTATTTACTTTAACAAATTAACAAACAAATAATTATACCCCCTAGTCAAAAATTACTGGCCTTTTAAAAAAAATCAGTCTTTTTTATATTTCTTTTTGCTTGTATAGGCCTCATTGATACAAGTTTATGTTTCTCACTTTTAGGATAGTGTAGACACATTAAGGACATGTGACTGTGATGAAAAAAAATGATAAAAAAAATAGTAATAATTATGCTACCCTCCAAAAGTTTGGGGTCAGTGCAATTTTTCTAAAAAAAACGTAACGACCCCAAACTTTTGAACAGTAGTCAAACTGATTACATGTGATCTGGAATCAGACTACAGTTACTTTTTTGTGGGTTACATGATTACATATCATTTACACATAGCGATAAATTATTCATAATATTCCCCCTAGTTCCAGTTTTTCTTTTACATTTTCCCAAAATTGCATCACCTACTGATAAACAAATTGATTTTTATTTGAATTATCACTCTGTAAGTTATTTAACCATAAATTCCTATGTGTTTGGAAGGATTTTGTCTTTCAAACAATGCACAAATTCACAAAGCTTTTTTTTTTTTGTTATCTAATCCCCTTGTATGTGTACTGTAATGGATTACCTGTAATGGATTATGTTACTAACTACGATTTTTGTCATGTAATTTTGAATCAGTAACTGATTACAATTTGTAAGTAATCTACCCACCTCTGCAAAAACAGTAGATGTTTTTTTTACATTCTGTCTTGTCCCATCCAGGTATCCAAGGCCTCTGCCGATCTCATGCGTTACTGTGGAGAAAACGCCAAATACGACCCCCTGCTCATGGGCATTCCTGCCTCAGAAAACCCATTTAAGGACAAAAAGCCCTGCACTATATTGTAGTGTAACAAGCATTGCGGGCATCTTATTTAATAATTACTTCTACTCAACTTTGCCTTATGTCCAGCTCTAGCTCCTTAGTATAACTTTGTGCCGTGTTATAACTGTATTTAGCTCTTACAGTATTTATTACTGTAAATAAACCCCAATCAGTACTAATTAATTTGCATTTTGGTAATGATTAGCATTGCGTCTCATCTTTACCAGCATCACTTGTCTTCTGTTTGGTTGTTTGGGCCAAACCGAAGTCATTCCAGGAAAATCAAGTCGTTAAGTTCCTCTTTCCACCGAATGATGCCTTTAGTTACACTTTGTGTTTCAAATAGGGAAGTAGCACGATACATTATGATGCAAAGAGCTTGCAACTACATTAACTGATTAAATCTCACTTAACGTCTAATAAGTAGACGTGTGTCATATATTCGTCTAGTAGTACATATGAATAATGTCATAGCAAAGGGACTGACTGAAGTAAATGGAATTTAAAAATCCATATTTTGATTTGGATTATGAATCTAATGTGACTTCTGCAATCATCACTGTTTAAGTGCATGCTGGGTAAACAAAACAATATAGTAAATCAGACAAATACTGATTTGTTCTCAGTGAAACGCAGTGCCACTATGTGCAAAACCATTACAGACAAGTTTCTAGTGTGGTTTGTATAAAAGGAGAACTGATTACCCTGCACTTTCAAACCTATGTGCCTTGTTCAAAGTAGTCCTCACATATTACAGATGTGTACAAATGAAATGAGACATTTTGTTTGTTGACACTGCATAACCTTTTGTTCTGTTTAGATTTAAAGTGCCTTTTCCTTCTGATTTAAATGTTTCATTCCTGTGCCAAGCACATTTGTAAAACAAAGACCACTGTTGTTTGATCTTATCTATGAATAGAATGAATTTTTCCCAAAAAGGGCAGTCGTGAAACATTCACACTTTTAATGGGTTGAGCAACCATATATTGATGCTGCAACATCTGTATCATTTTGGAGACATCAGAGAAGTTATGCTGTATTTGAGATTAACAGCCAAATCCCTGTGACCTCAGTATCTCTGTGAAGAAAGTTTCCTTTTGTTCTTTTTGGTGTTTTTTTTCCTTTTCTAATTTCTGTATTTTCCAAGCCTTCATAATGTGCTATATGTACTGTACCTTGAAAGAAGATTTTATTAAAATTGTGAAATAGTAAAACTAAATGCATTGCAAATGTTTGTGTTGGTACTTTTTCCATGTAAAAGTGCAACTTGTACATTCTGCAAGATATCTCTATTTGTTTTCCACAGAAGAAATAGTCACATTTAATAATAGGAAAGCAAGCAAATGATGACCAATATTAAATTTTTGGGTGAATCGTCCTATATCACACACACACACACACACACACACACACACACACACACACACACACACACACACACACACACACACACAAAAACAATGTTTTTACCCCAATGCTTAGGTGTTAAATAGAATAGTTAGAAACCAAATTAACTACTGTTCAAAGGTTTGGAATTAATAGGAATATTTTGATTGATTTATTGATTTTTTATATTTTGAAAGAAATTGCTTATGCTTATCAAGACTGTATTTATTAAAACAATACAGTAAACATATATTTTTTAATACATTTTAAGTTGTAATTTATCGCCATGATGGCAATGATGTCAAGTTAAGTCACCTTTATTTATATAGCGCTTTTTACAATACAGATTGTCAAAGCAACTTTACATTATCAAATAGGAAGGTAATATATCAATAATGCAAAAAAGAAACTGTAAATAATTTTATTTGAAGGAAATTAATCAATAATTCCAAATTAATAACAAATTAATTGTCCCCAACTGAGCAAGCCATGGCGACAGTGGCAAGAAACCAAAACTCCATCTGTGACACAGATGGAGAAAAAAAACCTTGGGAGAAACCAGGCTCAGTCGGGGGGCTCAGTTCTCCTCTGACCAGCATACAAGCAGTGTATACACCTGTAGAGGTTGTCTATATGTGCTGACCCACCTTCTGGATACGGACTTGCTCAGGGAACTCCAGTGACCAATGGATGTGAAAATATATTGTCATTTATGATCAATTTAATGCATTGCTGAATTAAAGACTTAAATTATTAAAAAAACCCTTTTTAACTGCAGTGTAAATAATAGCAAAATTTATAAACTTTGTCATTTTAACAGAATAAAAAAAAAAAAAAATGTAATTAAAATTGCATGTTATTTTATTTTAGTACTGTCCTGAATGAGCTATTTCACATAACATGTTTATATATACTCCACTAGACAAAATAATATCTGAATTTATAAAAATCGTGGATGTCGTGGGTCATCCAGAAAACAACACACAATATTATGTTTTGTGATTGTTGTCCTTTGTTTGTCCTGAGCAGTTAAGCTGCCTGCTGTTCTTCAGCAAAAATCCTCCAGCTCCTGTGCATTCTTTGGTTTTCCAGTTGCATCTGCATATCTGAACCCTTTACAAAAGTGAATGCATGATTTTGAGATCCATCTTTTCACACTGAAAACAACTGAGGGATTCATACATAACTATCACAAAAGATGAAAACATCCACTGATGCTCAAGAAAGCAACACAATGCATTAAGGGGGTGTAATTCTTTTAATTGGATGATCTTGTAAATTGTACTTATGTTGTCTTCTAGGAGACATGTAAATATTTATGTAGCTTCTGAAGTGCGATACTAAGTGGAAAAAAATGATCTGTAAACAAAATAAGAAAAATTTACACATCATCCTGTTCAAAAGTTTAACCCACCTGACTCTTAATGCATTGTGTTGCCTTCTTAAGCATCAGTAAATGTTTTCACCTTTTGTAATAGATATGTATGAGTTCCTTAATTGTTCTCACTCTGAGAAGATGGATTTCAAAATCATAGTCACTTTTGGAAATTGTACAAATATGCTGGAAGATGCTGGAAAAACCAAATAATGTGTACAGGAACTGGAGGATTTTTTTTGAAGAACAGCAGTTAGATGAACTGCTCAGGACAAACAACAAACTTACAAACAACTATCAAAAAAGATATAAACAGACATAGATCATCCATGAAACTACACAGTATTAAGATTCAAGGGTATGTAAACTTTTGAATGCGGTCATTTATATAAATTCAGTTATTGTGTCTTGTGGAGTATATCTAAACATCTGTTATGTTAAATAGTTTATTCAGGACAGTACTAAATAAAAAATAATAATTTTCATGATCCCTCTTATTTTGTTAAAATGATTCACATTTAGCATATTCTGCAAGGGGTGTGTAAATTAATGAGCAGTGAGCACAACTGTATATACTATATTCTGGATGATAGTTCTTCAAAACTCTTCTACGCCATGAAAGATGTGATTTAATGTGGCGTGGGCTGCTAGGAGTGCTGCACTGTGATGTAAGTTGTGACAAAACAGCAGTTATATCACCTGGTCCTTGTTGTACCTGCTGTCTAAAAATAATCTTCTTAAGGACGTCAGAAAACTGCCTACACAGCACAGGTAACACCTACGAAATCCATGAATCATTTAAGTAGAAAAACTGGCTGATTTTTAAACAGGACGACTTATTTACACAAACAGCTAAACAAAATTTTAAGTAACTCCTAACTGCTGTGTTTTGCATTTAACACTCTTAACCTAGTTTTTTTTTGTTCACATGACTGGGGTTTACCTGTCTTGCATCAGGATAGCATCATTCAAATCTTGCTTCATCACCTTTGTATAGGGAAGTGGTGGGTTACACAACAGATTTACTGGTATGTGGTATCAGGAAACCTGACCTAATATGTGCCAGTCATGTGATCACATCCGCGCTTTCTGAACGCCTACAGTCTCTAGAGTCTTTCGTTTTCCAGCTGGGCTTGTGTAATGTGTGTACTTGCTACACATTGACTTTTAACCTACAGAGTAGTATCAGTTTGTCAAACACAGCACAATTAAGAGCAACCTGATTTATGACAGCAAGTTTGACGCAATCGTCGTACAGTAAACTGAACCTGAGCAATTCATTTCAGTTGAAAAAGGAATCTGATGAATAGATGCAGTGGTCACGCTAACTAAAGCAGGACAAAAGAAAGGATTGAGTGGCTTTTGTTGGTCTGTAATAGGGAGTCACGAAGGCCACTGAGTCCAGCGTGACCCTGCTGATCTGAGAGGTGCATGGTGTTGTCAATTCTACTTGTCCACTCTGCTTTTCCAGAAACTTCTTACAGAATAACCTGCATTACTACCATGTTGTGTTCAAAAATACTTTTATTACAACACAAAATTCATTTCGCATTTTAATATAATAGTATAAAAAGTTTTTACATAAATACTTTAATTTAATATAAATAATTTAAAGACCACAACAGAACAATTAACTTATAAAAAAAAAATCAGTTCTTACAGGATACTGTGAATGCAGTTTTCATTTCAGTGGTTTAGAAGTCCCTTTAAAATAACTTATTTTCCAACATTAATAAACAACTACTAATAATATACTATTCAAAAGTGATAGCAAAAACACAAACAATTAGGGCAGCCTCTTTGATATCACCTCTGATATTGTGTTGCCTGAGAAATATTTCATCCTGTAATGAACTGAAGTGCTTTATGACACCCCACCAATAACTCTCACAAGATACTCAGGTGCTCACTTTAGCTTCATGTGACGTCCTTAAAAAGTCCCACAACCAAAGCCAAAAGCTGCTGAATCATCCCAGATTGCAAAAGGGTGCTCCTCCTCCAATTTATTCTGTCGGTTAATCCCCAGTTCCAACAGTCTGGAATATCAGTCCTTTTTGTGACCACCTTTTTTAGCTTTTATCATTTTTCTAGATATTTTTATCCATATTTTCCCTTGTTTTCAACTGTCCTCATCGTTCTGGAAGGTTAATAATGGGCACCCATTGATCCATACAACGACTCTCTCTGCAGAAGCGGTTCACTTTTCCCAAAGCCGGGTTCTTCCAATTGGATGCATGTGGAACCTGTGAACATCACAAGAGATGGTGTTACATTCTGTTTTGGTTTGCTAAAACATTTCCTGCTGAGCGACTTATAAGCATCAAGCACTGTCCTTTCTAATTTGTCAGACAGCCTTGTTTTTGGATGACACACGTGATTTTGAATGTATATATTTTTAAATTTTTAATATTTTCAATTTTTAATTATATCAGCCATCATCACTCTGATCTCTGCATATTAAGCCATTAATAAGTCTGACACCTCAATTTCCCAAACTATAAAAACATTCTCTTTTTTTCTAGACATGTCCTGGAACAAATTTAGCATAATTTAGAAATCCTGGCCAGGACATGTCCAGGAAAAAGTGAAGTCAAACTGCAGTAGTTAATTATGAATTTAAATGTCAGAAGGGATTTTAAGATTATGCAAATCTTACTGAATGCATCCAATGGAGTCAATACATTTTTGAAAGAATATGAGAATGATGCACCTGTTCATTTAATTCCAAAGGAGCAAAATAAATGCAAATAGGAACCTGAAACATTAAGTGAAGAAACTCCTATTTGCCTAAGAATGAGTACAGAGCAGGATGTGCATGTGGGTGTAAAGCACTGGCAGTTACACCTGGGCATGTCCTGACAAGTTACTAAAAGAAATTGCTCACATATGCTTGTTACTAGCCTTTTTTGGCTTTTGCTTCCTATCTGTGACCCTGGATCACAAAACTTGTCATAAAGGTCAATTTTCATTGATGTATGGTTTGTTAGGATAGCACAATATTTGGCAGAGATACAACTATTTGAAAATCTGGAATCTGAGGGTGCAAAAAATCTAAATACAGAGAAAACTGCCTTTAAAGTTGTCCAAATGAAGTTCTTAGCGATGCATATTACTAATCAAAAATGACATTTTCTATTTACAGTAGGAAGACTGGTTTTGTACAGGGTCACATTTAGATTCTAATCACAGAGTGTTGACACTTACAGTGACCAGAATGCAGTGCAGATCCATCTGCTCGCTGCCGTGCACGCCCGCGCCCCCGAGGATATGCGAGAGGCGATGTGTGTTGTTCACGCGCAGGATGTTGATGTCGTTCTCGCAGCAGAAAGCCTGAATAAGAGTGAAGTGAATCTGAAGCGCCACATCCTTCACATCATCGTCGTCTGTGGCTAGGATACACAATACCACGTTATCAGGGTCCCTGAATAGAAGAGTTGAGATTTCAGTTAGTTTCACGGAACCTCTCGAATGACGTTGAAAACCAACTACAGTGAAAGCCTCTAGACTTACACATTGAGTGACTTTGCAGCCTCGTAGACCCCGACTGTAACACATCCCTGCCGTAATGCGGAGCGCAGGACCTCCTCCAGAGCTTTAATCACAGAATCCATTCTGTAAAAAACACAGTTTGGATAAATAAGTAATAAAACAATAATAAAGCCCAGAACATTAAACGTTTTTGTATGGCAACAGTTCGTGCAGTTTTAAACTGCGGCGGTTGAAAATATTACAGTAATTTGAGTTATGTACTCATTGCTAGTTTAATTATTTGAGTGAGTACGTTAATATGCCGACGTTCGTCTTATATAAGCTGATAAAATATAAACATAACTTATTTTGCAAAATTTGAGACCTGCTTTAGATCGATACAATTTGGCTGTTTAATAAGCACGTCACAGTGCGCGAAGGGTCTCGTGAGCTGAGCTCGTGCAACTGAGTTTACCCGGTACATGTGTTTGGCATGTCTTTATTTCTTATGTTTCACAATCAACTGAAATACAACTATATTAATAACCACTATGTTCATTTTCAAATATAACGTTTTCTGGATTCGCACATTATTCAATTACTGGTAAATAAATACAATAACGTTTAACAGCCTAATCACCGAATAAATAAATATTCGATTTTTACCTTTCAATAGAACAATCTCCATTAAGTTCCTCAAACGTCATGTTGCAGGTAAAATCCAGCACGGTCTTGAATAACTTTCTTTTCAAAACAAAGTAAATCCACAAGTGTTCTCGTATGTCTTGCTTCTTTGACTGTGACCGGGAAAATCTGAAGTTCAGAGGAGTTACAGTAGATTTAATTTCCCTGAGAGCTGTAATGAGAGCAATATCTGCATAATAATCCTTATTGGACACATGCAAATCAAGATAAGTAAAAAACATTTTGATTGGCTGTCAAACTGCACTAACAAAAGTCGACCATTCTCATTCGTCCGTCTAAGTTGGCGGAGTTTAGGCAAGTCACGTTGGGTGACGTTGTTTTTAACCTTGTTGGAAAACTTTGCAATGACATGTCAGGGCAAAGGGAAGCAGGAAAACATGTACCCATATTTACCCAAACATATATTCAACCACAATAAATATGTCACATACATATAACATAAACAATGGAATAAATAATACAATTTTAAGTTACATAAATTCATAAACCCTTTATCTTACATCTTATAAAATAAGCATTTGAAACAGTCAAAAGTGCTGCACAAGCCTTATAACTTTATATACACTAAAATTATGTTAGTAGATCATCAGTATGGGCATTTCTGAGCTTTTCTGTAGGTACAGTTGCAAACAGTTTATTGTACGACTCAGTTATACATGATGCAAACCACTGTTTGTGCCTGCAAGCCCTTTGGTACAATTTTTGCCTGTTGTGATCTCTAACCCAACAGTGACACCCTGAGGACAAGTTAACACATTGCTTCAGTATTTACTTCTGTGCTTCTAATTAAGTTATACATTATTGGTATAAAATCTTAACAAAATCGTCTACCAAATCTTCTGTTTAAAAAGGCAAACGTGATTCTTTTTTTGTTTGTTTGTACAGGACAATCATGTAGGCTACATAAAACGCTGAGGCACAATAAAGGCCAAGCAATAAAGTGAAGTAGGCCAAATGATTCCAGACCAGTGGTATGCTGACAGGATTCCATTCTGAGGCACGTCTGAAATTGAATAAAAGTAACACAGAAACCTAATATTTCCTAGTGTTTGTTGGCTGGACAGCCAATGGGCCTATAACACAGAAAAGTGCAAGGCCATAAAGAGACATCAGAAAATAATAAATTATTGCTATTTTCCATCTTATTAGGGCACAAATAATACAATTTTATGACTTGTTTTTTAAAACATGACTTTTAATTTTGTATCCCCCAGAATACGTTGTCCAAACTGAAAACAATTTGTAAAACATTTTATTCTCTCATAACTTAGAATTGTTTTAAACAATAAGTATGTCTGTCTATTTATTAATATATTAGTCTGCTGTATCTTATTTGATACACAAATTTCTAGAGAACTAATTAACAACAAATTTTGCTGATAAACCTGTTGTACACAATGTACTTAATGTCTTCTGCCCTCTGATAACTTATGCTTTTTTTTTTATCAACTAAACTCTTTTTGCTGTGAGCTTTCATAATGTTAATAATAACCTAAAATAAACTGGACTGAAGCAGCTTTGGGTTTCCTGATTATCCAAACATAATTTTGTAATGTTTAGAAATTATTTTTTATTATTTTAATGTTTCAAAATTATTATTATTATTATTATTATTATTATTATTTTTATACTTTTTGAGGAAAGTTTATTTGTGTATCTCTCAATCATCACTGAATTGCAATTACTCAATTATCTAATTGCATATACGAGCCATAAAATCCTCATGAAATATGATACTCAACAAAACGCACATTTTTAAATGAAAACTAAATGATTAATCAATAAATGATTGCATTACATTTTTCATTTAAGAGTATTAAGTATTGAACAGATTTTCCAAAACAGCCAACAAAGTCTAAAGTCTCGAGTCTATATGTAAAAAGAATCTTAATAAGGGAAACATATCCCTTGAGATACAAACATTTACAGGCAGATATGTAAAAATTAAATTCATACATTTCCAACATAAACATCAGCTAACACATATCCTCCAGATATTCTAAATATGTTAAATAAATAAAAAAGCTTTTATTTGAGGTGAGCAGATTTCTCACCACAGGTGTGTTGTTTTAAATGCTGCCTATGTATGAACAAAGTTCAAAGCAGATCTAAGTATTCACAACAAAACCCCTTTTTTACCACCTTTTTAAAGTAAATAATTAAAGTAAAAAAGCAATCAATCAGTCAATAAATCAATTATGCTGGGTCAAAGCTGTTTTCTGTATTGTAATAAGTAGATAATTTCACAGAAGTGTGTGGAGTTTCACTTTATTTTGATTGTCCCTTTAACACATTCTCTTGACTATAAGTAATGTTGCATCTACATATCTACTAACTCTCATTAGAGTATTAGTATTAGTAGACTTGTAGGGTTAGGTTAGGGTTAGAATAAGTTGACATGTTTTATAATCAGCAGAATGTCTGTTGATAGACCATCACAATAAAGAGTCAGCAGATATTAAACAGACAGTCTAATGATACTCCAATGAGAGTTAGTTGACATGCAGATGCAATGTTACTTAGTGTCAATAGAATGTTCTTAAGGGACCATCAAAATAAATAGTTATCTAGTGGGGTTATGTTTTGAATAATTAATTGCTTATAACTGCCTCTATGGACTAATTAAGTCTATAAAATTTAATCTAGTGAAGTTTTGTGCTTGTATACTTTCTATAAAACAATTGTAGAGAACTGCTGAGAATATCAGGTTGACCCCTGCAATTTTTACATTTAACAGCAGACGGCGTCAAAACCTAACTAAATGAAGATATAACACAAGCGTTGTCAGAGCACGCTGGAATAAAGGGAATCATGACCCATGAAGGTCTTTTACATGTATTTTAGTCAGACAATCTGAATGAATTTAATTCAGGTTGCCCAAAATAATTAATAAACACTGATATGACATCAGACGTGACATCCCACAAACTGACAATATGCTAAAAAAGCACTACCAAATTTAACAAATATCTATAAAAAAAAAAAAAAACAACAACAATAAACTAATAAATATTCATTTATTATTTTAATAATTTTATATTAATAATTTCTGCACTTTACCAGTCATGAATGTGTATCAATATCTTATGTTTGTATTTTACAAATAATGTCTAATGTGAAGGGTCTTCTGTGTAATATTTATCTTTACAGATTATACATCTATGAACCTTATTTAGAAATGCACTATTATATCTTATTATTTAATCTAATTTCAATCATATTTCAGAAATTAAATAAAATGTATCTGTAGCATTGCTGACATGATTTGTAATTATTTTACTTATCCATTACTGTCACATAATTATACACACACTATAGTTAATATTTGTTTTAGTCATTCAGATGCTAAAGCACCTTAAAATTGAATTGAAGCATCTCACGACAACTGTCATTTTTTGTCATGTATATTTATATTTCTGTGAATAACCCTTTCTTTCTGCTTCAGTGTATTTTGGGCTCAACTTTAAGTTCATTTAAAATTTCCTGTTAAAATTAAAAAACAAATGAGTATAGTGACAATTGAAATGACGTGCTAGAAAAGTAAAAAGTAAGCAATATTTCAGTATTGTTTTTCAGTTTTCCTTTTTATTAAAAAAAAATATATATATTGTATTACTACATTTATTCTGAGAAAACTCTTGTTTCTCCTGGGTGTTTAAAGTATATAGAAAAGACATATGTGTCAGATCAAGTTTAAATTTAATCAAGTGTTCATAATAATGTGCTTTACATAGTGTTGTCATCATGATGAATAGATGGAACACGAGTGAAGGTGGCGATGAATCCTTGTCAAACAGAGTGAATGTATAGAAGGTGACAGACAATACTGATACCCCATTGATAGAAAGAGCAAAAACAACAAGTCAACTGCTGAGTATGATACAGCGTGAGGCTGATAAATGTGGCCATTGAATAATGCCATCTAAGATATGTCTTTGTAATGGACTGATTGCTCAACTAATTCACCAGCTCACCCTGCGCCACACTCTTTAATATAGAGACAGTCATATTTCCTCTAAGATTAGTATAGACACTGGCTGACACACTGCTCTGCTCAAGGTATTTGGCCAGCATAATTCATTCATAATGCCACAATGCACCCCATCTATCATTTTATTTCCTTTCCCCTGCCAGTTGTGTCCCTCTCCAATTCGCATCTAGGCTTCTGGCTCTTTATTGAGGGGGGTATGCTGGACCGAAAGTGCATGTGTGTGTGTGGGCATGTGTGCTTGTTTTGGTAGCAGTGGTAGAGTTGTTGGACAAGGTTGGGAGGTCAGCACTGTTTTGCCTGCTGATGTATTAGCTGCATATGCAAGCGATAAATTACCAAGCGAAGGGAGTCAATTATCCATCCCTTGAAGAAACAGGGGCTTGGTGCACCAGTGGCCTTAGGGTCCTTTTTCCAATTGAGAGGACGATGCCTGGCAGTGTAGAAAAAGGGGAGCTTGTGGAGAAGAGGAGGAGCGGGATGAAGATTAAACTGGGAAATGATGTGTGTCATTATCCCCACTTTGCATTTTTTTAAACGTTCATCATGAAGTGACTTCTGAAAATGGGAAAATTGTGATTGGCATGCGTGAGATCCGCAACAATCGCTTGTGAAATGGCATCCCTTCGCCTCTTATCAGGTCTATGTTCTCCTCAAACTGCTTAACACATCAGAAGCTGTCCCCAGTTTGACTACTGCACCTATTAGGTCAATCAGTATATCAGAACACGTGGGCTCAAGTCCCATGCCACTGCGCTTTGTCATTTTCCACCACCATTGATTTCTAAAAGGCTTTTTTTCCTATTCTTTTCTGAAAAAAGGAGGGTGGGGGATGTCCCGTAACTGAGTGACACTACTTTGAGTGCCTGCCAGAGCAAGTGGCCCCAGCGCTGACTGACATGGGTGACACTTAGGGAAATGAGGTCATTAGCTGGAATTACAGAGGGTTTTGATAGCTCAGTAATGGGTTTTAATGATAGAATTTAACATACAGCGCCACTAGGGACAGACAGCAAAAACAGGCAGACAGGTCATTTAATAAAGAGAGGGAGAGAGACCTCACTCTGTGGAGCGTGCCTGAGAACGAGGACTGTGTGTGTGTTGAGGTGGGAGTCTAAAAATAAAATATGCTTTTGCACTGAGCTCTGAATCAGAAAACTCTGTGAAACAGAAATTTCTGAAAAAGGCAACTGGCCTATTTCATTCATCTATCTTCTTCAATTTACCAAACCTTAAAGACAAATCTCTTAAGATAATCAAATAGAAAATTATTTGCAAGTGTTATTTTAATTTTCATACTTTATGTAGGTACGTTTGACAACATGACTTGTTTCAAAGTATTGTTAGAGTATTAGTCCAGTGATTTAGTTGTCTTGTTCCTTAAAACAAGTCTTATTTACATATAATGTGCACTTTTAGTGATGCTTATGAGCTCACAAAGTGATGTCACATTTAAATATAGAACAAAAAACAATGTATTTTATCAACTTTTTTTTTTTTTTTTTAGGAAAAAGGATGCTTGATACTTGACCTTAGAAAGATAACCTAAAACTTTTTCCCAAACTGTTAGCTCTTAAGGTTGATTTTACTGACCCCAAACTTCTGAACATTAACATTTGGTCATTTAATAGATGCTTTTGTCCAAAGCGATTTACAAATGAGGACAATACACACAGAAAAATAAGGGGCCAGAATTGTACCTTTTGGGGTATAGCTTGTCCCAGGAGCAGTACCCTTAAGAGGACATCTTTGTACCTTTTTCACCGCTATAGGCACATCTGCGGGTGGCAGATCATTTTCTTATTTAGCGCCCAAACTCTGGAACAATCTACCTAACCTAACCTAGCTTTGTTTGGGAGGCAGACACAATCTGTCAGTTTAAATCTAGACCAAAGACCCATCTCTTTAACCTGGCTTACACATAACAAATTAACACATTAACACATTTTTATAATTTATAATTCAAATCCATTAAAGGATTGTTAGACTGCATTAATTAGGTCAACTGGAACTGGGAACACTTCCCATAACACCTGTTGTACTCGTTGCATCAAAAGAAGAATGGCATCTACGCTGTCTCTTGCTTATTCCGAGGTCTTCTTTGCCACTCCGATCCAGTCTGTATCCTGATCAGTTGGTCACTGCAGTACCCTGATCCAGTCTGTATCCGGTTGGTGGATCAGCACCTATAGACGACCTCTACAGGTACAAATTGCTTGTTTGTTGGTCAGAGGAGAAATGACCCCCCGACTGACGCTTAATTTCCAGCGATATTGTATACTAATTGAACTGAGCTGGATGATAACATCACTGAATTCAATGATTAACTGCATTTAAACTGAAAATTGTTTAGTGTTTCTTTTTGCATTATTGACATACTACTTTCCTATTTGATACTGTAAAGCTGCTTTGACACAATCTGTATTGTAAAAAGTGCTATATAAATAAATAAAAAAGCCTTTAAAAATATTGAAAATCTTACTGATCCCAGACATTTGAATGGTAGTGTGTGTGTGTGTGTGTGTGTGTGTGTAGTAGTAGTAGATAAAATAAAATTAGAATAGAGAGTGCTAGAGTTAGAGGGTCAAATGAAGATAGAAGAGATGTGTTTTAGCTGTTTCTTGAAGATAGATAAGGACTCTGCTTGGATTGAGTTGGGTAGGTTATTCCACCAGGAGGGAACAGTTAATGTAAAAGTCAGTGAAAGTAATTCTTTTGCCTCTTTGGAATGGCACTATAATGTGCCATTCACTTGCAGAATGCAAGCTTCTAGAGGGCACATAAGTCTGAGTGAATTTAGATAAAGAGCTCAGTAGTGGTTTTGTAGGCAAACATCAATGCCTTTAATTTTATGCAAACAGCTATTGGTAGCCAGTGCAAATGAACAGAGGTGTGACGTGTTCTTTTCAGCTCATTAAATCTTGCAGCCGCATTCTAGATTAATTGTAGAAGACCTGGAAGACAGGTCTTCTGGACAAAACAAGAGCATGAGCAAGGATTTGTGTAGCATGTTCTGAAAGAAAGCACCTGATCTTTCTAAAGTTGTATAAAGCAAATCTGCAGCACCAGGCAAAAACAGTAAAAAAAAACAAAAAAACAAAAAAAAAACCCAGTAGTGTAGCTTGTTACAAAAGATTTCTATTTTGTATAAATGCTGTTCATTTCAACTTTTTATTAACTTAATCAAAGAATCCTGAAGTATCACATAAAATTACATAAAAAATATTAAGCAGCACAACTGTTTCCAACACTGATAATAAATCAGCATATTAGAATGATTTTTAAAGGATCATGTGACACTGAAGACTTGAGCAATGGCTGATGAAAAAAAAAAATCAGCCCTGCCACCACGGGAATAAATTATATTTTAAGGTACATTCAAATAGAAAACTGCTATTTTGAACTATAATAATCACATCTTGTGACATCATAATCACAACCTTACTCTTTTTACTGTATTTTTGATCAAATAATGCAGCCTTGATGAGCATAAGAGACTTCTTTAAAAATATTGAAAATCTTACTGATCCCAAACATTTGAATGGTAGTGTGTGTGTGTGTGTATGCTTTATAAAATACAGATTGTGCCATTCAGACCAATAACTGTGAAGTTAATCAATCCGCTATAAACATATTTAAAAAAAAAGGCAGCAATGTCCTGTTCAGCCAGAGTCTGCATGTTCAATGTTGAATCAGTTTAGTTCAACGTCAGTGTCAATGTTGCAAGATGTGATTCAGCTGTAAATCTGTAGCTCTACAGAAAACACTAGTGTCGTCATCCAGCTTAATTCAGCTAAAGTTTTGTTTTCATCTGATGGTGTCAGTCAGTGCGATCATATTGCTAAATTACTGGAAGTTAATTGTCTTTCAGACCCCAAATAAGCTATGTATCCACAAGCTGCTTTAAGTACTACAGAGCATCTCATGCTCATGGACTGCACCAGATTTGATTTGACAGTTGATGAGATACAGCTTCCACCAAGACACTTGGTTACACGTGGTTTGCCACTGCATAGACAATCAGTTGTTCTTCCTGTCTACCTGTAGCACTGTTTTAGGTGACTTACATTATGGATACTGCAGTTTATTGCTTTGGCCACATCTGTAGTCATCATGCCTCCCTGCAGCAGGACTATGGTATGTTCACACAGGTGAGCCCTGGGATCTTTCTTTTGGTGTTTTTCAAAGTCAGTAGAAAGGTTTCTTTAGTGTCCTAAGCTATAACACTTGACCATAATTCCTTAATGCCTATAAATCCTGTAAAATAAAAAGATAATACAGTAATTGTAATATTTCACAGTATTATTGTTTTTAGTATATTCTTTATCAAATAACTGCATCCTTGGTGAGACTTTTTTCCAAAACACTGAAAATCTTACTAACTTAAAAATTTGGAACTGTATTTGTGTCTACAGTCACACACTGGCATTAGATCAAGTGTTTGGGTAAATATGTTAGAAGTGAAGTGTAATTTCTGCAAACATACAGTGGTGGGCAAAATTATTAGAACACTAGTATTTTCACCAGCTAAAAAATGTTTGAAAATGTTTTAAAACATTCATTTTGCCATTAATTGTAATAATCCAGTAATGGTTATTTGTTTGCACAAGGAGTCTGACAACAGCCAGTGGTCCACACAGAGATCTGATCTTATCATCATTCAGTCTGTCTGGAATGACATGAAGAAACTAAACTAAATGAGACTACATTCAGAAACACTGTGGCAACATCTCCAAGATGCTTTAAACCTACCTGCAAAGCTGAAAAAATAAGCATAAGTGCACCTAGGACAAAAGCTGCTTTAAATGTAGAGGAAGGTCACACTAAATGTTGATTTCATTTAGTAAGTAGAAGTTAATTTATAAAAAACAATTTGTTTATAATATTATTTTTGACAGCATCTTTATTTTACAGCATTTTTACACAAGTGCCTAAAACTTTAACAGTGATGTAGCTTTGCAGTTCTTCTTGCAGTTACTTCTGTTTGTTCTGTTTCTTCATGTCATTTCAGACAGACTGAATGATCAAGAGGTCATATCTCTGTGTGGAGCTCTGGTTGTTGTCAGACTCCTTCCTACTGACACACTTCAGCAAAAGATAGAAACATAACTGAACCACCACTGTAATTGTTTATATAACTGTACAAACAAACAATTGTGCAAAAATAATGACTGTTTTGTATAGTTTTCATGGATCTACTATTGGTCTCTCACATAATTTTTTGAGCCAATGTTGTGGTGTCAGAGCAACCATTTCAGTGCCACAGTGTTTTCAGAGGGAAACAACTGAATAGCTTACTTCTCTGGATATTAAGCTGAGATATGAAAAAGCATTTTAACAACAACAAATACACAAATGTGCTTAACAACATCTTTAAAAACTACGTTTCACTCTTTTCGGAAAAAAGAATGTTCACAATCGATCTTCAGTTTATGACCTGTCATAATTGCATTCAAAGTTAAATGACAAGAGGGACTGTCCCTTCTTTGGCATAAAACCCACAATTATAGGTCTATGTGATTTTCCTCCTCCATGGTTTGTCTGATTCTCAGAGCGGCAGTAAGCTTAGAGACAGCTGAACTCAGAACAGATCCAGTCACTAAGCTGTGGAGAACAGTGGCTGTAATGGTTTGTTGAGCTGCTGAGGCCTGTAGCAGCCATATTTCAGAGAGTATCGATCAGACGCTGCCTATCGCCCCCAGCCCTCCCTCCCCTCTGTCCTTGATCCTGTAAAGTAATAACTGAACTCGTGTCAGGGAGGTAATTATCATTGATCTGCTGGAAAAGGTGACAAATTTTGCTGTCGCAACAGTGCGTGATTCATGCTTGAGCGTTGGACTAACAGTGAGGGTGCCACAACTAAATAGCCTCCTCCAGCTAATATAAGCAATGTAACCTTTATCTAGCTGAGGAATGAGAGAGCTGATCCTCTGATCGGACCCTCAGCTAAAGACAGCTGTAAACATTTTTCTCGAGCTGTCTATGTAAGCTTGAAGAACGATTAGCATCAAATCACCTTTATGGTTCCTGAGAAACTTTTTCTCTCTCTCTGAACATCGATCGACCTGGGTTTTCTGGCTTCCTCAACACTGACACTGCAGTTGAGAGCTTGTAGATTATTGCAGGAGGACTCCAATGACAGTTCACAACAGAATAACTTCGTATCATTGACACAACAAAAACAAAAATAATTGGCAGCCTCTCTTCAACAAAGTCTGCTACAGAGTTCTCATCCTACTTAGCTTGTGGTCCCCACTGGCAAGAATGGAACGGAAAGCAGCCGGCATGTCAGGTCATAACAAATGAGTCGGACAGGGCAAGGGGCTGGAAGATTGCCACATTTATCATGAGACAAATGGATGGCATCAGGGGCTTGTAACGCTTACTGCCACGACTGAGGGTGGAGAAGCTGGAAAGACAAACTAAGCTTTAGATTCCTTTTAATGTCCTCTTGATTACATGATATACTGGACACGGGTTGCAAAGATTAAGGTCTGTGCAAGATTTCATTTTCTAGAATTAAAATTATTTTCATTTTTAACTAAAGGTTGATGAGAGGTCATACTTGGCTATATGAACTTTTCTTTCAAAGAACTATTTTACCTGATCTGACTCTTAGTCAGTTTTCTGGAGTAATCTATTAGACATGTTTTTTATTAGCTTCTGTGTTAAATTAAATAGAGATCAAAGGTGCGTAGATACCTCTTGTATCGTTAGATTTCTTATTTTTATTCTTCCTTCTTCTTCCGTTTCTTCCAATCTTTATGTTATGGCAGCCCATAGAACCGCTTCTGTGAAAGTTATAAGATTTAGCACACTGATGAGGACAGTCTCAACATTAACCCACGGAAAGATTGGAGTCTCTAACTCAAACTCTCTACCGCCACTACTTGTCCAACATTTGAAAATCATAAGGTTTATTTATTTATTTATTTTTTTGCCATTTTTAATAGTTCGAAAAAACTTTTCGATCTTGTCCTAAACGGTTTGTCTGATTTTCACCAAAATTGGCTCAGATCATCTTCAGACCATGCTGGCAAAAAGTTAATTCAAAAAGGAATTGGAAGTTGATTAGCCCAACCGTTCTCGAATAACATGTTAATGAGTTCTATGAAGAGCATGTTTCCGTACAGCACCACCTAGTGATCAGAAGATATGAAAAATGCCCTTTGCCAATAAATTCTGAATGGTTTGGCCAAAAATCTCTTTCGATTATTCAATGGAGCATACAGAGTCGAACCATCCTCAATTTTTTGGATGTCGGCCATTTTGAATTTGATCATAAAATGCTATATTTATATTATATTATATTATATATTATACTTATTGTACATATGCATTATCATATTGTATCTGTATCATTACAAAACTCACCACCATGCCCTGACAGTACTTAAAAAGTTTGAAGGCAGCACCACCTTGTGGTCAAAAGTTATATAGAAACATGTAATTGTTTTAACATGTAATTAAATTGGCCTCTTTCAATGTATTCCTTGGGTCATGCTGAGAAGGTCAATACCAATTAAGCCAAATTTGGCTGAACTTCCTGTCCGCCATTTTAATTAATGTTGAAAACTTAGTTTTTCAAACTCCTCCTAGACCGTTGGTCCAATTTCCACTAAATTTGACTCGGATCATCATCAGACCATGTTGGCAAAAAGTTATGGAGTTTGTGTCGACAGATCAACGAATTTGCTGGAAAGATGCTGCGTTTGAGACTGCATCTCTGCAAAGCTTTGATATATTGACACTAAATTTTACATGTCCCACTGTCACCCTACACTGACTACACCACATCAATTTGGTACCTATTGGTCAAATGTAATAAATTATTTATTAACCATTAATAATGAAATTTCCAAAATGGCTAATAACTTTTGACTGCATTAGTCTAATGTAATCAAAATATTCTGTGGTTAACGTTGTGAACCGTTAACCACATCCTAAACTGTTTTTCCAATTTCACAAAAATCATGTCAGATCATCTTTAAACCGTGCTGACACAAATATATGGATTTTGTGTCAATATTTGAAACCATTTTTGTATAGCAATGCAATTAATTTGACTTGACTTAATTGCTGCTTGCAGCTATATGTTTAATTTTGTATTAGATTTTCTTTCATTTTAATTTTAAAATTCTAATATAGTTTTACATTTATTCTAAATTATAAAAAAACAATCATATTAAGTGTAACAATTCACAAGAAATGTTTTTACATGCAAAATAAGTATATAAACAATGTTTTTGTTATGATACCAATTTGCCTTAATGACAGACTTTACATGGCAAGTTTGTTTATTTGATTAGAATTTGATTAGAAATGAGTGCAGATCTTTGGAATGCAATGCAAAATTTGGTCATTGCCAAAGCATGTTCAATACAGTACACACTTAAACTCACACACACTCACTTGGTGACTTTTCTGTACTTTCTTGTTAACGGACACCCCTCCCCTTTCTGCTCTCTCCTCTCTCTCTCTCTCTCTCTCTCTCTCTCTCTCTCTCTCTCTCTCCCTCTCTGTCACTAAGTTTTGATAGATGACTGATTGCCGAGCTGTGCAGGAAGATTTATTAGTGTTTATCCAGCGCTCGGTGGTCACCTGCGGCTTAGAGACCTGGGCCCTGTGCACCATGAACAGGGAGGGTGTGTATGTGTGTGTGTGCATGTGTCACTGCACTTATATGTACAAATCTGCAGTACATGATTATTTGTGTGTGTGTTTGTGTGTGCAAACTTGTGGCGTGTATGAGTAGCACAGGCTATGTATTTCATTTTCCTAGCTGTTCGGATGTCTCACCATGCTAAACTGAACACTGGCTAATGGAAAAACAAACTTGTGGAAAACTTAATAGAGGTGACTTGTCATGCTAAAACCTGCTCATACTGTACAGTCAGCCACAAATCTTACTCATAACCCCCATGACCTGTGATTATGGGTTAAGTGGGGTGAGGTTTGGCTGTGTATACTGTAAATGTTAGGTTGATTATTAGTTTGACACCATTCTGTACCATTCTCTGGCCTCACATGCACTAGAAGAAGCTATGGGTGGATTTAATATAAATGACAAAGTATTAATTCTTATATACACATTCAAAATGCTCTGTGATCCATGAGTTATTATATCAGTTTTGGGTCCTTAAGAAAAGTTAGATATTTAGACTGCATAGATGTGTTTTCCTGTAAAACACAGTAAAACAACAACAACAATAATAAATGTTTCTTGAAAAGTCAGCATATTAAATTACATTTTAAACTATATTTAAATAGAAAACAGTTATTTTAAATAGTAAATTGTATTGTTTTTGCTGTATTTTTGATCAAATAAAAGAGACTTCTTTAAAAACATTAAAAATCTTAGTTCACAAACTTTTACAATAGTAAATTATACATTTTTCTGTTGTACTGTGATGTATTATTGTTATCTATTATGGTGTAATGGTTAAAATATTAAAAAAAGAATACATTACAATGCAATATTATTAAAAAAAATCATGCTAAATCATGAAGAAACCGTGAACAGTTTTTATGTTGAAACTGCAATACTTTTTTTTCCTCACCATGAGATGTCAGATTTCTAAAAAAATATTGGTATAAATGTAGAAATTGCTACAGTAAAGACGGTATATCATAAGCTCCAGGACAGAGTGAATCCTCCACTGATCTGTGGTAACACCTAAATTACTAAGAATATAATATGTGACCCTGGACCCAAAAAAAAAAACAGTCATAAGTGTAAATTTTTTGAAATTGAGATTTATACATAATCTGCAAGTTATAGAATAAAGCTTTCCATTGATGTATGGTCTGTTATGATAGGACAATATTTGGCCGAGATACAACTATTTGAAACCCTGGAATCTGAGGGTGCAAAAAAAAAAAAAAAAAAAAAAAGTAAGTTAAGTTCTTAGTAATGCATATTACTTATCAAAAATTAAGTTTTTATATATTTATGGTAGGAAATGTACAAAATATCTCCATGGAACATGATCTTCACTTAATATCCTAATAACTTTTAGCATAAAAGAAAAATCAATCATTTTGACCCATACAATATATGTTTGCTATTGCTACAAATATACTCCAGCGACATAAGACTGGTTTTGCGGTCCAGGGCCACATATAATATAATACAATATAATATAATAATAAAGTAATATGTTACTTACTGTAAATGTGCAGTATGCTACTGGTAAAAAAAGTGATCTGATTATGTTACTGCTGTTGATTACATATGATTCACATTCCTCCGATTCAGATGAAAACTACAGTGTCACACAGCGACTCACATATAGATCTTGTCTGATATGGGAGCATCAAAGAAGAACAAATGAAGTTGTGGAAGTGTTTAAAATCGGATGCATGTCTCAGACAGCAATATTACCTCTCTGTCATCTCAGATAGCGATGCCCATCAGTCATAGTGCATGTGATGTATCTACATGAATGTGTGTGTGTGCGCGTGTGCCCCTCTGCACATTCTGTATTGTAAAACAGCGGCCCAAAGCAGCTACGTACACGGTCTTCCTGTAACCTTTTCAGTGTGTTGCGGTTATGTTTGACGAGTGAGTGAGACGGAGAGGAGAAGAGGGAAGGCGAGGGTGAGAAAGACAGGCAATCATTTCTCTCTTTGAGGGCAGTGGAGCGGGGAGGCGTGCAGATGAAACCCCATTTTCCTCTGATTAAGTCCTCTGAAAATATTCCATTTGTCAGTGCCAGCATCCTGACGGCTGCCCCCCTCACAGTCAGCCGAGTGTGTCTGTTGACTATGTATCGCTGTGATTTACATCGGTCACTGACAACATCATCTACTCACTAATGTCCTCCACTTCTGTCTGCTCCCTTCCTGCCAAACCACCTTTACCCATTCCTCTCTCTCTCTCTCTCTCCCTCTCTCTCTCTCTGAGCACTCAACAGCCTATTTTAGCTTGATCTGCCCTCATTGCAAGGTTGGCTGCTGTGATTTCCTCAAAAAAGAGAAAAGAATAAAGGGCCTGTCTCTGTCATAGTCACTCTCAATGTCATCAATTTCAATTTCCAATCTCCTCTCCTTTTTTTCTCGCTCCCACCTTAGCCAGCCTTTCCTGCCCCCCTTTCTCTCAGGGAATATTTCTCGTTCTGTTTTTTTTCTCTCCCTCGCTTTCTCTGCCCCACGGCCCTCACCTCCGTTCTCCTCTCTACACCTATTACCCATTACCTAGGCCCGTGCTTTCTTAGGCTTTGTGAAATAGAATGCAATTTCTCCTCGCGCGCCTTGTGATGAGAGCCAAATGAAAGATCATTAATATTTTGTTTAAGAAAAAAAAACAGAATTGCCTCTTGTATTTGAACGTTGTTGTTTTTTCCCTTCTTGCTTTCCTCATCATTACACTCTCTTACACCTTGTGCATTTGTTTTACACTGTCGTCTAATGATCGACCCTGCCTGTGCCCCCTCCTGCACCGAAATAAACAACAAAAACTCTGCCTGCTCGGACGTGTAAAGGGTTTTAAGATTGAAATGAAGCCGGCAGCAGAGATGGGGGCACAAAACAGAGTGATGAACATTAGTGGCCCCAGACAAACCGAACTATGTCTAAGAGGTTGTGACAGGTGGATGACATTTTGAGTAATAGATTTCATTCTTACAATGTCAACTGGACAGTCCTGAGTATGTAATATGGTAAATTTTCTTTCCGTTTGCAAGACTTGAGCAAATAACAATTAGACACCTGAAACTGTAAGTATAATTAACAAATGTGTGTTTGAGAGAGAACATAAGAGTACAAAGCAGACAAAAAGAGAGAACAGTTGTGAAATTTAATTTGGAAATCAATCAGTATTCATTAGCCCACAGGGCATCCATTCGCTCCTCCCTACATCCCACACTTTCTCTCTCTCATTCCCTCGCTAACAAAACGTTTCTCCACTCAGCATGGCACCAGTCGTACTCACTGCTCACCCAGCCATTTCCTGCTTCCTCGCTGCCTCGCTCTCTAACCAAACTTTACCCACCGCCCGCTTCCCCTCAGCCCTCATTAGCATGCCATTAGCATTTCATTTGCATGGCCTTTTTTAGAACTTCCCTTGTCTGCTTTAATTATTTTTTTTTTGTTCTCGTTTGAGGAAAATGTCAGAAAGGAAAGTCCTAGGAAGGCCTGTGTAACGGCACAACTGAAGTAAATCTGTAATGACTGCTGCTGAAACGAGCCACATGCAGAACTCTCACCATGAGGGTCTGATGAAAACGAACAAAATCAAACAATTATGCTAATTTAGGAAGTATTTGGTCTCTCAAACTTAAATACACTACTGTTCAAAAGTTTAGTCTCTTGTGTTCACCAAGGCTGCATTTTCTTAAAACAAAACAAAACAAAAAACTGTTTAAAATATTGTTACAATTACATTTAAAATAACTTTTTTATTTTAATGTATTTTAAAATTTAATTTATTTCTGTAATGACAAAGCTAATTTTTAGCAGCCATTACTCCAGTCTTCAGAGTCAAATGGTTCTTTAGATATGTGCTGATTTGGTGCTTAAAAAACATTTTTAACAAAGTCAAAAACAGTTGTTCTGCTTAATATTTTTTTTGTGGAAAATGGGATAACATTTTTTTTTTCAGGATTCATTGATAAGAACATTTAATTGAAATAGAAGTCTTATGCAACTATGTACAAAAATGCAGTCAACTTAAATTTAATGCATGCTTGCGAAATGGAAATATATTTTTTGTTCTTCTATTTACTTTTTAAATTAGTTCTGTTAATATACTACTAAAAGACAAAAAAAAATATTTTCACTTAAGGCAGTACTTGAATTTGTCACTGATTTCTACAGAATTTGGTCTATAATGCCTTACTTTCTGTGACTAAACTTGCTTATGAGTGATTTTCATCTCACATTCTCTCTCTCCCTTACACACACTCTCAAAGGAGGTAATTAGCAGGCTGTCAAGGAAGGAGGTAGGGTCACACAGGCAATTAAGAGTGTGACAGCTTTGTGGAGCGTGTGGTGCAGTGTAAGGCCTCTGCTGTCAGACTGAGGGCTTTGCTTTCGCCAATGTGTGAGCAACCGCACACACCTTGATGGAAGGAACATCTCTGATTGATTAAAAATCTCTCTCATTTACAGCCTTCCTTTACTACCACAACAGCAGCAATAATAAGACCAACAACATAATTCCTCTCAGAGATTTTAGAGAAACATTTGTTCACGATTCAACTTTAAAGTTAGATTAAACATCAGTGGATGATTAACAATAAAAATGACGCAATGAGGGATTCTGACTCTTTGTCTCACTGCATTGTAGGCATGGTTACATGCTGTGCGGTAATGCTGTTGTAATTTGCCAGTCATTGGCTGCCATCTCAAAGACACTTATTTCAAGCTCACAACACCATCAAAATCTCAGCGAGGAGCCGATCTGCCACAGATCGTTTCATAACGACAGAATTACTGCCAATGAATCATCAGAAAATTAAGCTGGAAATTTGCCCACTACGGAATGAACCTGATGTGTAAATTGCAATTAATTCTGCAAGATGATGAAAATTGGATTTTAAGAGATTCTGAGCTGTTTTTAATTCTGATACACTCTAAGAACCTCTTTGTCAGATGCAAAGATCCCTATAATCCATCAATAACTCAACTCACTGGAGGGTGGGAGATAAGTTGACATTGACTGCATATGCAGTTTAAGAGTGTCCCCTAAAACTCCATTAAAAAAAAGCGATGCTTTAGTAGGTACACATTCGGCATGGTTCAGGGGGGAACACTTTTTCAATCTCTTCCCTATCATTTTTGAATATCATTAGTCAAGAGCATTCCATTTTCCATGCTTGCCAGCTCAAGCCCCAGAGAGATATGGCAGAGAAAGAGACGGAGCTGGAGAGAAAAGAGAAATAGGAAGGGGGGAAGCGAACGCGAGCGCACGAGAGAGGGAGATATCCAAAAGTCTGGTGATTTATGGCTGTGTGTTTGAGGGCCGGTTCTGCGGCGACATTAGTAGCTGATGAGAAGAACATGTTGGGGGATATTAGCAGTCAGTTATCATTTCCAATCACACACACAAACACACTCCCCTCAACCTCCAGCGCCCCCATAAGCACGCGTGACAGGCGGCGAGCCGACGCTCTCTCTCGATGACTGGACTCGATCACCTGTGACAGTTTTGATTTGATGTCACTTCTCCCCCCCACACGCCGTTTGTCTGAGCGGTTAAAAGGTAATTGTGTGACATTAGCATGGAGAGGGGGCTCTCGCTTTGTCTCCGAATGCGGCGCAAGTTGGGACGGGGGTGTGTGTGCGTATGCGGCAGTTATAAATGGCCTCCATTTCCCAAACCGCTCCGTTCTCCATTGTGGAACGCGTCGCCGCGGGGCAGATGGTGGGTGTGTGGGTAACTGGAGCTGAGAGAAGGGCTCTCTCTCTGGGGACACGTGGTGACAACACAGGTAGTCTGGTATCAGTCAGAAATATGAACATCTTTTCATCATTATCTGTTGGTATGTGAGTGACTTAATGTCTGTGTATGTGTGCGTGCTGTCTTGTTTTGTCATAAGAGTGCTATGCGTGGCAATGCATACTCAAGTTTATGTAGCAGCTGAGGAGGACTGGTCAGTCCAAGTGGTGTTAATAACATCATGCACTCTTTGCAAACATTATATATATATATATATATATATATATATATATATAACAAAACAAAAAACAACACATCAGTTTTCACAACACACTTTATGCTTTAGGCAGACTAGAGTCTACCCAAGGACCAGTCTTCTGGAGCAGTGGTCTTCAACACGGAGTATGCAAAAGTATTGTTCTTCAGTCTGCATCAAAATTTTGAGAAAAAATTAAATGTCATTTAAAAATACAATATTAGTTCACCCCCCAAAAATTTATTCTGTGGTTCCAAAGCATCACTTTTTTGTGGAACTCCCCCCAAAACAGATTTAAAAAAAAAATGTAAATAAAATTTTTAAGTTTTTTTTTACATGTATATAATGAAAGGCATTGGGTTCAGTTTTGTTTGTTACATTCTGCTGTGCACCACAGAAGTCAGTCAGTCATTAAATAAACCCTGCATTGCCACTGGGGTCAGTATGATTTTAAAAAAAAAATGTTTTTAGAAGTCTCTTATGCTCATCAAGGCTGCATTTATCTGATTAAAAATACAGTCAAAACAGAAATATTTTAAAACATTTTCACAATTTAAAATAGCTGTGTTTGGGTTTAATGTATTTTAAACTGTAATTTATTCCTGTGATGGAAAAGCTGAATTTTCAGCCATTACTCCAGTCATCAGTTTCAGCATTCTAACATGCTAATTAGGTGTTTAATAAATATTTCTTATAATTAATGTTATGCTGCTTATTTTTGTATGGTAACCGTGATCGTTTATTTTTTTAGAATTCTTTGATGAATGAGAAGTTTATACGAACAGCATTTATTCCAAATAGAAATAAATCGAAATATAATAAATGTCTGTTTGGAATAATTCAGTGCATCCTTCCTAATAAAGTCCAAACAAAATAAAAATCCTACTGACCTTAAACTTTTTAAAGATTTGTATACCACTAATGAATAATTTCATTAAATTAATACAGATACTACTTGCTATTTAAGTCCCTGACTAATTCATTTGCTGTTTTGGCAGGTGGAATGATCTTCCCACCCCTGTCCGGAACACTGATTCCCTGACAATTTTCAAGCGACAGGAGAAAACTCATCTCTTTCGTCACTATTTGACTTCACCTAAAAAAAAACTTTCCCTGACTAGCTTGTACTTATTTGAACAATGCCTGAAACTTGGTATTACGCACACTTCTTGTGTCTATTTGCCTCTTTAAGATAACTCGCTTGATGTATTCCCCAATTTTATCCAAAGTCGGTTTGGATAAAAGTCTGCTAAATTAATAATTGATATGCAATGTTAGGATCTATTCATTAAAGGGTCACACTTCATTTTAAGGTCCAATTCTCGTTACTAACAAACCATTAACTATGACTTTTGCCTCAATAAACTCCTAATTTGCTGCTTATAACTAGTTAGTAGGTAGTTGTTAAGTTTAGGTATTGGGTAGAATTAGGGATATAGAAAATGGGCATGCAGAATATGTGCTTTATAAGTACAAAAAAAAAAAAAACAGCTGTTAATAATAGGCATGCTACAACTACGTAATAGTGAGAATTGGTCCCTATACTAAAGTGTTAGCTATTAAAGTATGTAAAGTACAATTATACATTACTTTAGGTTGGAGGTCAAACAACATACCACTTAGTTTTATACAACATGTAAAGGGGCTCCCTGCTCTGTTTCTCTATCCACAAAGGGCTCCTTAGCCTGAAAAATGTTAAGGACCCATGAGTCTCCACAGGCAATGAGATGCTAAGATGCCTAACACCATGTGTGCTCGTGTTGGAAATCCAGGTTAGACTATTTCTCAAGGACACAAGAAAAGAGCCCTACCTGAGATGTGAACCTAAAATGTGAGGTTGAAAGCAAGCCTATAAACTCATACACAGTTTGGAAAGGGCCGTATGAAGTTTGCATAGGAACCTGCAATGACATGTGGAGACAACAAACAGGATGCCCTGTCTGGGTTCACATCAACAAGCATCTCTCACAACCCTAAATTCACAGAACGCTCTACCACCAAATGGTTCTTCTGACTCCAGGACACAAGCTTCTTAAATATTGATGAATTCCAATAGGTTCCTCCTCTCAGCTTCAGGCAGATGGGTGATAAACTGTCAGCCATTAAACACACCATGCAGAGTGTGAACAAACATCTCTAATCACAGCCTCTTAAAGACTCTTAATGAGCTGATGTAATTAGCCAGCACAGAGTAAATCTTTTCTGTCCCGATCTGTTTGCCAGGCTAATTTGTCTAGTATAGATTAGTGGATGAGAGGAGAGCTGATGGGGTTGTTTGTGTGTGTGTGTGGCCAGTTATTTCACTCTCATTGATCTGTTAGAGATGCAACCATGATGATTCCTAGGTCAGATACCGTACTTGTCTCTATCATAGTATGTAATACAAAACATCAGTGTGTTAGCAAACACCAGAGAAAAAAGCAGGCCCTCTGCGCAGGCATACGTTTACAATCCATCCTCTTTAAAAACACCAACCCTCTCACGCAAATCTGATAAGAGTAATAGTTCTATTGTGAGGCGATTTCCCGCTCAAGTCCAGCCTTGATCCTGAATATGTCCTCTTCTCCTCCACCGGTGTGGATTGTGGTGGAATAAGCCACAATCCTCCTTTCTGTTGGAAAAAAAAAAAGAAAGAAAAAATCCAAGAGGATCAAGAGCCGAGAGAGTGGCTGGAGAATCGGATCTGGCGGCAAGGAGAGTTAACAAGTGGCCTGTCCTATTTCTGACTGCACTCCCTCGTCTGGCCACAGAGCCGTGCTAGCCCACCTCAGGCTGCTGGGAACACATTCCTCTACATGATGGGCTCATCCATTTGTTTTTTTTTTTCATCTCAATCCTGGATTTATGGAGATACAAAGCTGATTAGGCAACAAAAGCATATGGGAAGATAAAGGACACTTAGGTAATGGGTTTTGACAGCCTCTTTGGCATGGTAAAAAAGGCTCATCCTCTTTTTCTTGCTTTGCTCCAAATATGTTTGTTATTCTGTTTCTTTGCCAACTACTTTTGAGGTGGTTAGTGTGGGGGGAAGGGGTAGACGATGGAAGTTTGTCGATACTGCTTAGCAAAGAGTATACAAAGTCAGTAATACTTATGTAAAATAAAAGACTGGGAATGATAGCATCTTCTGTAATTCTCTTAACTGAAAAATGCTGGAGATGTGTTGTGACAATGAAAATGGAGAAAAAAAAACCCCAATAATTAACCAATGAGAAACCAGAATTATCAATTTCAAAATCTGTATTAATATTTTAGAGATTAAAAATTTGACATAAATGTAATTTTAAATATAATTTAGATTTTGTTTAAATCATAGTCATCAATATAAATAAGACAATATTTGAAAAAGGTAATCTATTATGCTTAAAATTAAATTATCTTTTAATTATTAAAAATGATTGTTAAAATGATAATCATAGAATCAAATTAATATACACAAATATTAAGATAGAAACATATATATATATATATTTCCTTTTTAAAAAAATTATAAATTTCAATAACTGTATGTCAGTATAAATAAAAGTATTCTGAAAAAAAATCTATTAATTTACTGGATATGAAAGCGCTGACACTAAGACAGAACAGCATTTACACCATTTTAAATTCCATTCACTCCGGGCTTTGAAAGAGGGGAAAAGAAAAGAAACATATTTATCGTATTTCTCCATACATTAGCTTGTTGAAAATAATAACCCCTGGAATATGCTTAGTCAAGATAGCGAGCGAGATAACAGAATGTGGATTAGAGAACTGGGGTGATTAGGACTGTTTGTGTCCATGTTTTTGTGTGAACAGACTGGCTGGAAGCCGGTGGGTGGGTCACTCGGACTATAGGAGTGAGGGAGTATTAATCCGCGCTCAGTGGGAGCAGGACCTCAGCAAACAGCTCAAGCAGACAGAGCTTAAGGAAGGCCAAGCCTGAGAGAAAGTCCTAAATCTTCACATTAGCTCCCCGCGTTTCTTCTGCCGAACTCGTAAGCTCTTTTTCTAAAGGGGAGCACAAACAAATCACACACCCCCTCGGCGACTGCCAGCTTCAGCCCATGAGAAGGTACGCCACCCTAAAGTCGACCCACCGCCCGACACCCCCTTCCAGAAGCTCGCTGAGAGTCATGAAATCAGAGGGATTTGGAACGAGATTGCACTGGGTCTCTAAACCTCTAGAGCAGGAGAAAGAGGGAGGGAGGCGCTTCAGATCTCTAAGAGTCCTCTTCCAAAACGACGGCACTCCTGGAAATCGCATCATGCCTTTCTAAGCTCTGGCCCACTTTACATATTAGTTAAACCCAAGTTCAGGTGATTTTACAGTGAGACGGTCAGGCCTTCAGTCTTTGAAGGAAAAAGATGCAGCATGTGACAACAGATCTGAAGTCAAGACTTACCTCATTTTTCTTTTGTAATTCCCAGAATGTTTAGGCGTAATAAAACTTCCTGAGTTTTAATCACAAGGTATCATATATTTAAAAAATTTAACTAACATGTTCATCAAGTAGAGGACATTAGGCTCTGTGGCACAACAAGATGGAATGATCACATTCCATGCTTTGCAGAATTGAAATATAAATTGGATTATGGCTTCGGGTGTGGGGAAGTCATGGCTCATTTGTTGCATTTCTCAATGAATGTTGCTTTTTCACCTAATGATGAGATGTATTAAGCACCGAGGCATCTCGAATTAAATTTTTCAGCGCCTATTGTCTTATACCTTTTCAATTTTAAACATTTTATTTGCACCAAAAACTAATAATTAATAGTGTACTCATTACAACTACGATGGACAATCAGGGAAGTAAATGATAATCATTCCATTATAAGATTTGATGATTTCAGTTTTTTGTGATACAAAATTAGGCTGGTTTTGCATGGTATTTCTCTTATTTTGTTGAATATAACATTTGTTATGGGCAAAAGATTAAGGGTGAAGGAACACTTAAAACAATTTATAATAGCTAGTACATTTCAAAAATAATAACAAAAAATAGAAAGTAACACAATGAGTTAAACACGAAATTTTGAAGCAGAAAGAATGAAGATTTTGCTTCTAAAACATACTCCAATAATCTTTGTTATACTTACAAAAATAATCTTTTACTGTGAATGAGTGTATCCTAACCCTGTAAGATCTCTCCTGGACAGACTAAAACATTACTAAATAATAAGCATCCATTTTGAGGCCATGAGGAGTATTTAAATGCTATCGATAATCTAATCTGCCGAGGTGCTTGCCGACATCGCCGCCCCATATTGATCACAGAGAGAGGGCAACGGAGGCCGAGGGTTGAAATAAGTTTTTTTAAGGATGGAAATGACTCCACTCGTGAGAGGAGGAGGAGGGGGGAGAGGAGATGGAGATGGAGAGAGGATGACACTGGAAGAAGGACGAGGACGGCGTCGGGCTGAAATGAAGGGAATCCATAGAGATTGTGCCGTCTATCTGCTTATAGCCCCGGGCGACCGGGGGAGTAAAGTTGCTAATGATCTCATCGACGTCAAATCTCTGCGATGTCAAACGGCAAGGAGGTACATCAGGGAAATGAGACATTGGACACCATATGTCCTGAGGTGCATCAAGGGTCCAAAGTTACTTTACAGCCAGCCAGGCAGCCAGATTAAATAGAGACAGAGCAGATTCTCTCAGGATGCACAGGTCCCTTACACCAGGCACTGGCTCGCTGAGCTGATGCTAATAACTAATGAACTACATGATAATGACATGGCAATGTAAGTAAAATGAGGGCTGTTTAAAACAGGACATAAAAATAGTATTATTCATTTTTTACTTTTACCCAACAACGAACAGTAGGGTATAAAATTCTGAGAGCAGTGAAAAAGATTTTTTCTTTACAAATTATATGTTCAGCGTTACAATATTACACTGTAAATCCCGATGAGTTAAGGTAACTCAAACCATTTCAGGAAACTTAAAAAGGTTACATTTTAAGTTTTAAAATATTTTTGAGTCCACGAAAAAAAATAAACTATTAATCCACTTAATAAATAGCTAAAACTTTGTTACGCTAAATTGTGTATTAAAATCTGAATCTTTGACTCAAATTTCTTGCAGTTAACTGCTAGCTATACCACAAAAATAAAGGTTTCAAAAGGGCGTTTTTGCAGTGATGCCATAGAAGAGCCATTTTTGGTTCCTCAAAGTACCTTTTGGTGAACAGCTCCTAAAAGAACAATTTTGAAGAAGATTTAAAAAAATCTAAATAACCTTTTCTGCATTTAAAAGGTTCCATGGATGCTCAAGGTTATTCATGGAGCCACTGATGCCAATAAAGAACCTTTATTTTTAGAGTGTAATGTACTAATGTACTTTGCAAAGAGACTATTACTTTGTTACTGTCTCCCTTTGCAGTTGATCATGTGATTTGATAATAAGAGCACCTTCCATTTTCATCAGAAACAAGAACATCTGACCATCAATGGAGTTTGCATGATGAATGCAGCAAATTTACTTTTATTAGTGACCCAGGAACAGAGCAACATTTTTATTTCTTGTTCATTTTGTTTATTTGGTTTGATATGTTCTCAATAATTAAAATATCTGTTCATTTTCAAGTTTCAAACACATTTTGAATTCTAGACTTTTAGACCACACTGTATATGCATGAATTAATGTTAATATTCTTAAAACAGACTTGTGACATAATGAAGTAAATATTTGTTTATGCAAAACAAATGTGTTTTTCTAGTGAGGATTAGTATGGTACAGTGGAGTCAAACACCAAGAGAAGCAAACAGAGATCAATCTCAGAAAACATAAGTCCAGATGGAGATGAGAATTTTAACTGATCAGTGGTCGTCAACATCTTTCCCCAAAACATGTTTCTCTGACTGGATACTTAGCCATGATCACTCTAATCTCCTATGTGTTGTGTTTAAAAGGACGGTTTACAGAGATTATCTGAGTGAGAGTGGGGAAAAAAACACTACATACACACACAAATGCTCCCAATGGAGCCATCGTACAGTGTAAATAACACTTCTGTCATTTTATGATGCAACTGAAAGGAAAATATGTTGAAATAGAGAAAGTGATTGAGAATATTTCAACTATAGGTCATCAGTCTGCACAAAAACAACAAATGCGAGCGCTCAAAGTTATTTGCATGCAAATTATAGCACATCAGAGCAATCTGTAGCAGCCAGGTCCTCAAATTCCTATATCCGTCCCATTAAAACGATATTTATTTATACACATTCCTCTGATGACCATAATTTTTTCCTCTTTGCATCATAAGGAGTTTTTAAGCATAAAGCTCAGTTCTGAAAATATTTTTATGGCCTATATTTATTCACAAAGCAGAAAATTCCACTCTGGGCCTATAAATAAATAAATAAACAGACGCTCTAAATAAATGGATGCCTTAATAAGGTTAACTATTTTGGCTTTTGAGAGGCTTCTCATATTTTTCCAAGGGCCTGGCCAAATTAATGACAGTAGATCTAATGCCATTGCAGTACTTGGGAGTGTGTCCAATACTTTAAGGCACGCCGTTAATATAGACTTTGAAAGAGATTGATTTGAACATCAAACAGTACCTTATAGGCCAGCCTCTTTCAAGCTGGTGGGGTTTAAAGTTCTGGTGTCAGCACTGGAGCTCAACCTGCTGTGTAGATTAACATAATTATGCTCGGAGGAATTCAGTGGTATAGTAACCATAACGACCCATCCCTGAGTATAGGATTGGAAAGAGGCCTGACCCTATGGATCAAGGATCAAAAAATTATGATTACCTAATAAATAAAATGCTATGGAATCAGTTTAGAGCGTGAACTGCTTTTTTTTTTTTTTTTTTTTTTTACTAGTTTTGCAGACTGAAATGTTATTGCAACATTAACATTTTTTATTAATTGGAGTCTATCTCTGCTGTTTTTTTCCTGATATATTTTCTATATGTCTGAGGTTTGTCTGTGGTTTTGTCTGATTACAACACTTTTTAACTCATCATTTCATCTCAGAAGGAAGTCTGGTTAAACGTGAAAGTCAGGATGTCAATACCTGTGACAATCAAATGAAAGACCTTTTAAACTTATGAGATCATCCTATGAAGTACTACTCAAAATTAACTTTGTTTGGGGTGATTCAGGACAAAACGTATGTTGTATTTCACAAAGAGACAAATACTCTGCTCTAAAGGAAAAGGTCAAGCACTGACTGTGAAGGCTGAATCTGTGCCTGAAATAGACACAAGACAAGACTCATGTCAAGCTTGTGTATTAATGAGAAATGGGCACAAAATAGAGTGCATCACCCCTACAAATGTGGTTTGGGTTATGACAAATGTAAAAATGTTGTACTGCGTAAGAGACATAATGCTGTCATAAACAGAACAGTGAACTGAATAATGAACATGAAGGGGAGGCTCAGATGATGCATGCAATCTATATTTACCAAGACCAAGCTAATCACAGCTAATCCTATTGAAGATTCCACTGTGTGGAACTTTATACAACTAGAAAAGCAACCAACACAAAAACGGTCACTTTTTCCAACAGAATTCAGTGTCTCGTCTCTAAAATTATAAGGCTTCAGATTCTTCTACCGGTTCCCCTAAATATTCCCTCCTCCATCCATTGGGCTCACAGCTGCTCCTCAGCATCACTCCGGCCTCAGGCAGTGGCGGGTTGAGCCAGCCCTCCGCGGCTAATCACCCTTTCCCAAGACACTCCTCATCAAGACAACCTTTACAACAGATCAATCTTCTCCTGACAGTTCATTTAGACTGAATTAATTTGGAATTAGAGGCCATTACTGCAATTGGCAGCCACTGATATTCCCAGGACTCTGTCTGTTATCCTCTCTGCATGGTAACAGGCCTTTGAATTGACTAGATAAGGTTCTTTTCTTTTCTTTTTTTAATCGCCGGCTTACAACAAAGCAAAGAATTTGATTGTTTTACCTAGTCATTCTTATGCTAAATTCTCTATAGGTATTCTGTGTGAGGGATACTATTTTTTATCAGTTATTATTTATGTATTTATTTATTTATTTATTTTATTACACTGATGACATTAATGGCCACAGAAAATGCTCATAGAAATGCAGCTGTAGTCTGAGATGCCTCAGTGTTAAAGTTAAAACAATGATAATCACAAAATGTATTATAAAATAAAGGTTATTCCACAATAAAAAGAAATACAGGACAAACTATGCAGTTGATTTTTAGTTTGTTTGCTAACCGATAATATCCATTTTCATATGAATAATATGAGTATACTCTACAGTACACTAACAACAAACTATTAATATTATAATTTTAATCAATAATAATAATAATAATAATAATCTCTGTGATTGCATGATTGGTAAGCTATTTCCACTATATAACAGAAAAAGACAATTAAATGTTCAAATAAATTTGGAGGCAGTTTTTAAAATATTCTGGTCTCATCATGTACTTTCTTCATCCTCATCATCTGAGGTGAGCAGCTCTGGTTTATGAACTCAGTGTGGGTTTATCATTGCATGCAGGGAGTCCAAGGTTCATGGTCAGTGACCCAGCAAGCTGGAGACTGAACAGCATGGTGATACCTCTTTAAAGAGCTTAACACTCAACGGCATCCTTAATCTCTTTTCAGCGCTAGCCCAGGGAATCCCTCTAACCTTAAAACGGAAACAAGGAAAATCTCAGCCACCATATTGCATGGCTGATCTCATAAAAAAGCCATAGTGAGTGGTAGTGATCAACTCAAGTTAGATCAGTGTGTCTTTCTTCCCACACAAGAATTAAAGAATTAAAATCCCACACAACTCAAGTTAGATCAGTGTGTCTTTCTTCCCACACAAGAAGCCATCTGACTGAAGGCCAAAGACAAAAACATTTGAACAGTTACAATGATAAGTGATCATAAACAGTTAATGTATGTGATTACTGGACTGTGACTAATTCATTATGGATTTAAGAGTCTGCTAATGATTTTTTTATTTTAAATTGTTCTCAAACTGCCGTTAGAGGAGACCGGGGTTAGTTATTGCAGTGACCAGCTGTATTTCAGATTTTGAGTCCAATTACACTCAAGTTCAAGTTCAATTACACAATTCATAAATGTCATTTTAGCGCACGTTGTCACATTCAATATATTATTCGTTTAATTTATAGAGTTTATTAATTACAATATTTGTTGATAAAACAGTGGTTTCATGTTTCTGTTACTGTTTTTTGTTGTTTCAGGACTAGCTCAGTTTCACAATTGTTTTTCTGTTTAAATCTTGCTGAAAAATCTGTAAAGCAATGATCCTCAGTTTTTTTGATTCAAATGCCCCTCTTGTCCACAACAACATTCGAAGGCCACGTGATTTTTTCACTTTAACATGAGAAACTGGATAAGGATTACAAATAGTCTGAAAACGGGTCCTACTATTAGGCTATGTTATCACAAAAGGTCAACATGTGTTTAATGAGCTGCATCTTATTATATTTTATGTAGTAAATCTACCATGAGAACTATTCACAGAAGTAGCTCTGGTATTAGGAGTAAAAAGTACTCTGGTTTTAGTTGTTCACATCCTAAAGCTTGTGATAACATAAACAGTTCACCTGAATGAGGTGAGAGAGGTGTGAGAATGAGAGAGAAGGTGAGAGTCTCTCAGCTCTTCAGAACAGGTAAATATTAACACTGACACAGTGCTGTCATTCCCAGACTGCCGTGCAGGAGAGCTTAACGGGAAAACTGAGACGTGCCCCACTACTTCCAACAGCTGCTGATGACAGCTTCCCTCAGCATGTACTGAAGATCTTGCAAGACAAACATGGTTGGCCCTCTTTGTGCAGACACACACATTATACAGACACATACATCACACTCAAATATAAATTCCTTCAATCTTACACACCTCTAAGCCTGAGAACATGTAATGGATGCTAAGACGCCAAGTCACCCCATCTTGACCTCTACAGAAGTCCTGGCTATAGATTCAACTTGGAAGAATTTTGTTGTGAAGGTAAATAAAGGTGAATGGTACAACCAGTGCTAAATTTGCACTGTACTATTCTGGGTCTGCTGTACTGGACCAAAGCCTGTATTTCACCCTATTTGTAATTAATTTAGTATAAAAGTACCTGCTAAGTAAATTAATGTTAATGTATTAGTCAAGCATAACCATTTTATTGTTCATCCATCCTTCCAAACTATGGATGCCCAAACTGGCTAAAAAATAGAAAAGTATGACATTTTCATCTCGTAATCCAGGCTTTTTTTTTTTTTTTTTTTGCAATTCTGAGAAAAAATTCCACACTAGGAGATGAAAAACTTGCAATTCCATGTTTATATTGCACAACCCTGACTCCAAACCAACTGCAAAAAAGGCTCAGAATTGTGGGATTAAAATTTTGTTTACTTGTTATAACTGTTATACAGTATACAAAGGCTTTGATGTATATTGTGGTTTTAAAAAAGTAATCATTTACAAGTAATGAACACATTTAAAATAAAATAAAGACATACATTTACTGAAACAAATGAAAAAGGCTGAACTTTACCTGCACTTCAACCTAAGAGACTGATTCAGACTATACAGAGAGCCACTGTACTTATTATTTTCCAGGGACAGGGGAATTTTTCAAGGGGTTGTGAAATTTTATAGTATTTCCAATGGGTCCTTTAATGTGTGGTGCCTCAGTGTGTGAGATCTTCTGTAATGTACACATTTGTCTGACAGTGCGCAGACAGTGAGGCGTTGGAGTGAAGTTCATTGGGAGTATTTTAAGTGCAAGTGTCACAATTTGACATAGTCGTGATAATAATCAAGTCAACACACACTACATTGGTTTAGAGCTGAGAGGATGTATATGAGGAATCTGCACTGGCAGATTTGAAGAGAGCTACAAAACTGCTTTCAGCAGCATGATTCCATCACTGAAAGAAAGTGACAGACCACCATCAACTGATTATATTGTCATCAAATAATCATATTTATATGTATATAAATATGATATTTAGAAAGAAGTTTGAATGTATTTTTCTGTTTTTTAGTTTTGTTAACCTGTTGTGCAAATTACGTTCTCCCCTATCACTTACATGTTTTTATTCATATTTGTTCATTGTTTATGGTTTAATATTGTTTTATTATTCTGAAAGTGATTTCAATAGTACTGCTCGTCACAGTGCTGCTCCCGAAGTTACACTTTAGGAGTTTAACTTTAAAATAAATAATTAACATAAATTAAAAAAAGTGTCATAAAACACTTCTCTTTACCTAAATTCACCCCTAAATTGAATAGTTTAAATATTACAGCAATATCAGTACTTGCTTATATAAGTTATTTACATTAGTTTAGTAGTGATGCATTTAAGAAACGCATTATTCAATGCATTTGCAGTTGCTCCTAAAAATGGTTCTTTACCAGCACTGATGGTTCCATAAGGAACCTTTAACAACTATGGAAATCTTCCATTGCACAAAAAGTTAGTTCTTTATAGTGGAAAAAGGTTCTTTAGGTTCACATCAACAACTCCTATAAAAATAACCACAATAATTACTACATTGGAATCCATACCAGCACACCTGTTATGTTTATTTAGCATATTGCAGTTTAAATTTATGCAATTTGGTTGAGTTGCTTAAGATGAGATTATTTTTTATTTATTTATTTATTTATTTTTTTTTAGCTCTGCAGTTTTTATTTTGGGGGACAAAACATATTATGCAATGCAATACAACGATGACTCATAGATGTACAAAGAAATGCTCCTCAAAAAACCTGATGTATCATATTTGATACACATAATTTAGCATGATTCTCCTAAAAATTATTTATGGATCAAGTACTCAACTTAGTACTCCAGAAAGTGTCCATCTCGAAATGTTAAAAGTTACTTTAATTTATAAAAATGTGTATTTTGTTTTTGACATGTGTACCATGACATGAAGGTAAACATTACAATTATACTAAAAGGCCTTTTACTTACTTAATAATAATAATAAAAAAAACGATCAATCAGATGGCAGAAGGTATAGCAGATTGTGTACAACAGGTTTCTCAGGACATTTTGATCACGTTGCTAATTTAGAGGCCTTAAAATTTTCATAGCAAATATGTTACAGTATGCTTAATACAGTTAACATTTTATTGTATAGTTATAATCCTTGGTGTGAATGGGACTTTAGAATTGATGATGTGGCATGGCATACTAGACTTAGACAAACCAAAATTGTAATTACTGGATATACAGTATGTTGACTCTCAGTAAAAGGCCACCTAATTTTAGGATTAGTCCATGCTGAATCAATAGCAATTAACAGCTCAGATTAAAAACAGACCAAATTGGAAAAACAGCTTTAGCTGGGGTTTTTAAGTCAAATTCAGCACATTTGCGAAAGGCTTTCTCTATTTTGTGCATTCCTTCCAAAGCCTCAGAAAAGCTGCCAGATAAACCAGGATTTAAGACTTATTCATCATTAATACCTAAGATTCATGGGAATTTGTCAGGATTATCACAGTTTTGAGTCAGGAAAACACAGTGTTTATCTTGTCTAATGATAAAATCTCCCCAGAGGGGAATGAATTTGTAACCCTGCTACTCTCTCAATTTAACCCCTTTTCTCCCATCCACATGAACATGCTAGACCCGGATTTTACTAATCATCTTCATCTAATCTAATCTAAGAATCTAATTAAAAATCTCTCCCCAGAGATAATCAGTTGAGAAGTGACTACCACATAATAACAGTCATTTGACAATTGACAGTAACTATACAGCTATTTAGCTAGGAGGCATCTGCTCTGAATTTACATTACTAATGATTTAAGCTCATCAATCAGTTGCTATAGTTTTTAGTTATGTCTAAAGTTTTACGAAATGATGAAACATCACACTTTACTTGAATTTTAGTAGTAATGTGTTTGAGGAATGCATTTGATGTAATAATGTAATAATAGACCAAAATAAATAAATAAAATCCTTCAGCCTTTAAAAATAATAAAATCCAGTTTTTTTGTAATACCACAATGCCCCTACACATAAATTTATTGAATCTATATTTAATGTAATTTCTGAGTCATTGAAGTCACTTTTCCTCTTATAATCATGTTCAGTTAAAGTGGGACAGACCACTGGCAAAAAGTGACAGATCAAGTTGATGGTTTAAATGTTTGCTGCACTTTAAGAAATACAAAAAATAAAAAAATAAATAATAATAATAATAAAAAAATAGTTTTCATGTAGGAAAAATTAAGTTTAATTTTAAGTCTATATTCCTTTACTCTCAACAATAAATAGTCCAAAATGTTCTTCATGGAATCATCAATGCCAAAAAAAAAAAAAAAAAAAATGTATCCTTTATTTTTGTAAAGTGTGCTTGAATGCGTGAACAGCATGCCATATCATACATTTTTGAAACTAGAAATGTTAACTAGTTTGTTGCTGGTCCAAAGTGTCTACCAGGACAAACTTGTTTCTTTATTGATCAATTAAGGACAAGCGGAACAGTCTGAGCCCCACCAGATGGTAGATTGGTGCTAATGTTGGCATGTTAAAAACAAAGGCTATAGTTTTGTCATAAGCTCAAGTCAAATGGCAATAAAGTCCTAAGAATTTCTGTATTTGAAAATCAAGTCTTAAAAATTGGAAGTCAGTCTGAGAAAAATCCAAGTTAAGATTTAAAAAGAGAACATATAGGGAGCATGTGACTGACCCAGGCATAAAAATGTGGAGGAAGTTCAATGTATAAGTAACTAAATATGACATGTCCACCCCTCAGTCTCAGAGGCCATAAACCAGTGTCTGCTGGGAGTGAACTGGAATACATCAGCCATAACCCCCATTAGTTCTCAAAGTTGCCTTTCAGTTCAGCACATGCAATCTGTGTGTTTCTGAATTAGACACAGGGGCTTTTATAATTGCTGCTTTAAAATCTATTTGATTCTCAAGCCATTGGAGACAGAGGGCCACAGAGAACACCCAACTCTCAGTGGAAATCCCAGCCTGACTCAATTACATAAATATCAATTAGCAGGGAACTGGGGGATTTGGCTTGATCTGCCCCTAGAGAGGGTGGGTGAGTGTGGGGAGCAGTAGAGGAGGGGAAAGGGTGGGGCATCAGGGAGGAGACGGCACTTTCATTTAAAACAATCAGTTGACATGTTCAATTTACGCCTTTAGTTTGCAGTCATGCTTTGAATATGATTAAATCATTATGCTGTTGCAAACAATGTACAATTTAATTAACCGGTAGATATGACTGGACAGAAATGACTTAAATAAATTTCAGTTTATCTGAGGATTTAAGAAGAAAGCAGAAGTCAAAGCAATTATTGTCAAATGTCTCTCAGAGTGACTGTGACAAAAATGGTCATAATAGAAGCCCAAAAATTGGAATAAAAATATACACCGGCAGAGAAGATTTACTCCGACTGGTAGGCTTTTCTTTCACGTCTAATGGGACGATTGGTTAATAAGGCTGACAGCTAAGAGGATTATGATCAGTTTTGGGCCGTGCCTGATAGTGCCCTAAGCATACGAGTGAACCCCCCCCCGTACTGTCAGGACCCATATACTCAAAACTGATCAACACTATAGGGTTTTTACTTTAATTCACAGCCTGAGGGATTTGGCCTCTGGAACACTATAATGAGGGCCAATAGGACGAGGGCCTTTTTTGATATCAGTATTGAGTGTCAGTGGGGGTTTCTTCTCCAGTGACGTGTCTGTGAGGTGTGAGGAAATCCAGGGCCATTAATCCACAGCTCTGGGTTGGTGAGATTGCAGAATCCAGTCACAGTTGGGATGAGTGTAGAGGTGTGAGGACTGGCTTATGGAACAAATCATGAGGAAGGGGAGGCATGTCTCCATACATAAAACTGCTCTATCAGTTCACGCTCAGGGATTTGGAGATATTAGGGTCTCTGCTAAGCATATGTAGCATGCTTTAGACTTCTCTCTGGGATATTCATGGAGTTCAGATACTACACTTCATTGGATGTCACACATATGCTGTTTGAAAACATTTACCACATGGTCAGTGCCTTCACATTTCTTTTCTGCAATTGTGAAATCCAAATCTGAGGTCCAAATTTTCCTGGACATAACATATGGTATTAGGTTAGGTTAAAAAAATCTTAATGCAAACACAGGATCGTTTAACACTGGGTTTAGCGAATTGGCAATTTGGTCAATTTAGAAACAGGAACATACTCCTGTATTTCATTGGCTTTTGCAAACAACCAGTAATTATGGATTGTATAACAATCAATTATCTTCCAGGGACCGTATTTACAAAACATCTTAAGGTTAAAAGTAGCTCATAACTCAACGATTTATGAGAAAATCTTAAAAATAATGGGCGTGTCAGTCTTACATTTAGGACTCCTCAATTTTTGACTATCCTAACTATACTAAACAAACTATCCTAAAACGGCTGTTGCCGGCAATCTGCCCCGGAACGTAAACATTTTAGAAACATTTGACAAGGTCAACCCCGCTTTTACTCTTAGCCTAAGTCTCTATTCTTAGTAAAAGTTTGTCTCAGCAGCTTTATGAATAGCTTTTAAGAGAAAACTCGGTAACACTTTATTTTAAGGTGTCCATAATACAGAGTAATTACCTAGTTAAGTACTCAGTAGTAGCCTTTGTACTTACATGAAACAAAATGTACTTACCATGTAACTAGTTATGGAACAGACTGTACTTACAGTTTGTAATTATGTACATGTAATAGGCAGCTACTGTTACATAGCTAGCTACTTATCTATACTGTACACCTTATCCAGCTGCACCTTAGTTTGATTTAACCCACCACTGCACAGCTTAAATACATGTAATACCTTTCTAATTACATTTAAATTACAGAATATTACACAGGCATAAGCTACTTAAAATAAAGTGTATCAAGATTGTACTTAAGTGTACAAGTAGCTGTGTAACAGACTTGGTCTGTTACATATGTGGAACAATAGCTGCCTCTTACATCTACATAATTACAATCTGTAGGTACAGGCTGATCCATAACGTAGTTACATGGCAAGTACATTTTGTTTCATGTAAGTACCATGGCTACTACTAAGTACTTAATTAGGTAATTGCTCTGTATTATAGACACCTCAAAATAAAGTTTTACCGAAAACTCTTACGCAAAAACTTTTATTGCTATTTAGGAGAACTCGTAGTGGTAACATAAAATGTTTTGTGAACACAGGCCTAGATGTATATGTGAATTGATGCACATAAGATGCACAAGATGATGTTCATCTTCCATGTGCACAAGAATTCAGTTGCTCTGTGTGTACAAGGAACTAAACAGCAGCTTTAATCATTTACCTGAAAATTAAACTGTTTGGATTGTGTGTGTGTGTGTGTGTGTGAGAGAGAGAGAGTGTGTGTGTGAATATATAATATTTCAAATAAATCTTCCTTTTTTAAAAAAAAAAAAAAAAACTTCTTATATATGAAATCCTGAAGAAAGTATGACCATTTCACAAAAATATTAAGCAGAACAAGTGATTTGCAATCACAAGCATAAAATACTTTAATACTTCAATAAAAAAAACAATTAATAAAATATATATTTACTAATTATTCTCATCCATTTTAAATTAAATTATTCTTCTCGTTATTATGTCAAAGCATTTTAAATTACCACTGAGCAAAAACGCTTTATATAAAAAAAAAAAAATAATTGCCTTATTAAAATCAATAAAAACTAATAAAAACTAATAAAAAAATAATCCTTTAAAATGATTATTCATATCTGTCACCGCCCAGCCCTTTAGCCAGTCCCAAACCAGATCAAGTGAGAGAAAAGCCAAACCAGGCAGCCTGCAACCAACATCACACACAAACATAGTGTGAGCATCTCCTCCATGTGGACATGGTCAGTCTGTTTTGCAGGTCGTCTGGGCACTGTGGCGAGGCGGTAAATATGAGCTCAGAGAAAGCGCGATATGACACTAATCAGCTTGTGTGGTGCTTTTCCCAGGCATACGTTTCCAGGCGAGCCCATGCTCTCCCAGGAGTGCCAGTGAACGGGGCCATGACAAACTTTATTTAGCTGAGCAGGTGCCATGACCAATTAAGCCACGTGACTGACGGAGGCGGCCCGTGATTCAACAAGTGCACATTGAAAGAGAGCAATGTCAGATTTGTGCAACCGAAAGCCTCATGGGAGGCTTTTGCACCTGCACTTATGAAAAACATCCTTGGAATTGGGGATCTGTATTGCCACTGCGGAACATGTTTATTCACAGGCTTTCGCAGCAGCTTGTGTTGTCGAAATGACTGACCTTTTGACCAAGGCAAAGACTGGAGCTCAGAAAATCAACCCTGTTTTTGGTTTTAGTTGTCCACTGGCTGAAGTCCTGCTCTGTTAATGCTTATCTGTCATGCCTCAAGCGTTTTCTACCTGTCTACATTTTTTTCCGCTGCTGTAAGCTCAAAATCACTCTGCATCGATCGCTTCATATCCTCTGAGTCCCTCCTGTCTCACTCACTAATTCTCCCTTTTGCCCCTTTCATCCGGATTGAGCACGATGAGGTGGCGAAAAAAAAAGAAATCAATAACAGGGCCAAGTGGGAGAGGTCAAAGTTCAACAGGGTTCCTGACAGATGTGTCAGGAAGGGCTGGACTTTGAAACAAGAAGCAGGGGGAGAGGCCGTGGCTTGCACCCGGCGGCAGGCTAGATTGGAGATCAAATTTACAGGCTTCGATCGGACTGGTGTGTGTTGGTGAAGGGATATTAGAGGAGGGTTTACAGGGTTATCAGATCAGCCCCATTAGAGTGCATGAGGGACGGCTTTATCTGGCTCAGGGCCAACATGTGTCAGAGATGGGGGCAAATGACAATGTTGGGAAAAACACCTGACATGCACTGATGACTGACTCACACCCTCTGGAGAACCAACATTAGGTAATAACCCTATGGAAGAGGATATAGATGTGATATAGATGTATGAGTCAATATGCACAGATCCCTTGTCACATCATGAGGTTGATTAGCATGTTGATACCCTAAATCCATAGGGTATCAAATATCTCAAATCAAACTTAACTACAACTACATTTTAACAACTGACACTGCACTCACACTGTTTTTTTCATGCTTGAATTGAATTACATCCATTCTTTGCATTTCTTGAAATTAACCTTTAATTGTTTGGTTCAAACACTCATTGAAAATCATGTGTTACAGAGACTATTGATTGTTCATTTTGTTAGAAAAATGATAATAAATAAAAAGTATAATTTAAATAATATATACACTTATTTAACAATAAACAAATATATAATATATAATAATTATTCATATTTTTACACTACCATTCAAACGTTTGAAGTCAGTACAATAAAAAAAAAAAATCAGCAAGGATACATTTGTAGTCAGTAAGATTAAAAAATAAATAAATCAAGGATACATTAAATTGTCAAAAATCAAAAGTAATTTATGTTTTTTCAAATAAATGATGTTCTCTTAAACTTTCTATTTATCAAAAAATCCTGAAAGACATTTATGATGGTTTCAACAAAAATATTAAGGAACAGCTGTTTTTAACAGTGCTAATAATAAGAAATGCTTATTGAGCAGCAAATCAGCATATCAGAATGATTTCTGAAGGATCATGTGACACTGAAGACCAGAGTAATGGTTGCTGAGAATTCATGTTGCACTACAGAAATGAATTACATTTTAAAATATATCACACTAACAGTTATTTTAAATTGTAAATGTTACTATTGTTACTGTATTTTTTATCAAATAAATGCAGTCTTGTTTAGAAGACTTCTTTCAAAAACATAAAAAATATACAGACCCCAAACTTTGAAATGCTAATGTATTTATTACATACATTTTTAAGTAATTATTCATATTTAATAATAATGTTAAACAATCATAAAATAAATCAACTTGGACAATGTTATATGACAATTATACTAAAAATGTCAGACAGTGTTTTCTTAAATCACAGTATATTAAGTACCATATATGTTGTACATAATATATGTCATAACTGTCAATTTTTTTGAAACTGTGATTTATACTTTACCTGAAAGCTTAATAAATAAGCTTTTCATTGATGTATGTTTTGTTAGGATAAATTGGCCAAAATTTGGCCAATATATAACTATTTGAAAATCTGGAATCTGAGGGTGCAAAAAAATTCTAAATATTGGGAAATTAACTTGTAAATTTGTCCAAATGAAGTTCTTAGCAATGCATATTACTAATCAAAAATTTAGTTTCGATATATTTATGGTAGGATCTTCATGGAACATTATATTAGCTTAATTTTCTAATGATTTATGACATTAAAGAAAAATCTATAATTTTGACCCATACAATGTATTTTTGGCTATTGCTACAAATATACCCGTGCTACTTAAGACAAATGAAAAATGAATAGAAATAAGTGCATTCAACACCTAACATATCATATACACATTTTACACTGCCAGCAGAAATATCATCAGATACTAAAATATAGCTTTTATTCTGCTCAAATTAGAGAGCGATTTAATTCAGTCAATGACCCCACTGGAAAAAGGGGATCTTCAGCGCTCAAATATGAAACTGTAATCATTCATTGTAATCTCTAGTGCTGTTTAATCGCAGGGCTTTTCCATAGAGGAATTAACATATTTTCCTCTCAGTGCGCTATAGATGACTGAGAGCATGTATATGCATGTGTAAGTGTTCAAGGGGGTTGCCATGAAAAGCAAATTAACTGCCAGTTAAATGACTGACATCTTCATGATACGGGTAATTATCACCACTGATGTTTTCAAATGAGTTGAACAGATCTATTCACCGCCTCTCTTCCTGAGGGATGTTTTGTTAAATGAAAAAAGAAAGATGACAATACATTATGCCTATACACACACACACACACACACACACACACACACACACACACACACACACACAAGACGTCTTTGGAGGTTTGTGAACAAGTATACAGTGGCACAGTGTTCATTGTGGAAATGCTCTTCAGCCACATTCTTATCAGAAGAAGATTCCATGAAGAACATCCATGTAAACATTTCATTGAACAAAAGGTTCTTTAATGGAAAAGGTTCTTTAGATTTTAAAAATATCCTTCACACTAAGAAAAAAAAATGGTTCTTTTAAAAACTGTTTACTGGAAGGTTCTTTGGAAATCCAAGTATTGTTCTTCCATAGCATTCCTATAAATACTCCTTTTGGAACATTTATTTTTAAAAGTGTACCCCCGTTCATTAAACAGCAACAGAGGCGGTAAAAGGAAAAAAAACATACAGAAGTGCATATGCGAGTACATAAATAGAGGTGGTGGTCTGGGGAGGTTGGGGAGAAATCCATTTGCAATTTAAATGGAAATTTAATGATTCCACGGAGGCAGTGAATTAGCCTCCTGATCAATTGATCATGTCAAGGACAAATAGGTAAACAAACATGTCCATTAATTCTGGCCCTCCCTCTGTCCTAACGTCTCCTCCCTGCTGGGGAAGAGTGTTGGAGGATTACCAGGGAAAAGGAACAGGAGGCAATGGGGAGGTGGAGGAGCTAACAAGGTCTTGACAAGCTCCCAGCAACTGAGGGGGACTGTCACTTCATTCCCACCCCACTGGGACAGACCAGCCCACCTCTTTACATGGGCAGTTGGGCCCAGCAAGACTCTGTTCACCATCACAGGGAGAAAAAATAAGAAGCAGGCCTCAGGGACGGATGCAAAGAGAGGAGGTTCCTTGGACGCTGTGATCTCCACCAATCAGGCTCTGGATCAGTGCCGAGTGCATTGGTGTGGACGGGGCTCAAGGCACAGCTGTGCCCGCTCCCCAATGACTGATCACCAAAATTCATTGACTATTGGTTACAGTGACAGTAGCACATGCCACTCTGCATCTGTTACAGTCTGTGAAGCTGCAAGAGTTTTAACACTAAAGTAACACTTTATTTTAAAGTGACATAGTTATGTACTTACTATAGTAAATTATGTAACCAAATATTATGTAATTAAACTAAATTAAACCCTAGTAAGTACATGTAGTTAATATCACTTAGTACTGTGTAATTACAGTCCACCAGTCCAGTGTCACCATAAAATAAAGTGTAACTAGAATGAAAAAATTGAAATCTAGACTATAAACACACCAGTTTCAAAAACAGCACTTGCTTGCTAAATGAAGCAAGGTCAGGGGTGAAATCAACAATTAGCCTAGAAATAAATGCTTTAATTCCCTTATATGAGCATTGATCATTCCTCTTTAGGCCATTTAAACCCTCTAATGTGGAGTCTTTTTGGCTGATATTATCTTTGCCAATCGTCTCTGCAAATTAGCTTAATAAGAAAGAGATGAGAGGTTTTCTATAGCATGACTCTCATTGAAAGTCTATTTAGACATCTTGATTACTGCTAAATAGCTCTGGCCAGAGTCAATGGGCCTCAGAGGAAAAGATGTTTGGTTCTTCAAAGAAAAAAAAAAAGAAAAACATGCAATTTGGCTTTTAAATTAGCTAATGATATGTGATTTCTCACAGTGCTAGATGTCAGATATTGTAGAGTTTGCACGGATTACATGCATGCCAGTCTAAATAACAGAATATTCTTATGCATGAAGGTGTGGTTTAAGAATGATGCAAGCATGTTTGAAACTCAATACATGTTTTGGATATTATATTTATCTCCACACAGCAAAAGGATAAATAGGAGAAACATATGCGAGACAAAAGTGAGTCCATTAATGTTTAAACCATTTACTCACCCTCATGTTTTTCAAAACAACAAAATATATTTTTAAAAATGTATCTTTTTTGGTCATCCATACAATAAAGTCAACTGGATCCCACTGATTTTCACCAACTGGACAATCTTCAAAATGTCTCCCTCTGTAATTTACAGGAGGAGGAATGTCATATAGGTTTGGAGTAAATAATGACAGAATTAATGCAAATACTGCTGCATACTATGACGCATCCTACAACTAAACAAAGACTTAATCGTTTAATTAATACAAAAAAATGATCAGTCTTTCACTTCTCTGAGCAATAGAGTGGAACATAGGGATTGTGGTTTAAAGCAGCAGACATTTATAGTACAAGTCAAATAATGCTCTTAAGCAAGATGTAAGGGAAATGCAGACCAGGAGCTTTAACAATGCCAAGAGCAGTGGAAAAGCTTTTTAAAAGGGCCATTTGTAAAACAAGGAGTTAAAACCAGATTATAGGTCAACAATAACACAATCCCTTATGCTCATTCCCGTAATTCCCACAGAAGAAGAGGATTTATACTTATTGTGGGAGGCTAAGCATCAGGCAGCCATACTGCAAAAAAAAAAAAAAAAACATTTTACAGTGGGGCCAGGTAATCCCGTTCGGAGGTGGCTCAGACTACGCACTGGGAGTGAATGGAGAAGAGGAAGTATTACTGTTATCAGAAGACTCAAATCTGCTTTCCAGGTGCTGCTAATGCTGAAGCCACCCTCTCCAGCACTTTCAATAGATTGTGGCGGATTTGCCTAGTTGACTCTCTAATGAGTCAATTGTTCTCTCTGTTTACGCTATTAAAAGAGTATTAGCTCCGTTAAGGTGTGGGTGCCAAAGGGAGATGTTGCTATAAGGTCTAAATGGGGACCCCTGTGAAGAGCTCATCAAACAGAACTGCATTGTTGAAGCACTTAGCCGAGGTCCAGCAGTTAGCTAGCTATTTTACAGATGACGAAATCTGTGCGCTATGTAATGTAACGCGTTGATGACGCAAACAGCTCATAGTCACTGTCTACTCGCTCGGCCGGAGACATGTTAAAGCCGATCGTGTGGACGACAGGCACCTGAGATAGTCATCGGCCCTCCTGCCGTCTCGATCGCTTCTCATCATCTACAACAGCAAAAATACACTCATGAAACAGGTTATGAGACTACTGCGTTTCTTAAAGGATAAGACCACCAAGCACAGATCCAATGTGGGTACTTATGGCTGAGGTGCCAATGGTTTTTCTCAGGTATCCTCTTAAAGCTACTCATTGAGAGGATGATGAAAACTTCAGTCAGAAGCAGGGAGTCCGCTTATTTCGAATCCCGGGTCATGTTTTAAACCACTTCGCCGAAGTGCCTCAATACGCATAGAGTGCTGAGAGCCAGATTACTGACTGATAGTACAAAGCCCAGAGCTGATACAGAGGGATTTGCGAAAGTAAAGACAGATGTTGTAGCTGTGCAATGGAGAGCAATCCATACTCAGGGGCAAGGAGTTAATAGGAAGCGTATTGTCGTCAAGAGCAGATATGCAACTTTTGAACCCATCTTTTTATCTGAAAGAGGACTTTGCTTGTATTAAGAGTGTGCACCAATCCCTTTCAGCAGCAGGGGCTGATCAACTAATCCTACATATCTGAGGTGATCTGTGAATGCCACCAAACCCACACCACAGCTGTCTGCGGCTGAAATATCAGAATGTCAGCTCATCAATATAATCAAACTGACTGGGTGCTTTAAAAAGCTCATGCCTCTGCCAATTAGGTTTAACAATTAGGATAATGCTCACAGGCAAAATCTGCTTTCAGAAGCCACTGTGAAACAGAAAAATGTGTCTTCTAGCTCTACAGGTTCTCTACAGCTATATAAATATTCCTGAAGGTAGACATTACAAATGAGATGCCAATAATTCATGCAGGTTGCTGTTTGTTGTGTTTTATTAGAAACTGCTTCTTTCACTCAATAGTCATCAAAGCACTAAAGAGGAAGAGTAGCCACTTTATTCCCTTAATTACCCAATTATAGCCAACAGCACCCATACTGAAGATAATGATCTCATCTGAGTCCAGTCTATTGAAATAATGAAAGCACCCTATTAATTATAAAAGGCATTATCACAATAGAATTACAACAAAGTGGAAAATTAAATTATATTTCAAATAATTTAAAAAGAAAAAGAATAAATAAACTGACATATTAGTGTTAATTTTTGCATTTTTCCAGTAATTTCCATTCTGTGCAGAAGTTTTGTAAATAGGACTTAACAGTTATCACTAAAATTGTATTGACTGACAGACAGTTAGAGTAACAAGATAAAGGCTAAATAAGATTAAAAAAAAAAAAAAAAAAAACTGTGATATGCAGTCTCTTTAGAATAAATGAAAACTGTCTATATGTGAAAACTTCTCTTTACCTTTAGTTATTCATCCATCTATCTCACTACTGTGTCCATGGGCTTCATTTTTACTTATGTCAGTAGCAGAAGCTTGTCAGAAGCGGTTAGTTTCTTTAGTAAAATGACTCCTGGTTCTTAACTCACAGTTCAACTCAAGCCTGAGATTTTTTTAGCGCCTCTTGTTTTTTCCTTTTCTTTTTATTTTTTGCAGTGAAGGTGGATTAGGAGAGAGGGGCTTTTGTTTAGATAAAGCGAGGGATTAGGTAGAGATTTGCCCCCATAAAGTTGTGGGCTTGATGGGCCTTTTATCCCTCCATGTCGCTAAAGCTGTGTTGCTTCTGGATTAGGACTATACAATGGGGCCCCTTGTGCTGGGGATCCGGGCCAAAGTGAGTAAGACGGAGAGAGAGGGAGAGAGAGAGCGACTGAAGAAATACAAGGGGGGAAGAGAGACTGAAGACAGTAAAGAGATGGAGAACGAGAGAGAATAGAGGGGCACAGCTTCTGACAGAACTGACAGGTCAAAAACTTTTAGCATGGGGATTTGTTAAGAAGATCCTGGGATCTTGTCACGAATGATGCGATTTCCAGAGGTATCAGTGGAGCTGTGTGGAGAAATCAAAATAAATTAAAAAGTAGCCCTGCCCCTTTAATACAGGTATCTAATTTAGCAAAAGGAAAAAAACGGTTTTAAGATGAAGGTGCTGCTAATAACGTGTCTAAAAGATGGCTCCTGGCAAATTGCTTTGTTATTCTTGTCAAAAAGGTCTCCTGGAAGCAGTCGATTTTAAACCATACATCAAAATGATTAATTGCTCTGGGAAGAACAGATGCTGAAATACCCTTGGATTGAGCCTGAGAGGCTACAGCTTTGTGGATTGCAGACGTAATGTATTCATGAAGTTGCAGAAACATCATTAGGTCTATTAATTAGCTAATAACAACCATCTCGCGCTGTGACACCGAATGCCTTATTTCATTATTTTCTGGTAAAGCTAAGAGTGTGAAAGTGTAAATAAAAGCCAGCGATATGATTGACTCATTTTTAAGATATCATCCCTCGTTTTGTGAAAAGCAGCGGGATTCTCTCTAAATTAAATTATTTTGAAAGAAATCTCATTCGGTTTTATTAATAAATTCAGTGATCGATTTCATATGTCATCGCAGGGACTTTATATTGCAGTGCCGATGCTGCTATTGTAATTAACAACTAGCATGTAGCACCGTAAAAGAAACATGATAACCACACGAAAGTTCAGCAAAATGAAACTGAAGTGAAATAAAAACAAAAAACAATTTGAGTAAAACTGGACCGAGGGCTCCTTTTGCAGCTCTGAATGTGGGTTTCTCTCTGTGGCACTTTAAATGGAAGGCATTTAAAGCCCTCAGATGTGCTGGACAGTAGTCCTCGTTTAAGCAGATTTAAGGAAGAGGCGCTGAGAGGAATTCTTTCTCACTTTAATTGCTTTAGAAACGCTCCTCACAAAGAGACATTGCCCAGATTTACCTCCCGTTAAAGTTCTTATTTCCATCGGTTCACAAGTTAATCCTCTTTCTTTCTTAGACCATAAAAAACCAAGTGGGGAGAAAGGATGGGAAAAGACACAGGTTTGGTTCCTTAAGGTAATACAATCACCTAATAAAAATACAATTAATATTAATATTAGTAATAACAATAATACATACTGCTTTGTGAAGCGTCTTTGACATTGGCAACAAAAATAGCCTTCACTTGAATTATAGGCTAAAGCTTATTTGACAGGCAAATGTGTACAATATATTTAAAAGTGACGATATTTGCTTTAAATAGCCTAAATATCTTCAAATATTATTATTGTTTTTTGAAATGCGTCATATAGTTATGACTAATTTTTGTAGCCTTCTCTTGGGGTGTTAAAATATTTGGAAATTATAAAATAAAAAGAGCAACGGGAAAAATAATGTTACATATTTTATCTGCTCCGATAATAATCTATAATAATTTGAAATTTATCATTACTCTACATTAAGAGACTAATTAGGTAAAATTCATGTGAATGTTATAATACAGAAGTAAGTGATAAGGATTGAATTAAACAGAAATACTTAATCTTGGTTGTACATTATTTGTTTTGCATAAAACATTACAGGACCAGTTTATCATCATACCTGAACACGCTTCTTTGACAGTCGACAACACCAACATAATTTTTAAACGACATTTTAATGAAAATGTGAGGCAAAACTCAGTTTTCATTCAATTTCCACTCGTTTCAAATTCCTTTAGATGATAACTATGGTCAGAGATAAAATTCAGTTAGGGATTTTCACCCTGGCCCGCTTTCTGCGAGCATCTTTAACAAATTATGCAAGCTTTACATTAAAAGGCTACTTTGCGCTGCCCTTAATTCCAACCTAAACGGTTTTGCTCCGGGAGAAGAAATCTTTTCTAAAAACCCTTCAAGAAGAGAAGGGCATTATTGTTTTAATCCTCTTACCGGCAGTCATTTCAAGACAGAGGTTTTTTGGAGGCTGAAATAGCGTCTTGTCTCCCCTTATCCTCACCCAAATCCTTCAAGGCCGGGAGAGATTGTGAAGGCAGTAGCCTGGCATCTATTAGAGATCTCTAAAGTCCCTTCAGTCTCTCCTGCAGTGGCATGACAAAGCCGAAAAGCAAACAAAACCAACGCATGAGATATTCGTTTGTTTAAAAAAAGTATTGGGACCGTGAACTCTATAGAAATATTCTTATGTTCACGAAGTAACAAAACAAGTCAATGCGTGAGAAAAATATAAGAAAGCAAAATATTCATATACTTGGCATTTAGTCCATACTAACTTTGGCAAAACTGAGTACGTCAATTTCTAGCAATCTACTGACATTGTTAATAAAAAAGTGGACTTTAACAAATTATACATCCCAAAATCAAGCTAACAATAAAATCCATGAATGAATGTAAAATTAGTTCAATTATTAGTTTAATGGTTTTAATATCTTTTTTAAAAAGATCTTACTCACCTAAAACGTTATAAACAAATAAAAACGATAAAGAAACACTCTGCCATCACTGAGATAAAGGAGTTTCTCTTCTGTTCCCGCTCTAAACTTTTATACAGATGCCAGTATTTTCTGTTTATCTCACATAACATATGGCTATTATTGTTCATAAGCAAAAGTGTTTGTGAGTGGACATTAGTGCTCTCAAGTGCGTGATTTAAGACTACTAAGTAAAGGGTCAATTGGCTCTGAGTCTACAAGCAGCCAGAAAAATACCGTCGAGCTTTGATTGACAGTTTCAAGGACCAGTAGCAAGCCACGTTGATGTTACGCGGAGCTCTTTAAAATCCCTCCTCAAAGCGCGTGTCAATAGATGGACGCAATGTGCTGAGAAGAGCGCGCAGGGAACGATTTGGAGTCGCTTGATACTTAGCGGATACATTTGAATGGGCTCTTAGACTTTGAGAAACGCGATAAGGACATCTGGGAAATACTCCGGGCTACAAGCAACAAAATATCAAGCGGCAGTGTAAGACACTGGATAAAGGACAAGACTGAGGTAAGAACCGACTTCTGCAACTGTTTACGCAAAAAATAATAAACCAATAAAAAGATTTAAATGTGTCCGTTTAGCAACAACCTATTTAAAATATAGCCTAGCCTAATAAATGAATTATGCTGGCAGATAGAATTTTTCTTTACTCTTCATTTAGGCTAGACCTTTTTTTAATTGTAAAAGTGTTTTTACATAGCCTAATTAAATGCATAATTGTAATTTAAAAGGAAAAATATAACAAACGTATGTTTGACAAAGACAAAGTGTAACATAACTCACGAGTTTATCTTAAGCGTGCGCCAGGCTGTCTTCCACTTAAAATTTAAATTCAAATTAGCCCCTTAAAAGTTAAAACTATTATTTTCCTCTCTTCATTAAATTTATTAAATTCTGGTAAAATACATTTCAACTAGATTTAGGCCAGTTTAGAAATGGAGTAAGATAAACCTCTCTGCGCTGAACATAAATGTGGGGGGCCTTGGACAGTGAGGGATACGAAAATATGAGTGACAATATAAATATATGTCATGCGAGACACGATAAATAGTGCCCCCGGGTCAAATGGGTTTTTAACGCTAACATTTTTCCTAATTTAGTCGGATCAAAAAGTTGCACTGTACATGCCAATTTGCATAATGAGGTTTTAATAATCGAAGCAAGGAGTGTCACACTGCCCGCAGCAGTAACAGGCGGATGAACAGACTACAATAGGAGCGAGACACAGCATTAAAATAAGCTGCCCTTTGTGCTAAACATTAGTTGGCCTTTGGCAAAATTTTGACATTTAGCAAAGTTTGCTTAAACGAATATTTCACAAACAGGAATGGTAGTACATTATTATTACTTCTATTAGTACATGTTTGTAGGCTACTAAATCACTATTACATTGATCGCTGGTTAATTGTTTATTATTATTATTATTATTATTATTATTATGCGTGTATTCTTTGTATTTACAAGCCTATATTTTTTTGTCAAATGCAAGCTATACCATCCATATACATGTTGATGGAATGACAGTGAATTAAAAGTAAAATACGTTATGTTGATATAGGCCTATAACACATCTCTTTTAGACACACATTGCTTGGAAAACATTTCTTGAAGCCACGCACACACATGTAAGCTCACTGTATATACGTCCGTCCGTGTCAGCGGTGATGATAAATGGAGGTCTCCACAGTCGAAACCTATTTGCACTTCCATTAGACGGGGACCCAAATGGGGATCAACATGCATATTTTACCCGCAGAGAAGCCATACATCTCAGCCAAAACGTGGCCCCGGGGCGATGGGATAAGGGGCCGTGAGAGAAGGGAGGGAGAGAAACGGACCCCATTCAATTCAAATACTTGGGGGAGAAAAGTAAATGTTTAGCAAAGCACCTTCTGTCCAAGCGAATTAAACTATTCCCTCTTGCCCTCTGATCACATTCATCAGACGGTGCACTGACTTAATAGACTGGGAATGGGCACTCCGAGTGTCATTCAGAAGCTTCTGCACTGAGGAGGGTACAAGCTTTTCAGTGGCCTGTAACAGATAAAGACAGTACAGTACACATACAAAACCTTTAAACAAGTCCTCTAAACAAACTTCCTTCCGTAAGTTCTGTATCTGAATAGACATGGGCAATCGGCGGTTACAAAACAGCATAAAATGACAATTATCTCCGCGCTTAAAAAAACTTTACATATATAACAAGATTATATAAATGCAGAAATAACAACAACAAAAACAGCAACAACAAAATAGGTTAAACAATTTAAAAGTAATTTAATTATTACTAAAATATTAACAATAATCGAGGTACGAATACAAATTGGTTGATCTAAATAATGTACTATTAATGTATAGAAACTATATTTTTGACTTTAAATTTGACTTTGAATTATCAAGAAACAAATGTTAACAAGTTGTCACAATGCGAAATAGGCTACAAAGCCTAATGTTTGCCAAAGAGTGTCAGAACTATTATTATATAATAATTAGAATAATAACAACTATTATTTTAATTATTGCTACAGCACTGCTCAAAAATAGCCAATAACTTTCAATTGTGTCATATATTTTAATGTAATTTTATTTAGATGATCTGCGCACGTTTTAGACATTTAGTTCATTAATTTCATGTAAGCTACAAACGAATTGAATCGAAGTAAACAACGAGCAATTTAAGTGCTGGTTGGAAATACAATTTAGTTTAAAACTCGAGGCTGTTTCAGGTCCCTGGACACCCGCCATGTGCGGGAGCATATACTTTTTTTCTTAATAATACGCAGTGCATTGGCCTCGGAGATATTCATGCCTGTCAACCACCTCTATACTAATACATATCTAATCGTGTCCTGGAGCCTTTCATTTTACCTATGAAAATCTTAAATCGGCTGCGAAAAATTACTGGAGAAGCAGGACACTACACCTCATGGACACATTTTTAAATTAACAGCATTCCGTGCAATCATCAGTAGCCTAAATTGTAAATATTACGATTAAAATATCTCTACACATATCGGCTTTACAAGTCCTATAAGTAGCATATGAAATTATTAGTGAAATTGAATTTCGATGACAGAACTGATATAATGAAGTCTGTATCGAAACATTCGTTCATTGCTTAAGCAGATCTCACTAAAATCAATCAATGATTCATTGACAACCGTTTTTAAAGGATTTGCTACGGTAATTTGCCTCCGAAATTATATATCTAATGCAGTAAGCATAAATCGGAGCTCATTAGGTAAACAAGTGATAATTGCACCAATTAATTCCTTGTGTATGACTAATGGATTGGACAAAACAATAATTGGATATTAATGAACACAGTTCCGCTCCTTCCGCTATAATTTTTAAAAGCGCTACTTGACACTCTATAAACTGACAACCTATATTGAATAATTATATATAATTACGTGTAGGCTACATAAATATCACATAAGAAAGAGATGTTAGGCCTAATAAAAATATTCGTTTTAATAAACTGAATTAAAGCAGGACCATTTACTAATGTAAATGACACAGGAGGACAAATAAACATAGTGAAGTAATATGTTTAGTATCTTCAATGCTTGATCATCTCAGCATGCGAATTATTCACAGAAATTTCTCTTTTTATAGCCGCAGTCAAATGTGTCAAATAATTGTATTGCCAATTATAGATTTATTTATTAAATATAAAACGTTTTAACTATAAGAGGCCCATGTGTATATCATAATGACAGTACATACATTTTGTCTATCGTACACATAAAAAATGTTGATAGTCACCTCATCCCACGAACGACACTTTAGTGCAAAGTCTAACTTTTAAGGTTGACTTTACTGTTGTGATTTCAACAAATGGAAAAAAAGCTCAATGCTTTCCATAAAAAAGCTCAATGTTTTCCACTTATTATAGCTCCTTATTTTTGCAGATATTTTTGAATCATGCAGCACTACGGAGTAAACGGATACTCTCTCCATGCCATGAACTCACTGAGCGCCATGTACAACCTGCATCAACAGGCGGCGCAACAGGCGCAACACGCACCTGACTATCGGCCGTCAGTTCATGCGCTCACCCTCGCGGAGAGACTGGCTGGTAAGTGCGTTCTCTCTCTCTCCTTTAACACACAAAAAAATTGTGATAGTACACTGAATTAAATATGCCGTGTCTTTTCTCTTCCAACGGCTGTACATTTCAAGATATCATACTTGAGGCTCGCTACGGCTCTCAGCATCGCAAACAACGCCGCAGTCGCACCGCTTTCACGGCCCAGCAGCTGGAGGCATTGGAGAAAACCTTTCAAAAAACGCACTATCCCGATGTTGTGATGCGGGAGCGCCTGGCAATGTGCACCAACCTACCCGAGGCACGCGTGCAGGTAAGAAATGACCAATTGCACCTTTGAAAAGTTTAATGTCTACAAACATGTTTATTTATCACGCATCTACACCTTGTCTTTTGGCCATCAGGTATGGTTCAAGAACCGCCGTGCAAAGTTTCGTAAGAAGCAGCGAAGCCTCCAAAAGGAGCAACTGCAGAAGCAGAAAGATGTCTCGACAGATGGTCCCCTAGCAACAAACGAAAAGGATGATGCCCCTTCCAGCATAAATCTTGAAAACCAGCCACCTTCATCATCCTCTTCTTCCTCCTCCATGGAGGCAGAGGCAGCTCCTCATACTCTGGGATCAGAACTTAGCGTTGAGCTTAATGTGACATCGGCAGAGCAGTCAGGCAGCGAGTCGGCCACAGAGGACAATGCAACCGACAAGGAAGAGGAGATAAAGCAGCACAGAGAAGATCTAAAGGTTGAGAAAGATCCAGCACCTGGAAACCTTTCCCCTCTTTGCAAACGTCTCAGCCCCAAACCAGGTACATATTTGCTGTTTACGGTATTGCTATTCAAATTTCATTGTCCTCACTCTTAAAAATAAAGTTTTTTTATTAGCACTGATGGTTCCATCAAGAACTTTTAAGGTTCTTTATAGTGAAATGATATAAAAAAAATAAAAATAAAATGTTTAAAAATATGATTCTTTTAAGGCTTCTTTGGGGAACCAAAAATGGTTCTTACACATTTGCTGCAAATAAACCCTTTTAAAGACTTTGTATTTAGTGTTAAAGGATGCATCAAATACCAGAATGAAATTTCAAGGGTGGCAAGTAACTAACAAGCTATTCAATCTAAATTTCGACAACCATGTTTGTTTCCTTAGATTCTCCTCTTGGCTCCCCGGCTATCTCATCTTCCTCTAGCGGAGTGACTGGCGGGATCTCTCAGAGCCACTCATACTCCTCCTCTCCGCTCAGCCTCTTCCGTCTACAGGAGCAGTTTCGCCAGCACATGGCAGCTACCAACAACCTGGTTCATTATCCGTCTTTTGACATGGCGACCCCGTCATCTATACCATACCTAGGCATGAATGTCAACATGCCAGCGCCCCTGGGCTCCCTGCCCTGTCAGTCCTACTACCAGTCTCTATCTCACCATGCACAACAGGTTTGGAACAGCCCTCTGCTGCAGGCCTCTGGAGGCCTTCCTAGCCACAACAGCAAGACTACCAGCATTGAGAATCTACGCTTACGGGCGAAGCAGCATGCGGCATCGCTGGGCCTGGACACGCTGCCCAACTGAGCAGGAGACTGAAAACTACCTGAGCAAAGGAACATCTCTCTACCACTACTAACATGCCACCTGGACTTCTAAAATTAGGGCCAATCCTCAGTGTATGGGAAAAGTGTATTTTGAGGTTGAGACTAGTAACAGTCTCAGACTCATTTAGAGGGCTTGTTGTTTTGAAGCTTAAATAGACAATGAAATAATGAAGCTCTCATTTAACTCGTTATGATATTACATTTGTCAGCTTTGCATAAAAAGACAGAGACAGGCCCTGGATTAGATTAGTGTTATTTATATGTTTTGGATGGGCGTAGATGTTTGATATAAGCACTTTTTGGAGATGATCTCAGCCAGTTGCATGCACTACACCAGAATCTGAAAATAGCTTTCTTTTAATTCAATTATTGTGGTTCTCAAATTACACATCACACAAATTACCTTGTAAATGTAAATCTTGCACAACTAAATAGATTAATTAAACATAACCTGTTTAATGGTCAGGATTAAACCACAGTAAATTGAGGATGGTTGGGTAATGAGGAAATGATTCCATTGACTACATATGCAAAGCTTTTAATTACATGTAGCCTCAGGCACAGGAAGAAATGCAATTATAGACCATGCATATCATTGGAGATTGCCATATTAACACTCAGAGGGAAAATACTCTCAAGAAAACTAGTGCTTAAGTGCATATAAATGTTGCAACTGGAAACAATCCCGAATAGTGGTCAATTGCTGGACATTCTAATACAGGAGAAGTTCTCAAGCGGAAAGCAAAGCACTTCCATGTACGGCAGCTTTTTTCCCCTCTCTGCTCATTCTTTCCCTCTCAGTGCTGAGCTCTCATTGTGTTTGTAAAGTATTTTAATATGTACAATACAAAGTCTATCTATAAATGTTTACTGGTAAGGCAAATGTAAAAGTTCTATGTTTTAGATTGAGAAGAATTTAACCCTGTGATGATTCTGGTAGCTTTCCCTTTGTAAGATTGTACTGGGTGGGCCGCACAGCCCGCCTGCGTCGCCCCCAGATTATTTAACCTATACAGTCTGGTCGTCTTTGTAACTCTTTCATTGTCACTGTGAACATCAATATACAGTCACTCACAACATCACACAAAGTGGTGAATTTGTAGCCTATATTGGTGGAGAGTGTTCCAAAAGTATACACATCTTTCCCTATGTCAATTGTAGATTTAAAAACTTGTAAAATAAAACTTAAATAAAAAACATTGCTTGGACATCTTTATAAATATATACAGCATATTTATTCTCTCTCATTAACCAATAAAATACCACAGTAATTATGTATTTTTAGATTAAAATACAAACTGACTTTATTTTCAAAGTAAAGTGAGTTAGAATAAGGGACTCAGGAAATAGCTGAGAAACAAGGTGATAATAAAATCAGGGACGTAGTACAGCAGAAAAAAACAAAAACAAAAAAAAAAACAAGAGTACGAGAGTGAGGGGAACAAGAAAACAAGGTAATCTTGGGAAATAAAATCGTTGTGGGGACATAAGCCATCTCAGATGAATAAGCAGGCCATTATGCTGAAGAATGACAGCCTGGGGCTGTGATTATGCTGCTATTATATCTTAAACAGTGTGGTTTGTCAAAATGCATAAGCCCTTTGCTCACATAAAGAGGGTCTCCCCTCGGTGTGCATTTTACCAGGGGCTTGATGCCACTGCCACCATGTTCTCAGTGCCCTTGATGGGGTTGCTAACTGCATTTTAAAGTGCCTTATGCCATATTTAAATACAGCTGATTATAATGCGTTCTAACATTCAACCTTTTGAGCAGATCAAAGCACACATGGGAGGGCAGAATGATTCATTATGAAAAATAAAACATTGCAAAACAGCAATAAACTTGTCAGGTAAAATGTTCAAGCAAATCAACAGCACCTTTATTATCTAGTTTTGAGACCAGCCTCCTTAAGCAGAAACAGGCAAAAACAAACAGCCTCCAGGGGTCTGATACAGATTATGTGACAACAAGGTCAAGTCCTCTTTACTAACTCGTGTAATGAGACCTGCAAGATTAGAAACAGACCCACATTGGTTTCAATGCAATTTAAGAAAAATTGACACTTTGAAAAACACAAAAGATTCATGTAAAAACCTCTATTATAATAGCTTCTCTCAGACTCAAAAATGTAAAATATGGGAAGAATAATTCCCATCTATTTCTCCTGTGTTACTTCTACTGTGTCAAGGGACAGTTTGACCCACATATTTTTATGTTCAAAATTAGTTGCACAGATGCAAAATTTTAGCTTACGTTATATGTCTGGTTCTCAAACTCGGGTGAGGGTAAAATGTGTTTCTCACACTTTTTTCTGTGCTGGAACCCGTCTAGTAAAAGAGATCTAAAAAACTAACAACCAAAAACACCACTTGACAGTTTATTTATTTATTTATTTTGACTGCAAAATTAAATGTTATAAAGAAACTTTCCTTGGTTTAATCAGGATACAGGTCTGTTTTTTTTTTTTTTTTAGCAAATTGCACATTCATTGGCCTAAATGAGAAACAGTACCAAATTAATCAATTTTTAAAGGGTTTTGAAACTGAATGCTGATCAAACTGACCCCAGTGTTTTAAATCTGACTGTACCAAAACAAACAGCTGTTACTGCTAAGCTCTGCAGCATCCAAATTCAATTATTAAGCAGTTTCTAAATTCACCTTAGTGTTTAATCAGGTGTCACCGTCAGACAGTCCGTTACAGACACACACAAGCACAAAATGGACTTCAAGCATGCCTAGCACAAAAATCACAGTGTACCATTCAATCAGAACTTTTTTTCCTTCATGCTCTCCTTTTTGGTTTTAGCTGCATGGAGAATGAAAGCTGCCACCATAAGGAACCCCAGCCCATTGAGGAAGTGACAGGCACTGCCAGAATATGATCCTAATCCTGTTCCCAGCATTCTTTTAGCCCGCTGGCACTGCAATTTTGCCACATACTCTCCAAGCTGTCAGCTGAGGTAAATCTCTCTAACAGCACATTGCTCAGATACACATCAAAGAACTCCTGGAAACCAAGACGGCTCACTCAGAAATTAGCCAAAAAAATGAAAGGTGCCAAATGTTACTGCACATTAGACCTGAACACAAATTAATGTGCTTTAACATATTAAATTAAAATGTTTAAGAGAGAGAGAAAAGTAGTAGCGTGACTGTGAATGCGCTAAGGATGGGACGATGACAACAGGTGTCTGTACTTAGTTGTGAGAGGTCGCCCTCTTTGGTCTCAGCTCTCTTTTCTGATTCAATTCTCTTCTTTTTATCCCTCTGTTATCACAACCCCACTTAATCCTCTTAAGGGCAAAGAAAACCCCTCTTTTCTAGGGAGAGCTCACCCAAGCCAACCGCAGCACTCTAGAGCCTGTCACCAAGGCGCTGTTTCAGTCACACGTAATTACGCATCAATGCCACACTACACATACCTTTCAGATGGGAGAGTGGCATTGTGGGCATGTGGAGGGAAGCTCAGCACTCTTTAAATGCAGGACACAGTCATATGGATTAAGTCTCCACCGGACACTTGAGAGTTAGGCAAGACATTTCACTACTGTGCGAGACTTAAGGAAAGCAGACAATCACAGACAAAAAAAAATTGAATTGAAACGGCCGTTGCCTGCAAGGATTTATTTTCTTAATGGTAGATTAAGCCGGGAGATGTATGGTGTGGTAATTCATGCTAAGCATCATGGGACAGTTCGTAGAACGCTGCTTCAGCAGAATGTTTTAACTGTGATTATCTGAATGCTGCATTGCATCAGTAATGATGGATGCACCGAAGAGATAGAGACAGTGGAAAGGACCATAGCTATAATGTACGCTAGTGGTCAAAACTTTGGAATAATTTAGATTTTTTTGTTTCAGAATGAAGTCTTGTTTACCAAGGCTGCATTTGCAATATATATATATATAAAACAGTAGTAAAAATAGTAAAATAGTAAATTTATTTCTGTGATGATATGAATGTGATGAATTTCAACAGTAATTGCTCCAGTCTCCAGTGTCAAACGAATCGTCGGAAATCATTCTAATATGCTGATTTGGTGCAAGCTCATTTATTAATTACTATTGATGCTCAATTTGATGTTGAAACCAGGATACCATAAACCATGTTTTCTTTTTCAGGATTCTTTTAAGAATAAAAAAAAGTAAATAAAAATAAAACAAACAGCAATTATTTAAAATAGAAATCCTGTAACATTAATTCAGGTAAAAAAATTTTTCTTTATTTCTTTTAAATTTTTTTTAAACGTTTTTTTTTTTTTTTTTTTTCCTCAAACATTTGAATGGTAGTGAGGCATTTCTGAAGAATCATATGACACTAAAGACTTGGAATAATGGCTGCTGAAATTTCAGCTTTGTTATTACAAGAATAATTTATATTTTAAATTAATTATATATATATATATATATATATATATATATATATATATATATATAGTAGTCAACATCTGAAATGGATCAAAAAAGTTTAAATTGTCCTAAGACAAGAACGGTTTTGGTTTGGTTTTAGGACAACTTTGATATACATACACTGCCGCTCAAAAGTTTGGGATCAGTAAGATTTTTAATGTTTGTTTTTTTTTTAAGAATTCTTATATGCCCATTCAAGGCTGCATTACTTGATCAAAAATTACAGAAAAACTATTTTATTACACTTTAAAATAATGGTGTTCTATACTAATATATTTTTAAATATAATGTATTCCTGTGATGCAAAGCTATATTTTTGTTAGAAATTACTTCAGTTTTCTGTGTCACATGATTCTTCAAAAATCATTCTAATATGCTGATTAATTACTGTTATTATCAATGTTGGAAACAGGTGTTTTTTTGGAACCTGTGATCTTTTTTTGGATTCTTGATAAATAAAAGATTAAAAAGAACATCATTTATTTAAAATATAAATCTTTTCTGACAATACAAGTCTTTGCTATCACTTTTTATCCATTTAACAATCTTTGGTGAATAAAAGTATTCATTTTCAAAAAAAGAAAGAATAAAAATCTGAAGTTTTTGAAGGTAGTTCATATCATAACAAAAGTCTTTTCTGTATTTTTGATCAAATAAATGCAGCCCTGAGAACGTCTTTAAAAACCATTAAAAATCTTACTGATCCAAAACTTTTGTGTGTATGCATATATATATATATATATAGTAATATTACAATTGCTAGATACTGATTTCAGAGGACCTTTGTATCTTCAGTGAAACTGTTTATATGTTCATTGAATTGTAAACTATAAAAGCAAAAATGTTTCATTAGCAACCATTTGATTTCTGGATTACATTTGAAACTACTTATTATCTGTTGTTTAATTAAAAAAATTAACTGTCAATAAATAATTACATTGCACAGACATTTAGTTTCGACATCTGCCCCAAAGTTGACTGTCCTATCATAAAAAATCCCTGAGACCAGCCCACCCTTGATCCACAGTCTGAAGAGTGAATGCTGAGGCCTCATCAGATATGCAGCTCATACCACAGAAATCTGAGCAATAGGATATGCCTTAGGCCAGAGCTTCACACCACCTACAACAATCAGATATCTTATCACTGAAGCGCCTGAGGTCAGGCGTTACCTTTATGTGAATATGATGTTACAGCTTGTGGACATTAGAACAAACATGGAGCACCAAGATTTACTGATATCCAAGGCATCTTACTTTTGAAGGTTTGAGGACTGGATAATATCTGTTTAATATGACATAGGTTAAAAGAATAGACCACACAAAAATAAAAATTTACTCCTGTCTTTTGTTCATTTGAATTTCAGTTTCCATTGATTTGTATTACGTGGACAAAGTACAACTAATTATTTGGAACCAAAACATATTTTGATTTTATTCAATTCTATTTTGTGTTTCGCAGAAAAAAGGAAGTCATATAGGATTGGAAAAATTCCCATGTGAAAATAAGATTTTTGAAGAACTGCCAGTTGTTTAAAAGTAATCTGATCAGATTTTGGCCATCGGATTGAATCAAATCTTGAAAATGGTTTGTTCGAAAGAAAAAAAGGATTCTGAATTTGGATTTGATCACAAACTCCAATCTTGATTTTAATCTGAATTAAATCCTCAGTTGTAGTAATTGAACTGTTCTGATCCCAGCAGAAAATGCAATAAAACTTTAAAACTGGTCCAAAAAATGCAAAACATTGCCATTTTTTTTCACCAAGTATGTTGCGTTCAGCAGAAGAAAGAAGTTCATATGAGACTTAAAATAAGGGTGAGTAAATGACGCCAAAATGCACATTTTTAGGTGAACTATCCTCTCAACTTTTGTATTTTAGTAATTAATCAGTACACCAATCTCACATACAAATGAAAAAAAAAAAAAATTGAGTGTGACCTTTTGGAGGGGCCCTGCAGTTTTGAAATAAACTTTGCAAAAGTTCCAGCAAGAACACTGGGCTATGTGATTGAATCATAAGTAGTTTTTTTTTCTCCCCACAAAACACTCATGTTTGCCTTTTCCAGGAGAAGCCGTTATGACTTTCACCCACCTACGGACATCTGCGATTCCGTCATTATAAGGCCTCGGCGTCCAGACGATATTCCCGACATGTTTCTGTCATTACAAAGATCTACATCCGATTTACATCATTGGCAAGGTGCTCGCCAAATGATCAGATGCCAGCATCCTCAGCAGTGTCAAAGTCAATAATGAATAAAACGTATAGATGAAAATAACTCGTCCCTAATGGTCCCTCTGTCTCCTGAGTGTTAAAAAATGTAAATTTATGTAAAAGCCCATAGGAAACACATATTTACAATACGTTTAGGTAATCACAAGATGCAGGCATGGAGAAATATCCCGGCCGAGAGAGGCAGTCAATGCAAAAATAGTTTTTATGTGTCATTAATTCTCTTTGCATTCCCAAATAACCCTATATTACCGCGGTAATACAGTAATCACTCACAATCGCACAGAAAATTATCTGCACTCATCTGTGGAATAAAAGGCGAAGGGGAAAACGAGGGGAAAGCATCCCATTTTAGTATCCTCTTGCGTCCTTAATGTTCAACGAGAAGCCGGCGAGTAAACGACTGCTTGGCCAATCTCGACTCTGGCACCGATGGAACAGTTTCCGAGCAGCTTAATGATAGCGGGGAGTCGATGGCTCTCGTCAGCCCCTCTTCCTAAAATGCGCACACCTTTTCATGCTACATTGCTCGGAATAGACGCAAGGTTCATGGACAACCGGGGGAAAATTGAACCTTTTATATGCTAGCAGAAAACAAAACACTCCTCTGATGCCAAATCTAAACGACACATTCGGAGCGCAGACATTAGGTGTAGAAGTGCTGCAGACACATCAGCCCTTACAGCATTTATAAGAGCGTTGCTTGTCTTGCTCATGAACGCCCTTTATCCTTATAATGAATATGTTATTAACACTACAGAATACTCAATCAAAATGCCTGTGTATAGAGACAAACTCAAAATTCCCAGTCTGAATTTGAAACCTTTGATGACAAAACCAGTCATAACCAGTCAAATTTTTTTTTTAAATAGAAATTTAGACATGACGAATACGTACGTGTTCCATTGATGTTTGGTTTGTTACAGTAGGACAATATTTGGCAGAGATACAACTATTTGAAAATCTGGAATCTCTCCTAAGTGCAATGTTTGTTCGCAAGGATTTTTAGTCACATTTTTTTTTTTTTTTTGATAGGACCTATCATATTTGTTGGGTACTGAGATATGTTTGACTCTGCACCATTTTTTCATGAATGACTTTTGGGACCTCACCTTGTCGTCCAACAAAGATATTTACTATTGATAGTATGAAATCCTCCTCACACAATGAACAGACGAACCTGGACTATGCATTTGTTGGACATCTAGATGGAACTCTCAACTACTTGTATACATGGATGAAAACTGTAAATTTATAGCATTTAGCTTTTAATGTTGTCATCTATTATACAATCTTTGTAAAAAATTATTTGATTGTTATTTATTCATCCATTATTATTTAAGTATTTTTATTATTTGTATTTATTTATTTATTTTAAGGTCTACATTATTATTATTATTTTTAAGTCTACCAGGTGTGAGTTCTAAATTTGCACAGCTGCTTTTTGTTTTATATTACTGTTCACAGAAGAAAATGTAATAAACGGTTGTTAACCAACAACAACAAAAAAAAAGAAAATCTGGAATCTGAGGGTGCAGAAAAATAAAAATAGAAAAATAAAAAAGTGATGATAAAGGCATTTATAATGTTACAAAAGATTTCTATTTCAGATAAATGTTGTTCTTCTGTTCTTTTTTCTATTCATCAAAGAAACATAAAACAATTCTACTTAATTCTACTAAAAAATGTTTTTAAAGCAGCGAATCACATTAGAATAATTACAGAAGGATCATGTGACTGGAGCAATTATTCAAAATATTCAGCTTTGAAATCACAGGAATAAATTACATTTTAAAATATATTCAAACAGCAAACAGGCATTTTGAAAAATGTACAGCTTTTTTGCTTTACTTTGGATTAAATAAACACAGGCTTGGTAAGCAGAAGAAACTTCTTTAAAAACATGAAAAAAAACTTTTGAATAGTAGTGTATATTAAGACATATACATTTTCACAGAAGAAAATGTAATAAACGGTTGTTAACCTACAAAAAAAAAGAAAATCTGGAATCTGAGGGTGCAGAAAAATAAAAATAGAGAAGATCGCTATTAAATTTCTCTAAATGAAATTCTTAGCAACGCATATTACTAATCGAATACAAATACTAATAATAAGTTTTGATATATTTATGGTAAGATATTTACAAAATCTCTTCATGGAACATGATCATTAATTAATATACTAATGATTTTGGCATTTGGCAATTTTGACCAATTTTGGTCCAGGGTCACATGAATTTTCAACTAGATTCAGTAGTGTCCTGCCATGTAAGAATATTGTTAAAAAAAAAAAAAAAAAAAAAAGATTATGCATTCAGCTTTTAGGCCTTAATTAATCAAGAGACTATATGACAACTGAAAAAAAAAAAAAAAAAAGAACTTTATTCATTCCTGTGAATACTTCATTATGTTTCAGCTTTCTCCATGAGAGGAAGACATAGTGCTAAAAATGCTAAAAGCTAAAAAACAATGCCAGTCTCATTTGTGCGTATTTTTAATAGCTATTAGTCAGTTCAATAATGGTCCGTGGACGCCCCCTACTGGCCAAACCTGGGAACATGTGAATAACAGTAAACATGATTCCCAGTTTTTGAAACCATTTTCAAAGTCGCTGCCTGCTCCATTTCTGAATCAGATTATTTATTTTTAGTTGACTTGTCATCATAGCATGAACAATGGCTTTAGCTTTTCAATGTTCTACACAGGAGGGCAGAGTCAACTTTATTCTGGAAAAAGCAGACTGTTTTGGTCTTTTCGCATCATATTTAACTTTAATAAATCTGGCAATCTAATAACATAATTTACAAAATAATGACAAGAACATGATTTTCACTATTTCATTTACCACCGTAAAATGTTTAAAGGTGGGTTTATGCCAGTCTTCTAGACATAATCTCTGGTCACTAGGGGGCACTATTAAAGTACAAAATGTATGAGGATGTCAGTTGAGCTAATATTTGAACGTCTATCTAGTTCATTCTATGTAATTTACACATATAAATTGGTCCAAAATTGGCACACAGGTGTGGTAAAACCAACTCCCCGACATTTAACTGTGGTGCAAAGTGGAAAGTGTCAGAAAAGCGTTCCGCAAACCATCTGAGGTCCTGAACCTGCACTGTGATTCCCAGCTCCTGTTGAGCAAGACTTATGGCTTGTTGCACCACACACTCATTCTGCAACTGGGACAGGGAACAAGTAGAGTACACTACATATCCACCCCGCCGTGTGGCCTGGATCCCAGCCCTGGACAGAATATGACACATCAGATTGATTTAGATGTCAGTCCTCAGTCAGTCTTCATGGACACATGCACGTGTTATGACAAAACACATTTTAATGAAATGTGAGGAAAAAAAAAAAAAACAATATTCACTAAGTCAAAAGTTTTTAAACAGTAATAAAAAGCAGTAATATTGTGAATAGTTTTACTATTTATATATATATTATATATACTATATTATATATATATATATATTATATATATATAAATAACCGGTTTCTGTTTCAAAATGTAATTTATTCCTGTGATCAAAGCTAAATTTTCATCATTACGCCAGTCATCAGTCTCACATGATCTTTCAGAAATCATTCTAATATGCTGATTTGCTTTAAATTGAAAAAAGTGATGATAAAGACATTTATAATGTTATAAAAGATTTCTATTTCAGATAAATGTTGTTTTTCTGTTCTTTTTTCTATTCATCAAAGAAACATAAAACAATTCTACTTAGCTGTTTTCAACATAAAAATAATAATAAATGTTTTTTTAAGCAGTGAATCAGAACATTAGAATAATTACAGAAGGATCATGTGACTGGAGTAATTATTAAAAATATTAAAATATTAAAAATAAATTACATTTTAAAATAATTCAAACAGCAAACAGGCATTTTGAATAGTAAAAATATTTACAAATTTTACAGCTTTTTTTGCTTTACTTTGGATTAAATAAATGCAGGCTTGGTAAGCAGAAGAGACTTCTTTAGAAACATAAAAAATATTACTGTTCAAAAAACTTTTGAATGTTAGTGTATAATAAGACATTATTTAAGGAATTGTTCACCCAAAAATGAATATTTGTAATCTAATAAATGCTTCGTTAATTATTTTTATAACTTTGGCTTCTTGCCAAAATATTACTCCATAATCCACAATTATGCTTCCTACAGTGAAAAAAATCTCTAGTGTAAGTCATTTTACACTATTTAAACTACTTACAAAAGCAGCTGTGTTTGCAAGAGGGGAAGTTTCTGTCTCTCTTTGGTCCTGGACCTCTTAAAAATATTGTTCTCTTCCACCATTGCAGAGTGTCTGTCTGTGGTGCAGGGGACATCTACAAGCACCTGTAAAAAGAAGCAAGATGAACTGAAGGTAATGGCACAATGCCCAGATTTGTGCTGCTGTCATATGCTTAGCAGAGATGCATGCTGTAACCATAGAGGGTTTATTTTTGAAATGTCAGAGACATCACACATGATATACAAGTATATAACAGTGTAGCAATCAAGAGAACACAATGTAAATACACAGTGCTGCTAAAGTATAGCAGTATAACCTAACTATTAAGAAGTTTGGGTTAGGAAAAACTTTATACTATGGTAGAAGTCTCTTAAGCTCAACAAGGGCATATTTATTTTATCAAAAATACAGTAAAACATAATATTTTGAAATATTTTTACTATTTAAAATTTTTTAGCCGTTATTACTCTAGTCTTCAGTGTCACATGATCCTTCAGAAATCATTCTAATGTTTATTTGGTGCTCAAGAAACATTTCTTATTATCAATGTTGAAAATAGTTGTGCTGCTTAATTTTATTATGGAAACTGTAATACAGTTATTTTTCACATGCACATAAAAGTATTAATAAAAAAATATATATATCATACTGACCTCAAACGTTTGAGTAGTGTACATACTTGCCATGACTGAAATTGTTCACTTGTTCGCTAATCCCTATATAGTGCAAGGCAGTTGAGTGCACTATATAAGAGAAATTCAGGTAATGTTGTCTCTTTTTAAGTTTTTTATGTTTTTATCAAGTAATGATTAATATAAGGTAAAAACTAGAACCAGCATGAAATAAACTTTAATAAGAAATAAGAAAGATGTAAACTGCCTCTCTCGTTCAAATTTGCTCATTTCCCACAATCTGGGAATCTATATATAATCACAATCTATTAGAAAATGGCCAACACCCGATAAAGTGCACTATATAGGGCATAGGGAGCGGTTTCAGACACAACTACTGATGTATTGCTGGCGCTAATGTTTCTTTTTCTTTTTCTTTTTTTTTTACACTGGAAAATACGATAACATTTTATTTTAAAGACCAATTCTCACTATTAACTAGTTCCTTACTAGCACGCATATTACCTGTTTATTAGTATTTAGAAAGCACATATTAATGCATTTTTTGTTTCTGACCCTATTTTATATCTTACCCCATACCTAAACTTAACAACTACCTTACTAACTATTAATAAGCAGCAAAATAGGAGTTTGTTCAGGAACACCTCTTAGTTAACAGTGAATATGTGTTCCCTATTCTAAAGTGTTACCGAAAATACTACACTGGAAGGCATCTATGCATCAAAGCTGTTAATTAAATAGTTCTCACATGTTTGATATTTTGATAAGAATGTAAAAATGTAATGTAATTTAATTCACATCCTAACATTTGTTTTGTTAGTACAACATGGCCTTCTCTTTTACTTCACAAAACAATCCATTCTTTCTCCAGACATTTTGGCCAATACTAACTCTGTCAAAGCTTTTCTCCTCTGTTATGCCTAAGTGCCGACCATCAGTGGAAGTAATGTGGATTTTGCTTTCATCCAAGAACTCTTTAGGAAGGTAGCTCTGAAGAGTCCTGTGCAATCGCATTGTGCGAGAACCTGACAGGTCGTTCACCCACAGATAATCTGACAAGAAAAAAAAAAGCGTATGTCATCTACATCTCTAACATTAAAATGCTTAGAGTGTTGACAATATGGCAATTTACATACTGACTGAATGTGTCTGCAGGAGAGCAAGAGTCTTTCCTCCTGGAGCTGCACATAGATCCAGTACTGTGTGTCCTGGCTGGACGTCCAATGCTAGTACAGGCAGCACTGACGCAGCATCCAGTAGATAATATCCCAATATGCCACTGCTGTCAGGTCTAAGTTAATAGGACATAATATATTAAACATAATCAACTTAGGACAAGATAGAGAAAATGCAATTTTTAGTAGCCCTCACCTAGCTGGCTTAAATCTAGATATGTCTCCTTGGGGGAAAACAAGACATTTTATATCAGGACTTATACTGGGTTGAAGAGAAGCAGGTTCCAGTTCTGTTGAATCTCTGTGTGAGGTTGTGTAGTCCTGTGAAGGTTGATGGACTTCATTTCTGGAACAGTCGATACTGATGAAGTCTTTACATCCTTGAGCTTCTAAATCTTTTATTGCATTAGGTACTGAAGAAAAGCTGTTTATCAGTGCTCCATACTTTTGTTCACACAACATGGCAACTCTAATCGAGGGCCAAAGGTCCCTTAATTGTATACCGTAGCTTGTGTCAAAGTTGTGCAGAGCAAGTTCAGTGGCTGGAAACTTGGGCCTTGTTGCTGCCTAATACATAGGAACACGACATCATCTTATGTTAGCTATTTTTTACACTGTGTGTGTTTTAAAAATGAATGCAACCTCATTACTTACCCATTTAGTTTTAACTCGATATCGTCGCGGAATAAATCTAATCGAGTCTTTAAATTTGTTTATAAAAGATCTCGTGCATACGTAGGCTGCCATGTTTGTGCATCGTCAAAAAGCGTCCGTTGTTTTTGTACTTATTGGTTCCACTATCATGTTTTATATTTATCTATTTTAATAATTCAGTTATTTTATTAAAAAACAAAATATCATCTAATAAATCATTTAGCCAAGCAATTTTCTTAATAAGTGGCCTAATACCGTCTTTGAAACCACATACTGGTTTCATCATATTCGCGCATAAAAGTGATTTCGTGTAAATACATAAAAAAAAATTAACAAATTGTTACTAACGATGCCACGTGGGTCTTTATAAAGCAATTACAACAGTAGAACGTTCTATTTTCTTTGTGAGCCCCTACTATTGCGAAGCTCATACTGACGTTGTTTGCAATCATCCAATAACGTTCTTATTTAATATTCATAAGCCGAACCCTTACCATAGTAGAATTCGTAAATTCGCATCTATATATTTACAGCACATACTTGCTTAGCCAGATTCTGCACCTTCATTGTGTTTAAGTGTAAATTTACAGCACACAAATATAGGTTTTGAAAGGGAAATAATCACAAATGGAGAGCCTGACGAGGCATGGCTATCGATTTCTGTAGCACTACTTTAACTTAATTAACTTTTAATTAATTAATTAATTAACTTTTCTGGGTGCTGTTATTTAGATGATTTGTTTACTTTCAAGTCACTCCGGTGAATGGAAGAGTGATGTTTAATAATATGCAATGAATAAATTACCTATTGGAGAAAAGAGTTTAAGACTCTCATAAGCCTCTAAAGTTTGCCCTGTTCAAAAAAACAGCATATGCTGGTTAGGTAGGTTTTGATGCTAGGATGCTGGTTTATGCTGGTCCCTGACCAGCAAAGGACCAGCTGAACAATCACCAATTTTAAATAGAAGTCATGAAGAATAAGTGGAGAAATTAAGTTAAGATTGACATAAGAGTATTTTATAAGTGACAGTTGTCAAGCCAGACAATATGCACAATGTAGAGAACAATACGCACACATAATACACAGCTTACACCACAAGTAGGCCTATTTTAAAAAGTGAGGAGAATAAATGCATAACACACAATTTAATTACTTAATGATGCTTACATGTCAAAGGCATTAAAATGGTTATATAAAACACTGACCCCCAGTTTCACAGACAAGGCTTAAGCCTAGTCCCAGACTAAAATGCATGTCTGGGATGTGTTAACTAAAAGAAACTTGCATTGACTGATCTTAAAATATACCAATGCCATTATTTTGTCTCAAGATGCACACAAGCAATGTTATTTTCTAAAGCACTTTTATAAAAGATACCTAAATGTTTGTTTAACCTAAACCCTGTCTGTGAAACCAGGCCTAAGATTCAATAATACCTTTTTGGTCCCGTAAATTGTGTACACATAATGTATTGGATTAAATCTTTTTGGATTAATTTTGAAAGAACTTAAAGAGAAAAAAAAAAAAAAAAAGACTCATGTAGATTAAATAGTGTCTTCCCCCTGCAGGACCCCCTAGCAACGATAAGACAGAAATGCGAGCAGACGACACGAAAAAAGACTGCTACAAGCTTGTGAAACTAGAGTTGGCACAGAGTCACACAGTGAGGAGAACTGCACAGAGAAGGTTTTCGACTTTCTACACGGGACAATTGTGTAAGTCACACTCAGCAACTGTCAACTGTTTGGTTAAACTATCCCTTAAAAAAAAAAAAAAAAAAAAAAAAAAACTTTCTTCCAGGTTGCACAAAAGCTCTTCAGGTCAGTCAAATGAAGCCCTTCCGAGACAGAGTCATCATACTGCGTTTCCAGTGGACTATCTACAACTGCAAATGTTTATGTACAGCACAAACATCACAAGAGACTTAAAACTTGTAACCGTGTTGTACATGTTTCTATACACACACACACACACACACACACACACACACACACACACACTTGTTCATATGCCTTTTCCTCACAAAACACACCAGAATGAAAATGTCCAGATCCTGACTGCTACTTTTTCCATCTATCCCTTTGTTCAGGGTCTTATTGCTTAATTTCTAATTGTCAAATACCTATGAAACTTCTTTAGTTTATGTCTCAGGTTTATATTGATTTAAAAAAAAAAAAAATATATCCATATATAAAATAATAATAATAATAATAATAATAATAATATTATATATATATATATATATATATATATATATATATATATATATATATATATATATATGGCTTATTTTTCTAAATTATATAATAAATTATATAAATAAATATATATATATTTATTTTTGTGCATTTATACACACACAGTATGTAAATATTAACTTATTTTGAATGCGATTAATCGTCAAGCAAAAGGGCACCCTGTCCGACGCCGAAATTGAATTTGAGGCTTGTAAAATGTAAATCTAATTGCAATTACACACAGCCCCACAGGGTGGCAGTACACAGCGTTTTTAGTTGATACTTTCTCCTCTCAAGTTAAAAATCAACGGAAATTTAACAAACAAGATGTTATTTAAAAAAAAAAAACACAAAAAAAAAACAACCAAGCCTCTTATAAAACTGATAAAGGGGAAAATATATGTACTCCTTCCACTGTAATGAATGCAGTTACTGGATGTTGTTGGGTACCACTTCCTCTAAACTCAATGAGCCAGAATATTCAACTAATCATGCAAAACAAAAAACAAACAACAACAACAAAAAATAAATAAATAAAAGAATAATAATAATAATAATAATAATAATAATAATAATAATAATAATAATAATAATTTCACAAACATAAGTACACACATTTCACAATTAGAAAACCACGGCCACAAGAAAGGCAAGGTACTGATATGAATTTGCACAGATGAAAAGCATGTAAACATACTTTCATAAACCAATATGTATAAAAGCATGGAAACTTTATTAAAAGAAATACATGGTTACATAAAACAGTTTAGGCAATATTTCAAAAATAAATAAAGCTAGTATCATAATTTACCAAATAAACACTAACTGAATTAAAAATGACTTCATGTTCCTAATGCAATCATGCACACAGTGCATATGGAAAAATGAGAGCTTCACATCACCACCTCACCAACGGGAATTCTCCTTATTGCTCTGTCCAACAAAATCATTCATTGAAGACTGGGGGAAGAAAAATAAATTACAATCAGAGAACTATAATAAACTTAGTGTAGGCCTTGTTGAAATTGGGCAATTTCAATTCTGACAACTACTGTAAAATCATTCAGTAATTGGAGCTTCCTGTGGGAATTTTATTAGCCAGTCTAAAAGAGTTTAGATTCATCTTTTAAATTGTGCCAGTCTGGTCTAATACAGAAAAAGGTATTCATTTGAGGAACAGAGTGATTGTCTAGGATGGACTGACCTGCATGAGAAGTCTCTCTTTCCTCAGTCTCTTATAGAAGAGCAGCACATCCTGGTTGGCCTGGACTACTCGTGGATCAAAGTCCATCACACGCAAGCCTTCCAGACTCCGGGCCCGTGACAAAGCAACATAGGCCTGGCCGCTCTCAAACACACGTGCCAAAGAGATCTCCACACAATCCAGAGTCATGCCCTATACACAAAACAATCAGAATACCAGGCATGAATTTAACAGGGTTCCCATTCTAAGCCAAACGTAAAAATTCCCTGACTTTTCTCTGACTTTCATTGACTAAAAAGCTGTTTTTTCCATGACCTATAATAAATGGATCCATCTATTTGCAAGCTTTATTTACTTGTTCACAGACCATTTTAGTATACAAAATACACATACACAATACTTTATTTTTTTATTTTTATTTTTTTTATTTTTATTTTTATATTTGCCTTTACCAGTTTAATGCAAATAACTGGTACAGAAATGCATTAGTTTTTTTTATACTTTTAGGGGTTAAATGCTCTGAAGGATTTTCTGTTCGTCATAAAGTTAATCATTCAGACTTTCTATTTCTTCACATGTAGTTTTTGCTTGTCTGTCATTTACTTTTAACACCTGAAGCAGTAATTTTGAAGCCAAAAAAAAAAAAAGGTATAGAAAAAACATTTTGATAAATGGAAACTAAAATTTACAGTAACATACAAAAATCCCTGATGTTTCATGACATGGACAAAAAACAAAACACAAATATGTGTGCTATAAAAAAAATGCTAGAAATACTACATTGTTTTTGGAATAGGAACCAGGCTTTAGCACTAAGCTAACATACACACAAAGCAAATAGGCTGGTTGCTAAAGCTAACAAATTGTTCATTTAAAGTCATGTTGCTGCTAATGCAGGAGTGTCCGAACTCTGTCCTGGAGGGCCACTGTCTTGCAGAGTTTAGCTCCATTTTGCCTAGTTAGTTTCTAGTTAGTTCAATTAACTGATTCAGGCATTTAATTTGGGTTGGAGCTAAACTCTGCAGGACAGTGGCTCTCCAGGGGCAGAATTGGAAGCCCATGTGTTAAAGGGTCTGTTATAAACAAAAAAAAAAAAAACAGGTTTGGAACAACATAAGGGTAAATAAACATCAACAATTTTCATTTTGGGGTGAACTATCCCTTCAATAAGTTTTTAATTCCGTTCTTAGGACAATTATAGTGAAATAAAAGTTATTCTGGTATATTACACTGGAGAAATTTAGACCCACATGGTTATAGTGAGGAATTGATTTAATACATTTTCCTCAGTTCCTCTGAGCATTGGGACATAGCCACATGCAACATTTCTTAAACGTTTGCCAAACAGCTAATGAGCTAAACGGCCATAACTTTGACAGTTCACAGTGCAGAAGGCACATAATCAGAAAAGATGGGGACATAGGGGACTAGTTAATGAGTCAAAACAGAACCAGAACTAGAACCATAACCCTGAGCATCTGTTCACAGATACACAGAAACACTCTTTCTGAGCCAGGTCATTTAGTTTTAATAGCATTTTCAATGAAAACACAATTTTCTCTGGGGCTCAAAACAGAATGAGATCAACAACAGCATAACTGCTGTAAAGCTACATTTTATTCTAAGCATTCAGTTTATGCAGGTCTGACTCAGTAGCTTACTACCTATGCATAATGACTCACTGTGGGACATGACAGCAGAACTCACCTGACTCTTGTGGATTGAAATGGCCCAGGCCAGTTTGAGTGGCAGTTGCTGCCGGCTCAGGTACAGCCCCCCTGACGCTTTAAACATCCAACGCTCTCTCTTTATTACCTCAACAGCCCCGCAAAGGAAACGTACTCGAGGGAGACCTGCAAGAGGAGGGATGGTCACAAATGACGGTATGTCACAACATTTCACAGGATGTTTATATCCTCTGAAATATGTTGGTGTTCTATAACCAGCCAGGTACAAAAAAAACAACAAAAAAAAACCCAAAGTAAATTGTACAGTTTGTCTCTTATGCTGACAAAGGCTGCATTTACTTGATTAAAAATACAGTAAAACAGTAATATTGTGAAATATTAAAATGCGAAAAAAAAAAAAAAAGCATTGTAGTATTTTATTCAAATTAATTTATCCCTGTGATGATTGACTCCTGTGAAGATTTTCAGCAGCCATTACAGTTTTTAAGTGTCATGTGATCCTTCAGAAATCATGTTGATTTGCTGTAACATTATCAAGGTTAAACAGCTGTGCTGCATAATATTTTTATGGAAACTGTCATAAATTTAAAACCAAACACAGTATTCACTTCCAGTAATAATTATTATTTATATATATATATATATATATATATATATATATATATATATATATATATATATATATATATATATATATATATATATATATATATATATATATATATATATATATATATATAAATATATATAAATAAACAGATAATTTACTCATCCCCTTATCAAAGATGTTCATGTCTTTCTTTAAGTCATAAAAATGTTTGAGGGAAAAAAAAAAAAAAAAAAAAAACCTCCTTGCGCGTTTACTTTGTAAACACTGGGTCGGGTACTTCTGCATTGATGTAGGATGATTTTGAGGTTGGAGGAGAAAATTAGATGGCAGTTTTTCTACATACCCAACCGTATTGAACTGGAATACACACGTAAAACTAGATAAGATGAGCATTTGAGGTCAAGTATATGAATTGGTTATTTTCTTAAAAAAAAAAAAACCACACACAACAACACACACACTCTCATGTCACTAGATAAGACCCTTCTTCCTCAGAAGGAATCGTATAGAGCCCTTTGAAGATGCATTTAAACTGCATCTTGGAAGTTTAAACTCACGGTCACCATTGAAGTCCATTATATGGAGAAAAATCCTCAAATTTTCCTTTAAGCTTTAAATTGCGTAAAAAAACAGTTCTAGTATTTGTACTACTGCCAGTGTTTTATTAAAATCAGCAGAAATGATTCAATTAGATCTAATAGCTAATTACATCCCAACAGAATGACGTTATAAAAATCTAAATAGTCCTAAAGATAGGCTTCCAGTTACTTTACACAATAGCTTATGTCCCCTCCTGATTAGGTGTTAAAATACAACATGGACAAATTCTTTAAGATGTACCCACTTATTTACAGATTTTTATGAATACAACATGAAAGAAAGTGACAAAGTAAAATAAGACGTGTTAGGAAAGCACCCGTCACTGTTTCACAGTCAGTCGTACCTTGATTGCCTGGCTGAAAGTCAACCACTACTCCTCTGGCTCCATTCACTAGACCCCTCTGGACATCCAGGTTTTTAGTGAGCATGACCTAAAGAAATAAAAAGGGTCTTGCAACTTTTGACATTACAAATCAAGAACAAATCTTTGCCAGTGGGGGACCACCTACCTGAGCTCCCACTTTTAGCTGTAACAGCCGACTCACTGGACTCTGTGCGTCAATGGTCTGAAACAGCATAGGGTCACTATCCACAGCCTCATACACTCGCATGGGCCCTGCAAAGGAAACGCTTAAGAGACTTAATGCGACATGTAATTTACATCCAGTTTGACATCTTATATTTTGCAGAGATTTTTTATTTATTTTTTTTTAAATGTACTCCTGTGCATTGTCATAAGTGGTTTCTAGTGTTTTGATGTCACTTATGAATCAGATGGTAGACTTCTAATAATTATTTCCATTTTTAGAAGCTTACTCAATACCATTCACTTCATAGCACTGACAGCAGTATCAACTGCCTGATGCAACCAGAAAACCTAATATCACATATCCAGATTGAAATTATATTTCTGTATGGCTAACCTGGTAACTGTTTGAGTTTATTCTCATTAGTGATCTCCACATCATCCTTGTGTGTGCACAGTCTGGTTGCTAGGATACCATCCCTCTCAATGCTGTGATTGGCACTTCTCAGGAGCTGTGCAGTAACTTCCTCTGTGACTCTGCAGGATGGAGAATCGCTTTTGTCTATCGATTCAATTGATACTTTCACAGATTGCAAGGAAAAATTTGCATCACCTTGCACCACCTTCAAAACATTTGAATCACTCCTACAAGAACCTGACCCTGAACCGCAGGGACTGTATCCCAATAACACTTAGAGCCAGTGACTCACTGCACTGAACTGTGGATCTGGTGAGAACTCAGTACCTGCCCACTCTTACAGCCTGCAGGAGAGAGATGAAGGCCTTGTCTGTTTGTCTGCGCACCTCTGTCAGCTCCATGTTCATATGGATACACTTCCGCCAGCTTCTCGACTGCAAGCAAAAATTGACTCATCTTATTCTTAGAAACTTAGACAGTAGATACTCAAAAACAATTACACAAAGAAAATGAACAAAACCAACATTTTCTTTTATCAAATTTTACACTACAAATTGTTTGAAAATGTAAAACAATTTACATTCCAAACACAAAGCTTTAAACATTTTCAAATTTTCAAAACACCACATTTTTTAATTAAACCTTAAAGCCTGAAATTTCTGTCCCACAATTTGAAGTCCAGCCCACTAAAACTTTGATGCTTTAGAAAGTTCATTAAGACATCCTAAAAGAAATTAATTTTAATCTCCATGTATGTGATGTTTGTAAATATAGGCCTAAATTAAAGGGTTAGTTCACCCAAAAATGAAAATTATGTCATTAATCACCCTCAAGCATGTCGCTCCAAACATGTAAAACTTTCGGAACACAAATTAAGATATTTTGATGAACTCTGAGAGCTCTCTGACCCTCCATAGACAGCAAGAGTCCTTCCAAATTCAAGGTCCAGAAACATTGTAAAGACATAGTAAAACGGTCCATGTAACATCAGTGGTTCAAATGTAAGCTATGGAAGCTATAAGAATACTTTTTGTAAAAAAGAAAACAAAAAGAACTTTAAAAATTTTATTCAACAATTTGAATACCACGACATGAGCTCTCAAGTTTCATCAAAAATATCTTAATTTGTGTTCTGAAAAGAAAGGTTTGGAGCGACATGAGGGCGAGTAATTAAATGACAGAATTTTCATTTTTGGATGAAGTAATCCTTTAAGTCAGTTCATCAAAGTGATCCATTCTCTTCAGAATATTTGGATTAAAACACTTGATTCATATGGATTGCTTTTATGTCTTCTTTATTCACTTTTAGAAGGAAGGGACTTGCAATGTGGAGACAAATCTTTCAGGATTTATTCAAACAAGATGTTCATTTGTGTTTAAGTTGTTTTTTGTTTTTGTTTTTAACTTTAAAGCAAAGTCACATCAAGGCTGAAGTGGACAAGCATTAACAATACCTTAAGGCTTGTTCACAATGAGGTCTCATAATTATAATTATAATTTATAACAAAAGGGAAGTATAATAATGATACAGTGAAACAATGTCATCAGAATCAGAACTAAAAGCCGATAAACAAAAACACTGACAGCCAAAGAGCGCCAGCATTTGAAGCAGCAGCCAAAAATGTAACTGCAACACATGCTTACAATAAAAAGAACACTATCATTTGTTGGTGTGGAAACTAATATTTATCATTATTGGTGTAAATGGGCCTTAAATGAGAGGAGTAGTACCTGAAAACAAAAGTTTGCCTTGTCCTTTCCTTTTGTTACAGGTGGAAGTTGAAGAAAGTCTCCACACACTATCAGTTGAATCCCTCCAAATGGCTCAGTGGATCTTCTGATGGATCTAGAAACATAACATACAGATTTTGTATTGACTCTCTTTCAGAACAGGTGAGCTTTTCCAAACATGTTCTAGACTGGGATTTGAGGATTGTTGATAAAATGATTTAATTGCTATTCAAGGTCTGATCCAAATCACATTTAAATATTTATTTGCCATCTGGTGTTCGTTAGGAGAAAATCCAAAGTGACAAAATCAGATAAACCAATCACTGTTACATGAAATTACTACACCGTAAAAACAACAGCAAAAAAATAACCTTTATCACCACATTAATTGACGTTAAATTAAATTTTACCCATGTGGAAAATTAAGTGCACTGAAATAAACCAGTATCATGAACAGAGTGTGATTCACCTGGCTACAGCTTCCAGTTTGTCAAAGAAGTCTGCTTCCACCATTGAAATCTCATCAATAACAAGGTGTTTGCAAGACGTCCAGTGCTGCAGCACCCCAGGACGCTGAGCAAGCTCAATACATTGCTCAAGAGGAGCAGAGCCAGAACCAATACCTGATAACAAGAAAAACAAATAACTCATGTACCAACAGCACAACTTTTTTTATAGCTTTGAAAAATGTGTTGATCACAGGACACTTCCGGAAATTGATGCTGTAGTGTGTACAGTGTAGTGAAATAAAACCAATGTCACCTATGATTACTGTTTGGTTTGGGGTGAAATGATACTGCCCATTTGTTAAAACATTTGCCATCATTAGAATATAGGAAGAGCTTTCCTAATAAACATGGAACATTTTTGCATTTTTTCACAGACAAAAGTGAATATGAACATTACTGACCCATCCCAGTATGAAGGAAATGGGATTAAAAGAACTGGACTATAATAGATGGTCAGACATGTAAATGTTTTCTAACCTGCAAAACTGTGCAGTGTGGTCCCTCCTATATGACAAGCCGCAACACCAGTGCTCGCTGTTGCATACGTGCTTTTTGGAGGCAGAGAGCCTATAACCCTTTTGAGCAAGAAGGACTTTCCTGTACCTAAAATAAAGCCATGAACAGCAGTGCTCAATGTCATGAAATTAGAGCTTTAAAAAAAACATTCATATGTGGCTATGAATAAATAAACCGTTAAATAAATAAATTACCTGCACTGCCTGTGAAAAACACATTCTTGCCACTCAAGACTGCATTGAGAACTGCAGTTTGTTCTTTGCTGAGCTTTTGTGCCACAGGCAGTACTAACACAGGCTTCTTACTGGGGTGAAGCGCTTTAACCTAAAACAGACAAATAATTATTTAGAAGGGACCATGTACCTGTATGTATATATTAAACAATGAGTCAAAGAGTCAATGGTTAATTTTCATCTGCAGTCCCATGATTTGTTGACTTAGTCAACAATAATAATTCTGCTAAATGCATTATAGAAGAATGTTAAACATTCACAATGTCATTTTGAAGTTCTTTTTTCCATTTTTTTTTTAAACAAATAGAAGGTGAAAATCTTAATGATTCTTACAGTTAAAAGCTTAAAGTTGATTGTCATAATTAAACTATTGAAATATTGAATTATAAATTAATCAAATTTAACCAATATATTTATTATAGACATAATATGCATTAATATTAATTTAGTGGATTATCAAAGTAAACTTAAAAGTTGAATTGTTGAATGCAGTGAAGGTCAAGACCTTTTAGGGAGAAATGAACCTAGGCTCTTAGTTTTGTTAGATAAATAACAACAACAACAACAACAACAACAACAACGCTGGTTTTAACTCATCTTCTAATTTGTGAAAACAAAACTGGATGAACATACCGGACTAGCATCACAATCAGGTCTTGGTCTTTTTACTTGCTTCCTTTCACCCAAGACCTTATTGATAGATCTCTCTGAAGGACCTTTGGGTTGGACTGGTGCATTCACTTTACTTCTCAGCTCATTTGCTTTCTGCACATCTTTAAGCTGGAGTGGACTTAGGGTCTCAAAGGCTCTAGGAAGGCCAGCTCGTAGTTTATCCCTATCACTCATAGGCTTGATGCCTTGGGATGCCTGGTGTTTGATGCTGAGCGTCTTTAGAAACATCTTCAAACGATCCGGTGGACAATCAGATACCAGAACCTGCGTACTCTCCGGGATGAATTTAACAGTACATTTACCATCCTTTGCAAAGCGCGTAAAGAGCTGGAATTCGCGCAGCATGAAGTTTTGAGGAGCTTTGCCATCGTGAATGCGAAGGACCATCTCTTGAAACTCATTACGCCCTAATGTGACGGTGGCTTTGCGGATGAGCTGCCGTTTGATTGCTTGACCTGCAGGATTCAAGCGCTCCACTGCCACGGTGCACTGAAGCTCAGATGGCTCAATGTGTCCCAACATTTTACCTGAAGAAAATAGGCTTAAAGCATTTCATTGATTTAACTTTATGACTTTATATATAATTTATTAATACCAAGTCTGGGTTTATAGAGGGCTTGGTTTAAAGATATTAATACTTTGCATCATTAATTTTTTTAAAATATACATTCGCACACAACTGACATTAATCTCAGCTGAAATTTGAAATCAATCATAAAGGTACCAAACATATGAGTTTATTTAAAGCAGAAGCCTAACTCACCTTTCTAATGCACAGTTAAACAGCGAGTCACAACACCAGCTGTTCATTCATTATGATGCGCACGCCACTATTTTCAAATAGTTCCCCTTGACAACGATTGGTCAATAGTGACAAACTGCAGACCAATCAGACCAAAGGCATTTAAACAAATATCCAATCACCGATTGCGCTTAGTAAACGTAAGCGGCGGGCCCGCCTACGCGCGTTTCCCCACCAATGAAACGATGTTGTTTTCATTACGTCTCTTACTTCCTGTGCTTCTCGTGAGCTTGCTTGTGCGTATTTTCTTTTTCTTTTTCTACCAACATGTACAGTACACTTAAAACAAATTATGTTTTTTTTGTAAGTAAAACAAAGATTACTGAGTAAAACAAAATATATGGTAAGTTAAGCAAAAGATTATATTTTACAAACAATAAATACCAATATCAGTGTGTTGCTTGTGATTTTTCAAATAAACAAATATACATTTATACAAATATACAACAAATATACCAAATATACATTTCTTTCTTGCTACCAACATCATCTACACTTTAAACAAATGATTATTTAAGTATATTTTACAAACAAACAACAACTAATACTAATATCAGTGTGTTGCTTGTCATTTCTTTGTATTGAATTGTTACATAAATATATGCCTATATGCATTGCACATTCATTCAGAAACAATTGGTAAGTTCCCTGTATTGTACATTATGTTATTACATTCATCAATAAACTAGTGATTTACAATTAAATAGCTTAATCTAGGTAATTTTCACACAGGCCACGGTTTACTGTCTAGTGGCAGTAAAACAAGTATCTTTTGATTTAGTGGTGGTTAACTACATCTTCCGGTATAAAATATCAGTCATGGGTTGGTGTATTTCCGTAAACAATTAGTTTTCTTTTACGTAAGCTGAGAAAGAAATTTCCAGGAACTAGTCCCTGTCCCGCATCATTAAGCTCCGTTCAGTACATGCAAGCTTTTCTTTAATTTACACTCATTGGCAAGACGACAGCTGGCTGAGTTATGACGCTCAGGAGAGGTGGGCAATACCAGAATCCAGGCTAACAGTAAGGACTGCCTTCACCCTGCAACCACAGCGCACTAAAAGTGTAGTGAGGTGAAAGAATAATAAAGAGAACTACAATGAAAGATAATGATTAAGTTGGTCTTTCATTTTATTTAATTACACATTATCTGTGATATGCAAATAAGGCTATGTGTAAAACTTCAGTCGTGGTTGCAAAAGTGTAATTAGCAATCATATTGGGAATTCATATCTAATCTTCCTTCCTCCAAAGCAAACAGACCTGCTTCACTAAACTTTCATAAGAGATCTTTGCCAAGCACAAATTTCCCCCTCATAAATATCCCTTAAAAAGCGGAACTCCCATGATAGGGTTTTATATGGCACAGTAAATATCTATACACTACATCCGGAGTGTTAAAAAAATACTCTCCATGGAGTCTAGTTCATCCTTGAGGTTGCCAACATTTACCAACCAGTTGACAATAATGTACATGTAGTGCATGAAACACTGGAACACTCTTCCCTCTCATATAGGCTTTAAATAAATCATTGAGAATGGACCAAAGAAAAGATCCACATACCTTATATATAATGAGCCTTCATGACTGTGTGTACCAGCCAAACAGACTCATTACACCCATCATTATTTTAGAATGACTGCTGTTTGTGCAGATTATTTGCACTCTGCTGACATCTCTAATGACATTCTTCTGCCCCATATATCAAGTGTAATGATCACACATAGCTTGTTTCCAGATTCTCACACCTTGGCCCCCATTAACTTGGGCTTTCATGCCTCATTTTTCTGACTTAGAAAAGTAAACCGTATTGTATGCTGTCACAAAATAGGCCATCTGTAGACAGCCACACAGCATAAAAATATGATTTAGAGCTCCAGCGATCGTTATCATTCCCGCTTGGGTGAAATGTAAAGGGTATGTCTTTATGTGCAAAAATAAATGAACCAGTGACCCACATCACACCACACTATTGACTTAACTTGCATGCAATAGAACATCTATAAAGCAGTAAAGAACCGAGGTCAAAAAAACATTGGAGTGGAAATGTGGAAAGGTGAATGTTAAACAGTTGTCTGGACCTGAAGCAGTATGCCATAATGAATTTTCAAGTGGATGAAAATGAGGCAAAATGGCATGTGCTGTATGGTCCTAGAATTGTAATTGTAGAAAATGTAATTTTCAAAGCTCAAAATCTTTTAAACTGTTTTATGGAGTATTGTTCTACTGAAAGTCTTTTGGAAGGATGTTTTGGCAGCTGAACAGTCAAGGAAACCGTACCTCATTGGTGAAAGAAATGCAGAAAAAAACGTGTGAGAAACCAGGCTCAGTGTCGGGGCCAGTTCTCCACTGGCCAAACCAACGGCTGTTGTGTTGATAAGGTCTTAACAGGGGATCTGTCTTTAGGGCTAATCCAGTTGTCATGGTTTCTGCTGACATTCAGGGCTGTTGTGGTCGTTTCTAATTGCAGATCCACCATCTGATCTGGATACGGACTGAATCCAGCTGACTACGGTAACCTTGGAATAAGGATGAAACAGAGAGATTATTTTTTATAGAAATGTTATAGTGTGCTAATGTGTATGCTAGGTTAAAGAGATGGGTCTTTAATCTAGATTTAAACTGACAGCATGTGTCATGCCTCCCGAACTGAGGAAGACCAGAGTTTTAGGTACTACATAGGAAAATGACTACTGCCTGCTCTGAGGTATTTTCAACTGGCTAAAAATCTGAGACCTCAGTATAGGTGAAGAACTATAATGAGATCTTGCTCAAGTTCTGAGAAACTAAGCCATTCAGAGCTTTGTAAGTAATCAGCAGGATAAAATCTATGCAATGTTCAATGCAGTCTTGACACAACTGGACTGCTATGGTTCTAGTGAGGGCTTTAGAATATTTATTATTATTACGTTATTTTACATTTTACATGGTTTGTTATTTTCTGTAATGTCAGGGACTATATTTTTGAGTGGTTGAATGACACAATGAATCGGCTTCATAAAAAATTCCATTGAAAGCTGTGTTTATAATTTGCATAATATTGGTACTGTGTGGAATATTAGGATTGGTTAAAAAGATAGTTCACCCAAATGAAAATTGTCATATTTTCACCCTCATGTCGTTCCAAACTCATTAGACCTTTGTTCATCTTCTGAACACAAATAAATATATTTTAAATTAATTTCGAGAGCTCTCTGACCCTACATAGACCCTCCATTCTCCTAGAGAATACTTTTTGTGTGCAAAGAAAACAAAAATAACAACTTTATTCAACAATTCTTCTCCTCTGTGTCACAAAAAATATTTCTGTAGCTTTGTAAAATAATTGTTGAACCACTAATGTCACACAGACCATTTTAACGATGTCCTTACTGCATTTCTATGCCTTGACCATGGTAGGAACCTAAAGGTTTTAAGGGTTTGGAAAGACACAAGGGTGAGTAATTAACAACACAGAATTTACATTTTTGGGTGAACTATCCCTTTAAGGTCTTATAACTTTTGTCAGTGCTAACACAACATTTATAAAAATGAACTGAGGTCTCTTGTTTTGTTATAGTATATTGCAGAGTCTATTTATCTGGGCATATCATTATTTAAAAATTCATGCACACTCGTTCATCAAAAACATTAACGGCCAATAAGACTGTTTAATAGCTAGATGAGTTTCAAATTCATCCTCACCAGTAACTCTAACTGACATAAATGTTCGCAGAAATTAATAAAAACAACAACAATCCAATGGTTGCATGATTCAGCCAATTCCTATGTTTTTTTCCTGTTCGAGAAGCCATTTTACTGGAATATATATCACAACAGGGGAAAAAAAAAGATTATCATAATTGTTGTTTTATACTGATTTAACTTTTCAAATCTTATTGCTGGCTAAGATAGTAAGGACAATTAAATTAAGCAGAATTCAACAGCATCATGCTGTAAAGATATCTTCCTGTAAATTAATTTTACAAGTCACTAGACTAATACCCTAACATCATGCTACAGCCTCATGTAAGTTTTCTCCTTTTGGTCTTGTCAAACTGGATGCGTTTTTCTTTTCGGATCTGCCCCCAAGTGGAACACGATTATGTGTGTGTCAGAGAGAAAATCTTATATACAGTATGTCACATGAGTCACTTGCAACTTCCGAGATCACCCGTTCACTCAATAGTGCTCTAAATGTCAAGCGGCTATATCTCAGAGCACAAAAGCAATAAGACCTAAATGAAATTATTGGACTTGATCAATGAGCCTCAACGTGGGTGACACTTAAGGGCTGAGAACAATTGGCTAAAGCTTGACTACTGTGCCATGAAAAGAAATACAGCCTCTGCATATCCTTTCCCAGACGACAGGAAAGCCCTCCAAAAGCCCATTACGTAATAGCCAACTGGCTGTAAAAGCAAACCTACTGTATATATTTTATGAATAAAAACTCCCTGTTAGCATCTATATTGTACAAAACCTACTTGTTATTTACTTCTGTTAAGAAAAGTAGGAAAGAGAGAAATGTTTAGCAACCAAAATTCAAGCAAATTATAATTTTGATTTGTTGCAGTATGAACGTCATCCTGACAAATTGCACCACTAATGGCAGGAAAGGTCAACTCATTAGTAAAACTATCAGACAGAGGGGAAGAAAGTGAAGATACGAGCAGTTTTTTTTAAAACACACACACACACACACACACACACACACTGTAAAACATTACAAAAGTCACTTTTTAGTTGACTTTACTAAAAGGGTGTTTTTGCAGTAATGCCAAGAACCATATTTGGTTCCCCGAAGAACCTTTTAGTGAACAATTCCTAAATAAAAGAACCATTTTGAAGAACATTTAAAAAATCTAAAGAATTTCTGCTTTTTCGACTATAAAGAACCTTTTCTGCATTTGAAAGGTTTCATGGATGTTCAGTGTTCTTTATATAACCATTGATGCCATTTTGTTTGACAAACAAATTAGATAGGAGAGTAAGTTCTGTCTAAGTTAGTGGATTTAAATTTGGAAAACTATGTGTATTAATGTCTTTCTGCTGTTGAAATAAAATATGTTCTGATGTTTATTCATGTTTGTTTTGTACTTTAAGTAAATATGAAAATACAGTGATCTGTCATGACACATTATAGGGTTAGTTTACCCAAAAATGAAAAGTAGCCCATGATTTACTCACCCTCAAAACCTCCTAGGTGTATATAACTTTTTTCTTTCAGATGAATCCAATCGGAGCTACATCTTCCAAGCTTTATAATGGCAGTGGGTGGGTGTTTCTGTTCAACAGTCCAAAATAAGTCCAAAAAAGTGCATCCATCCATAATAAAAATTGCTATATACATCTAATTTTCATTTTTGGGTGAACTAACCCTTTAAAGAGCCACAAAACTACAAAACTGTATTTATTATCATTTGAGGTTTTTTTAAAAAATAAAATAAAATAATTGAAAGCTGAGCTTGAGCTTGTTTTATACCAGAAGTAACTCTGTCCTGACTGTCAGTAATTAAGGGTCAATTACTCTTCGACAGCGATGCTATAGGAATATACAGACTCAAAAAAGTTCAAAGATTTAATTCTAAAGATGGCTGCATGTTTGTTTCTTTGGCACGTAAAGTACTGCTTTATTTTAAAAAGCAGTAACAGTTATTGATGCAATATCATGCTTGTAGCTGTGTGATATCGCTATCAGTATGGCTGTGATTACCTATGGGTTGTTGAAAAGCTAATTATGAATTAAATCATAATGCTAAATTAAAGAAAAAGGGCCTGGCCTGCAGAGATTAGTTCCACTCCTAATCAAGCACACCTGCTGTAATAATCAAGTAATTTTGATCACCTTGATTAGCTAGTTCTGTGTTTGATTAGGGTTGGAACTCTGGTTATTGCCCCCTAGTAATGGAATTATATAGCCCTGCTTTAAGTTTTAAAGCAGCACTCAATACCAACTGTTATGATATTCATCTCAGTGACTTGAATATTTTGAATCCATGCACAAAAATTGGTTCAGAGTTGTTCACTGATTTGTTCAGAGACTTTCTATAGATTGATCCAGATGGCAACAAGAGTTATTTTTGTGCGGTATGTGTCCTTGATTCATTCACTCAACTGATTCATTAAAACAAATAAATTATTTCCAATAGCATTATTACGTCATTTTAATTGACAATTTTACACAATTTATCAGTCCCCTTTCTCTTTGTTGTAAATAAAATTGACTCACATGTGAACCGAACAGACGACATGTCTATCATCAGATGCTTTGTTTGTTCAGCGCTATCAATTCAGCCCACAGTGTTACTTTTTCCTGTAGATGCAAGTCTTTGAAAGCAGGAAATTTGTCACATGCTTCAAAAAAACAACAACAACCAACCAACCAACCAACCAAACAAACAAAAAACTGATTCGCTCAACAAACACAACTTTTTTTCACAAAACTTGTTTGTTAAGCAATATGAGAAAACATCTCTAAAAATCAATATATATATATATATATATATATATATATATAAATCAATCATATTCTTTTCAATCAGACTTCTTTTAGAGTGTATGCTGAACCTGGTTAGCATTTTATTGCCTGTCATCATCCCAGCAGTGTGTCCTTATAATGTTTGTAAGACTGAATGAGAGGGAGACAGGGAATATGTAGCTATTGTGTGACAGCAAAACTAGCTATCATCCATATCATGTCAGTGTTTGTCTTGAACTGAGGCAGAGTTCAAGGTGTCTGTACTAAAGAAACAATTTAGAGACTTCCTCATGCTTTAACGCCTAAATCAGACATGTTGGAATCAAGGCCATCTCATTTCATCTCTCAGTGCTCCATTGTCTGGTAATTGCCCTGCTTTCTGATGTGCTGTTGTTTATGTCCCAGTGGAAATGTGGGATCTCTAATTAGAAACGGACAATGTCAGTCTACTACGCATGTGGTTGTGTTTAACCTGTGAATCCCAAAGAGCCACAGTAAAATAAGAGGAAAATTGCTTAATGTCCTGAGAGAAAATTAATTCAGGCTGCATCTACATCCTACTGTCAATAGCAGACAAATAAAACTCTGTGCCTGATAAAAGCCTTGGTTTGTGCTGCTTGTCTTATTTTGAGAGCTGTGTCATTTAATGTTGTTAGCTTGACACACTCAATTAGCCGTCCTCTTCCATTCAGACGTTCACTCCATTCACTCATTTAATCTGAATTTTAATGGCATTATACAATCTTAACAGAATGAGATTAAAGTCACACAGGCATCTTTTTTTGAATTAAACAGACAACAGTGATATGTGATACTTAAACGTCTACCTGCTCAAATTCTCTGAATTATTTCATTTTGCAATCTTCTATGTAAAACATACTTTTGAGTTAATGCAATATTTTCTTCATTAAAGTATAATAAAATCCCATTTACATACATAAACCTATTTCAGAAAGCGAAGAGACAAAGAGCTTTGCCATTTGGATTCCTCATTATTCAATGTCAGGTACATTTGGCATCTGTCTACTTATCTACAAGAATAAATTTAGCACTGGCCTTAAGAATAAATGTGTATCATTCTGGGTGTCTGGGTATTATTTCTGCACCTTGCCAGCTGAGGAGCCACAAGATGAACAATTGTAATATCTCTCTGACCAGATGCTAACTTTAACATAAATTCCTTAGAGGAGCTGCAACTGATACTGCTGCAAGGAGGGTGTTAGTCACCACAGCACCATAACATTTTCTAAATGTGTCTTCAATTGATTCATGTCATCTTTCTATTATATGGCTTACAATTTTGTGAGAAGAGATTTGCTAAATAGTCCCTAAAGACAATGGAGCTATACAACAACAGAAATGCATGGTAAGGATGCCAAATTGGCTATACTTGGATGTAAACAACAGCATGGATTGCACAGTTCTACTACTGTGTACTACTGAATACATTGTTCTGCTAATTTATGCTGTTTAAATTACAGAAAAAAGTGTAGAAGCTGCCAAATCATATAGAGAAGGATGCAGTAAGCAGGAAAGAGCACAATATTTTGACAAACTAAAGTTAATAGGTGGTAAAGATACGTACACGCAGTATTAATCAATATATTAGTCTAATATTTCACCTACCTGCCTGCAAATGATAAGAACAAACACAAATGTTCTCTCCTTGACTTTTGACAGTCTACAGTACTCCAAATGTTTTTCACAGTCCAACCGACTAATACAGGCCAAAACATGACAATAACTTTCCATTTTCAACAGCAATAATCAGCAAATTATGGCACCATTTATGGCTGATTGATGACACGTTGTGAAAACACTCTATTGGAAAACTAACTTGCTATGTACTGAATACTTAACAGTAGCTATTAGCATTAGCATCAAATATGTTCATTCTTTTAGATCAAACTGATGGTACTAGCAATGTTAAGAACATGGGTTCAATTATCAGGGAATGCATAAATTGCAAAAATTTAGAAGTGTCTGCCAAATGCTTTGTTGAGAGTATTTATGATTGGATATGGGGCATGGCTTTATGAGATGGTGATGGAAACAAATTCATGTCTTATTTATGCGTGAGTAGATTCAGGCTACGTCCACACGAAGCCAGGTTTCTCCCTATCCGATCTTTTTTTTTGCCTAGCTTTAAAAAATATTCCGTAAACACGGATTCGTTTCAGGAAATATCTGCATACACACGGAATCACTGAAACCGACTGAAAACGATGTAGTACACATGCAAGACCAATATGTGGCGCTGTAATTCTGCCACAGAGATACACAAAAAGCGGAGAAGAAGACTTGGAGCATGTGCGTAAACATTGTGCGCTGAATTCAAACGAACACACAACATGGCGAATGCGGCAAGAGTACTTTGTTGTCCACAATATTTTGTTGCTCACCGTAGTAGCAAAGAAGCAGAATTTGCTTTAATAAAGCTAATGCGCTCAGTAGGTTCTGCAGCACGAACACAGGCACGTAGTCCGACATTGTTGTTGTCGCTGTTATGTGACGTAGCGGTGTCTGACTAGGGGCGAGACGCGGGCTGATGACGCCATCGTTTCAGAAAATATACGGATTCGCCGTCCACACGAAAACGCGAAAACGGCGTTTTCAAATTTATCCACCCTGGGACCCGTTTTCAAAAATGATCGGTTTCACTCTTCGAAAACGCCGGATTCGTGTGGACGAAACGCCTATACGGTAAAAAATTTATGCGTATACAGCGAAACGCGTCTTCGTGTGGACCGGGCCTCAGATTAAATGGTTATAGGAGGCTTCAAACTTTACTTTCCCCATCATAAGAAAGCAGTACAGATATTATGTGGCTGAATGCAGGTGAGCTGACAGCAATCAAGAGCATGAACACCTGTGCCCTTTTTTCCTGCCATTTTCAATTAAAGCTTCTGCTAAGCTCCAAGTTCCTGAAAAAAAGACAAAGAATCATGTTTCTCACCTTGCTGCGTCAAAGCATTTCCGTCACAAATCTCTCACAGTACACGATTCAGATTCCGCACTCTGCTAGGAAACATTAAACGTCTTTCATTTTCTCCGTCACTCTCTTGTTCTCTAATGACATTTCAGAGACAAAGATGGTTTACCTTAACTGTGCTTGTTGTATCTGAACAGAGACTGAAGGACTGGGGAAACAATAGAGAGCGAAACGTTGCAGAGACAGTGTGTGAGGGTGAGAGACAGAAAGAGGCTTAATGAGCTGCGTGGAGGGAGATGACGGAAGAGAAAATCGCATTTGCTCTCTAGTGAGAACCAAAGCTCTGACAGGTCATGAGATCATTACACCAGTTTTACGTCAAAGTATGATGTGATGAGCGATTACTCCTTCTGTACATTGCACAGATAACGTCACACTCTCACCGACATCATCAGTTTGTAACTGGCTTACAGAATTAGCTTGGGCTGTTACACATACATATATTTAGCACATACATGTGCTGAAGTTGAGTAGCAAACATAGCAAAGTCAACAGAGCTCTCACAAAAGCTATAGAGAAGAAATAATTGTATTACTTTAGAAAGTCTAAAGCTACATGAAGATTTTCAAGACATCACAAGTTCCTAGAGACACTGCTGGCAGCCTTATTCCTTAGTTTAAAATGTGTTGTACCCGAAAACCTTTGAAGTTGCATGAAATGTTTGATCAGAGCAACTGAGAAAAACCTGCAATGTACAGCCAAAAACTTGCCAGATTACCTGACAAAAGGAGGAAAATCTTGCAGAATACTACTCTTGACCAAGAAGAACAAAAAAGGCAGAGTTGAACATGCCAAAATTAATTTGGATAGAGCTGTGGAGTTCTGAAAGAATGTTTTATGGAGTGATGTGACCAAAGTGGAACTTCTTAGACCCATAGATCAGTCTGCTGCAAAAAAAAAAAATGGCAAAAGTTATGAGCAGAAGAACACCATCTGCATTGTTAAACTTGGAGGTGGATCAGTCCTGTTATGGGGTTGTTTTACTGTAGCAGGAAGTGGAAATTATGACCGTATGAAGGACATCATGGATTCTTTGAAGCATCAGGCCATTTTGACAAGAATTGTGATGCCTTTGGTGCAATGAATCTAATGATCAATGGACTTTCCTACACGACAGCCATTCCAAAGTAAACATCCAAATATACTTATGTTTGGTTCATGAATGTTCTTGATTGGCCAGGGTATCTTGCAGGTCAAGGGGGGTAAATAATTTTGATTGCAACTGTACAAGCAGGTGTTAGGGGGTCTGTGAAAAAAAAAAAAAAAATTATATATATATACGCTGCCATCTGTCAAAGAAACGTAATGAATAAAGACAAACTAGCAGATCATAAGGATTCACAAATTATTCGGTTTTCTAATGGTTTGTTAATAACGTGATATTGTCGGAAAAAAATGTGCAGCAGTCAACCGCAATACCCCTGCAGCACTCCGGGTACAACACTTTAGAGGAGCACACATGCTAACAACGGAGGAAACATTATGAATCAAAATGACTACAACAGTTCATGAATCAGTGTCGTAACAAATAGAAATAACCTTGAATAATGCATAGTTATCAACATCTTTCCACCTCTTATGTGTACAGTTTATTCTTTACATACGAGAATGTGGACGCGCAAGCGGTTGCCGTGGTAATGAGCAAACTGCTTGTTAACTGCTTGTTACCGAATCTATTCTGAACCTGAGGCAAAAATAGTGAATAATGAGAGTAGAATAGTGTGTATAATATTTTGAAAGTCTAAACGATTGCACACTGATCGGAACTAGCTAATAATATCCTCCTGTGATTCGATACGTCTCTCGACATGATTCTCAAATGATGCAGAAGAAGCGCGGGCGCAAATGCAGTGACAGGCGAATAGGAAAGGATGAGCACCGTTGTGTAAGTCTTCACTTAAGTCTTGTTGCTGGTGGTCCCACGAGGAAAGACCGAAACCATCTTGGAACTGGCCCACTTCCATCCGCTGGCAGGTCACCTCGGGGCCGCTAACACTTTACAGAGAATCAGGGATCGTTTTCACTGGCCTGGCATAGAGGCAGAGGTAAAAGGGTTCTGCCAGGCCTGTCCTACCTGCCAGAAGACGTCGCCAAGAACGCGTCCCCCCAGTCCGCTGATTCCACTGTCCATCATCGAGGTGCCCTTCGAGCGCATCGGGGTGGACCTCGTAGGATCGCTGGCAAAATCCGCCGGGGACATGAGCACATCCTGGTGATTGTCGACTATGCCACCCAATATCCTGAGGCAGTCCCCCTCCGAAAAGCTACGGCCAAAGCCATCGGCCACGAGCTCTTCCTGCTCTCCAGCCGAGTCGGCATCCCAGCGGAGATCCTGACCGACCAAGGTACCCCCTTTATGTCCCAGCTGATGGCTGACCTCTGCAGGCTGCTATGGGTGAAACACCATCTACCACCCGCAGACGGATGGACTGGTCGAACGCTTCAACCAAACCCTGAAACAGATGTTACGCCGGGTGGCGGTGGAAGATAGACACGACTGGGATCTCACAATCCCCTACGTCCTCTTTGGAATTTGTGAGGTCCATCACAAATGGCACTATAACCGGGCGGCCCAACCACGGGAGTTCCATCCTGGAGATCGAGTCATGGTCCTAGTCCCCAATGCGGCCTGCAAGTTCCTGGCCACCTGGCAGGGTCCCTATACAGTACTGGAAAGAATTGGACCAGTTACTTACCGGTTACAGCAGCCTGGGAAGAGAAGAGCTGAGCAGTTATATCACATCAACCTTCTGAAGAAGTGGGTGGGGACTAGAGACCAGCTCGCAGCCCTCGCCACCTCCGTGCCCTTGGTTGTTGATGTCAACCCCCACCTTTTGGCTGCCCAGAAGACTGAGCTTCGCCACCTGGTTGGTCAGTTCTCTGATGTGTTCTCCTCTGTTCCCGGGCAAACCACGGTCCTCCAGCACGACATCCGGACTCCCCCAGGAGTCATCGTCCGGCAGCGGCCCTACCGTGTCCCTGAGGCTCGTCGGCAGGCTATAGAGGATGAAGTACAACAAATGCTGAAGTTGGGGCGTGATAGAACCATCGCGCAAGCCCATGGTCCAGTCTGATCGTCATGGTCCCGAAGCCGGATGGAACCCTCCGCTTCTGCTATGACTTCCGCCAGCTTTATGAAGTTTCCGACTTCGACGGATACCCCATGTCTCGGGTAGACGAGCTGCTGGATCGCCTGGGAAGCTAAACCTAAGACTGCTTTCTCTAGCCCTAGTGGACACTGGCAGTACCGGACCCACATTTCAATGACTAATGGACATCCTGCTCAGACCCCACCAAGCATATGCTGCTGCCTACATCGACGACATCGTTATCCACTCTGAGGCATGGGAGGACCATCTGGACCGTCTGTGGAGGGTGCTGTCGGAACTCCGGAGGGCTGGGCTAACCACCAACCCTCGCAAATGCCATCTTGCTTTCTCAGAAGTGAAGTACCTGGGTTTCCAAGTCGGCCAGGGTTTCATCCGGCCGCAGGAGACGAAGGTTGAGTCCTGACAGCTCCAACGCCCCAGACGAAGACCCAGGTACGAGCTTTCTTAGGGTTGGCGGGGTATTATCGCTGCTTCATCCCCAACTTCTCCTCTTTAGCCTCCCCCCGACAGACCTGACCAGGGAGTGTGACGAGTGTCCCGAAGGATCATCAGCGTCGCCCTGGCAACCAACGAGGCACACCTGCACGCCACTCTCACAGGCTGATCGGCGCCAGCTGCACCTCATTGGAAGACGGTCATTTAAACCACGTGGAGACAGCCAAACGGAGAGAACCCACTCCATGAGACAACACACTAACGTCTACTCTCTATTTCCCCACAGACAGCAGCGGGTAGCCGGTCAGCCTCACTCTCTGCACTCATGAGCACCTCATCACAAGAGGAGAAGAGCATGGCCGACATGGCGCTCCTCCGCTGGACATTGCACTCACCTTTTCACTTTGTAAATAAAATCCACCCTCCGGTGCACTTTAAAATGAGCTCTCCTTGTCGTGTGATTCTTCACCCGTGACTATATATACACACACACATATATTCATTCAGGTTTGTGTCTCAATGGCAGAAAATGTAGGTGGGGGACTGAATGAACAGAGAGAAGAAATGTTTAATTAGAAATGGACTCCTAGCAGATAATCACAAAATCAACACTTAGTACACAAAATTGAGCCAGTTTTGTTTGGAAAAACATAAGGCACTGACTGACTTTTATAAACAGATGCTGCAATTCTTGAACGGATGGCTCAGTCAGGATATTGATGCTCTATCATGAGAAAAATACATTAAGATCATTGACCACTAGAGACATCAGTCAGTCAGCTGCAGTGTTGTAGGTGAACTAGTGTGGTGCATTCTAGCACACCCATTACTGAGGTCTTTAATAGACTTTTCTTGAAATCCAATAAAAGTGATTAAAAGATGTGAGAGCCACTTACTTAGCTAATGTACATAACAACCAACAATAGTATATAATGCACATACAGTTCAAAAGTTTGTGGTTGGTAAGATGTTTTATTCTTTTTAAAAGATGTGTCTACAAGTATTATATTACAGTAATATGTTGAAATAATATTACAGTTTTAAAATAACTGGTTTCTCTATATGTTTAATTAATTTTCAGTAGTCATTACTCCATTTTAATAATGGTTCTTATCAATGCTGAAAATAGCTGTATTGCTTGTGGAAACATATTTACATTTTTAAAGATTCTTTAATGAATAGCAAGTTCAAAAGAATAGTGTTTATTTGAAACAAATCTTTTGTAACATTATAAATGTGTTTACTGCCATTTTGACTTCAGTTTAATGCATCCTTGCTGAATAAATTACAGTGGCTATATTGTATTATGAATTTATTCATATCATAAAGCTGTTGTTAGGCACAATGCTCTCATATCATAGCTGTTACTATGGGATTTTAGTATGGTTGAAGTGCTATATTATCCAACTGGAAGCCAAAACAAGAACTATATGCAAACTGTTATACTAAAGTATGCATCTAAATGTAATAAAACAATAAAATTGACTTTGTAGAGTTATAAATATATACTTACTGTGTTTAGGTTTGCATGGTTGCGTAATAGGTTTGCAATTTGCAGAAGGAAGAAAATTATAAACAACCATATAGTATATGAAATATTCAGGGTTTTATTTCATGCCAATTTTCTTTCCGTTAGAAGAAGGAAACTGCTATACAGCAATATGACTCAACGTCAGAGGTCATCGTAATTTCAACCATGTTGCTCTAAACTGTAGACAAAGGGATAATGTAACCAGGCTCAGTTGCGTGATATTTCTATAGCAACAGCTAATCTTGTAATTTGTTGAAACGTGCTTCATTTATGTAACTGTATTGACATTTCATTGATTAAGTACGTAATCACCCCTTTTGTTTTTCTATCCCAAGGGACTTTCATCCCAACAAGGGAGTAACTGAAATGATTAGGAGCAATACTTATTTACCTGACATGGACTGTTTAATGAACAAAAGATTTATTTTGGTTTTACACAAATCACATGAAACCTGTATATGAATATGTATTTGCATATGTACACTATCAGTAAAAAGTTTGGAACACATTTTGCTCATAAAATAGATATCTTTATATATACTCAGCATGCACACCCACACCTTCCTTCTGTGTGCGATGTGTGCGTTGGTGTCTATGGCCGAAAGGTCATTATAAGAAAATATGAAAGGCTGAGTGAGATGTTTGCCCACGGTGCTGGCCACTCGCACACAGACTGCTGCCTGCATCAGAGCAGAATCTACTTACACACAGTAGCATCACTCTTGAAGTCCCCCGGGATGATGAATTCTTTCATTACCTCAAATTAGACCTCAAGTGCTGGGTTCACGGCTGCCATCAGATACCTGTGGTGGAGGAAGAACTTTAACGAGATCCTGTGTTGAGAAAGGCTCTGCTGTCATCTTATACATTCCCATAAGTACAGCAGTATGGCTTCTTATAGATTCCAGCAAATTCATAACCGTCCCTGTGCCTAAATACTCCCACATGGATTAGGAGATGGATGCAAAGATTTTCCCAGTCCAAACACAGAGATCAATACCTTCCTATTGCCTATACATCAGCTCAGGATAAACAGTGTGTGTGAGAGAGGGAGTTTTGTTCATCTTAATGAAATTTGCAACAAAAATCCTTGATACATATATCTTCTTGCTCAAAAAATGATGTTGGCTACAGTTAACATTGTCCATCTGTACATCCAGGTGCAATGATTATGCATAAGACTATACTGGCCTTCTAGAGAGCTATACAAAAGATTACAATGTTGTCTTTCCAAGACAAGGGAAAACAGTAGAGGTGAGAGAAACAGACAACACTTATATTTGACAAAAGACAATCACTTGTCTTTGAAGACAAAACTATTTGTAAAGAAGTAACATAAAATTTTTCTTTGTCAGAATTGTGGAGCACTGTGGCTGCCACTTGCGCTGCCATCTTGATCATTTAGCCTACGCTTTAATATACAAATACAGTTGAGGTCATCCCCCTTTCAGAATCTGCAAAATGGTAATTATTTTACCAAAATACATATAGTCCAAAAGAGAAAATAATAGTAGTAATTTATAAATCCACCCCCTGGCTCCTGCATGGTTTTTCCTTCTGGAGTATCAGTGAGCTTTTAAACCTTAATAGTTGCATATGAGTCCCTCAGTTGTCCTTAGTGTGAAAATGGATGGCATGGATGTCAAAATCTGTTTGTCATTGTTGGAAAGGGTTCAAATACACAAAAATGCTGGAAAGCCAAAGAATTTGTGGGACCGGATTTTTTTTAATTTTATTTTATTTATTTTTTTTGAAGAAGAACAGCAGGCAGTTTAACTGTTCCAGACAAACAAGGGCTCAAGTTAAGTCAAGTCACCTTTATTTATATAGCGCATTTTACAATACAGATTGTGTCAAAGCAACTTTACAGTATCCAATAGGAAGGTAGTGTGTCAATAATGCAAAAGGAAACAGTAAACAATTTTCAGTTAAAGGCAGTTGAATTGAATTCAGTGATGTCATCATCTAGCTCAGTTCGGTTCAAATAGTATAATATCGCTGGAAATTAAGTGTCCTCAACTAAGCATGTCAGAGGCGACAGCGGCAAAGAACCAAAACTCTATCGGTGACAGAAATGGAAAAAAAAAACCTCGGGGGGCCAGTTCTCCTCTGACCAAACGAACAAGCAGATTGTTGCAGCAAAGTCAGATTGTGTAGAGCAGTGGATCTCAACCACGTGCCTGGAGCCCCCCAAACACTGCACCTAATTAATGCAGCCTAATAATCCTTGAACGGATTTGAATTATAGAAATGTGTTATGTGTAAGCCAGGTTAAAGAGATGGGTCTTTAGTCTAGATTTAAACTGACAGAGTGTGTCTGCCTCCCGAACAATGTAAGGTAAATTGTTCCAGAATTTCGCTAAATAAGAAAATGATCTGCCGCCCGCAGTTGATTTTGATATTCTAGGTATTATCAAATTGCCAGAGTTTTGAGAATGCAGCAGACGTGAGGGACTATAATGTGATAAGAGCTCCCTCAAGTACTGAGGAGCTAAACCACTGAGGGCTTTATAAGTGATTAGCAAGATTTTAAAATCTATACAATGTTTAACAGGGAGCCAGTGCAGTGTTGACAGAACCAAGCTAATATGGTCATACTTTCTGGTTCTAATAAGAACTCTACCTGCTGCATTTTGTACTCATGAAAAACTACCACAAAAAACAACAACAACAACAACAACAAAAAAACAGAATTAAGAATCCATTTCTCTTGTGGACTGTATGTAAACATCGTTCGTGTGAAATATCTTATTCAGGTCAGTACTAAATAAATAACATGCATTTTGTATGATCCCTCTTATTTTGTTAAAATAATTAACATTTTGCAGATTCTTAGAGGTGGATGTAAACTTTTGACATCAACTGTGGGTTGATGTTATTCAAGTCAAATATTATTAAATATGACTAAATCAACCTGTCATTTTAAGGGTCTGATCAGCAAGAAACAGTGGCTAGTTATATAAACTGCTTATACTTTCAAGTTAGTCATCTATTTCCCTCCTTAGACATTTCATTCAAGTCACTTACGTTACTTACACACTTATTTTCAAAATCTGTATGACTGACATTGTTCTGCAAAACACAAAAGAAAATATTTCATTTAAATTTTCATTTTTGGGTGCTACTTACTTATATATATATATATATATATATATATATATATATATATATATATATATATATATATTACAGTGATTTTTTTTATGCAAAATAAAAACCTGTTGAATCTCCTAAAGCTTATTTTGATCAAGAACACCATTACCACCATTTAAAGGATCATTGTCTTTTCAGCTGTATGTTCAGTTATTGAGCCATCAATCACTTGAAACAAATAAGGTGATGTAATCAAGTCACATCATTATTGTTATTATTTGCCTTTCATACATTTGAACATTGGGTGCAATAGAGAAAGATATTGGTCTGGAAAATAATGCAATTAAACATGCAACACATTTACTACTACTGCAGTTCCTCACTGAATTGACTTTGCTATAAGCCACACACCTGCGTTTACTGTTAGCTATATCTGACTGCATGGGATTGCAGATGACGTCGCTCCTCAACGCTGACATCACACAGTGGGAAGAGGAGCTGTGGGGGTTTCTATAAAAGCAGTGACACTTATGAGTTCAATCAAGGCCACATAGAGATGCGCGTAAACTTTAGAGGTAAACTATTTATTTAGTGAACCCTCTGTATGCGCTGTGGATGCACACAGCTCTTATGGAAAAGCGAAGTGTAGACTTTCAGTTTGTGGAACCACTGGCACTTGTCAACCTTTCTGAGATGAATGATTCACTGCTGAACGTGGGTTTGAATGTATCAGAAGTTCTCGCGCCTTTCGCCAACAGCTCGTGTTTGAGTTTGGACTATCGCTCTCTCATCACTTCAGCCACTATGTTTGGCGTCGGGGTCCTCGGAAACCTCGTGGCGATCGTAGTGCTTTGCATTTCCAAAAAGGAGCAGAAGGAGACCACATTCTACACGCTGGTGTGTGGGATGGCCATCACGGACCTGTTGGGCACCTGTTTCACAAGTCCAGTGGTCATCGCCACATACATCGCGGGCAGGTGGCCAGGCGGAGCGCTCCTGTGCCATTTCTTCTCCTTCTCCATGCTGTTTTTCGGTTCGGCTGGCATGTCTATTCTGTGTGCAATGTCAGTGGAGAGATATCTGGCCATAAACCACGCGTATTTCTACTCGCAGCATGTGGACCGGTCCATGGCTCGGTTCGCGCTGATGGCAACGTACCTGGCCAATATCGTGCTGTGCATCATGCCCAGTTTTGGTTTTGGAAAGCACACGAGACACTTTCCCGGAACTTGGTGCTTCTTAGACTGGCGCGCGATGGACTCTGTCGGTGCCTCGTACACGTTTCTGTACGGAGGTTTCATGCTGCTGTTAATCGCCGTTACCGTTCTGTGTAATTTTGCCGTGTGTCGTTCACTGGTCGGGATGAGTAAAATGAGTCGCGTTGTGAGGGCTGAGGTATCCGGACACACAGGCTCCAGGAGCAGATTCAAATTAACATCTGCAGCGGAGATCCAAATGTTCTGGCTTTTAATTTTTATGACCATCGTGTTCCTGATATGCTCCATCCCTTTAGTGGTGAGTTATCCTAGTGTTCCTAATGTTATCCTGTGTTTATAGTATTTTTTCTTGTGTAATTCATATTATTTGTGACCCTGGACCACAAAACCAGTCTCAGGTAGCCCGGGTATATTTGTAGCAATAGCCAAAAATGCATTGTATGGGTCAAAATTATCGATTTTATTTTATAACTCATAAAAAAAATATAAACTCATTAGGAAGTAAAGATCATGTTCCATAAGTATATTTAGTAAATTTCCCACCGTAAATACATAAAATCATAATTTTTGATTAATAAATATGCAGTGCTAAGAACCTAATTTGGACCACTTTGGACCACCAGCGCTGTGGCTGCCACTTGCGGTGCCATCTTGATCATGTAGCCTACGCTTTAATATACAAATACAGTTGAGGTCATCCCCCTTTCAGAATAGCCCAAAATGCATTGTATGGGTCAAAATTATCGATTTTCTTTTATAACAAAACTCATTAGGAAGTAAAGATCATGTTCCATAAGGATATTTAGTAAATTTCCCACCGTAAATACATAAAATCATAATTTTTGATTAATAAATATGCAGTGCTAAGAACCTAATTTGGACCACTTTAAAGACAATTTTCTCAATATTTTTTGCACCCTTAGATTCCAGATTTTCAAATAGTTGTATTTTGGCCAAATATTGTCCTATCTTAACTAACCATACATCAACGGAAAGCGTATGTATTCAGCTCAGAAGATGTATAAATCTCAGTTTTTAAAAAATTGACACTGGTTTTGTGGCTCAGGGTTAATTTGTGAATAAGTGCTATACCACTGGAGTTCATCTAATTCTGCCAGTCAACATAAACAGCTGCTTACCTCACAACCAACTATCTTGGCATCAAACCACCATATCAGCTCTAGTCTCACATACAGTACATGTATAATGTTTTATGTGTAAATCCTTATTAATTTCAGAGAGTTGTGATCTTTTCTAATTGTAATGGGCTGAATTTTTTTCTTTAACTTAACAGGTGCGCATTTTCATCAATCAGCTGTATGATCCAGCTTACATATCATCAGGCAGAAGTCCAGACTATCGCAGTGATCTTCTGGCCATTAGATTTGCCTCCTTCAACCCTATCCTGGATCCATGGGTTTATATTCTGTGCAGGAAAAACTTATTAACCAAAGGCTGCACACGAATCAAACATACTATCGGACTGGGGAAAGGGGACCATAGTCGTGTTTTGGGTTGGATGGATGGTCAGCACTCACCTCAGTCATTTGCTCAAAGCAATTTCACAAGCTACGCATCGTTGCGCACAGCCATCTGTAGAAATGACGTGGGTAAACAGACCAGAACGAGCACTAAATCTTATGTGGACTTAACCCTTCGCCAGGCATGGGACTTTGATACAGCTCTGGCTGAGTTTCATCCTTTCAGCGTCGAGCAGAACGGTGTCATGGGGTTTGATGAAGATGAAGGAGCATCAAGCCCCAAACTCCTCGCCAAGACTGTTGCGGCACTACCAGCCGCTCAAATATTAGAAAATAAGGTTGAAATAGTAACCTGCACTTTCAGTACACCAAGTTCATGTATATCAGAAAAATGAGGTCATTGAGACAATGACCTAGATGCCTTGTCTAGATTCATTCTGTAAAGCACTGTGAAAAAAAGACGACTTTGTCTTTTCTGTGTTAGTTTACATTCACAAATAATTCTGTGAATTTGCTTTATTTTGATGTGGAATGATCCATTTTTAGGATTAAACCAAAAAGAGGAGATACTTGTATGTCTATGTTTTGTCAGATAACATGGACATTTAATGTGTGAATATGTATATGTTATTTCCTTCTACCGTGCTGTGCCATGCTGCATGCTGGGTTGTACTTGACTGTGATTTGTAAAACTGTGAATAATTTATTAAAAGTGCAATTTATTTTCATCTCATGCCAGAGTACAACTGACTGAAACACTAGCAATTCATGATGATAACTCAGTGATACTTACATTTTGGTGCTTAATAAATATTTATAATATCCCAATACTCTGATTCATCTGAATTTGACTAACAGCACTAATAATATGAAAGAACCCATCTTAAATAATGACATTGTTATGATGCTTACATTTCAAGACCATTAATCATAATAATTTTGGAAAAGTCCAGATGAGCCTGAATACATTCAATTTGAGCAATAGCTGGTCAAAAGGTGAAGATTGTAATTCTTGCTCCACTAGCATCAGGCCCTTTGTTATGCTTCTTTAAGTCTACAGGATTTTCCACATAAAACTAAAGTTCTGGTTGTTCTAAGCCAATCACATGAACTGTAACTATAACTACTATTTGCACTGGCTGATGAGCAATGAGGTTCAAAGCCCTTTATTAGCAATGTCCAAAAAATATGTCCACTTCACAACTGAAGACAAGATGAAACATTACAATAAAGATCAAATATTTATTAATATAGAGTTACAAAAATTTGCTGCACAGTCTGAAATGTTAAACATAATGGAGACAGGGGAAACAGTGGAGTATAGGAAACACAGGAGGTAAGTAGGCAGATGAGTAGTCCAAGTAGAAGAGAAATTTATGCTTTTATGTGCAGGAGCTGATGAGAGTGCTGACATGGTGCAGGTGATCAATAATTGGGTCAACATGACAGCTGTGTGTGTGAAGAAGTGCATGAGCGAAAACAGACGGGACATGCAACAATACATAGCTAATTGAAAGAGGTGTAAAAAGTAGTCAAAAATTAAACTTAAAGGGATAGTTCACCCAAAAATGAAAATTCTGTCATTAATTATCCACAAGACCTTTGTTCATCTTCACAAATGTATGTAGAGAGCTCTTTGACCCACCATAGACAGCAAGTAGTAAGGATCCCAGCCGCCATTTCAACATTGTTTTACCGTTGAAACAACAACTGACCTTATTTCAACCAAAGGTTGGTCATGTGCCAGCTGGGGTGTTGTTAAAATAGTTAATGTGACATAAGTCGTTATTTTTTTTGTTGTTTTTTTTTTTTTTGCACAAAAAGTAATCTTGTAGCTTCATAAAATTATGATTGAACCACTTGATGTCACATGGAGTATTTTGTTGACGTTCTTGGTAGCTTTCTGGACCTTGACTGTGGTAAGACCCCTGCTGTTTATGGAGAGTCCGAGAGCGCTCAGATTTTATCAAAAATATCTTAATTTGTGTTCTGAAGATGAACAAAGGTCTCACGGGTTTGGAACAGCACATTACTCTTTAAGTAAAAGTACAGATACCAACTGAAAGTTTTACACAATTAAATAATAATAATAATAATAATAATAATCTGGTCCAAAACAGGTTTTTCTTAAGCATTAAAAAATAAGTAACAAGGCATTCTTGTTTGATCAGGTTGAATGCTCTTCTCAATGAGCAATGAAATAAACTGCATAAATTGTTTTGTCAGACAGACATACAAAGGTTTGGTTTAAGAGGGCAAGTAAAACAACACAATGGAACTGGATGAGAACATCTATTTAGTCCATAAAACAACAATTTAAATGCAGCACAGTGGAACACAATAAAATATAGCCCTCAAAGGGGTTCTTTACACCTTCATACCATCCCACATGTATATGACAAAATTGCCAAAATTATTGGGACGGTTTAGACTACTTTATTAATTTCCATGATTACAAACCTTAATTTTTAAGCATATTCTAGGGAATTATGTGCTTCTAATTTTATAGCAACAGTTGCCTCTGTGTATAAAGCAAGGTTTAAAAAAAGATTTAGTCAGTGTGGAAGAACTTTACTGGTCTGCAGAAAGTCCTAATCTCAGCTGAACACCTCTGGTGTGAGTTTAAATGCAGACCTTGAGCCAAAAAACTCATCACCAAACACCCATGACACATACACTAAATAGACAAAAGTATTGGGACACTTCCTTCTTTAGAACAGAAAAAAGGCACTTCCAAAACTGTAACTGCAACAAAGATACCCATTTATACAAGTCACTGGTGTTTGGTGATGAGTTTTTAGCTCAAAAACTCAAAAAACTATAAACTAGAAAATTAAAATTAGAAGCACACAATACCCTAGAATATCAATATATGCTTAAACATTAAGATTTACACTCCTAGAAACCTCGTCATTAGAGTAGTATTCCCAACACTTTTGGCTATATACTGTAACTTTCTTCAGATGAATTTAAAGATTTTTTTTTTTTTTAATAATCCTTCTCTCTGACTATAAAGCAAGTGTATGGAATGCATCAAAAATTAACATGATGGAAATTCATACAACTGCAGTTGATTAATCACTGTCTTTTGTCGTGTTCACTTCATGTGGTTTTTGAAGAGTGGTTTCATTCGCATTATATGGATGTTGTTTGTGTTCATCTGAATAAAGAAAGTCATGCATCTGACATCTGGCATGAGAGTAAATAATTCATGACAGAATTTTTATGTTTTGGGTGGACTGTCCCTTTAAAGGGCAAGGTGTGATGCAGAGGCCAGAAGCATATTTCAGACAGATTACTGTGCGTTAAATTAATGATCAATGAATTTAAACATAATTATTAACGTTTAAAATTACTAAACTTTTTGTGTTGTTTGTTCAGTGCTCTGTCTGCAACAATAATTAATCATATAATTGTTAATTTGGGGCATTTAGGTTATTTTTCTAACCCTAACCATTTTTTTCTATTTTTATTGATTTTATTGATTTTTTTATTTATTGATTTTATTTGTACTCAATCTTGTGTATTCAGCCAATATACAGCATAGACAGCTAACAGCTGTATCAAAAAGGAAAAAAAAAAATTATGAAGAAAAAAAGCAATACCTCAATATGTTTCCTTGTCGAACTTTTAAAGCCAGAAATTTTCTTGATGGAAGTAATAAATGAAGCTAAAATTCTGTTTTTACTTGATTAATATACTTAAGTATTATTTTGAGGGATTTGTACTCTGTAAAATTACTTTTACTTTTACTTGATTACATTTCTTAAGAAAAAACAGCACACATTAAACATTAAATATTTAACCCTGGAGCACAAAACCAGTAAGTAGCACAGGTATATTTGTAGCAAAAGCCAACATTATGTTGTATGGGCCAATTTTTGTATTTATTTATTTATTTATTTATTTATTTTTTATATGCCAAAAAACAAGATCATATTTCATATTTTGTAATTGTCCTATTGTAATTATATAAAAACTTAATTTTTGATTAGTAATATGAATTGCTAAGAACTTAATTTGGAATACTTTTTTTTTTTCTCAATATTTAGATTTTTTTCTCCACCCTCAGATTCCAGATTATTAAATAGTTGTATCTCGGCCAAATATTGTCTTATCCTAACAAAAATGGGCCCTTATGACCCTTATTTTTTATTTTATATTATTTTTTATTTTCGGTTTTGTGGTCCACATATGTTAAATGGAAGCTCAAACGTATACATGCTTTACATCTCAAGTGTTTTACATCCCTGTTATTGAATGGATGTCAAAGAGAAAGATGGTGTGGTTACAGTATCTACCAGATGGGGCTAAATGGACCACGATATTCATCCAAACCATAACTTTTGTGCATTCTTATGGGATAGGAAACCGTTTAAAAAAATCACACACTTCACCATTACAGTTTGACTGCTTTTACAATAAGGTTATGCCACATGCCAGCAGGTGGCAGTGTAAAACAAATTTATCATGACATTTTTGTGGCACTGTTAATTGATTCCCATGTAACACTGTGGATGATACCATCAATAAATGGTGTGTGAAACTATTGTGATATTGTAGAATTCATATGTCAACAATTTTGAAAAGACAATTCCTCACAGATCACACCAGTCACAGTCCCTCATTAACACACAAATGGAGGTCTTGGACTCCTTGGACTCTTGTCTATATTGATTTCAGTGCTGCTTTGTGGTCAAATACATATCTCATGGCAACTTCATTCACTTTCACTATATGGCATAGCTAGGGTATTCACTAAAGTATTCTTAACTTTTTTTTTTTTTTTTTGCCACAGAAGAAAGTTACAGGGGTTTATTGACATGGATGTGAGTAAATAATGACAGAGTTTTTCTTTTTAATATCAGCATTTATTCCTTTAATATAGTATCTGGTCTTTTGCTCATTTGTGCTTTGTGAGTAATGATGAAAATATCAGTCTGTTTCTCACACAAGACTTATATTAATGAATATTTATGTGTGAACTACTTTTATTATTATCTTGTGTGTGTGTGTTTTTGACACGTCTATTGATTTCAGCACTGCAGTGTGCTCAAACACGTCTTTCATTCTAACCCTGTGTGACAGGATGTGAAACGACTGTCTTATTGAATGAGATGTGAAGAATACTCACTGCTGAATGTCACAGTGTTCACTAATAAGTTTTTTTGTTGTTGGCCCCACCAGCTTAAACCAGCTAAAACCAGCATCCCAGCATCAAAACTTACCTAACCAGCATAGTTTTTTTCAACAGGGAGCTCTGCAGAAAATAAAGGCCTGGCAGAAAATAAAGCCGAATACGATACGTAATAGCAGTAAATATACTGGCTAATAGTCTACCAGGTAAAAGTAGATTGTTTTGAAAGTATTATTATATAAATTAAGTCATTTTGTAGCCTTACTGGATATCTAACTTGTTGACTTACTGTCAATAATCATATAAGGAAAAGATGTAGACTCTGTCGAAGATTTACATCACAATGACACAACAATCTGCATATCAAAACAGACATGTTGACTATCACTGAATTCTAATAATTTTAATAAAAATAGAGTTGAGCATATAGGCCCAGGCTTGTTTATTTGTAGTTAATCTAGCATGGAAGGCCTGTGATGCAGTTTGTTTGAACATAGACGTAAACTGCTGACCATAAAGCATTGACATAGCCTATATTGACCAGCAGATGTCAATACTGAACAGTTTTTTTGTTAAACACTAAACACTAAAATGTTGACTAAAATGACTAAATTAATCATATTGTACAATTTCCTGCTGAAGTGGTAGACAGACAACTTAAGTTGCTAACCTTAATCTGTCGAAGCTCTTTAGTCTTAACTCCTATGTATTTTGAACAATATACTGGCCACTTTTTTTTTCTTTTTTTTTCTCCAGATAATGAAACTTAAATGCAATTTAATTCCAGGGCTTTTGAGACCATATTTTTGTGACAAACACAATATAATATTAGATTCATTATTCACTTATCATCTTCATTGCACTGAACAGTGAATGGATATATCCACTTCTTTATTTTCACCAAAACTCTCAATTTTGTATTCCATAGAAAAATTAATGAGTTCAGAACAACTTGGAGGTGAGTGAATGGTAACACAATTTTAATTTTTGGACAAACTATTTTTTTAATACATCATAATCTTGTCTATTTCACTTCCTTGGTATTATAAGGTTCTATCTGACATTTTAGTCAAAATTAAGTTCACATATTCTAATTCTGTGACTATTTATTTTATTTATCTGCAGAAGCCTATGGAATGCTAAAACTTTGAAGCTCAATATCTCAAGTGCCCAGAATGCAGATATAACCTTATAATTCCAAGGCAGTGATTTGCTAATTTGTGCTTCTGTGAATAATTATGCAAATGTCATTCTGTTTCTCACACAAGAACTGGAATATATACTTTGTTCTGCCAAGAAACTCTAGGGTTGTTAACGTAACTGATGATATTCACAGAGTATATGACTTGGCACAAACTGATTGGTTCATGTTGTGTATGCAATCAATGAGCTTGCGGCTTCACATTTAAATGGGTGGTAGTATTCACTTGGGCACTTGGCAGCATATTTTCAGAGTTCCTCTGAAACCCTCCACCTTCCCCAGCTCCACCTGTATAGATCTGCTATGGGTTATTTTATATGCTATTTGCGCAGCAGCGGTATGTCTTAAACACTCACAGCACTGTATCGCTATATGCTTTGCCAGTAGCAAGTAACAGCAGCAATAATCTACAACAACTGCAATAACCAACAGCAGCAGCAATTTAGCAGCAGTGTAGCAGATCTAGACCAAATACATTAACATTGTCATATCCATTACCATGCTAAACCTTTCTGAGAGAGTTGTCATGACAGTGTATCATTTAAGAAAGTAGCATGTATTTATAATGATATGAAAGTAAACTATTTTTCTGACTTGAGCTAAACTTTCAACTACAGAATTGCTAGGGGTACTAACCCATTGTGATCACATTGTTGCAGGCATCTGGTCGTAGTACTGCAACTATCCCTTAAAAATGCAGAAGAGTCTCCAATCTCCCGTTAATTAAGTTCATCCACAGTGTGAGAGGTGCAGACTCACCGCACAGAGGCCCCTGAGCCACAGCCAGGCTGGTCTGTGAGGGGTGCGCTCATTAGCAGCCCGACAACAGATGGAAACGTTCTTTGCACTTTAGCAGATGAGAGGTTCACCTAGGGCCTAATGGTGCTATAATGTACATACATGTCTCCAAGCAGTCTACCTGACTACCTGATGATTGCCATTAGCTGAACTGAGACAAGAGGTCAATGGAGGAAAAAGCACTGCGGTGCAGATGAACTTTCTGATGATGATTTTAAGGTGTTTATCCTTTATCATTAGTAGCAGCATTGCTAAAGTAAAATTGCATGTTATGTACCCCAAACTGAAAGAGTTTGTAGAAAGATGACATATGAGCCACTAAATGAAATGAGAGAATCTTAATTCACATTATGTATAAACAGCTTTATTCCTATACAGAAAATATGAAGTACAAAAATAAAGAGTAACTTTGCCAACAACAACAATTATAATTGATAAATAAAACATGTAAAATACTGAAGCAAAGCAATTTATTGTTGTCAGCTTTTTAAAACAATATTTTTAGATGTCTTTTCAGAGCAGCTTTTAATATTGAAACTTTAGGACTCTTAAGGTCAGCAGATTGGGCAGACAGATGGACTAGCCAGAACACAATCCATCTCCCCCTCATCCTTAGTGTTTTGGAAGAAAAATATTTTAATTTCCTTTCCATAAATTGAATCTGAGACTTCCCAGTAAGTGCTCTCAGAGTTTTATAAAAGCACCCAATGAAATCCCTTGTCAGATCATGACAAAGTTATCTACGTCCTTCTTACTCCATGAAAACCCTTGGGTTAAATAGCTCAGTTTTTCTGCAATTGTGATATTTTGCAGATGACCTTCTTCAAAGCCTTGTTGCTACCCACACTGGTTCATCGTGAGATGACAGGGGTTGGAGAACACAGGCCAAGGTATAAACAATAAATATAAACATCCACAAGACACATGTGTAGACATGGTAATAAATAAATAACTTAAATGAAAAAATAAATATGATATCTGTTAAGTGTACAGTAAATGTTAAGAGATGCATGGCATCCAGTTGGTAACAGTAAAATAAACAATGGCAAATGCATTGTGGTCATCACCTGTCTTGATAAAAGAGATCGCTAATGACCCTGCTAAAGCACAGTCTGGTAGACATCACATTATGCACATTAATTCCTTTTTGTTGATAACTTGAATGGGGAAAACCTGTAAGACCACATAACTATGGTGCAACTAAATGAATATATAAATGCCAAAATAGTCAAGCAAGATGAATTAAGAACTGACCTTCAGTTTGGTATGTAGCCAAATCCAACTATCGTTTCACATAGTTTGACAATTTAGACCTACATCATACATGAATATTTGATGTGCCAGATAAAAATAACAACTATTGCATTGTACTATTGGGCTGCAGAGCCCCTATGGTTAAGCATCAAATGTTAAGCTTTATAGATTTTATTCACTTTACTACTGTGTATCTTTCATCAGCTTACTACAAAAAACTGGCCTTGTGGAACATGAACCCTTTAATACCTTTATTACTTTATTTATGGTACTTAAAATGTAAGATAGAAAAATAGTTCATATCATTCCTGTAAAAATCCTGAGAAATGAAAATCTTACTGCAAATACAATCAACCTTCAGTGCTTCCAGCTGAAAGGGTAATACTAACTGGCCTGTGTGTTTTCTATCGGGCTAAACTTTTAATAATACTCCACATGTGTTTGTGCAATTACATTGTAATTACAACAATAATGTGCTGTTAATAATGAATGATCCAAATGTTGCTAATCTGGCTGAAATATTACATGCCAGACTGTAGGCCAGGAAAATGGGCACTGACATCCAGGATCAACAAATGAGTCTGACAAATGAAACAGGGTTTCGTGCTGTATCCAAGTCTGATGAAACTCCTGGTAAGCAAATGCTCGTCGAGTTATAACATGTAGTTTGTTTATAGAGCTATTCAGATGGACGATCCAAAGTTGCTGTTCTTCCATCCTCAAACTCTCTCCATCTTGAGCCCAAAGAGTCTCTCGTCATCTCTGACTCGGTCGAATCGTACTCTAACCTCATTCAAGCTTTTCTGTCGAGGTTTGGTGTGATGAATGTTTTTAGGCATAGGCTGTTGTTGTGAATCACTCACAGCAAAACCAAATTCCCTCACAGCGCTTCACCATGGCCAACTCGCCCGACCTTGTTCTGTAGCCATGGCCCAGGAGGCTTCCTGATTCCTCCTTTTTTTCTCTCTTTGCACCATTTCTTCAGGTCACGCTCCCCCTCCCCTATTTCAGCTCGCATCATCCCACGCACTCACAGTCTGCTGCGGAGAGGGACTTGATGGTTCTCCAGGTTGTGGTAGCATCCATGAAGGAGACCGGTTCATAGCCCGTGGGCCGGCAGCAAGGGTGTGCGCTAATCTTCCTGGCGGTGCGCTTGGGCAGACTACCGTTGGCCAGCAAAGCACGCAGAGCCAAGTCGTAGTTCCCACGAGACCTCTGGCAGGAGCCGACACAGAACTTGAAAACGACAATCTCGTCTGAGTCGAAGCCCATACCCAGGTCCCGTACATGCATCTCACGTTTCTCCACACGACAGTCCCGACTGCTATGCCGTCCCCTGCTGCTCTTCTCTTTCTTTTTCTTTTCCTCCTTCTCTTTTTTCTTCTTTTTCTTGCGCGCACCTTTGGTCTGTATGTCAGAAGTATCCGGTGAGCGGGGGGAACGTTCCCATCTCGCTGGTTGTTGGTCATCCTCGACGAGCACAGATGGCTCTGTGGGAGAGACGGAAATGGATGGAGATGAAAAGAGAGTTGTTTATCACCTGTTCAGGACTGAACAATTCATTGTTGATTCATTCTTTGTAGAAATTATTCCCAGACACCCAACTTACCAAACAAACCGTGCCATGGGGAGTCACTGCCCTCCTCAAATTCTTCCTCAGCGTCTGGAAAAGCCTCTAACGGCAGCTCCTCCATCCCAGCAAATCCTACCGCAGCTTCGGATTCTGCTCGAAAACGTGACCTGCTTCCTGCCACTAGGGGCACTAGAGACATCACAACCCATACAAGCACCTGAGCAAACAAAGCAAAGGTGGATGAAAAATGAAAGGACAGTTTTTCAGAGTAATTAGAGCATCTCCTGGGTTCTCAAATCAATGGATGTCCGAGGAAAGAATTCGCTCATTTATACACACCTGCCAACGCTTCCTGTGACATGATGCATCGGTGACTGATGGCATGGCAGGCATTGCTCTGATCTCACTCCTCGGCCACCACCAAACTCCCACCTGCATGGAAAGAACAAGGAATGGCTTTATTATACAGCAACCTACAGTTGTACATGTACATACCAAGTCAGGTAATGTAAACTCGAGAGAGCAACATGCGGGTGACACATACACATGCATACAAATGTATATTCAAAGGTGTCCCATTCATCACGGTCATAATGCCTTTAGAAACCATGCTCATTGTTGTTATAGAGAGAGACCGGTGTGATCTCTGAGCACGGCCGGTGCTGACTTGCCTGCGGACAAAGCTACAGTGTTAAAAAGAGCCGTTGTCCGTCAAATAAACAGCCTTGAAGCAAACGGTGTCAAAAGCATTCTTGACGTGGTTAGATTGCAGCGTTTAGAAGGAGCCTCATGCTCTCAGGGGGTCCTACAAGCCACAGAGATACAGAGAGGTTGATAAGAGCGCTGAGCAATGCAGATGTTTATTGACTCATTGCAGTGTGTGACTGTGTAACCTGTGCTGGGGGCTCTGATTTATATCAGGGTCAGGAGCAGGGCACAGTGTCTCAGTTAACACCATTCAAACAGCAGGATTCAGTCAAACACGGCAACCCGAAAATGATTGATGAGGACAGACCAATTATTTGCTAGGGGAAAAGGGATGGCAGGCAAAACAGCAGAGCGTGCTGTGCTTATATTTTGGCATAGTTTTATAGCTTTCCAGTTGTGTGGATTTGACTGAGACTGGATTCCTTTCTCTCACTCAAGTCTGAGAGATCCGCTTCAGGAGGATCTGAACTGATGGCACACTTATGACCAATTTACAAGAATTAACTAGCAATAAAGCAGGTAGCCACAAGAGGATGTGCCTTAATCTTAGCATGGTTACAGGCTATTGTTAGACACAACATGTTCATGCTAACGATATGAAGTGTCTAGTACTGCTTATGAAAAGCCAATTTATAATAACCAGTATGGTACTGATATCTATTTATACCTTAAGCAGAATATCCAAACAGCTCTTTTCCATTCAGTGAAAGTGGATGCTAAATATGGTTGTCCCTGCTCCCAAGTCCACTTTCACTTTATCTCATTTGGTGTTAAATGAAAGAAAGCAAGCCATACGGGTTTGGGAATGACATGAGGGTATATGATGACAGATTTCTAATTTCTGGGTGAAACTATCCCTATAAGCCTGCATTGTGGAAGTAGCTAGGAAATGTAGGGTTCACTCTAATTTCACATCACATTAAATAGGGCTGGACAGTCACTGTACCTGCTCTATTCATTCTGGACCATTTTCTGATGACTCTCATAATGTTAAAGAAAGGTCATCGTAAAGTTTTCAGGGTCAGAGGTTCATTTGCTAAGCTTTTCTCATTTAGAAGGAAGCCATTTGAGTCAAATCATCCAGACTCCTGATCTACTCACAAGCCATCCTTTGTACTTAAGTAATCTTGGATGATTTACTGAATAAATCTTTAAAGACGAAAAATAAAAGTATTATCTCACGTGCTCCTCAGGAGCATTAAAGATGTCTAATGCTGTATCTTAAGATCTTCAGTCATCTTGGTTTATTGGCTGCTTAAGGCAAATGCAGAATTTATGTCTTCTAAATCCAGCCAAATAAATATGAACCCGGTTTCAACAGCTTCAGGACATATTTATGGCATCTCCTGAGACTGGCTTCAGCCGAGAAAGACCACATATGACCAGAGATGAATGTGGATGTGCTGTCAAGAGGTTTTACAGCATGAAATGTGACTTCTACCCTCATTCTAACTTCTGCATGTGTTGCATTAAAATCGAAGCGTTGTTTATGCGTAAAGATTTATTGTATTCTGATGATTTTCTAATTGTAATTGTATACATATCTGAATCTTCTTAAATATGTGGCACTTCATCTAAACTGCCATAATCTCTTTGATCATAAGCGACATAAAAGCACACGCCCTGAGCTGCATATGTGATTGTTTGTTTATAAATGGTTTGCGTGCGTGTGTATGAGTGTTATGGCTGTGACTCTGTGAGCGTACACATCTGTGTTCCTGACCACAACAATCATTCTTACAGTCTGGCTGGCTTCCCTCCTTCACTCTTCAGCTTCTATCCAGCTGAATGTATAAACCTAGTGTAGAAAAACCAGGCTGACCGTAACAAGCAAATCAATATCAGACACCTACAGAGAAACAAGACCAGCTCCACCACAAGAATTTGGAAATCTATCCATTGTAGACTATTGGAAGTGCAATCTGGCTAATAGGTTGGCCAGCATTCAGGGTCTGTGCGCCTCGTTTCATGCTGTCAGTTTCTAAATAAGCCCCTTGGCCTCTCGTTCCCTGGCGACCCCCCACCTCACTGCTTCCTGTAAGCTGAGATGGCATGCTGGGGGCGCAGGCCAGAGGTTATGATAAGAGCACTACCTGCCTCTCAAACACACAGCAGGCTGTTATAGCCATATAAGCAATGAAAATAGTTCATGACAACAAATTCACACCTATTATGCAAATTTAGTTAGTGGCTCTTGTTAAGGAAGGCATCACTATAACTAATGCTCATCCTCAGTGCATAACATGTCTCACATGGTTTATGCAGATATGAATGATACTTCAAATCAATCATATAAAATGTTTTAAGGTAAAAATCCAATAAACGTACATTCACTGAAAGACAGACACATATATTGGAACCAGAATATCACAGCTGGCTCTTATGACCTAGCAACGCCCTGGCAATCACCAAGAACACCTTAGCATTGCAAAGTAATGTTTGCCTTAAGGAAAAAGATCAGGGTTTGTAAAGAATTTATTGATTCTACTTTTTAACATATTAAATAACAATACTAAAGCAGCAAAATCAAATTATTATGTAAAAAAAGATGAATTTTTATAAAATACCACTGACACAATTTAGCTTTCGCACTTTGATTCAATTAAAAGAATGACTCAAAAGAGTCAGCTTAGGCTACACTGGCTGTGCTGCATGCATTTGATTGATTAAAATGAACTGACGCATTACACTGTTCGCACTGTTTATTTAACAATTCAATAGCAGCATTTCTTTATTTGGCCCAACACTAATGGTTGGGACCTGATCTCATAACGAAAACGAACATGTGGGAAGACGCGACATACGTATAGTAACGACAGATCACTGCAGTTTCCAACAGAAATGAACAATAGAGATGGTAAAGCAATGAGAACTTGTAATCATTCTCATACACAGTTATGATCACAGCTCCATATGTTTTGCTTTCCAGGCATAAGCTTGCTAGGTAGCTTAGCCAGCATGGAATTGGCCTTGGGTACAAATCCTGTGAAAAACATGACTCATGATAAAAGAGCTGAAAGATGAGAAATCGAAAAACAAGCTAAAACGGCATGCTTCTGATTGCTTTTTTTTTAGGTCACTTTTGTTCATACTATCGGGTAGGTTTAGGTGTAGTGCAGTTAGTACATTATTTTAAAACGTCACGAAGCATTAGAGTTATAGAGCCACTCAACAGACATTTCAAGTCAGAACTGCGGTGACATACAATACAGTGTAACATACCATATGCATGTTAATCTGTTCCGAGGAAAAAAACTGAACACTCCTTTAGCACAACTCAGTGGACATTTCACATGGAATATGTCACGAAATATACATGGCGTTATGTATTTCACATCTTGCAAAAACAGTTCCTACTGGTACATTTTCATCATTAGATCAGGTTGGCTAATGAACAAGTAAATGTAAATATATTTTCTTGACCCTAAATGAAGGTAAAGAGATCATTCTTAGCATTGACTTTGTACAATAGATGTTTTTTTTTAGCTTGTGCAAAGCTCTTTCATGAATGGCAAATCAGTTAATATAATTAGCAGCTCTAATTTCCATATACAATGCTCTTAAAAGGCAATCAGATTTACCTAAAGGCAACTAATTTACATCAATACAAATGAGGCATAAGAACCTTCTTGATTTGGTTTCAGATTTGCTTCAAATTAGGGAAACTCAGTCCGGGAAGCACCCAAGAAAGTGCAAACCGCCATGACACAAACTCTCCAAGGTACAAATCTTCCTAAGAGGGAAGAAGCGTCTCTTACAGTCTCTCACATCCACCTTTAGAGGTGCACCTGGTTGTGTTTAAGTGCCCTGAGCAGTGTCTTTGTTGGCCAGCTACTCTGTGTCTCCTGCATCATGGCTGTTAACATGCGAGCTCAGGGTGCCTGAGGGACGGGACTCTTGAAGAACTGCAGAGCGGTGCTGACGGACTCTGTGCTGGGACTCATTGATTAAAGGCATGCTTCAAATGCACAACAACCTGCCCTCAGGCACATACATGCCACTGTTAAAGAATACGAGAAGATCACAGTGGCGTCACTGTGACTAACATGGATACAAACTGCTCCGTCCAGAAGGCAGATGCAAATGAGGGGCTGTCATTTCAGAAATGGTGCGTGTTGACTACTGTGATGGAAATATATACCAGAAGGTATTGTTAATTATGATGTTTAACCAGTTATATTGACATGTTAAGTGAACTAAGTAAACGTTTTGTTTTCTTGTATGTTTAGTGGAGCTGGGTTAAAAATATTTTTTTTTTTTGATGAGTCAATATCAATATCAATTCCTAAATACCAATAACAGATTTTTTAGTCTATGCTATTCAGATGATACGAGAACAAAACTTAACGGAACATTACTTATAGCGTGCATCACATCCAATAAATTATAATAAGCGTTGTGTTTTGTTACTTTTGATGTGAAACAAAGTATGCAATTCAAACAATACGGTTTTGGCTCTCTTTAATGTGGCGTGACAGATCAAGCAGCAGAACCGTCACGAACCGATCATCTCTTCCTCTTTTTTGCTAGTTATAGCACAAAATAAACAATCACTAATAATAATGAACATTAGAAGGCATGTTGATACAGTACAGTACAACTTAATGAAATGTATCAGATTTGCAGAAATGTAACAATGTCACATAATGTAGTGACCATAGCTCGATAGTTAGTTTGAAAAATTAGCTCTAGAGAGCTAATTTTACATATTCAATTATATTTTCACTTAATTTACCCAAATTGGAGTAAAAACAATTAAGTAACTAAAAAGTTATTAAATAACCTTTAATATCATAGTAAATAAATTTGAGAAACAAAAAAAATGATGTGATATCAGAATTAAATAAAATCAGAAGCTTCTCAAAGCAAAACATGAAATTTGTGTCAATACTTAGCCCTAAAGTTTATCTGTAATCTGTCTAGACTGGACTCAAGAGAGACCCCTGTGTTATTTCACTGCCTGCTCCTCCTGGGTTGTCCCCCCTCGGACAGAACCATTAGAGGTGTTTGATGTGCCAGGTCTACCTGTCATTAATGATGAGGAGCAGTGGTGTGGGATAGGCCACACTAAATCAGCTAGCCAATAAAAGACACCTGGTGAAAGCAGAGATGCAAAGTACACTTCACCAGCCCGGCCTGCTTGATCATTGCCAGACACACTTTTATCTGGGGGTGTGAACTTCAGCCGTGAGGTGCATGTAATATATCTATACATGTTCCCTCCGGCTCGCTAAACTCCATAGGCCTCAATCTCCAATTCAGAATTGGCACATGCAAAGAGCAAGCAGCGTGCATGCCCTTTCAAGTTCATAGGTCTTTCCTTCAAACAGTACTTATTACATACGCCCCATGTAAATAATGTATTGGACCTGTTACAACAGACTGCATTTTGGCTATTTGCAGATATCCGAGACACTGGTTTTATGACATTTTAATGTGCTCATGCTCCAGAAATCGAGTTCAATTGCTGCTTTTCTGAGTGCGTGACATCCAAGCATATAATTCAATAATCCTTCTCTGGCAAAAGGTAAGTTCTCATTACTGTCAGAGTCCAGCCACTGGAGAGGTGAAGAGAAGAGTGTACGCTGCCAAGAAAACCAGCATTACCTGTTTGAAACCCTTTACTCTTTTGTTCCAGGATCCAAAGGAAAAAACACACTGATTATTGGATTGTGAACACATGTGGTTTTCAGACCACCATTCATGTCATTGAGTGAACATGATAGCAAAAACAACTTCCATTAATTGCAAAGATCCATCATTCACTTTCTGCTACATTCAGTTTCTCTCTTAGAAGAAACTTTTGTTGAATTCAGCTTTCCAAAAAGACTCTTCTTCTTTTTATTAGCAGTGTATACTCATAACATTAGATTGCAGTGTATGATGGAAGTAAAAATCTGAACAGCAATTATGCACAAGATACAGCAAAGCTAACATGGGTGACTCAAAAGAAGCACTTAAAAAAAAAAACACACTTAAACATCCATGCAAACTTTCCATTCCACAAAAGGTTCTTTATAGTGAAAAAAGGTTTTTAAAATGTTCTTTACACTAAAACAGTTATTTGACTGCTGTGAAAACTCTATTGAAAGCTTTACTTTTTAAAAAAGTATTCAATCAGAAGGTCAGATACTGTTTATTGCATCGCTTGTAATATTTGATCTGAAAAGAACTTTTAATGAGTTTAATTTGTAAACACTGTAGTGAGGCAGTCAAATCAACATTAGTGATGTGCGCACGTCCTGGGACGTTCCCTTTTGACTTCTTACGGCACTAAATTCCTGAATTCACGGTACATCAGCAATAAAATCAGCAATGTTCAAGTTAAAGGCTGTGAGCCTTGACAAAAGAAGCAGGTTGGTTGGCAGGCTTTATTTTTGCTACGCAAATGCAGTGGCCACTGTTTGCATTCCACACCACACGGCTGCATCACGAGCTTGTCGGTCAGCGCACGAGAGCGCGTCCCTTCCCTACCAGATCCTCAACTGAGGCACAGGCGTGGACCACACAAACAGCTCGCTCAAGTACTTACAAACATTCATGAACGCACACATATATCACAAAACAAATGACTCAGATTAAGCTCATTATTTTACTGTTATCATGATTTAATTCCATTTGGATGTCTTTATTGCCTTACTTCAAAACAGTTTGAAAAGCTGTTGATAGGGATTTATATAACTATCATGCCTCCAAATACGTCTGGTCTAATACCAAAATCTTATGCATCCTACCAATCCATGCATTTCAACTCCAACCAAATAGTTCATTGTTAATTCACTGAGCATTAATTATTTGAAGTAGAGATTTGCTGGTGTTGGAAACCCAATTGTGCTCATTTCCTTTATTTTCACATTTAGATTTTCTTCACTGTCATCAGACACTAACTTTTCTTTTTATAACAACAATAATACTAATTTAATAAGATTGCTAAATGCTTTACTAAATCTTTAGTAATTATCAAAATAAATATCCATTTTTATACTTTACGTTATAATGCTCTGATGTCTAAATTCATTTTTAGAAATGAAAAAGAATTTATTTTAGACAAAATAGTGTAGAATTTCATCCCACTTTATAATTGGGCATCTTCAACCTCTATACCTAGTACAAACTTTTTTTTTCTCTGATACAGCATACTTACTGTGTTTATGTTGTATTGTAAAATATATCTGCTGCTACTTAGGTGGGGTATGGGTAAGGTCAACAGTGTAATTATTTAATACGGAAATAATTACATATGTAATGACATGCAGATATTTTTAAATATTATTAAAATTATGTATGAATGCAATGAGTGCAGTGTAATAAATGATTCATTTAATGATTAAAGACTTTAAAAATTTTAATATTGGCCTTGTATCATCAGCCATAACAGCTTATCAGTATCAGATATAATTTTTAATTTCAGTACATCCATACTTTAAATCCTATTTTGCTAGATCTAAAAAAAACAACAACAAAAAAACAAAAACAAAGGGGTGTGTTTTTTACAGAATAAGAAATGAGTACTCAATTTGGGGATGTCTTCTTCATTAATGGTCAGTAATAAAAGATTTATCCCCATAATCATTATCAAGTCTTTCTATTTTGATGTTCAGCAGTAAAATCTGTCTAATAATGCCTGTCCTTATTCACTTATCTACTTTACTCCCCTTACAAATTTTCCAAACAAAAAGTTACATCAGTCACGTTTCTCTAGATTTAAAGAAAATCATTCATGTCAAAACATTGTTCAAAGGCTGCTTTTATACAAAGAACCAGTATAAAGTGGGTCAGCATTGGGATTTGCAAATTTAAAAAGATGATCTAAGCTGACAGCTAGGAGTGGCACCAACTAATAAATCTGAGCTGTAAGATTATTAGAGTATTAATTTTACAGTCTAGATTTGTAAACTCTGTGCAGATTAGCTCAGATGCAGTAGCTAATGTCCTTTCCCATCTGAAACCCATTCTGGACAACAGCTTTACCTTCTCTTCATTAAAATGTCTTGCCTTTTGCTTTGATAACCAAATACAGCCAGATTAAATACATTTAAAAAGGACCGACAGAGCGAGAACACTTGGATGAACAAGTCCTTAAATGGGAATAAATTAGGGAAGAGAGGGTAATGGTGAAGATAGTATTTCACTCCTAAGGCTTAGCCTGAGCAGTCACAGCGACCTCTAAAGAGGAAGAGAGAAAGAACAAGACAGACTAAGCAACTAAATACTCTATAAAAGGAAGACAGAACAGTTACCCTTAAGATAAGAGTTGGTGGCTGGAAAAAGAGAAGCTTCATCATTGAAATCACATACAGTATCATATACAAATCAGATAGTACCCTACACACTCAGTCAACTCTCTTAAACCATGACCCAGGTTAAAGACAACTTAAACCTTGCTCTTACAGCCTCTTAGTTTCTAATTGAATCCACAGGTAATTATTCGAACTGGGGCAGCGCTCAGGCACAGAGGCCAGCCCATCCTCACAGGCCTTTATACTGTAGCTTACGTCTCATTTGTTCAAATTAAGCTCAGGGAGGGGGGAAAACCAGCTATTAGTGTGTCTGGATGAACTAACGACATCCAAAGCGTTTCCATGTCGCCCAGTTGAGCCCCAGACAGGCTTCGAGTAATGACCTGGCCCGCTCTTTCAAAGGCACCGACGCCACCATGATTAATGCATCTGACCTGGCAATTTTGGAAGAATACAGCTTATTGTATTAAAGACTGCTTCCAGCCACAAACATGGGTGTACAATAAGTCCACTTAACATTCTTTGCTATCAAAAGTTTGGTAAGAGATGTTTAGATAAAGAGAAAAAGGTAATATCCCTCATCAGTGTCATGAATGAAGTCTTAAGTGTACATGCATTTCATCTGGCAAAAACACCAACAATTAAGCAAAAACCAGAGGTCAGACTTGGTAAAACTTTTGAGTGAGTTTCTAAATTTGGTTTTATTGTATAAGCAACAATCGGAGTGACTGATTTGAGGGTCAGGATATAAACAATTACAAGATCTGATATTATTTGTGCCACAATCAGGGATAAAATGAACAAACTGTTTATGAAAAGAATGTTGTAAAATGAGGAATGCAACATTAGAGCTATATATCAAAATAATTGCTAATTCTTTTTAGTAACCACAAGGATGAGGACCGTTCAGTCCACTTTGTAAGGGGGGAACTGTGGATGATATAGAATGTTAGGCAAGCATATTCATATCAGTGACACTTCAGAGTAGTGCAGCAAAGAACCTGTTAGTACTAGTGTCAATTATAGAGCTTTTGAGGGTCTGACATCTGTAATTTAAATGGTATAGGGAAATCATGTTCACCTGAGGAGATAGCAGTACTCATTCACTTTATGTAGTTAAGATCATAATAGGACAAAAACTGGCAAAACAGATTGCGTCCCTGAAAATGTCATAAAATTATTTTTCAAAAGTCGACCCCACCTAAAAGCCACTGAATTATTTGCACAGTGTTTGGCACCATCATGAATTTTCTAGTAACTGACACAGAGGCCCATTCAGATAGAGCACAGACAGTTGCACTGACCCTTAGAGAGAATGAGCTCAGGTCAGCTAAGGCCAAGGGATGTGGACCCTGCAGTGGAGTTGCAGGACACTGTGAGATAGCTCAACGTTCTCCTCAAAAGCACTAGTGTAGTCTCTTCCTCTCACACAAGACTTTCTGAAACCAGCTTATTTATTGTGCATGCCAAATCTCTGTATCTTGTTGCTCTAGAGGCCAACAGTATTGTCCTGTGTATCAGTGTGTCATCATTTAAACCTGCACTGCTCTGAGGTTTGGGAACGTGCACATGGAAACACATGTGCACATATCTATGCCGGGGGTTTGAGAAATCATTATATGACATGAAGAAGTGAGGTGAGAGCCAGGTCAGCTAACACAAGAGTGACCGAAGAATTGAAAAGACAAAGAGAGAGAGAGAAAAAAAAAATCATATGTGAGAATATAGTCAAGTATTTGTATAAGTTTTTTGCCTCTTTATGTCAGTGGTTCTCAATCATGGTGCTGGAGGTACTGCCTTTTTGGGACATGTCTTTTATTGAAAACACCTGATTTTTATCATCAGCTCATTAGGTGAAGCTACAATACAATTGGGTGTGTCAGATAATGAATATGCAATGCTGGGCTCCTCCAGGACCCCAGCTGAAAACCACTGCTCTAGTTACAGTGAGGCAAAATTAAATACAAAGCATGTAAACTATGCAAAAACACACATGGACATGTCATTGAGGTAGGTGCGCCGGGAGTCCAGGTCTGGTCTGAAAGCAAAGATTCCAGAATGACAGTCCTGAAAATGGAAATCAGCGCCCAAAGAAATGAAATCCAAGCCTTCAGTGGAATTTGAAATAATTTGAATAAATCGACCCCAAGTTCACATTGGATAAACTCTCACTGCACATGCTTTTCTGAAATGTATGTTAAACATAAAATAACATATATTAATTATAGGTAATTTAAGTACATGAAGTCAACCCAACAGCAACAAGATTTTGTATTTTTGATAAATCTGTTAGAGATAAATATCAATATCTTTCCGTTTAATGAAAATCGTTGTCTTTTTTATTTATGGGATACAATAAACTATTAACAAAATTTAAATTGGTATGCACAGTGGAACGGTTTTTTTCGGTCCTTTTGCCGAACTAAAACATCTTTCAAGTCGAGACGACTTTCACTTTAACTAGAATGATTTAATGCAAACTTTCACTATTAATGCTGTAATGGTGTTGACGAAAGCATCTAATTTCTCCTCCAAAAAACATGATCTGGCAGCTTTTTTCCCTCATCCATTGCTGCTATTGTTAATCTCTGTAAATGAAAAATCGATAAACCAAACCATTTGCCAGAACACGCTCAGCAGGCTGTGGGAACAGAATGACAGGTAGGTTTACAATGCCTCTCAGACCACACCTGATGACACCCGCCTAGTAAAAGTTTCAATTACACACCAGCCGTCTAATGTTTATTGCCCGAGGGGACATATTACAGAGGTCTGAAGAAGATCCAAAGCCATTGCTAATCTATAACCCTATCAATTAAAAGGCAGCTGATATGATAGCAAGTTTAAGTTAAGCGCGTTACCGTGCGTTCCCTGATGGACTGCTTGAGCGCAAACGTGCCAAATCCTTACAGCCCCTCTCTTCTCGTAGGCAGCTGAGCGTATCTTCTCTGGTAAAATCCACACGCGCTTCTTTAAAGCAGCATAATTCTCGAGCAACTGACTTTCTCACGGGTATGTCCTCTTCTAAATGCAAAAGAACAAACTCTTCAAAGGCGAGAAAGACGGAGAGGCGCCTCCCTCCGTGGCCAAGCCTCTCTCTCTTCTTGTTGTGAGCACCTCATTAGATGATCCTGAGAGGAACGCAAATCAAAGCCATTGACCATGACGGGCTTAGCAGTTACAGTAATAATCATAATAATTATGAAAGTAATATTAGTAACAATAACAGCTGGAAGTTATTACGTAGATATTGATTTGTGTGAAAACACTTAAGTAACTTTTCATTTTCCCCCAAAAAGAAAATTTTAATATAAAATACCTTCCAAAATTCAAGTTCACCTTACCTCGTTAACAAATGTTTGAAACTTTATTAATAAGCGTGTCCCATTGAAGACTTATAATAATGGAAATAAAACCACTCCATACGCAGCTTTGGTTTGAATCAACAGCCTTAATGTGATTTTAATCACAGTTGTTCTTGCTCTGTGATTCATGGTCCCACAGAGAAATTTCGAGAGTGAATTTGAGCTGTGAGCGGACACATTCATCCTTTCATTAAACTCATCAGTAACGAGAAGCGAAACTTTACAAACAAACAATGCTTAGTTATGAAAAGATAATGTTAATAATGTCAACGTTCAGGAAACGTTAATAACATTTCTACATACAATTCAAGTATGACATTTACTTTGTCTATTTGTATGCATTTTCAGCTAAAACCATTATTTTTAAAATAAAACATTCATGCAAATCATGAATTAATAGTTTATATTTAATCGCCTTAGCAATTTCTCAACATTATAGTGTCATTAAACAAGTAATGCTGATCAAGATTAATTCAATATGTAGCTAATTATTTCCTTACACATTGTTATTGTCAGTAGCCTTGTAAATATGTGAAATGTGCAGGCTAATAAATATTGTGAAACGTCTAAAACCAAACAGTAAAATTCATTCGAAAGTGTTTTATAAAATGGATATCACCTATTTTCCATATTTCAAGAAAACAGTTAAATGTTTTTAAAATGTTCAAAACATTTCAGGTGAAAATGTAAACATTAAAAAAATAACACGTTCTTCACCCGGTGTCAGAAGTAAGAATCGCTTGGACACTTGCCTTGCTTTGTGACACAATTTATACGAAAATCTTCCTTCCCCTCTTCTATTCTATCTAAAAAAATAAAAATCGTTAGAAACTCGTTTAAAACGTTTCCTTGTTGCGAATGAGATTAGACAAAACACAAGCATTCGCAAAACTGTATCAAGCGCATATTCTTATAAAAGAATATAATATAAGGCTACTGAAATAGCTAGGTAAAAGGGTACCCAGAAAATTCTGCTATCATTTACTTACCCTTGTGTTTCGTCCAGACCCACTTTCTCTACCCACCTATACTTTCTCCTGTCGAACACAAACGGATATGTTAGGCAGAATGTCAGCCTCAGTCACCATTTAAGTTCACAGTATGGAAAAAAAAATGCAATGTAAGTAAATGGTGACTGAGACTGTCAGTCCCTCACATAGGCTACTACCTCTAACATTGAGGGTAAGTAAATGATGATTTTTTTTTGGTCAGGTTCATTACAGTCATTACAATCACTACATGATTTAATTCCTGGTTAGTCAGTTTAGGTTATTTTTGAGTTCCTGCATGAACTGTGTTTAAGTATAATCAAATTAACTTCTAACATGAATTTTACTAAAAACTAAATGTAACAATTTTTTATTTGAATGTTGGAGATCTCTGTGTATCATGGTTTTCATTATACTTCATGCAGTCAAATTCAAACAAATTACAAAAAGATGTTTTAAAGAGCAGACACCCCTATTTTTCACAGTCGATATGTCTGCATAGATAGCAGTCATGCAGCCTATGAGGAACCCCTTTACCAAACCTCTCCACCCCAAATGTCCATCTAATTTTTAGTGAAGTTCCCTCCACCCACAGACATGCGCTAACTTTGGCACTCCTTCCACTACAAACACCTGGCTCAAAGCACAAAGACTGGCCAAACAGGGCCTTGCTCGCTTTAGGCTCTCACAAAACACTAAAGCAAATTCTGGGAGGCTCTCCTGAGCTCCATTTATAGACCAAACCAACAATACACACAACTGAGTAAGGGATGGAGGAATGTGAATCAACGCTGGTCCTACAGATGATCCATAAACAGTGTAAAGTTCAAGTTCAAAAAGACTGATTGGGAAACCTCTCATTTTCTCCTCAGGCGACCCTTGCTTGAGCCACAATGGATGGCAATGTGATTTGAACAGATAACATCGCTGAGTATGTAGCCGTCTTGATTTCCCGAAGTTCCTTTTCAGGAGCACCACAGCATGTCCCACACAGGGTTTCACCAGGTGCACTCTAGGTATTTTCCAAGCTAGAACATTTCAGTTTTTCTAATGTCCTGAGGCGGTGCTCAGCTGCTGTTTCATTTGTGCTCTTTATAGTACAAAGATTTATTACTTACAGTGTTTTTAATAGCTGATCACTGGCTATTAAACAGCTGGAGGACACCAAATGTCAAATTTATCTTGATGAAACAAAACAAAATACATTCACAGATCCCTTCAGTGCATCAAAATAAAAAAACTGTCAACTAGGCATGAAAATGAATTTACTACTGAAATAATATAGCTAAAAATTAATAAGAGCCCTGAGTGCACACCACCTCTGATATAATATGTGGTTGTCTGCTTGAGTGATGAATGTGAACGTGCACTTTTGTGTAGGGTTGAAGAACACGTCCTGTGTGTACTCACGGCTAAGCCAATGAGCACATGAACAACAGCTACAGGCACCCAGTAAACAAACCGCTCAAACACCATCAAGGATGACTGAGCTATGACAAACACAACTGACACTTGTCATGGATCCCCTCCCAACAGCATCAATACTCTCAGCGAGTAAGCCATGCAGCCTGTTTACCCTCACAACTCCAGATTTTAGCTCCATGTTCAGCATTGTCACAACACCATACTGAAAGGTTTCCCTTCTGAACATCCTCATTTGTACTTGCAAACTTCTAGCAAACAAATCAGACACCACTTAGTTTCCTGTGGAAGCCTATTTATGCCTCAGAGTAAAAAAAAAAAATAATAAAAAGTTTATATATTAACTGATATAAGCATCTCAAGATTTTAATTCACATTATTTATAAAGTCTTAATTGCAAGATACAGTCATTTTGTGAGACACTGTACATCAAAATGTCATACAAAAAATCATACTGTGAGATACAGTCACATTTTTAGTTATGAAGGTGCAATGTTATTTTCAGTTAGTTTTAGTCTCACTTCTAAAATCATATTTAAATAAAGCCCCAACTGAGTTCCTCTACATAGGAAGTAATACAAAAAAAAACAAAAAAAAACAAACATGTTTTGTAATGTATGTCTACTATAGTTACTGTCAGGATGGGCTGCTCCTCCTCTTGTCTTCAATTGTTTGTTTATGTACATTTGTGTTAAGCCCTCAAAGCATTGTAAGAACATGCTGTACCCAATTGGAGGTTGTAAATGTCATGAAGAGAGTGAGGGTAGCAAACTAAGCTGTTTGCAGCCACATCTAACAGAACAAGTTCTCACAAAGCAAAACAAATGGGCATTTCTTCCTTTAAATTTTTTTTACTATAAAACTACAATAAAACCCATATTTTCTTAACCGCACATGATTATTCTAATTATGTTGTAAGTCAAGATCTTTTTTTTTTATAAAGATTCACATAAAAAGTGGGAGACACTTAAACTCAGGTAATCCGCCGGTTCACAAAATGTTTATCATCACGTGCACGTCTGGGTATCTTTAAGTTATTATACCGGCAGTGAAACCAACTTTCGGCATGAACCATCAAGCTTATGCCAAGTTACCTCAAAAGTTATTTAGCTAATTCTCAAGAGCAGGGTACAAGAAACATGGTTCCAGATGTGTAGGTCAGTTAAAAGTCTTTCACAAGCGGCTTGTTTTACATTCACATTTTCTCCACAGTTACACAGTTGCTCAGAAAAACCTTCTGCTTCTGTGACTCTAATACAAACTAAGAAATTTAACAATTTTCAATAAAAAGCTAATAAAGTCATATGAGAAGATTGTTAGAACAGCTCTAGATGACTAGCTTTGTCTGTCAGGCTGAAGAAACTTGCTTTTGCAAGGCGTGGGCCTCAACCATTGCATGAAAATAAAGAAATGTGGTGGTGTTTAGAAAGAGATCATGATACTGTAACTCCAACTAGTATTCACTTGACTCTGAACATGTTCAGGCTGAAAGCTTCCAGACTAACATACAATATGCACCAATCTCACGTGTCACGTTAAGCGAACAGACCCCTTAGTCAATGTAATTGCCCAATAGTGAGACATTCTGTGGTTGATGGACAATTTATAGGCTGTTTCGCCTAGAGAATCATGGGTTGGATTGCTTATCTAGAAGGAAACAGCTGAATTTATGTCTTGAGTGCAAAAGCGTCAAATGATGGGAGTTAGTTTTCTAGGGTGGCTCCTTGTAAGCTATTGAACTCCATCAGTAATGTGTGAGAACTTGTATTGTAGTCTGGTTTTTGTGGTTGCAAAGGGACTGTTCAGACACCTCGAAACGAACTGACAGAATACAGAGGAGAGTTTTCATGCCAAAACGTTGAAGGCTATATTACTGGCCTGTATTTACGGCAAGACATACATTACCACAGTCACTTTAAAGGGCCTGAGTGTCACCCTATCAGAATACAGTTATAACATCCAGCAGCTGTACCACTGCACTCTTCCTGCCTCAAGTTCAGCTGAGAGCATGTCCCACTGTTAGAGGGGATCTTCTAGAGCCACACAGATGAAATCAGATCCTTGTCCAAAATGCACTTGAGCATTAAAATAAATAGAGAGGAGAGAATCAAATAAAGCATTATTATACTTCACTTTCACACAGTCTCTCTCTCTCTGGTAGAGCGAGGGAAGGCTTTTCTAACTGGTTGACAGTTATTTTCAGAAGGTCCTGATGGATCCAAATTGTAAATGAAGCTATATTTGCTTAAACATTCACCAACCACCATAAAAGAACAATTGAAAACATTATTATTTAAAAAAAGAGTTAGAAAAAAAAAGTTATTAACGTAAGGTTGCACATTTGTTTTATACTGATCAGCCACAACATTAAAACCACTTACAGACGAAATGAATAACACTGATTATATCATTACAATGGCATCTGACAAGGGATGAGACATATCAGGCAGCAAGTGAACAGTCACTTCTTGAATTTCATCTGTTGCAAGCAAGAACAATCAAGTGAAAAGATCTAAGTGACTTGGACAAGAGTCAAAAGAGATGGCTAGACAACTGGGGCAGAGCATCTCTAAAATGGCAAGTTTTGTAGGCTGTTCCTGGTATGCAGTGGTTAGTAGCTACCAAAAGTGTTGCAAGGAAGGCATCCGGTGAACTGGCATCAGGGTTATGTCTGACCAAGTCTCTCTGGTGCACATGTGGTGTAAAGACTTGCCTGTGTGGTCCAAATCACACAGAAGAGCTACTAGCGTTCAAATTGCTGAAACAAATAATGCAAGCCATGAGAGAAAGGTGTCAGAACACTTAATGCATAGCAGTTTTCCACGTATAGGGCTACTTAGTGCCCATGACTACTGTCCATGAGGACCCCTGTCCACGGTCGAATGAATCATGTTTTATTTTAGATCAGATAGATTGTATGCGTGCCTGTGCATCGTTTACCTGGAAAGGGAAGATGGTAGAAGGATGCACTTTGGGAATAAGGCAGGCAGGCGGAAGCAGTGTTCTGCTCTGGGCAATGTTCTGCTACGAAACCTTGGGTTCTCGAAATTCATGTGGATGTTACTTTGACACTTACCACCTACCTAAAGATTGTTGCAGACCACATACACCTCTTCACTTGTGTGCCCTGATGGCAGTAGCCATTTTTCAGTTAGCCTTTTATTAGGATAATGCACTGCACCACATTGCCACATTGCAAAAATTGTTCAGGAATGGTTTGAGGACCATGACAAATAGTTCAAGGTGTTGCCTTAGGCTTCAAATTCCCCAGATTTCAATCTGATTGAGCATCAATGGGATGTGCTGATCCATGGAAATCCCACCTTGCAACTTGCAGGGCTGAAAAAACCTGCTGCTAATGTCTTGATGCCTGATACTACAGGACACATTCAGATGTTATGTGGAGTCCATGCCTCAACACAGATGTTTTGGCAGCACAAGGGGGACTTACATGATATTAGGGAGTTGATTTAATGTTGTGGATAATCAGTGTATATCATGTTGCAGACTGACTTGCAGGGGTTTTAGAGTGGCCAATCATACGTCATTGCACACGGATTCCCTATTCGTATTTCATAATCACATTTGATATTCTACAAAAATGTAGCTGTAATCCAACAACAGTACATTTTATTAAATAAAACAGGAACTTTATAAGTTAAAAACTCTTTCTTTGTAGGATGGAAGGAGTCAATCTTTGAAGTCCCATTGCATGTGACTAGTTCTTCCCCATTTCCAACACATTTAAAGTGTTCAAGGGAAAACAACAACAACAACAACAAAATCTATCATCATTTACTCACCCTCATGTCATTCCAAAACATGCATGTTTGCCTTTCCTTTGTGGAACACAAAAGGGGATGTTAAGAATAGTCACACAGCACTTTCCCTTACAATAAAAATACAGTAAATGAAGGATGCTACCAAAAGATTTAAACAGCCATTATAAAAGCTTCACAAATGTAGTCTATGACTCTATATGTTAACTATTCTGAAGCCAAATAGCTGAAAGAGTGTGCATTAGTGTTTGATTCATACAAACTGCTGTTATAAACCTTTTTTTCTTACACAACACTAAGAGAATAACATGGAACAATGACTTTCTCCAGCAGCTTCTTTTTTGTTTTTAGTACTAAGCTTTAAAAACAAGCCTGTAGGTTAGATAGCACTGTATATGTCCTGGTTGACTTGTGATCTGGCTGCGGTTTTGACAGCAGGTCATTCTGAGTGCAGTTGCTTCAGGATGCTCTGTTGAGTCGTGGCCATCTACTTCCCCCCTGGAAAATCCCAATCCATCATCATAGGAAGGTCTACTCTAAATAATACAGTGATTAATCACTTCTGTTTAGGCTCTGCATCACAGAAGTAATCAATCAGTAGGCTATAAATATATTCAAAGAACAATTATATTGTTGTTTTTACAGCACTGGCAAAGCTATTTCTATGAGGTGTAACAAGCTTCTATGACTAACAGATCCACTCGTGGTCAAATTATGATACTATATAAGGTGTGTAATTTACTGATGTAGTTGTCAACATCCAAAAATAACTGCATAATTATCTTTACATTACTCACAAATCAAAGTTGAAACTAATAAATAAAATGAATGAAACATGGAAAGAAAAAAACAAACAAAAAGCAAAACAAAGACAATTGTTTTTATGGTGACAAATGTCCCCATTCATCACCACGATATTTTAAATACTTTAAATAGAAAAATAAAATCAAATGGTACCTAAAAAGAAGTCTCTTATGCAGACTACATTTAACAGTAATATTGTAAAATATTACAATTCAAAATACCTCATTGTAATCATTCTAATATGCAAATGTGCTGCTAAAGAAAGATTTCTTATTATTATCAATATTGAAAACCGTTGTGCTGCCTAATACTTTTGTGGAAACTGATACATTTTTCAGGATTCTTTGATCAGCAAACTTTGTGAAATCTATTGTAAAATTATAAATGTCTTCAAATGGCACAAATTCAAAATTATTATCTGTGAATGACATCATTAATCCATTTTTCAAACCTCTTGCACTATGTAGGGTCACGAGGATGCTGGAACCCATCCCAGCGCCTTGGGGAAACACCCTGGACGGATGGCCAGTTCATCACACGGAAAACACAGAGACATACACATTCATACTCACATCTATCAGCAATTTTAGTATTGAATAATGTTTTGTGTCAGTGATATTTGCTATAACAGATAAAGGTTAGTCTTTGAAAGAGAAATGCAATAGGTTGTTCTTGATTTATTGTAATGTGATTTATTGCAAGGCACACCAGATATCTGAGATAGTCCTAGATTTGACTTGTGTAAGATTGAAATGATCAACTGTTTCCTGAGAATCTCTGAAAATGACAGAAAGATAAAGATTAGACACGTAGTCGGAAAATTCGATTTAGGGCCAAACTGCCCAACACATTTATTACAACTTAAGGAGATATTTTATATATTTTATTTATATATAAACAATAATACTTTTGTCTTTCTAACTCCAAACGATCATTATAATAATGCTGATTGGTGGTATAATGCACTGTATAAATGCACCTTTTTACGAGGGCAAAGAACTATTCGAACTTCGGTCAGTCAGGATGTTGACTGCTCCCTGTTTGATGAGCCAAGTACCAGCTGTAGTGAACATTTATGATTGTGTAGTTTTGTAGCATAAAATGATAAACGCTGTTGGTTAGTGCAATGGCATGTCTCCAATACTTTGCCCATGTTGTAGCTTTTCTCTGAAAGCTCACAGCTTAAAAATGATAATCCACTGGACAAAGTACTCCTTGAAATGGCTTGTACTGCCCAAAAACAAAAAACTACTCCTCATTTGTGTATTGGTCTCAGACTGCTGCCTTTTGAAAGTAAAGAGGCATTTTTCAGGATGGCAGTGTACCATAACATCAGCTGACTTTGAAGTCTGTCTTGAATAGTTACTAGGGATGCACCAATCTAATACCTGGATCGTATTGGCATCGATACAAACGTTTTGTCAGGTAAGATATGGATGACATAGGAACAATCTAAATCTGTAACTGTGCCTTATCCATAGTTGTTACTGGGATTAATATTTAAATCAATAAATTTAAGAAAAAAAAAGTCAGAATGAGCAGTAGAAACTGAGATGCCACACATAATCTATATATAAAACATCTGTTTTTGTTTAAAAGGACAGGTTTATTGTGGTTTCTTAATGTTTCTTAATGTTGTAGTGCTTGATGGAGGGTGTTTGTTAGATTAGCACACTGGATGTCTCTTATGCTCTTATTCGATCAAAAATACAGTAAAAACAGTTATATTATGAAATATTAAGCAACATTTATTTGAAATAGAAATAGAATTTCTTATTTAACAATGGAAAATGACCCTAAACGTTTGAACAGTAGCATAGAATATGCTTTTTCTTTTTTCAAGTCATGAAATGTGAACTGACCCTTCGCAAACAGATTGATTGACAGGCAATCTGTCCAATCATAACACTGAATCCACCATTTTGTCTGACAAACAAATCAGACAGGAACGTAGATTAACTTTGTGTATTTGTGCATTAACAATGTGTATTGATGTCTTTCCGCGGTTTAAATAAAATACGTTCTGATGTTCATTCATGTTTATTTCGTGCTTTAAGTACAAGTAAAGACATCGGTTCACGTGTCGTTTGATCTAATAAGGCAATGCAGTGATCTGTCAAGACACATTAAAAAGCCAGAAAACAATATATATTGTTTGAATTTCTTAATTTCTGACAACATTTTAAAGCTGAGACCTTGTTTCATACCAGAAGTAACCTGCTCTGACTTGTCTTGTTGTCGCAATGTATTCTTCAGCTGTGAGAACATGATGTGTAGTGTAAGATCGGCATTGTTTGTTGGACACCGCAACAGTAACTAATTAGGGTTTTTGCGAAGGGTCAATTATGATTTTTCATTTTAGCCGTTTTGATTACGACAGAATGGTGAAACCCTGTCCGAGACTTCTCAATGTTCCCATTATTATGCATAATCTGTATATAAAATGTCTGTGTTTTAGTGAAATTTGAAGTTTCTAAATGCTTAAATTGTTAAATTCGTTACTGTTATTTTTTTTTTAAGAAGTCTCTTATGCTCTATTATAAAAAAAGGAGACATTTATTTGAAATCAATAAATTTAATGCATTCTTGGTGAATAAGATTAATTAAAAGATTGATTCCAAAAAAATAAAAATAAAAACACGTACGTGTCTCTTTTCTGCTTATTCATAATGAAGTAGTGTGTGTTTAGCAAGTTCCAACAATCCAGGTATCAGATTAGAAAAAAAAAATGGTATCTGTGCACCCATAATAGGTAATCAGTCCACCAAAAGAAAATTGTGGTATTCATAATTAATTTTGGAAAGAGAGTTTTCAAAAATCAAAAGGCGTTCATCTGTGCAGCAAAATAAATAGATTGAGCTCCTTTCTTAGACAAAAGAAGCTGTAAAATACTAAGCTCACATTCAGGAGATAAAGAGCCTCCTGTGCTCAGAAGAAGGGCTGAATCAAAGACCTGCCACTGCCCTTCCTCACACTAGGGCAGGATATGCACTGATTGCCCTGGACGGAAAATCACGTGTGAAGGCAGAACCCCAGGGGCCGTAGCAGTTCATTAAAATGCACTGTAAAAATCTTTGATATTTACACCATTAATACATTCAGGCAGGAGAGGAGGGGCATCTCCTCCAATAGAGGTACATTTGGCACAATCAGTTAATGTTGCGACTTGTTCCTCAAGCGCTCTTTGTGTTGGTCAACTCAAAGTCTCTGATATCTTCCGTCTGTACTCGAACAAGGATTGTCTCCTGAGACATTCAAGAAACCTTCAACGATCGCTCGGAGGAAGCCTGTCGGTTAGAAGGCACATGTGCATCTTAACTGAGCCATCGCTCCCACCTCTGAAATCACGTTCCTCAGTGTTGTCTGGTCCAGGGTTTCCCAGGACTCTGCGTTTTTTTGAGTCCTCCTAGAAAGGCACCCATCTTGGGAAGGTCAAATCCCATTGGTTAAGTCTGTGATAATGTTGGCCTTCACCAACTTGCGGAGAAACTCCTTTTCTTTTGCGATGTTGTGAGTCCAAGACTGTAGGGGAGACATGAACAGAAGAGTGTACTTTCTTACTGGATGTAGCCAACTTGTGTGCATTTACACTGTAGACTCTCTCAACATGCCCTTTTATTCTCATTAGACCAAGAATGTTAGTCTTGGAAGCAGAGATCAGTACTGAATTTGGTAAATACAACAACATAAATTGGATGAGCATAAGATAGGCAAGGGCATATAACATGTTATCATTCAGAAATCACGTTATCTTTGCATATTTGCAACGCTGTGAGACTGATGGAATGTATAACCAATGAGACTGACAGACATGCAACCTGTTCATAGTTTTTTCTTGTTGTTTGCCAACTGATTTTCATTACTGGCGAAGGTATTATATGAAAAGGTACAAATAAGGTATAAATTAGCTAGTGGCCAAAATAGTTACAGATTGACTTGATAGTGTGTTAATGTGCTTTAATGTGACAAATGTAAAACTTTTTCCTTTTTTTAATGCTGAAAAAATAAAATGGCAGAGACTGTGGATCAGGTGACAAGACAAAAGCCCAATTTTAAAGTGATTACAGCTGATGTAAGTAAACTGAACGGTTCCTAATGTTTTACTATAATACTGTGAAATCTTTAAGTCAAGTCAAATCAAGTCACCTTCATTTATAAAGTGCTTTATACAATACAGATTGTGTCACAGCAGGTTTACAGGGTTAAACAGGAACTACTTACTTAGAAAAAAACACAACAATGACCTGAAACCATTTACCCTGCTAAGGGTGACGAATACTTTAAATACATCTTGAGAAATTCATGTTGTGGATTAAAGATTGGAAAAAATACTGCTCAGGGTGTCTTGTGTCACCATTACCACTGCCCTGGAAACATTTTATTTATAGATAATCGCTGTAAAGCTGCATTTAAATCTATTCAACCACACAGATTCTTCATAGATTTATATTACAAAAGACTTTTTGTTGCTAAGCGTTGGTCAGGACCATTATTTTATTTTGTTTTGTGCGGATTTGTGGTTTTGTGGAGGCCAGTATCTACCATGAAAAAAGCTACATTCATTCTTAAATCTACAGCATCTCACATCTACTATTGCCTTTTATTACAACAATAACAGATCTCTAAAGTCACAGGAGAGGGATTGAGTGTGTTCTGGGATCAGAGATCTGGAACTGTACAGACTCCTGTGAAAACCATCCTCTCCAGTTCTCTTTTAATATCCTATTGTTCTTCAACATGACTTTCAGAAACAGAACGCCACAGCAGAGGACCTACAGGCCTGGTATTGCTGGATGAAACCAGAGCTTTGGGTTCCTGTGAGAGGCTCTTGGTCCGAATGGGTGGACCCCACAACTGCCCCTGACAGGAGGTTCTGGGCCTGCTGGGGCCACGATACTAAGCCAAAAGCATCTCGTCAGAGTCTCAGGGCTGTCTGCTTCAGCCTGGTCAGCTCTAGTGAAGGATCACATTAACAAAAAACCCAGCAGATCCAAGAGTAAAGTTTCACTCTCCATAAGAGAGAAAAGGGCACAGGCCAAAATGAATGCTGGGTTAAGAGCCTCCTTAGGCCAAACTGCCTTAGGGAAAGAGGATCTGAAACAATTTCTTCCTTATGCCTCTATTGTTAGAGAAATAGCTCTCTGCGTTTGGGATCGGTAAAGAGTTTTAATATTTCTGAAAGTCTCTAACCAAGGCTGCATTTATTTAATTAAAAATACAGTAAAAATGGTAACATACGTTAAAACATTACATTACTATTTTTGTGGAAACTTAGATTTTTTTCAGCATTCTATGATGAATAGAAAGTATAAAAGAACATTTACTTGAAAATGAAACTGCAAATGTCTTTACTGTCACTTTTAATCAATTGAATGCATCCTTGCTAGAGTGTTTTCTCTCACAAGATTTTAAAATATAGGACCATATGATTTCAGTGATGCGGAAAACGCCAGTCATAAAAAGGAATTCACAGTATAACACGGAATGTCGCGGAATTTGCCAAATTTTGGATGGATACATCAAAAGTAGGTCAGTAAATCTGAATCAAAATGCGGTATGGACTTCTGTCTGTGAATATTAATACCTTTTAAATATTAATTTCTCTGTGAACGAATGGCGCAAACATGCGTTTTCATTTAACACACATACAGAAGCGCATGTGATGTTCGTGGTGCTCAGCTTCTGCTGCCTCAATACAGGCATACATGAACACATATCTCTAGAAAAGCTCTGAGAGTCACTTCATGAGCATTTTACTGTTTCTACCATGCATATGATATGAACTAAAGTCACAGAAACTTAAAAGGTCTTCAAAGCAACCTGTCAAAGTTTGGTTTAACTTGAAGTGACAGAAATATTACTGTAAAGATTTTACTACTACTACTACTACTACAATTATTATTAAAACATTATTTAAAAAAAATCTTTATTGAAATTTATTTAGTAGAAAAAATACATTTCATAAGGCCTTAAAATGTATTTTTTTTTTGTTAAACTTTTAATTGCTGTTTAATATTATAAGTTTAATGATTTCAATTATTAGACATGCTTTTTGATTAATACAGTTTAATTGAACCATTAAAACAGAGTTTAGACCATTTTAAATGAAGAAAAAAAAAAAAAGAATCCAGAAAAATTAAAATGGAAAAACAAAATTTGAAAAAGTTAACACCAAATTTGAAAATAAATAAATAAAATTGAGCATAGAGCCATAGAAATACTTTTATGTAAATGTTACATTTTCCCCAACAAGCTGGTGAGACAACCTAGTACTCTAATCCTGGCATTACGACTGAAATCCATAGTCAATCTAGAGTTGGAATGAATCCCTCACATCACAGCTAAGACTTCTGTCAAAACCTACAAAGACAAATACCCTATACTGTTAGTAGTATGTATGAAATACTCACTATATAAGGCCAACAGCTTTAATCCCATTTGTTCAAGACTAAATCACATAGCGCAGAAGTCTTAAACTGACAGAATACAGACGGCAGGAAGAGAGTGAGTTCTGCATGAATGGTACCTAACTGTGATTTGACAAGGATGGGTGCCAGAGCAGTCAGGAGCTAACTATGCGTTAACAGCTCTGTTTTATGAGTGTTTTTTTTTTATAGCCATGGCAAATGTGGGCAGAGAGGAATTTATAAAACACGACAACAAAGTTATCTTCATATGGATTGATCTAAGGTAAAAAAAAAAAAAAGCAGCAAGTAGCCTAGGACATTCTGCTAATGACATCATCATTGTAATTTTCCACAAAGCGAAAAGATAAACTGGTATAATAACAAAGGCGTGAGGTATTGTACAAAATGTTTTGTCTATACATTAAAGCACCTACTCCTAAAAAAATAAAAAAATAATTTATTATTCATATTTTGTTGAATAAAAAAAAACAACAACAGAAAAAAATAAAACTGTTACCTCTTTTATGGCAGACATTTTGACTGTTTCGTAGTAGTGCAAGGGTGCATGAGGGGTGTTCATGTCATAGCCAAATCCAGCAACAGCAACCTCATCGCAGTTATGAAGGGCCATCGTAATGGCGACAGTCCCCAATGTTGGAATGTTCTATGGAAATTAGCACAAATATATCACATTGTCAGATTACAAAATTAAGCAGCATTTTACCATTTTACCATCGGGTTCTTAACATGCAAGCTGTTCTCTGGTGAAAAGAATATAAACATCCACTGAGCTGCACTGCTTCAGAGTCTTACCCTAAACCACAATACAATATCTTGTGCTTGTTTTGTGAATCATAATGACCAAATATTGATGCAAATCACATGTTAAACCTGATAACAGATAAGAAACAGATGCTTGTTTAATAATGTATAAAGTACGACAGCGCTTTAGTGTCTAGGAGTCTAGGAGAATAAAGTTGTAATATTTGGAGAATAAAGTCAAATATTATGAGAATAAAGTCGAAATTACAAGAATAAAGTGTCGAAATATTTGGAGAATAAAGGTGAAATATTTTGACAATAAAGTCAAACTTATGAGAATAAAACCTACATGTTTCAAGAATAAAGTCAAAATATTTGGAGAATAAAGTCAAAATTATGAGAATTTGTAGCAATTACGAGATTAAAGTTATAATATTTTAAGAGTACTTAACTTTTTTCATTCCTTCTGATGTTCCTTCCCGTTTATATTGTGCTATAAACTTGAAATAAAGAGGAAAAACGCATCTATAATTAGTATTTTGTGATAAAACTGACAGAATTTGAAAGTTGAGCTATGTTATACATTACAAGCAACTAAGAAGAAAATCATTGTGATTTCTGGGTGGCTGGTGCTCTACAAATAATAAATGGAAGACGCTGAATATTATTTCTAATCATTTATTGTATTATAATATACCATGAATAAAACAGCCTTTAGAACTTTTAGAATATTTTACAGTTGTTTTTAATTACATGTGAGGAATGAAAGATTGGATGTCACAGACATTTTTGCGGAGTAGGTGGTGGATTTTTCACGAAGAAAACAATTTAATAAAACAAATGTCTCATTGTAATCGGAAAGATGATTAATTCACATAAATACAGCGATCTGTGCCGCCACATTAAAGAGCGTGAAAAAAAACATTATTGCAAGACACATTGTATTTTGCTATAAAACCGCCAGATTCTGAAAGCACTGCAAATAAGCCTAATGAATGCAATCAGTGAAATCAAGTGAAATTTTATTTCCAAGCATACCGTCCCTGCACATGGTAATATTTCTGCTAATAATCCCACACATATTCAAATAAATGTCAATTTAAATAAATTGCTACAATTTAATTCTGGAAACATTTCGACTTCAATCGCATAATTTTAGTTTTTTAAAAATGTTTTAACGTGGCACTAAAACATTGTCGTACATAAGCACTATATTCATAAAATTTAAATCTACAGCATTACACCAACTAATTTTTTTTGTATATTTTAAATTGTGAGTTTGTAGACTGAATTGTCCACCAGCATTTCCCAATCCCAGTCCTCACGCCCTCAGCATATTTCATATGCATCTCTTAGCACGAACAACGTTCGTTCTATTCGACCGTAAGTGCCCTGAGAAGTGGACATTGCAGGATATTCCGCCAATTTTCCAGTAGAAACGAGTACATATATTCCATTTAGAGGGGATTAAAGTGTGCGAGACGTGAATTTAAATTGTATTTATTTACAGAGGTATATGATGTGACACTTAACACTTGTCTTGTAAATTTCTAGTAAGGCATTGGCGCAGCGCAAATTCATGAATGAATGTTCTGAAGTGAAGTAAACTTCAATGAATCTTCCAATGAACAATGAATACTGTGTAGGGATCATATCAATACTTTTCATGAACATAGTTCATGCATAAATCTCTCTTCTTATGAGCTGGTTATCTGAAGTAGATGTGTTAACTAAGAGAGACATACAAAATATGGGGGGGGGCGGGAATTGGGAATCGCTCGTGTATACAACAGGACCACTTCATTTTGGCCACTAACTGGATTGACGAATTAATAGATCTTGTGAAACGGTATATACACACTCACAAATGAATAAAAAAAAAAAAAAAAAAAAAAAATTATATTTAAAGACATACATTTATAAAATGGAAAATATATTTACAAAAAAATTAAATATGCAATTAAATTCAATTGAGTGATAAATGATTCTGTAAAAATGAAAGATATTAAACATGTCTTTAATGTCAGCATGAGTAAAACCACAAATGAAGCATGAATAACTGCTTGCTGTGCTATATTGAATTTATTTAACATCGCTGTCTGTGGTTTGATCTGGTCCAGCTCTTCCTTGAGGTCGAGATGGCATTGTGCCTGAAGGAGTTCTGGCATAGTTCTGCTCCGCAGTTGTTAACTCATCTTGAGCTGCGTGTGATTAACAATTTGCTTAAACAGACCCCCACCCGACACACCAATTTCAGGAGGCAGACCTTCACTTCCTCATCTCCCTGGAGGAGTCAACTATTCTAAATCATTAGCTTGCAGTGGCCTGGGGTCTGACACACACACACACACACACACACACACACACACACACACACACACACACACACACACACACACAATTAGTATTAAGATTGTGTCAGTGTACGCTGCCTTAAGCAGGTGGGTGTTTGGAGTGCTCAAAGGAGGACGCTGTCAAAATGTATCCCACTTTGATGAGTACCGTATGGGACAGCTTCCCTCCTGCGCTGCCCCCCTACCTACGCAATGCTTAGGGGCCTGGGCTCTGTTCCACGTGCACTGCACATGTTCCACCATTCAGAGGAGGTCTGAGTTTTCAGGAGGTGGCCAAGCTTACACACAGACCCTTGTCTCTTCTCATGCCATGATGGGATGGCTGAGAGCTTCATCAAGCTGTGATGTTAGCGGCATTTATCTACTTTCTCAAGTCCAATTTCCTGAGACTAAAAGGAAAGTGTGTTGTTTATGAGCTCCTAGTAAGTCAGCACTCCTTGTTATAGCCTGGGTTTTTGAGGTTTGAGGCATGTCACACACTTCTTTTATGACAGTGCCGATTCCCAGTCCTCCCCATAGGCCCCATAGGCTTGCAACTGGGGTGGGGGTGGGTTCTGAGTGTGGCCACAACATTGACGCATTTTAATAGTAGAATTAACATGTTAAATTATAGACCAGGTTTCCTACCTCTGTGAACCCTGTGAATTTTCATGAACCTGTTGTTTGCGATTATTGAATAAGGATCCCCCCCCCCCCCAAATTTGAACAGCTTTGCTAATGAATCAGTTTCACTGAAAAGAGAAAAAATAAATAAATATATAGAAAATAAAAAAAAAATAAATGACCATACAAACAAAAAAGCTCCTGAGTGAAAATTCAACAAAATTAAAACTGGAAAATGGGAAATGAAGTGTTCTTCTACTCTGGCCAAAAAAAAAATTACATTTATTAAATATGTTGAAATACATAAACTGAATACACATTTCTATAGGTGGCATTTCAAAAATGATCTGTTAGTATTAAAGGTTTATAAAGCACTGAAAATGTAAATTAATCTCAAATTCAGGAATTTAATTGAATTTAAAAAGGCATTTTTAATTTAATTCTGAATGAAAGTCAATCCTGATCACTATAGCTTAAACTGCTTTTATTGTTGTTATATCTAAAATAAAATAAAATAAAATAAAATAAAATAAAATAAAATAAAATAAAATAAAATAAAATAAAATAAGCCCATTCCAGTGTCTTCAGCTTTTTATTTTATTTTATTTATTTATTTTAGATATAACAACAATAAAAGCAGTTCAAGCTATAGTGAAATCAATTTTTGAAATGCCACCTTTAGAAATGTGTATTCAGTTTATGTACTTCAACACAGAACAAGTGATCTGGAAAATGTACGGAGTTACAGAAAATACTTAAAAAATTTTACTCAACTTACAAAAGCTGCATTATTTTAAGAACTACTTAAATGTTTAAAACATTTTAATGTTAGGCACTGGATAAAGTTTTGAAACGCATAAAATGCACAGCATAAGTCTCCCTACTCATTGGATTAGTCAAGCTACCTTTGACCTATGGTGATCTTTATGGTAATTACAGACTAATTGAGGAAACACGTGTCTAAGGCTTCCTGTGACCCCTATTAACATAAGGTTGACTAAAGGCATTGCCTGCCATTTTGGTTCAATAAACCAGACAGTCCAACAGTTATTCTTGAAGAGTTACCAGTTCTAGTAGAGTCAAGCTCTTTTGCACGTATTGTGCTTAACATAAATGGTATTATAAAAAGTTTTGAAACTGAACAAGCATGTGCTTACCCCTTTACCCATGAGGCCATTGTTCTGTGGAAGGCCAATAAACTGGAAGGCAGCCTCTTGTATGAAGTAGGGGTTGAGTATCCGTATCTCTGAGGGTTGTCGGGGCACAAAGTGCGCTACAGACTTCCAGAAGCCCTCTGTTCCTTGCTAAAGGAAAAAAGAGAGAGAGAGAGAGGCATTATGATATGGACAAATGACTCTGCACATCCAAGTTTGCATCATGAAAAATGCATGGAATGTGTTTATATCATCTTACAGCAGATGTGAAGAAATCATCTCTTCCATAATCATGAGTTCAGACCCAATACCTATAATGTGCCATCACTGCATACTGATGGCGGTAGTGTAGACGGCTTTCATTAAAAGTGAAGCAGGGCATCCAGGTCGGACAAGCCCAAAGGAAGTGGACAAATGAAATCCTGACCTACAAGAGCGTTCCAGGAACAGTGGCCCCCAGCTTCTCCCATAACAATTACTCAGGAGACCTACAGAGTGCCATAGCTCAGCAATTATTCAATCTGCGACCTGGCACTGAGATCATCAGGTATTAGCGTCCCGACTAGACGAGCTCTGCGAAGCTACGGCAGCACTGCTGGCAAACAGCCAGCCGGGTCATCGGACTTAATGGGAGTCACCTGTTCAAATAAGCAGACTGTGCCTTTGATATAACCCAACAATAGGAGCAGCTATTGAGCCCGGCGAACAGCTTTGAAGCAGTTTTGGAGGGCCCCGCGCCCACAACAAGCCATGGCAAGAAAACATCATCTCTTCTGTCAACAGTAGGGTTTTGCTGAACAGAAGCAGAAATTCTGTGGAATGCTGCAACCACAAGCAGGTGTAAACAGGGAAAAACTTGACAACAACAATAAAAATCACAGATTATGGCGCATATCTACCAAACCACAGAGACACCATATCCAGCATAGCGTGAAGTATACACTGGATATATCTTGCCAAACTGAAGTATGCCTCTTTCCAGAGCGTAACAGGATCTAAAACAGAGAGCGAGTAAACACATGGGAAATGCGCTGGCATCCGACGACAGTAGTGTTTGGTATAGGAGTGATGGGTTGTTTGAAGAAGAAATAAAACAGGAAGTCTCTGATTGATTTTTCTTAAAATCACTTAGCACAAGTGAGGATGTCTCTGTATGCTCTGACATTCCTTCCAATGGACTCGGCGTCTCACAGAGATGGTAAGATCATTTCCTTCTCGAAGGACAGGTTTAATACTGTACAGGACTAGCTCTTATGACTTACATAACCAAGTTGCTATGGAAAAAAAATTAGAACATTCCAGGCTAGACCGTAAATAACGACATTAAGATTAAATCTTTCATCAAAAATGAGTGTCTACAGAAGCTTATGTTCAGCTTACTACAAATCCTTTCAAGCAACACTGAACATTGTATAGATTTGTTTGTCTGTTCATTCGATATTCAGATATTCAATAGATATTAAGCACTAAAAGCTGCCAACACTAATAATCTTGCACAGGCGTTGAGGACTGTGGTGACTTTTATAAGCAGTTATTAAATACCCCAGGCAAACACTCTTGTGTTCAGTGGGACAATAAAACATGAAATGTTTACTGGACATACAGTGAGTGGTTTGAAGATCTACGGCTAGCCAAGTGAATGACTGCTGCTGTCAATGTTACATTTCAAATAAATCTTCTCCTAAATACATCATCAAGTGTTACAGAAATAAATGCATACAAATAAATATGCTTTCCTTAAAAGAACTAAATACAAGTACAGTTCTTTATATTTCCATACTTACATATACCTGTACAGTTGGAAACAGTACTGGAAAATGTCAGTTGAAAACACAAAGAACACAGTAAGATATCAAAGCATCTGAACAAGCCCAACCCAAGAGTTAGTCTGGTGACAAACTAGTTAAACAGGTTAAATAGAAAATAGTAGAATGTAATAAAGTGAATGATCTAAGACTATGAACATTTCTATAAAACAGGTATATCAGTCCTGTAGCTCAAACAGTAGAGCACTGCACAACCATTCAAACGTTTGGGAAACGCATTTATTCTTTAAGACATCAATACTTTTACTTAGCAAGGATGCATTAAATTGGTTAGTGACAGTATTTATAATTTTATCAAAGATTTTTATGCACGTTTCTGGGGAAAGATTATGTTTTTTAAGCTATCCACCAGGTCATACTTCCAACAGAAAAAAAAAAAGACTGTAAAATGTAAGAAATTATTTAGCATTATCTTGGAATGTATGTTTTTCTAGATTTGCTGTTTTCAGAACACTGCACCAGCCTGATTCTGGTTTGCATTACAATACCACCAATGTAAGACAAGGTCATTCTAAACATAGCTCTATTGTTGACATCTTCTACATTGGTTCCGCCTGGCTTTACTCCAGACCTCTCATCGGCATTCCAGGGAATCACAGCCAGGAGTGCCGAGAAAGAAAAAGTGAGTGAGAGATACCCTGACTGATCACCTCTCCAAGCCCTCAAAACCACAAGTCGTCTGCAGTGCAAGAACTTTAACAATCGCCACACTTTTGTCAAACAGGACGGCCCCTGAAACTGATCCATCTAATAAAGCAGCAGGTGAGAGAGGCCTCTCAATTCCCGAATGCAGCTCCAGCACGCCCTTAACAAGCTTCCAGCATGGCTGCCGAGTGTTAAATCACTCCATAAAAATCACAGGCCACATCGCCGGCCTCTCTTTCCATCAGCCGCTGGAAACGAGAGGTCAGGGTGAACGTTCAGCGGTGGCTGGGAAAACCTGCTTCTGACTGCAGATGTGTGGTGGGAAGAATCTTCCCAGGAACACCTGGAGAGAGTTTTTCTTTATTAACAAAAAATAAAAAAGAAAGAAATGATACTAGCACTGACAAACCAGGAAAAAAAGCCTGAACTAAAGAACTTTTAGAATAAAAAAAAAAGCAGCCGTCATGATCATGATCATTTCTTCTATTGTTACATACATCTAAACAAAACAGAAAAAAAGAAACAAAAGTGTGGATGGAGGCAGGCAGATCTATATGCAAGCTTGCAGTTGATTTTTGACTAAATTACTGAGAAGTCTGGGATACATCACCAGAAAGAAGTCGGTCATTTCACCAGAAGAATAACAATTACAAGGTAAAAACTTGAACATATAAAAAAGGAAACATGTATTAACGAAATGTTCACAATGAGATCAATAACAATGAAGTAAACAATGAAATTGACCACATTTTCATCTTAAAAATGTGAATATTGTCATTGGTTTCTAAAAAGCCATGGAAGTTTTAAAGTTTATGAGTAATCTTTTAAGGTTTATGAGATTTTAACATTTTTCCTGATTGAACAGAAACTTGGAAAATACACTGAATTTACATTTACATTTAAACACAAAATTACATTTAGTGCTTGACAAATTTGCATTTAAGAGGTCAAGTTTCAGGGAGGAGTATGAAATAGTTGATGTTATTTGCAGTGAAGTGTGAAACGCAGTGTGAAAGGTATTTGATTTGTTCTCCTTTGACATCGGTATAAACACTTCTGATTTCTTCCATATGTTAGGCAAACGTATGGCTTAGATAGCAAGAAAAGGCAACAAATATAAAAGCCAAACTTAATCATAAAGAACCTGCAAGGCAAAAAGTTCATGCACAATGAGAGGATAAAACTGGCACTCTTCAGGGCTCTGCTGAGTAGAAGGTAGGTGCTTTTTTATTATTTTTTGTTTTAAAATTTATCTTTATTTTTAAAGAGAATATTATATATATATATATATATATATATATATATATATATATATATATAAAAATATACTTTTAGTACTTGAATAAAATAACTTTTTTGGTAACTGAAATAATACTAAAAATACAGTATTATATGAAAACCTCAAACTTAAAAATTATAAATCTTTCTTTGTCAACTAACTGAAATAATTTTACATTGAAGTTTTAGTTAATAATAAAAACATTTAAATGGAAAGTATCTTGATTAGGTTGAGGTACACAATCTAGAAATTCAATTTCTTCTTATTTTTTTTTAAATCAGCAAAACTGTCAAAGTGAAAGATGCCATGCAGAATAGCGTTCCATACACTTAAACATATTCATATTACTTTGATCAGGTTCATACCTGACATGGCCAGATTCGATGAGAAACTTCTGAACCAGGAGTTTCTTTCAAAAACAATGTGCAAGGAAATCTTATCTGGTCACAGAGGGGCAACAGGTTGTCACTGGACCATTCTACAGGTGCTCACGAGGAGGAAAAAAAACAAAAAAAAACAAGGGCTTCTTTCTATTATGTAAAAAATGTAGCTGTTCTCCTCAAAATAATCACAATCTTTTCTCTACGTCTCTCAAGATACTGCACGCACGTTTCAAGCAAAGGAAAACACAGGCTATTTTGAAAAAGTTTCCTGTTTATCTTTAGGTTTATATTTAAAAGGTCAATAAACTTGGGAGGTACACTGTTAAAGTGAAATGATCTGTTTTTATGGTGTGTGCTCTAGCCGACAGAGCTGCAATCAAAGCCTGTCTTCTAGAGGCTCAGGCACGCTGTAGGACAGATGTTGTTTCTGCTGCTCTAGTTGCCATGCTCTGAATGCCTATAAACATATCAGGCCAGATGACAAATTTGCAACTGTAGCTAGGCTGTGACATATCAACATGCAAATTTATACCACCACAGTCAGTGCCGAAGCCTGATAAGAAGTGTAAACCTGCACTGGCAAAGCATTTCACCCCAGGCTCTGTATGATTCATATGAACTTCAGTTTGTATATAAAGCACTGAAGGTTTATGAGCGCCCTAGAAGAAATGTGCACATTTCGTAAAGCACTCATCCAGAGCAGGTCAGGTTCATGAAATATAAATCCTGTTGCTCTTGACCGAGTCAGGAATCCAAACTCAATAGGATACTCAGATGACTCTCCTTTTGTTAGCAGGAATCTGAGCTATTTGCTCAATTTTGTTGTCATTTTGTATTAGTTCAGAATATTCTTTGCCTTGAGAAGCATGGGTTTCTCCCTTCTATATTAACTTCGTTCATCCCATGTAAGAGATCTGCATCTTCACATTTCATAAAGCAGCAAACAGGACAATAGGGTCAATAGACATCACTCAGACTTTTAGGAAAATTATGTTAGTAGAAGGCAACCAAAAAGCAAATATAGGGTGTTTAAGGGGAAAAGTGTCAGTCTAAATTTTGCCAAAGCTTTGAGCATAGGGAAATAAGATCCAAACTTCACTGCTTATCAGACTGTCTAACTGATATGCAAACTGAACAATCAAATTTTATTTTATTTTATCATGATGTACCATTTATGATTGGGTTTGTCTCAAATATGCTCAAAAATAGCACAATAAAACAAATATTGATAATGTCAGATACCTTTGATAGACTAAGTTACAATCAATCAAATTACAAATTATTCAGACAACTCTTATTATGACAATATTTACACAACTATCAATACTTTGCTGACCAATTACCAAGCAATGCTTAATTTTGTTCAGTCTGTAGTGTAAAAAGGTCACATTAGCAATTAAAGAAAAAAAGTCAATGTGTCTGAATAATTTTTGGTTCCAAATTTATCAGTTTTACTGGTAGTCCACTGTATAAAGATTTATTGGGTATAATATGTCACAGTTTGCTTAAGATACACACAAGTGGCTTTTAGGCTGCTTTATAGGATGAAAGCCTGGCTGTTGGCATGTTCAGAGGCAAACATCCACATGTCCCCTTGTCAACCCTTGGCTTGCTGCCCCATTGGGTCAAAGGGAGAGACGACACCTGCATCAAACTCTAAAAACAGACAGGTTTCTACAGAAACACCACTACAAAGGGCTTGAAAACACTGACTCTCAATCAAGCTACAAAGAGATCTAAAGTGCTGACTCTCAATAATCAAAAGTCAGAAAAGAAAACTGACAAATAATGAAACGTTTCACAAAACCTGTTTCAGGCTTCAAAAAGAAAGTATTATTTCTCTGATTATTCATCATTATTCCCCTGATAATCTTCCCCTCTAGTGGGCTGTCAAATAAATGAATGAATCATTTAGAGAAGTTTTGTGAACTGGATCGACTGATTCATCGCAAAGAATGACTCATTCATGAATCAGTCACTGCTATTTGTCTAATGAATGCCAGGAAAGGCGAATGCCAACATTTTCAGGTAATAGCAACCTGAAATGGCTTCAGAAGACTTGGAATATAGTAAACAAATACTACTATTAGTATAAGTATTCAGTATTAGTGATACTGCGGTGTTGCTCTTCGCTATGTTTTGGTCCTCTTTTATTTCATTATTGAACAGATCGACTGTTTTTGAATTCCTCAGGATGAGTAAATAACAAACAGAATTTTTGGGTGAACTACACCTTTAAGATGTCACAAATGTGCCATGAGTCACCTTTCCTGAAGTTTTCCAAGTAAACAAAGGCACGCTCTCCACAGGCATCCATAGAGATAAAGTCATGCACACAACAGTGTGTACTCCAGTTGTTGCATTTTTGAATACAAATAAAGCTACTACAGACTAAACCACAAAATTATAACAAATACAAAAGCCAATGCTGTGCAACACGCTAACACATGGAAAGTACCTTCAATAAATGCCAACAGCAGGAGCCTGAAGGAGTGTCTGATAAGTGACACACTCTTACCATGTAAGGCTGAAATAATAAGGGATTAAGACATATGGGAGAAGGAAGTGATGGGTAAATACATTCAGACAGAAGCCAGAGGATTACCTAGTCAATGGTATTCTGAATGAAAATAATTATCGTGGGAGCCACATGCTCCTGAGCGACCTCCAGGACTCGTTAATTCAGTATGCTCTTATCGCACATGACTGCTGGCCCATTGCCTATTTTCAAATAAGGCTCCTTCATATGTTTTAACATTAGTGACCTCTGAGGCATTTACCCATTTTGAATGACTAAAATAGGTGAAATCGCGTGACATGTTTCTGAAGAAGCCAGTTTTTTTACCAATCTGAGTTGTGTTGAGTGGTTAGTGTGGAAGGAATGTTCCAGAACATCAAATTAATATAAAATTGCAGAGAATAAGCTCTGTGACTAACAAAAGCTTCTTGCACATTTAATTCATCATTATCTTCACAAATGAGCACAACTTGAAAACAACTGCCAGAAGTGAAAGGCTAACTATAGGCTGTGCATCTTTTATGCAATATCCATTTTTACATTGTGTTTGGACATTAATGTGGGTAGGCAGTGTGTAAAAACAACCTACAGTGATTAAAATGCACCATATCCCTATCAAACCAGTGTCTTTAGGCATGAGCTTTTGATTCTCAAAGCAGTGTGATGTCACATTTAGGCCCCGGCCACGACCGCTGACTGACAGTCCTGCATAGCCATAGTTTCCGCCCCTTAGTGAGTTGTCTTCGCCCTCTTCTGAAGACAGGGAGGGAATATGCAGCTCATTTGCATGAGCAAATTGTGTTACACACCAAAACGGCTTTTTTTAGACATGCCACAAAAATGACACTTTCCATATGTTGTAATAAGTGATCTGTGGCATATTTTGAGATTAAATTTCACAGGCACATTTTGGGGACACTCAAGACCAATACTGTGATTATATAACAATATTATGATGCATTTTGTGTCATATACATATGTCAAGCACAAAAATACCTTGCGCTTGTGTTATAGGTAGGGTAGGCGATTTCAGAAAGGCTAGCAATAGCAAGCTAGCTTTAAAAGCAAGATCCCCACCCTCTCTGCATAATCACTTCACAAAGCTGCACCTCCTCTAACTCTAGGCTAACCTGCGACACAATTAATGGCGATGGTGGAGGATTGAATGCGACCCTGTCAGATTACCTCATGTCTCATTCACCGGTGAGAAAACATTACAGTACAAAGTACATAATATTACAATAATAGCGCCATGCGCAGAGGTATGCATATTTGACAGGCAGGCAGAAGAGCCTATCGTAACATTGAGACTGAACATTTTATGGTCCTACGCCTTCCACAAATTATATAAATACATATAAATAAATTTAGACCACTTGACTTAGTGATTGCTATTGGGATGTAAAGAGAGTATCAACCAGCATAACAAAAAATATTTCTAAAGTGTTGGTTTACAAAAATAATCCATGCAGCACTCTATAAGACCAATGAACATGAATTGAGAAAATAGTGACACTTTTTATATTATGTCATCTACTGTTAAAGATCAAAAGATCAATTGCATGTTAATCCAAAAAAAAAAAAAAAAACCTTCAAAACCTTTCATCAAAATGTAATCATTTGAATGACATTTGGCTGCTTTCCAATAGTGTATTTGTGAAGAGCACTCAAGTCTCATGGCAGGATATTCAGGTGAACCCCAGCACGGCTCTTCAACGCTGGGAACGCATCCGTCTACTGTTCTGTCAATACAAACTGAAAAGGCTGGCGTTCCTTCCACCCATGAGCATCCACAGCATACAAAAGAGCAGCTGAGAGAAAAATACTTCAAAGCGGCAAGCAGCCACTGTTCAAAGTTACATCAGTGTGACTGTTTGAGATGAAGAGAGTGAGGAGTCAGTGCTAGTTGAGGATTACACTGACGTCTAAAGCTACGTGCCTTTCTAAAGCCAACTGCCCACACAGTCGCACATGCTTTTATGTGTTCATCTCCAAATGAAAGATGTCACCACACAATGGATCTCAAATCACTGTCACTGCTTGCAAAAACAAAGCGTTTTCCATTTCGCCACCAGGTTTCTCCCATTAAAGGGAAGCATTTGTATTTTGGCAAAGCAGCAGCAACTTTCCCGCAAGTCACTCAACAGGAGTTTCACTGCATCAATGATATTTTCGAAGATATGTCGTAAGATCTAAATAAGACTTGGCAGCGGACTGTAGGGAATGTATTTGTTTTCAAACATGAGATGAACTGTATACTGTTGTTAGGGACACAGTGTTTGATAAGATTATGTGTGATTAAGCATGGCGACGAATGCCTGTTATTGTTTAGAGATTACTCAAATTACTCAAAGAAACATCTGTGGTACGTATAGAGTGCGCAAACTAGATAAACGCTTAGTCAGATTTTCATCGGGCCCTAAAATACCATCCCTTTGACTTGCCAGTTAAAAATAAACAAAACCAAAGTTAAACTGTTTGAGAAGGGAGCGAGGGAATGCGAGGGGCTCTCGAAGCCTGACGTTGATCAAGCGAGAAGAATAGAAGTCAGTCGTTTTTCATCCGTAAGAATTCACAATAGTGATAGGCTTCATTTGTCAAGTGACAATCGGTTAAAAGCCACTTTAAACATGATACTCTTACAACTTAATACATACACGGGAGGTCACGTAGACTAGCCAGATATAAACATCTTTTACAGCTGTGGCTGTCTGCCGGAGGAAGAAAAACAATCAGGAACTGCATTTTTACATTTTCTAAAGAAAATCGAAGTGCTGCTTGTCTGAACAAAAATCATTGCCAGGGTTTTTTAATGTGGTTACTAAGGTGCTCTTAGTGGTTTATGTGAATTGCTATGTGGTCACTAAGGTATTCTGGGTGGTCTCTGTGATATTCAGTTTCTAGATATGGCTTGGATCCCTCCTTCATCGTAAAACTAAACGTTTTTTTTGTTTTTGCCTTTTTTATTGTCCATCAGGAAAAAAAGGTAGTGTGATTTGCTCTTTCTATACAATAAGCCACATGGTTTTGGAAGTATCATAAGCCATATACAGAGATTCCAGAAAAAAAATCTGGAAAAATTCTGAATATTCATGATTAATCACAAAGTGAAGTACTGACAACAATTTTACTCACACGCAATGTTCTAGAAACAAAAAGCACAGTGTCAATGTAGCTTTTCAATTCTGTAGTGAGCAGTGATTTAAGAAAAACGCAGAAACATATCTAATACATCATGTAAAAAGTAAATGGTGTTATCCTGAAAGCAAGAGAAAGTTGTTCAACACACATTAGTTCAATTGCTATGAAAATCTTTGAGCGATTGGTGCTTAGGCATCTCATTTCTAAGATCTGTCTGGATTCTCACCAATTCGCCTATAAGGGTAATAGGTCGGTTGATGATGCTGTGGCTTTGTGCCTCCATTCAATTTTGCAACATCTTGAAGCCCCCAACACTTATGTCAGTGCCTTTTTTGTGGATTATAATGCATTTAATGCAATTAGTTAAAGTTAAGTTAAAGCAATTGGGGATTCAACAATCCCTTGCTCTTTGAATATTGGATTTTTTGCAGAACAGAACACAAGTAGTTAAAATTAACAAATGTATTCTCAAGTCCTAAGACAATTTGTGTGGGGGCACCACAAGGATGTGTACTGTCACCATTACTGTACTCTGTGTACACTAATGATTGTGTTTCACATTGTTAATCAGTGCAATTTAAGTTTGCGGATGATACTACATTTATTGGTTTAATAACAGATAATAACGAAGAAGGGAGGTTTCTACACTATTTGAATGGATTTGTACTCATAATCTGAAGTTGAATATATTAAAAACAAAGGAAATGGTGTTTGATTTTCGGAGGACAAATGTTGTTTTGCAATTGACTATAAATGGTCATGACGTTAAAAACATTCAATGTTTTAAGTTTCTCGGGACTACCATCTCTGCAATGTTAAAGAGGGGCGACAACCTAAGAGGTATTACAGTTTTTGCCCATTGCTTACACACTAAAACCGAATGCTTAGACCAAAGTCTCAATACATAAACTTCTTGTAGCATACCTTAAACACAGTGTAACCATAGCTTAAACACATTGTCAACTTTGCACTTTGTTTACAATTCTGTAACACACTTATTGCGAAACACTACACACGTTTTCTTACATTTGACACTTTGTTCAAAAACAAAATCACCTGTTATCATTGGGAAAATACTGTGTTCAAAAAGCAAAACTTATCTGGCAATTGTAGGCACTTAAATACACACCTGAAAACACTTGCACAGAAAACAGAACACTAATTGGTCTGAGCATTAGCACTACAAATAGGCCTCAGGTAAGCCATTTTGAGAACTTTGCAAGAGGCATGCGGAGACATTGAGGTGGGATCCATCCAAGGGTGATATTTTCACAAGGCGATATTTTCCCTGATGCCTAGCCCGCGAGGACATTGCCTGTGATGTTGACGAGAACTTGTGGCCAGACCCAAACAGAAGGCGGGATCCATAAGCCTCCCCATCACCCCATTTTTTTTTTACTTTTGTATTGTTGCTAAATTTACTTTATTTCTGTAAGAATGTTTGTTTATTGTAAAAACTATTGTTTGATTGCTGCTGAATTTCTACTTTTGAGTTTTACAGAAGACTGAGTTTGAGCAAATGACAATTAAAATAGAAACACAAAGACTGCAGTGTTTTATATAAAGCCCATCAGTGTGTTGCTGGTGATATGAAAGAGTAATTCAAATGGTGCTTGTGTGTATGGTTTTGTTGCAAGAATTTCATTTTTAGAAAGGAGTGTTACGTTTTGATTGCAATGTTTCATTTTGGCATAGATGTGAGTTGGTAATCTCCAAGTGCTATGTCTGATTGGCTTGTGTGTAGAGTTTTGACATAATGAGCCAAATTCTGCAAAAAGTGTGTAAGCAATAGGCAAAAACTGTAATAAAAAAATCCCATCAAAGACTTTTCTTTTTAAGACAGCTTAATGTTCAACTTTTATAGAGCTGTCATTGAAAGTGTGTTGTCTTTGTCACAGTGTGGTTTGGTAAGTCCACAGTTCAGCAGAGAAAGCAGGTTCGTAGTATTATTCGGGTATATCTTCGCACTATTGATGAGATTTATCAATCATGTTTGCAGAAAAAAGGTTTAACAATCATGAAGGATCCCTTACGTCCATCTAAACCCCTTTTTACGCTTCTTCCTTCAGGTAGGTGTCTTAGAGCAATTAAAACTACACGTTTTCTGAACATTACTTATTGTAGAATTATTCATGCTCTTAATTTCTCTGGTATTTTTGCATCTACATTTCACTCCTTATAATTGATAGGACATATGTACAGTTGGATTTATATACGTGTATGTTTTTATGCATGTCTCTTAATGTATATGAGCTCACTAAGCAAATTCCAGACAACTAGGGTGTTAAATATAAATACATATATATATATATGTCTGCTAGACAATGCTAATTTTGCGATCATGTAAACGTATACGTGCCGTTGTTACGGGATTTTGAAGAGTATGCGTGTGTGGGAGACGTCATGGAAAGAGGTGTGGAAAAAAGCTCTCTTTAAGAGACGCGTACAAACCGCATATATACAGTGTTGGGAAGGTTACTTTGCAAATGTATAAGGTTACAGATTACAAGTTACCCTGTTTGAAATGTAATAAGTAGTCTATTTCAATTACTGGTTACATTTGATTACTTTTTGATTACTTTTCTACATTTTTCTATATGTAAACCAGGCAGGGTTAACCTTACAGTAGAACTCAACACTCATTGCTGTCAGATTTTCAAAACATGTCATCATTTAAATTAAGATTATAATAATTTAATTTAAAGCACATCCACCACAAAATCAGACTTAAACATCTCTTTTTACTTTGAGATCGTTCTGAGGTTAAATTCAGATTTAAAATCATTACAAGAAATAATTGAATAACTATGATACTGTTTTTGAAATCAAATCTTTGCAGAAAACAATGCCTTGGAAAAAAAAGTTACTCTTAAAAAAATAAAGCATATAAATAGATCTTAATAGGAAATAAAAGAGTTATAAAATAAGCATGTGTTCTATGCTGTGCCTTAAACGCCTGAAACATTGGTGTCTCATATTTTACAGCAGAAACTGTACTTAGTGAAAAAGACTGTATGTATGTGTGTGTGTTTACCTACTTAGGGACAAATTTGTACTCAAAAGTGAGCTAAACCTGATAAAATCTCCCTTTGGGAGTGTCCTCATTCGTAAAACTGGTTTAAAAATAAAGTTTTTTTTTTCAAATTGTAAAAATGCAGAGGGCTAAGTTTAGGTGTAGGGCAATAGAAAATACAGTTTGTACAAAAAAAAATTATGAAATGGAATGTCCCCATTTAGATAAGTAAATGTGTGTGTGTGTGTGTGTGTGTGTGTGTGCGCACGCGCATGTGTGAAACAATTCTGATGTAACCCTCTTTGTAATCGCTACCATTATGTGTAATTTAATTACACATTTTTTTCTCAGTAACTGTTTATATAAATGTTTATATAAATGTAACTGATTACAGTTACATTTATTTTGTAATCAAATTACGTAATTCCGTTACATGTAACTAGTTACTCCACAACACTGCATATATACAGTATGTGGGTTAAGAATATATGTAACTAACACTGTGCACTTAGTGTAGCACATTTTCCTGGTGTGAATGTAAACGCAAACAGTGTGGGTTACATACCAAAAATTAATATGACCAATAGTAAGAGTCAAGCTTATCTTTTTTTATTAGCAAGTAGCCATGTCAAGTATCTGGAATATCCCTCCATTAAATTGGATTTCTAAACATTGCCCATTTACAACCATTTTTACAACCAAGAACCTACCCATTAGATGAGCATTCAATGTTCCTCTTTCTGATACAAAAAAGCTATTTTGTTACCTAATACTGTGGTTTCCATCAGTCATCATCCTCTTTCTAACATTATGGCAGACACATTGGAGCTTTCTTGACCCCTCATTTGGTGAAGGAAATTCTTCCTTCCATGAGATCAAAGGCAATGTATCAGAAGCCAGAGGGCAGATCAATTATCTGAGCACTTTCCACTGTCCAGCTTGTTACGATCAGATGTTCAGACAAAACTGGCTCTTTTCAGGGGCCAGAGGGGAGGGGGGTAATCAAATAGCTCTCTATTTTTCTTCCTCTGCTGAGTCTCTTGCACATTGACAAATGTCACCCTGTAAAAAAATCCAGCACTGGTCCCCTGAAAGCCCAGCAGCTGTGCTGGCTGGGAACTCCTGAGGCATGTTGCCGCCAGATTCCCACTTGACAACGGGGGGAAACAAGCAGGTGTGCAGCTGAGGAAGACAAGTATATTCGAAAAGGAAGATTATGGGAGAAGCCACACACGCTGACCAAACGCCTTGATCACAATTACATGACATACGACTGAAAAAAAAAAAAAAGAAACGTCCTTGAGTAGCCGAGCCAGCCGACTTCAGAGGAGAAAAGAGTGCTTATGCTTGCTCTTTATGTGATAAGAAATGGGATGGAGGCAGAGTCATTAAAACTGTGTGAGATAAGAGAGAGCCTATTCAGACGGGCCGACCCTTCTGATTAAGAGGCTAATTCACTAGATGTCAGTCAAACCTGGAAGGAGAATATTTTACCACTCACTAAAAATGAGACAAAGTCCTTGAACAATAAAAGCCTTTTCTTCAATAACTATTCCTAATCAAAATCCTTTAACCATAAAAATTCCAATGCAATACATTTTGTTAGAGGGCAATATTAACACTACTCTAAATTCATGAATGATTAAAAAAAAAAAAAGTTCTGAAAATTTGGCACAGGAGTGCCAAACTGTATACTACATGTTCTGAACTGGAAACATGCCTATAAAATAACATTCTGCTTCAAACCTAATTGAATAAGCAGAATAAATATCAACAGATTTTAATGAGAGAAATAAGACAGTATGGTCATATACTTACCAGTTTCTCTTTGAAGACCATCTGTCTCAACCATTTAAAGTCAAGAGGTTTGAAAGCAGAGAAGACAAAGAGGGAATCTTTCTCATAGCGCTCTGGCTTCTGGATGGCCCCTTCAGGATAGGTTATCCTTAGGGTGGTCTTAGTACCTACATCTCTGGTGTAACCACTCACTGGGGCCTCGTTGAGTCTAAAGAATAAATAGACTGAAAATCAGTGCAAATCAGCTGCATTTGTCTTTAAAATTCTTTTCTTTGTTCAGGTTATTGATTTGGTCATTACAAAAGCAGAACAAGGTGACGTTGTGGACACTCACCTTATCACAATGTCATATTCATCGATGCGGGATCCTAAAGACTTGTTGCTTAGGATACCACCATTACCTACTATTATACATCTTTTACAACTCAAACTGCAAATAGAATATATGAGAAGACAGGTGGTATTACTTACAAAAAAAATAAAATAAATAAAAATGCATACATTTTTACAACCATATTCAACTTATTAGGATTAACCTGATATTGCCAATACTAAACAGTCAGGTCAGGTAAAAAATGTATTACATTTATTTCTTAATATAAATTTATTTCTGATTTGTCACATTATCCCTGTTGAAATATGAAACAAAATTATTGTTAGGACATGGCATTAAGTAAATGCAAAAACAAATTGGGACATACATGGTTAGATTGCCATTTCAATAAACGCTGTTCTTGTAAACTTTCTATTAAATAAAAGAATCCTAAAAAAACATCAGGTTGAAAAAATATGAAGCAGCGAAACGGTTCTCAATATTTTAAATATTAAGAAATGCTTCTTGAGAACCAAATCAGAATATTAGAATGATGTCTGAAAGATTATGTGACACGGACACTGGAGTAATGAATGCTGAAAATTCAGCTTTGCCATTGCAGCGATAAATGACATTAACATATACTGATATGCTGTGGAAATCAGTTGTCTCACACTGCAATAATATTTCATATTACTGCTGTTTCAGTGTGTCTGATCAAATAAATGTCGCCTTGATGAGCGTAAGAAACTAAATAAATACTTAAAAATAAAATAAAAATAACTAACAACACCAAACTTATGTATGATAGTGTATATAAAAATGAGCAGACCACAGAATAGACAGCTTTTATGGCATCACAGCTGGAAGCTAAAATTCATTTTAGGCAAATTAATTAGTAGTGAAGCATTTCAAAAGTCTTACCTATCTAAATCTGGACCCAGTCCATAAGTCTTTGTGGCAGTTAATATAACATCTATGATTCTTTCTGTAGAGGGAAACAACAATAAAGAACAAAGGGATAAAACAATGGTTATGGCTCTGATCTGATTCAAATGATTTTCTCCATCAATCATCTACACTCCTGGTGGTCTGATGCAGGAGCGTGATTGTGTTATTCACTCCTGGAAGTTGTATTAGCAACTGAAAATAGGTTACTGACACTTTGAAAAAAACAGTCTGTAAAAGTGGAATGTCATTTGCAAACAAGTAAAATTCCTGTGCCAAAGACTTCAATTAATGCTCTCCAACGCTCTCAAATTCACAGAGCTGTTTGGTCATAGTGATCATTCCTCCCATACCCTTGTACACATTCATGGCTTCCACACAGTATGTCACCTGATATCAGTGAAGACACCGGATTTCCTAGTAAGGGTGCTTAAGCATGACCCATTGGATTGCTTAAAAGCATCAGTATGCACACTATAAATGTCCAAAGGCAGGCAACCAGTTTGCAAACGAGCTAATTCAAATGAGGACAAATGTGTACAGCCTTCCCCATTTTCCCATCATACCTTTTTGACTGTAACAATATTTCAATGAACAAAAGTCAAGAAGGCATAACACGGAGGGAAACACTTTGGGAGGTCTGCTAGGCACTTTGCAGTATGTGTGAGGCGCCAAATCTACATCTGTACATAATTCTTTCTTTTTTTCCTCATCCGGTGGTTTGAAAGCATCTACCCTAATGACTACCATTACTGTTTCTGACAACAAAGAGCTCACATGTGAGATTATCTTTTTTATTGGCATAGACGCTATGTTATTGAGAGGCAAACATAATAGGATGTACCAACGTAGTCCTGTGGTTTGAAGCGAATGGTTGTGATTTCAACAATACCGCATGTGAGAACTTTCTGTAAATTGATTTGCCCTCCATAAACGCAACAGTTGGTGTAACGCAAAAGATAACGTAAGAGCTTGAAATCTGTATTGACCCTAAACTGTAACCTTAATGATTAAAAAGCATTAGGGAGTAGCCGTCATTGTTTGGACAAAGCGCTGACGGCTCACATCAAGCATCACCACAGACTGCATAAACAGTGGCGGGACCACACTGGAATAAGAAACGAAAATAATATATGTATCTCACGGTTTTGCAAAGAAATGGGAAGAGCAATAGGTTCAAATTGTTTTAAGATAAACGGCATAAACATTTCAGCCAAGTATCACTCTTGGCAGTTTAAACAAACGAGCCCCTCATCTTTAACATACACTGTTTTGGAATAGGGAGAAAATCACAGTCTGAAATAAAGCTATATCCAGGCTATATCACGGAACCATATGGAGTGTGACTTCTGAGTTCGAGTCACGTAATGACATTTCTTTCATGTAATGTTTGTCAAAAAGCTTTTTTTTTGTTTAAAAACCAATCAAACACGGTAATAAACTATTTTAACAATTCATTGCGAGTATTAGTGGAGCTTCACCAAAGTAGCTGAGAGTGACACTTCATCCTGAGTCACTGGAGACATTTAAGGGGCTACTTAATACTGTAAGGCACTTAAAAGGCCAAACTTACAGTCAAAACAGCCCTAATGGTTTATTCTCCTTTGAGGCATTTAGTTCTCCTGCCTGTAAAGGTTGTCGGGATTACCCTACAGTCCACGCAACCATCTGCAATGCTTTGACTAAATGTTTTCCACTGAGGACGACGTAATCAAGAGCAGAAATCACAAAGTTGTAGGTGGCCACAGGGATCGCTTATATTGGAATTGGTAGTGCAGAAATAAGACATCTATTTTTATGCCTTTCTGGCCCATAACTTGAGAACCTTTGTCAAGCTCTATTCAAGAACCACACGTATCAACCTTTCCAAATGAATAAAGTTAAAAGTGAAGTCACGCTAGGCTCACGAACCATGCAGCAAACAAAAACCAGGTGTAATGTAAACATGGGACCTGCTCTTTTGAAAGTCTTCATGTGTGTGGACACGGCAGCCCTTAACTGAACACAAAGGTTACATTCAAGGTACCCTTATGTGCCCGCTGCCCTCAAGTACTGGAACATTTTACAATGTGCTGAAATCTAAGATGTAATCATCTTTTCAGATGGAGGGAAAAAAAGGCTTCAAACAGACAACGGTGGATTACATTAACAACCAATTGGTTTCAAGAAACCGTTGCCTTATCTACAGGTCTTTTCCAAAGGTTTCATTCTCTTTGATACATTCACAAAGCTCAGTAGAATGAAGTTATTGTTCTCTGTTGAATGGAATAAAACCCCCACATCACTGAAGTACATAAATGTCTGCATACTGTGCAATGCATTTGGCCACGTACACACTACAGAAGTTTGGTATCAATATACTGCAATATCAAAGTCTCTCCTGAATCTGTGTTTCAATAGATAAACTTGGTAAGTTTATCTATTGAACCAGATAACTTGGTAAACTTGCATTCTATGGCAATTAAGAAACATGGATGACAACAATTTATAGCATTTAGAATTTATGATGAGAATACCAGTTGGACCAGTGTATTATTCTCTATCAAAACCAGGGCCCTGAACTAGTTTAAGAAACAAAAACAGAAATGAACCGAAATAATTAGAAACAACAGCAACAAAAAAATGAAATAACTTTTCTAAACTTTTAAAAAGTTTTATCGTTCCATTTGACAGTCAACCAATGGTATATTGAAATGGCGCAGTCAAAACTTTGACCTGACCATGTTTTGCTTAAGTCTTTAATTGCTAATGCAACCTTTTTACACCACAGACTGAACAAAATTAAGCATATATATATAGATTTGATTAACACAGCATTTTTAAACATAATACTTTTTTTTTCAGGAAGCTTTTAGGGTTTGTAATACAAATAGAAAAATGTATAACCAAGAATTTTAAAAAGTCCACTGGTCAAAATTATTAGCCCTCTGATGTTAATAGTCAATAGTGTATCCCTTTTGCTTGATAACAGCCTTTAGTCGTTTGCTGTAGTTCTTAACAAGTTTCAAGCATGTCTCCTGAGGAATGACAGCCCATTCTTCCTTAGCAAATCTCTCAAGCTCCTCCAGATTTGTTGCTCTTCTGGCATAAACTCTGGACTTTAGTGTGCCCCACAGATTTTCTATTGGATTAAAGTCTGGGCTTTGTGCAGGCCAGTCAAGTACACTCACTTTGCTCATTTGGAGGTATTTTTTCACCAGAAGTGAGGTATGCTTTGGGTTGTTATCATGCTGGAAGACAAAATGTCGACCCAAACCAAGTTTTCTTGCAGACCTTCTGAGGTTGTCCTTCAAAATCTTCTTACAGTCTTCCTTTTTCATGTTTCCTTCAACCCTGATGAGATTCCCAGTTCCAAACGCACTGAAATATCCCCACAGCATTATACTCCCACCACCATATTTCACTGTGGGAACGGTGTTCTTGGGGTTGAATGCCTCTCCTTTCTTTCTGCAAACATAGGCAACATCTCTATGGCCAAAAAGCTCTAGTTTTGTCTCATCTGACCAAAGGGCACGTTTCCAGTATGCATCACATTCCCCCAGGTTGTCCTTAGCAAACTTCATTCTAGCTTGGAGGTGTCTCTTCTCAGAAGTGGAGTCTTTCTTGGTCAGCAACCTCACAGTTCATTCCTGTGCAGGGCTCTAGTGACTGTCTTTGTTGAGACATCAATTTCAGACTTGGCTAGGTCATTCACTAGTGTCTTGGCAGTTGTTCTCGGGTCTTTAGAAACCTCTCTCACTAGTTTTCTTTCCAAAGTTTTTGAAATCTTTCACTTCCTGCCTCTGCCTGTCTCCACTGTATTGGTCTCTTTAAACTTCTTGATAATGCATCTCACTGCAGTTCTTGACACTTGAAAACGCTTTGATAAACGTGTGTATCCTTCTCCATCTTTATGAGCATTAACAATCCTTTCTCTCAAGTCCAAACTAATTTCTTTTGTCTTTGCCATGATGACAGTGCATATTATTTTACTAGTTGTTTCACAAGATACAAATCCTCAGCTTAAAGAGCAATTTAAAGGCTTAACTAGGCTCATTAGGTTAATCAGGCAAATTAGGTTAATTTGGCAATCATTGGACAACAATGGTTTGTTCTATAGTTTATCAAACTAATAATTTATTAAGGGGGCTAATAATATTGACCTTAGCAGCTTTTTATTTTTTTATTTTTTTATTATTTTATTCAAGCAACTATAAGAAATCAGACTTTCTCTATAAGTAGAAAAGAATAGGAAATAATGTGAAAACATTCTCTTGCTCTGTTAAACATCACTTGGGAAATATAAAAAAAAAAAATGTCACAGGGGGGCTAATAATTTTGTCTTCAACTGTATATATATATATATATATATATATATATATATATATATATATATATATATATATATATATATTTTATTATTTTTTTTTTTATTATTTATTTATTCATTTATTTATTTATTTATTTTTTTCCAGAAAATTCTGAGAGCAGGACTAAAAAAAAACAAAAAAAAAACATCCCACGTAGTCCACTAAAATACTACAGATTTATTCATAATTATTATTTTTCATTAAATTATTCAGTAAAATAAACAGTTTAAAAAGCATTTGGATAACACTGTTGTTAAAGAGAAAAGATTATGATAACTTAATTTAAAAATTGATACATACCTTGTGTTTTGAATCCAAATGGAGGTAAATAGTTTGTAACTTTTGCAAGCCGCTTAAAGTTTCGGTCCAGAAACATGGAAGCTGGCTTACTAAACCTGCGATAGAATGATAAATATAATATAATGAATACTACCAAGAACAACTAAAATTCAAATCAATAACTGCATTTTTTATTTAGTTAAATTTTATTTTAAATTATATTTGTTCATTCAGCAAATTTTGCACAGTACCAAAAACATCTCCATATCAACATGTCAATTCCATATCAAACGTATAATAATAACATATAGCCAAACAACACATTTACTTCCCGGACATCAGGACGTGGGAAGTCAAAAGGGGCTTTTGTCTGTGAGGTCTCACTTCATCTCTGCTTTGACCTGTGGTTAAAGTTTAAAACAGTGTGGCTGAACCAGCACCAATCAATCACAAACCCAGGCCTCCATTCACCCCTTCTCAAGAAGAGTCAGGGGATACCCTAGCCGGAGGCCATTTCCCAGCACACTCCTCTCTTAAGGCTAGATGTGCAAACGCAACAATGAATGCCTGTGCCTCTGACCCGCAGATCCTCACTGTCATTTCTTATCTACTCCGCCTGCTACCAAAGGGCATTTCTATAACATTTAAAGCAATACAAATGGGAAATCTCCAGGAAGTGGAACACTGAGCAGCTCAAAGGTCCCGGTAGGCAGTGTGAACTTTCAGAAGCAACATTTTTCAAAAAACTAGATGCCTTTCAGGGGTCATTTCATGATTCAATTTAATAAGAACAGAGTAAGTCTCAGACAGCAGATGCATTTTCCACGAACATGCCTATTTTGTGCTTCTGTAAGTGTGGCCACACGATGGATGTCTGTTTTTATGACCCTCCCAACTCAACAGACTCATTACTCATTTACAAACATGAGGATATTGGATCATTTTTCAGTTTTTTTTTTCTTCTTTCTCAGGATTAAGTTAGAAAATTGCAGTAGATTGGTTTGGGGTTGGGAGGGGGGGTGACTAACAAGGAGAGCTTGTCGAGAGGTATAGACGGTTTACAAAAAAAATATATCAGGCCCCCTTAAGAAAACTTAAAAGACTAATCATGGGTCAGTAAAGAGAACACATAGGTCATTTAAAATACAGGTCCTGTTTTTGGGAAAAAAAAAAAAAAGCAGAACCCCTTTCCGAACAATCCATTCCAAAGTACAGACTGGCACAAGTTTACAGCCTTTTTAGCAACGGAGGACATTTGCTTTTAAACCACGCAATTCTATACCAATGTCCGATATGTGGGGAAATTGAGGACAAAGATGATGTCAATTGAAGAAAATGTCAAAGAGCAACGGCAGGAAATAAGTTTAGGAAATGAATGGGATCGCTATTGGCAACTGTTTAACAGACACTGATAAAAGTGTGTCTATTTTATGCACTAACTGCTTAAGGCTAGAGGATGTCCGACAGTGCCAAGAAGAAAGAAAAAAAAAAAAAAACACTGCATCGGATCCTCTCTTTATATCACCTGATAAAAGCAGACAAAGTAAGACCTTGCCAAAACAAACTGATTAATTAACTTGTGGCTTGTGAGGTGCGGACTAACTCACATTATAAATAACTGGGTGAGAGCTTCAGGCCTAAAGACAGACAGGCGTCTGCTTGTCATAAAGGGTCCTGAACAGGAGGCCTGCGCACATTGTGCTCATTTCCTCATGGCTATCTCTCACTGGGGGCTGTATTTTCATAACCGCTCACTCAAGTTCAACCAAGACATTTGATTTAAGAGTCCAATACAAACAATTTTGGGAAAGGAGTGAAGGTGTTGAAAATAAAGTGGATTCCAGGGGTGAACTAACAGAGAGGCACGGATTCAGGTGGTTTCCTACACTTGTAGGGATCCCCAAATAAAACTTAAGTCCTAAAGGAAGAGAGAAGTGATGAACATGCAAAGTGGGCATTAACTAATGCGACCATCCCTATTATATGCGACAAATGATTACTGAGGTAGACAAGCTTCGCACATGAAATTGTCAAATCCATATTTGTCTATTCAATTAAATTATTTACTAATAAAAAGTACTATGTGACACTGTTAAAGTTTTAAATAGATAGTTCACCCAAAAATGAAAATTCTGTCATTAATTAGTCACCCTCAAACCCAAAAAAGGTCTTTGTTTATCTTTGGAACACAAATTCAGATATTTTTGATGAAATCCGAGAGCTTCATGACCCTGTATAAACAGCAACGTAACTGACATGGTCAAGGCTGAGAAAGGTAGTAAGGACATTGTTAAAACACCACGCGCTGTAGTACACTCGTGAACATGCGTCGAAAACTGACATGGAATAGAAGAAATTGTTTAACAGTTGTTATTTTTGTTTTCTTTGTGCACAAAAAGTATTCTTGGATACACATGGATTATTTTAAAAATATCCTTTCTAGCTTTCTAGGCCTTGAGCGTGTCAGTTGCAATGTCGTCTGTACAGGTTCAGAAAGCTCTCAGATTTCATCAAAAACATTTTATTTTGTGTTCTGGAACGACATGAGGGCGAGTAATTAATGACAGAATTTTTTTTTTTTTTTTTTATTAATCTCATGTTAATATCTACATATACTTGTATGTTTTTATAAATGTTTTATGAATTAACATTGTTGTATTATCAATTAACATGAATTAACAAAGAACAACAGAATATTAATAATTATAAGTTAATCGATAATAATTTGTTGTACAGTGAAACTTAAGTAGGCTTAACAAACTAATACTTTTAAAAGTTACTGACATTATACATTGTATACATTGTACATTATATACTGACAATTTTCAAATTCCTATAACATGTACAGTACCTATCTCTGTTTTATACATTCAAAAATTACATAAAATGTTTCAACTGTTATTTAGTTCATGATTCTGGAAATATCTACACTGAATCAATGTATCCTAAACATCATTATAAATAATTTATCACACAATAAAAAAAGCTTAAATATTTGTGTTGTAATGATGTGGCAGAAGTGCCTTTTGACCCCAAAAGATAAACAAAGACCCTGAGAACCTTGATCCATCACACATGTTAATTAGAGGCACATTGTAGACACTGTTAACACATATGCCGTTAATTGGGGGCCTGTTAAAAAGTTTCAGGCACCAATTCTGTCACTGCTCTGTTTTATGGGTCTTTTGATACTTGTGCTGATTCTAGAGAAATAAGGACACATCAAAACTACATCTTCTGCAACGTGAACTTTTCATTCTTGTTGTCAAAATGTATTTTTTTCTCTCTTCCTAAAAAAGTTATTTCATGAAATTAATATTTTTGTTTAGTCAGCTTTTGTTTAAACCAATCCAGGGCAACCATCTGACTTGGACTACATATTGCTGTTGCTATTGTGTGATAGTTGCTGCTTTGTGATAGCTGCTCAAATCCTTTCCAAAATAATCTTGCTTGATTGGTGGAAAAGCTATTTCTAAACAATCTTATGGTGATGAAAGAAATATCCATGAACAAACCAAACCGTGATGCCTAATGTTTATCATCACCGGGCATGCTGTAGTGGAAAAATGACTTATGCTAACAATAGCCAGCCGAAGAATTATCCTAAAGATGAGGGAACAATGGAATACGGATGCCAACAAAGATGGAAAGTTCCATCAAAAGCCTGTGACGTCACTGAGGGTCGCTGAGAGTTGTGTGACATCATTGAGGGTCGCAGGGCGCTCTGAGGATTTAGTGTAACTGAAGTTGTTGACTCACTTGGTCCTCTACAGTGGCTGCTTTACAGGGCTTTCTCCTCTCAGCCGCAAAGATAGAATCACTGTCCACATCCAAAAAGAGTTACAACAGGCGCATTGTGGAGCTGCAGAGTATGCGGAAGTGGTTATTTGTTGTGGTAGGTCACAAATTAACAAGGACTTAAAGGATCAGAGGAGCAGCTTTCTGTTCAGTCAGAGATATTATGAGACTGGCCTCAGGGGCTTCGTAGCTGAGAAGTGACATAGTGTCTCTCAAATGGTGACGGCCGAAACCAGGGAGAGTGGAACACACGAGGAACTTGGTAAAACAGAGCTAAAGCAGTAAATCTTTAACAAACCGGCCGTCAATTCACAGAGTTTGTACTTCATTCTGTAGGCGACAGAGCTAAATATCGCAAAGCCTTGCAGAACAAAAGCAGGTTTAAAAAAGCTGAACGGATGAAAATAAAAACACACAATTCAGTCAAAGCCTCTTTGTATTCTGTCAACCAAGTTCCATCCCATCTGCCATCTTCAAATATCCTTCCTTTGAAATATGAAATAGCTTTTCTCAAAATACAACCACATCTAGCAGTGAACCAATTCATGTTAAACTGCAATAGACCTCAATGCAAGTATCAGGATATAGGAAAGTTTTTTTGCCATTCACAATTTAGATTTTTTGTTTGTTCAAGAAACATTTATTAAGTTTATTCTAATAATTTCACCTACTGCATCTTAGAAAAACCAAAATGTTTCACTTTGCAAGGCAGTGGGGCTTTTTGCATTTACGTTAATGAAGAAATCTGTTCATACTTTGGATAGATAGCACTCATTTTGGCAGCTGCATAGCCAGGTTTGCAGGCTCCTTCACTGAGGTTTCCATACTTGTACATCAGCTCCGGAGACCTGTAAGGCAGTTAGAGAGGAGGAGAAAGAAAAGGTATTAGTTTTAATTAGACAGGATTGTAAATGTTAAACCTAACAGAAATATCACACAGCATAACTATTCTAAAGGGTAATGGTGAATCTGAGGTATATTGTTTTTATCTAGCCTGGCACATGATGAATGACATCTAGAGCAGGATGTGACGGATTACTTTTGAGAAACTTCGTTTATCGCTGATGTGTTAAATAAATGAAACAGTCAAACAATAGGAATGTAATGTATTTTGCTGGCTGCACAAACAGTGAGTGTGTTTATTTCATACTTTTGTTCTGAAAGAATGTTCTAAGCTCAAAAAGCACTCTAAAAGACAGCATGATGTTAACAGCACAGAAAACAATTTTGACTTGCCCATCCGTTTTTTATAGGAAAGGCTAAAACTGGTTACACACTTACAATGGAACTAAACAGGGCCAGCGTTCTGGGCTGTTTAAAAGCAGAAATGTGAAGTGCTTAGACAAATTATTCCATAAAAACTGTTTATTATTCTATGAAGCTATGAAGTTGCCTACTTTTCTAGATGAATAAACATCTGGTTATGCGTGACAGAAGTTTGCTCCATGTAAACAATGCTTAGAGAGAGTTATGCATTATAAATAGTGTAATGTTTAGAATCTTGTGGTTATATTTTTAAAAACTGTGTATTGTAATGTTTATTGCCTACATTATAGGTGCCTCACTGTAATAATTTATTTATTTTTTATTAATTTTTGTTCACATTTATTTATTTTAAATGATACAAGGTTCAAAAATATTTTCTGGCAGTGGTCACTATGTATAAAGCCTGCATAATAAAGGCCTTTAAAAGACATTCTATAAAGAATTTAATACTTTTATTCAGCAAGGACACAAAGACTTTTAAAAAATGTTTTAATAAATGCTGTTACTGTAACTTTCTATTTATTAAAAAAAAAAAACTCTGAAAACATTGTCACAATGAAAAATTATGCAACATTATCCACAAAATTATCCACAAAAAAAAAATTATGCAACTCAACTGTTTTCAACATTGATGATAAAAAAAAAAGTTTCTTAAGCAGCAACTTAGCATTTTTAAAATGACTTCTGGATGTGAGACTGATAACTATAGTGATGGCTGCTCAAAATTCAGCTTTGCTTTAACAGGAATAAATTACAGATGTTAAAATATTAAAATAGAAAATAGTGTTTTTAACTTGTAATAATATTTCACAATATTACTGTTTTTTTTACTGTTATTACTGTATTTTGCTCAAATAAATGCAAACTCAGTGAGACATTAAAAAAAAAAAATCGTACCATCCCCAAACTTTTGAATGGTAGTGTATAATTTATTAAAACAATAATGATATATTGAGAATTCCTCTAAATGTATGGGGTCAGATGACATGCTCTTACCACCTGAACTGAGCACTGTCATTAATAACCTGCAGCTCATAATGAGAGCAGTTCAAATAAACCGATCACAGGTCAGGTCTGAAAGGCCAGTGGGCAGTGTGTGTGTGTGCGCAAGAGAAAGAGGACTATCACAGACTGGAGGAGGGTGAGAATAGACACATAGTGGATAGACCACCTTGTAAAATGGCATCTAAAGAAGCAACTGTGGAGAGTCTCAATATTGGATTAAAAATTGCTATCAGAAAACTGTGTGAGCTTTTCTGAAGTGACAAAAAACAAACAAACAAAAAAAAACATTACAATCTCTGAGATTACATTGTTGATTAAAAAGCTGAAGCCCCAGGTTTCAAGTGCCTTTTCAACGGTTAAAATAAAAGCCACAAGACACTTATTTGCTGAAGCCTTCATTTTGATGAAGTGGTTGGCCCAATGGGACAATGTCGTATTTTGTTGTCGTGACAGCTCTGAGTCTTTAAGCAGCAGAGAGGATGGTGGATTGAGGCCAGCTGAATGATGAAGTGCACCACACAGACAGTTTTTGCTCACAGCGTCAATGAAATCTAAACCTGTCGAAGACTTTGCTTATTGTATGTGTGCTTGGTGTGGACAGACATGTCTTCTCTGATACTTAACACTGAGAAATTAGGGCGAGGTGAGAGTCTGAGAGTTTGGCTGCTTCAAAGATGAAATGTAAACATATACCTACCACACACAGACCTATAATACATCACACCTTAACATCTCACACAAGGTCACTGGAATAGATTGCACAAAGACACTGATGGCACTGAATGAGGCCAAAAGCCTTAATTGCTTTTAAGACTTCCAAGTACCCTAGAGTTTCTTTTTCTTTATATTTTATAATTGTTATAACATTTGATATATTATACACCACCATTCAAAAATGTAGGATTTAGTAGGGTTCAGGTTTTTTTTTTTTAAGAAATGTATACTTTTGTAAAGTCACATTAAATGGATTAAGTGTGACAGCAAACACATTTATAATATTACAAAAAGTTTAACAAAAATTTTCCATTTCATAAATTACGTTCTTTAGAACTTTCTATTCAAAGAATCCTGTATCACAGTTTCCACTAAAATATTAAGCAGTTTTCAACATTGATAATTTTTTTTTTCTTGAGCATGAAATCAGCATTTCTGAAGGATCATGCGACACTAAAGACTGGAGTAATGGCTGCTGAAAATTCAGCTAATTCATTAATTAGGGGAAAAAAAATCTTACAAATCTCTACTTTTAAAGTTTATAAAACCAATTTATTCTGGAACAGCAATAACATTTGTATATTGTATCTTTAAATATCAATTTTGTGCACTTGATGACTGAACTAAATCTGAGAAAGCATAAATGTAATGTGTTAAAGTAGTTAAATCATAATTGTATATAAATTGATTAATTAAAATGAATTAAAAAGATAGTTTGCTTTAGGTTTCAGTGTAATAACTTTCGAAGCTAGAGTTTTTTCTCTCTTCTGTTAAAATGTATAAGGAAGGAATTGTGTAATACAATATACTTACAGCTTTGTGTCCAGATTCACCAAGAACCCTTGCTTATCAAACACTGTGAAGAGAAATATGACAATTAGCATTAACTCAGAACATCTTCAGCCAAACAAAAAGGAAATGCAGATCCTCTCTTGTTATGCCTTCATCCTGTCAAAATGCATGTCTAGTGCATTTTGAGACAACTAAAGATGTTAATAATAAGTTAACATTCATACAGATCTCTCATAGTTAGATCATCATTTAAAGGATTTTAGTGTATGTCGAAGTAACAGCAATATTAGATTAAACCAGCCAAAACATTCCACAGTTCAGCTGGGAAAATGTGTTAACAAGCAGCTGTCCACCTATGCAGGCTTCATTAGACCATAGGTGTCTATGAGGTGTCAATGAAGCTAAGCCTTTTTGAAAAAAGGAAAAAAAACAAAAGTGTGAGTGGGGAGAAAAAGGAAAAAAGCAGTAAAACAGACTGCTATGCATACTTAAGTATGCCTAATTTATTTCTTCAAAAGTAACAGGTTTGACTTTTAGCATGCTTACGGTGATAGCCAGAGCAGTGCAGCTAGAAACAAACAAGACATTTAACAAAAGACCAACAATTAACCAAGCAGACTGAAACAATGGGCTCAGTAATAGGACTGATGAACAGGTAAATGTGAATCAAAACATGAGACATTAAGTCAGCTGCTACATTCTCATTAGCATCAGCGAGGACAGCATTGCTTATCATATGTCACTAAGGCATGGAAAAGGAGAGTTTGAGAACTCCACTGATGCTCAAGTCTCCAAACAGATGCTGCAGAATGGAGAGGAGGAACTGGTTAGAAAGTGACCACTGCTGAAACCAAAAGGAACGTTTAGCAGATGCTATTATTCACAGCAACTTGCAGTAGGCCATTCGCTATGACAGACCCTCCAAGTGTGTCTTAACTGTCTTGCTGAGGGGCACTGAAGCAGTAGAGAAGTGAAATCTCAGTAACCCACCACCAGCAAGCAAACTCTTAGATACCTGCTGCGGTCAGACCTGAACCCTTTCAGATGGAGCCCCAAGTCTTTGTTTACAATTTCACAGAGATGTAAAGTGGGACTACAGGGGGAAAAAAACTGAAATTTTCAGATTCATGAAAGTGTTCGTATTTTCAAAAGGTTAGTTGGTACCCAAAAACTGTACATTTGCTCCTAACCACATGTAAAGGGTGCATAAAACATAAATACATTTTCATACGTTTTCTTTTAGGCAAACTGATGACACTGCATTTTGATAACACTATATGTAATAATATTTCACAAATTCATAAACTTTGGTTAATTAAGGTTAATCTTTGGTTCAAATTTGGCGTGCTATCTGCTCTCCTGATCTTGAGGTCTGATAAACCACACAGGGTATACTCCTGCTTGGAAATAAGTATGAATGGCAAGATACTTAAATTAAGTTGGTAAAGTTGAGGAGATGGAAGGATGCTAAAACAGCTGATGCCAGAGCAAGTTCAGTGTTGCCTCTGTGCACTGGCAGCTAACTGAAACTCATGGTTTCACTCCTTCCAAAATTATTAAATGTAAAAAAATAACTAACTGCACAGTGCGTTTTTAGTTTAATTACTATTACCATTAGTCTATTACGAGCACCAGTAGTATCCACACTAAACAAATTAACAAATTGATTGTTTGACAAACAATTTGTTAAACAATCAAATCAGAGCTATACTATGCATTTGTGAATGAGGAGGAGACCTTTTTTGGACTCTTCAATTTTACATGCAAATTACTCAATTTACACATATATTTGAAGAATGAGGCCCAATGTCTCTTTTAAGGTCTAGTAGGTCTAAATTGGTTTAGTAGTTGGTTTGACACTGACAGCCTGTTCTGTAAGTCTAAAATGAAGGTTGAAAACCCATTTACATTATATAATAAGCAACAAATTCTGCCCTACAGGCATGAAGACATTAATTCAGAGTTATGCACATTAAGTACATTATTATGTCACATAAAAACATATTTAAGTAAATAAGTTTCTTTCTGAGACTTTATCACCATTTCACTGTTTACACTTACACTGGTTAAAATTCGGTTCAGTTATGTAAAAAAATATTTTGGCAAAAAGCACAAGAATACTGATTGTAAATAAACGGAACTGTCTGGAAAAACATCCTGCAAATGACCCATGTACAGTATATTTAGACCTTTTCACACCAAGGGTGACATACAATTTTGAATGGAAACAACTTTTTCTTATGCAGCTATTCACACCTGGAATTAACTTTTGCTGTCAAATTTGTGTTCTGTGTTGAATATTTTTTTTCACCTGGTGATGAAAGCACACCAACCAAAACGATCTGACCAAGACTGACTGCATATGCACTACTATTTACATGCCTGGTGTCGGTAAGATTAGTTTTGTTTTGTTTCTGAAAGAAGTCTCTTATGCTCACTAAGGCAGCATTTATGCAGCTGCTTGTATGTGTAAAACAAGCAAAACATTGCAGTTATTGTTATTTAGAAACTTGTCAGGGATACAGCGAGGCACCATTCGCTATCATTCAGCTTCACCTGTTGTTCTGATATAAATTTGCTTTATTATCTTAACAAATATTTACACTTTCAGTGTAAAAAGACTTTACTGATTTGTTTTTTTGTTAATTTAATGTTGCATTTGGTGTGAAAGGGTCTTTCGTGTGTAATGTATTGAAGGACATTATCTCAGGACTACCAGGCCTGCTGGGGTTCTCATGTTGACCAGAGTGCACTCTTTGCAGTGAGGCTGTACCTGGGCCTACTATTCGTCCCACGGAGACAGGGCCCTCCACCACCGGCTCTGAAACACAAGACCATCAGTTAGGCCCGGTGGTTCTGTGCTTAACACAATATTCTGGAAACTTTAAGGTCACGCTGAATGACCCTCAGGCCAAACCCTTAATGCCCAACCTAATCCAAGCAGTATGAACTAGAAGCTGCATTAGTTCCAGGAATTACATGAGGTTGAAGAAATTTTAGGATGCCCATCACCGTAATTTCCAGCTGATACCATTGGCTGTCTGTGCGGTAAAATTGATTATTAAAAAAAAAAGCCCAGATGGAATGAGTGTTAAGGATGTTAGTGCCCATTGATTATTTCACCAATTCCCAATAACTGCCAAAACGGAAGGAGCGGTGGAGGGTTTCTACCTTTGGTCACAGTGGATTTGACAGAAACATTAGTGACTTTACTGAATTTTACTGTGGGCTCCACAACTTTATCTGTGAAACAAAAGAAATGTAAATCAGCAGACCTGCTAAAATATATAAAAGTTAAACAGCATATGATAATGAGGGAAAACTTTTTTCAACATGTGAAAACACATCAGCATACAGTGCTTTCAGAAAGTTTTCAGTTTTCATGCCACAGAACATACAAAACAGATTTACAGACAGGTTTTCAGTTATTTGTAAGATCAACTTTTTCATAGTTTCATAGTTATATTAGCAAATTTTACAAAATTTTGTTTTGCTACAACTGCATAAAGAGCTCATAACAAAGACTATTTAAAGGCCAGACAACAGAAAAATCACAAGCCAAGTTTCACATAACTGTAAAAAGATAATAGGATAAGTGTACCCATTAAGCCCACCAAAATCTAAGTTTGTGTGTTTTTTATAGATATTGACATGGTTTATAAGAAAAATCAATTGTTAAAATCTCTCATTTAAAAATGTATTAATTAGTTGATGTTCTTACTTAGATTTTTTGTCTTGTTTCCAGCCAAAATATCAAAACAATCTTAAATCAAGATTAAGTGAGTTTTTGCTTGAAACAAGCAAAAAAAATGATCTGCCAATGGAGCAAGCAAATTGATCTTATTACAAGCAGAAAACTAGATTTTTTTACTTGAAATAATTTTACTTGAAAGTGGGCTTAAAGGGTACATGGGCTTAGTGGGTACACTTACCCTATATATTAAGGATAAACTTAGTAGCAAAAACGTCAAAATATATCGTCAGTTAACTAATTTAATTTTCAGAAAAAAGTAATGGGATCTTATTAGTTTTAAAGCAACGTGAGGCTTGTGTTGGGCGTAAAAGTGGTGTAATAGCTCTGCTATGAACCTGAATCTGGGGAGGTTTTGTTATTCCTCCTCTCTTATTCTTTAGACTCTCTGTATCTCTGATACATAAGGAGCTTCTGTAAAATAAAACAAATCTTTAGTCATCTGTTCAGATTCTCAATAGTTCATTAAACTTCCTGTGTGAGCTGTGACACCTTCTGGCATATACCTTTCTAAATAAAGCCCAATTTATTTAGCACTAGTAGAGCTTTATAAGTAGTGTCATGGCATCTTATTTTTAATACATTTGCTAAATTTACTAACGCTATCATACTGCCATGCATGGCATTTATGTGTTTAGGCAACCCTACAGCAATCAAACCAACAGAGCACTGGGTTCTTGCCCACTCTTTGCCATTTATCATCTAAATAGGGTTGTGTTTCCTTCCCTCATACCCTTTACAGAGCCATTTATTGTGATTTGTCATTACAATGTGTCCTAAAGTGCCTTTCATAACAGGGGTTAGGTTCAAAGAAACCCATCCCAGGTTCACAAAATTTTCCAAAATAAACTGGGCGCAGCTGTCGAAATGTGCCGTTTATAATTAATCTAACTTTTTCCACAGAGGTTCAAGATACCGAAGTCAGCGAATGCAAACATGAATTGAACAAACTGAGAATAACTTGCCCGCTGAACACTAAATAATCTCAGAGACTGTACATTGGAGGGGAATAAATGAAGAAACCTGCCAAATGCATTTCCTCAGCTGCGTTTCTGAAGGCCAATAAGAAATCATTAATCAATAAAACTTCTAAATAATTGCAGCAACCAAATAGTTATTGGTTTCATCATTGGTCAGACTCTTTTCCAGAAGGAATGAAGAAAAGAATGTTCTTCTGTCTTATCAAGTAGAACATCAATCATATTTACACTATTTACACATTTCAGACCCTTTTGCAGATCAGAAACATGGGGACCGTTCTGACTTGTCTGCACCAGGACCGACCCGCTTTCAAACAGCATGCTAAAGTACTTTAGTGTTAGTGTTGTACATGATAAACATCCTCCTGCTGTTGTGTGTGTGTGGACTGTAGAAACTATTCCACAATCTCCGACTTTACCATTAGATTGTCTCTTTTCGCCCTCTAGTGGCAGATGCATGAAACATTCAAATTGATACACAGAAAATAAGGGTCCAGAATTGTACCTTTTGGGATACAACACCTTGTCCCTGGAGCAGAAAAAAAAACAAACAAACAAAAAAAAAGGACATCTTTGTACCTTTTTTTACCTCTAATAGGTACATGTTACTACCTATACCACATATTAGTGGTAAAAAAAAGTAAGGTAAACAAAGGTAAACAAATGTGTCCTTTTTTTTACTGCTCCACGGTACCATTTTAACCCCCTTTTTTGTGTGTAGTACTCTCAGCTTAGCAGCTGGTACACTCAGCTTACATTTACCATAGTAAAATATATTAATAAAGATTATGAATATATCCTAAAACAAATAACCAGTACAACATAGTAGGGTTAATCAATGTAAATAATTGTTTAACAATTATAAAATAATTATTATGGGCATAATTATTCATAACAGCCAATTTTACAGATGCTCAAAGAAAAAATGTGAAAAATATTGGCCATCTCACTTTAACCTTTACCATTCTCATAGTTCTCATTAGAACACATTACATCGGGTTTTGCGGTTGCTTACAATCTAGTCACAAAAGTTAAAATCTTTCAAAGTGGTTAAAACTCAAATTGGATTTAAATATTCCACAGTTATTTCTTCTTATTTGTGTTGATTTCACAGCCTAACTTTTACGTCTGATTTTGAAATACTTTTTTTTCCTCCAAATTCATAATGCTTTTTTTTATTCTTACTCATACAAAAGGTACTGAATAAATGGTTAGGCATTGTTGCAATGTCTAATAATGTCTAATATCTAATGGAACCTGCCATCTGACTAATGCACTGAATTATGCTTAAACTTACAGTGATGGTTTTATTATCTCAGTGCTGTTTTTCAAAATGTTAATGTTAACCAGTGTTGCTAAAAAAAAGATTTTAGAAACAAAAATAGTCATAAAAGCATTACCACTTTTGTCTTTCAGGACAGAAAAAAAAAGAAAAAAAGATTTTGCTTCCTTTAAGACAAATGAGACAAATTCTCACCCATGTGTATGTGCCACATTGTGTGCCTTCAATGCTCACTGTGAATCTAACCCTGTACTGTGGTGCTCTCCCTCCCTCTAGTGGCTGAAAAAGGCTCCAGTGAAGTTAAAATTTAAGTATCTTGTTTTGGGATTCACCTAAGGAACAAGAGAGCACTGTAATGGAAGAGCATTAAAGACATGCCTTTTAACATTAACATCTCTGTAATCTTTCAACTGTCTTTGTCTGCTCTAAAAAGGCACATGGAACTTGGCACTACTTGTTTCCAAAATAAAAAACAAATCTAAACAAAAAACAAAAACAAACGGAAAAAAAAAAACACAAAATAAAATATGCCTACAAGAAGTATAAAGGTAAAGATAAATGAGGGTCACATGTTTATATCTTCAAATCAATAACACAATGTTTCATTATTTTTTCAGGCACACAATATGTCATCCTTAGTTTATCTGATAAGCTAAAACAAACATTTGGCACAATCTTGGCAACAAAGATTCTCTTGAATCTTATTTCATAAGGCATACTTGTCTCATTTAAAGCTTTATCTAGTCCAACTAGTCATTAAATCTGAAAACTATATATAGTGAAGCCTATACAAGTTTTTGCTGACACTATAGATCTAAATACCCTGCTGGAAAACTGCTAAAAAATATCCTTGTTTCCTCAAAAAACGGAACAAACTGTATCAGAATTTATGCAATAGCCAATACAAGTGTCAAACTTCACACACTATTAGATTTGATTCAGTAAGTCACAGAGATTACTGGTAATAATCTATAATATTTATAATAACTATTTATATTATTATGTAAAAATATTATATAATACATTTTTAATAACTTTCATTCATAAATAATCAAACATAATGATTAACATATGATCCGTTAATATATTCACATAGCTAGAAATATAATATGCTTGTTAATGTTTACTAATGTACTTATTAAACATTAGCTAATGATTAATAAGCCATTATTTAATGTAAATTTAAATGCTTACAGATGTCATTAAACTTTAAATTCATATGATGAACTTTTTTCATATGTGCTTTCTAAAAAGTTATTTTTACTGATGGTTTAAAAATGATTAAAAGTTTAATTTTTAAATCATTAACAAACATATATAATAATTAACAGTTAATGTTTACAAATGTCAAACTTTCAATTCATATGTTCATGTGCTTTTTAAAAATATACAAATTAATAAATTAACAGAAATTATACAATGATTACAAGTTTATTTGTTAATGTACTTTTCAAAAGTAAGTTCATACAAATGCTCTGAAAATAAATAGCTTAATTAGTAATTTTAAGAACTTCAAAAACTACTTGTGTTAATATATTATGAATTAACTCATAATTAGTCTGTAAAGGTCATACCTTTAGTAATCATTTATTGTTTAGTCTTTTTTTCTTAACAAATCATTTAATTATTTGTTCATGTTTGGCAGTACCCAATCTAAAGTGGAAACTGTTCATTAATTGTAAATGTGTATAAACATTTATTAATCTATAATCCATAATTAATTTATGAATCATTAGCACCTAATGAGTAGCCAACTCACTTGTGAAATAGGTCACAAATTACCTGAATTTACTCTATTTTCATATCTTTACTAACCATTTGTTAATGTTTTTGCAGTACCTAATCTAAAATTAAGACTATTCATCATTTGTAAACTTTTACTAATTATTTGTTACCTTTATGGGCATTGAACCAAAAGGTGGTTAGTTAAGTTTAGCTAAATGCTTGCTTAAACATAACGCAAATTATTATTTGGGTGCTTATATTAGTATACTGTGTACTGAAGTATAGTGAAGAAAAAAAAAAATCTGATACATAACTGATCATTCATCAAAACACTGTAATACAAGCAGATTGAACTGTGTTCCCTTATAGTAATCAAATTCACTCCTGTACACTTTTGCCCCCTTACCCAACTCTTAAACCTACCCATACCACCAAACCTGGCTATAACCTTACCAATATTAGATTATGATAGCAGCAAAAGTGTTGTACATTGTGTTGTACAAAAAAAAAAGCTTTTAATAAACCATATACACTCGATTAAATTCATTTGTAGATTTTTCAAGATCTACAAATGCATGATAATATGACTTAAAAATTTTAATTTGCATAAAACAATTATCTATTGTAAATACAATAATTAGTTTAGGTTTAATAAGCTTATTAGCAAACATTAACAAATCACATTATCTCATGTTTATAGCTATTTGAACATAAATTAACGAAAGATCCAATGTTAATCATTATATAATGTTTGTTGATGACTTATTAATGAAAGTTATTGTAAATTCTTACCACCAACATAAACAGTAAGGTACAATGACCTGGCATCAGTAGCACCATTTGTTTCCATTCTGGGGGAATGAAAGCTAGCTTGTGTTTTCTATTTCTAATTAATCAACTTTTCAAATAACTAAAAATGGTCTACACAATTTAATTTTATAAATAATATATAAACATTTACAAAGATATGGATTTATTATATTATAAAGAAACACAATGCATGATTTATTCTCAAAACGTGGTTACAAAAAAAGATGCCAAAACTCCAAAAGGTACATTATTTTAAAATATAACTGTAATAATAACAGACATCATATGAAATGGTTTGACTTCATACTGTTTTACGCACATCTGTTTTTAAATAGTCCCCCATCTACATCTGGTATACAACATCTACAACATTTACAAAATATTTGTTTTGTACTCATTTTGTTTTTTCAGGTTGCGTGTAAAGCCTAAAACATGCAAAAACAAGTATTTAATAATATAAATAATTTTAAAAGAGTATTTGCATGTTATGTATTAGTGTTAGCTGTGCTTAAACACACAAACAAACAGACATAATTATTTTGAAAATACAAAAAGTTTTTTGAAAAGTACTGAGATCAAAGTTAATGAGGAGGCTGTTTTGGCTTTGATTTACCTACTTTTAAAAAATAAATATAAATAAATAGATATAAATATCACACACACACAACCTTTCAAAACTTTGGGTCAGTATGTTTTTAAAGAAGTCTCGTCTGCTCACAAAGACTGCATTTATTTGATCATAAATACAGAAAAAACACTGAACATGAAATATTATTACAATTTAAGCAACTATTTACTATTTTGATATACCTTAAAATATAACTAATTCCTCTGATGAAATGCTGAATTTTCAGCAGACATTACACCAACCATTTCTCCAGTCTTTAGTGTCACATATTTCTACAGAAATAATTATAATATGATGTTTCTTTGAAGAATAAAGTTTGAAAGAACAGCATTAAGTCAAAATAGAAATCTTTATTAACAATATAAGTCTTTAATATAATTTGCTGAATGGAAATTTTTTTTTATAGTGTATAATGCTATAAAAGATTTCTAATTTGAATAAATACTGTTCTTTTTAACGTTTTATTCTTTAACAAATCCTGAAAAAAGAAGCAATAGTTCAAATCAATAAATGAAAAAATATACTATGTAATGTATAATATTATAATGATTTCTGAATGATAATGTGGCACTGAAGACTGAAGTAATAATGCTGAAAATTTCAACTTTGCATCACAGGAAAAAAATATATAAATACAGTATAATAAAACAGAAAACAATTATATTAAATTGCAATAATATTTCACAGCATTGTAGTTTTTTCTGTATTTTTGATCAAATAAATGCAGCCTTGATGAGCATAAGAAAATTCTTTAAAAACAATTATCTTACTGACCCAAACTTTTGAATGTCAGTGTATATTTAACATTTACTTAATATTTACTGATTTGGCTAAATCAATCATTCATTACCACTAAATATATATGGTAATAGATAATTGGCATGCAACTAATGACATGATATCAGATAAATATCCCTGAAAATGGTTTAAAATTTTGAGAATATTTCCTGCATTTAAAAGATGACATTGCTGAGAGAGTTTTGTACAGTAGTTTTTACATAACTCACATATCATTTGTGTCTTGTCAGTTACCCATGTGTTGCTTTCATATTTCGCATGTAAGGCTGGTGATATCAGCATAGATGCAGCATTTTCAATGACTGTCTTCAGCCATTTCCAAACAATGGAAATGTGTTTGGTAAAGTCAGGCTACTGTGGTACACAAGACAACGCTCTGTTGTGTGGCTGAAGTAGTGTGGAATAAAGAGACTCTACTGAAGGATACTCTAAACTGAATGAAAATGCAAATATAGACCTTTCCACCTGCCAATAAATAAGTCAACCATTATAAAATCTCCCACCTAACCAATCTAAAATAGAAACACAAAGAGACGAAGTCACATTAAACTTAAGACGATTATCCATCTATACAATGTGTTGTTCCACACTGAGAGCAATAATCTGTCAGACCAGCTACTGAAGTCCACAAACTAATACCTGCACAAACATTTGAACAACAAATATTTAGCCACGCAAATCCCTACCACACCTCCGTTTACATGGACTTGAAAAGGAGGATATTTGAAAATCTTGCAATTAGCAGTTTTCTAAATTCTTACTCTGGGGTCAAATCCTGAATTATCCACTTTGAGCAAAATGTGAGCGCTTTGAAAACAGTTATGCAAAACCTGTGAACCCACACAAGACTGATCTGACCTAAACAACCAGTTGTAAGGCAAGCACACAAGCGGACAGTTAAGATTAATAATTTAACTGACAGAGGGTCTAACAAACAAACTGTGGCAAACATACATATTGACAGAGCAAAAGGCACCGACGTATGGAGAGGTCACAACCTGACGCACATTAACAGATAGATGGCAATGGGAGGCAATACTCACGTGGCTTCTGGCCCCATACATGCAGATGGAGCTTCCCAGAAGAGTAGTAGATGAACCCCAAGACCAGCATGGGACACAGGACGAACAGTAGTTTGTGTGCAGGCTTCATGTTCCTCAACCATTCACATGGTACCGTGTTTTTGTCACCTAGGAACAGGACAGAAAAATCCATGGAAGCTGAATCATATGTTCACAGCACACAGTGAAGCAGACAGACAGACTCATTATTAAAGGGGTCCTATTATGCTTTTATTTATTTTCACCTTCCTTTAGTGTGTAATATTGATTTTTGATCAAGTTACAAAGCACAAAGTACAATCCAAAGGGCTGCCATTGATGAGCAACCTGACAGCTGGCTTTCAGAAAACTGTATATGTGCCGTTCTACATAATTGGTTCAAATAGTATGCAAATTGTATAATATCCAAGGTATAAATTTCTGGTAATTGTGCACTTAATTCTCATATTGTATTTTCAGAAAGTTTTGGAATATTACTCCTCTCCCCAAATGTGTTACTACCAAAACAAAATATATAAATTAATAAGAAGTAAATAATTTCACTTTTAAAAATATTTCAAGTGTTGTTGTATTTTGAATCCAATTTTTCCTTTGCAAAAGGCAAATAGCTGATCATACTGATTTCAAAGTTAAGGATTAATTAGTCTGAATTTATACCGAACCAAACACTACCATAACATCTTAGTTGATAATTCAGCACACTTTATTTTTTAAAACGTCCCATGTTTTGGTAGTGACAGCTCATTTTTTGGTAGTGACAGAAATGTTTTAGTAGCAGCCACATCACATTACAGAATTTTAACCCACACACTAGGACACTACTAAAACACAAAAATACTAAACATTTGCATAACTGTACTAAAATTGTATTTAATTCCCCCAAATAAAGGATTGTGTTTCCTTTTGTCACTACCGAAACAGTGATGGCATGTTTCGGGAGTGACAATTTTGGAGAATAACACTCCAAAAAACAAAGATGTTATTACCAAAACTTCACCAAATGTTTTGGCAGTGACAATTTTAGATGCTTTTGAACCTAGCTCAAAAGACACCAATAAGCACATGGTTGCACAATTCTGAACAGTGGTGCACAGAGAAAAACTAAATGTTAACCTTAATTGTCACCCGTCCCCTCAGTGGGACGAAGTTTACTTCAACATTTTACAAATAAATCATAATCTAATCTAAATTCTAATCTAATCATGACAAACTATATATCAGTTGAAAGGTCTAAGACTCCTAAATAGATATAGATAATTTTGTTTCAAATTATGTAGGAAAAGTAATAGATTAATGCACCTCAAAAATATACTTCATAACAGGAGTTCTGACCTTTGTCACAAAAAGTATATAAATAAGTTTATTTAAGTTGAAATGTTAAGTTGTACTAAGTGACAACTTAGACATTCAAGTTGACTAAACTAAAAAAATTGTTTGTTACAGCTGGGTTTGTTACTCTGTTTTAAGTTGAATCAACCCAAAATATCCAAGTTGTCACTTAGTAAAACGTAACATTTCAACTTGAACAAACTTTTTTTGAGTTGACTGAACTTAAAATTAAGGCAGCCAGGTAACAAATTAAGTTTCATGATTTACAAAGAAAACATAAAATAAGTATTTTTAGATATTTTAAAAACAACAATGATACAAAATAGATTTTTTAAATATTGTTTTCATAAGTTTTTCATAAATTTAGGAGTTTTTTAGGAGCCACCTCCCAATTAAGAGTACCCAATAAATTATGCTTTTATATATATTAAGCTTACTGATATTTTAAATATTATTGTAGGTTTAAATAGATAATAGAAGTATCTTAGTAAACATCTAAGATTTGAATTCTTAAATGCTTTTTAAATGCGTTTTTTAGTTGTGGCGCTTGTGGATGTTTTGTTTGTTGTTTCTGGAGTAGCCAAGGAACAAGTTTTTGCATCTAAAGCAGCTCATTTGCACTTAAAGAGGCAATGTCTTAAATAAGGCATGGAATCATCTGACTGAGCCAAAGACTGATTCATTTAAGAACGAAGTGAATGATGATTTTATAAATAGCTGATTTAATTGAATTATTCGCTCGATCAAAATAAGTTAATTTAGAAACCAAACATTACTCAGAGTTACTCAGTGCTGTGTATTTGTTTTGAATTTTTTTTTTAATGAAGAGCAAAAACAGTAGAAAATACTGTATCTAAAATGTAAGTTAGTTAATATTAACTTATTTTTTTTTAACTGTATAAAATCATTATCACATTTACAATCTCATATTCCGAAAACAAACTAAATGTAAGAGGTTACACATACAAAAGTCACTGCTCACTGTCTCTGCGTGGGAAAATAGACATGCGGAATGAGCGTGAGAACAGTGTTAACTGTGTGAGTCTCATGCTCAATGTTGGCAACCCTGGGCGGTCCATGCATGCGTGCTTGCATGTTCATGCAGTATTGTGTTGCCACTGCGCCTACTGCATTTTGTTAAGGGTGAACAAGCATGAATGTAACAAGGAAAAATTTATGAGGTCTGGGTTGGGGTGTAAAGAAATGTGCTATAACAACACCTACAAATTCAACTTGTATATACACTACATATAGATATAATTAGATCTTACAAGTTAAAGTAGACCTTATTTATTGCTTCAAAATTAGTTCATAATTTACTATAGGTTGGGGTGGATCACTTTTTTATTTGCTTATTGTTCATGCAACAATACTTTATTACATCAGAACAATATTGATTACTATAACGGTTTTCCTTAGTAAGCAATGCTACATGATTTTTGTCTGGCGCTCTTATGGATGTTTCAGCATGACTTTGTGAAAGGTTACCTACCAAAACTGAATGAAATAGCATAGCCTTCTTCGTGGCCAGTGTTCTACAGATCTGTGTACTGGTGTTATTAAGCTGCTATTTTTGGAAGTGTTAATACCAAAAGAGAACAAAGATCAATAAATAGTGTAATAAATGTATTGTTCATTGTCCTTTCATTTTAGTTAATACACTAATGTTAACAAATGACCTCTTATTGTAAAGTGCTACCAAATATGCACACTATCGTTCAAAACTTTGGGGTCAGGAAGTTTTCGTATAAATTTTTTATTTTTTTTTTAAGAAATTGATACTTTTATTCTGCAAAAATGCATTAAATTGATAAACAAAAGTAAACGTTCTGTCGTCATTTCCTGCATCGTGGAAATCCCAATGAACATGTTCCATCAACATTTGATAACTCCAGTTCTTAAGGCAAACACAACAAAATCCGTTCTGACACATGAAACTACATAAACATGAGGAGAAAGGGGTAATATATATATATATATATAAGGGCTGTCAAACGATTCATCGCAATTAATCACATCCAAAATAAAAGTTGATATTTACATACTATATATCTGTGTACTGTGTATATTTATTATGTATATATAAATGCACACACATGCATGTATATATTAAGGAAAAGTATTTTAGATTTATATCTAAAATATTTATATTTATTTATAATCTAAATTGTATACAGGTATAAATAGATATTTTTTTAAATATATACATGTATGTGTGTTTATGTATATGTACATAATATATATATATATATATATATATACACATACATACATACAGAGTAAACAAACATATAGTATGTAAAGATAAACTTTTATTTTGGATGCGATTAATCGCGATTAATCGTTTGACAGCCCTAATAAATTGTATTTATATATATATATATAAAATTTATTTATTTATTAGGGCTGTCAGCTTAACGCGTTAACTTGATTGATTAGTTATGAAAAAATACCAAAAATTCCATATAGTTGACTGTTGACAAAGATGATGCGGGTCAAAAACAACAAATGCAGTTATGCCCTAAAATTCAAGATATTAGTGCAAAATTAGTGGCCCTATATGCGTTTTGTCTCATATTTATATATATCACATCTTCACAAGATATCACACACTGTGTCATATTGTGACACAGGCAGCAAGAGCAATATGACACGAGTGCTGATTTTGTCCGAAGTCCCTTTAAGGCAAGTCATTCCACTCAGCAGCCATCTTTAAAATGCTTCTCGGGCATGCAAGTGCTTGATTAAATTTCACATTTGAAACCACCAATAAAATCTGACAAGAAACGCCTCATAAATATGGTTCCTTGTGCTTCAATGGCATTAACATACGCTTATTTTTCAAACTAGATCAGCCAGTGCGCATACGCAGTACTGAGCGCACCTTTTAGAACGCCGACTGTTTCTATAGCAACCGGGACTTCTAACGGCAGATGCAGTGATGCGCTGACTTTACTAATCAACGATTGGCTCTTTTATTAAGAAGGCGGGCCTTCGCGGCCATTATGAGTGTTGCATTTTTCCCCATTCAAAATTGTACGAGTGACACGTCTTGGGTATTCTATATAGGGCCCTATGATTTCTGCGATGCGGAAAAGGCAGATGGAATCGCGGAATCCAGTCATAAAAATGGAATGTATTATTTAATGCGGAATGTCACTGAACTATGTGAATATGCGATATGCGATATGAACTATGTGTAAATATTAAGCTGCAAAAAGACTACTTAAAAATGAATCCTGGATGTTCCGTGTTTATGAACGGCGCAGACGCGCAGGTTTGTTTACTACACATACTTATGCATGCGTGATGCTCGCTGTGTTTTCAGCATCTGGCGCCTCAGTAAATGAGGACATATATACATGAACAAAATCTCCAGAACTGCTCTTAGAGTCACTTCATTAGCATTTCACCATTCCATTTGAGTAAAATTTATTGTTAGCTTCCGGCTGCAGCTGTATCCAATCCAGCCAAAACCAGCATCAGTTACAGGTATTCACGGCAATCCGTCAGAATAAAGATTTGGTTTAACTTGATGACAGAAATATATTTTTAATATTTAGAAAGTACGTACTACTACTACTACTACTACTACTACTACTACTACTACTACTACTACTACTACTACTACTACTACTACTACTACTACTACTACTACTACTACTACTACTACTACTACTACTACTACTACTACTGTTGTTGTTGTAAAATTAATAAAGCTTTATTTTTTAAAGAAATAATTACACAATATTTCTTTCTTTTTTATTTTAATAGTAAATCCCGTTTGCTTGCCAAAAATATATATATTTTTAATTAATTAAAAGATAAATTAAATAATTTTTTTACGCCTCTGTTGATAACCAGAAAAATATAAATACACAACACAGAATTTCTGTTTTCATCTGGCCCGTGAGGCAGTTGTTTCATATTGGATAATTTGAGGCAATATCAGTAACATCTGTAGCCTGTACTGCGGTAAATAACCCTTGATTTTCAATGTAGCGAATGTTACATAATTGGATCACTGTGCCGCTTGCCCGCTTCGCTAAAGATAGGCGCCTAGTCTATTGACGGATGCCAATAATAAAAGGTAAAATTAACACCCTACAAAACTGGCACAATTGTAAATAAGTTACTTGTTTTAAAAATGTGAAAGTGTTTAATTTTTTTGAAAAATGCCTTGGATTGATATGTTTTAAAAATGCTTAAAATACTTGGTAGACTGTCCAGTAGAAGAACAAATCAAGTTTTTTGTTTTGTTTTGTTTTTATACAGCACTTTTAATAATACAAGCAACTTTACAGTATTAACAAATGCCATCGTTATCCTCCTGCTCATGGGCACTGTAATTTTGTGAGGAAAACATGGAAATAATTTGTTGTTGTATCTTGCAAACACATTTTCTTCTTCTTCTTCTTTACATTTTTATGAAAATGGATACAGTACTGTATTTTCTGGATTATAAATCACATTTATCATCTGAAACGTGCTGCAATTTCCAAGACGACATATAAATAAATCAAGGCCAAATCACACACATAAGGATTTGTGACGAATGAGAAAAGGCAAGTGAATTAGTATCGTGCATTTTCCTGTAACCACGCCCCTAGTTTCAGTTTCGATTTAAAAATTTAGGTTGGGTGTTTATAATAAATGTCTTCAGTGAATGCCACTATATTGTGTGTTTGTTTTACTTAAATTTTAGTTCCTTTTTCTGTTCTGAACATTGCTAAATGTACAGGATTTTTTGTAGAGTGAGGGTGACATAAATACATGTTTCTAATGTTTTTAAACGTTTCATTTATTTTACATTATTTTTTAATGAAATAATAAAATGTGTCTTACAACAATGCAACTTATCTGTGTGTCATAAAGTGCTCATAAAAAAAAGATGGTACAAGAATAGAACTTCCATGTATGTAAAGTACACATGCAGTAGTAGTACATGTTAATTTAGAATATATATATATATATATATATATATATATATATACACACATTATATATCCATTAATGATATCCTCAAATGTTTTCCTCAAAAAACATAAATTCTTTACTGACCGACCGAAGAAAGAAAGACATGAACATCTTGGATGACAAGGGGGTGAGTACATTTTTGTTCTGAAAGTGAACTATATATTATATAATATATTTAACTTATAGAGGTACAGGCATGCAAACTAAAGTAGGTCTGGATGGTAAAACAATAACGATAATTATCAAAAAATTTTTTTTTCCTCACTAGAAGGATAACATGTTCGATAAACATTCAATGTTTATGCACCACGTAACAAAACAATGTTAACGTCACCATGCAGACCAGCAGTGCAGCGTGAGGAAATGTGTCTTGTACCCTAAATATGAGGTTGTTACAGATGTTACCGTTTTTGTTAATTAACATAAATTTGCATTGTGCCATCAAAGTCAGGGGACACAAAGCTGTTTCATGATTTAAAACATTATCACCTGTTAGAGCATGCAGAATTAATTTCTAGATTAAGATATTTTGTTAATGCAAAAATTTTGTATAGGATTTTACTCATGCATATTTTGATGTAGGAAAAAATAGTTTATTATTATAAATGTTTTGATCATTGTCCCTCAGATATGTGAAATGTTTACCTGTTTGGCAAGTGTTTGTCATGTTTGACCCACAGTTAACCGTCCGGTTTCTAAAACTTTCACTCAAGAGAAGAAATTTGCCTTTATTTTTTTAATAAAGCCATATCACCCAGCCCTAATCAAAAGGTATGTTTAAAAATATGGTACAACTTACTGAAATATATTACGAGTCAAGAAATCACTCAGTGTCTCAACCATGGAAAGACACCTAAAACAGCTTGCGATCAATGTCAACATTTCATTTACCTCAGTAACGTTATCCAGTTAACTATAACTATAAATATTTACTGTTATTTACTTATTTACATGTATAGTTGAATAATAAAAAGTTGCTTTGTATTATCTACCTTGAGTTGTACACAAATGTTTTAGTTGTAAGTCTAATTATTATATTTTAAAAGAAACAGCAGTTGAATATAATGGCTAATGTTGTTAATAATAACCTCTAATATTATAGTAATAAACCAAATGAGAGGGTTCCCTGTATACATTTACAGCAATACTTGGGAGAGAGATTTATTCTTAAGAAAACCAAACTATCAGTATCTGTACTGACAGATAGCAAAAGAAACTTTTAAGAGCTAAAATGTATAACTCTGTAAACATAAATATGTAATATTTGGCTTTCTTCTTCATTTGTATGCTTCTTCCACCAGAAAAAAAACCCAAAACAAACTAAATTTAAAATCTGATCCGACCTTTGGTTGAGTTGACATGGAATGACCCTCGAGGGTGTGTTGTGTTGGTTAGGAAAGAAAAAGAAAAGAGACAAGACAACTCACCAAATTATCATATACATGTTGAGATAACCAGCTACTACCACAAAACAGTTATTATTCCATTCATCATCAAGGCAAAAGCACAACTGTTCATTTAATTTGAAAAAAATCTAAGTTTAAGTCAGAGAGTAAAAACTCTGGTCTAATGAGTTTGTGAAAAATGATTTTGTCTGCTAGGGTTTGACAGTAGACTTCTAATATAGTAAAATAATAGTTGATTTATTCATCTGTTCCAAACCTGTATGAATTTAGTTGTTTAGCACAATGTTGACACTGTGGTCTTTCTAGACGGTGAAAGTGAATGGTTACTTTGTGCTTTCAAATGCATCATAAAAATAGTCCATATGACTCAAGTTATCATTCACGTCTGTGTATGCATTCAAATGTGACAGCAGGGGAAATATGTTCTTTAAATAACTTTTCTTCACAACTGTTCTTTACACAAAACTATTGCATGTCTTCAGAACACTTGGAAAATAGTGCAGAAATAGTATGAATCACTTTTATGACAATCATTTATGGTTCATTTTCAGAGCTTGACTGCTCCTGATCATCACCATATACACTGTTTATCAAACTAGCATTAACATCACCCTCTTTAATACATGAATGAGCATTCTACAGGTTTTCAACAACACAGGGTGCTTCAATGATCACTATTCGCATAACCACAATAAATTTAACTCATGGCAGGCAATCAAAGGGAATAGGGAGCAATTTATTGTGTGTGGGGAAAAATGCAGCACCTTAAAAAAGATCAAAGTCTGTCATGATAAACCGATCAAATCCTATACATTTTGATCTCACGTGAGTATAACATTAAAATCATTCAAAACAGCATTAACTGCTACAGAGATTATGTTCCTCTTTATGATACCTAAACGCAAGACAACAAAGCAAGCATGCAAATAAACATACACCTTTCCTCTCAAGTTCACACAGGTGCCCCAGCAGAGTAGCACAGGTGAACTATTAACATGTTCCAAATACATTAACTAAAAAGTGTCACTATACATTTTATCCTTATTTTGTTTAGTATATCTATTGGTAAATAGTTTAAACCTAAATGATTTTGTGAAAACCTCCGCATTAAAAGTATAAATACCACTTGGTTTGACACTCTGTCAAAACAATGACATCGAAACATGGCTTATTAATGGTTTATATACTTAGTGTGTGGCCAGAGTATCTAAAAAACAAAATCACTCCATTAGTCTAATGTAACGTGGCGTTTTAAAAAAAAAAAAAATCCAGATTCATACGGTGGTCACTCATCTTTTGTATCTGGCTATTATGTTCTTCAAAAGCATGTGACTTGCAGCAGCAACGAGGATTGAAGGAGCACATTGACAATATTTTATCTGTCTAAAAGCATGCAGTTTGTTGTCTGATAACGGCACTGTGATGTCCCGATACTGTATGTTTGCATTTCTCAGACTGAGAGCGCAGGCAGGCTAACGGTTTACCCTCCCATTTACTTCACACACAAACCAAAGGATAAACACAACATAACCGATACATTTACACCACCTAAACCCGAGTGTCGAAGGAGAGCAGGGTTTGAAAATCTGACTAAAATACATACAATGGAAAAAATGAAGGAAGCGCGATGGATTATATGCGCTTAGGGGCCTAAAGCAAGCAGCCTATCTGCGCTCATTCAGCTAGCCAGCCACACACATACAGTCCAGACGGGCTAAAACTCATTCACAAGCACACAGCATACGGTACTCTCTCAAAAGCATTCATAAATGTATACACTGAAAGCTTTACGTCGCCGAGTTAGTTTGTCGCGCACAGATTGAACAGTAGCTGTGTGGAAAACAAACGTCCGGTATAACGCATATAAATGTCCATATAAATCCCCCCACCACCCCTTCTATCGGTATACTTTTACATTACCTGTCTCCACCAGTCTTCAAAACCCTCAGGTTACAATGTTATCGACCACATTTTTCTTTTCCTCCGCTGTTGTCGTCCATCCCTTTTCGGACCAAAAAAAAAAAAAAACGCGAGGATACTTTATAACCTCCTCAAACAGCGAGAGTGAAGCTGCGTGTTGGTTTATTTGGGAATCACCCTCTCGCTCTCTCCCCACCGTTTTAAGTGGGAGGTCTACAGACATAGTCCTCAGCACGGTCGTGTCTCAAATTCTGGTGAGTCGACTACCTAGACGGCATTGTAGACGGGTGACAAATTCGCAGTTTTGGGACATCGCCTACTGTATGTTAACATTCGAACGTTTGACTGTCTCTACAACTACCCAAAAACTTGCAATCTAGTATAACCATGTTCTTTATAATGAAGCGATTGAACCAGATTAAAAAGTAATAAAAATATATAGATTTATAATGAAGGATTTCAGAAAAAAAAAATACGTTCATAAAAATGTTACAAATAAAAATACTATTTCGTTTCTAAATGGCCTTATTTAAATGAAATCGCTGCAATTGCCTACATGAAATGAAATGTAAACGAAACTGTAACATTTCAGATTAAAGCATGTGGCCTAATATGCTCTGCCGGCATGTCGGTAATGTATAATGTATAATTATCGAAATGATGACATTCGAAATTAAATGATACTTTGAAAAGTACTGTTCAAAAGAACCGATTCGCAGAAACAAGTCGGACTTCACATCAACTGACTGAAATACCAGCAAATGTCACATGTCGAGTGCTTTGAATATATGTAGTGTTATCTGGCAGTTTCATGACAATGAATGCATCTTTTCATAGGCGTTTTGTCTTTCTGTTTCTCACGTGACAGTCTCTCGTCGTCAGCTATTGCATTATATCTTTGCAATTGTGCGCACATGATGGGTCCGGTTTGGCTTTTATATGCAGTTGAGCAGCATTTTAGTTTGACCATTGTTTGGAGCAGCTTTACAGATGTTTTATCCCTTTTTGTTGGAAGTACCTTTGGAAAGGTATTTTTCCAAAGGATGGTTGTAAAACGGATCAGTTGTAACACTTCCAATTTCTCCAATAAGGAACAAGTTACAAACCTAATTCACTTAACACATTCCCATTTCAGTCCTTATTTCATATGTAAATAAGTAGAGCACAGTGACAGAGGAGAAAAACTAATTCTGAGATAAGAAAGTAACTTTTTATAGGCCTTCATTTATTTATTTTTTTGTGATGGCAGTCCCTGCTTTGTAGTTAAACTAATCAAAGTTAAATATAATAAACTTTGAATAATAATAATAATAAATGTATTTTTTTACTATTGTTAAATATATATTTTGATGCAAGATGTTAGTTTTGGCTGTGTGTTCAAGTTCAAATTTAGAATGGCCAATTACTATGACATTAACAAACTTGCTTAAACATAGACACACGTTGTTCAGTTTTATTATGATGCTAATGTAACACACACACACACACACACACACACACACACACACACACATTGGGTTTCCATGTTCAATGGAGACATTCCATAGGCATAATGGTTTTTACACTGTACAAACCGTATTTTCTATTGCCCTATACTAACCCTACACCTAAACCTACCCCTCACAGGAAACTTTCTGCAATTTTAGATCTTCAAAATGAAGACTTAATTCTTAATTAACTTAATTAATTAATACACAATTCTGTACGATTTAAAAGCTTGTTTCCTCATAGGGATCAAAAAGTGTCCCCACAAGAACTAGAATTTTGGATATTGCCATCTTTGTTGGGACTTTTTGTCCCCATAACGTAGGGTTTACCAGGACCACACACAAACCCCAATCACATCCCAAATATGTTGAAAAGCCAGTGTTGAAAGAGCTCTCTTTTTCATAATCTTTATTGCGTAATGTTACATCTCACCCCAGGGTATGTTACAACTAACAACTCTGGGGTGAATTGTAACATTTCACTGTTTGAAACTAAACCATGCATTTTCAGTTTGAGCTTTAAAAAATTTACAAACCCTCCAGTGTCCCCCATATATATAAATATAAATGATGCTAAATATATTTAAAGATTGTATCAATAAAATAGTGATACACTTTTGTGGGGTATTGTCAGGTGTGTAAAAAAAAAATTTTTTTTAGAATTATTACTATAGGCCCCTGGTTATCTAAGTAAATGTTTACTAACCATTCAAATGATGCATGTAACAGGTGTTTTCTTCTCAAGATAGAAGGCACTGAAAGTGCTCTACTTATTAGTATAGAAAGAGGATGTGGTTTAAAAGTTTCACTTTAATGATTTTAGTATTTGTTAGAAAGAGAGACACCTTTTGTCTCTTTCTGAATAATGAAGGAAATCTGTTTTCAAAAATGAGTTTTTGAAAACTGGGGGCCTGGAATCTGCAAGTATTTTATAAGATTTGACTTCTATTACATTTTGGGGGCAGTTGTGGTCTAATGGTTATAGAGTCGGACTTGTAACCCACAGGTTCGAGTCTTGTGTGTGTGTGTGTGTGTGTGTGTGTGTGTGTTTGTTCACTACTCACTGCTGTGTGTGTGCACAACACAGTGAGTAGTGAGCACAAATTCCAAGTATGGGACACCATACTTGGCCACACGCCACGTCATTTCCTATTATTAAACAGGCAGCTTATCCAAAAATGTTAATTCTTCCATCATTTGTTCACCCTCATGTCATTCTAAACCTGAATGACTTTATTCTTCTGTGAAGAAATTTAGCATGTTCATGGTGTTCGTATTGCTTTCTTGCACACAATGAAAGTGAATGGTGACCAGGTGTTTTCAAATGCACAATTAAAGTAGTCCATACGACTCAAGTTACATTTGTCTTCTGAATCTACACGTTAGCATTGTGTGAGGAACAGCTCTCAAATGTCATTCATATTTGTGTAAATTGTTAAGGAAAGAAGAATGTATTTATTTTTGGGATTCAAAGCCTGTCATGATAACAAGTCAAATATGGTGAATTTGGTTGGTATAAGTGCAACAATCACTTAGATTTTGTTTTCCTTTATGGTAGTTAAATGCACAGTCCACAAAGAAAGTATGCAAATAAATACAGTATCTCACAGAAGTGAGTACACCGCTCACATTTTTGTAAATATTTTATTATATCTTTTCATGTGACAACACTGAAGAAATGACACTTTGCTACAATGTAAAGTAGTGAGTGTACAGCTTGTATAACAGTGTAAATTTGCTGTCCCCTCAAAAGAACTCAACACACAGCCATTAATGTCTAAACTGCTGGCCACAAAAGTGAGTGCACCCCTAAGTGAAAATGTCCAAATTGGGCCAAATTAGCCATTTTGTGTGTCATGTGACTCATTAGTGTTACAAGGTCTCAGGTGTAAATAGGGAGCAGATGTGTTAAATTTGGTGTTATCGTTCTCAATCTCTCATACTGGTCACTGGAAGTTCAACATTGCACCTCACATGGCAAAGAACTCTCTGAGGATCTGAAAAAAAAAGAATTATTGCTCTACATAAAGATGGCGTAGGTTATAAGAAGATTGCCAAAACCCTGAAACTAAGCTGCAGCACGGTGGCCAAAACCATACAGCGATTTAACAGGACAGGTTCCACTCAGAACAGGCCTTGCCATGGTCAGCTAAAGAAGTTGAGTGCACATGCTCAGCGTCATATCCAGAGGTTGTGTTTGGGAAATAGACGTATGAGTGCTGTCAGCACTGCTGCAGAGGTTGAAGGGGTGGGGGGGCAGCCTGTCAGTGCTCAGACCATACGCCACACACTGCACCAAATTGTTCTGCATAGCTGTTGTCCCAGAAGGAAGCCTCTTCTAACGATGCCCATGAAAGACAAGCAGACTAAGGACATGGATTACTGGAAATTAGACCAAGATAAACTTATTTGGTTCAGATGGTGTCAAGCGTGTGGTGGCAACCAGGTGAGGAGTACAAAGACAAGTGTGTCTTGCCTACAGTCAAGCATGGTGGTGCGAGTGTCATGGTCTGGGGCTGCATGAGTACTGCCTGCACTGGAGAGCTACAGTTCATTGAGAGAACCATGAATGCCAACATGTACTGGCTGCAGACTGGGCCATAGGGCAGTATTCAAACATGATAACGACCCCAAACACACCTCCAAGACGACCACTGCCTTGCTAAAGAAGCTGAGGGTAAAGGTGATGAAATGGCCAAGCATGTCTCCAGATTTAACCCTACTGAGCATCTGTGGGGCATACTCAAATGGAAGGTGGAGGAGCGCAAGGTCTCTAACATCCACCAGCTCCATGATGTCATCATGGAGGAGTGGAAGAGGACTCCAGTGTTGACCTGTGAAGATCTGGTGAACTCCATGCCCAATAGGGTTAAGGCAGTGCTGGAAAGTAATGGTGGCCACAAAAAATATTGACATTTTGGGCCCAATTTGGACATTTTCACTTGTTTTTGGACATTTTCACAGCGGTGTATTCACTTTTGTGGCCAGCGGTTTAGACATTAATGGCTGTGTGTTAAGTTATTTTGAGGGGACAGCAAATTTACTCTGTTATACAAGCTGTACACTCACCACTTTACATTGTAGCAAAGTGTAATTTTTTCAGTGTTGTGACATGAAAAGATATAATAAAATATTTACAAAATGTGAGGGGTGTACTCACTTCTGTGAGATACTGTATAACCTAGAAGATGATTGCAACTTTCAAAATACATATAGTGCCAAAAATCAGTTTTACAGAGAAATTAAAGAACATGATTTATGAGAATCATGTGCACAGGTTAGGTTGTTGAAAAGGTTGTTTGTTTGATGCCCAATTGAGGCATGGACTGTGACTATTGTCCCCTTGATAAAGCCACATGACACCAGATTGGTCCCAGGGGAATTATCCCTGCAACGGATATACTATACACTCCCCCAGATATAATTGTCTGCTAAATGACTGCATACAAGAATAAACAAATGTGATGTGATATTATATGTTCTAGGTCAACATACCTGGTCCAGTCATATTGCATTATGTACAGTATCTCACAGAAGTGAGTACACCCCTCACATTTTTGTAAATATCTTTTCATGTGACAACACTGAAGAAATTACATTTTGCTACAATGTAAGGTAGTAAGGGTACAGCTTGTATAAATTGTGTAAACTGCTGTCCCCTCAAAATAACTTAACACACAGCCATTAATGTCTAAACCGCTGGCCACAAAAGTGAGTGCACCCCTAAGTGAAAATGTCCAAATTGAGCCCAGTGTCAATATTTTGTGTGGCCACCATTATTTTCCAGCACTACCTTAACCTTCTTGGGCATGGAGTTCACCAGAGCTTCACAGGTTGCCACTGGAGTCCTCTTCCACTCTTCCATGACGACATCACAGAGCTGGTGGATGTTAGAGACTTTGCGCTCCTCCAAGTTCCGTTTGAGGATGCCCAACAGATGCTCAATAGGGTTTAGGTCTGAAGACATATTTGGCCAGTCCATTACCTTTACCGTCAACTTCTTTAGCAAGACAGTGGTCATCTTGGAGGTGTGTTTGGGGTGGTTATCATGTTTGAATACTACCCTGCAGCCCAGTCTGCTGCCAGAACATGTTGGCATTCATGGTTCCCTCAATGAATTGTAGCTTCCCAGTGCCGGCAGCACTCATGCAGCCCCAGACCATGACACTCCCACCACCATGCTTGACTGTAGACAAGACACACTTGTCTTTGTACTCCTCACCTGGTTGCCGCCACACACGCTTGACACCATCTGAACCAAATAAGTTATCTTGGTCTCATCAGACCACAGGACATGGTTCCAGTAATCCACGTCCTTAGTCTGCTTGTCTTCAGCAAACTGTTTGCGGGCTTTCTTGTGCATCATCATTAGAAGAGGCTTCCCTCTGGGATGACAGCCATGCAGACAAATTTGATGCAGTGTGTGGCGTATGGTCTGAGCACTGACATGCTGACCCCCCACCCCTTCAACCTCTGCAGCAATGCTGGCAGCACTCATATGTCTATTTCCCAAACACAACCTCTGGATATGACGCTGAGCATGTGCACTCAATTTCTTTGGTCGACCATGGCGAGGCCTGTTCTGAGTGGAACCTGTACTGTTAAACTGCTGTATGGTCTTGGCCACCGTGCTGCAGCTTAGTTTCAGGGTCTTGGCAATCTTCTTATAGCCTGCACCATCTTTATGTAGAGCAACAATTCTTTTTTTCAGATCCTCAGAGAGTTCTTTGCCAAGAGGTGCCATGTTGAACTTCCAGTGACCAGTATGAGAGAGTGAGAGCGATAACACCAAATTTAACACACCTGCACCCCATTCACACCTGGGACCTTGTAACACTAACAAGTCAAATGACACACAAAATGGCAAATTGGGCCCAAGTTGGACATTTTCACTTAGGGGTGTACTCACTTTTGTGGCCAGCGGTTTAGACATTAATGGCTGTGTGTTAAATTATTTTGAAGAGACAGCAAATTTACACTGTTATACAAGCTGTACACTTTTTTACATTGTAGCAAAGTGTCATTTCTTGAAAAGATATAATAAAATATTTACAAAAATGTGAGGGGTGTACTCACTTCTGTGAGATACTGTATGTACAACCTTGCTTTATGTTGAAGATTCTGTACTCAGACTCAGTAATGCAAATTGACATTGCTGATGTGTTGACACCTCTAAATGGGTGCCTACATTAAGCCTACATTAAAGGCTGGGATACATACAACTTTTGCAGATTTTTGCCCCAATTTGCAGTCTGGGCGAGACAACGCTTGTTGCTGGAAGTCAAGGCCTGTCTGGAGGTTTTGGTCAGTTGGAGCTGACAGATTTCACAGCAAAAATTATAAGTTATGTGCAATGAGCACAGATTGTGATTCATTATTTTCCGACTATGATTATTTAAATCTTTCATATTTGAGCAAATTTCAGAATTGCTAGTTTTTATATTTCTTTGTCATACTTCTCCTAGCAACGAGATGCATGTTTGGTAGTGTGTGATTCTCAGTTGTTTAGTGTAAAATGCCCAGTTGTAAGCAAGTGTACGATGGCTAGTATTTTAAAATTAGTTACAATTTAGAAAGTCAGGTATATTCCAGCCTTAATGAGGACACCATAATTCATTTGCCAGTGAAAAATGGAACAAATGTACAGTCAATTAATTAGGCTTAGGGTCTGCATGTAATATAATATTTGGAAAGTCAAATGCCAACACTGGCATGTTATGCAACATACCCACATCTTCTAAAACCATGAACAAAACTGTGCAAGGTAAGAAAAATACAACCCAGACTAAATTAAATATGGGTTCATTGTTGAGTATAAACATAGTTTGTAACAACCACTTGTGTTTTGTGATGCTGTTTGAAGCCAGACAATAAATGTTAAATCAGCCAGGTACTGGATTATGATTGATGACTTTCATGTGCAAACTACCATCCACGTGAATATAGTTAACGTGAATGCATTTAGCATGTTTGCTGGTAAGGGACCACTAATAATTCAGCTTCTATCTAATTAATAATTCAATGGTGAGAAACCTAACTTTGTAGATTGTGTCTGAAGGGATATTAGCTTTGTGGGAGTGAGCAAAGGAACCTGCATTACGGGAGGGGTGGCGTTTAGAAAAGAGGTGTGAGCCACACCGAAATGACTTGTAGAGTATGTTTAACACAAACATAACATTTGTGTGTTTAACAGAGACAGCAAATTTATTCAAATTTAGAAAGTTTTTTTGTTTCGCTGTGGACGTGGAGAAGAAAAATATGAGACTGGTATACTATTAATTTGATCATTTCCTAAATTTGATTCACTGCCTGAGAAACGGATAAACAGGATAACTATGATGCACTACACAGAAAAAAACACAAACACAAACTTTTCTCCCAATTTAAAAAAAAAATAATAAATAAATCATTGTTACAAAAATTATGCAATTATGCAATACATCTTTTTATTTAAAGTTTGTTCTGATAGGGCAAAACAAACAAACAAAAAAAAAAAAAAAAAAAAATCAAAATGCATCTGCAACGTGCATTTTTAAAAGAGAGGAGAAAATGTTTCCCAAAGGAACAAAGGAACAAATACTTTACAAATATGACCTAGACTACATTAAATACAGGTTCAGGGAGTATAAACATGAGTGTTATGTGCAGTAAACTGTTGACTGCCAAAAGCAGTGAAACTACTAATTTAGAAACAAAAACAATACGTTTTCCTATTCAGCCTGTCATGTTTATAATTTTGCATATTGCAGCTGCAGTTCATGTTATACTACTTACAGTGTTTGATTTTACTGACATTTTTTGTTTACTTTGTTATTTTGCTCTAAGGCTTTACTGTGAATTATGGAAAAACATAATTTCTATGTTGTTTAAAGTTTGTCTTTAATTGATTTGGCATGATTCAATGACACAAACTATGATAAATTAGACCCTTTCTCTCTTTCTATATTCTATGAACCCCATTTTTTCAAATCATTATCCTGGGTCTTTATTGTATTTAGTGCTCCATTTGCAATAGGACACATAAAAGCAATCATAAACTGTCTGGTTATATTTCCATTTAAGTTGATTCTAATCCATCATGCACTTTTCCTGCACACTCCCATCTGTCAAAATACCCAAACTTGTGGTCTTGGCCACTTAAGAGTGCGTGTACATGACAGGAAGTGCTGTAAGTGCACAAGACTGCCCCAGGTCTTAAATATGCCAAAACGCAGTGCCCTTTTAGCACACTAAATCCTTGAACAGTGTTGGGGAAAGTTACTTTTAAAAGTAATGTATTACAATATTGCGCTACTCTCTAAAAAAGTAATTGCATTACTTAATTACTTTAAATAATGTGTTACGTTATTTTTGCATTACATCTGAGCAGGGCTTGCTTGTTTTTGGCAAAAGCCTTTTTACACCAAAAGTGAAATTAAGTAAATTAAATTAAATTAAATTAAGTCTCAGATTGATGCAAATATAAATTTATGTCTGTACAGTAGAGTGTGCAGCTCAAACAAACCTTTCAGCACTTTCAACACTTTTTCAGCAATGAAACTGTGACATTTAACTAAAGCCATTCTGGCTTATTTGTATTGTTGAACAGAATTCTCACGGGTCAGAAGGAAAGGTTTTGGTTAATGAAATGGGATTCTGAGTTTGCAATTCACTGTTTTTATTCATTTTGTGGAATACTGAATCTGTTTTTGTGCAAGTGAGATAAGTGAAATTCATGATTGCATTTAGTCAAGAACTAAAGTAACAATCATGTTTACACAGTGCACACTCCTGATTTCTCTCAACATGGTGACAAGAGACCTGTTAGTCAACTGGCGTAACTTATTTGAAAAAGTAACTTGATATTTTTCTTGTAAATTAAAAAGTAACTTAAAAAAACAAAAAACAAGTTACAAGTTATTCGACTAGGAAAAAAGTAATCTGATTACGTAACTTGTGTTATTTGTGTAATGTGTTATCCCAACACTGATCAAGGCTTAGTGTATCCCATCATGCATCATGTTCAGGAAATAAATCGTGAGACTTTATGCTGAGATCTCATGAGAGGTCACAGAAACCTTTCCATTATAATTTAAATATTAATAATAATTAGATATTACATATAATTTGATAGAAAGTGTTGTACGTTATATTGGTGCAAAGATGAGTAATTTATTTTGTACAACATTTGCAACTACTTTTTATTACTCAATTAGAAGCACCAGAAATTAAATTATGCCAACTGTTATAGGGACTACTGAACATACATTTATACGTTTATTTTAAAAAGTACTGAAAATAAAAATCTGGTCTTCATGCTCATTTGAACACTTGGGATAAATACAGGAAATACATCATGGAAGTTTAGGGTTAAGTGGTCATATGGAAAGACTGCAAGTGTGGGTATTTGGACAGGGCATCAGTGTTGCTTTTGTTAGCCTATTCAGGATGCTCAAACAAACACAGTAAAGTTTAGATAGTCTAACAAAGTTCATAATTTTCATGGGAATTAACCTACATTTGGCTTTCTTAGCTGTCTGTGCATTTTAAACTGGAACAGAAAACTATTAACATAAACATAAAAAAATCAATCATATAAAAAATAAAATAAACATCACCTTTAACACAACAGGTAATAGTAGTTAATTAAAATGGGACTTTAGAGTTAGCATACAATAGCAGCAGTTTACTTAGTATCACCCAAATTTTTCCACAGGATTCTATAGGATCAGTTTTCCAAACATCCTGAAGAGCTGTTAGGTAACTGTTTAACATTCATTATGGTGTTACATTCTGAGAGTAAAACCGGTTTGAAGAGACTCATGGAGTGCTGATCAAAGTCTCTTTATATCGCTAATTAATGGAGGTATTAGAGGTTTTGTTTAGATAAATGAGTTTAGCATATGGAAGATTATAAAAGATTTATATCATTTTATGACTCCTTTTATAGACCTAAGACAAATTCTTAAATAAATGATATATCTTGTTGCATTTACGTGACCGATAGCATGCACATGAAGTTCCCAAGAGACCTGTGAGATGAAGGGTGGAGATTCCCATGAGTCCTTGAGACTTGTGGCATTGGGGCGATCTGTTATTATTTTGTTTAAACAGAAGTATGAATAACAACGACACTTGATATATGTTATTCATGTCTTTTGTTATTGATGAGAATGACAGTAAGAACATTGATGTTGGTGGTAACCCAGTGTTTAGTACTTTAACCTCCTACAACACAGCTGCAGTGACTTAATACTTTCTCTCTCTGTAGATCAGTCCTCCACGCTACAAAACTGCTCTAAATATGTTGTGGTTGTACTTACAGTGTAACTACATAAGAACATTCTGGTAATGTAAGGTAACTACATGGGGTAGGGTTAGGTTTAGGGGTAGTACTTAAATTATTACTTAGTTATTGTAATTACTATAATAAGTACATAGTATGCACACCAGGAACAGGACTGTAAAATAAAGTGCTACCAATACTGTGCATGATTAACAAACCAGTCTTATGATAATTGGTAGATTGGTGAGTGTATGTGTTTGGAAACATATTATGATTTTAGACATGAATCGATGTCATATTACACTCTTGTCAAAAGTATTACTATAATACAGAATGTATTGTCCCTCACTGAAGTGAGCTAAGTTTAGACTGACTTTGACCACGACAAAAGAAAGTCAGTAGACTCTTAACTAAGATTGATGGTTCTGACCTCCTAGATATGATATTTCCTGTTTGTACTGTCATCTTAGATAGAAAGCCGCCCTAAAGTTCTTAAATTTCCTCGCACACACTTGTGCACTCATGTGTAACAGTGCAGTTTCTCTTATTTATATTATATTATATTCAATATTTCTGGCATAACAATTGCTATGACTAACTCTTGAAATCAGCCCTTGTTAAAAAGAAATACAAAACAAATGTAATAAGAGTACTTATGTAAAAAAAAAAAAAAAAAAAACTTTAAAAGAATTTACAAAAGTGCGACCTGAATGTAACACTTAATTCTATGAAAATGAAAGACACTGTTATGAAAGTGTACTCTCTTAAGTACACTTCAGTATCCTTTTATTTCATTAATATTAATATCCACAAGTACCATTTTGGATGCACTTTATTTTACAGTATGTGTACCTATGTGCTTACTATGCATTTGAGTAAGGAAGTAATGGTAATATAAGGTAACTACATCAAAGTTAGTAGCTATAGTTTTTACCCAGTTATTGAAATCACTGCAGTAAGTATGTTTACTAAACATGTATACACATGTGGAACATGACTGTAAAAAAAGTACAAGTACATATTAAATACAATTAAGCACACTTCTTTACACAAGGTTAAAAATGCTAATATGCTGATTACTGTGATTACAGTTAGTCCTGTAATGTGATTGCCCGCAGCGTTCCAGGAGTGAAACTATTCCCTGTTTGTGTCACTCTGCTTGTCTGTGTTCACTGCATTCTGGACCAGAATATGTGGGCATGTCGAGAAGTGAATGTGTGTGATTTTGCCTGGAAAAAGCCTTAGTGTGTGTGTTTTCTTTTAATTCAAAATTGATTAGAGCAGGCTTTCTATCTACAGTATAATTATATCTCTCTTTTATGCAGAGGAGAGGAAACTGCTGTCATTCTGCTTCATCCCTTCACAGAATTAAGTTGCCACAGAAAAAATACACAAACTGCTAAAAACATAAGTTATTTAAAGGGGTGGTAAACTGTTTTTTTTTTTTCCTAGGCTTGATTATGTTAATAGGGTGCAGTCTAACTAATTTTTAAAATCGCTCTTGCTTCAGAAATTGCTGGTAAATTTCATTTTCCAAGTGAAATTTCCAAGTAGAAACACTGAAATAGTATTTTCTTGTAAAACATAGTCCAATAATCTGTTTTATTTACAACTTAAAAAAAAAATATATATTTTCAAAAATGTAATGCCCACTTTTACTTTTGTAACACTGACTTTTCTTTTTAATAAAACTACATGTATTTTATCATGTAAGCAATACCACACAAGACCTGTACAAATATTTCATGCATGTCTACAGTCAATTCTAATAATAGTCCCAAACATTCTCTGACGCCTCTTGACGTCTACTTAACTACTTAAGTGTATAATACAAAGCCTTTCCAGGTAAAAAGATTACACCAACCTTCACTTTAAACAATGCCTAATTTGCAAAACAGACATGGGACGCCATATATAATCAACAAAAAATAGTGCAAACTGGCTTTTCTAGCATGCACTGTAAAAAAAACTATTTGTTGAATCAACTTAAAATAATTTGCTACCTGGCTGCCTTCAAATTTTTTACATTTTAAATTTTTCATTCAACTCAAAAAAAAGTTTAGTTAACTTGAAATGTTATGTTTTGCTAAGTGACAACTTAGATATTTGAGTTGATTCAACTTACAATTTTAAGGCAGTTGAGTAACAAACCCAACAATTTTTTAGTTTAGTCAACTCAGATATCTAAGTTGTCACTTAGTACAACTTAACATTTCAACTTGAATAAACTTATTTGAGTTGACAGAACTTAATTTTTTTAAGGCAGCAGGCTAACAATATATATATTTTTTTTATTAAGTTGACTCAACAAATTGTGTTTTTTGTTTTTAACAGTGTACATGCACAAACATGTATAAGCATGATATTTATAATTAGCATGCAAATGGCAATTTAGTGACACAGATTTAGGGTAAAAATAATTATCTTAAAATAAACAATAGTACTGAAGCAAAGATAATTATGCTTTTTACCAGCTGGTTACATATAAAAGCACACACAAATCACACAGATGAGTAAACTTAAATTAGCATAGCAAACAATGTGACTAAATTGCTGTCAAGTTAGTAAATAATATGGTGATTCCTAATTGGCATGAGAACTACTTGAATATAATTGCAAAGAAAGAGCTCTTAAATTAGAGGTTTTTTTGAACAGATATTCCTGCAGACCATATAATTATGAAATATTAATATGAAATATGCAGGAACATGGTCAGTCTAGAGCTTTGCTGAATGAGCTTTTGAGAAGCACATAGTTTCCACATTGCCAGGAAATAACTCCTTCACTCTTGGACTGATTTTAAGAATGTTCTGCAGGCTTTGCCAATACCAGCCTACTGAGTACAGTCTAGTTTGCTTTTAAATAATATATTATAAATGCGAAGTGCAAATGCACACTTGACTCTTGATGGAATCTAAACAATGCTTAAGACAATAAATCAAAGAATGACTGGTTTAACAAGTCTATCAACTTTAAAATTATTGTGTGTTGGGACTGGTGACAGTCTCAAGCTAAAACTTAATATTTCAGAGGATATAAATGGAATATGAGCCTCCTTTCCCTACAGCAGTCCCTTATTTTCATCTCAGTGCTTGTGTAAACGTGTGTGTGTACATGTAAACAAGATGACAGCGCTTAAGAATACCCTCACAATACCAAAACACAGTGGCAACATAACGATGCAGATCTCATCTAACATGACGCAGCTAAATATGATCTTCATTTAAACTTGTTTCAGTAGAGACTGACATATGTGGAAGGCGAATGTGTTAAAAAGATTCCTTGGCATAATCTACCAGTACTGGCAAGCCATGAGAAAATACTAAGCAGTGCTGACTAAGCATATCTCACTGCTTTTGCATAGATTCCTACAGAAAATATTTCTACAGAAGTATCTGCAAGCTTTCCTTTAGCAACTATTTCTTCTGAATAACTAATGCTTTTTGTCTTCAATTTTAAACAGCATTTTTATCATTTAAAAGACAGACTTCTTTTTCTGGTACATATTTTGTTTGAAAAGAATACTCATATTTGTTATATTTTGTAATGAGATTCACACATTTATTATGCAATTAGTTTAGTTTCTATAAAAAAGTTGTTAGTTCTTAAACTTCCATACAGCTTCATTAAAAGAATAGTTCAGCCCAAATTGAAAAATTGGTGAAAATGTATTTACACTCAGGACATCCAAGATGAAGATTCTTTATCTTACATAAATTCTTTATCTCCTGTTGTCCTCTCATTCGTTTATTACAAACATGCAGCTTTTCACTTCATAAGGTATTGATGAACTGGGGCCATGTGGATGACCTGTTGATTATTGTGATGTTTTTATCAGCTGTTTGGACTTTAATTCTGATGACACCCGTTCGCTGCAGAGGATCCATTGGTGAGCAAGTTATGTGATGCTAAATTTCCCAATGAACTGCATATGTGACCCTGGATCACAAAACCAGCCTTAAGTCGGTGGGGTATGTTTGTAGCAATAGCCAAAAATACATTGTATGGGTCAAAATTATTGGTTTTTCTTTTACGCCAAAAATCATTAGGATATTAAGTAAAGTAAATTTCCTACTTTATATATATTAAAACTACATTTTTGATAAGTAATATGCATTGCTAAGAACTTAATTTGGACAAATTTAAAGGCGATTTTCTCAATATTTTGATTTTTTGCACTCTCAGATTCCAGATTTCAGATTTCCAAATAGTTGTATCTCGACCAAATATTGTCCTATCATAACAATACATCCATTATATAAATACCATACATCAATGAAAAGCTTATTTATTCAGCTTTCAGATGATGTATAAATCTCAGTTTTGAAAATTTGACCCTTATGACTGGTTTTGTGGTCCAGGGTCACATATGTGAATATTATGTAGACCTATTGTTTAAATAAAATGTATGCTTTAAAAGTAGAGTAATCATAGCAGGTTTAATCCATAAGCCCATTTAAACATCTGTGTTTAGCTTCAAATGGCGTCTTTGACGTCAGTATTCTAAAAAAACTCTGACGTCCAAAGGCACAACAATAGATTTTTTCTCTTATTCCATGGATTTCCAATTTCCTTCCACAATTTCCAGTTGTGTGTTTTCCACCACAATGTGCATGCAGCTGCAAGTGATGTAACTGTGACGTTTATTCCAAATTGGACTATACAATTTGCAGTCTATCCACTTCATCACATCTGATGTCATATGTCACTGTTTCTGGGTCACCATTTCCAAACCCTGTATCAGATGCCAAATACAGTCAATAAACAGTGCTAATATATAATCATGGAATGCCGGGACGGTGTGCGCCTGGAAATTTTAGCATACAATTGGAGTTTTAAACTTAGCGTAATGTAGTGCTATGAATAAAGTGCACGTAAACATCTGTTAGGAATGTATCTTCACTTGAAATGGAGTGAAGCCTTGGACCTAGAAACAGCATTTGTGACATCACGACTTAATGAGCAAATGCATTTATCACTGGCCAAAATATTTAAGCATCAGTCACTTTATGACAAACTTTTACACCAGAATCAGAACAGTTTTAGAAGTATTATATAGACATCTCTAGCTCATTGTTAAAAAATAAGAATGGCAGAAACACTCACGTGATTTGGAAAAGTGTCTCTCATGCACATCTGTAGCTCCCCCGACTCATAATCAATGTCTTTCCATTAGTGAAACCAGGTGAGTGCTGCTACACTGAGGACTTCAGTCAGTCACATGCTTAGTTAATTCCAGGGGGCCTGGTGCCCTCCAGGGCCGTCATTACACAATAAGGATATTTACAGTTACACAGATGGCTACATCTGTGCAAGTCCTCTAAAATCAAACTTACGTTAGAACTTTATGCCTAAAATATTTAGAATTAATGTAAGATTTATGTATTTGAGTTAGATATTTTACAGTTTTAACATTTGAGTGTGACTTTTTATGATATCACATGTTCTGGATTATTCTTACACTGGTTTGATTTACCTTTGTGTTGAATACTAGATGTGCACTTAATGTGGTATGCCAAAGAAGCAGTTTAAGTCTTCGTAGTCAACCATCTGACCCCCATGTGACTGCCACAAGGCTTTTGAGCTGCTTACAGGGTGACTGTATTACAAAGACACAATGGGCCTGTCAGAAATGCATAGTTTAAATAGCTTCAGCCAAATGTCATTAAATTGGACAGTCAGACTGTTGAAAGCAATAAAAGATCAATAAAAGTTTTTTTTTTCTTTTTGAATAATGCTTACCATATCACTGGTGTGGCAAGTTTATACAAATAAGGCACATGTCTGAGCACTGGATTACTATTTTGTCATTCATTTTATTTATATTATATAAGAAATAAAAAGTTACAATTACATGTGCACAAAACTTTTTTCTTTTCTTTTTTAACCCACTTCTGAAAAATTGGTTATTAAATCTGGCCTGGACCTAACACATTGTAACCGCATGTCTCTTCCCTAAAGTCTTATTTTCAAATTCAATATGGCATCCAACCTAACTAAAGTCTTCAACCTCATTTAGCACAATACATGTCTGTATTTGTGAAAAAGATAGATCATAGACCTTATAATTCTATCAATGGCATTTAATATTCCCTTTTAATTTTAAGGTGCTGACGTGTTCAAATGAAAGGTGAACAATTCACAGTGTGAGTAATGCTCAATAAAAGACCAGCAGTCAGAAAACTGTGTGTGCTGCAGTCAGCTTTCATCCAGGGCTCACTCAGCAGGATATTGTTCTTGTTATAGATCATAACATACTTTATTTAGCATACAACTTGTCTGTTCCTGGACTGGCGTGACCATTTTTCAATCCAACTGGCTCGAAGCCTGTGGTTGTGCTACGTACCACAGTCCAGAAGAGCTTCATGCAGGTTATCAGATACTGTTTGTCAGTACCTAAGTTTATTGCATTGCATTCGATGAACACAAATATCATCTCTGCGTTAGGCAAAACAGATGGTATTTATACATGTTTAAAACAAATACCTCTATTGTATTACAGCTCTAACCTGCTGTAGTTTATATTTTAATGCAAAGCATGTCCGATTACTATTTGAGTAGATGACACAGCTTCAGTATTCACTTCCTGAGCTATGCAAATACAAAAGCTAATAGAAGTAATGCTTACGTAAGAATCAGTGTAAATAAACGTCCTATGACTCAGGAACTGAAAGACCAAACAAGTTAAGACAGTAGTTTAATAAAAAGTAAATACTGAAAAACGTATATTTTATACACAATATTGCGATATACTTAATATTTACTGTTGAGGTGAAAAGTTTACATACACCTTGCAGAATCTGCAAAATGTTAATTATTTTAACAAAATAAAAGGGATCATACAAAATACATGTTATTTTTTATTTAGTACTGACCTGAATAAGATATTTTACATAAAAGACGTATACATATAGTCCACAAGAGAAAATAATAGTTGAAAATGACCCTGTTTAAAAGCTTACATATGCCTGATTCTTAATGTGTTGTTACCTGAATGATTTTTGTTTGTGCTGAACATTTAAACTACCTGCTGCTCCCGCTGTGTATTTGAACTCTTTCCAACAATGACTGTATGATTTTGAGATCCATCTTTTCACACTGAGGACAACTGAGGGACTATTACTACTAAGTAACTATTATAGAAGGTTCAAACACTCACTGATGCTTAAAAAGGGAACACGATGCATAAAGAGCCAGGGGTGAAAACTTTTAGAATGTTGATGATCAGGGTAAATTTAACTTATTTGTCTTCTGGGAAACATGTAGCTTTTAAAGGGTAGTAATAAATGACAAAATATGATATTTAGGCAAAATAAGAAAAATTTACATATCTTCATTCTGTTCAAACATTTGCCTCTCTTGTCCAAAACTATAAAGGCCTGTTCACAAGAAGAATCATAATTATAAGAATACCTATAATGAAAATAAAGCTTTCACACCAACACACACACAAAAAAAGTTTATTATTAGCATGCATGCATTCTGTTTATTATTGTTATTTATTGTTGATCAAGCTCTTTAAAGCAGGACAGATTTTGATTGGCTGTCAATGTTTTTATCAGTCATCAGCAGGAAAACAAATTGTTCTGAAACTTATTCCAATGTTATATTTGTGGTGTAATAAACAATGTTATTGTTCATTGGTGTGGATGCAAATATAGTAGTCATTATAGCTTTAGTCATTTTTCGAGGTGGTGTGAACAGACACTTATAGCCTATTCTCATTAAATTAGAATGACTATTAAAACTTTGGTCATTATCTTTATACTTAGAAGTGTCACTTCAAATGAAACACTTAAAGTAGACCTATTATGCCCCTTTTTACAATATGTAATATAAGTCTCAGGTGTCCCCAGAATGTGTCTGTACATCAGATACTCTACTAAAAACATGTTTAAACTTTTGATATACAGTTTTCTGAGAGCACACATCCGAAGCATGCTGTCCCACAGCATGCGAGTACTAAAAGTTCTCTTTCATGTCTTATTGCTTAAACTGTCAATTACACACAAGTTTGTTAAAAACACACAGAAGTTACAAAAACAGTCTGTTATGTTTGTGAAGGTTAACAGCTGAGAATGAAATTGCATGTTTAAATTAGATCTGTGTGGCAGCACTGTAATATACAGCAAATAAATAAATCAATCCACTGCTCTATTGTCTCCTCTGAGACTGGGACTCTAAATAGTGTTCTATGCTGGTCTGTGCAGCCAATGACAGAACAGTTAACATGCTTTTCTTGAACTTTTGCCACGGCGTTAGAACTGGTGCACCGTTGCCGCTTGCTGTGAGTGAAAACGTGCAGATTAAGGGGGGCGATAACCACATCATGGGCAGAGCGAAATCTAACAAGCTATGTTTTTTACATGTTTGCAGAAAAAGGCTTACCAAAACAGTTACTGCAGTGTCCTTTTATACGTTTTCTGAGTTGGTAGATGCATTGGGGACCCAATTATAGCACGGAAAAGTCAGATTTTCAAGATGTGTCACCTTTAAAAGCGTTTTACTACAGTCTGTCTCATTTTTGATGAAAATAAAACTTAAGTTGGATGATGACAGTATTGTTTTCTGTAGAGCTGCTTTACAGCTGAATCATTTGCAGCATTGATGGTACTGAACTGAACTGAATCAACATTGAAATGACTCCAGCTGAATAATAACACTGCTGCCTTTGTAGAACTGATCGATTAACTTAACACAGTTATTGATCTGAAGAGACTTAAGCAAAATAGTGACACTACTGTTGCCTTTTAGAGCTGCTTTACAGCAGCCTCCCAATTCTGAGTTTCCATAATTGATTCCTGTTACTGATTTCCTGTTTGTCACTGTGAAACTGCTTTGACACAATCTGTATTGTAGAAATAAGTGACTTGACTTTGTTAGGGAAATCTTTTTAAACACAACTGATGTGTCGTCTATAGCTTTAGCATGTTCAACCACTTCCCTTGCACTACACAGTAGAAGCTGAGATCATTTAGATCAATCAGAGATACAGTGTGAGGAGTTGAAGTAGGACATGGTCACTACAAAGCATTATCATGCACATAAGCAGGATGTGGCTTTAACAACATTCAGAATTAAAAACCCAGCTTGTGTGGTTGCTAGGATATCCACACAAATAGCAATTCAGCGAGAGGCAAATACATAAAACAGCCTCTTCAAAAGGACTATGAGCATATGAACTTGATCAAGTCACAAATTCTATTATTACTTTGCATAATTATCCAACATAACCTAATTGGCATAACCTGGTAACTGTCACCCGTCCCTCAGGAATCCTTCCCAAGAATATTCCAAGCCTAGTCAAGTAGAAGAGCAGCCTCGGAATAACATTCACCTCATTAGCTCCTTCACACCCTCACAAGCTTCCTGGGAACAGCTTTTCTTGTTCTCAGAGCCTGGTAACACAAAAACACGTGTGAAGGATGATTTCCCTGCGGATTTCACGCTATATAAATAAATAAAATGAACTGCTTGACAGTAGGTGGCAGCTTCTAAGTGTATTTTGAGTTAATATTTCAAAACCTCTTAACGTTATGACTGTGAATGCATAAACTGACAAGAGAAAAGGGATGCAGAAGTATTTTCAGACACACCTTAAAGTCAACATCAGATTGAACCCTATTTACTTTACCTCAAGTTTTTAGATTATTTGCACTTTTATTTAAACAATTCAGTGATGCATGTTAATGCAAAGAAAATAAATTTCTGTCCTTATGATCCTTCATCAAAACTCCTGAGAAATGCTGATGTCACTTAAGCCACGTGGCTATGGTAATGTTAACCAATAGCCAAACAACTATTGCTGTATTCAAGCCATGTCATAATCACTGTAACTAGAGGACAACCCAAGACATTATGCTTGGAACTGTTCATGTCCTATTAAAATAAATGGTGTAATTTGAATAATCAATAGACAAAACCATAATACAACAACTAACCATCATTGGTGCCTTATTGTTATTAATAGCTTACTAATAGTTTTAAAAAAAACAAAAAAACTTTTAAACTATACTTTAAGCCTTTTGCTTCAGATTATTTTTGCATTATCAATTAACAATGGTCAATTATAAGAATTATTTAAAAATATTGCTAAATAACTGCTTAACCACATTTTATTGCTAAAACCACTGTCATTTTGAGTATTTCACAATTCTGTTGGAGTTTATGTGGTACAAATCAGAGCACTTTTAAGAGTTCTTTTTCACAAATAGATTTTGCAAATTGGATTCTTATAAATGAGACAAATCTCTCAAAGTTATTTCGATGTCACAAGTTGGATTCTCAAAAAGTTTATGTTCACTGATGTAAACAGCTTAAGTAACTTTTCACTTTTTAAGGTTTGTAAGCAACAAGTTTATAATCTAATCACAAACAAAAACAACTTTTATGCATTTTGAAGCCTAAATAAAATCACCTGATATAAAAAGCTAAAGTTAGACTATAGACCCGGGGTGCTCAACCCTTTTTTCTTGTGATCTACCATCCTTCATCCACTATCAAGTTCAGCTTCAACCCTGATCAAACACACCTGAACCAGCTAATTAATCTCTTAGGTAGCACTTGATAATTACAGACAGCTGTGTTGGAGCAGGACTGGAACTAAAGTCTGCAGGTAAGTAGATCTCCAGGAACAGGGTTGGGCACCCCTGCTACAGACAAAATATAATATATGACCACTAATAAGCTTCTGACAACTCTTTCAGTCTTTATGTACTTACTGGTATTTTTTTTTGTTTTATGTTGTTGAAACATGAAACCAACCAACCAACCTTAACCAAAACCTATTCAAAAACTGACTTCAAATTGATGGAAAAGTGCTAGAATGAATAGATGATGTTTTTGGGTTTTGGCCTACAAAATCATCCTTGCAGCACTCATTAATTTCAACTTTGGATGTGTATGCAGGCTGTGATATGAAAACAAGTCTGAAATGAAACAAACAGCAAATGTTCAAGGGAGTAGGAGACACTGCTTTTAATTTAAAAATAAAGTTTTTAGCCTTAAATTAACAATGGATCTATATTCCAAGTCAAAGGAGTGTAATACCTACTGCACAAAACAACTTAAGACAAATATCTGTAATGCTATACAGCTAAAGGAATCTCCACAAAACAATTTTTTTAAATAATGTAGGTGATTCAAACGAGGCATCTCTTTGGCACTCTCTAAATGGAGCGTGTCGAGATGTTGCCTTCCCTGCCTTAAGTACTATGAAACTCACAACTGAAGAGGACAAATGAATGTGGAGAAGTGCACCAGTTCGACCATGACTGGTCACAAGTCACTCTTACCTGTGTTGGCATAGTAATGCAACTAAGAGTAGAAAAAGTAGAGAAAATCTGGCTTTAACGCATATAAATACATTATTTTACAAACAAAGTTAATCCAGAACTAATATGCAAGGAAACTGGCATCCCTTTCACTTCAACAAAAATATAAATTAAATAAAACAAAATCCAAAGCTGATGTATCCACCAAAAGTGAGAGTATAAAGCTAATTTTCTATAATGTCCCATGTTTACAGTAGATCACACATGAGAGCTGCTCGTACTAATAAAGACTAGATTCATCCATGAGATTCAGGTATTGCCAAGCACTTTAAGACCTATAAAAAAGGTCAGCGGGAGGGCGTATCCACGCTGACTAAAGATTTGTCTGACGGTCTAAAGGTCTGTTCATGTGCGGTCAGTCGGTGGGTCTGCAGGGAGGTGATTAAAAAACAGTTGAAACATTACCGCCACCTGACTGAGGATAGTAGGAGTCCGAGAGCCGTCCAACGCCCCCGCTGAGCCTGAGCCGGTTGTGTGCTGTCCGAACAAACAAACACTATTACACAAGACATTCCTAGCATTTAATCTCTGGGACTCTCATCTGTGCTGGCCAAAGCCCGTTCACAGTAAGACCACTTCAATGAGAATTTATACTCAGCCTGAAGGTCTAAAACTTGATCTCAGTGTTTTTAAAAACAAAAGGCTCAGTGGTGGACATGTATTTGCTGTTGTCAGACCACGCGATGACATGTTTGTCCACTTTAAACATAGAGACGTCCAGTCCAGCCTGTTTTTCTGTTTATGTTGTTATTGGAGCTGGTAAATTGATCTGTTTGTTGAAAACACTGTCTGTTACTCCATGATGGCTCTGTATATGACCGGTTCGATGTAGTCCTCTCTATAGCGGGAGTTAATCACCCGCTGTCTTTTTGAGTCTTGCTTCACCTCCTTCTCCACGAACACTCCTTTGAAGCGCATATCCGACGCCACAGACTAGGGATAGAAATGAAATGTAATTAATATTTGCTAAGCCACTCGTTGTTCAGTAGCACTGTGTCATGACAAGTTGAGGTTACTGTAGTGGTTAGGACAGATCAAGGAAAGTAGTTTCGTAATGAGTTTCTCATTGGTGTACTGCAGATTATCATTTAATGAAGCAGCGCTGGCAGGAAATCACTCACCAAGCGGGCTTTGACACGTTTAGGCAGCTCCTCGTCCAAACTGTACACGTCTTCCCTCTTCACAGTGAGCTGAGAGTCATCTTCAAATTCCACCTGGAAAATAATTCAAAGAGCCATTTTAATATCGACATTATAAAATGGAATTAAGTGTATTTACATTTCTGCTCAGGCGAGCTGTGAATAAAGCCATTATGAAATGGCATATAAATTGTTTTGCATTGGTAAATGGTCTAGAGTTATGCTGCATTCACGTAATGTCAGTTATTTTCAAGATGTGACTATACAACTAATTTGTTTGCATTCTGTGCACTGTTGATGAATGTTTGCCAGAAAATCTCATTTAGCTGGCTAATTAAGCAACAGGGTCATTCTCTGTGTGGCATAATGTTAAGATAAACAATTACAAAGCTAATGCACATCCTCTGATCTTTACTAAAAAAAATGAATGTTCATCAGCTGAATGTTCTTCAGTGTCACATGATCCTTCATAAATCGTAATATGATGATTTGCTGCCCAAGAAACAATATTATTATCAGTGTTTAAAACTGATAATTTCAAGGATACTTTGAATTAAAAAACGATCTTTACTGAGACTTTCGATCAATTTAAAGGCACAATATGTAAGTTTTCGCCGCTAGAGGGCACATATTCAAAACAAACATGTGAAACAAAGACGTCGTATTCATCCCCACAGCCGATGCAATCCGCCAGGACTCAGGCAGAAATCATGTCCATGGATGCCTACGGCTGAAATTTAAGCCTATTGTGTGACCTCTTTCAGTTTATTGCTTTAACAAAAGCAGCAACAACAATGAATGTCAATGTAAAAAAAAATTAAAAGACTGTACTGTCATGACTGTACTTGTATGATAGTGTGTTATGATATTAAACTTTAAGATTAGATCTGCCTTCTATCCTAAATTATAATGATTCTCAGAATACCCTGGCAAACAGTAATCATATTGTGACGCATCTACTTTGCGGTGTCTGAGGTTGAACTCTAACCCAAATTGAGTACACAAGTGTGTTTGTTGTCCTCTGACCTGGTACATTGGGATGATATGGTCAGACACAAATTTGGCTCCATAGATCAGGCCATCTGTCCAGCGCACTTGAACTACGTCTCCCTCCGATGGCGGACCGAGCTGATTACAGTTTCTGTTCTGAAAAATAAACACCAGCAGGGCTTCAGTACACTGTTTTTAAATCATCAAACAATGTTTTGAGCTGTGTAACCCCTCACATACCACTATATCCTCAGGGAACAGGTTGTCACTGAATGAGCCATCGTCAAAGATAACCTCATAAAAGGTAGCCTTTGTCAGCTCAACCACCTCACAGTGGTAGTATCGGCCATTTCTGTGCTTGCAGATTACTTTCTGTCCCTTCTCCAACTCCCGCATAGATGCCCTGTTGCGCTGCAGAAGATAGCATCAGAGATCAGATATCTCAGACCAAACACCTCTTTTGTGTTAACAATAACGCTTCAACATAAGTATAAGCCTTTTGATTGCTGTAATCTATCATGATGTTACACATTGCAGTCACCAACCTGCACAACAAAATAATAACAGCTGCAAGTTTTTAAGAAATGCACTCTTTGTATTTGTTTGTTTCATGTATCATGTTGTGTAACCATCAAGTAATAACATTTTCCTTAAACCCTGAATATCACTGTACACAAAAAAAATCTACATTTTGAAATATTTTTTCACAATTAATCATTAATAATTACTAACTATGTTTTTGAGCAGTAACCTGAACTAACCTTATTATCTGATAATTTATGAGACCTAATGACCTTGACACACAAACTGTGTCCCAATTCTGCGTTCTTTGATGGCTGCATTTGAAGACCAAATGCGTCACAGCGGGGCGCTTGAAGGCTGTCCCATTACGAATCTTCCTTCAAATGCGGCCTTCATTTCCCTGTCCATGATGGGCATGACAAATAGACGCTTCATGGCCTAAACTACCCCAAGACTCATTGCAAGCCGGTGACTACAGGATTTTATTGAGAATGAGCTGTTTAAATGTTCTTTATTGTTCTCTATTGTAAACTTCTCTATTGTGATTTATTATGTACATCAATGGACCAAGTTGTTTTGTTTTCAGAAGTCCAGCACCAACATTACTGCTGCTCGTCAACAACAGCTGTCACATTTGCTAGGTAAAGAGCAATCCTCTGCAGGCTAAATCATATTTTTTAACACTGCTAGGTTTGAACTTTGTGGCCTTTGAAGACCATGTTCTTTGAGGGATGATGTCCCTGAATTGGGTCACAGCTACAGCCTGCAGTTTTGAGGGTCTGCAGGAAATGATAGCACTTCCTTGTTTATTTTTGACTGACAGGCTAAATTTGCACCAAAATACTAGTGTGATTGGACATTGGGCCTTTGATGTCAACAAGACAATAGGAAGCATGTTCTTTTCTTATTTAAAAGCTGATTTATTTTGCTGCCTAAACTAAGTGCAATTACACGGTTAGCTGCATTTTATTATTTGCCTTTAGCACTGTTTTCCCCTATGTTAGAACCACCAGTGCAGAGCAGAGGCTGCATACCAGGAAACGAAGGAGAATGTGTCCTCTTATCATGCCCTTATTGTGTCGTTCAATGTAGATAAAGGCAAAAGCTTCTGTGTGCATTTTCATTGTTAAGGTGTTATTTCTAGACTTCCCGATCATTCTGCATACGTCTGTGTTGTGTCTATACCTCTATATGGGTGCCCCCCTTGTGTCTCCAGCAGGTAAAGTAGACAACGAACGGCCAATCATCCGGGTGCATTTGAACTCCAGCTGCCTGTGCACAAGTCGGGTGAAAGGAAGTGGAACAGCGGCCATGTGAGCACTGCACGCAGCAACCCGTGGTCTTCTTCACCCACTTACGACAAAACTGGCATTTCTAAAAAGAAACCTTTGTTAGTCATGTCTTTGACCTAAGAAACTGACTTCAGGCAAAGTGAACAAACAAATTCTTATGAATTCAGGAAGGAATTTGTTAGACCGTTACTTAAAGATTCATTAAATTTATTACACTGCTTAACAGAAGTGCTATACAAACAGTGCTGGTGACTAATTAACTACAAGTAGAGATGCTGCCGACCTACACAGCAAAAAGCCCAGAGTTAAATTAACTCTCCTGGGAGTTTATTTGAGTCCACGCTCAAGAGTGTGAAAGTGTTAAAATCAGAGTGTTAAATTAACACTGAAGCAGAGTTAAAGTTAATGAGATAATTAGTGGTTAATAAAGTGATGATTGATCATTATTGAAGACACCTGATGATAACAAGCAGAATCACCAAAGGACAAAATCACAACTTTTAAGCAACCATTATAGCGGTCAGTGTTTGCATTAGTTGGTCTCTTGACCCTTACTTTTTTAACATTAGAGTTTGTTTGGTAGCTGTAAAAGCGTTATGACAGCGAGACAAACCAAAGAAAGAAGGCCATGTGGCCTTAGTCTATGTTTTGACATATTCTTAATATAGCGACCTGTATAACAGAATGTGTATATAGGACAGTTTCTTCACTGATTATATCAACCCTGTGAAATATATATATATATATATATATATATATATATATATATATATATATATATATATATATATATATATATATATATATATATATATATATATATATATATAAGCAGACAGATGTTTTTCAAATTTATTTGATCAAAAATACTTTAACTCTGCTTCAGTGTTAATTTAACACTCTGATTTTAACACTTTCACACTCTTGAGCGTGGACTCAAATAAACTCCCAGGAGAGTTAATTTAACTCTGGGCTTTTTGCTGTGTACCGCTATCTACTATATATATTTTTCAGTAATATGAGAATACCTCAGCTATTCGCAGAACTTTTACAACAAAAAACACATACTTTTTTTTCAGAATTCTTTGATGTAAAGAAAGTTCAAAAGAACAGCATTTATTCTAAAGAGATGTTTTCTGTAACATTAAATATGTAATTATAAATTAAATATATAATACGTAAATGTCTTTTAATGCATTGTTATGAATGTTAATTCATTTTAGTGAAGTCTCCACTATGTTTTTATAAAATTATGTTAATGAGGGAGTTTGTACTTTTATTAATGTATTTAGTGTCAAATTGTGAGTTCACAATTAATGTGGATACCCTAATTAAGACAATACAAATTTATATAAATTTATGGTAACATTACTATAAGGTCTCATTTGTTAACATTAGTTAATGCATTACTATAAAGTAACAATAATCAATATATTTTTGCAGCATTTATTAATCTCTTTTCATGTTAAATACATTTAATTTTAGTTCACAGTACATTAACTTGAAATTTTAATTATGTATTGGTAAGTATTGTGCATAATACTAACATTAATAAATGTTATATAATTACTGTTCATGTTAACTAATACAGTAAATTAATGTTAATAAATGAAACCTTTTTGTAAAGTGTTACCAAATTTACTTTCCTTCTGTATGTCAATCAGCACTGCATTTGCATTGGTATTATACTTTTCTGTGCAAAACATTAACCTACCAGCTTAAATCTCTGGAACGGGATACTACTGAGATCAACAGGTCTGCGTTCTGCAATGTTCACGAAGCGAGCTTCCAGCACTGCTACGGCACATAATACATGAACCCACCTGCAACAAAACCACATTTTCAACTTAAGCAAGTTTCATCAGAGCCTGAGGTAAAACTCTTAACATTAAGTGCTGTCAGCTGCTGAAAAAGGCAGATCCCAAAACTGTCATTCAGCTGAGAGGAATGTGTGTAATTGAAATGGCTGGTTTTCACTGTAAGGGGCTCCACCAAGAGGCTTCTTGCTACCTACTTATCATTGTTGGCTTTCTGCAGAGCTCCTCCTCTTAGAGAGCATAAACAGCAGTCCTGAGGGAAAAACACAAACACTTAGTCACACCACTGGGAATAATAAACAGCTGAGTGAAAATAGGTGCAACTGGAAAAACCTTGTCATGCATGTTGGCCAGACACTATAATGCCTCCTAGCAGCTAGAAAAAATGCATAACAGAGGTTTTGGAGATTAAAAAAAAAACAAAAAACAAAAAAAGTAAACCTACTCATCCAACTTACCTGAGTAATAGCGTTAGCTTCACAGCGGGAACATCTCCACTCCTCCAGATTAGCATCCTGAGACACACCGTAACAACCTGCAGAAAAACACATTCACAATTAATCAGATAACCTTATTGCATTTTCAAAAACTTTATATCTATCTATCTAGCAGACAAATTACATGAATATGAACATTTCGTCTGGAACAAAAACTAGGTTATCATTTATACTAGTCAATAAGGTAAGTGAATATCTTTATATGATATAACTGGTTATCATGACAATGTCCATACATTTTAACTTTGCTTAATGTTCAAAAATTGTAACCTTGCTTAATGTTCAAAAATGACGAAAGACATAAATGGTTATGCAAAACCATATTTTATATTAGGCTGTATACAGAATTGTTCAAAAGACTGGGGTCAGCGAAACCTTTTAATGTTTTTGAAAGTAATGCTCTCCAAAGTGCATTTATTAAGAAATATTACAATTTACAATAACTGGTTGTCTATTTATTCTTGTAATGGCAAGCCAAACTTTCAGCAGCTATTACTTTAGTCTTTAGTGTCACATGATCCTTCAGAAATCATTCGAATTTGCTGATTTAGAGATTGAAATTCACATCTTCTTATTATTAATGTTGAAAACAGTTGTTCTGCGTAATATTCTTGTGGAAACCATTATATTTTTTTTCGGGACTTTGTGATGAATTTCAAAAGAAATAGTAATCTACTGTAATACTGTAAATATTTTACTGTTATTTTTGATCATTTAAATGCATCCTTGCTGAATAAAAGCATTAATCTCAAACTCTTAAATGGTAGTCTATGGCCAGTAGACAAACTACATGGAACATCATGAAACAGCCAAGAATACCGTTGAGGTCAAATGTTTACATACACCTTGCAGAATCTGCAAAATGTTAATTATTTTACCAAAATAATCATACAAAATTCATGTTATTTTAATTTAGTACTGACATGAATAAGGTATTTCACATAAAATACATTTACACATAGTCCACAAGAGAAAAATAATATTTGAATTTATAAAAATTACCCTGTTTTTTTTTTAGTGATAGTTGTTTCATGAGTCCCAAAAATTATTTGATTTTCAGCGTTTTTTTGTTTGTTTGAACCTTTTCCGACAATGATTGTATGATTTTCAAAGCCATCTTTACACACTGAGGAAAACTGAGGGACAGAAATGCTCCAGAAGGAAAAGGGAAATGGTCACTGATGCTCCTCAAAGAAAAAACGATGCTTAAGAGCCAGGGGTATAAACTTTTGAACAGAATGAAGATGTGTAAATTTTTCTTATTTTGCCTGTTATTTTCATTTAGTACTGCCCTTTAGTAGCCACAAAAGATACTTACATGCTTCCCAAAAGAGAAAATAAGTTACATTTACCCTTATCATCAAGTTCAAAAAGTTTTTACCCCCCCAGTGTGCAAAGATGGATCTCAAAATCATACAGTAATTGTTGAAAAGGGTTCAAATACACAAAAATGTTGAAAAACTAAAGTATTTGTGGGACCTGATAGATTTCTCTGAAGAACAGTGGGCAGTTTAACTGTTCAGGACAAACAAGGGACTCATGAACAGCTTATCACTAAACACACACACACACACACACACACACACACACACACACACAAAACACAGCTGTGGATAATTCAGATAACAACAGTTTTAAGAATCAAGAACAGGGCCATTTTTATAAATCAACTATTATTTTCTCTTGTAGACTATATGTAATCATTCTATGTGAAATATCTTATTCAGGTCAGTACTAAATAAAAAATTAATACCCTCTTATTTTGGTAAAATAATTAACATTTTGCAGATTGTTCAAGGTCTATGTAAACTTTTGACCTCAACTGTATGTACTGAGAAAGTAAATTCTGTACAAAATGTTGAAATATAAGCCTGACACTGCTATGACAATCATATCTAGTGCAGATATTACAGAGATAACAGCAAGCGACAAACTGCTTACTTGTATGTACGCGCACACTACAAACAGAGCAGCTGACGAGTGGGCTAGTTCCGTCTTCCTCAAGATTCGGGGTGGACAGGTGTCCCTCAGAGCTGCTGGTGAAACACATCTCTGGAATCAGTGGCTTGGTCCTCTGTTTGTCTCGTCCTTCAGTTGCAGAATTGCTCTGGCCCAGGCTGATTACATCATTCTATATGGAAGAAACAAAGTGCACAGTCTTACAGTGGTTCCACAAATCATTTTTCACTTATTAGCCGACAAATAAAGGGATAATTACTTCTGTCACATCTTAAATTCCATTTGGTTTTCACAACTAATTAGACAATGAGACCAAGTTGCTAATAATAGCATGCGTTACCTCTGTGTACGTGTGAAACAGAGTACACACTGCACAGTAGGGAGGTTGCTGGCCCATGCGGAAGTTAAAATCCTTCTCAACTATAAAGTTGCGTGGTTTGCTTTGCCACATGGGAGCCAGGAGTCTGGCCCAGGGATCAGTCTCCTCTGGTTCAGCTGCTGGCTCTTGAATCTCTGTAGAGTGAAGGAGCTAATTAGAAAAAGCACAAACAGTGATGTGACAATAAATGAACAATGTGAAGCAGACCCTGACCGTCATCGCTGGAGCTCTCTCTGAGCAGGGGATGCAAACGTGGCAATTTACTGAGTGGCTGCAATTTCCTCTTCATGCTGTTATTCTCCTTCTCTCCCTCGATTTCAAGCTGAAGAACAACAAGGGAAGAGTTACATTTAATTTGGATTGATGTTGTCAAGGTGTTTTTTTTAAATACACATTTAATGTACACTACCACTCAAAAGTTTGGAGTTGCTATGTTTTGTTTAAACATTTGTCTCTTTAAAGTCTCATTTTTAATGCTCACTGAGGCTGCTTTTTTTTTTATATAGAAAAAACTGTGGAGCTAATTTCCTCTATTTTTACATTCAAGTCACCTTTGCAGTTTTTTTTATTTAAAAGTAGTCATTAAAATATTAATAATTTATTAACATTGTTTAACGCCATTCAAAATGAATATCCATGTTTTTTTTACTGTACATTATAATATTGTGATGACTAAATTTACTTCAATTCAAACAAATATTATACAGTTAATGTCTATTATCAGAAATTACCTAAAAATAATCACTAGTTTAGAATCAATAAACTGCTGTTATATTTGCATAATATTTAGTTACTTGCGTTTCTATATGCTAGAGTACTCAACTATAAAATATGTTTATGTATATCAGCACACTAAGTCAATATATGTACCAACCTTTGTGTTTGGTTGTGGCGTATTTGGCCTCACATCTGGTGTGATGTCCGGCTCATTGAGGTCTTCTCTCGGTTTCTCTGTGCTACGTTGTTGAGGTTTGTGGAGCACTGATCTGGCTGCATAGCTGTGGACCTGCAGGGCATCTGAAGGGCTCAGGGTCCGATGAAAGAGAAGGCTTGCCACCCCTGGTTTGGTGGAAATCCGTGGCACGGCTGACAGGCAGTGAGGGGCAGTAGGGACAGATGCTATAGAGAGATGACGCTTTGGGAAGGACTGTGTACAGACTGAAGATGGGTTTTCTGTGCTTCTGGAACCAGGAAGCATCTTTAAACTGGTTGAACCCACGAGAGGCAGCAGATCATCTTCATCTTTCAATTCTGAAATAGATTAGGTTATCATCAAAATTTCATATTAATACATAAATAAATTTTTTTTGAAGGTGCTCCAGCGGCCACTATCTTAAAGTTGCCATAGCTTGTCAATCCTGAAAATGAGCAACTTATGGTGACATTGTCACTGCAAATAATTAATTTGATTTAACAATTAAAGTAAAAGTCTAGAATTTTTTTTCCATTTAGGCCATTGCAACATGACGCACCTGGATACTCTCTGCATTGTTCTGTGTATGTAGTCAAGCGGCTCTTCTTGCCATATTCAACCTCCTCATCGTTTGTTTCAGTCTTTGGAAGCACTTCCTCTGGTAAATCCAGACACACTCTGTGTCTTTTGGTACCGATCCTTTGTTTGGCCAAGCTAATTTAAGTAGAAAAGGCAACATTTAAAACTGATATAGCACAATTTCTTCTCACATATCAGTATATGCAAATGAGAAGATCAGTGAGTCACCTCTTTTTTTGTCCCTCATTACTTTGGCTCTCATTGCAGAGTTCCTGAGCACCACTCTTTCCAGCCTCTCCACCTAAAAACTCAGCTGCTTCGGGCGTGGGCTTGGAGTGGTCAATGGGAGCATTGTCCTTCCCCGCCAACCACAACTCGTACCGTTCAGGCTGAAATTTCCTTACAAACACATCCATGGAGATCTTCACCATGTCTTTTCTACAAGAACACTGAGGGGAAAATATAAGATTGATGCATAGTGTACAGGCATTAAAGTACATGATACATGCCTCTGACAAAAATGATATAGATTACAAGAGTTTATATATACACTATCATTTACTAGTTTTTTTTTTATTTTAAAGTTGTTCACTTCCAGAACAAAAATGTACCTTGTCATCCAAGATGTTCATGTCTTTCTTTCTTCAGTCATAAAAAAAAAATATGTTTCTTGAGGAAAACATTTCAGGAATGTTTTCCATATAGTGGCATATCTATGGTGCCTGCGAGTTTGAACTTCCAAAATGCGGTTTAAATGCAGCTTCAAAAAAATGTTATCCTTAAGTGTTATGCAATTTGCATGTGTACTCTGTGCGCTCTGATTCAACACAGTTAGGGTAGGTCGAAAAACTCCCCTCTCATTTTCTCCTTCAAACTCAAAATCATCCTACATCTGCAGAAGTACCGACCCAGTGTTTACAAAGTGAACGTGCAAAGGAGGTCAAATGCCCTTTACAAAAAAAGTAAAAAGGCGAGGTAGGACGATTTTAAAGTTGGAGAAGAAAATGAGATGGGAGTTTTTCAACATTCCCTAACAATATTGAACCTGAGTACACAGATTACGCTTGCACATTATAGAGCTAGCATTTGAGGATAACATTTTTTAAAAATATTTTAAAGATAACCAATTGTTTCACTAAGTAAGACCCATCTTCTTTGGCTGGGATCGTAAGACCTTTGAAGCTGCATTCACACTGCATTTCAGAAGTTCAAACTCACAGGCACCACAGACGTCCACTAAATGGAGAACATTCCTGAAATGTTTTCCTCAGGAAACATATTTTCTTTATGACTGAAGAAAGAAAGACATGAACATTTTGGAAGACAAGAGGGTGAATGAATTATCTGTAATTTTTTGATCTGGGAGTTATTTTCAAATTTTATTTACTCCTTTGACATAACAGACCTTAAACTTTTGAATGTTTTTTTTTTTTTTACCAGTATGGCTTGCTTTCCATAGTCAATCCATCGCCTTGTGGCAAAGTTGGTAGATTCAGCACAGTTGAAACCATGGTTAAACCCTGCATGATAGCCATATGGAAACGTTATCATGAACTCTCCAGCCTCCTGAGTGATCTGCAAAGCAAAAATGGACAAACTGAGTTACAAACAAATGTACACTGAGGAAACAGGAAGCATCAGCAGAGTGGAAGCAGCACAGGCCTTTTTTGTGCTTAGTCGCGTGAGGTGAATTTCGGCTTGTGTACTGCAAACACAGGCAAGTATCACTGTGTCTGATTACACTCTGCTTATACTAAAACAGGTCTAATACATTCTACTAATGATAAAAATCAAGTCATCAGTGCGGCAAAACACACTCACAACAACATACCTTTTCAAAAGGAATGCCATACTTCTTTAGAATTGAGGGTGAAATAAGAGTCATCTTGTGCCTAAGAAATGCTTCACAGTTTTGTGAACTTCCAGGGAAAAAGCCTTAGGAAGACAAAAGAAAGCAACATATATGAGCAAATATAAATGAAGCTAAATATTTTCTTGAACAGCATTAAGGACATAAAAAGCAGTTTTACCTTTGGCTAGCCGCTCCAGTCTTTTTCCATGTTCGGGAGGCACGCAGTACCTGTGAGATCATTCCAGAAAATTTAGCACTTGGCCAAAAATAAATGACAGATAACTTTACGCCCCTGGGCACACATTTCATCTACAAATTATTTTTGTCTAGCAACTGGTCAACTGGACTGCATTCCAGTGAAAGCTACAGGTGTGATGAGCAAACTTACCAAGACTTTGGTTCCCCAAAGTGTAAGTAATTAATGCTGTAGAGATCCATGTCCTCAGTGTGCCAAGCAAAAGTGGTTTTCCACATTCCAAAGTAGAGGTAGGGTGTGTTCACTCCCTCTATAGTGATTCCACTGTCATGCTCCACAGTATCAAGGATGGTATTCAAGTGCCCTACATTCCATTCTTTGATATCCTGTGCAAGACATGAAAAAGGAAACAATGACTCAATTCACATAAGAGAGCACTCTGAAAACCAAAAGTGAAACCAAATAGAACTTATTCACATTGCTTACAAGCGTATACTCACTGGGTCATAAAGGGTCCCATTCACATCAGCTCCATAGATAGGAGGGTTAAATGTTAAATTTTTCCAGTATTTCCTTTCAAGCTCTTCAAAATCATCATACCGAGGACTGCAAAACCTTAAAAAGGTAGGGCAGATGAGGTTATAATCAATTTCCACTGGAAAATGAGTCAACAAGATTAACAAGACTTACTTGTCACTGTTGGCTGTTTTACGGAACTCTTTCACAGTCATGGCTTTTTTCTGGATGTTGTACTGTGTGAACAGCCCTGACTGCCCAGTCACAACTTGCTGAATCGGTGCAGGTATTAGCAAGTCATCAATGTCATCGTACGAACGTCGAGGCTTCCAGTTTTTGGGCGGGACGATCTGTAGTTGAGCAAAATAAATATAATTTTATGCGTGCCTTTCTGACATGCAGTAGCTTAGACTAAATAAAGAGTAATATTTTCCTCTAACCTTGGCCAGGCCTGCCTTGTGTGCACCTTGGGACTCTATGTACGCAATGTAGCGGCTGAAGTTTTGGAATTCTTCAATTGTGGGGTAAAAGGTCATTATACCCCTAGAAATCGGCATGTCGGATGCCATTTTGCCCAACTGAGTCCTCAGCACCTGTATGATAAATTGACTGGACTGTAATATCTCAATGTGTAACTTACATAAAACGGACTACATTAGCAAATAATGAAGTGTGAAAAACTGAAATTTCATTCAACTGAAATTTCACTTCATTTCAATTCAAAAGCACTATATATCAGAGGGTTTTCAATCTTTTAGATGCCACGGGGGACATCCTAGAACTAGGAACATTCATCCTAAAATTTAAAAAGCATGTATATAGTTTCTTGTATAAAACACAAATGTTTATTGTGACAAGTAAATATTATAAATATACAAATACGCCTAAAATATTTTATATCTAGAATTATATTTTCTAATCATTATAGTATTGTACTGCTTCTACTTTTAATCACACATTTTTTTTTTCCATTTATAATCATAAATATTTTTTTTTTTACTAACTTTACCTTTATTTAATAATTTACAGTGTTATTTAATAAGTCACTGTGACTTCATTTAAACCACAGACATCACATTATTAACATGCTGAGTTGCTAGGTTTAATTAACGTCCCTGCTTTGTAAGCCACCGATGTTTTAGCCTTATTTCACAGAACTGTGTGGAAAACATTAAACCACGTGTGACAAACTACATACGTGCTGGCAAATAAGCCTTACAAGGCTGTGAAAGTGAGACAAAACCTCATTCTTCCAGCGCAGGCCATACAGTGTGTACACAATGCACGCCACGCCCATTCACAGGCCCCGCCTCGTATTCAAAAGATTCGATGCTGATTGGCCAACACCTGCGTCTCTTTAAAAGTCGTGTGGCTAGGCTAACGAGTTAGGCCAAACGTAAACATTATCATGTACAAAAACGTCAAATAAGTTAAAAGATCCAAACAATACAAAGTGCACAATAAGGTATGTAAAATGTACGTTGTACAAATAATAAATATAATATAAAACGTGCGCAACTGAGGAAACTAGCTGTTGGTTGCAGTAGTGAAAGTGCAACGGTTAGCTCTTCAAAGGTAGCAACTTTACCACTATTAACACTGATTTTAAACCGTAAATTATAAAAAATCGCGTAAATGTAGCATATACTAAGGAGGTAATATATAAACACTTACTGACTCTGTCGAACAAAACCCTAATAACTGCCCTCAACCTTAGTAGAGATGTTTAGCTAACAGAAAACCCTTCTCCTGACAAACCTCCATCAGCACTCGCGCAGCACGCATGCGCGCGCAGGATTTGTTTACTATTATTGGTCCTCCCACGCCAGAGTCACCATAACCAATCAGATCACTGTCACGTTTACAGTAGCCTGCCTGCTGTCTGCCATATATAGTTTATTTATCTTGTGTTGTTCAGTTAATAGCAGGAATACGGTCATTGTAAACTTTTTAATTTTGTCTCAAGTTTATTTAAATGTTTGCCTTGTTAAAACAGACGAGTTTGACCCATGACCAATTTCATTATAAACCCGGAAAAACTGAAATTAAAAAGAAAAAAAGAAAAGAAATATTCATTTTGTGGCTGCAGAGAGAGATGAATTTAGCTCCATCTCTGATCAAAGCAATCATATTTCATCAGTAATTCATAAATCCATCCATCCACCCACCCTTTCTCCAAACTGCGTGTGTTCTGTAGGGTCAAGGGATGACAAGTGATGTCGATCACATGAGCAATCAAGTCTATCTTTATAAATGGACAGACCTGTGTAGTGCAGATTCTCTTTTGGGCACATTACAGAAATGTATTACATTGCCAGATTTGTTGTACATTGTCAGATCTGTTTCACAAGGTTCTACAGATTATAAAAAGTTAAGAAAGGGATGGTTCTTTAAGGAACCTTTGATGGAATGGCTCTTTATGGAACCAAAAATGGTTCCTCTATGGAATTGCTGTTGAAGAACCTTTCAAAGCATTTTTATTTTTAAGAGTGTGGTTTAGAACCACGTGTCTATGCAGAACCTGATTTTACCAAGTGCGACATATTCCTGGATCAACATCTTTGTTGACCCTGGAACAACATTGTGATTAACCAATCAGATTTGAAAAACAGTTTATAGTTTTTGTGAAATTTAGGCTTTTAATCAGTGTTTGGTGCTTGTACATCAGTGTCATTTATCTATAATTTCCTCTGATTTTAGGGATTACTCATGTGTAAGGATAGGTTTAGGTGTAGGGATGTGGTCAAGACTAAATTTTTGGATCAAAATGTTGTTCCAGGGTCAACAAAATATGTAATAACACATCAAACTCCGCAAAATCAGGACGTGCTCAGGTCTACAGTGAGAGAGCAAGATGTGTGGATCACTGCAGCCATCTACTGGTCATTTCAGTCAATATAGTTTGAATACCCTACAATAATCCATCAAATGTCTATGTTTAAGTTTTATAACTTTTTTACTTTAGTTTTAATTTTACTTTAGTTTGTGCATGGTTGTTGTTTTATCAAAAAGTTATGGTCCAGTCTTCTATACTATAAGGTGGATTCTGATTGGTTGATTAATTGTCATTAAGAGAATAGGTGAAGCACTAGAGGAGAGCTATCAAGGAGGCAGAAAATTTGGTTTCCCTTTGATAAAATCACTTGCTGCCTTTGCTGCCTTATTTCTATTTTCTAGTGAGAGAGTACTTGCCGTGTTCAAATAAATAGTTCATTATCACGGTTAATAGTGGATGAATTAGAGAAAAGACAAGAGTTGGGGGAGTGATATGTTGGAGGAGGACATCACAGACCCAGATAAGGAGAGCTCCTCAAGGGTTCCTCTGGCACCTGTCAACACTCCTGTTTTTCCTGGGAGTCTCCCATATTTCACACCAATTGTCCAGATGCAACACATCCTGCTTACACAATCAACATCATACACTTCAGCCTGGCAAACTACAACCCAGTTGCGCTGTTGATATCTGCGCAGGTAGTAGACAGGAAAAGTAGAATCAAACAGGCGGTGCTCCGGTGTAAAAACAAAATATACATGTAATTTAAAACAGCTGAACGGAAGATTTTAAGTTAAATTTTGAAGCTACATCAACATTGCCCACTCCTTTTGCAAAGTCTGTTGCATTGATTTTGGTAGGCAAAATGCTGTTACTCAGCCCATTAAATCACAAATTAAAACACACAGTCACACTCTGGAGGCACAGAAGGTCTGCTCAGAGGTCTTACGGATTTGGTACTCAAATGTCGATAGGTAGCTCTGCATGCACAGAAGCGGTATTTGAGGTACTTTGCTAGTTGTTATGTTGCCTCAGTTGAGTGCAGAGGCTGTTTGTTTTTTATTCTGCCACAATACACCCAAATTCAGGCTTTGCAACTGTAGGGTTGATGTATACGTGTGTGTGTGTGTGGGCCCACAGTTTTATTTATGCTTGATGTCTGAACATCATTCAATAGTATTTATTTTACACTTATACATTTCCAGGCTGGACTACTGCAATGCTCTTTTAGCTGGTCTTCCATCATGCACGATCAAACCTCTACAAATGATTCAGAATGCAGCAGCACGACTGGTCTTCAACGAGCCTAAAAGGGCCCATGTCACACCTCTCTTTATCTCCCTGCACTGGCTGTTTGTTGCGTCTCGCATTAAGTTCAAGACACTGATGACTGCATATAGAACAGCCACTGGCTCAGCACCTGCCTACCTCCACTCACTATTACGAATCTACACTCCCTCCAGAAGTCCGAGATTCACTAATGTGTACCATCACAAAGGGGCACAAAATCACTTTCCAGAACATTTTCATTCATCGTTCTTGCCTGGTGGAATGATTTTCCCACCCCTATCCGGAATGCTGACTCACCGACACTTTTCAAGCGACTGCTGAAAACTCATCTCTTTCAACACTATTTGACTCAATAATAAAAAAAAACCTCTCTCCTCTTTTCTTATTCTTCCCTTTCTAGCTTGTACTTATATAAACAATGCCTAATATATGGTATTATGAGCACTTCCTACGATCTGCCTGTTTAGGATGAATCGCTTGTTGCATTCCCCAATTGTAAGTCGCTTTGGATAAATGCGTCTGCCAAATGAATAAATGTCAAATGTAAATGTAATGTGAATAATAAGGTGAATTTTATTTTGTCAATAGACACATTTACTGAACCCGGTGCATCACCCTAAAAGAACTCCCGAGAGGTAAATCCTAGGAGGGTAGGGGGGCTACACAAAGTGGTGGCTTATCTGGGATACCTCTAGTACAGTGGGGAAAATAATTATTTGATCCCCATGCTGATTTTGTACATAGCCCACTGACAAAGAAATTTTAATGGTAGGTTTATTTGAACAGCGAGAGACAGAATAACAAAAAAAAAAACAAAAAACAGAAAAACGCATTAAAAAAAGTTATAAACTGATTTGCATTTTAATGAGTGAAATAAGTATTTGACCCCCTATCAATAAGCAAGCATCAGTGACCCCAAGAACACCATCCCCACTTTCAAACATGGAGGTGGAAACATTATGCTTTTTATTTTGATCTTTTTATTGTTGGTAGCATTACTGTTGCAAATAAACATACATGTTATATTTGCTATAGGAATGATCACTTTCATTTGGAATTTTCCCGTGAACCGTTCAATATGAATACACATATCGTTACACCCCTAGTTATTATACATCTGAAATAGAGGCAGTCACCACATAATTATTGTCTATATTGTCAAAAATGTGCAGTAGTCAAAGGGATTTCAAATCAATGGATTTATTAAATACAAAATAGGAAACATTCAATTTAGGTTATACATTTTAATAGTTTAATAACGATCTCGTCATGTGTAAGATGATGTGTGCGAAAGTCTTATCTGTAGTACATCAATGTCCAAACACTGTCCATATCTGAAGTTAGCTAATAGCAAATGAATAATCCAACCTCTTGTAATGAAAACAACTCTCAAACACCAGACTCTTCCTAACCAGGAACAGTCAAAAATAGTCCAGACTATGGTCCCATGTCGAAAAGAACTTTAAATCCATATTCAAACTGGACCATGATGTGGTGACCTCACCAATAAAGAGTCCTTCTAAAATGCATACAAAACATCAGCAATGTACACTTACTTTAGACTAGGCTTGAAATGACACATTTCCCAACCATGACACAACACAATGTTTTAAGCAGGTGAGCCATGCTAGCATGCTACTATTGCTAACATGGATTTACTTAAAACCTAAAACACCCTATCACCCCTAGTGGTAAGGAAGAAAACTGCCTGTTACACCCCAGATGTGGCTCGTGAGATCCACTTTCCTGCAGAGTTTAGCTCCAAGTTTGATTGATCACCCACATTTGAATTTTTTAATGATCCTGAAGACATTGATTTGCATGCTCAGGTGCATTTGATTAAGGTTAAAACTAAACTCTGCAGGAAAGTGGATCTTGTGAGCCAGATTTGAGGATCCCTGGCCTATATGAAACAACAGGTTGTGAAAAGGTCTCTTTTGGTTTGAGCCATTACAGTTCAATTGAGTGGCTAAAGAATAGCCAGTCAATGTTGTTTGTATTCTCCTAGTTGCATTACAGGGCTGCTTTCAAAAAACCTGCATGGGCCTAAAGGATACAAAAGTTGCTCTGGGCCCGAATGGGCTGGCCCACAGTGGGCCATCATGGGATTAATGTGAACAGTCCACTAGTGTGGCCTGCTCACAGAGAGCCTGCGGTGAGCCCAAAGCTGTGGGCCTTGTCTGGGTAAGCCTGCACTGGCCTGTAAATTTTATGTTGTCCTGGGTTTTTAAACTCAGCTCTTGGACACATCCCAAATGGTGTCTTGACCAATAAGACACTGTCTTAACCTTGGGGTGCTGCTATGTTTCTCCTCCCAATACATACATCAACACGTTATCTTATCAGTCACGTGGTCCGAATTTTCCCGCTCTTGCAGAGTATAATTTGCATGTGATTTCTATAACAAGAATATAATACATTTTACAAAGAACTGAATGATAGAAACATTTAAAGGAAGCTATTTCAAGCTTGGCATATCAAACACAAATATAAACCCTTAGTTATTAAAAGGGACATACAAAATGAATGATTAGAACATAATAGGCAAATGTGTGGGTTACATACATGATAGGGAGTTATATAATAGAAATGATTAGTTACTCACAAGTCCTTTTAGCATCATTTAGGTGCATATATACATGGAAAGACACTTTCTGTGCCATTCTGTGATTGTGAGGTTGTTCTGCAAGGACTGAAAAGGTCAAAAGGAGAAAAGGAATCTCAGTCTGGTCCTTGTCTTGGGTGGGGGCAACCCCCATACAAAGTCTCTACTAATGATTTTTCTCATGATGGTCATGATGTGCCGTGTCTTTGACCATTAATCTTGGGTTTCTTGCCCCTAAAAATTGACAATCTCCTTCCTGATTTGGAGTTGTCAATAAGTGTTCTTGTGTGTTGATGACGTTGCAAGCTGTTCAAAGCTCTGAAGGAGTTGGTTGGTTAGGCATACTTCAGACTGGCTTTAGGATAGATTTAGTATAATAAGTCCTGTAAAAAGATCACAACTGACCTGCCTAGGAGAAAGTCAGGTGCATGGGCCCATGAACTTTTACTGTCCCTTCCAAAGGTGAGAGACAAGATGTCTGCAGAGTGGAGTCTGACAAGCCACTGAGAAATATAATACTTTGTAGTGGAAACTTCTTGGCTGATCTTCTTGCTGAACTGTTCATTATCCCCATTGTACAACACCAAATCAGAAAAAGTTGGGACAGTATGGAAAACACAAATAAAAAAAGAAAGTAATTTACTTAGACTTGTATTTCATTGCAGACAATACAACAGCACATTTAATGTGTTCCTCATTATTTTTATTATTTTTTTTTTTTTTAACAAAATTCCTATTTTGGTTCTTGCAACACATTCTTGCTGCAAACAAGTTTTAAGGTGGGCAACAGTACGGGGTCTTTGCTGTCGTATTTTGCGCTTCAAAATGCACCACGCATTCTCTATTGGAGACAGGTCGGGACTGCAGGCAGGCCAGTCAAGTACCTGTATCCTCTTTCTCTGCAGCCAGGACTTTGTAATGTGTGCAGAATGTGGTTTTGCATTATCTTGTTGAAATATGCATGGACGTCCCTGGAAAAGATGTCTTCTTGAAGGCAGCATATTGTGCTCCAAAATCTCTATGTACTTTTCAGCATTAATGGTGCCATCACAGAAGTGCAAGTTACCTTTGCCAAGGGCACTGACACAACCCCATACCATGACAGACCCCGGCTTTTGGACTTGTTGCTGGTAACAGTCTGGATGATCCTTTTCTTCTTTGGTCCGGAGCACACGGCGTCCATTTCTCTGCAAAAATACCTGAAATACTGATTCATCTGACCACAGTACACGTTTCTACTATGTGATGGTCCATCCCAGATGCCTCCGAGCCCAGAGAAATCGTTGGCGCTTCTGGACACTGTTAACATAGGGCTTCCTTTTGGCACAGTACAGTTTTAACTGGTATTTGTGGATGTAACTACGTATTGTGGTACTTGACAAAGGTTTGCCAAAGTAGTCCTGAGCCCATGTGGTGATATCGCTTATAGATGAATGACGATTCTTGATGCAGTGCCGCCTGAGGGATCGGAGATCACGGTTTTTCAGCTTAGGCTTGCGCCCTTGTCCTTAAACACTGAAATTCCTCCACATTCCTTGAATCTTTTAATTATGTTATGCACTGTTGAAGGTGAAATAAGCAAATGTCTTCCTATCTTTCTTTGAGGAACATTGTTTTTAAACATTTCAGTAATTTTCTCACGTATTTGTTGGCAAACTGGCGATCCTCTGCCCATCTTTACTCCTAAAGGACTAGACCTTTCTTGGATGCTGCTTTTGTACCAAATCATAATTACAATCACCTGTTGACATCACCTGTTTCAAATCACATCATTTAACCAATTTACCTGATTACTAGCCCTAAATTGCTCCTGTCCCAACCTTTTTTGGAATGTGTTGCAGGTCTGAATGACAGGAAAGGATGTATATTTACAAATGAAATGAAGTTGATCAGACAAAACATGAAATATTTGGTGTTCATATTGTCTGCAATGAAATACAAGTCAAAGTAAATTTAGAAATAACTACTTTCTTTTTTTATTTGTGTTTTCCATACTGTCCCAATTTTTTCTGATTTGGGGTTGTACAATGGGGATGAGACATACAAAGATATCTCTTTTCCTGCTCTGACAGTAATTGCCCATGTGTTCCTTACTGACATTGTGGCACCAAGAAACCATACTTTTAATAATAAGACAATTCCAAAATGTCACTTAAGTGAGTTCACCAATACCCGCCACCTGGAAGGTTATGTCAAATATTGATGACACAAAGTAACACGTTCTTTTTCATGGAATAGAGTATAGGCATAACAAAAGGACATCACTGAACATCACATCAGACTAAGTGATTCCCAGCCCTTCAGGGAATGCTTTTGAAGCATTCCACTTGCCGACACTGATAAATTGTGATGCCACCTAACAGACCTCCCAGCGGCTGGTCTGTCAACAAATGTTTCTTAGTTTTCAGTTTCTGCAGGGGTATCCGATAGATATGTCAGGAAGAAAAAAAAAATGCCTTTATCTGTTGCTCTTGGATTCCATCAGTTTGAGCATATGCCACAGGGAATTACTGGGGCCCCTGCAACATTTTGGAGGCTTATGGAGTGAGTCGTTGGTGACATGCATCTTCTACAAGTAGTCGTTTAAGGTAAACATTATTGTTTTGGATGGACCCTTGAAGAACATGAGGAACAACTGCTTAAAGTTCTCGACTGGTTGAGCTGGAAAGTAAGAAATACTACAGTAAGGCCAAACTATGGAGTTATTGATGGGACCAAACATTCACAGAGGCTTTCCCATAAAATCATCTACTGCCTAACCAGAACTTTCCTTTGCTGACCAAACCAAGCCTTATGTCCTCCATGTAGATGCCAGTTTAAGTGGCCTGTCTGCTGTTCTAAATTCTTAAACATTCTTATGGATTTTGGCCTGTTGTGTTTATTTGCAAATAAAAAAATAAGTGCCTCTGAACAACACTACCCTGAGCACTAGAGTAGGGATGGACAACTTCGGTCCTGCAGAATTTAGCTCCAGCCCTAATCAAACACACCTGAACCAGCTTATCAGTGTCCAGATCACTAGAAAGCTATTGGCAGGTGTGTTATTAAGGTTGGAGCTAAACTCTCCAGGACATTGACCCTCCAGGAAATGGGCTGTTGTGGACAGGTATCACGATTACCTGTATAGTGCTAAGTTTGTACTGAGAACTGACATTAATGCTCTCACACATGTACTGACAACAGGAAAGCTAAATGTGACTGATTATTAAAGAACCTGACTCAAAGGGCATTGTCAATGTTTTAGTAATAATCATTCATTTCCTACCAAAGATCAGCGAGCAATGACTTTTGCTGAAGTCCTTTTGGAAAAGTTCTTTGTTCACTATGGAATGCCCTCGCTCATTCAGTCTGATCAGAGATGTGACTTCGAAAAGAGTCTAAGAAAAAGAGCTACTAGAAATGCTGGGAATCCATAAATAACAGACAGTGCCTTACTACCCTCAGGGTAATCAACAGCCAGAACGCTTTACAGAAGGCATACCTAATGGCTTCTGAAACAGTATTAGAAAACCACCAAAGAAACAAGTGGCTGTACGATAAAAAGGTGAAACTCTAGACCTTGAATTCAGGAGGCAGATTACTTATCAGAAAATGGGCCATTACGGCTGTGATTAGTCTGCTGAGAACCCATGATGCTGGTTTCTGGTCAGGAGATCAGCCAGGGCCAAACTGACGAAGGGCATCAGGGAAGCAGAACACTTCTACATGAAGCATATTGAGGAGCACATTAACAACACTGACTCCCAACGCATGTGGCAGAGCATCAAGGCCATTGCAGATTATGAGGGCAACAACACCAACACACACACATTGGGTTCATCCCCCCCTGAAGAGCTGAATTGCTTCTTTGCCAGGTTTGACTCTGCAGATACCCTGAACAACACAATGTGGACACAGCAGGAACCCCCATTAAGTGTATTGGTCCTGAGTCCCCATGAGGTGAGACAGGCTCTGAACCACATCAACCCAAACAAGGGTACTGGGCCAGATGGCATACCAGAATGGGTCCTAAAACACTTTACAGGTGAGCTGACAGCAGTATTCACCAACCTGTTTAACATCTCCTGGGAGCAGGTCATTGTTCCAATGTGTCTCAAGTCAGCTACGATCATCCCAATTCCAATACAGGTGAGCACTCTGACTCTGAAAGACTATCATCCGGTTGCCTATAGCAGTGGTTCCCAATTCCAGTCCTGGGGACCCCCTGCTCTGCACATTTTGCATGTCTCCCTTATTTAACACACCTGATTAATATCAACAGCTTGTTAGAGGAGAGAGCCATTAATTGAACTAATGAGCTGATGATCTGATTCAGGTGTGTTAAATAAGGGAGACATGCAAAATGTGCAGAGCAGGGGGTCCCCAGGACTGGAATTGGGAACCACTGACCTATAGGGCAAACAGATCAGCTGAGGACAAGTTGTGAAAAAGGGGCCAAAGTGTCCATCAGTTGTACCCTTCGAAATCCTTCATTCTGAAGGGTCCTTTGAAGTGGCTAGTTTTGAGCACTTTGGTTTGGAGCAACACTTCAATATAATTAGCTGATTCCGGTGTAGCACAAATCGTCAGAACACCGGTCTGTTTATTTATTGTTTTATTAGTGTTTTTATTACCTTCAATTATACATGGCCTATGTCTGCACTATGTTTATACTTTCTGTACTAGAAGCTCCTGACACCAAGACAAATTCCTTGTGCTTACTTGGCAATAAAGCTCTTTCTGATTCTGATTGAGAGTGAAACGATGAAGCCACAGAGAAATACGGTCCAATTTTCCTTGGTTAAAATCTCTTAGTAACTAAGACGCACAGCTGGCTGCTGTTTACAGACTGTGTGCACAGAAGTTGGATTTGAGGTACTTTTGTTGGCTCAGCTAAGTGAAGGGTGTTTTCTTGTGTACCTGTGTTTGTTTTACTTTATGTACTAAACCTTATTTGCACATGGATCCGCCTTATCTTGCCATCATCTAACCCAGCATTACATCTTTTGTTTATGGCTTTACTAGCACAACATTGGTTTGCTTTATCCAACCGAGAGATGTAGTTTTTGTATCATGTATTGGTTGGGTGTTTTGAGCCTGATGAGAAATGGCTTGGCCTGCTCCACAACAAACACAGGCCATGCTTTGAAGGCAAATACACACTGAGATGAATAATACACTGAAATTGGGATGTGAGTCACTATTCTCTTCTCTGATGTTATTGACTGTGTTTTCTTGGCATTAGCGCCATTTTGAACCGACTAAATGCATTTGCTTACTGCAATGGTTTCCAATCCTGGTCCTGGAAAACCCCCAACACTGCAAGTTTTTGATGTGTCACTTATCTGACACACATTTGAAGTCTTGGAGTCTTTACTAATGAGCTGATGAGTTAAATCAGGTGTGTTTGATTAGGTAGACATCTAAAATGTGCAGTGTTCTTCAGGACCATGACTGGGAACCACTGGCTTACTGGATCCTTGGGCAGAAAAGTTTAAAATGAGTTTGACATTATTTTAAATGATCTGAGAAGCCACCATGCATGCATGTTTTACCAAATTGTGGTGTAGTGACAAAATGCTACATCTAATGTTTAGAATACAAACAAAAAAATTACTTTTTGGAGTCACTTATTTACAGTTAATGTATCAAATGGTAAGTAGAATGATTGGTAAGAAGTTGATTCGAGATTCAGCCTGAACGTACAATCGTTCGGTTTACTCGAGCACTGAACAATCCATTTGCTGAAATATTCACAACAAAACTGAAAGAAGGTTATGCAGCTTGTCTTTTAAATCAGATTTGTGTACTACTATAGCAACAGCAGTCACTGTGCATTTTATTTATTTATTATTAAAATCATTATAATTCCAATCATTAAGAACTTGCAACAAACAATGGACTACAAAAACACGAACATGGTCAGGTCAAAGTGTCTGAATAATTTTTGGCCCCAAATTTTTTATACATTTTACTGATAGTCCAATGCCTTTAAGGATTCTTGGCTATAATATGTCACAGTTTACTTTATTTTGCAATCCTCACTTACATAAATGAACGTTAAGTTCTCCCTCAGTTGTTTACTATGATGTCACGTGGGATTGTACTTGAGAGACCAATCACCTCTGAGGTTAAGAAAACAGATCAATGAACATTGGCGAGTGGAATTTGCTTGCAACGCCACTCCCTTGTACATGCGGGTATATAAGATGACAGCGTGCATACACTCCGCTGCTGAACAAAGATAGAAGAAGAAATCGGCTCTTGGTTGTGTGGAGAAAGAATCCAGCGAATATGCAATCCAGCGTAGTTCTTGCCTGAGTGCACCGTTGTGCAGCGGCAGACCTCACTAGCCTTCCAGACTGTGATATTCCTGTCACTCAGACTAGAGCACCCTCTACGAAGGCAGCCTATCTCTGAAGTGAGGTCTGTTCATGGAATGACGCTCCTTTCCTTTGAGAGGACCCACAGAGATGCTCAGTCAGAATGGTGTTTCTTTCTGCGTGAAACTGAAGTAGAGATCATTCCTTCCACTTTGAGTGTGTATGTCACGGCTGTTGGCATACCATGATGCAGTAGATGGTGTGTCATCTAAAGGGAACATCACCTGATCGGCAGGTTCCTGAGAGGTGGTCCTCTCAGGCCTACGGTTAGCTCCCTCTGGGGGGTTGGTTCAGTTGAGCCTAAATATTGTTACTTAAGACTTGCTCCTGACCCTGCTTAACACTTTCAAGAGGGTGGGGGACCTGTATGCAATCTCAGTCTACAATATGTGCCTTCAACTCAGTCCAGCTGGCCCTCACATGACCCTGGGACCAGCTCAGTGGTGTGCCAAGTTCCCACCACTCCCCTTCGGGGTCAGGTGGTGGACCTGCAAGCGCTGCCCTCGGAGGAGGCAGACCCAGCTTGGAACTGCTGTGTCCCTTTTGCACACTGCACCTTTACATGGACCGCTCCCAGAGCATCAGATGCTCTGAGCAGCTCTTTATCTGCTTGGGGACAGCAGAAGGAAATGCTGTCCCTATAGTGAGGTTGGCTTATTGGGTGATTTGCCATAACCAAGGTGTGTGTATCCCAAGGTGAACCGTGCCCCATAGGAGTTAGTGCTCACTCCTCTGGAGTGCTGCTTCTTGCTGCGACACACCTTGCTAGTTCTTAGCATAGAGCCTGTGTCCTCCCATGTGTCAAGGTAACATCAGGTAATTGTGGGAACGTGAACATGATTTCACCAAGTACATCATGTTCCTGGATCAACATCCTTGTTGATCCTGGAACAACATTTCAATCAACCAATCAGAACTGAAGGATAACTTTTCAGGAAATGTCAGTCATTGGGTTAAGTCTATATTTTTGGATACTTATGTTGATCCAGGAACATGTCTTACTTGGCAAAATCACGGCGACCGAGGATGGCTAGGTGTCGGATTGCTGCGTCATTCCCCCATGCGAACTCTGGGTCCTCAGTGCCCCGCAGCCCGGATTGGGGCAAAGTAATCCACGACTGTGCTCCGGCAAGGGGTCTCCTTCGCCACCTCCGGTTGTGGCATCATGTCTCAGTATTCCACGGTTACTTAACCATGTTTCCTCCTTATATCTATTACCTAGATATTCTTCCTTACTTCCCACATGACTATTGTCATTGTGCTCCGCCCTCCAATGGTTGCTTCAGAGATCTGGCACCCCTGGTGGGCCCGAACTTCCGGCTCACAGGGCGTTGGGCAGGTTACATGCTGAGTTCATTTGTTCCGAGACGCTTGCCTGTCAGCATTTGTGACTCATCACGTAACACGGTCCAGGATTGTGGCATCTTCCATGGGTCCGATCCCACATAATGTCGCAGGGGGAACGTCTAGATGTTTTAAAGCAGCTTCCCAAACACTGCTCATTGACCCTATAATGGTACACACTCACTTGCAGAATCAATTAATCAGTAAAGATATTGTTAATATATAATTCCAGGGTGAATACATTAATACACTATAAATAAATACACTTCAATCTTCAGTAAAAATGATACAAAGGTGGTCACTGTGGTGGTATTAATTCGATTCTAATATGCAACTTTCAGGTTATTATAGGCACTCTCTAAGGGTAAATAAAGTACAAAGGTATACCCTTTGTACTATCGCTCTGTATCAGTGCATCATTGAACATAGTGTACTTAGAAATTAACATGAACAAAAATCAACAAATGTTGTAAAAATGTTATTCATTGTTATAGTTAAGAATATCTAACGCTTTAACTTATGTTAACAAATTGAAACACTGTAAAGTGCTCAGTGTTGGGAAAAGTTACTTTTAAAAGTAATGCATTACAATATTGCGTTTTTCCCTAATAATTAACTAATTACGTTATTTAGTTACTTTTTATGAAAAGTAATGCGTTGCATAATGCGTTGCATTACTTTTGCATTACTTTTTAAATCTGGGCAGAGCTTTCTTGTTTGTTTTTAATATAAAAAAGTTTGTTTCTTAGCAAATGTAAAAGCCCTTTCACACCAAAATGAAATTAAGTGAATAAGGCTAAGGCTAAAGGAAAAATAAATTCACGTCTGTACAGTAGAACTGTAGGAAAAGAAAGTTCAACACTCTTCAGCAATGAGAAAAAAAGCACAAATGTTAGTTAATCTAAAGTAAGTTTTGCTTATTAGTACACTGCAAAAAATGCTTTTCTTTTTTGTTTCTAGCCAAAATATCTAAAAATTCTTAAATCAATCATTTTCTAGACAAGTAAAAATTATTGTCTTTTTTTTTTTTTTTTCTGAAAACAAGTCAAAATTAAGTGTGTTTTTGCTTGAAACCCCAGTGGGGTAAGCAAATCTCGATTTAAGATTTTTTTTTTTTTATATTTTAGCTGGAAACAAGACAAAAAAAATCTAAGTAAGAAAAGTGTACAGTTGAATTGGATCAACAAAGGTCAGCAGCAAAGTCACTGGTTAATAAAATGGGGTTAAATACATAAAGGAAACAAAAAGTAACTCAGATATTTTCTTGGAAATTAAAAAGTAATGCGTTACATTTTTCTAGTTACTTGAAAAAAGTAATATTATTATATATGCGTTACCCCAAACACTGAAAGTGCTACTCCATGCCTGACTGTGAAGTCACATCTTTTAATTGACAAAGAACCTAGAAGTGCAGTGTTGATTGACTGAAAATTGTTTGCTTTTCACAAAATGTTAGATGACAGAAAGCCAAAGAACATGTTGTTCCCTGCTGGATAACTAGAGTTAAAGCCATCGCAGAGCTGAGATCTTAAGGGAGTGTTATTCGAGTGCTTTATGAAAGCATTGGGTTGATTGATGAAGTCATCTAACATCTAACAAACAGCACACCGAGTATAGTCCAGAAACACACACATAGACAATATTTTGTACAAAAACCAATTATTGAACTTTATTACATCGAGTTTTTTTCCTGCAACATTTTTTTATTCCAGTTTTCTTATTAACAAATAGAAAACAGACTGTGTATACAACAGATCGAACCTCTACAGGACTAATCATTCACAAGGTAAAAATGAACTTGCCAACATATTCTGAACGTATGGCCAGGTCTCCCTTTAACATGCCAGTTGTAATCGAGCAGGCATGAAATGACATCCTGTAGGAAGTGTTCTTAATTTGACTTGTGCTGCCCCACCCCACCAGAGGAGACCGCCAAATACCTGGGGTGCGTAGATAATACAGTAGATATAACTTTTGTACCATGAATAGATTCACACACAGCAGTCTCTCGTGTAATTTTCTCTATGTTGGTATATCAAGAAAAGTCCAGGATTACGTTTTGAGAGAATTATGGACAATAGAGCAGAAGCTGTATATATACTGTATCTATAATAGTATTTATATTTATTCATAATTAGAAATTTATGTATATATATATATATATATATTTCTGTATAAAAAGAAGAGTTGGATTAAACAGAGCTGACTCTCCCTTGGGGGAGTGGTTTATACTGTACAGGTGCCAATGGCGATTGGTCTCATTTCAATGTCAGGTCTTCAAATGTCACAGAGAAGCGGGGTGCGGGGGGCACTGTTCGTTAGGGTTGCGTTCAGTTCCCGTTAACGTCCCTCACGGTGAACACGCTCCAATCAGGTGGTCGTAATTTATTCCTCACAAATCACATTTAACCCCTACTGAGTTCTGTACAGTGCCAATTTTATTAGTTAGTTGATTTGCCCTACAAAAAGCTTTTCTTAATTTAGTACCACTAACCCAAACATATGTCTCACAGGTGAGACAGAGACAGAACATTAAAGGCTTCTCCAAAAAACCCGCTCATTTTAGCCCAATAAGACCAATGATACATAATGAAGAAAAAAAAAATAACAACAGTAAAATCATGTTACAAAGTCAAACCATCAGCAGCTTAGAGAACAGCGGTTCTCTGGTATTAGTATCAGGAACATGTTAAAAATACATGTCCTTGTGCTAAAATAACCTATTATGAAGAAAATAAAAATAAAACAGTACCAATTAAGGAAAAAGGTAGACCCATGGAAAAGGCCATTAAGACAAAAGATGTTAAAAGATGATTAAAAAAACCCCACAAATATTCTAAATAAGAATAATAACAACATTGTCATACTGAATTTTTCAAATAATAAAAAATGATAATCATGATTTGTTTAAAAAAAAAAAAAGCCAAACAGAACGGGAAAAAAGGAACAAGAAAAATTAGTGCTACCAGTAGCCTTCAACTGTAGTGTGGGTTGGCGTACGCTAAGGAGAAACTAGAATATAGTTTTTTTAGATGGTGCTTCTTGAAAGAGAGTTGTCTATATTTCTTAAAGCAATCTCTTGGTGCCAGTCAATAACGGACTGCTGTGATTGGTTAACCAGCCACTGGATAGCTTGCCCCTCCCACCCCCACCAGATCTCTGTACAGGATGGGGATGGGGAACGGTGGCTCAGAAGGAACACTTGGTGCACTCCTGAGGAGTTGTACCAGAGGGCTGTGGTCCAGGAGTGGTTACGTTGCATAGTGATCAAAGCTCCCCAGGTACTCCAAAGCGGCTCTATAGCACAGCTGGTACTGGTCCTGCAGGGAAAAAAACAGCATGTGTCAGCGGGAGAAACAATATCCTCCTTAAGAGTGGTGACAAAGAGCTCATGCCCCATATAAATATTGGACAAGTGGTATTACAATTTTTTTGGGAAGTAGGACAGTACCTCTGTCTGCACCATGGCAGGTCTTTGTGTGCGCAGGGTCTTAACCGTCTGGAACAGATCCACTACACCCTCATATCTCATCCTCTCCAGGACAATACTGAGAGTGATGAAAACACCTGTTCTTCCCACTCCAGCACTAAAAAACAACAGCATCTGTTAACTTAACACCTGTTACACAAGGATGAAGGATCTACTTGAGGCTGTGACAGAAATTAAATTAAATGTTAAAAATTTACAATTTAAAAATGTGTACATAAAAAAGAAAAAAAGAAAAATAATAATAGAAATACTTATTAAAGACTGAATACCTACTGACAAGTTAAAACTTTACAAAAATTACACAAATATTTATTTTAAACATCTATAAATATAATATTTGTAAAGAAAAATGTGTAATATATTAAAAGTTATTACAGATTAACTAAATGTGACCCTGGACCACAAAACGTCTTAAGTGTCAATTTTTTTTTTTTTATTTAGATTTATACAATTTCATATAATAAATACAATAAATAAGCTTTCTGTTGATGTATGGTTTGTTAGGATAGGACAATATTTGGCTGAGATACAACTATTTGAAAATCTGGAATCTGAGGGTGCAAAAAACCCCGAAATATTAAGAATATCGGCTATAAAGTTGTCCAAATTAAGTTCTTAGCAATATTACTAATCACAAATTTAGTTTTGATATATTTACAGTAGGAAATAAAATATCTTCATGGAACATAATCTTTACTTAATATTCTAATGATTTCTGGCATAAACGAAAAATCCCAATAAAAACCCATGCAATTGATTTTTTTTATTGCTACTTAAGACTGGTTTTGTGGTCCAGGGTCACAAATGTATCCATTTACTTCTTATGTGTGAAATGTTTATTTAGTAAATTGATCATCTGCTGATCAGCTGACTGTATATTATCCCTTCACATATTTTGTTGTCTGCATTTACATTCAGCCTACCTGCAGTGCACAGTGATTGGTCCATCCTGCCCAAACTGCTCCTTGGTTTTATGAACTTGGCCAATGAAGTCGATGAATCCCTCGCCAGTTTTTGGCACTCCCTGCTCTGGCCAATCAGTGAACTGGAACTGCCGAATGGTTCTAGATTGACCGTCCTAAAGGGAGTCAAGAATTAACGGTTTATTAGTCTGCTGGTTTCACTCTCACATGTGCACACAACAGCTGGATGCCTCCGCAGCAGGGAGCCTCTGTCCATATGCTCACTGTATGACCGTGTGTGTACGCAATTTAGCTACAAGCTTATTCATAACCTTGGTCCTATTTATAGTTGCCAGAAAGCTCTGAAGTCCAAAGCGAGCCGCAGGATGTGAGAGCGCCGTGTTGGTGCGAAACATCCACCGCCAGCAACAGATTGCTCACACACCCCAGCGGTGCCCTCAAGTACCATACTGAGTGACATTCATATGAAATAACAAACACAAATAACACTCCTTTGGCAGATTCCTACAGGTGATAGATGCACGTACCCTGGCATCTGTGACTTTAAACTCCCGCAGGATGTACTGGGGCATGTTGTATTCAGCCATGGGATCAACCACAAAGTACTGATAGCGGGCAGAGCGCTCAGCTGGCCAGTACTGATGACACTTCTCCTGCAGGATGTAAAAAAAAATACGAGTAAGTCTCTGATTAAAACACCAGGATGCAAGTTAAAGGGAGGAAGGTGCTCTTACCCGTCCCATCTCTCTGAGTTTGGTCAGCATCACTACAATAGTGGAATTGTGCTCCCATAACATCCTCCAGAAGTCCTCAGTGGTCTCCGCTAGAGGGCCCTGAGTGGCAATATAGGCCTTTTGCTGTCTGTGGACACACAAAACAATCTCTTTTGAGACCTTAATGCAAAACAGAACAAATATGCTCAGAATGATCACATGACCATGACAGTGTCTAGAAAACAGATGTGCCTTAACTATATCTGAAATGTGAATGGTCAACTAGTCATCCAATAACAGATGAGTTGGATGGTAGTTTTTTATTATTTTCTAAATTACTGTAGTGTCCCAATTAGTGTCCTTTTAGTATTATTGATATACTATTATAGTTGTTTTTCATATATTATCAGACTTTAAAGAAGTCTCTTCTGCTCACCAAGTCTGCATTTATTTGATCCAAAGTACAGCAAAAACAGTATAATATTTTGAATATTTTTGCTATTTTAAAAAAACTGTTTTTTTTTTTTATTTGAATATATTTTAATGTGATTGTAATTTATTCCTGTGATTTCAAAGCTGAATCTTAGCATCATTAAAAAAAAGTAAAAAAAAACATTTAATATTATCCTGTTGAAAACAGCTGAGTATAATTTTTTTTAGGTTTCTCTGATGAATGGAAAGTTCAGAAGGGCAGAAACAGAAATATTTTGTAACATTTAAAATGTCTTTATCATCACTTTTGATCAATTTAAAGCATCCTTGCTTAATAAAAGTATTCATTTGTACAATTTCTTTCCCCCAATAAATAAATAAACAAAATACTGATCCCAAGATTTTGAATGGTATTAGTGTTACAAAAGCTTTTTATTTCAGATAAATGCTGATCTTCAGATCTTTCTATTCGTCAAAGAATCCAAAAAATATATACTCAACGGTTTTAAATATTGACAACAATAATAATAAAAATGTTTATTGAACAGTAAATCAGCATATTAGAATTCTGAAATTCAGATTTCTGAAGGAGTAATGATGCTGAAAATTTGGCTTTAATCAGGAATAAATTACATTTTAAAATATATTCAAGTAGAAAGTTATTTTAAATAGTAAAACTATTTCACAATATTACTTTTGCTGTATTTTGTATCAAATAAATGTAGGCTTGGTGAGCATTATTTAAAAAAAAACATAAAAAATCTTTTGAATGGTAGTTTAAAAAAAAGATGTATTTTAAATACTTTTTAAAATTGTATTTCTTTGGAAGTTTTAGTCATTTTAATAATTTTTTTTTTGAATTCCTGCCTACTAATGGCTGCAACAGACATTTATATATTAATAATAAACTAAAAGCATTTTTTTCCTTCAATTTCTTTCTTTCTTTTTTTCCCAATTTCTACCTCACACATATCAATTAAGAATAAAATAAATCATACCACTGTGAGAAAAAAAAAAAAGAAAAAAAAAAAAGCTGTGACCGCTCTAAACTCACAACAGTAAAAAAAGGTGACCGCTACACTCTTTTTAACCAATCACAACCACTCTCTGCCAATCAATCATCTTCCTCATTTAGGTTGCTGATATCTTTGGAGGGCGGGGTTTGAAGAGAATGTTGGAGGTCTAATTCAGTGGTTGGCAGAAGTTGCCAAACAATCACTTGCATCACGTTTAAAAATACAAGTTAGTTGGGAATCCATATTCTACAATCTGCTGTTTTACCCATATATAGAGTTTATGTGTTTTATTAACTTGACCACTGGGTGGCAGCAGCGTACTTTTCTAAGGCAGCTTGAGCAATCAATGTGCACATGGCAAACACATCACTGTCTCATACAAACAGCGCCACGGGTTAGCAACTAATGAAGGTGCTGCAGGCGAGGCAATAACATGGAACTGGGAGATTAAAGTCTGCTCAGGGCCTTGTTCCGACAAATAAAGAGACGGCAGAGAAGAAGAGAGGAGAGATGGGGAGAGATGAGCCAGAATGAAGAGCAAAGAAGAGCAAGAGACCCCTCCCTCCCCCATTCCAGAACATACACACACACACACACACACACACACAAACACGTCGCTACGAAGAACACAAAGCAGACGTCAGGGACACACTGCCTTTGACAAAGCCAAATTACCTCCATATTAATCATGCAGTTCTTCATTCTGAGGTTATTTTCCCCCACTCAAACAAAATTCAACACGAACACTAAAGTGGTTATAAAGGCCGACACAAAAACAGCTCTAATGACGTATCCGCTCGGCTGGCGAAGCTCTTTGTAAACTAGTAAGAAGGTCAAGCGTGTTTTTATGCTTATCGCAATAACATGCTGTTTAAAAGGGGCTTAATTGCTGCATTTTGACAAGACAACAAGACTCAGAGCGGACGGACCCAGAGGCTCGGCTAAAGAGGGAGACGTGACCGTAGAATCGCTTTTAAAGCTCATTTGGTTTTAGAAATGAGACTGGTGTCAATTACGCATTGGCACAGGTTGAGCTCCTCCAGAGTAGCTCTCATTAAGTTTTAATTCAAACGAGAGGGGCTGATGTATCAAGCCCCTAGACATTTCCTTCACAGACTCTGTGACATTTCGTGCCCACGCTTCGTTTTACGGCAAACACGTCTGGCCTTTTCTCTCTCGCTTTTCCTTCTCTGATTTTCTCAAGCGTTCACCCCATTGAGAGCGCCTCCTTTTGTAATTCAATAAACAGCTGTCAGACAGAGTAAGGCAACAAAAAATGTGAAGGCTGAAAATGTGTAGACAAACTACGCCGTGCTGCTCATTGTTTAGAGAGAATATTTCAGTGAAGAAAAAAGAGAGTTATGGATCATCTCATTTACCACGTACAAGAACGAGTCTTGACGCCTGATGTAAATAGAACAGGAGGAACAAAAAGAAGTCAACAAATCTACTGATCAAAACCACCAGATTTATTCAGAGGGCTAAATTTATACTCGCCAAGTTTCATATGCGAGTAAAAATTGATTTTGGTGAGTATATAACACGTCCGTTGGCTGGTAACTATTAGGATTGTCAACATGTGACCTGAAAAGTGACCTGAGCAAATAGAATTACCACTTGTATCTTATGACATTTAACTCAGTACGGAAGATACAATCAGATGTACTCAATGTGGCGTAACTTCACAAACTCCATCTGCTGTCCTCATGCCACCCAGCAGCAAGACTGGCATGTTTATGCAGGTGAGCATCTTTCATCTGGTGTTTTTTATTTAGTCAGGAGAAAGGTTTCTTAACTGTCCTAAGTTATTGTATCTTTATGTTACATGGCCTTAAATACTATGTACTTACATCAAAAAGTACAATGTACTTTTTGGTGCTATTAAAGTGGGATATGGGTAAAGTTAGGGACAGGTTTGATGGTATTGGTAGGTTTAAGGGTGGGTTAAGGTGTAAGGTCAACAGTGTAATTATAAATGTAATTACAGATCTAATTACATGCAGGTATTTTTTTTTAAATATAAGTACAGTGTAAAAGCATGTTATACACAATAAGTGCATTGTATTAAATGATTAATTTAAATGTAAGTACATAGTAGTTAAGACCCCCTTATATAAAGTGGGACCAAAATCAAATATTTAAAGAATATATTATTAAAAAATAATGCAAAATACATTTCATGGTTGATAAGAAACGGTGAATGGTCTTATAGCTACGCAAGCTCTGATTCATAATTCGTTGAAATGTGTCAGAGAGTGATTCATAATGCAACGCAACTGCTTGTGCAGTCAGTTTTTTCTTTTTAGATCCACAACTGACGGAATCTTGAGTGGATCTTACAAATATGTTTATGTAGCAGCTACTTAAATAAAAACACATTTCATCTTAACCTTGAGAATTAAAGCGAACATGCTCCTTAATGTTTTTGTAACGGTTTGGCACGAGCAGCTACCTGTATCCATCGATGCAGCTGGCATTGATGTAGTCAGACCCTTCCACTCCTCGGATTGGCTGCAGGCACACCCGTGTGGACTCAAAAGGCATGATATTGACCAGTCGGTTCTTGAACTTGTTGCAGGGCAGGTTGGCGCTGATGAATCGCGAGGTGTGGGCTTTGGAGTTGGCGAGTCTCTGTGGAAACAGTGTTAGGTTTAAAGGGCTTGAGCGTAAACAAGCTGGCAGAAATATAGCAGAAAACGGTCTGAAAAATAATATTTTTTAAATGTGGGGGAGCCGTGTCCTATAGAGCACAACGGCTCTAAAAGCGTGTCTGTTTGTGATTGTAATTTGAAGGTGAGCTCTGCAGCACAGAGCATAACGGTCTGACTGGGAAAGCGAGGGCGTGACTGGCAGCGGGGCAGAGAAAGCACAGATGGACATCAGCAGAGAGCGCATAGAGACCATTGGCTCTACAACAAGCTCTGTCTGCACTGGGTGTCCATTCCGGTCTTTGCGCCAGATGCTGTTTCTACTTCTAGTTGAGCATCCTAGTTATACTATCATGGCAACGTTTCTCATTTTAATTTACTTTAGCTTCATATACTATAATTAAAACAAATAAAAACTGAGAAAGTAGACACATGTGTTTTAATATATATATATATATATATATATATATATATAAATAACTTTCTAAAACTTTCTTAAAAATGACAAAAACAAATTTCTTAAAACATTAACTAAAATTAAAATATAAAATAAAAACATTTAAAATATGAATAAAAACTATAATTGTATTTCAGTGATCCAAAATTAACATGAATAAAATTTCATGTGATCCAAAATCATGTGTTAACTAAAGTGAAAACAACTAAAAATGTAACCTGGAATAAAAAAAAGAAAAAGAAAAAAAAAATATATTTTTATTTTAAATATATTTTTATATATATATATATATATATATGTGTGTGTGTATCTACAGAGTTTTTCCTCTTTTTTTTTCAGTTTTAATTGTGGATAGACAAGGTACATAGAGAAATGTTTAAATCAGTCAGTGTGGAAGAACTTGACTGGTCTGCATAAAGCCAAGTCCTAATCCCAGCTGAATACCTCTGATGTGACTTTAAATGCAGACCTTGAGCCAAAAACTCAGACCAAACACCAATGACTTGTGCATATGGGTACAGTCATTTTAGACATTTCAAAAACTGAAGCAACAGAGATGGAAATAAAATGAATGAATTCCATCTTCCATCTTTGTTGCTACAGTTTTGGAAGTGCCTTTTTCTGTTCTCAAGAAGAGGGTGTCCCAATACTTTGTCCATATAGTGTATGTATAAATTATTGGTGTTTGGTGTTAAGTTTTTGGCTCAAGGTCTGCATTAAAAGTCACACCAGAGGTGTTTAGCTGGGATTAAGACTTGGCTTATTCAAGTTCTGCCACGCTGACCGAATCAAACATTTCTCTAGGAATCTTGTCTAATACATGGTAATTACTAAAGTAGTCAAACCTCTTCATTAGAAGGGGGTGTGCCAATACTTTCGGCAATATAGCGTATGTGTGTTTGTACTAAAATGACAAAAACAACACATTTCTTAAAACTTTAACTACAATTAAAATTAAAAGGTAAAATATAAAATTAAAACATTTAAAATATTAATAAAACTATTACAGTATTTCAGTGATGCAAAAATCATGTGATCTCAACATGTCTGTTAATGAGCAAAATAGGTGCGTTGATGTGCAGTCACCTTAAACTCCAGCTCCATGGCTGTGACGGTCTCTCCTGGCGGTGGCTGGGTGAGCTTCTGGATGTGGGCGTAGAGGTTTCGGGCAGGGACCTCTGTGTTTCCACAGGTGGCAGCCTCCAGCAAGGCCTCGTGGATGAATATGTACTGGTCCTCCGTCTGCACCATGTAGTTCCTCTGGGATCTCATGCATGTGACGTGGCCATAAATGTCTACTGTCTTCTCGTGTTTCATCCGCTCCAGCATGGCGTCAATTACTATAAAGCAGCCCGTGCGGCCCACTCCAGCACTGAGATAGAGAAACTGGTTACACTACAAACAAACTGGATACTACTACTAAAAATACCATCTGATAACATTTTTAAATAAATGAATTCAATCATATACTGAATAATCAACAAATCTAATTAACTGCATATATAAACATTTCCATAATATTTTATACTGAAACAAATTACATTTGAAACCTACGCTTTTTTACCAATTCCACTAGGCAAACTTACCACTGTTCACTTTACAAGAGAGTTTTATAAGATCCGAACAAAGTGAAAAGGTCAGCAGTAAATAAAAGACTGGGGACCAGCGCTAACCTGCAATGTACTACCATGGGTCCAGCATCAGGAGGGTTGCAGGCTTTGACCCTGCGCAGGAAGGCTAGGATGGGGGTGGGGTATTCAGGCACTCCGTGGTCTGGCCAGGCCATGAACTGGAACTGCCTGACCTCGCGTTTCTCGCTAGAGCCATTCTGTGTGAACAAAGTGGGAGGAAGGAGGTTAAGTGGCTGAAAATGTGGAAACATACTATATAGAGAAGAAAAGGCAAGCAACTTTTTACCTTGTAAAGGGCAAAGGTGCGCACACTGTAGGTTGCCAACTCAACAGCATCAAGCATGGTCACTTGGATCATTCCGTAAGTCTCTGTGCCACGAACAGGCCAATACTGGTCACACTTGACCTGTTTAAGAGTGAAGAGTGAAACAGGGTCAAAGAGTGCAGGGAATAGATGCTGCAAGCCCCTTGAAATTACAGACACTTAAAATTTAAATTAATAATTTTCATTAATTAGAAAAAAAAAAAACTCTCTATATTTTTGTGCCTTGTGATGTTTCAATATTTATGTATCATGGTTTTCACAAAAACATTAAGCAAAACTGTTTTCAACATTGATTTTAAAATACAAAACAGTTTTTTTTGCAATAATATTTCACAATAGTATTATTTTATATGGAAGCCCGTTTCCGGCACTGAATAACCCCCCCCCCCCCCAAAAAAAACAGTAATTGCGACTTTTTCTCACACAATTCTGGCTTTTTTTTCTCAGAATTACGTGATACAAACTTGCAACTGTGATTTTAAAATTCAAAACCGAGGTATAAACTCGCAAATCTGACTTCTGTAAAATGAAGTTAAAATTTGCTTGATATAAACTCGCAATTGTGAGTTATAAAGTCAGATTTTTTTGCAAGCTAACTGAGTAATTGCTTTTTTCTTTCTTTATAATATAAATATTTTATTTTTTTTATAATTTCAATTAGGCTGCTGTTAATAGATTGTTAAAAGATGTTTATTGCATTGGTAAAATACAGTAAATCCTAGCTTTAAATAGTGAAGGCATGTTTTCCACCATGTCACCCAAATTTTCCTCATTTTATTGTAGCATTGAAATTAGTGAGTTATGGCAGAGAGGTGTGCCACCTGTACCCAATAATTCACAGAGGACAAAGCTTATTTTTGAATTGAGGGCAACTCCTATGAACAACAAAGTATAGTGCATCCAAATATTTTTTCAAATTAGACAACAGCAGCAGAAATTGCCCTAAATGGCATGTTTTGTAAAGCACTGAATCATCTACTCAAAGCAAAGACCAGCTAAAAATGACGCAGAGTTTATTTCTTCTTCAAGGTAGGTCCTGTCAGCAGTGAAACTAGGCCAGTTGTTCTGTCTCTGCTGGAGGTTTTCATCACAGAGCTTGGGGACGCCCTTTACCTATGAAGTAATGCTTTATAGGTGCGCAGCCTTGCCAAAACCCACTCATTTACCACGCTAGCTCTGCCAACACATGTCTCTTTCTCTATAAGCCTTTAGCTCCCATCTGACCTCCCATCCATCAACAAAAACCTGAGTGCACGCATTCTCCAGGGGGAGGAATTACAGGTTATCTACTGTCAGATATGACATTTGAGCTGAACAGAAGACTAGTCGACAGGCTCGCTCTTTCACCAACCCTAGGTGCCACTGGCCTGTTGCTGCACCCAGCACTACAGCGCACTAAAAGCCCACATAGTGATTGGACTCATAGAAACGCAGGTCTCTTTAGTGCCAAGCACAGACGGATGTTTTATAGCACAAAGAGAGTTGTGAACCGCTGTACTGTGTCATCCAACAAAAAGGATGGCAATGGTATTTTGTCTTTTATTTTTATGACTATATTTTGTGAGGTTGGATAGGAACTCATACTACTATTTTAGAGTGAACCTCAGGCCGAAGAAAGTAGAGTATTATGTACTCTGTATTTACACTATCATTCAATGTTCTTTTTTTTAAAGAGTAATTTATACTTTTATTTGGCAAGGACTAAGTAACTTTTATAAAAATGTCAAGGAGTGCAGGGAATAGTTGCTGCAAGCCCCTACTAAAAATATACCAAAACAGTTTTTTTGCAATAATATTTCACAATAGTACAATTTTGAGTTTTTGAGTTTTATGTACTCTGTATTTACACTTTCATTCAATTTTTTTTTTTAAAGAGTAATGGATTCTTTTATTTGGCAAGGACTAATAATATTTGTAATAATATTTTACAATATTACTCTTTTACTGTATTTTTTAGTTTTTGGGTGAAAACTTTACCAGCCGCTACCTTTTGAATGGTAGTCTACCTTTTAAATGTATGCCCCTTATCTTCACATGTATTAAACAATACTTTCAAATTCATATTTGAAATTATTCAGTAAATATTGCAATTCATATATTCAATAATCAATAATCATTCAATCTAAAATGTAGTATTACAAGTGTTACATAAAAATAAAATAATACATTTATTATAAATAAGTGAGAGAACTACTGATTGTAAGTATAATTATTAGTTTTTTTTTATAACTTTGCTAACAGGTTTAACACTGAGTCCCTGGCTTTTCTATGCCCTGGAACTCACCCTGGACTTCTCTTCCAGTCTGGTCATCATAACAATGGTACTGGCTCTCTGCTCCCAAACCATCCTCCAGAAGTCACTCAGAGTCTCAGGCAGAGGGCCCTGCGTGGCAATGTAGGCATTCTGCTTACGGTAGCCATCAATGTAGTTGGAATTGATGTAGTCGCTGCCTGGAACACCTATAGAGAAAGACAACAATTCACTGGTGGCCCACTTACGCCAGTATTTGTGCTAATTGCATGCTGCCCCTAAACATACACACATCTGTCACTATAATGAAATGTTAAAGGTCAACACATTTGTTTGACTTTTACCGTCCACGGGGGTGAGAACAACTCTCGAGTGGTCGTAAGCAATAACGTTGGCATAACGGTTCTTTGGCTTGTTGACCTCCAAGTTGGAGTTCTCCCATGTGAACTGCTGGCCTGGATCAATGGACTGCAGGGGAAAGATGAGAGGACAAAAAGAAGGAGGGGGAGAGAGTGAGAAATCTGTTCAGTCTTTTGAGGCACCTTGTTTGAAGCTTGATACCACAGAGTGCCGCAGGGGTAAATTTGAACTAGCATCACTTCAGCAAGAGAGGCTTTGTTTCTATAGCAACCCGACGTTTTGAACGGAGACCCGCAAGAACCAGAGCTGACTTTGCCACCAGGGGTTGTTAGAACTGACGGACTGGCAAAGCTCAAGAGTGGTAATTTGGATCCCTTTGTGGATATATTGCAGTTCTGTTCCCTTACTAGTGATCATCTGCCCTGTAATAACAGCAAGTTCATCTGCTGTACTATCACAGGCAACCAACAGATGGCTAAGTGCTCACTGACACCATAATTCAAACATGATCACTGTAGGGGGCTCCGATAATAGTACCACTGACTCAGTACGTCCGTACCTGAGCTCATTGTGGCATATGGCTTTGATGCTAAAGATTACACTGAGAGGAGAGAGCGTTCAGACGCTCAGCCTGGACTAATGGATTACTGGTGTCCATGTGGACTTCATGCCTGTGCTTGATTTTGTGCCCGCTGACAGGAGCGAAGAGGGAAGAGCAATGGCTGAGGAATAGCAGACCCAACAGGGAGAGTGTGGATTTATGGAGACAGACAGGAAACTCTAAAGAGAGAGGACAGATGAACACATCTGGAGGAAAACCCTGCATATATCACTGGCTGCTCTCGCATGAGGTGATGCCCTGAATGGGTAACAAACATTCCAGGCAAGGCCTTTTTAGAGGTCAGTTGTTGGCAGTGTACAAATGTTTGAGGGGTCATGCCATGTTACAGCCATTAAAATGCATTATTTGAAACATTATAATGTGAGGAGATGGGTCCACTATAAAAAAAATGAATGGGATAAATCATTGTTCAAGGAGAAGTTGACTTTAAGAACAAAAATTTAAAGAATTTACTCACCCCTATGTCATCCAAGATGTTCATGTCTTTCTTTCTTTAGGCGTAAAGAAATTATGTTTTACTGAGGAAAACATATTTTTAGGATTTCTCTCCATAAATGGTGCCCACGAGTTTGAACTTCCAAAATCCAGTTTCAGTGCTGCCATATAAAGCGGCACTGAAACTGCATTTTGGAAGTTTAAACTCTAAAAGTCCACTATATGGAGAGAAATCCTGAAATGTTTTTATCAAAAAACAATTTCTTCATGACTGAAGACTGATCTTGGATGACACGGGGTGAGTAAATTATCTGTAAATCTCCTTTATTGTTACAAACATTTAATAAGACTGTATCTACACTTGGATATACACTGTATGGTGATAATTGCATAAATACATAAATAACCTTTATCAAGTAATTTGTGGCTGTAAGTTGTTGGAAATAAAGCAAAGAATTTACTTTACTCACAATTCCTTCCTCTATTGTGTCTTTACATTCCAAATTCACACAGTAGCAGCAATAACAGCACTCACAAAAGGGAAGCAGAAAATGCATATGAAAAGGTTAATTTGATGTTCCTGTGGCTCCAATGATGCATGGTGCTAGAAACACCAAGAAGTCATGTGTTTAATACCCAGGGAGCACACATACTGACAAATATATGCCTGTACTTGTAAGTCACTGTGGATGAAAACATCAGTCAAATGAATAAAATGTAAATTTTGAGCAAGAAATGAAAGATGCACTTTGCATCAGCATTGAGCTGGATACTGGATCATTCTGACTTCAGAGGATTACACAAGGGGTTAGAGGTGGGGTAACACTCTCTCCCTTTCCTTCTCAAGTCACAGGTCTCCTCGGCTCAAATGACACCGGGTCGTATCTGAGCATTGATCGACGGCAATATGCAGCAGCTTGCTTGGCCAGTCAATAATGTCACGGGGTCTCTTGTTATTCAGCATTGATCTGCCTGTTCTGGACAAGGCTCTGGTTGATTCAGTGTCCATCAACCTCCACACCTTTCATCTGATTCGGGATAATGTCAGCCTCCTCGGATCCTTTCAAACTTATGCTTGTTTTTGATGCCTTCTTAAGAGCCTCTGTAAACTGCCATAAAGCACACTCTTCAAAACATAACTGGTTTAAAATTTCCCACATATGAAGTAATGCTCAAAGGTAAACACCAACTCAGCACTCAATATAAATAAATTGCCATATTGAAGTATCTGACGTGCTAAGTGTTTCTCTGCCAGTTTATCGGCAAGCATCTTGGAGGAACATTTACTTTGCCGTAAGCTTTCGCACGCAAGTACCAGGTAATGTGCGAATAAGACAGCTGGAATGCTGACTGGCAGTGCTCTGCAAACAAGGGGAACAAATATGAGCTGTCACTACATGAGATGACAAGCTTGAGAGATGCGGATAATGATAGCGGTGGGAGGTGAGTGCCGGCTCCTATAAAAAGCTTCGGCTCTAGTGGGTTGACAAACATAAGCTCGTTACTGGTGAGAATCAGTGTCTGATGGGAGTGTTAGCTATTGCTATTGCCACCAGTCAAGCTGAGGAGTGATCTACAGCAGCGATCTTTTAGAGCACCTAAAAGCCAAGGAGGAATTTTTTGGACAACACTCTTCAAATTCTAGTTCATGTCTATGCAGGGTAAATAGTGTAAAAACAACTGACTATTTGGTTAAATAAGTCCGTAAATCTCCAAGTTGTCACAGACTGACTCTATGGTTTGGCCAAGAGGTTGAGTATCTTTGGCAAATATAAGTATGCAAAACAGAGAGACAATGAAACTGAGCAACGGATGTATCGAGCAGAACACTGAGCCAATAAACGTGCTGGTGTCCCACTGCCTTGCTCATGCTGGCAGGACTAGGCTACTCCCATTGGCCCGAACGGAACCATCTGTCCCCTTGAGAGGGGGCCTTCCTTGACAGGAGGACATGACATCACGACATGCCAAGAGCAGGTTGTGAGCACCGCCTGGCTACAGAGGGTTTGTGTGGTGAAAACCACAAATGCAACGGAGGGAGTAGAGATTTGTCACAGGCTGCTGAAACAGCTCGACCCGTCCCTCAAAGTGTCATTAAACATTTGTAGAGAGGAATACATAATAGGTCTGTAAAAAGAAAAAAAAATATTGTTGTCTTATATATATATATATATATATATATATATAAATGTGTAATTACAGAAAAAAAGAGTTTTGTTGGTTGGAGTGAAGTTTTACTTGCAGTTTTACTATAAATACAACTGTGATAAAAAAAAAAGGTACTGAAGTGAGACAAGAAGAGCAAAGAGATGTGTGATGCTGGCAAATCAGCAACTCCTTTGCTTGTAAACATCTCTAATGGGTCTCTTGTAATAGTTAATAGTTAAGACAAATCTGCTAATACATCCTCACCAAGTGTTTGTCAAAATCCCAACAGCAACTGGGTCAACACTGTCTGATCTTCTAATTAAATGATTCCACACCTTTAGGGTGACGACTGATAGTCATGTTAAATATCGCTCTTAGCAAAAGGTTTAAAAGGCTTTTTTCTCAACAGCGGGAAAAAGCAACAAGGCCTATGTGTATATTGAAGATTTCTAGAAAGAGATCACGAGAAAATTAACATTGCATATCTGGGAAAGGTAAGTGTGAGCAGCTGTCATAACAACGGATATGGGCGCTATAATTGTTGAAAGCAGGAGAATCTACTAGATAACACCAAAGTAAAAAAAATAATGTGAGAAAATGGTTTGCAAGACAGACAAGACACAACAAATTAACAAAAGAAACAAAATAACAAATGCTAAATAAGACCAAAGAATGGAAAAAGTTTTAAAAGTTCCTAAAAGCAAAACCAGTTGAAGTGTCTACAGAGAATGAACTATTAAAGGAAATTCACTCTGCCAGCGACAACTTTCGACACTTAAAAACAAAAAACAAACAAAAAAAAGAACAAAAATTTTACCTTTGGGGTACAACAACTTGTCACTTGTCACTCTCAAAAGTGCACCTTTGTGCCTTTTCTAGCTGTAAAAGGTGCATATTAGTAGTCTTAAAGTACTACTAAAAACCTTTAAGGAGTAATTAAGGTACAGATGTGTTCCTCTGAGAGTACTGCCTGCAGTAACAAGCTGTTGTACCCCTAAAGGTACAAATTTGCACAATTTTTTATTCATTTTCAGTGAGAGCTGGCGATTTCTGGCAACATGAGTGGAAGACACCATAGGCAAAGCAAAATAAAGCTTTATGCAAATGAGCAGTTGTGGTGCCCAATTCTGTTCTTGGAGATCTACCTTTCTGCAGAGTTCAACACACCTGTCTGCAATTACCTGAGTTGGAACCGAAAGGTAGATCTTTCGGATCTTTCTACCCCTACGTAGGTAGCCAGTCTTGCTTCTGAAGGGCCAACTTTATTCAGACTTCAGTTTCAAACCTGATCCAACACATCGGCCTGTTATTTTCAAGTAACCCTAAACATCTTGATTAGGTGGTTCATGTGTGTTTAAATATCACTAAAGCGAAAACTTTGAAGGAAAATGGTCCTCCAGGAGTAGAATGCAGTTGAGGTCAAAAATTTACATCCCCTTTCAGAATCTGCAAAATTTTCAATATTTTACTAAAATAACTAAAAAGGATAATACGAAATGCATGTTATTGTTTATTACATGCCTGAATAAGACATTTCACATAAACAATGTTTACATTTTTTTTTTTTTCGTGATAGTTGTTCATGAGTCCCTAGTTTGTCCTGAACAATTAAACTGCCTGCCGTTCTGTCCTTCAGAACCCACAAATTCTATGGTTTTCCAGCATTTTTGTGTATTTGAACCCTTTCCAACAATGACTGTATGATTTTGAGATCCATCTTTTCACACTGAGAACAACTGAGGGACTCATATGCAATTATTACAAAAGGAAAAACCATGCATTAAGAGCCGGGGGGTGAAAACTTGAAAATTTGAAGATTAGGGTAAATGTAACTTATTTTGTCTTCTGGGAAACATGTAACTATCTTCTGAAGCATCTAAAGGGGAGTACTAAATAAAAAAACAAATATGATTTTTAGGCAAAATAAGAAAAATGTACAAATCTCATTCTGTTCAAAAGTTTTCACCCCCAGCTCTTAATGCATCACTTTTCCTTCTGGGGCATCAGTGAGCGTTTGAACCTTCTGTAATAGTTGCATATGAGTCATTTTTATAAATTCAACTATTATTTTCTTTTGTGGACTATACATAAACATCTTTTATGTGAAATATTTTATTCAGGTCAGTATTAAATAAACAATATAATATCCCCCCTTATATTTTGATAAAACAATGAAACATTTGACCTCAACTGTATGCAATCCCTGTCCTACAGAAAGAGTAACTTTAAGATGCAAAATATTAGACCTGCTCCAGTTGAATAAATTATTGTCCCACCTCGTACTCCTGGGAAAATCGGAGGGCATCGTTGGCCTTGAGTCGCTCAATGTGGTCTGCCAGCTCACAGACAGATATGGGAGGATGTTCCCTCATTCCTAAAAGAGAAAATAAGACAACAAGAAGTGGTGAGCAGAGCATATCCCAGAGTATCACACCTGATGCATCGTATCGTTACAGCAGGGAGCAAGACTGTCAGTTTTGAGAGGAGGAGGGCATGACATCAAGAGGTTCTTCTTGCACCTTGATGTGACACGATCCCTCTGTGAGATTTGTGCTGACATATGTTGTGTCCGCTTACGTCTATCCCCCAAACAAGCTCTGGATTTCTTGTCTGGGGGGTCATCTTACTGCCAAAAACATTTCCCTGCCACTGTCAGCGCCTTTGAACGTATCAAGGATATATGCTCAGCTGGATCTGAGGAAATGTTCAGCCTGTGTGTTGTTTGATGAGAAAAGGAGGGGGGTTTGTAATAGAGAGGATCTGTCATTAGGATTCCAGTGGTTGAGGATGAATGAGCAGGACTAGGATGCTTAATGGGACATGGTTGGGTATGATTCCCCATTATGAGTTCATTATGCCCATAGTGAGCACAGTAATGTCTGGACGAGCCCCCTGCCAGCTACTTCACGCAACCGTTACTGCGAGACAGTGGGCGGCAGGATCATGGGGCCATTCTCTTAATCAACCGCACTGACGTGATGCCAAAAACTGGTACATTGTTGACACATTTCATATTTCTTTGGTGGAATATGTGCTGCAACACATATGAGCTATATTTGCGCCTTTCGCACATTTTATCTGAACAGTGCTGATGTGAAGTTTTAGAAGAAAAGTTTTACAGTACAGGTAAGGATACTGCATATGTAAATGTAAAAGTTGGGAACTACTTAGAGATGTAGATGAATAAAGAGATATCCAGTAACCTCGTGGGACTGCCATATGTACAGTAACATTAGACATGGACAAAAACCATCAAAAATATTTATGCTATTAAACAATTTAACTGTAAGGAACAACTTTCTAAGTATCATTTGACATTTTTTTTTTGTAGCATAAAAGTAATACATATATTACATAAATTCAGGCACATGCCATCATATTTTATATAACAAAAATGGCATGTGCCATTTACATGTAATTACTGCTGTTTTCTAGCACACAAATGAGACAAATTGGACTCATAGTATTCTGTATATTTAGAGGCTAATAGTGCAATAAGCTGCACCATGAGCACATTAAGTCAATACAGCACAGGCTACATCCATGTTAAACAGCAAGTTAATTAGGCATTGAAGAGCTACAACCCAGCATGCAAAGCAGGCAAAGGCAGATTACGAGATGTCTGGAATTGAAATGAATGTCCAAGGTCATTAAAGTGAAAATGTAAACAGAAATGTATGGATATGGGACTGGAAACATAACCTTGCTGCTACATTTAAGACAATGGCAGGAAATAAAGTTAGAATACAGGCATTTGTGTGCATGCTGTATATAACATATTCTTGCAGTTAATGCAGGTACAACACAAGCTATTCCTACCTCAAGTATCTTTTTGATTCTTTTAAAAAGTAAAGATAAAAAAATATGTATATATATATATTATATATATATATATATATATATATATATATATATAAGTTGTTTTATAACATTTAGTTTTTATATGTGTACTACTGTTCAGAACTGTGCTAGCTAACCATTTGCTGATTTTGCATCTTTGAGCTAGGTTCAAAAGTATTTTAAATTGTCACTACATTTGGTGGAGTTTCGGTTTTGTTTTTTGGGTGTTATCCTATAAAATTGTCACTACTGAAACAGTCATGTCCATAACATATCGCCATTATTTCATTAGGGAACACACAGTCCTCACATTTAGGGGAAATAAACAAAATTTTAGTACAGTTATGCATTTTTTTTTTTAGTATGCTTTAGTAGTATTTTAGTTTGCAAGTTAAAATTTTGTAATGTGATGTGGCCGCTACCAATGCATCACTGTCAAAGCATTACTAACGAAAATGTTCATTCACTATGAACTAGTGCATTCACTACCGTAACATGGGATGTTTTGTCAAAAATAAAGTATACTGAATTATCAACTAAGATGTTATGATAGTTTTTGGTTCTATGTATATTCAAACTAATATACATTAGTATCATTTGACATCATCATCACTTTACTCTGAAATCAGTATGATCAACTTTTTGCATTTTACAAATAAAACCTGGATTCAATACAATACATCACAAATTACACTTGAAATATTGTTAAAAATGTAATTGTTAATATAATATATATATTTCTTTGCAATCTAGGTGCAAGCAAAATCTTAATAGGCCAATATAACACTTCTAATTAAACTATTATTACTGTGTTTCGGTAGTGACAATTTTGGGGAGAGGACAAATATTCCAAAACTTTCTGAAAATACAATATGAGAATTAAATGCACAATTACTAGAAATATTTACCTTGGATATTATGCAATTTGCATACATACTTTTTTTTTTTTTTTTTGGAAAAGGACTAATTATTTTTCAAGATGTTTCCAACTCTGTAGAATGGCCTTTAAAAAAGTTGCCAAAATACAGGAAGGCATAATAAAAAAAAAAGTTTCCAAGACAGTTTTACTGTAACCTTCAAATAACCAAAAGAAAAAAAAAAGTTATAATATAAAAATACCCCCAAGGCATAAAAGTACCTGTAGTGGGAAAAAAATACCTATATTAATATACCCTCACATAATTTGTACTCATAAACAACAAAAACAACTCAATCCAGTGTTTCAAAAAATTAATCAAACGCTGAAATGTGAAGTGCGCTTGTCGCCACTCTGCTGCCATATGAAAAACCGCTGGCTGTGGCAGCGGGGATTCACGGTAAGAGAGCTGTATGGCTGTTTTGCCTGCGGTAATTATGTGCTCTTCAGGACTGAAAGGGTCTGTAATAACCTGGCTCGACTGCCACCGCTCAGCTATTAGAGGAGAGAGAGGCAGACCTGACATTTTCTCTTAGCGTCACAGATCTGCCTCTCACTCACCTTGGGAATGGAAAGCAGGAAGGCTAATTAACAAAGAGGGGTTGAAAGAGTGCAAGAGGCCTTTGGGTGAATTGAGTCTATATAAGACACTCCAAGGAGATGAGACAGTAAATGGAGGAACTGGAATGAACAGCTGAATTCAGAGCCACAAAAAAACAAATGGTAATGCACAATATAAAGTAGAGTGCTTTATAATGCTTTTCTTGCAGCTATTGCTTGATTAGTATACTCGCACTAAACAGTACGTTTGTTTCCACACAAAAATGTTAAACACCTGATGAAAACACCTTACGCTGTTCTATATTTAAATAGCTATATATTTTTTACAAATTAAATAAATATCAAAACCACATAACAGCCTTTCTGTAGAGCATCTAATATGTGGCTTTTCAGATTCAGTGTTGTGACCGAAAGCGGCTCCTCTCTCATGCTGTTTTTACGGCTGTGGTGGGCAGGCCGTGAAGACTGGAAGATATGTACGGCAGTGATATATCATTCTGATTACAAAGACATGCTGTCACTTCAATCACTGTGTGCCTGCATGTGCGCATACACATCCTGTTTATGCTAAATGACACATTCGCTGGCATATGCTGATGCGTGTTTGTGCACAGAAAAAATAATATCAGGGTTACTGAACAAGATACAGATGATACAGTACAATGGATGATGTGCATGCATTGTGTATGTAAGGAAGAGGCTGAATTTGTGTTTGTGCATAGTGCATATGGTGATAAGCTCAAATATCACACTCTGAGTCAGAGGAAGAGTGTACGCATACATATGGTGGAGAACACATGGGGCTCTGGCAGACCGGTAGTGTGTGGCTACAGTACATATGGTGTACGGTTGTGTTACCTGGTGTCTGGTAGTTGAGTCTCCTCATTTCTACAGGATCAGACGAGTTGGCCAGAAGACAATCCTTTACACCACCAGAGTGATCATCTTTCGGTAGAGGGGATGCCCTCTTTCTGTAAGAGCAAAATGGAGTCAGCGTGAGTGCTTCTGTTTGACACATTCAGACCACGTCAGACCCACCAACAGATTTGAAAGATATGAAACGGACAACAAAAACTGACAACACAGATAAATTAAAGAGTTTGAGGAATGGGACAGTGAAATGTGGATATCAGCATTTCCACAACAAATGAACATCTATTAAACACTCTCCTGACTACAATTTTGTCACCTGTGTTGACTACTCAATACATGATTTGAGAATTTGCTTGAACAAAACATTATATTGTCCATTATATTATATTCATTCATTATAGTCAATGTTTGGAGTGAGTAAGTTTTCTTTTATTAATAATTTTATTTAGTATTAAACTGATCAAAGAATGCATTAAACTGATAAAAATAACAGTAATTTGCATTGATTCAAAAGATGTCTTTCTATCTTTTGAACTTTATATTTAAAAAAAAAACATAATAATAATAATAATAATAATAATATAATATATATAATTAATTGTATTAGTATTCCACAAAATTATTGTTTTACTATTTTGTTATTATTCTTTTAATAATAATATATCAAAAAGTAATGTTTGATTGGTAATATGCATTGCTAGGAACTCATTTGGACAACTTTAAAGGCGATTTTCTCAATATTTAGATTTTTTTTTTTTGTGGTTCAGCGTCACACATAATAATATAATATAATATAATATAATATAATATAATATAATATAATATAATAATATGGTTAGTTCTTCTGAAAAGGAAAGGCATATTTATTATATCTCTATACACACAAATATAAAACTTCTTTTTGCCAACATTCAAAAGTACACTAAAGCCTACAGAGGACCTCAAAGCTAATAGAGGTCGACAACAAGTAACAAAGCTCCAAATTTGTTTTTATGGGGTCTTTAAGACAATAAATTAATCAGTCTAAAAAGCACGAGCTTCATTTCCTGTTAAAGCTTCACTCCTTTTAGAGCACATTAGGAATTCCCTTTGGGATACAATGGGGTCACAGTGATCCGGAAAAAAAAAAAAAAAGCCAAATAGTATGTTTGTTCAGCGCTTCATTCGATTCTGTTAGCAAGCTCACTAAATATTCAGGGTGCAACGCTCCTTGTTTGTGGGGAAAACAAGGCGACTAGGTAATTAGCACATCAGCTGGATGGCACAACACCGGTAATTACGCCACTGTAGCACCTGCACTCCCGAGTGCGCTCTTCCAGCAGGTAAAGCTGTTGTGTGCGCACACACACAGAGACGCAGAACATCTGTCAGTGGAAACCCATCCTCAGACGCACGGACACAAATCCCTAACCAAAATGGGAGAGCCAACTGCACGGGAAATTTCACATCTCACTGCACTCAATTTGTAAGGTTCTGAGCACAGTTTTCGAGCTTTCATAAAGCCCGAAGAGCTCAAATGAGGCTGACACCAGCGAGGCGGGCCACACCGAAGGGCTTTCAGCATATGCCGTTTAACAGAGTTGGGCGTGCTGCATCGCTAATCACTAGAGCGCTGGACACGTAGCCCCTCGCCTCTATTGTACGTACAGTAAGTCTCAGCACGCTTCAATTATTCAGTTTGGAGTTAATACATATACACCAGAGGCTAAAAGGATCCATTTGTACTGGGTTCAGAATAAAACGCAGAGATAAAAATAACAGAAAATGGCCATTTTGCTCTGTGAGAGAGAGCAAATGCGTGTGAGAGAGATATTTCATACATTAGCCAGTAAGAAGGAAGGGGGAAAAAAATGAAACAGAACAGTTCGGTGGAGGGAAATGTCAGCTTTGAAGACGAGAACATTTCTATTTCGGCAGCCGCCGGGCTGGCATTTCCTTTACAATGGGCCATTCAGGGCTCAGGTGAGACAGCAGAAAGGCTGACTGCACACACTCATTCTGAGTGACCTTCAGGAAGAGGTGAAGGATCAACATGAACAGAATCAACACAGCACGGCAAAAAAACCTAAGCATCTCCAAAAATAAAACAACACAATCACAACAGCAAGCATGCACCACTGTAGAACCCAAAGGACTGGAGCTTTTCAAGGACAGCAGGGTATGAGGGTAAACTACTGTCAATCTCTATTCAGGAAGGCAATTTCAGCCAACATCTTGTTTTGGATGAACCAAACGGACAGTCATTCAAAACAACACGCTAATGAACAGTAACATGTGCAGCCACACCTGCACACCCTGCAGCCTGTGAAGAGTAAGACTGATGACACTTCTGAAATGAAAACTGTGACAAAAAAGACACCTGGCCATGATCTAAAGGCACCTACCTCTCCTGTTTGCTGCATTTGTATGGAGCAGAGGAAGGAAGAGACACGTGATTAGTGGCTGTCAGACACCCAGAGACTCAAGTGAGTTTTGCTGCTAAACCTGCGTTTCAAAAACGTCTTGCAGAAATCTGACTTTGTGTTTGAAGACGGTGATTTGAAAAGAGGAAATTAATGGGTACTTACATAAAATGTCTGACTGACAAAACCCTAGCCATTGCTTCGGCTAATGCATATTAGGTTGGTGATTCAACATCTTTTCTGCCCACTTTAGGGACATAGAAAAAAAAAATGTTGAAAACTCCTACAACATTACGACAGTTTTTATTTATATACGAACTAGTGCTGTCAGACGTTTTTGTTCACATAATATGTTTGTACTGTGTATATTTATTACATGTATATAAATACACACACACACACACACACACATACACACATATATATTTAAGAAAAAAAATGTTTATATATTAAATATAAAAAATCAATTACACAAATATAAATAGAAATGTAAATATTTTCAAAACATATACTGTATGTGTGTGTATATATACATTAAGAAATATACACAGTATACACACATATTATGTAAACAAAATATTTTATTTTGGATGCGATTAACTGTGATAAAACATTTGACAGAACTAATACAAACACATAATTATAGGTGTACACAATATATATATATATATCAGAACCATATTAGTTATTGACCAATCTTTATTATACCTTGTCAACAACCCTCTCTTTTTTAATCTTAATCTAAACATGACATATTATCCACTGCTCTAAATTATATTCAAACATATAGGGATTATTGGTAGATATTATTTATTTTATCCCTTATTTTTACATTTAGATTACTTATGCCATCATCTAAAGCTCAAACTAATCATTAAAAACATTGTTAAATGTGATGTTTAGCAAATCTCAAAATTAATATCTTCCATACTGTACACTATAATGCTGTGATGCTTAAATTCTCTTCTAGCATTTAAATAGATTTTAGTGTAGAATTTGAATATCATCTGTTTCTGCTTAAGCAGAAATATCAATATTATAAATCCCTACATAATTAAATGTTATTTAAACAAAAACATAAAACTGATTTTTTGTTAAAAAGGCCAATGCATCTAAATTGTGAACAGATTTTGAAAAAAAACTAAAGCCTAAAAATTGTGTAGCATTAGAATGATAGAAACACCTGCTAGCAAAAAACAATACAATACAGCTACTTGAGACCTCCAGCGACAACATAATTGTCAGTGTGAACGGGAGAGAGAAAGTTAAGGCCAGCAGTGAAAGGCCAGTTATCAGTTCTGCAGGCGTACAATGGCAGAGCTACTCGCTGGACTATCTGGCTCGCAGCGGTGGGCAGTGGAAGATGACAGCTTTTAGAATAGCATCAGCAGGGTGTGGCGGCACAGCCACATAACCGCTCGCCTGCCGAGACCGAAAGCTGACGCTGCCGTTTCGCTGCTGCATCTTCGCTCAGGAATGGCCTCAATTTGAGTCACTGCAAAGCTAAAAGAGTCCTGCACCATCAGGGGGGCTGAAATGGTGGATTTGTGTTGAACGCTGAGAAAATCAGAGCAAAACAAATGCAAGGTTTGCTCTGAAGTAAGGGATTTTACTAAGACGGGCTGGAGGGAGTATTAGTCAGTACTGTATCAGCGTTGTGAATGGGACCACTGGGTCACGCCGCGAGCTACATGTCTGACTTATTCGGCTGAGTCAAGATGTCATTATGAATAATGTCCTCTTTTTGTTCTCTCCACGGAAAAGCTAGCTAAAATTAGCCACATCTTGTTCAATGTACAAAGCAGCCCTGAATTCAGAGTCATGCCGACGATGATGTGTAGGGGAGCATTTCATCTGAAAACAGACCTTCAAAGAGGCTGATATTTGTCTCCATCACTTTGAGAGAGAAGATCTCAGAGAGAGAGAAAAAAAAGGTGGGTACACTTCACACCCCGATCAAAACTGTAAACTAGTGCCGTCAATTAATATAATATAGAAATAATTACATGAAATGTTGATTAATTAATCTACTTAATCACTAGTACTGATTGAGAAACATCCCTAAATAAAGATAATTCAAAAGATATTCAAACACAAACTGAAATATATTATAAGGACGAACAATTACAAATTCATATTCAGTGGACTTTCGCTGGTAAAATCCAGTCATTGCAATAGGAATCCACACATTCAGGAATTTTGTGTGACAAAAGAAAATAATTCTGCAACAGGTTAATTTGCTGCGTTGAGCAATGGAAAGCTGCTTGGTTTGAAAGTGACATGAGCTGTGCTTCATATATCGCTTTGCTATGCACCTATTTCTTAAGTACTCGATAAGAGCCACCATTTTGGATTTTAACTTTCGTTTGGATGGTCTTGTGTTTCGTGGTCTCCATAGAAATGTGTGTTAAAATGGGGTAAAAAGATTGACTAAATTAATTAAACAAACTTTTTTTAAAGGGAACCCTGGGTATTAAGACTTGTATGTCTTAAAAGCCTCAAAGGCATCAGGGCTAAAGTTCAGAGAACACAGATGCAGGTCTTTGGGAAGTTTTATTTGTCCACAGAAAATTACAACCAAAAGCCACACAATGTGGCATTGTTTATTTATTTATTTTTTTTTGTAAGTTGTGTATTCCGAGTTGTGTAGGGGTAAAAATAGCAACTGTTCTACGTAATCAAAATAATGGCGTCTCCCGTTATGTCCAAAATATGTATAAAAAAAACTATGTGGATTTTTAAAATAATGTCAATCTGTCAAATAATATCAAAGTTTTCTACAAAATGTTTTAATAAGAGACATTTAAGTTAAATTAAGCTATACAAGTCTTAATACCCAGGGTTCCATTTAAATATAACTAAATATCAAACTGTGGGCAGGGTTGCGCTGTGTGTTAATTTGACTAGAAACACTTGGATGAGACTTCCATGTTCGGGAAAAAAGGTGGATTGACAATGAAAACAGCTTTTACACTGGCAACTCTGTTGAATGGTAAAGCAACAGTGAACCTTTATTGATCACTGTTGCAGGCAAGAAGGAGTGAAGTGAAGGACTCTTGCTCACCTCTTGAAGAGCAGGATGGCGATGACTATGATGATGATGAGCACTACGGCAAGAACAGGACCCATAACCCAAAGCATCTCAGGCTGGTCCACACTGGGCTGCATAACGGTTTTATCCTGTACCATGATGGGGTCTGAGTATGGGCTGGCCGAGAAGGTCCGCTACAGTGAAAGAGAGTTTGAGTTATTCCACAGAGAGTCTAACAAGTTGCACAATAATTATGTCTGAAGAAGCTAAATTATTATATTATAAGGATACACAGTCAAACAAAAATTATTCAGACACCAGATATATATTTTTTTATATTTTCTTTTACTAGTGAGTTCAGGACACTATAGTTAATTTATGTAAGTGAGGATAGCTAAATAAAGTAAACTGTGACATTTTGTACCCAAAAAATTCTTCATACAATGGACTACCAGTAAAATTGATAAAAATTTGTGACCAAAAATGTGATTTGACACTTTGACTTGACCACGTTTTGTTACATACCTTTCTATCAAAGCTATCTGGCATTATCAAGATGAATTTGTTCTAACACAGTTTAACTCTCAAGTTTTTGTCATAATTTCTTACCATTTTCGAAACTATAGCGAATAAATAATGTGATAATGTGAGATATTTTGAAGGTGTCTGAATACATTTTGGTTCATTTGTGATCATCAATATGAATTTGTTCTGACGGTTTAACTCTGACATATTTTATTACCATTTTCTATGATAATGTGAGAAATGCTGAAGGTGTCTGAATAAATTTTGGTTTGACTATATAAATAAACCTTATTTCTATTATCTTTGCTGAAAGCAACATTGATTTAATCAAAAATACAGCAAAATAAGTTCAATCTTATTACAATTTAAAATGTTAATGTTTAAAAAAATGACTGACCCAAATATTTAAATATTGTATATTATAGTAATTATTTTACAATGTTTTTTGGAAATTACAAATTAGAAATTTCACCCAATTTCAGGTTTTCCAGGAATGCTTTAACATAAATGAAAAAGAACATACTACTAAAATAAAAATTCAAAACTGCACATAGCGCATTCTCACATCTGTCTCCATGTCAGGCTAGGTTTCCCTTAACAAGGTTCCTCTTAACCCCTGCCCTAAACACATTCACCTTTGATTAGCATAAGTCACACCTTTGAGTACACGTGACCATGTTGAGGAACAAAAAAATATTTTTTGCAAAAAGAACATAGAGGGAGAGGACCTGTACGCTTGCTTTCTCTCTCTCTCTCTCTCTCTCTCTCTGGCTTTGATAAATGGAAGCTGAGGGGAGGAATCATATCCTCTTCATTAGCGTTCAAACCATGGTGATAGTGAGCTGGCTGGAGGGAGGGAGGGAGTGACAGGAAGAAAAAAGAGCCAGTGTGAAGGGACATAAATGAGACATCTCCCCGCTGTGCCCTCTTCCATGCACGCGCCATGGGACAGGTTCGAATTTTGCTTCACAAACCATCTGCGCTAAAAAGAAACAAGGAAAAGAACGGAAAGAAAGGAAGGTGAAGAAAGATGGGTCTGTCACTACCGCTCCCTTTGTCTGTGTTGGGAGAGGCCATCCGCATGGACACTATTTCCCTGAGGGCCAAACCCTTTCGCCTTCCTCTCTTTCTCTATTTCTTTTCCTACCGCTTCACCCCTTCACACAGAGTGGGGCACCATAATCCGGATCACTTGCTCAGCTCAGCTTGACACGTCTAAGAGCGCACAGATATTAATTGAAGAGATAAGCAGGATATTAGCTAGAGGAGAGTTATGAAGTCATGAAGACATTGTGTTATCACCACTACTCATATGACAATCTGTTAACGTGGTGCTTTATGTGAGCATGGGTGGTTATGTGTGTGTGATGTACTGGAAATCTACATTTCACAGCATAATTGTGGTTTATCTTTAGCAACCCTGCTGGAAAAACCTGAGGCACACCAAGCCGTTTGGTTCGGCTCTCATCGGGGCGGTCTTGATCATCGAGTGAGAACTCTGATTGGATGTTCAGTTTAGCGAACAAGAATTCAAGCAAAAGTGATGAAAAAGAGTGAGTAAATAAAGGCAGCACAAAACAGAAGGCTGTTCTAATGTCGCTGCTAGTTTTTTTGAAGTCAGCTTGGTGTGTCCTGGCCTTAACATCTTAAGCTCAAACTAGGAACTTGTTTTTTTCAGGTTAAAAGTTGGCTACCAGTTGGTAACTGACTTGATTTATAAGTTTATAAGGTATGACAACTACCAGTCCAGGTAATCAACCCAGCTAAACCATGTAAAACCAGCCACCACCTTTTGTATACAGTCATATGGAACAGGATTCTGGACCAATGAGTGTTCTCTGTGGGCAGGGCTACATTGAAAAACAATGCAAAACAGAAACCAAGAAATAAACAATTACTAGCTGACTGTCATGGTCAGTTAGGATAATTTTTTTTTTTTTTTTTTTTTTTTTTTCAGTGTCACATGATCATTCAATCATTTAAATATGCTGATGTGGAAACAGTGTTGGAAACAGTTGTGCTGCTTAATATATATATTTTTGGAACCTGTGATGAACCTCGTTCAAAGTTTGGGGTCAGTACATTTTTTCTTTCTTTCTCCCTTTAAAAGGAATTAATACTTTTATTCAGCAAGGTGATGAAGTGAAATTGATGAAGTGTGATAGTAAGGACTTGTTAGAAAAGTATTCTATTTTGAATAGATATTGTTCTTTTTAACTTTTTATTCATCAAAGAATCTTGTCAAAAAAGTATAACAGGTTCCAGAAAATATTAAGCAGCACAACTGTTTCCAACATTAATAATAAAAGTAATAAATCAGTATATTAGAATGATTTCTGAAGGATCATGTGACACCGAAAGACTGAACTAATGGCTGATGAAAACTCAGCTTTGCATCACAGAAATAAATTATATTTGAAAGTATATTAAAATAAAAAACTGTTTTGCAATAATATTTCATAACATTTTTTCCCTGTATTTTTGATCAAATAAATGGAACTTTGATGAGCATAGGACACTTAAAAAAAAAAAAAAACATTAAAAATCTTACTGAATCTTATATATATATATACACACACACACACATATATATATATATATATATATATATATATATATATATATATATACACACACACATACATACACATATGTATATATATATAAAATAAATCCAAATAACTAAGTAATAAATGAATAACAGAAAACATAGGCAATTTCTAAATAAACTACAAACAATTATTTTTCTCTCTCTCTCTTTTTTTTTTGTCATATCCACTTCTGCCAGCTTCTGTACTCTGGTTTAATAGCACTGCAGTACTGTGAATATTGTTGGTTCACTTATGATAAATTGCTCGTGATTTTCCTCATTTGCGAGTTGCTTTGGATAAAAGCTTCTGTTGAATGATGAAATATAAATGTTAAATGTACAATTAGCCACATTACTGTATTACATTGATGAGAATGACATTTTTCACATCACAGTAATGAGAATTTGAACATAAATGGCAATTTTAATGGCCCCCAAAATAGGCCTCTTTTTGTGTAATAAAATATGAGCTAGACATTTCTTTGTGAGATTCCATCAAAGGGATTTAAAAGCTTGTTTTTATTCGTTGTACACCACGATGCAATGCGTTTTCTACTAACGCTTTAGAGGTGAATGAAACGACAGCGGTCTGCTTCCTCTGGCGCTTTAACACAATTTGAGTACGACGTGTTAAAGGCTGTTAACGTCACTAATGCGTTTCATATTTCCTACAGACAAGAAGAAAAAAAAACACAAGAAAGCTGAATACTAACTAACGCAAAATCCATTGAGTGGATAAGGATGGGTGTGCATCCTCAGGCAGAAGAGGAACGGTTAACGACATCATCTCAGCGCTGGGGTCTCAGTGCGGGCATTCTGCTAATGTAAACACTTTATCTGGCAGAAACAGCTCGGCCGCCACAGGCCCTCCTTCCTAACTTCACCAGCCAGCTGACGCTCTCTCTTTCTCTCTCTCTCTCTTTCTCCCTTCCTCTCGGTTCTGCTTTTTTCTTATGCTTCTTTGTTTAAAAGTTAACAGTTCTTCTAATGCTCATTTTCCTCTCAAAATTTCTCTTCTTTTTTAACCTGCCAACGTGTTGTCTCATGCTCCCGTTTAGCATAACATCTTAAGCTTGCTTGTTCGCACTTGTTTAAACAGATTCTGTTTACACATTCGATCTATCATCTGATTTCACACTCCTCTGGGCTTGTGTATGAGCCACGAGTCATGCTTGTACAAAGCTAATATTCAATGCTGAAGAAGAACAGAACATTTCTCTAGCATCAGAATGAGAAACATATTAAATGCTATTATCAACTCTTTATGGTAAATAAGTTCAGTTTTACAAGCCAAAAACTGATGGGTGTATATATTGTAATTATTGTAATGTATTGTAATATATATATATATATATATATATATATATATATATAATTTTTTTTTAGATATTATTATTATTTTTAAATATATGTGTGTGTGTGTGTGTGTGTGTGTGTATATATATATATATATATATATATATATACATACACATAGGTTTTTCTAGGTTTCATAATTAATTGGAAAATTGTTATTTTTACCTGTAGTTTAAGTTTTTGAAGTAAAAATTATTTAAAGGGATTGTTCACCCAAAAATGAAAATTTGATGTTTTTCAGGGCATCCAAGATGTAGGTGACTTTGTTTCTTCAGTAGAACACAAACAAGGATTTTTTACTCAAACCGTGGCAGTCTGTCAGTCATATAATGGCAGTCAATGGGATCCACGACTTTGATAGTCAAAAAAAAAAACAAAAAAAAAAAACACAAACGTACAGACCAAACCAAATTAAACCCTGTGGCTTGTGATGATACAGATGGACATTGCGGTGGATCAGAGTTAAAAAAAAAAAAATCTATAAATCTATATCTATGACTGCAATTATACGACTGACAGACTGCAACAGTTTCAGTTAAAAAATCTTTGTTTGTGTTCTACTAAAGAAACAAAGTCCCCTACATCTTGGAAGTCCTAGGGGTAAGCAGTTAGACATCAAATTATAATTTTTGGGTTAACTATCCCTTCAAATGTTTTTATTTTTTTAATTGATTTAACATTTATTGTTAAAATTATTATTATTAAATAGCATTCGGTCACATTTTATTTGGTAAATTTTGTGATTATTTGGAAAATTGTTATTTTTACCCACTCCTAGCCTGTAGATTTATTCCCAGTCCTACACGGTTTCTTCACTGCTTTTCAACGGACCTTTATTTCTGTGCTGGGCTCCAGGCTTCATATGCTTTAAAGGCCCCTGTGCTAGAGCTCATATTCGAGCTGTTCATTCATTTCCTATGACAGCTCCACAGCAGGAGAGCTACTGGAGAGCCAGATTCGAAGGGCACAGCTGCATTAGATGCGGGGCGTTGGCCATTCCTCTGAGATATTATTCTCTGGCCAAGGACAAACGGCTAGACTTGTTCTTTTGAACCTTACGCACTCATCTAATCATTCTCATCATCAGCATGCTTGTTTAATCTCCATTAGTTAAAGAGGATTCCAGGTGCAGTCTCTGCAGATCAGGGTCGTCTCATGGAAGTCCGAGGGAACGAGTTAGGCCGGAAAGGTTGACGGAGTTAAGAAAGGGGAAGCAGGGCCTTTGAAGTGCTGAGTGAGGAAGTTGTCCTCCTCTTCTCATAAAACATGGCAGACAGATTAATGCCTAAGCTTTAGGGATACTTAAGAGTCAGCTTCAAGGGAATCAGGACAAGCCTCCGTGCTACCAAAGCCCTGCCACGCAAATCCATTCTCCTGCTCTTTCCACAGAGCCGAGATGGAGAAGCTCAAAGTGGCAAACACTGCTGACGCTATCATGAGAGGAAATTATGAATATTTATCCAACTGGTACTCTGGAGGTCTGGGCTATATGTTTCAGTGATGATTATTTTCAGGGCTGTGAGGGCGCTGAGTTCAAATCTTTGGTTTGTAAGAGAAGCAGATGGAAAAACAGGGCTGAGGGAACCGGCGAGGCATTTAAGCTAATGCTTGTTCGACAAACAAAGCTTATTGAGCTTTGCTGCTTATTAGGACAAAGCTTCGGTAAGACTCACAGAATAACTGCCTGTGTGCCTGCAACCCAAGCGGAAATTTTCTGAGAAGCTGAAAGATTATTATAAAATAAAAGACACCAAACATGTGGGGTTTCCACACTGTTCAACCAAATTACAAATCATATTACCTGCTTCTCATTGGCAGTAACGGGGTATTGGTCCTTGAGTTCAGCCATGACAAAACACTGGTAGTGTTGGTTGTTTGGAAGGGGACGGTTGTAGAAGCCGTTGTACGTATTTTCGTCACCCAGGGTGAAAGTGTCTGGAAGGGAGGGCAGTTTTGCGGCAATGTACGGCCTAACAGTGTCCGCGTGACGTCTTCTCCTGAGCAGAGCTCCCTCACTGGACTCCAGGAGCTGAGGAAAAGATCAGACAGAGATGAAGGTTCTCAGTGTTATGTGGACAACTAATGCTAAGTTTGTCAATACCATTTGAATTGCCTGGGAATAAATAAGTAATTATTGTATAGAAACGCTACAAATGATCAAACAGACTCTTATTAATATATGTACAAGGGTATAAGCCAGCAACTACAATAACAAACTTTCATCTTTTAATCAATGAACTTTAATCACTTATGAGAGCCCCTTTCCAAAAATGTAAAAGGAGCTATATATTGTTGTATATAGCTGTATATAGATTCCATTCATACTATGACAAATATTATAAATGTGCATAAATATTATGGAATATTTAATTGGAAACTGGGCCATCTTGAGCACCAAATCAGCATTTTAGAATGATTTCTGAATGATCATGTGACACTGAAGACTGGAGTAATGGCTGCTTAAAAAAAATACATACAGGAATAAATTACTATTTTCAAAAGATTTACAGGCCTAGAAATCACATTTTTAAATTTCCCTGATATTCCCAGGTTTCCAGTGACCCTGGCATTTCTGGAAATAATATGAAAACAGTATTGACTCACCTCATCCAGCTCCATCTCGTCAGGATTAACCGATTTACGAGATGAAGAAAGAGACCCGGGCACAACCACAATGTAGTACCACCTATACAGAAAACAACAATATTAGCATATACATCTTAACTGCTCCCAACTGCACTACAGCAACTTGAACAAGTGTCACTATTTATACCAAAAAAGGTTGCATATTTTAGCTGGTGGGAATTGAAAGCAGCCCTTTCCAGGTGTGTGAGTGTGTAGAAAAACTGATGACTTGCATTCTGGGTAATAGCTCCAGTTAATCATCTCAACACTACTGGTTTTAAATAATCAGCTCCATCTTTTAGAGCGTGAGTGAATGAAAAGAGAATGAGCTGTCAGGTGGTCCAGAGAAGCATAACTTTGGGAGAGTGGCATTCAGCTGCTCATAATAAGACTGGGGCCGAGGCTTTAATTTGGCCGGTGTCTGATACTAGAGGCATTTTCAAAATCAGCTCCAAGAAAAACCCTGTCTGTGCTTCAGAGCTCCTCCATTACTGGAGAATGAAGCGCTGTGTCTGACATGAAATCCCACATCAATCAGCGCTACTCCAAATGCCAATCTTCTCCAAGACTTTCTCATCCTCAACACTCTGGTAATCTTTTTACCAATCAAAAAAGGCACTCTGGAGCACAGCCCTGTTCTCCTCTTGGGATTGGCAACAAGTTTTTTTTTTTTTTTGGACCACAGCACACCAGCTCTGATTTTGTCAGCAGCCAACACGTCAGAGAAGAAATCTCCCAGCTTGTGGTTCACTCGCAAATTAGTTTAATTTCTTTTTAGGGAACATAATTGGCTGTGGAAAAGCGTGACTCACAAACAACATGTTCCTCTCAAAGGACAAAAACAATCTCCACTTTTCTTCCATTACCTCCTCATTCATGAAAAATTAAGTGTTGAAAATTACATATAAACATAAGTGGTCTTTCTCATGCATAAATTATGATGACACATTTAAGTGGTACGATAACTGAAGGGCCTCCACCCATCACCAGGAGCTCCTGTGAAGTGCACTCAGCCGTAATGATGGGCTCTCTGTGGCAAGAACATCAGAAACGGAGCAGCGTGTCTGCTTTCTACGAGCAGGATGTGTTCATATCCTCCATCACGACAGGCTGCACTCTAAGTGGTCTCAAACCAAGACTTTCAGATATATCTTTCCCCTCAGCTAAGATAGAAAACAGCCTGTCTGCCGGCACATTCTCTGCTATTGATTTCTATGCGTTCCATCACGACTCATCCTTCAGCGCACAGCTCTGAGGAGAATGAAGTGAAAACATGCCGATGTCACTTGAGCCTGACAAGGACCTTCTGGTAGTCTGAAAAACTCTGCGCTTTTCAGGAGAAGGTCAAATGTAAAGCTGAATACAGTAGGATGACGTTACTTTGGGTTTAAAAAGCAGCTGGAATCTGCAGCGTTGGCAGGATGGCTGTTTGCTGAGGTGGGGAGAATCAGTCTGAGCGTTCAGTTGAGGGGGGGGGGGGGGGGTTTGGTGGATGGGAATAATTGCATGGTAATGGTGTGTGTGAGCTACACTGCAGAATGGAAAGCATGCCGTCATTGACCCGAATGGGGCTGCAGGCATTACTTTGGGCAGCGTCACTGTATCCGTATGGATTTATGAGGTTTAAATTGAGGGGAAGGAGTTGTGCACAACAGAAACTTTATCAAATAAGCATATTTTTTGACAGATATTTATTTTAAATTGCATATAAATATATATATATATATATATATATATATAGACAATATATATATATATTATTATTTTTTTTTATCCATTTCTTTCTATGTTTACAAAAAAAAAAAAAATATATATATATATATATATATATATATATATATATATACACACATTATTTAGTTGCTACCCAGCTAAAAGGATATTCAATTTTCTTTGCATGTCTATATAAACTACACTAAAAATAAATACATTTCTATCTGCACAAGTACCATTTAAAATGATAATCAGCAGATCTATACGGGTGGAGCTGGGGAAGATGGAGGGTTTCAGATCAAATGTTTTATGTTTTTCCTCACCAACTAAAAGCATAACTCATTATGTTTGTCTGATTACTAGAGTACTAACCTGACAGGAGCTGTGGTGGGCACTTTGGGCAGGTTAATGGTGAGTTTACCATTGCTGGTCTGGTCTGCTGTGTACATGACAGGTTTAGTTTTGAATAGGTCGGGTGCAGTACGGATGGAGACTTGCTGCTGCAGGCCACCAGCGCTGTTTCCCCGGCTCATCAGCACAAAGGAGTAATTAGTGTCCGGCTGCAGTCGTGTGATCAGCTTCCTCTTGAGGTTGCCCTGGACTTCCACACTCTGCTGGTTATAGAGGATCTACAGGAGGGAGAGGTTCAATTTCACTCAGTTGCACGGCTCACTAAATCTTATTTTTCATTCAGTTTCATTTAAACAAAGAACTTGATTGCATAAACAGACTTTATCCCCACGCGGCTGCTTTTAGCGATGGAAACCGTGTGCTGTTTTCTGGGCTTGGCCCATCAGGACATTACTGTTATGGTTTTATACCAAAGGCTGGCATGCAGAGACGCCACACAGACTGTCTGTCAAGTTCACTGTAGGCCAGAGACCATTTTGACAGACTTTCCACAATGTTTCTGCATACTGACCAATAGTGTGACTTGCAATTTTGCTAAACCACATGTGAATTTACAGAATCAGCACTTAAAACCTAATAGGTAAGATTACATTTACATCTGTCACAGTGTAATCATTCTGCATGGGAATTAGACAATTATACAGTTAACTCCCAAGTGCACATCTATAAAAAGAGCATAAAAATGGACAAACGCTTGTGAATAATAATTCATGGAAATTGTCTATGTATATCAATGGGGTCTTACCTTAAAAGGCACTTGGGATTTATAATTTTCTGGCACCTCCCAGGTGAGAAGGACAGAGGTTTTCATCACAGCTTTGACACCAAAACTTGTGGCAAATGCTATTGGACAGAGAACAGAGATTTCATAAACATATATATAGAGCTCAGGGTTTAAATAATGTATAAGGTAACATTTAAAACAAAACAGAGCTTCTGAAATTGTTTATATAGGGGCTGTTTACAATCCCTTGTTGTGTGAAATTACTGACATTGCAATAAAGTACAATAAAGTAAGTAAACTAATATCTTGTACTTGCATATCATTTTTTAATAAAGTGAGAAATACAACCCCTGTCTGAATACTTCCTATAAAATATGTTCTGTACAATAGAAAATCAGCTCATTTGTTGAGAAAAATATGAAAAAACAAACAAGAAGCTTAAACTTGCTATTCAGCTTAGTGTTATTTTAGTATCATTTATATATTATTATAGTATTTATAATATTTTGTTTGATCTCTTTTATATTTACAGTTTTTTTTTATGTGCTTTTGTATATACATATATATATAAAATGACTTCAATTTTCTTTTTTAACTTTAATAAAGTATTAGTAATTTTAGCACTTCAACTTTTCAGGTAGTTTCCCGAGGCACCATTTCTAATGTTAATCTAGTTTTTCCATCTAATATTTATATTTTATTTTATTTTATTTTATTTAAGCTATCAATTATCAAAAAACATTTAAATATTTTTTTTTTGCTTTAGATAATAATTCTAAACAAAGCATTCAATTCTTTCAGTTCAGTTCTTTTCAGAAGTTGAATGTTCACATGAAGTAAAAAAAAACAACGGCAGATTTTTTCCATTTGCCCTAAAAAAACAGACCACCCAATGTGAAGATAATTGGATTTTTTCACAGTGCACATTTATCACGGTGTTAGCATAACAAAATGGCTACGTTATGTCAAGCGTGTGTTATTGTAGAAAAATAATAACATTTGTTGGTTATCTGGTGATTTTTATGTGCCCAACAGCAGATTTCAAAAGTGTTATGACAGAATGTGTTCCGGTGTTGTTTTCTGGACAAAATCTTTCTAGTAACATGAATAGGTGTGTAGTATGTGGGCCTTTATGCACCGTATACACTGTATCATTAAATCAAGTGTATAAGGTGCATTATAATTATGTTACCGTGCACTGCAATTATCTGAAGCTTGACAGAGCAATAAATTACACCTCACACTACACAGAGGGATAAAAGGATTTCTCTATCTGTTTAAGCGATTTAACATAAGCCATGCAGTCTAAACACAAACCAGGTGATGTAGACATGGTCCTGCTCTGGATACTAGGACTTATGGGACCCCCTCCCTTGCTGGTGAAGGCTTGCACACGGATATCATAGGTGGTGTCTGGACGAAGCCCCTGAATGGTCATCTGAGTGTCGGATGTGCGATTGGTGCCATTCTGTATGTTGTTAATGTCACGGTACATCACTAGATATTGCGTAATCCGGCCATTACGCTCTGACAGGGCCGGGGGGTCCCAGGCAAGGCGGGTGGTGGAGGTGGTCAGGCCCGTGACGCGTAGGTTGAGGGGAAACCCACTTGGCACGTCCTCCGGGGTGCTGATCTCTTTTATATACTCCTCTCCGGCTCCTGCGCGGTTTCTAGCACTCAGGTGGAAGGTGTAGGTGGCACCCTTGTGCAGTTCTGTGGCTGTGTGGTGGTCGTCTGTGCGTGTGAACTCTCGGACTTCGTAGTTCTCTTCCTCCACACGCTTGTACCGCAGTCGGTAGCCAATCAGCTCACCCACCATGTCCTTAGGAGGCTGCCACTGAATGAGGGCTGTGTTGCCAATAGTGGTGCTGATGATCATGGTGGGTTTCCCGGGCACTGCAGGGGCAAAGTGATAATATGAAAAGCATTGTTAAAAAGAGGTGTATGTCACATGATACCATTAGGTATTAAATAACCTGCCTGGAAATTGTTTTCTCTATTATTTGATCTGGACTGAGAAAAAATAATGAGAAAAAAAGTCAGATATATTACAATACACTTTAAATCTGATCAGTAACAAACTTTCAATAATATAATATTGAAAGAATAACTATAAGTACAACGACTTGTAAATGCACTTTCATACTGACCTTAAATCTATCATATTTATGTTTATAATAATAGAAAGTGAAGACCTTTTCATTTATTTTATCATTTAAGTGAAGGAATGCCTTGGAAAAGCTTCCTTTAATTAAACGTCACCAGACATTCGACTGAATTGTGACTGAAAATCTTGACAGACACATTAATATTTACTTCTATTATATGATGCATTTCTAAGCAAATCAGGCCATTCAGTACAATATACCATTTTGCGCCAACAATTGAGAAAAGATGTACCAGAGGTGAAGCAAGTTATTAGATTTGCTTTTAGAAAATGCTTTTTCTTAGGAACAATGTGCATCAAGGAATAAGGCCAGAAACATATATTGGAAATTAAACGGGGTGAATACTGAATGCGAAGTAAGTCAAGAGTGAGTGAGTTTCTACCTGCTCCGGTGGTGGTGACGACTTTGGCTTTGCTGCGTGCCCCATCACCCTTGGTTGTGTATGCTGCCACGGTAACAGAGTAAGAGGTCTCGGAGAGAAGTCCAGTGATCACAGCCTCCTGTTAAAAGGAAACAGCATGATCCCTGAGATGCCAAAAGAGCTTTATCTAGAGACGCCCTCATGCCATCCCCACTGGCAGACACTGATCATAAACCCTCCAATAAACCACACACACCCCAATGCTTAACCATTTCCAACCTCCCTTTTAAAACCAGCTGACATATTTTACGTTTCATATTACACATTCAAACAAGTACTCTGAAAGGCATTGAAAAGCTTTTTCTTTAGAAGCTCTTCCAAGCCACAAAGAGAAGAACCAAAGCAGGCCAACCATGGGTGTCACTGTTCTTGCTTTACACCAGGGCAATCATACTTTAACAAGCCAGCTGAAAAACTGTCAGTATTTAGTTTGCAATTTGATATAAATATACTAAAGGTTCCCCTAAAATGTTGGTCAAATTAGTTAACTACTAACTACTGTATAATATAATAATAACCGGTGTATAGCAGAACAATGACACATCTGGTTGACATCAACAGATAACTTGTGTGAGCATTTGAACAAACTCACAAACCAAAGGGGGGAAAAAGAGCCAACCATAGCACATGTACAAACACATGCGAACACACAAACATATGTACACACATTCTTGCTCAGTGTTAAAACACAATTTTCATGACTTTTCCCCAAAGATAGTCTATAGTAATAATACATTTGCTCTAATGATGCAGCATCCACACAGTGCGCCTGCTGAAAAAACAGCAAAAACCAGCCTAAGCTGGTTGGCTGGTCTTACCTGGTTTAAGCTGGACGTATCTGGTTTTAGCTGAGGAAAAGGCCAAAACCCCCTAAACCCCCAGCCTGATGACCAGCTATGACCAGCTAAGATCAGTCTGGATGACCAGCTAAAACTAGTGTGGCTGTCAGCAATCGAACACAAAGTTAACTAAATTCACTTTCAAATCAGTACAGACGAAGTACCATACAATAAAAAGCATCACAGCTAAATTATTTCAACGAACAAAATTGCTGCTAAAACTGTGCTTCATTAATCCACTATTACTCATCCCCTTTCAACGTGAATTAGCTATATAAATTTAAAACTAATTTTACTGAAGAATCGTCTTATGAGGAATAATGTCTGTAAAGCCTACAGTTACTCAGGTAATCTCTTCTTAGTGTACTTGCTGGGTTACCTGCACAAAATGTGCTAAAAAAAATCCTCGCACAAATGCAAAGAAACCAACCTCACACAAAAATTAAAGCATACGGGTTCAACCACACTTAAGCACACACATGGAAATAAACTAAGGTCATAATATAGCACGTTCACCTGCCACAAGCTAATAAAAAATACCAGGATCTTAGACATGCCCACACATCTGGTAAATAAGGTTCCTGAAAACGACATTTTAAAAGCTTCTTGTTAGCCTTTTTAGTATGTCTTAACTGTGTTTCTTCTATAATTAAGGTTTTAATTATATTAATACTTCTACCAATATGTGCCCACTGTTTCACAATTTACTTTTTTAAATGAAGATTGCTTGGTTTGGTTTGCTCTCACGCTGAAGCCCTAAAGAGGGAGAACATGGGATAAAATTTAAATGATTGGATAAAATTTAAATGACCTTTTAAATTTGAGCATTTATTCATTACTTTAATCACACAAAATTACTTTTTATAGGCAAAGCAATTGCATTTTCGTCTCTCATTTTCTCCATCTTAAATAGCGCTCTTTTATCAGTTTTCAAGCAAAAGGAACAGCTTGCATTCCCAGGGAACAGAAGTTTAACCAAGTAGGAGGGGGTTAAAACAATTCTGTGAGTAGTACACTAGGGCATGTTCAATTTTAGAAAAATGTATTAAACATTAAGCATTGGGTGCTTAAAGCTCTACCTGCTTTGTAACAAACCATACATCTGTAATAGTCAATATTTTTTAATAGTTTGATTAGGTTGACATGGGAAACTAGTCAAGCCTGTTTCTGCCATGGAATTTAAAAAAAAATGATTTTTTTTATCTCACAATTATTTTTTATTTATAACTCGCAAGTCATGACTGTAAGATGTTTTTCATCAACCAAACAAAAGTTAATTATTCAGTCTTCATGTTCAAGCTAAATTTGATTCTCTAAAGCTTCTCGTTAATGGAACAAGGTGAGATTATTGCTGCAGGATCTGTGGGGTTAATAGGTGTATTTCCTCTATACACTGAGCACAGTCACACTTCATTAGTGAGCGAGCAGCTGACGCCAACCTTCAAAATGGCTGATTGCTAGAATAAATAACACAGAGGTGCACAGATGTCACTCGCTGACACCAGCGTGTCTCTCTGCTGTCAAGCCATAATCAATGTCATCAGTGAAAAGAGCAGCACAGTCCCATTATGTGTTGCTGGTAGCTCTGAATAGAGCCTGAGGTGAAAGAAATTAATCGAGTTTCTCACCTTTGATTAAAAAAGAGGATCTGAAAATGGCTTAAACAAAGCATGTCTATTTTCTATTTCTGTATCTTTAGGAGTTTAGAGAGGTTTCTTAACAATACAGATGTTGGGTGTTTTCATAGATATTGGTGTGACAGTAAGAAAGTTGTTTATCCGGATGACAACGTTGTGGAATCAAGTGCTAATCCTGTTACCTCACATTTAATATTAAGCAGTTGTCTCCCTTCCCTATTACGTACATGAGAACTTTTGCCCATTTTACAAAGTCTAGAGACTTTATTACAGTTACATTTACTTTAATATAGTGATGTAAAGTGTCCCATTGTTTTTTCTCTCTCACACATGGTTGGTCATATTATTAGTATGTGAGGGATATTCAGTCCAAAACTGAGACAAAACTGTGCTACTGTAAATGATTGCAAAGTGCAGACTAATTATCCACTGAACAGAGCGGTGTGAATGTATAAGAAAGCACAAACCACTGAGCACTAGGCAAGTCAAAAAACCTTTGCAACAGTGTGAAAAAAGTGTAATGCATTTTAGTTTAAGCTAATTTTATCTGAGATAATAACATACTTCTGAAGATACAGAAAAATGAAGTAATACATTAGTTTGAGATACATTTAAGTGTGCTATTTCAGTTGTATTTTTTCCCAACCATTATATTCTGATGACTATGACTGACCGGATCAGCCATTAATCTGGGTGGATCAGTATCATCCAAAATACCATAATTACTACTGTAATACCGCAATAAATGAATCTGGCACCTCCTTCAAGCTGTGCAAGAAGAAAGTTACCAATCTACTTTGATGTACCTAAAAACATTTGGGGAACAAGTGAATAATGTTTTGCCACTGTGATCCCAAGATGCAGATTTGATAACTTGACATCTTACTCGCTGATTATTCAGTTATGTCTTTCAGCTCCTTCAAACAGTGTAAAAAGAAAGTTACCAGTCTACTTTGATGGTTGTGCCTAAAACACATCTAGAAAAAAATGAAGGAGTGTTTTGCCACTGTGATCCCAAAGTGCGGAAGTGATAACTTGACATCTTACAAGCAGATTATTCAATTAGCACTTTTCAAAAGTCTCTCAAGGGATCAGCATTAGTCAATGTAATTATCTCCTGTATTCTTGTTACATTTAATTCTTTTTTTACTTCTATTACTTCTATCAGTAGTTTATTTCTATTACTTCTATTAGTATTATTATTAATATTAATACATTTCAGCATCATTACTCCAGTCTTCAGTGTCACATGGTAAATATAAATTAAATAAAAAATTGCATTAAACATCTAACCAGAGACCCCACTGACAGCTCAGGGTCACTAGGTCAGGTGTGAATCCTCATTTTAAAGCATTAATCTGAGATTCCAGAAATCCAGTTCTCTGACAGGCTGCCAGACAAGCCCTGAATCATGGGAGAGGGAAAAGAGGATGATTTGGCGGGAGCAAGCGATTGGCTCACGCTGAATGTTTTCCAGGCAGGTGGCTGCACGCAGTGGCAGCAGAGCAGGTGCGGTCGCTAACAGCAGGGCTCCAGAGAGACGGCAGCCAGTCTGCTGGCACAGAGTTGGGCGGACTGAGAAATGGGGTCAGGCTTCACTGGGAGGAAAACGACACTGGTAACTGAAGTGCGCCCATTTCTTTGGCTCTTTTTTAATGCTCCAAATCTAGGCAGTAAGAGGATTTACTACCGTAACGCAAGCCAGGCCGCGAACTGTAGTGGGCTGTCACGCAACTATAAGAATCTTTTGAGGAAACTCTGGAACAACGAGACACACACACACACACACACACAACACACACACACACACACACACACACACACACAAACATGCTCACGGACAACACACACCTACACACAGAGAGCTGAAGTGTTGAAAGCCGACTGTTGTCTGCAGCTTTCTCTTTCCAGCCAGGCTTCACTGGTTTTCAACACTCACAGCACACATAACCCCGAAACCATCCCTCTGCTGAAAGCAGGTAACATCATTCAGTGCTTTTCTTTCCCAACCCCTTCAGTCATCACACAGGGGCCAAGCAGATTGCAACTTCTCCATTAATATCCCCTTCTATGCTTCCATGTACTCCCAAATAAAATAAGCCAAAAAGCCAAAAGAATAATGAAAGGAAGAAACGTTTTTGTTGACTGAAACATATATTTAATGTTTGTGTCGCTGAAGTGGCTTATTAATGAGCAAATGTGGTTTATTGCACACTCTCTGGAATACTTGATTCTGACGGATCAGTCAAGGCATTTTAAAGTCAAATATTGTAGTATAATGACCTATAAACTGCATAATTGGTTGTTGATCCTGACAACAGATTACTTCTTACATAACTTTCATTCATTTGGTAAGGAGTAGTGTAATAAGTGGGATAATGTACAGTTAGCTGAATAAAACAATATATTTGACTGTCTGGGTTTATTTTGCAGTAATGACCAGCTAACGGCAACATAACGTATAATGTAACATAATATGTGATTAATAAAACAGTTGAGACATGGTTATCAAAATGTCCCACTGCCAGTTTTATTTATTTATTTTTTAAAGAAATGAATATTATTATTCTGTAAGGATGAATCAAGTTGATCAAAAGTGACAGTAAAGACATTATAACTTTTTTTTTTTTACTTCAAATAAAGATGGTTCTGTTAAATGATCTATTCATTAAACAATCCAAAAGAAATATTCATGTGATTATGATAACCTCAAATCAAGAAATGCTTTCATTTCATTCATTCATACACACAACTACTTAATTCAGCGTATACCATGTCTCCAGCCCTTCTACAGTATCTCTCTAGTCAAGTATTCATCTGTGCATGTTCAGTATTTCTCAACTTACTATGAATCAGGTTTTATCATTCAGATAATTTTAAACCTGCCGGCTTTTCATAGAATTTTCAACAGTGCTCTAGTAGTAATGGTTTGTTCCATATTTGTTGTAAGTGCGCATGTGATTGTGTGTGCGTGTGAGTGAATAACGGGTACTTGCTATGCTAGAAGTCATTAGTGCAGTCATTACACTGTCAGTGAAATGTGCTCTCAGGGGCCAGACCTTTAGAGCATGCGGCATCATTACCATTAGTAAATACAGTGCATTAGTGGGTGACCTTCAGTATAATGCTGAAAATGCTGCAATTTATTCTGGTCTGTTCTCTTTGTGTGTGTGTGTGTGTGTGTGTGTGTGTGTGTGTGTGTGTGTAGTAAACTAGTATGGAGTTTGCAACAATGCTTAAAAATTTCATGTTGATTGTGTTTTTTTATCCTATTTTCACCTTTTCAACAAGCTGCTTGGTCCAAATTCATATTAAGCACACATAAGGGGTTTAATCAAACTGTTAATCCCTCTTTATAGGAATAAACAAAGGAGAACTGTTAGTTTCAAATGAAGGAAAGGCAAGCGACAGAAGAAAAAGCGATAGATGAACACACAAACTCAGAGCATCCCCGCAGGCCCAATGCCGCAAACCACCCGCTCACACTTGAGTTACTCACATATTCCGTGGACTCTTCAATTTTCCACTGATGGAAAACACATGACAGATAAGAGGTAGAAAATGAATCAGAGGTGGCACTACTGGGGAGAAAAAAAGCATTGCTACCTTTTTTTCTCTCATCTACAGATGAACACATAGCGTTAACAGTGACATGCTACAGAGACAGAGGAGAAGGGTGGAGGAAGAGAGATGACAATATTTCACATTCGACACAGTGCTGCATAATGTCAGGTAAAAGGAGCAGCGGTATACTGCTAACAAAGGCAAGGTGCTTCATTCCGTCGCTCTGTGGGAGAAAGAAATGACAACTATTGCACCACTTATACCTGGTGCAAGAACGGTTTAGTCTCAGCATGGCTGCAAACATTGCAATTCACAGATACTTACCTGGGCTGCATTCATAATAAACCTAAAAAGTGAACTCCAATAGTCATACAGAAATATTGTACAATCCAAAACACGTATCAGATGCACTGCCTGGTTACATGTGTATAATTTAAGAAATGGTCACAACTGTATGTAAGGATGCATAAAATATTGGATTGGTTATTGGTTGATATTGGAGGTTATTTAATTTATCAGTATGGGCTAATCTTGTATATTTAATGGTGCAGCTCATTTTTAGATTATCTTTGCCATTCTACTATTCATGAATTCATCTTTTAAAAGACTAATAATTATTAATGACAACATTAAATCTTACAAAATTCTCAAAATGAAGATCCATTTTTATTGGATTATAATTATTATAACAGTATTATCAATGTTGTCCAGATATTTTATATTTTATATATATGACCAATTTTACCATACTGCCACATCTGCACAAAAACAAAAAAACTAAAACAAAAATGTTTGCCCCTGCTGGCGGATACCAGTATCACTGGCATTGTGCTGTTAATGTATTCTGACAGAAAAAAATTCTAAAATGTTTTTCATTTAACTACAACATTTCTACAACTTTTTCTTTAACTGTGAGTGAAACTTATCGAAAGCCTTTTTTTGGTGCGAATCTCCTGGTGGTGTGGAGCATGAAATCCCATTACCCCCATCGCATTGCTAGCTTGGTGACATCCAACTTTACCGACACTGAGTACCCTGAACTGCTGCTTTTTCTTACCCACCCTCAAACAAAAGGCGCTCACACATGTATCAAATCGTCCATGGACCGAGAAGCCAGCATGGAGTCAACTCAACCGGAGTTGATATTCCTTTTCGGGAAGAAAGAGGAAATTGCTCTTTTCTAACCGAGAATCTGCAAAGTGCAGTGAAGCACGTCACAATATCAGTGTGTGGACCCCCACACTGTAATTTTCTATATTAGATCATTCTGCAAACATTCATCCATATCCTATAATTGCTTCTCATGATGGAGCTGATGTAGATCTGTGTGTATATTGCATAACAGTACCATTAGCAGACTAGATGGAGGCCAATATTTCAGACTGTTTCCCTAACACACTGCTTCCTACCCACAGACCTCACGCCGATCCTATAGGATAATGCCTGGCATTTGCGGCACCTTGTAAGCCTGTCGACTACTCGAAGGTGGGAGCCTCATGGATGGTTTTAAAAGCCCCTGACAGCACAAGAGAAACCAGCAGCTTTGCCCAGAGCATGCCTTCCTAAAAGTCCAGTAACAATGACTTGATCCAGGGCATGGCTGCCTGGAGGCCCAGCTGCCCGTCATTACCTTTCACGGCGAGGAGCTGAAGTCATGCTGATAACTTGAGTGGAAAGAATAGAGGCTGAAACATTGATCAGATATAATGGGCCGGAGAGCGCTTCTAACCCTTCAGGTCTGCACTTAAGAGTTGTACTTCAATCATTTAGTCATCGCTGTTTCACTGCGTTCGCTTCCTCCTCAATGGACTCCTTCTAAACTGCTGCTTTTAACTCTCCTATTAATCGTGCACAGTGCTACAGTGTGGACACCAACATGCACTTAGCACATATACAACGGCATCCAAAGCCGCCACTGTTCCTTTAGGCCACTCTACACTCAATCATCAACAAAACCACCGCAGCACCAATACAAAAAAAAACATACGCTTAAATAAACACAAACAACCTTTTTAAACTCAAGTTAATGAGACATTTTTCCACTTATCTGCCTTCTTAATGGGTTGTTGTTTTCCACATGACACTTTAGCCTCTGTTAAATGTACAGGCCTTTGCTTTCACAAAATTATCTCTTTAGAATCATTCTCTTTGAATGCAAGATGAATAAATTAGCCTAGTTTATTAAAAGGCTTCAGAGAGCAGAAAAACCAGGTCAGAACTGATAGGAATCTTCAGCTGGAGCCAAATGCGGCAATTTTCAGACAGGATATTAAAATAGTAATGGAAGTCTGTGTTTGTCAGATAGTGGCTGTTGGAGAACAAGAGATGAAAGGGAAAGATGGTGCTGATATTAATCAGGGGAAATAAAGGGCTCTCCTCTCTCCCCTTCATCTGGCACTGGGGCCACCAAGGCCAGAGTGATTCCCTCAGAGTTGGTGCTGTATGCATCTCACATTCACGTTTACCCGTAAAACAGTTGCTCTCAGAGGTGATCACACAACAGCAGTTTGTGGTAACAAAGCAACCAGAAGTCATCTACTCTCGAAGTGAGCTGATTTGAGGCAGTATGAGTGACACAATTGTTGCCAACTTGACAGTTTATACAAATGTACCTTGAAGTGATAAGACATAGCAACTACCAATGGTAATGTAGACAAGTAAAACTTTCATGATCTGCCACTAAATACTGTGGTTGAGTTGGAACACATACCTACTACCAACTCACAACCCTAATTAAAAACAGCTGAACCAACTAATCAAAGTCTTTATGCATACTAGAAACTTCCAGGCAAGTGTGTTAAGGCAAGCTGAAACTGATTTAGGACACTGGCCCTCACAGAGCAGAATGGCCACAGTTTATGTATTCAATTTTATTGGGTTCGAACCTTTAATGTTTTGGGTACCAGCTCTAGTTCTTGACTACTAAATGCCACACCACCCACGCTCCGATCTCTCACTATGTCTGTCATTTGCTCGTTCCCTCTTCTATCCTACACCCACAATGCAACAAGATCCTAACTAAACAGCACAGAAGAGTGACAGCTGTAATTGTAGGGGACTCTCATGCTGATTTATTTGAGATTCTTTATGGAAAGGTTGACAGGCTTCTCCAACGGCCACTTGCTCAGCTCTCGTGGCACACTGGAATGGATCAATTAACTCAATCTCTCGGTTAAATTTAGACCCAGAATGAGGGTGGTGTGTGGGTTCCCAGTCTGGCCTTTTTTGAAAAGAAAATGTGTTTATCCCACCCACGAACAAACAAGTGCTCACTGCTTTCCTGGCTTTTCAGTTGAGGCCAGGGAGCCAGATGAGAGAGAGACTTCTCATGTTGCCCTGAGTAAGACAAATGATGGGTTCAAACTGCGACACCGTCCCAATACAAACGTAAAATCAAAGTGAAATCAATATTACACGTTTCACTGTTTTTAACACATGTTCAGTATGTAACCGTGCATGGTATATCAGTGCACACTACATTTAATGAAAATGTAATATCTTAGGCAGGCTATTAGTAAATGCTAATGAACAGCCAAACATTATAAAAACATGTGGACTGATTTCACCCATTGCATTTATTGTTAAACATAACTCACATAACTCAATGTTCTGGTGAAACAGCTTCTCTCTGGTGATGAATGGTGGACTTTGGCACATAATTTAGCTCCCTTAAACCCCTTCTCACAATCAACTGCAAACTCAGATTTAGATTGCATTGCCTCCATCCATTCAACAACTAATGGGTACAACCAAGTGCTGGCCCTACACCCAATTCTTTTCAAAAATTATTTTACTTGGCTCCACATCACAATATGGGAGAACTTCCCATATTTAAGAGTTTAAGAATTATAGCTAAAAGCAGTAGTATATGTAATAAAAAGAAAATGTTAGGCAGGAAGATGCATGAAGATTCTCAAAAAAGCCTCCTCAAAAGTGGCAGTCATGTTTTAGTCCAGTTTCAGAAATCACATTATAAAATAAAATGTATGTGTTATTTGAGCAGTTAGTTTGTAACTCTTGTGTTAATGTTAATTTTGTAGCTTAGCTATTAGGGTCTGGATTGGTTCAGTAATGCATACTAAGAGCAAATGAAAACATTACACACGCTTTTTCTCTCCTCTGAGATGTTTTAGGAGCCCATCCATGCAGAAGCCCATGCTCTTAGAGCCAGAGAGTCTCTGAAGGTGGTAGAGAAACAGCACATATTAAAAATGAACAACTGGCAACCCCCAGAAGAACAAAAATGGATGTCTTGAGAAATCCAGGTCTTTTTGTCAAGACAAAAAGCACTACAAGCCATTTATCAAAGCAACTCTGCAACCACCCTGCCAAACCATTAGTGTTACACAATACACAATGGATTTTCATCACTTCTCCGACATGTTTTCTCCCTTCTTCACTAGCTCTCCCTGGCCAATTACATCCCAGAGAGCAAAGCAACAACATATTCTCTTTTTTTGTAAGAGGCAAAGAATGAAGAAAGATGTAGACATAAACGTAACCGGAGTCTGATGATACATCTTCAATGTCTGAGAGAAAATAGAGACACAAGGTGAAAATAAACAGGCTGGTATGGATCATTGTGTCTGAGGAACCTGATATTTACAAATGCATCTCGGCAATTCTTGCAAGTGTTTTCACGGTTTTTTTGTTTTGTTTTTTTTTGCCCTGTATGACAATGATGGCGCATGAGTCACATCCTGGGACAAACCATCACAGTTCGTGGTAAGTGACTCAACAACGCTTCAGATGTCATGCCGCATGAAGGGAATGTTGTTTGCCAAAGAGGGAGAGGCAGGCGCAGGTGCCCTTGGGTTGTGAGAGCAAAGAGGTCGACAACAGTTCACCTGACAGATACTGTAAACAAAACCTGTCTATTGTTTTTTATTTGTCACCGATGGAAACTAGATGAAAAAAAGTAAAAAAAACAAAAAACAAAACTCGCAACAAATGTGTCTTGTATGCTGTCAAAAACATTTAGAATTGCTGCCCTTGTGACATTAAACAAAGTTTACAGGTTATGACTTGTGGTGTTGGACTAGAGGCACTAAACAGACAAAACATCAACTGGACCACAAACCAGTGGCGAAGGTCACAAAGACAACTTTGAGTTCTGAGCAAGGGAAAATAATATATTTTAGAAGTGCACTGATATACGCCGTGGACACAGCTCTTAACACGCTTGATCGTCGTATGTGATCAAGGTGTTGTTTTTTTGAACCACTCATGTCTTTACAACTATCACAAGTGTGATACTAATAGCCAAAATGGTACCATTATATGCAACTGTAATGAATGTGGCTGGCATTAATTAATGGAAGAAGAGAAAACTTGCCAGCTGCAGCTGGTGAATTGAGCGCTTATGCATAAGGTGATATATTTGCATTTTACATGCTTGGGTATGTACTTATGCAAATGAGAAATAATCTTCTCAATGCACCAGAAAACCCTGTCACCTGCCCATTTACTAAAAACCATTAAATCCCACAGTGGTCCATAAATGTCTCTTGTTACTATATATATATATATATATATATATAGCATCTAGCTGGTCTAGGGGAAATGCTTACACAGGTAAATGAGAAACTTGTTTGGGGGCAGAGAAAGTGCAGCAAAACACATGTCTATGCAAGTTAATTCTCAGCTAACAATTCAAGAGCAGAAACATTTAAATGCCCCCAGTCTGATTCTCTCTATTCCCAAAAAGTGTCTATTTTAAGATATTCATGGATATCTAAATCCCTTTTAAGGATTACTATCGTTCTTCCATCTCAGTGCACCCACGTTTCTTCAGGCAGTTTTAAATCTCTTTATATTAACACGCAATGAGCGAAACTGAAAAAAGTAACAAGGCAGTGCATATGTATTAATGTTAGGATTTACAGAGAGCTGAATTCTTTAAAGTCTACCAATAATGTGCACCTATGAAATATTAAACAACACTTTATATAACATTGAAAGGTTTCTGTTCCAATCCCTGAGTTGCCTACTAAGACTAATCTTTTTGAAATTATTAAAATTGTATTTAACCCAATATGTGTGTGTTATACTCAATATTGTATATTATAAGCATGCATGCTTGCTTATTGTGTTAGATCAATAGTTAGCAACATGCTAACACCAATCAAATTAGCTTTTGAGATTTAGTCCAGTCTCTTGAGTGCTTTATATTAGGAGCACTATGTTTGCAGCACCCATATAAAGCTTTTCAGTAGGTCAATTAAGAGGTCCGATTTCAGTTAGGATGCTGCCTCAGAAGGTAGTTGCCTACTTAAAACAGTGAGGAAGCCACCAGGGTTTGGAACTGAGCCCAAGTGGGCCATAACAATAGTATCCAGCTCACTATACAAACAGTCATATACTACAATAAAGAATTTGCAGGTAGTACCTGTGCTTCTGGCAGAGCGACATCCATTATATATGGCTGGCTACGTGGCTCTCCATTCTCCAGGCGGGAGTATATGACCTGGTATCCCCGGATCTGGCCATGCTGCTTCCCAGAAAGGGGCGGCTTCCATGTCACACGAATAGCTGTGGAGTTCACAGCCTCTGCTTCGACCTTCCGAGGAGGGGCTCCAGGCACTAAAGCGGGACAATTGGATTTAAACTTCAGGATGGAAGCTATTAGGGTAGCTTGAGATAAAAGACTATAATAAGTGGCAATGAGGTATTTGTTTTACAATATTTTTGGTTAAAAATGTTTTATCATGCTGGAAGGAAAGCTATTGTGGCTGCAGTAGGAAGATTATTCACAATAATTCAAGGATGCAGGAGGAAGCGCAAAAAGATCTAAAAATAAGAACTGCTAAAAGACTAGGAGATGATGAAGGACATAAATTAATGTTCTAAGGATGATGTGCTGAAATTCTGCTCAGCTGACATGCTTCAGATGGGGGAATTTACTGATTGTGGAAATGACATGAAAAAAAGTGACCAGATGGAGGAAAGTCATGACACTGTTTCTAGGGAATTGAGACCCTGGGACCAAGGTATGGGCAAACAGGGCTAAAGGTGGTATAAGACAAGAGAGAAGAGGAATATAAGGAATGAAAATGAGAAAGAATGATTTGAGATAGAGAGAGATAAAAGAAAGAGATGAATGAATAATGAAGCAAGTGGACCAAGATACACTGCCAGTCAAATTTTTGTCTACAAAAATGAGATAAAATGTCTTATGCTCACCAAGAACCCAGTAAAGCAGTAATATTGTGCAATATTACAATAAAAAAAAAAAAAAAAAAAAAAATGAATTAATCAAAAATCATTTTAAAAAGCTGATTTGTTGCTCAAGAACCATTTCTTAATATAAGAAACACTTGTTGAAACACTTTTGCTACTTCATGTTTTTGTGGAAACCATGATACATTATCATTCAAAAACTTGGGGTAAGTACCGTCTTAAATAAATTAATTAATCAATTCAGCAAGGGACACATTCAATTGATCAATATCAGCAGGACATTTATAAAGTTACAAAAGACTTCTATTTCTAATAAATGCTGAATTTGTTTCAAATAATCCAGAAAATATGTGTTATAGTTCCTACATAAATATTAAGCAGTTTACACATTGATAATAATGAAGAAAAATGAATAATTTAATTTAATTTAATTTAATAATTGGTCTGAATATTTTTTTAGACTTCTGAAGGATCATATGACACTGTAGACTGGAGTAATGGCTGCTGAAAATTCAGCTACACCATTAACAGGAATTAATTACAATTTAAAATTTAGTAAAATGGAAAACAGTTATTTTGAATTGCAATGATACTTCATTATATTAATGAAATATTAACGCAGCCTTGGTGAGCAAAAGAGGCTTATTTCCAAAACATTATAACAAAATGCAATTATTCCAAACTTTTGACCGGTAGTGTAACTACACTTCTTAAGCACAAAGGAAAGTGTGAAGGGCAAAACGTGGCCTGGGGAGAAAGGAGAGTGTTTGTGTATGCATGCAGGACAAGCCTCGCATGCTCCGGGGAGCAGAGCAAATCTTATTATTTAGAGACAAAGTGCATGTTGTCTGGTAAAAGACCATGCAGTGAGCACATCCGGTCTTATACTGCTCTCCTACACCTCTACAGAAGTTTCTCTTCTTAGCCTACACTTCTAGAAACCTTATCAAAGCTCTCAGGGATTGCCTGGAGTCACACGTGTTACAGCCTGGCTATGAAACTTGGGCAAACATACACATAAAATTTGCTGTAGCACAACTGAGGAAGGACAGACAGTGAGTAAGAGTGAGTAAATGCTTTGAGGGCTAATGTCTGTGACGGCATGTCTAGGTCAGGGGTTTTGAACTTCGTGAGGTTAAGGACCCCAAAATATAATAATTCTCTTGCAAAGGAGCTATATTTTAAATATTTTCATGTAAACCCATGTAGGTCATTTATATTACATGAGAAAAATATACTATTATGTACTAAAGCCAAAACAAATTTTATATTTTGCATTCAATTTGCATATTTAGTTTGTATTTCTGATTAAAAATGCATTTTATCCTCTCAAGTTTTCCTCTGACCTCCTTGCAACCTTCTGGGGGTCCCTAAACCCAAATCTGAAAACCCCTGGTCTAGGCAACATGGTTAACAGTTAGATTTCCTGGACAGCTGTGTCTGTTGTGTGATTAAAGTACAGGACAATTAAACTATCTTTCAATGATAAGATGACTCTGAGCTCTGAACCCACTATTAGTGGTCCACTGATTTTATGGTGCTTTTAGAGGATGTTTCTGTGATATTACTCCCACAGCACTTATATAGCTGTTCCAATTATAATTAAAACTCAATGCTCCATCTACCGAGTTTAGTCACCGTTGCTCTTAGGGAGAAGACACAGCTTTCAGGTCCAGGTTCAATCAAGGACAGGTGACATGTTGGTTTCTTCAAATGCCTTTATAAGCAAGTTCACATATATCAGTATGACCTTCTAGCCTTAAATTATTTAAAGTAATGTATCTGACTTAAGTACTGATCATACCACACCATTCAATGAGAAAAGTTTGACAAACAAGGAAATGAAAAGTCAAAAACAGCTTAAACTGTGGAACCTGAAGTAGGAACAATTGTTAGCCATGCTTAAAAGAAGTTATATAAAATTGTCAGAAGAAAAGGAAGAGAAAGACAGCAGGCAGCAACAACAGCATTAGCAGCATTAGCAGTCCACATAGGATACTTCAGACCTACCGTCCTCGTTGGTACGGACACGCACAGCTGTGCTCTCTGGGCCAGGGCCCACATCGGTGTGCGCTCTCACCCACACCTGATACTCCGTCCACTTCTCCAGCCCCTCCAGCACATAGCTGGTGGCATCTGCTCCAATGTCCGGTACCTCGTGACGCTCAGTGTCTTCGCTGTTCACTGCCTGGTAGCTGACTGTGTAGCGTACAATAGCGCCATGGCGACTAGCGGCGGGCGGCGCCACCCAACTCACCTTGATGCTGGTGGAACTCAGACTGAGCAGGTGCACGTCTTGAGGGGGGGCAGAGGGGGCTGCAGGTGGGGGCAAGGCAATGGGGAGGCCATCAAGCAAAATTAAACAACTTAAAGCAAGCTCGCTTCTGGACTGAGAGGTTGGCAGAATAATAGAGAGCATCTTACTTTGTGTTGTATTTTTGTCTGATTTCAAGTCAAGCTTCTTCAAAGGTGCTTCACAATGCCACAGAATAACATTGTTTGTTTGTTTAAATGTGTCCACAAAGAACCTTTAACATCTGAAGAACCTTTCTGTTTCACAAAAAGTAAGAAAGAGATGGTTTTTTAAAGAACCTTTGACTGAATGGTTCTTTGTGGAACCAAAAAACGGTTTCTCTTTGGTAACGCTCTGAAGAGCCTTTTAAAGCACAACCATCTGCAAAGGTTTGCTACGACACAACCAGGGTGAGATACTAACTTTCCACTACACTTTGCCACTCAAAATTGTATTTATTTATTTACTTACCTACTTACTTTCAAAACAACTTAATATGTATGTGAAAATGGACAAATGCACAAAATATTAAACCCTGATACTTTTGTAGGCAGTTTTTGTTCACAATATAGTCTCTATTAAATGTTGGTTTGAATAAGCTTTAAGGTTGATGTGCTGAGTTGAACATACAAAAAAAAACCCACACATATTAAAAGAAAATTAACGGGAGAATGTGCATCTAAGATAAAAAGGTACTTTAAATGATAAAAATGTACTTTTAAAAGGCAGTATATATACACTCTTAAGAATCTTTATTTTTATTTATTTAATAATTTATTACAAAACATCTATTTTAAATAAATTCAGTTTGTTTTAAGAAGGAATTCTGTGGAAAATAAATACAAAAATACAGGTTTCGTCAAAAATATTAAGCAGCACAACTTAAAAAAACAAAAAAATTGTAATTGGTAATAATACAAATGTTCGTAAGATGGATTGTAAGATATTGAGGACTTCTGTCTAATTGTATAAATTACAAATTGTACAATTCTAATATACTTGAACTAATTTGTATTTTATGTTGTAATCGTATTTCACAGTGTTTACTGTATTTTTAAACAAATAAATGCAGCCTTGGTGAACATTACAGACTTTTTCTAAAAACATAATCAAATCATACCAACCTCAAATTTTAAAATAGTAACAGCTAAGAGTGTGTTGTTCTAAGAATGGTTAAAATGACCTGCCATTGCTTAAACTATTCTCGTTTGGTTGGTGTTGTGTGTTAATTTCTCACCCTGGTCACAGCGATCAGTAAGTCACAGCCGTTTATTGCTTTCTCTGTTTGGGTGTTGACAAGCAGGGGAAAGGCCATCGGTTTGTGTTTTAACAGGCGTTCACACATTCTCAGTCAGCCTATTGGCTGGGAGACAACAGCCCCCCGTTTGTCAGAGATCCAAGTGTCAGTGAGTGTGGCAGCTGACGCGTCCGAGAGCATACTCGACCATCCTGCCTACGTTAAAGTGTGCTGCTAGCTTCTTTTGGCAGGCTTCGTGCCATTTCTGAGTGGCTGAGATAAGCGCAGCCCCAGCAAGGCATATTTAATTAAGTCTGTGACGGATGGAGAACAGGTGAGCTACCAAATTAAATGTTTCTGCACAACACAACACAGTCCAGAGGCATAAAAAATTACGACAACAGCACAACAACAATTTACAATGATCAAAAAAGGGCATTCGTTCATGCAGTTCTATATGATAAACATGAATGTGTAATAAAAAATTAACAATAATTAACTAAGAAAGAAAGGAAAGAGATGACTGAGAAGAATAAGAAGAAAAAGAAGAATGTGCACTGGGATATTTTAACATGCTCGCATTCCTTTGTTAACAACCAGAGCAGTTTGGTGACGTCGCACCGTTCTTGGCGCCCACGGTGGGATTGAGCACGAGGTGTCTCTCATCAGGCGGTCCTTAATCTGACAACTGTGGGAGAGCCGCTACAAACGCCTGATGCTGCAGTAGGTGACAAAAATACTGCAGCCGTAGCTGAACATGTCGACAGATTGTAAGGTTGTTTTTTTGGGGGGGTCCTGACACAAAACTCAGAGATCAAAGGGTCTTTTTGAGACCTGGAGGAGGTAATAGACAGGTCTCTAGAAGAACATGAGGCTGTGAGAGACTCAGGGGAAAAGGAAGTACTTCTGATACTGTGATGTGACTGTAAATTTTGTTATATGCTCTCTGAACATTGTCTTTTGATATGTGGGTGCAAGTGAGAAAGGTTGGGTTATACTCGAGCAGAACGTTAAATTTAGCACAAATGTAGTTCGACTTCACTCCTCTGGCTTTTAACATTGCAGCAATAACAAATCACACTGATAGCCTATAAACCAAAATAATGATGACAAAGGCACAAGCAGACACCGAACGTACCTTTTGCCCTTGTCAATGTATAAAGGTATTCCCTGGCTTACAGGTGTAAGAGAATTAATGGTGAAGACGGTAGACAATAGCTTGAGAAAGGAAGGGAAAAGAGCTCCTCTGGTTTGTCCATAGGGACAAGTTTAGGTAAGCAGACACGATGAAGACAAAAAAGAGAGAACTTACTGGACTGGGCAGTCTTGGCCTCGATAGGCTGAGTATAGACCCCTAGCCCCATTTCAGAGCGGGCTGCCAAGGAGAATTTATAGAGAGTGTCCGGCTTCAGACCTTCAACAGCGTATGAGCCGGCAGGGTCGAAGGTGACATGGATCTGAAGAGGAAACATCAAAATCTCCATAACCATCCCTCTACTTGGCCTTATAGACATTTCACCCTGTCTGTTTTACAAATGCATGTTATTGAGCACTTTGTAAAAAATGTATCCATAAATAAGCTATTTTTTGTCATTTTTAATTAACATAACTCAATCTTCTGAAACCACACACTGTAGTGATGCATGTCGTACTTCTCCAATCATTTAGCCTGCTTAAATCTGATCGTTTCCACAATCGACTGCAAGCTTGCATTCAGATCTGCCTTCATGCAATGAACAATCATTGGATAGAACTCAGTCCTGCTCAAATTTTTTTCTTGTTTGATAATGTCACAATACAAAAGAAAAAATCTGTCCGTTTCATCGAAACTTTAACACCTTTAAATGTGACTTTAAAACATTTAAAAATCTACTACAGCGACAATAAACTCTGCTGTGTTCTCCTAATTTATCATTCGACATGGTTGCTGCACTGCACTTATGTGTGCTCACCAGATTTGATCATGGGAAGAGAGATTTTAATAAATAATGGCTGACATTTTAGTCTGTTTTCACAAACTATACATTTACATTTTTCAACAATAATGTGCAGTATTATTATTGCAGTATTATTTATCAGAACACTTTTAACAGCTAATATTTTAGACTGCTATTTTTTTTTCTCTGTTAGTATCAGCTAAATTAATAAATCTACATATATTATGCTCATTATTCATTTCAACATTATGGCGGGCGCAGAAGTGTTTCACAAAAAAAAATGAGGAGCGTTCTATTAGCATACAGACATACTGATGGCGATGATCACGATGAGTGTGCATAAGACATCTGATCTCAATGTGGATGAACTGCCATCAAGAAAACACATCCAAATAGCCTATTCCGGCATCAGTTAGAAATGCTGTCAAGCACTGAGCATTGATAAGTACATTCTGTTTTTGCACAAATCAAATTCTATCAACCGACTGCAGACTTTTGCCTGCAGTCATTTTGTGAAATGTCAATTTTGGCTATCTTTCATTTGTATCCATGGCCCACAGCAACAGCTGCACACGTTCAATATCTGGTCTACTTGTAATTCTGAATGAATCAGGCAGAAACAAGTACTGGCATGATACCTTGTTCTCTGAGTCAGCCTCCCAATATAGCAGCTCATATTTGATAATGGGGTCCTGGACTGGCCACAGCCAAGTTAGCTGGATCCGTGTATCCAGCTCTGCCTCAGCCTCAAAGTTGGAAGGCTGAGCAGGTACTTGAAGTTCAACAGATAAAGACATGTTAGCAACAACAGATGCACAAGAATGGTATTGGCATGACAATGCAATACGCAAAAGCAGGGCTGGGTATTGATACACATTTCCTGATTCAATTTAGATTTCAATTCACTTTCATTACAATTCTGAATCATCAGAATAAATTGTTCGTAAACACTGTATGTTTTTCATTCACTAAAACGTACCAATTCATATGAGTCCCTTGATAATGAATCAGACTACATTGATCATGTGATATTTTATTGTATGCGACATCATGACTTATCTGTAAAATACGTATTTTTTACCGAGCCCTATTGACGTATTATTCATTAAACCCAAACATTACCTCCTTGCTGTGTCTTGACCTGCAACACATCAGATGGGGGTCCGTCCCCTACAGATGTAAAGCCCAATACACGTAGGCTGTAGGTGATATCGGGGATCAGGCTCGAAATGGTGGTTAGACGACTGTCGTCCGTGTTGTGTTTTTGCCAGGCGCTGAGAGGCGCATCAAGGTCAGATGTGTAGTAGATGCGATAGCCTCTAATCTGACCATTAGGTTCCTCCGGCGGTTCCCACTGCACCAACATGGTGCTCGCACTTAGCATACGTGCCTGGACATGCAGTGGTGGGGAGGAAGGTGCCTGCTCACCCGTCCGCGTCTCAACTGGGTCACTAGGTGGTCCACGGCCAATGTTGTTGACCGCCATGACACGGAACTCGTACTCGGAATAAGGGCTGAGACCACCAATGCTGTAACGTGTGGTGGCAACACCATCCACTTCCTGGAAGCTGGCGTCCGAGGTCTTGGCCCGGTACTGGATAATGTAGTAAGACACAGGTTCAGGGTTTCCAGAATCCCATGTCAGTGTAACGCTTGTAGCTGTGGTTTCCGTCACAATTAGAGACGTAGGAGGCTTTGGGAGTGCTGAGGAGCAAACAATAAGAAAGGAAATGAAACAGATGACAGCATATGTAGGCTAAGCTTCCTACATTGTGGACTCCTAAAATAGAAAAGACAGGCAATGTGAGACAGAAAGAGAATGAAGAATGGCTTGCATTCTGGTGATTCACAGAAAGGCAGATCGTGCCGCCTCGTCATTGTGTCTTTAAGATTTGTGGCTGGACTCCAGATAAATGTCAGTGACATTCTCAGAGTCCATATTGATTGGTGAAGTGCAAAGTGCAATCAATAGAGGCAGCCATGATGACGAGGAACGAAGTCTGGCAGGGCTTGGTGTTGTCTGGTGGGACCAGCCGCACTGATACAGCTCCAGACATCTGGTCTGGGTAAACACATGCTCAGAATAATCTAAAGCCTTTCATTTTCTCAGAGCCCACAGTAAAACGTGGGAAGTCCCTAAAGCTCAGTCAACAGAGCGCAAGTGTCCACGTTTTTTCTTTGTGTGTATTTGCCAGACGTACCAAACAGCTGGTCAGAACCTTGGGGTTGCAGTTAGAAAAGAACTTTTTCTTGTCTAGTACAACCTGCTCAGGGTCTTGGGTAAAATAAGACTGCCTACAGAATCTTTAAACGTACAGAAACTTTACAGAACCGACCCTATTTATGTTCTTAATACACATACCTGGTCTATAACCTAAAGTACATTTCTCTTGTACACATTCCACTTTGGCACGTGGGCAGTCCAAGCGACTTCATCATCAGCACAATTTGCTGAGGTCCGCACTATTATTCTACATGACCATATTTTTGATCCTTTAATCCTACCCCATACCTAAACTTAATCTCAACCACATTACTAGCTATTAATAAACAGCAAATACAGAGTTTGAGGCAAAAGTTGTAATTAATAGTTATTTTATAGTGAGAATTAGTCCCCAAACTAAACTGTGACCCAAAAATTAACTTCTGTAGGTAGCACACATATACTGAACATGTTGATGGCGTAAACACTTAACATGCTTATGTGCAATACAGTGTGGAACACAGAAAATGAAGTATACCTAGGCTTTCCTATTTTCCTATTATTTCCTATTGTAGCTTACAAGCGAGCACTCTTTCAGGGATCTTACCTTTGACAGAAACTTGAGCGGTTGCCTCAATCATACCAAGAGATGAGATAGCCACGCAGGTGTAGTTGGTCGACTGCCGGATGTTGGTGAGCTCCAGGACATTGCGTCCCACGGGCATCTCCTCGTCCTTGGTGAGCTCCACCTCACCAGCCATCCATTTTACGTAGGGCATGGGGGCACCTACCGCCACACAGGTGAGGTTGACACTCCCCCCTGGCATAACCTCGTGATTGGTAGGTGGGATGGAGAAACGGGGCGGCACTCGCCGTACTAACAGAGAGAAGAACATCAAGTGTGAGTTTCAGTAGGTAGCATTTTGTGTCAACTTTTCATACAAAAACTGTTTGGAAAAGACCACATATAAGGAAATCTATTGTGATCTCTAGTGTGAATACTAGGGCTATGGTCACTAACATGGACAAACTAACATGAAGTTGAGCTGACAGGTCAAACAAATTTGCTTCAAGGGCCGAGCTGCCACTTTTTCCATTTGTTAAAGCCCAAAGCTTAACAACTGGAGGCAGGAAGTCAATTCTGTGGCTCACACATATGTGCAGAAGAGGGCAATAAACCAATACGTGCCGGGGAAAGGGTGAAGAAGGCATCGTAATGGTATTTCTTATAGAGTGAGACATTAAAATTCATGCCAAAGGGGAGCTTTATTGAATTGTGGATTTAAAGAAAAAAAAAATCATCTCGCTGAGGCACTGCAGGATGTGGAGTTTTCTCTGTCAGTTTATCACCCGGTGGCACTGAGACCCTGGTCTGTTGTTGCTCAGTTCTGCCTGGATTCGGGAACCTGTCTGAGACCTTGTGGGAGACGCATTGTTCGCTGGGCCCTTCTCTTTGTGAGCCTCTGATATGCAGATAAACCTGACATTAAAAGAGGTTCCCATGGAGACGAAAAGGAGCCTGCTGACACTGTGCAGAGTTGGGGAGGAGAGAGGGGAACTATCAATGTGGAGTCGGAATGGAATTCAAACCTGCCTTGACATAAACTGACTCGACTGCATGAGTCCAAGCTCACGGTGTTCGAGGAACTAATCCACAAGGATCAGCACAAGAAAAACATCAACGTTTTTAAAGGGTATTCTGTTATCAATGCAAATACTAGGATGCATTTCAGTCTCTATTGTGCAGTGCTTAGAATCGTAGCTGGTGGCCATCACTGGGGACGCTAATGCTGAACTATTTACAAGAAGCAGAAGCTGGAGAGACTTTTCTCTCCTAAAATAGGAGTATAAAACAGCAGCACATTAAACAGACTCTTCCAATTTGTGTTAATGACCCACTGCCTCATGTCTGTCTATGGAGAAATGGCATAGGCAATAATTGGTTTCTGCACAGGTCCTCCTGAAATTGGATTCTCGACTATGTTCTCTCATTTTATTTTCAGATAGACACCATGAGCAAGCTTGTTATTCTCCTCATTATGTTTGCACTGTAAAGGCAAAACGATAGACTCTTGAGCATTTTTTCTTTGAATTAGGCAATGTGAAATTCAAAGTACTTCAAGTCCGCGGCTGCAAAGAAATTACAGTAGCATTAGCATGTCTAAGAAATACAAATATTCACTTTATTGATTTCCAGGAAACTCTGTAAGACTGGAAAACCATGACTATGGACATGGACATATGGTGACGATGATTTGTAGTACAAGAATGGAAATTTACAGTGGGTAATACAACAGAAGTAAAACAAACAGTGGTGATATTTCTATTATAAAGCTTCAGGTAACAGGGAGCAGGTTAGTTGAAAGAGATTCTATTCACAAGCAAAACCATACATGCACTATGGGATAAAACATAAAATGGGAAATTGAACCTGACCAAAAAAATTAAATTAAATTAAATTAAATTAAATTAAATTAAATTAAATTAAATTAAATTAAATTAAATTATTTAAAACTAACAGACTAAAACCAGTTTGGATTGCAATCTGCTATCTCTTTTAGTTTTAGAGCAGTCATGGAATATCAGGCTCATGCAAACCATCCAACACAACACATTTATTTAGAACACACAGGTAAGGGGCAACATAGCAGAGGGAGTAATTGATAACAAGTGTCTCTGATTAAAGAGGGATCCAGTTTGTGGTCTGCAAGAAGCAGTTAAGAGTTAAAAGAACCAACCTTCACGAGGGTCTAAGACATGAGGTGTGAGTTTGACCGAGTGATATGATGAAGATGAAATTTAAAGACAGAGACAAATGGGAGACAAGAGAACATGAGAAGACATTTGTAAATAATTTCATGGCAGTTAGACAAATGCAATGGAATGTTTAATAAAGACGGAGACACACAATCGAATCACGACATCTGAAAAATGTAGATTTGTATATTTGAAAAAATTCTGCCATGTATAGAGAGGTGTGTGTGTGTGTGTGTATATGTCCATAGTGAATGCATGTTTATAACTGAACATATACCTAGCATACCTTACCAAAAATCCAAAAAATTAGGCAGTATAACCTGATTTTGTAACACTAATAATAATACAAAATGTTTCTTTAGCATCAAATCAGCATATTATAATGGTTTCTGTCGGATAATGTGTAAATTAAATTAAATTAAATTAAATTAAATTATAAATCACTATTTGTAACATTTTTGGGGGAAGTTTTACACAGATTAACACTAGTTTGGACTAAATAACATTGCTAACATTGCTACAGAAAGACTGATAGGAGTAGGATTGGCAACAAGGGTTTTGATTAAAGAGGGATCCAGTATGAGGTCTGCAAGAAGTGTCTAAGAGTGAAAAGAACCAACCTCCTCGAGGGATTACTATATGAAGTGAGAGTTCGAGCAGGTTATATGATGGAGATGAAATTTAAAGACAGAGAAATGGGAGACAAGAGAACATGAAAAGACATTTGTGAATAATTTCATGGCAGTTAGAACAATGCAATGGAAGCTATAAGAAAGACAGAGACACTTAATTCACAACACTCCGTTTGTAAAAGATTTGTGTATATGCTAACATATATCACACATACTGTAGGTTTACTATGTTAAAGTATATACATGCCTATTATAAGATATATGTAAAATAAATTGATGCAGTGTATTACGAAATGTCAGTATCAGCATAATCACATTGATACAGGTTAAAAACTGCAACCTAAACATGACATAAAAGAGGTTTTAAATTAAAATAAGTAACTTAATTAAATAATTAACAAATGACTGTTTGTAAAATTTAAGGTGGACGTTTTACACAGATTAAAACTAGTTTAGATTAAATTACATTGGATAGATTACACTGCTATCTCTTTTAATCCAGCACCAGTTTAATCTGTGAGAGCATTCTCTATGTCATGAAGTATCAGGCTCATGCAAACACCTGACACAACATATTCAGCTTGAACGTACAGCTGAGAAGCGACATGGCAGAGGGGGTGGGACTGATAACAGAGGTCTCTGATTAAAGAGGGATCCAGTTTGAGGTCTACAAGAAGCGGTAAAAGAACCAACCTCCTCGAGGGTCTAAGACATGAGGTGTGAGTTTGACCAAGTGATATGATGGAGATGAAATTGAAAGACAGAGACAAATGGGAGAGAAGAGAACATGAAAACACATTTGTAAATAATTTCATGGAAACACAAAGACAGACACACCTGAGTTATGACAAAAAAAAAAAAAAACAGTTTTAGGTTTACAATGCTAAAGGTAAAGCCTATTATAAGATAAATGTAAACTAAATATATCACTGCATGTTTATAGGAAACACAATCAACACTCAGGTTAAAGATGAATATTAATTTAAGGAAGTCAGTCAGGTTATAGAAAGTGGTTATCCCGCTCATTATTTTTTTTTTCTTTTTCCTCAGAGACTCCTATTAATACTTTTGTGAAACAAATACTGTATGGGAGCCCATTTATACCTTACAGTAAAAAAAAAAAAAAAAAAACAATAATTGTAACAAAATCCATTTTGTGAGACTTATAGTTAGAAATACAGTCTCAGATTTGAGCTGTTTAGTTAGTAATCACAATTAACTTTTATTTTTTTGTTTTAACAGACTTGCACAAAAAAGCCCAATAATCGGAGCAGTACAGGATAACTGACATATTATCAGAATTTTCTTAACACATGTTGGATGAGTAACATTATTGTTATACTATACAGACAACTCAGAATGATTGAACATTTTCTGACAGCTGTCTCTGTATGCATGTGAGCATACATAACTATATCTCCAGTGAGGCAGAGAAGGCCACTGAGATCATCTAAAAGAGCCCTCGGCCATATTCTGCCACACATTGACACATGAAAGATGATGATGTCAGTTAAAGGCTTGTTAAGACTGTCAATGTAACTACAATACAAAACTATCTGAGTGACAGCATTAGCGATATTAAAATTCCTCTTCCTTAAATATTGAACTAAGGTAAACGGACCCCCACACACACATTTACGCAAGATATAACAAACAGACAGGTGGGTATGAAGTGTGCGCCCCCTTCACTCTATTTGATTTGTTGTCAGTTTCAGGAGCAGAGGAAGGAGAGCAGACAGTGCTTGACAACTTTTCACTATGGAATAAGCGGCTGACAAATGAGCATTCACATATACAGCCAGTATACATGACTGTGATTCTCCCAGGTGATATAGTCCTCTGTCAGACAGACGGACAGAGTGGGGGAACAAAAGAGAGAGACAGTCATAGAGCATTTAGACAGCTCCCAGAAAAGTGCTGAGGCTGAGGAAAAAGGAAGCAGCTATTGAATACATAGATTCACTGACAGGCTGGCAGTCTTAGACACCCAACTCATCTAGCGTGAGCAGATAAATGAGCGGGGATGGGAGGCTGAGGGATGGTACCAGGACGCTGTGCTGAACGCCCTTGAAGAGAAAGCATGATTAGCCGTTTTACAGAGACACTTTGAAAAACAAGCACCCACACCCAGCTGTGATGGACAGATGGATAAAGGCGACCCATTATGCACCTGTCAACTTTGAGGAAGTTAGCTCTTGATATAGCTCCAAAAGTTCCTGTTTTTGTTATTGTTATTTTGGCTGCGCACATTGACTTTCTTCGTCATAAACCGCGGGGTCATACAGACTGCTTAAAAAAAAAATAAAAAAATCACTGAACTCCATACCTGTCAAGAACATGTATAGCTCATATTTAAAAAAAAAAAGAAAAGAAAGTTTGGGATCAGTAAGACTTGTAATGTTTTTTAAAGCCCATCAATGTTGCATTTATTCGATCAAAAACACAGAAAAAAAAAAAAAACTGTAATATCGCAAAATATTATTACGATAATAAGTTTTTTATTTTAATATACTTTAAAATATAATTTATTCCTGTTATGCAAAGCTGAATTTCCATCAGCTGTCTTAAGTGTCCTTCAGAAATAAATCATTCTAATATTCTGATTTATTATTAGAATTATTAATGTTGGAAACAGTTTGATGAACAACAAGCATTTAACAAAACAGCATTTATTCAAAATATAAATCTTTTCTAACAATGTAACTCTATGCTATCACTTTGTATTAATTTAACATCTTTCAACATTCGACATTTCAACATCAATATCACAGATTACAAAAAAATATTAAGCAGCACAACTGTTTTCAACATTGATAATAAATCAGCATATTAGAATGATTTCTGAGGGATCATGTTACACTGAAGACTGGTAATGATGCTGAAAATGTAGCTTTGTATCACAAAAATAAATTACATTTTAAAATATATTCATATAGAAAACATATTTTATATTCAAATAATATTTCACAATATTACAGTATATATATATATATATATATATATATATATATACACACACACACACACACACACACACACACACACACACACACACACACACACATGTGTAGTGTAAAACATAATGTTCCTAAAAACAAGCTTCATTTTTAAGCAAAATACAATTTAACTCCTTTATTAACTTGCAATGTGTTTAGACGCCACTGATCACAACGTCTCGTGACTAAATTGTACGATGACGTTTCCAGTTTAATCCCATTGTATGAAACATTTTTGGCCGTTTGTTTGACAGGAAGCATGAGAAGGCTTAGTCTTCACCTCTTGCGTGACAATTACTGGGTGGCACCGTAACGTCACTAGCTGGAGGCCATACTGGCAGCCTGCCATAAGCTCCCTGTTATTACCTGCATGGAAAGAGCTGAAGGGGTTGACACTCATAACAACAGCACTCCCAGAGTTCTGTTTCACAGACAATGCCTCAACACCATTATACCTTTAAATCCATGTATTAATACTGCAGGTGTCCTCTGTGGCACTCACCTTTGGTTAACCCTTTTTGTTTTCTCACTCTCACAACAAATACTGCGAGAAATATACATGTTTGCCTTTGCTTCCGTTGCTATGAATTCAAAACAGAGTAGGGAACGTTTTGTTTCCGGCATGATTGGGACAACAACATTTGTTTTATCTTGGCTCCGAAATGTCAGACAAAGTTCAACATGCGCGGAAGTCAAAACAAAATTGCAACATGGTCAAAATAAAGGTGTGAAGCATTGTTGAGGAAGTTGCTTTGATAGGGGCGGCACCTGGAGCATGTCCCTTACCTCGCACGTAGAGATTGGCGGGAGCAGAGTAGCGTGTCCCGGCGCTGTTCGTAGCCACACATTCGTACTTGCCCTGGTCTGATTCCTGGCTGTTTTCAATCTGCAGAGCTCCTGAGGAAGAATAAGAAGAAAAAAAAACAAGGGTAAAAGTCACCTCTTTGATTTACGAACACGATTATGAATCCCCTGTCGCAACTTTCCCCACCAAAGCACAAACTTTCACTGCAAACAATCAGTAAACACTCCCTGTTTAAATGTCAGACCTGTTCCACTGTGTATATAGTTTATTGGCTGAGAATGCTGCCTAAGACATATGCATAAAGCTGATTTTGCAGGTTGAGTGAGTCTATAGCTCAACATATTTGCCTTTCGCTGTCATTAGAAAAAGCTTTCGGGATATTAATGTCATTGAGTCAGAGCCAATTACGCTACAGCACATGACTTTATTACTGCTGTGGCATATTTATACATACCAAAAAGAACAAAATGCCAATACCTTACAAAACTATGCCTGTCTGGTAGCTAGAGATAAAAATTGTGCTTCATAAGGTCAAATGAGAACAATGTTCAATTAGTCTTTTAACACATACACTGCCGGCTAATAATTAAACTAATAATTACTAATAAAAAATATTTTATATGCTCACCAAGGCTGCATTTATCTGATGAAGTACAGTAATAAACAGTGCCTGTTTTCTATTTTTAATATACACCAATGAGCCAAAACAGTATGACAACCCCCTAGCAACCAAATGGTGGCGCAAATACGGTTGACATAGTGGTGTATACCACCCAAAGAGCGGTCAGTAGAGTGTTCAGTGTCAGAATGGGAAAAGCTGCCGAGTCAGAATTTGATAAAGGACAAATTGTGATGGCACGGTGCCTCTGAACTCCAATCTTGAAAATGGTACACATTGTGGGTTGATCACATGCTTTTGCAAAGAGTATGTATCAAAAGTGGTGCATGGATGGCTAAACAACAAGCTGTCATCCATCCAGGTGTCGTCCACAGCCCAATGATGACAGAGGGCAGTAAAAACTATTGTGCATTGTTCACAGCGACCACAGGGCCCACAGTGCGATGAATCACCAGCAACCACAACAGTGGTGACCAGGTCAATGTGTCACAGCACACAGTTCATCACAGTCTTCTTCGTATGGGCCTACATAGCTGACCACTCAGCTGGGTGCCAATGCTATGTGCACTCCATCGCCAACAGTGAATGATATGGGCCCAAGATCATCGAGATTGGACCATGGATGTTTGGAAGAAAGAGGCCCGGTCAGTGATGACAGCTATTACCAACAGGATAATGCACCATATACCACACTGCCAGAATCGTTAAGGAGTAGTTTGAGGAACATGAATTCCTGTTAATGCCTTGGCCTCCAAATTTAACTGACCAATCCCCAATGTATGAAACCTGGAGGACCTTGAAATTATGGAACCAGATAATTCAAAGGACTTTGTTATGTCAATGCCTCGCCGCTTGAATGCTGTTTTGTGGGCTAAAGGAGGTCCTACAGTACAGTACAGTTTAAAATATATTAAAATAGAAAATATTATTCAATTGTAATAATATTTCTTAATATTACTGTTTTTATTGCATTTTTGATCAAATGAATGCAGCCTTGGTGAGTATATAAAATGCCTTTCAGAAACATAAAAAAAATATATATATATATATATATTTTGACTGGGGGTGTGTTTATTAATTTACTGAAGATATCACTTCAGAATACAAAATCACTATAATCACTTCAGAGTCAAATCACTACAATGTGAAACAGCATTATATGCAGTAGATACTTTAGACCTACCCACTTTGACACAGGCAGGAACATCAAACGAAAAATCAATCCAGGTGTCCTAACCGCAGATACAGCGTTTGATTTGACAAGACTAAGCCAGACTCTTAATCTAGCAAAAGCACACATATTTACCTCTGGCAGTGGTGTACCACCATAGCATAGGTTATCACCTGCAGTTTACCCCTGACTACGTCCCAGCATCCCAGTGCTGCAGGGAAGAAATAACACGCACCACTAACCTTGCCCAATCTCCAAGTTCAGGGAAAACTGATTGGTGGTGTTTCCTAGCCTGACAAGCAGCAAATTACTATTCAATTCGGAGATTGCTCAGCGCTGATTGCCATCACCTCTCAGTCCTGACAACATCTGACTGATGGTGCCATATTATAAAGTAAAGGGTCTACAATAATGAAAAATAATACAAAATTCCATCTAAACTAAATGAATAATGTGAAAATCACCACTTTTAAGTAAACATTTAACATCTTTGACAATTACAGACAAAAATGTATAATTTATTTGAATCATCAGTGCATTTTTAAGTGTTTGATTTGACATACATTAAAGGAATTAAAGAGTTCACCCCAAAATAAAAATTCGGTCATCATTTATTAACCCTCATGTTGTTTTAAATGTGTATGACTTTCTTTCTTCTGCAAAACACAAAAGAAGAGATTTGTTTTTGTCCATACAATAAATTTTGTTTTAAACCAGACTTACTTTCACTGAAACAGTCTTCAAAATATCTTGTGTTCTGTAGATGAAAGAAAGTCATTCACATTTAAAACAACATGAGGTTGAGCAAACGCTGACAGTATTTTTATTTTTGGGTTAACTCTTTCTTCTTTAATACATCCAACCAGAGATGAAGTATGCTACCTCATGCATTTTCAAGAAAACACACATACACACACTGTGAGACAAACTGTGTGTCTTGATGAGGACATAACATTGTATGAAAATGATACATATTTCTCATTGATACAGAGATACAAAACAATATGAGTTGGGGCAGATGAACTGAACAAAGACCTGCTGTTGAAAACAAGAGGAATTTAACATCACACCCACGAACATTAAGAATTTAGCCAGTACAAATCAACAACCACTTAGGAACATAAAGCAGTGTCAGCTTTTTCCCCCCTACCAAGCCAGACATACTTCCTGGTTTATAAACCTGAGGTGAGCTGGCATGCTACAACAGTCAGCGGTAACAAACAGGCCTTTGTTATGTGCAGTATACTTTTCCCTCTTTTTTTTTTTTTTTTTTGCTTTTTCAACTTTACAGTCAAACTCCAGGGGTCTTCAGACCACTGAGATTGCAACCGTGCGACTGAAGTAGGGTAATGTCGGTTTTGTCAAGCACTCGCCTCTAGCAATCGTGTTTCTGAAATCCATGTTTCATTCTGAACTAAGAGTGACTGTGCGATTGATCGAACGCGCCATCTTAACAATCAGGGCTGTGCCCTCATTTCCCATACATACTCATTTTAGCATAAGTAGTATGCAAATTCAATCATTTCAATTTCATCACAGCCCAACTGGAATGTAAGAGACACTCTGGAGACTCTAAAAACAGCCCTCAGCTTAAAACCCAAACTCACTGCAAACTTTAATAAGCCTCTGGTCTCAGAAAATATCCACAACAAATGCATGTCACAATAACTAGCAAAAGTCAATTATTTTATTCCACTCATCAAGGAGTTCATCTAGAACTCATGTAATTCAAAATTTTGTCTTCTATGGGACATAAAATAATATATTTTAAAGAATATTCTGAACATACATTTTTACTGCTTGTAAAACAGCATCCAGGACATTCTTCAAAATATCTCATCCTGTGTTCCACAGGTTTGGAACAACATAAGCTATGTAATTAAAGAATTATTCCTATAATATCCTGGTAAATAATAATAATAAAATCTTACTGAAACTAAAATATGAACAATAGTGTAATTCTGTTTTATTGTTTCCCCCAGATACAGACATTAGAACACAGACAGGTTGAATGCTAGGACAAAGGTTGTGTATGTACTGAACAAGCAGGAAATGACAGCGGTTGTGATGAGATGGGTAATGGAAGAGACGTTTTGTGAGACACATTTCAGCTGTCTTACCTCGTATCGGTGAACCCCCTAGGTGAAGTAAATTGAATGCAAACAAGATTGAAGAGAAGTGTTAGTAGACAAGAGAGATAGACAAAGAGAGATAAGAAAAACAAAAGGGAGGGAATCAAATGAAAGTAAGCTTAATTAAACAGAAAGGAATCAAGTTGAGCCAGACTACTGCTCTCCGAGGATTAGTTGAATGTTGGCTGTCTGGTGCAACGGAATTAGCTTGGAAAAAAAGATCCGAGGGCAAACGATTCTGAGATAGTCCTGCCAAACCTGACGCTTTAAGGAACATTTGCAGAGCTTAGTGAAACAATGTGTGTTCAGGTTATTTTTGTTCAAAGCTTTCTTCAGAAAAGTACAGACCACGGCAAGTTAGGCGACAAGTTTGGTGTGAGAATAGCAGAAACAACTAGAAGCAATTCTGTACATGTAAATCAAAGTCAACATGAAATTCATTCCATCTGTTTATTTCCAGAATTTTACAAATTTCAGCATGAAACAGATGTTTTCAAAAGATGTTGAGCAGGACTTGTCATTCAAGTACTCACGTTAACCATTACCATTAGCTTCTAGAAAAGCTAAAATCTTGCTAACTACAATAGCAGCCTAAAACTATATGTAAACAGCTTTTTATCTATTGACAAACACTGTATAATACCTAAAATGGTTCACTTGTTAAGCTATGAATACGCAATATGGTGGCTCTAGTTATAAAAGTATGCCTTTTTAGATAAAACAGCCAATCGTCAGCAGTCATTGCATCACTTTTAGATGCACTGGTTAATCAACTGCTAGTGCAGACTGTGTAAAGTCAGACGAATAGCTATGAATCATGCACCTAAGTGAGTAAACAGAGTTCATTTCATGTTGACTTAAACTACTGGTCAAATCACAAGGTAAGGTTACGTCGCCATTACCAGTGTCTATCAGAAAATGCTTATCTGACAGAAGTAAACGTAATTCACCATTCTCCTAAAGACTAAAACAGACAGATAAACCAGATTAGACTAGCTTTATTGTCATAATTTTATGTTATGAGTATCCTAAAAGGGCCATAAAGCTTTGCGCCTTGTGCCGTCCAGAGATAAAATCTTTCAGGAAGCAATGTTTTGATCTTTGGTGGAACAGGACATTTTGTTCATTTGAATTTATGTATACATATGAAGCTCTTTGAAATAAGCAAGATGAAGGGGTGATTCAAAGTGGCATTCTAAACTTTCAACTGTGTATTTGCAAGCTGTGTACTTAGATGCTGATGCTAGAAGCTAGAGAATGAGCTCCGCTGTGGACTTGCCCTCTAAATGAAGTGGATTTAGTAGAGAGGGATAAACTCTGAGTCAGTCAGGAGCCATTAATCCAGCCTGGGCAAAGTCCTGTTCATCCGTCTGATCCTAGGTCAGACCTGAGCGGTCTATCCATTAGGAAGGTCTACAATGTAAATAGAGCGGTTGATCCTCTCTGCGGCATTCTCACATTCCCGTAAGGGCGCCTACAACTACCCAGACCATTTGCACGTGGCTTAAGACTCATTTTACGTTATGGCCACGTCAATACATTTTGGCAGACCAAACCCCCGATGTTGCACAAAAACAATTGACATTCTAGTTTTTATTACATGGGAATATTGCATAGGCATTCATTAAACTGTAGTAAAGCAATCATGGATAATAAGCAGTAAGTGCAAACAGAACTGTGTCTATATTTGTATTTAAGGCTTATAAAGTGTGCCATTCTTACCTGAACGAAGCTGTTTGATGCGCCCATTGCCGTTGATGTCTACAGGCAGGAAATCCTTGAACCAAGTGATCTCTGGGTCAGGGTTCCCACTGGCGGCACAGAGCATCGTGGTTGTTCTTGTTCGCTCCACCACTTTCAGCTGTGGGCCCATGTCTATGGTGGGGAAGCCATGAGGAATCTGGTTTTCTGGAAAAAGAAATAACAGGTCAAGCCAGCAGCCAAAATGGGAATTATTTACAAAATATGGATAATGATCTTGAAGAACTTTGACTGCTATGAATCAAGGGTTTGAGATGCGAGCCAGATGTAATTGACCAGCAAAAGCAAATCCAGGACAAGTCTCATTAGTGCACTGAATCAATTCACTTGCCAGAAAAAAAACCTTCCTGTGCATTAATAAGATTAAAGCATGGCAAGGCTAATCCACAAGATGTTTGTGTACCGTTACTCTTACATGCAAAACTAAAATTTCTTACATTTCTGGTTTGCTATAAATCTGGTTTGTTCTAGCAAGACAACACAATACTTTTCTGCACCATTGCAACTTTTCACATCCAGCATTAAGATTTATCCCTTGGATTTTTTTTTTTTTTAAAAGGTAAATTTGTCCTTGTTAGTTTATGACTGTTACTATAATTTCTGTCATCATTTCTTATTACTAACAAATTATGTTGTTGTTAAATGTGCTTTTAGTAGTTACTTAGTTACATAGTTAATTTCCCACTGACTTTCCACTTAAACACTTCTATAATGTTCACAGTTCAAAATGTAAACAATAGCAATGACTTCACCACAACACTTGTATTCTCAGTTGCCACTGGTTGTCCTTCTCTGCATTTGTATACCAAATTGTGATTGTTCTTTTCTTTCTTACATCTTTAACATCTCTACACTGCAAAAATGGTAATCAGTTGATACTCAGGTGCCACAGACAGAAAACAAAACATGCGACAACTGCATGTCCCTAAAGCAGAGCATAATATATGCAAAACTACAGCCTAAAACTGCTTACCTAAACTTTACCATGTTTCTTTTGCCGTCTTGCAAACACTGCTGTTTTCTTCTAGAAATGCAAATCTAGTTGGCAAATAATGCTTTGTCCTTCAATGGTTTGGAAAACACTGTTTCCACTCTACAGACCATGATGCCTTTCACTATTTCTACACAAGGAGTAACACAGCAGATATCTCCAAGTATCAAACATTTGCATAATTAACACAAATTATATGAAAACTATGAAAATGAACAATAATTATATCAGAAACAGGAGAAGCAAGTGGGCAAGGCTGTAAACATATGGTTTTCAAGCACGTGAAAACATGAGCAATTCTACGGCTGTGGCACTTATTAAAAAAAATATTTTTCTTCTCAAACATTCACAAATGTCTGGATGAAAGCCCAGCATGCGTAATATTCACGCTTGCAATAGCAACAACATTACAGCAACATCACACTCTCTTTGATGCCAAGGTAAGCCAAAGGGCAAGGCTGAATTATTCAGTTTGAGACAATCCTCTGCACATGACAAACATTCCACTGCTTCTAAAGTCTACAGGGCACTACAGACAACTGTGATTTATCTTGTCTTCTTATTCTGGTGCGTTAAACATTAAATCATTGGTGTATCGATCCTTAAAGCATCAAGCAATGCTTCTCATATAGCTGAATCGAAAAGCTCTCATAAAAGACTATGACTTCAAATTTGAGACTAGTGTTCCAGGACAATCAGATGCATGTATAACACAGTGGGCAAACCTCAAAAGGGTTATTTCACGAATCGCTAGCTCTCTTATGAAAACATAGAAAAAGAATAATTTAGGAGGCGGAAAATGCTGCGCTGAATCCATGCTGGAGGGAACTTTGCAGTACAAGGTAACTTGGAATATGAGGCTGTTCAAGTTATGCCTCATTAAGAAGAAAGAGCAGCAAGATTTTTTGTTCAAGTGTGACCTTCAGAAACCACAGGGAGGGTGCGCTGTCATGTATCGAGGCATACATTTCTACCTCGGTGTGCTCAGGAGAGGTCAACTACCTGTAGGAGTGTGGGTTGTATCACTATGCCGGTCCTTTTCTCTGAGCGGCTTCTGAATAAACAATTGAATACATTTTCTTGAGAAAGAACATACAAATAATACCTACCAAGTGTCACATAGTCAGCATGCGAGAGAGGAAACAGAGCTCACAAGAACATCTAAGAGAAAACCAACTGTGCTGTTTCTCCTGAGTGCAATGTGAAGACGTGTTTTTCAGACTCAGCTGGGCAAAAAAAAAAAGTAGAAAATGCAAGCACCTAGTGTTTCAGGTGACAAAGTGAAGAAAAAAACTTTTGTAAGTGTCTTGGAGTGCAAAGTGATATACTTGTATTGTATATATATATATATATATATAGAATAGAATATATATAATTTCTATTAATTTTCCATGTATGTTTTTTTTTTTTTTAATAAGTGAAAGTTGTGTTAGACTTATACTGACACCTAGTGGTGTGGATGAAGCATCATGCAATAGAGAACATTTTTGTTTATGGACGCCGCTGCTAGGGTTGGGTAGCGAAACATTACTCATATGACCGGTATGTACCGTGAATTTTGGTGCCACTTAAATGCCTGAACTGTCGATTGAAATGTTTGTCTTCTGGTGCATGACACAGATGTAAGAAGCATTGATTCATCAACATGCATGATCGCTAGTTAAATTTAAATACTGCATTCATGGGGTGTCAGAATAATCATAAAAGTTATTTCCTGAATGAGAAAACTCACGTCAACGTCGGAAAGCTTTAATGATACAAATCCAAGAGATCTTTGTAGTTACTGCCCATTTTCACATTTCGAATTAAAAGCTCAAATCATCGGGAAATGAGACCATCCGAGAAGCGCGTAATGGAGCAACTATCATTACACTTGCTCTGACTGAAGCAGGTAGTCTGCCGTTAGCTTAGCTAGCTACATTAAACGCGCTTCACATAAAATGCCTAAAACTAAACATTCTAAAGTGTGGCTTTCTTTCACAAGAAAGGATTCAAACACCACACAGTTCAGCAAATGTTTTCCCCTGTGCAGGACATGCAATAAGTTCTTGTGTCATCCACCATTTTGTGAGTTTTTTAAAAGTATCAGTTCAGGCACAGTTTTGGCACTGGTACCATTTTAAAAGTATCGATTTGGCACCAGTATTGGAAAAAAAAAAAAAAAAAAAAAACGATACCCAACCCTAGCCACGGCAGATGGTTACTGACATCAAATGAGTAGTATTCAGATGGTCATGTGACCTCAACATAGCAGCCACCATAAAGCTTGTACATTAAAACAGCTTTTATTAGGCTACTAATGTCTCTAGAGCAGTGGTTTTCAATCCTTTCCTGGGGGACCCCTGCTCTGCACATTTCGCATGTATCCCTTATTTAACACACCTGATTGAGATCATCAGCTTGTTAGTTCAGTTCATGGATCTCTCTCCTAATGAGCTGATGATCTTAATCAGGTATGTTAAATAAGGAGGAAATGCAAAATGCGCAGAGTAGGGGTCCCCAAGGACCAGGATTGAGAACCATGGGTCTAGAGTCTTCATCTTATGCATATTGTACTACTTTTTTACCTACTCATCACTACATCTAACTTCTTAAAGAGGGGAAAAAATAAGAACCTTTAAAAGCATGTTACTAATATTTTGCTTGTTAGCAATGTTTATAATGACATTTTACAGGATGGAGAATGGTGCTTTTATCACTTACACCTCTTTATTATGCATGAGGATTTAAAAAACAGAAGACTCCAAGCTCAGAAATGTTTTTAACACAATTCTTGTGTGCTTATATTGAGTCAAGCAAGGACTCAATTACTAAGATAAATAGGTAAGAGGGGAAAGCGTCTACAAAAAATCCAGAGTCTCTGCTGCATCATACATGTGGGCGCTACAGCAGATGGCGGTTTGAATTCAAAAAGCCTGCCAACGCTAGTTTCATTGTTTCTCTGAAGCAGTTATGACAAGGTGTTTGGCGCCGACGGGGTGATACATTTGGTGGGTAATTGGGATGCCATCTTATAAGGAGCAGAGGGAAACAAGAGAGCGGACGGAATGAGGAGGAAGTAGGAGGAACGGCGAGAAAGCTTTGCAGCAAGCAGTCAATAGAGAGAATCTGAACTTTAATGACCGTGATGTCATGTTCTGAGATTCTCTGCTTGTGTTGCAGAGTTTTGTTTTACCTTTGTCTGAAAGGTTACGCAACTGGCTGAGGTCATGGTATATGAGAAGCAGCAATCCTGACAATTACAGACAAAGAGTACAGGCTCAAGTTTTTATGCAACGTCAACACCTTTTTTGTATCATGTTACTTTAAAAATGCAGTTGAGCCTACTGGCATTTCAAGCGAAAAAAAGATAGCAGCTCGACTGTGATGCAAAGCTTCATGACTACCAAAACATTGTCTAACCTTCACGCATCATGTTCTACTTTTACACTGGGTGCGGCTCTATTGTTCATTGTTGATGAAGATTGGGTTTATTCACCTTAGTCTGCCATGTTTTGGTAATGCTAAGGACTCTTTCAATTTATTGTGTTTATATTTAATGAGCACAAAAATGTCATGCTCTGCCATTTATTCTCTTTTCTTAATATAAGAAAACTTAAACTATTCATTTGCTATTTTTTAACTATTTATAATATACACAATCACAAAATCAAATGTATATAATAACTTTTTTATAATCATACAATTTATATTATATATTTTATATATAAACATAACATATTTTTCTTAAATATATACATGCATGTATGGAATGGAAGTCTGTTTCCGCCACTGAATAAAAAAAAAGGTTACTGTTACTTTTCTCAGAATTGCGAGTTAAGAATTATGAGATATACACTTGCATTTCTGTAAACATATCTGTCTTTTTTTTCTCCTCAGAAATGGAGTTCTAAAGTCAGAATTGCATGATATAAAGTCAGAATTGTTTCATATGAACTTACAATTGCGAGTTATTAGGTCAGAATTGTGAGATATACACTCGCAATTCTGTAAACATGTTTTTCTCCACAGAAATAGACTTGATAACTCGCAATTACGAGTTTATATTTCACAATTCTGAGAAGAAAAAAAAGTCTGAATTGCAAGATACAAACAAAAATACAAATAAAAAAAATACATAATATTTAGTAAATCCCACATTTTTCATACTGCACATTACAATGTTGTGAAGTTCACCTGTAAAATAATTTCTTTAGTGTTTTATTTTTAAATGTAGACAAAACTTTTGCCCATAACATTAAAATAATCATTAGCTTGCATAAGCTGTCTTCTAGGTCCTTCCGACTCTTTTAAAGCTTGTGGTTAAAACCTTGTGACAACCTCTATAAATAGGTGCCACAGTAACAATAGTATTCGTGATAGTACCCAATCAAATTTTCTTCCTGAATGGGAAATCTACTATTGCGATCCAGAGACCCACAGTGGGTTTTTAATGAGACCTTACCAGAGCGATAAGAGCGTGCAGGCCCTTGCAGATGGCAATCTATTGCATTATCTCCTTGGCTGTGGAACCAGTCCAGAAGCAGCCCAGCTTTATCGATACACGTGACCACAAAAGAGAGCTAACAGAGTAGCATACCACAAACCCATCTGTAATCAGTTTTGCGGAAACAGAAGGAACATTGTTCTCCGTGAAGCAGTAAATTACGAGCCGAGACTTATATTCAATGCTATGAGCAATCTGATAAAGGTGAAACAAAGAAGAAAAGATCGAGGCTTGGAAGTAGGCGATAACTATCTGATATTTACAAAAGTTGAGCGTTGAATGAAGCCAACGAATGAAACTAATGGCAAACAATGGGGAAGAACTAACTGCATCATTACGAAAACAAATCAGCGCTGTTGCCAAGAGAATAACAATGGCGTTTCAGGTGGTCGGGGGTAAGAGCGGAGAAAGGGAACGGTGAACCAAGCTAATGAGAACAACAAGGCTGCCGTAAACGTGGTTGAGACATGCATAGGCTTCATGTCCTCAATGCTGGGTCAGAGCAAAGAGGGACATAACACGCATTACAGTGGATCCGACATGAGGAGTAGTGGGTGGGGGAGGGTCACTGTGGGAGGATAAAGAGGGAAATGGAGGACAGGAGGGGTACATGCCAACCTCCTGCCAGCTCCAATTACCAGGGAGAATAGAGCATGGCATGCAGGGTGATGGGTCTAATCAGAACCCCGCTGAAGAGACAAGTCTCTGTCCTCAGACCCCACTGTGAAACAGCCCGAGTGCTCTCCACGTCCACGTCAGCCAGAGTTATTCTCACCCTGCACAAACACGTTGCCGCAGAAGAGGATGCTCAAATAGTGATGAAGCACCGTGGGGCACTCACCGAGAACAAGCCGTTCTTCAGAGACGGATCACGCATGCTTAGATCCAATCTCGTGAGTCTACTGTAATGTTCAAGCTACATGCTAATTATGTTTAAAACTAATTCACTCTAATGTCGATCCAACACTGTGTGACTTACTTTATTCTGAAGAACACAGGAGAAAAAATAAATGTGTTAAAAAAATGTGAAAGCATGTGTAGATTTGGGTGAGCAACAGAATCAAATTTATTGGGTTTAAGTCAAGAACCAGTTCAAGATTAGATCTGAAGAGCAATGTTTACGATTTGAAGATTACTGTTTATCTCATTATCACACAAGTCATACGACATTGTTTGCTTGTTACACAAAGATAATGTAGAGTTCATAAGACTCAGAATTTATAATAGGAGTAGCATAAACACCATTTTTTGTTTTGTTTTTGAAGTATACATTTTTTTCAAAACTACATTTTTTTTTTTTGTCATTTTTCAGTAAAACAGTCCTATAAAGGGATAGTGTTCCAAAAACTGAAAATTCCATCATCATTTATCCTCAGGTTGCATAAGACTTTCGGTTTATCTTTGAAATAGATAGCACAGCCTAAAGAAATACTTTGTCCCTCAAATGATAGTCCATAACCAAGACTTGCTTGACGCTTCAAAACGTTCATAAAAAGCCATTAATCTGGTTTAATCCAAGTCTGCAGAAGAGAAACAGGGAACAGTTGTATGATGAATAGATTTCAATTTTAGGCTTTCATTCACATATAAACACAGATCTACGCACAAACACAGGGCACATGAAATATGAAAGAAAATCTCAAGCCTACTTGTTTGGCAAGAAAGTACAGTTGAGCTGCCATTTACCATGTTACACAAAGCTAAGGTAGGCTTGCAAAGATTGGAAATATAGCATATAATGACTAGTATTACATTTGTACTTTCTGTACTTTCAACTTTCCTCAAAATACCTCGCTTTGCATTCCACAATTGAACAAATGTGATACAGGAAAGACATTTCATTTTTAAGTGAACTATTACACTAAGCATGTGAAGTTCTCCATTGTTATAGAGGAACAAATTTCCACGAACTCACTTGGACAGCACATCCTTTGCAATGAATCTGTCTACTTAGGTAAGGCAACTTCTGAACTAATAGTTTGTTTAAAAACAGTGTAGTGTTTCAGTAAAAGTCTTGACAGTTCTTGAGAAACAAATGTCCTTGTAATATCCATAGAGTGTGTATGAGAGTGATGGATGACAGCAATTAAGGGTGACATCTCTTTTGATGGAGGGAGCAGAAGGGTTTCTGTAATGATATATGACAACAGAACACCATCCATTTTACTACATATCTTAATTTCCAGAGATCATTTCAAGTCCAGGTTTGTCCTCCTTTGGAGAAAGTGGTGTTTTACATTATGCAGCTTGCCAAAAATCTGCTTCATTGGCACATCACTGAATACTTAAATACAACAAATTAGACAAATGTGTTGCCCATTAAGAATTGAAGCAAAATGAAAATCAAGCTAGAAATGGCTTACTTATTCTGTAGTTGTCTGTGCATATTAAGCTGGAACACTGAAAAAACGACACACTATACTTTTAAATTAGATCATACTCTATAATATAGCCTCAATACTTCCAAATAACACAACTCTAGAGAATCAGAGTAATTACACGTGAAAGACGGCAGGCACAGCATCCGAACAAAACAGCATTCATTCATGCAAGATGACATCAGTGTTAGGTGATATCAGTGACAGCCTGATATCAGACGGCAGAACGCTGCTTTGCCTGCAGGCTGATGTACAAGATAACTTTTACATGCTATTATATTTGCATTTTTGGAGACATGACTGAGTGCTTTTAAAATGAAGCCAGACAGATAAAACATTTAGCCATTTAGAAGGGAGCAAGAAGTTGCATTACAAAATGATCACATGAATAAATTGAACGAACACTCTTAGGAATGAACATACATGGAGGAGGTTGTGCAAAATATATTTACACTGCCATTCAAACGTTTGGGATCTAAGACTTGTAATGTTTTTTAAAGAAGTCTCTTATGCTAATCAAGCCTGCGTTTATTTGATCAAAAATACAGAGTGGTGCTGCCAAATATTTTATCTGTTACACTTTTTTCAGGATTGTTTGATGAATTAAAAGATAAAAAGAACAGCATTTATTCAAAATATAAATATTTTCTATCAATACAAGTCTCTCCTATGTCTTTGTAATTTTTAATCAATTAACATGTTCTTGCTGAATAAAAGTATTAATTTCTTAATAAAAACTGACTGACCCAAAACTTTTGAACGATAGTGTATATTGTTAGAAAAGATTTGTTAAAGTAGATAGACATATATATATATATATATATATATATATATATATATATATATATATATATATATATATATATATATACACACGTGACCCTGGACCACAAAACCAGTCATAAGTGTCAATTTTTCAAAATTGAGATTTATATATTCTCTGAAAGTTGAATAAATAAGCTTTCCATTGATATATGGTTTGTTAGAATCAGACAATATTTGTCTGAGATACAACCATTTGAAATCTGAAATATGAAGGTGCAAAAAAAATAAAAATATTGAGAAAATCGCCTTTAAAGTTGTCTAAATTAAGTTCTTAGCAATGCATATTACTTAACAAAAATTAAGTTTTGATACATTTACGGTACAAAATTTACAAACTATCTTAATGGAACATGATTTTTACTTAATATCCTAATATATATATATATATATATATATATATATATATATACACATACATATATATATATATATCTCAGTATATCAATGTATCCAAATACGTGTTCAAAGTTAGAGGCCAGCAAGACTAGTTTATTAATTTTAAAAGAAATTAATACTTTTATGCAGTGGGATGCATTACAGTGGTCAAGTGACAGTAAAGCCTTTTATAATGTTACAAAAGATGATTTTTCTTGATTTTCAAGATAAAAAAATGAATAAATAACAAGCACAACCGCTTTAAACACTGATAATAAGAAGAAATGTTTCTTGAGCAGCAAATCAGCATATTACAATTATTTTTGTAGGATCATGTGACATTGAAGATTAGAATCATTATAGGCTGCTGACTATTTAGGAATTTTAATTTGTAATAATACTTCATAATAATTAATATTTTTTTGATCAAATAAATCCATACATTTATTTCTGATCAAATAAATGCAGCCTTACGGAACATAATGGATTTATTTCCAAAAAAATCTAAAAAAAATCTTACCAACCCTAAACAGATCTATAATAACATCAACCTAAATATTTTTTGATATAATGTATATAATTAAAGTTAATGAGCATACTGTACTTGCACAAGCTCATCACAATGCATTATGGAACTGGCTTACACTGGCTACCTTATGATGATGTACTTATGATGCTGTCTAGGTAGGCAGGCGCTTGTTTTTGGAAGAGTGTTTCAGTGTACAGTGATTATGTAGTCTGAATGAGTTTCACTGAGGTCAGATCTCCTGGTTCACTTTAATTGTGAGCATCGCTAGGAATTCATAAGGACCAAACTGCAGGTAGAAAACAGACCCAGCATTATCAATAGTTGCCCAAAACATCCTCACCTTTAAATGGTATAATTGGCTGTGCAGATCTGCAACCTCACAGACACATGCAGTAAATAACAAAGCAGCGTGTATAAAGGTGAACCACACCCTAGAAGTGGCGGAGTCCCGTCTGCAGCATTTCAGCGGAACGCTGTTTATCTAAGTCGGTGGCAAGGAAAGAGGTGTAATGCATGCCATGACCTTTGAAATAATACACTTTTTCTTGCTGGCCAGAATATTCAGGCAGACTTCCCTGCAACAGTCACTTAATCAATGTTGGGCAGGTGTGACGTTAGTCTCTCTCTCTCCCAGGTCTCTCTGTTTTTTCAGTCTCGCCCTCCTTCTTATGTGTCCTCCAGTTTCTTGTGTCTCAGTATGATCTACAGCTCTGCCACAGGCACATAGCTGTTATTTATGCTACAGCACACTGGTTTGTACATAACAGCACATGTGTGACCCATTACCAGAACCGAAGGGTGATCTGCTCACTCCACTCAAGCGCAACGGCCCGAGTCACCTTGAGCCATGAAAGCTGTGTGAAAATCACACGATCTGCTATCTGTTGGAGCGCCTTATTTAGACATAGAGAGCAAGCTTGGTCTCATATAGGCCAGCAGCAATAAAAACACACATACAAAAATAAAACAAATAAATAATGTGAGGAACATACGTTATGTCTTTTTTTAATATCTGGCTGATTAAATTTTCAACACTTACTAGGGATGCATGGTATATTGGTGGCTAAACTGGTAACAGATATTGCAATTTTTTATTAGTATTTTTTAATTATTATTTTAAAATATTTTTGATATCCTCTGGGTCAGAATTAGCATGCTTGGTCTCATATAAGCCATCAGGAAGGAGGAAAAAAAAAAAAATATATAATCATATAATCATCATATGCAAAAATGATATATTAATTATATTATGATAAAAAAAAAAAAAATGACAGCAAATAAAATAATATAATAAAAATATTCTACATACAGAATTGTAACTATAAATCAAATATTAATAAAGGAATATTCTAATTATAATAAAAAAAATAAACTTAACATGTCGTGCCTTTTACATTTTTATTTTTTTCCACACCATATGTGACCTTGGACCACAAAACCAGTCATAAGGGTCATTTTTTTTTTTAAATTGAGATTTATACATCATCTGAAAGCTGTATAAATAATCTTTCCACAATAAAACTAATAAAAAAAAATCAATATAGAAAAAAATCTTTCTATATTTCCCAATATTTGCCGAGACACAAAAACCTAGACAAAAAATTATCAAAATATTGAGAAAATCGCATAAAGTTGTACAAATTAAGTTATTAGCAATGCATATCACTAACCAAAAACTAGGTTTTAACATATTTGTGGTAGGAAATTTACAAAATATCTTCACTGAACATGATCTTTACTATTCAAATGATTTTTGGCATAAAAGAAAAAATAATAATAATTTTGATCTACTGTTCAAAAGTTTAGAGTCTGTTTAATATTTTATTTTTGTTTATAATAGGAATGGATGTCTTATATGCTTACTAAGGTTTTTTTGTTTGATCAAAGCTGTAGTAAAGAAGGATTTAAAAAATAAATAAATACATTAATAATTTATATGATATATAATTCAAATTCGGTAACACTTTACAATAAGGTGTCATTTGTTAACACTAGTTAATGTATTAACTAACATGAACGTACAATGAACATAGTTCATGTTAACTAATGTAGTTAACTAACGTTAACTGTAAAGTGTAACTAAAATTCAAAATAACTAGTTTTCTATTTTATTATATTTTACAATGTAATTTATTCCTGTGAGGGCAGAGCTGAATTTGCAGCAGCCATTACTCCAGTCTTCAGTGTCACATGATCCATATTTGCATTTATTTGATACAAAAACACAGTAAACGAACATTATAATTACAATAAATTACTTAAACATTAAAAAACTATTTAAAATGTAAAATGCCCTCTTTAAATAAACAAAGGCAGTGCTGACACATTCAAACACCTGTTCAGTTGAATTGCTGCTGATAGAGTTTACTTTAAAGTGAATGAGTATAGTGTAAGATGGCAGTAGCTGTAAATGAAGCCCCCTTGGCTCAGTGAATGTGACAGCCTTTACTTATTCTTTCAGTTTGTTAGACAGAACAACACAGATCAAACACACAAACCTCTCTATTAACACATCTTCTCTTCAGGCTGTGCTCGAGCTCTGACACTGAGCTAATCAAACTAAACATAAAACAGACTGTATAACTGCCACTCCTACCACATTTTGCCAAACCAACAACCTAACGATCTAAAATGTCACAGATAACCACAAAACTTGAATGCATTTCATACACAGCCTTGGAACGTCCTGTTCATTTTGCATTTTTGTTTTGTTTTTCCACCCCAGTAGCATCTTAAAAAAGATTTGAATACATTTTGCTTAAGTAAAAGATTCAATTTGAATATTTTTGGTTAGTTTGGAAATACTCAGATACCTGGAAATACTCAGATACCAGTAAAAGTAAATATATTATTGCCATTAAACATATTTTAAAGTTTTTTTTTATATAGATTTTAATTATCAGGTTTTTTTTTTTTTAATACACTACTACTAGTTTGGTTTTTACAGCTTTTTTCTATTCAAATTCATTCTAAAATATGATTTCAAAGATTCCAAAGCTTATTTGTTCAATAAAGTGCGAGGCATACATTTATGGAAGTATGGCATTTAGTGAATTTACCTAACAAAATTACATTTTTATCTTTTTTTGTTTAATATGCAGTAAATTGCTTCATATGCACACCTACATCTAAATGATGTCCACTATACAGCACAACCTCACCTGATCACAAAATTTCACATATTTTTCCCCTTCATTTTAACCTCTCCTTTTCACCAGACTGCATTATTTAATTTATTTCGCTTTTGAAAGTGAAAGCCTACGACCATTTCACCCTAAAGGTACACTGACCAGGCTGTCGGACATACGACGACTCAAAGTGTGAACTGCCCCAATTACGCGGCCTAGTAAGCATGGCTGTCAGAGCCACAGGGCTGCTTATTCACAATTACCAGAGCAACATCAGTCATAGAATAGCCACTACAGCACTACAGACAATATCAGCGCTAAAGACTTAAAGCCTGTGCCACACATCTGAGGTCATTTCCTTTAAACTAAACTGCATTGGCAAGAGCTTACTATATGGACATGGGTTGTATACACATTTGCTGCTAGTGACTTAAATGAGATCTGGCAGCTACAAACATGTTCTATCAGGATTAATTACTGATGTTAGTCAAAATTAGGGAGAACAGCCTTTAATCTGTATTGTGCACCAAGCCGCAGGTTAAAGCCACAACTCGAACTAGTCTTTATTCAAAATCCAGCAATTAAAGTTAAACCGCGGAGCCCTCGAAAATGCGGCAGGGATGCCGATAAGGACTCCAGGTGAGTGATTCCACCCAGCCATATTGCACGAGTCCTTGGGAGAGGCCGCCCTCGACAGACGCAGTTTGTAACTGTCAAACGTTCATGATCTACAGCGCTGGGCTTCAAGCCAGCAGATGGTAGGAGAAATTAAACTCGTGACACGGACCGTTGACTGGAGCCGGGAAAGCAGTTGGAGACCACACCTGTAAAGCAGAGGGGGTCTGCGTGCGTTGCGTGAGAGCGCTTCCCCGGAATGCGCATAAGCAAATGATGCCCTTCCAGGAAAACTAAAAGTTTTCATTCAGGAAAATGACCTGAAGTGTGATTCGTCACGTCAAGAAAAAATTCAAAAGCTTGTTGTAAGGAATCAGAGTCGATGACAAATGGTGTTAGTAACATGGTGGGCGATACTGATCCAGACTGGTCTTTGCCTTTACTTGACTAGCTGGAAAAATATTTAGAACTAATCCTGTGAGGTATTAGGATTTTTTTTTTTTATTAGAACTGGCTTCTTAGAAAAATAAAAATGAAAAAATACCAGAAACAATTGATTTTCATGGAATTTGATGCTGGTAACAATTCTCCGATGCAAACAAAACATTGGGATAAAATCAGAGCCTCCTGTAACTTTCAAGAGATTCATCGTTTCTTGTGAATACTTTGCAGCAAAATGATTTCTTGACTATTTTCTCCCCAAAATTGTGCAACACATGACATGCTTCACAAACTAAACTCATAAAAAAAACAACACAAAAACACAGAACTAAAAATAAGGTATACAGATTTAGGAAAGATAAAGACAGCAAAGCTGTTGAATGCAATGTGAACAAGTAATAACCTGTTTTGTTCCCCAAGAATTGCAAAATATAATCTGATCTGATAAGAATTTAACTGTTCTGGTGTCTGAAATCTGAGTCAAAACAGGTTGCTTCTAGCGAACGCCATCTGAACTGTTTTCCAATAACTGTTCTTTCTTTTTTCTTAATATTACAAAAAGAACTGTTAATGGAATCACTGTGAAATCTAAATCAGAGCATCAATCATTAAATTCTTTACAATCCCATCCCTACTTATTTAAAAGTGTAGTTTGCTCCAAACTGCTAGTTCAATATTCATTCACTGACAATGCGAGTAATGCTTATCTATTACACCGCCGAGTTGGAGCCACTTTGATAGACAAGAGCTCCAGGAGTTACCTGTAGAGCTCTTGAAACTGGTATTTAATGAGGAAACCGCATCCTCAATGTACAGAAATATTCCACTGATCCATGAATTAAAAGCATTCCTGTGGGTTCAGAGGATGTTGGGCGTCTTTTTAATTCCTTGCATCATCATGCCAATATGAGACAAAAGAAAACCATGAAATGGATAGGCCAAAAATGAAAGGACCTATTTTTTTAACCATCTGGGGGAATGGTAGAAAATGTTCTGAGCTAAATGCACCCAGAATTATACCTTCTGATTGTGATTTAGCAGATAGAATGAAAATGATTATACCGAACAATGCAAAAGGTACATGTAACAAACTGCTCTGCATTCAGTCTTCGCTGCAGTCCTTGAGTGTCAGTAATGTCAAATCTCTCCGCTACAGAGAAATGAGGAGCACAAATGGGGTGCAGCTAGACGGAGTCATTATGAATTCACACAGAGGCCCATGTTGGCATCCGCACAATGTGATTACAACAGAGGCATGGCAAATTTTTATTCAACAGGCAACAGCTGTGAGCAACTAACGCCCACAACCTTGGTGCAAGAGCAGCCTGGAAGTTGAAATAAAACCTGCTGATATTCCTCTCGACGTGTAGAATGTGGCGACATGCGAACCCTGAAGCCGTGTTAGGATGCATCAGTGGCCCTCTAAGGAAAATGACTTCACACTTCTAGAGCAACCACACAAATCATAATCACAGCAGCAATGCTCTCATAATTGCCATCTGTTTAAATTGGGTTCAATTATGTTAAGTTCACATTAATTGTTTAGCAATATGATTCAAGTAGCTAATTAGAAAGGCAGACGCAGTGACTCATGTTTTCCTGAGCTGTGTATGACCAGCTAAACTCAGGTGGGAGTGATTCCTGTGATTGAAACAAGTTCTAGCACATTAATGCAAGTCTGTAAACCAGGTCATTTAATATGAAGAAGTTTAACTCTCTTAAGTACATAATGGCTTGTTGTTGAAGAGATAGTCTTTTTTCCTATACACCTTAAAACATTCAAACAAACTAAAGTTAAACAAAAAAGCAAAACACCCACAAATAAAAAAACTCAAAAGAAGCAAAACTCAAAAAGCTTAACACAACAACAAGAAGGCAATTAATCGAAAAGTAATCGAAACTGAAATTCAGAACCTCTAACCTACAAGTTTTTTTTAATCCTGCTAATACTTTCCCATTAACATACAGTGCACAGCATAAAGAAATACACACCTTCTGAATAAATATAAAAATATGTATTTTCTTAATGATCACTAATATAATTCATAGAAAGATGGCACAATTAAAATGTATTAAACATATACTTGATAAAAACAACAAAACATATGCCGATATTTTCTGTAAAGCCAATTTTGTTTAAATGAAGAAATGCAGAAATTAGTACACCCTAGGTTTAATTCAGCAAATGTATAATATCCTAGTACTTAGTATGTCCTCCAGAAGGTTATGTATACTACTCTGACCCTTCTTGGCACTGAGTGTACAAGTTCATGACAAATTTTCACATCTGTCCTGTTTAACTCCTAGAGGACGACCTCCTTAAATGCCCTGGTCTTTAATGTGGAGTGTTGCTCAGCTGGTCTCTACAGAAGCTGCTCAAGAGCGTTAAGATTAAGTGAAATAAATGTCCACTGTAGGATTTTCACCTTGGGAGAATGAATATATTCATTGTCATGCTGAAAAAATGCCCAATAATGCAGTAAATGAGGAGAGGGTAGCATCTTCTGTTTCAGTTTTTGTATTACATCACACAATGGTGTGTGAATTCATGACAGCATTGATAAAGCACAACTCCCTCACACCTTTCAGCACTCATACATCCCAATATAAGAGCTTTACTACCACTGAACATCACTGTGGGAACCAGACACTTCTTACTGTACTCCTCCTCTAGCAACACCAGAACATTTTGGATGCTTTTGGATCCAAAATGATTGACTTGGTCTCTTGAGACCAGAGTATGGATTCCCAAAAGTCTATATTTTATAAATATAATCCTTGGAAGAGGTTAAATGAGTTTACTGTGCTTTGGTAAAGCAGGTAGTTCTGGTGTGGATAAACAACCATGCACGTCACTTCTTTTCATAGCTTTTGCCGCCTCTAAGACACTTGCATGGTATTCTCCGGCTCCTTTTTCTAGAAAAAAATCACTCGTCACTAAATACAAACTTAAAGTGAGGACATGATTATTTCAGGAGCCTTGTCACTAGTCCATTGTTTTTCAATGTCTGTGCTACTTCTGCTATATTTTCACACTTAAAACAATAATTTGGTATTCCTCTTGTACTATTGTCCTCTTTTATGCTAAGAAATAAGTCACCAGACAGTTCTCTACCAAGTGCTTTCATCGTTGACAGCATTAACTCCGAGTATGATTCAGTAGGCTACAGTATATAACACGTTTAACTGTCAGGTAATTACTTGTCTTTAAAAGTTTTGGTTCAATATACTTGTTGATCAAATATAGCCTTAAACCTACACTTTTTTTGTTGTTGTTTAACTTTCTGGAGGGTGTACTCATTTTTCCAACACAACATTTTATTACTTTGATAAGAAAATCTTTTTTTTCCTGAATAATTCTGACATTTTTTCTTTGTCAATGGGTCAAGCAGGCTTGTTGGAACAGTATATCTCCAAAGAACCCTAACATGTCTTCTAAGTAAAAGAGTAATTGAATTTGTTAAGTTTTAGAGGGGGTGTACTCATTTATGAGGTGCACTGTACTACCACAAGTGTAGTCAGCGTCATATCGACGTGAATGACCACTGCGCTTGCGTCTTTTGCAGCTTAAAATGCTGTGTCGGGTAAAAAGAATTTAAACTTTTACACGTAGCGCCACTCATCAATGTCGGTTCCAAAGCAGTGGACCAATCAGAAGACCCCGGAGGCGGGACAAGTGTTGCAAGCTTTTGTTTACAGCAGAGCCATTGAGAAACGGTTTTCTCAATGGCTCTGGTTTACATTAGCAGGTTTAAATAATCGTTTTATAGTAAAAATAATTTCACTAACTTCACTAACTGCAATCGAGGTAAAAAGTTCCATTAATTGAGAGTTTGATTTTAGGTCATATCGTCCATCCCCACACAACAACAAAACAAAAGAAGAAGGAGAAAAAAAACTTCTGTACTGCCTAAGTTTGCTTTTAACTTTCTTTTACACGGGTTCTGAAATATTATTCTAATTGGTCAGTCATGTGATAACTGCTTTTCCACATAACTGCTCACTTCTTTTGTATCACTTTACATATTGTTCGTTCAATTTAATGTTAAATGTCAATCTAATTGTGTTTATGTTGCCATAATGACTGGCTGACTGTATAATGTTGAAACACACCTTAGTACTGAATGATGATCATATTCATAAACCTCTCTTTTCCAAGAAAACTGTGATATGAAAGGCACCAAACAGCCAAAGAAACACTGTACATATTGGATTTAAAGCAGTGCAAGCATCACAGCTCTGCCCTGGTTGAACAGTGATCAAAATGAATGTGCTATATTTCAGGTTAATATAATTTCTATGAGCTTAAGATGAGGTGATTGCATTCCTGGCAGAGATTCCCAAGACCCTCCAAATGTGCCGCAGAGGACATCCTTTAGTAAGTCATTAGAGAACATCATTATCATTCAACTTCTCCTTTGTGCTGGTCTTTCAGCATTGCTGTAGGACACAAATGATGCATTGCTTGCTATGAACAATGAGCTATAAATAGAGTTCATTCTGTCCTGCAGGATCCTGTGGGCGTCCAGCTTATCCACTTCACTATGGAAAGCAGCTAAAAGAGCCAAACTGCCTTCCTTCAATATGGCACCTCTCTCTTCCTCTTCCTCTCTGAACTGGGCCAGAGGACTCAACGTTCATCAGATGATTTCTTCACTCGATGCTTCTAATTTCAACTAAACGGCCTTTGTCTGCTCATACACAGTGGTGAAAAATAACACTGAAGGCGATTACACTGAGGGCACGTGTGTTATACAACACACAGTGCTGGGGTGGGTCAGCCGTTATATTTTATGATATTAATTTTAACAGTGGCTGAATTTTCCACATTTCAACACATGCTCATGTTCCAATCTCTTGCTTCATTCTTATGTCTCAGCACATGAATGTATTGATGACTTACATGCAATCCAGGGCAATGGAAATATGGGTCAGGGGGTTATTTTTGAAATGAAGGTTCACAACCTAATACATTATTATATACATGTTCAGACAATCAATATAGATGTAAAATCAATGTACAACTGCTTTGACTAACAATAAATCTGAAAACAATAAAGTGTGTAAATGTGCAATTTTACAATCCACTAGCCATTCTTATGATAAAACACTTCAAAATAATTCTAAAAATATTCTTTTTTAATTCATTTCTCCTGCCATTTTCCATTATCCAGCCCGATTAAAGGCAAAAAGCTCATGAAAAAAGCAGGAATTTATTAAATACTGGTCAAATCAAAGGGCTATTAAATGCCAACAGGGGTGTCTTACCTTCCAGCACAGTAAGTTTGGCACTGGTGTTGATTTCTCCTACGCTGTTGGTGGCTGTGCACTCGTAGATGGCCTCGTCCCTGTGAGTACGCAGTGGCTGTATGCGGAGAACTGAGCCCGAGCCATCATCAAATTCAATCACCTGAGAAATAAAGACACACTGTCAAATACTTTTCTCTCTTCTCGTCTTAAATTTACGACAAACCTTCAGACAGATCGTATGTCTTCAAAGAGCGGTGGGTCTTTAATCACCTCCCTCTGAACTTTCAGCCAAGTACTGTCTTGAGTTATTCTCCTAGAACTGCCATGTCTATTCATGGTGGATATTGTGACAACTGTTGATCGGATGGGCTTTATATCCTCATGTGTAAAAACAAAGAGGCTATTTTACAGTTGACACAAATTTCAGCCCTGCCGTGGTGCAGAAGACCTCAAATCAGTAAGGTGTGTATGGGGCAAGGACAGGACACTTAAAGTGTATTTAGACTATTGTGTTCTCCTCCAAATTGCACTGCCTCATTAAGGTGAAGAACAGGGCTAGGCAAGTTATTTGTTTTGGGTTAATGTATTTAATTTTGAAATATTTACCGATATATAAAAAAATATAACATAAATAAATTAACATATTATTTCTTAATAAATAACAATTTAAAAACAACAACAACAACAAAAAAAAATAATAAATAAAAATAAGTAACATACAACGATTAATTATTATTATTACTATTTTTGCTCTAAAATGGGTCAATTAATCAATGAAAATCAACAATTAAACATTTAACAATATGTATTCATTTATTTTTTTTGCTGGGCCAGATGCTTTTTTGGAAAGTGAACAAATACTTCACATACTTTTTGTTTGTTTGTAAGCAGGCAAATAAGCAAGATGTAATCAAATTAAATGCAAAATACATGCAAAATATATATTTTTTTAATCCATAAATAAAAAAAAATAAATAAATAAATAAACTTCTTAAAGCAGCCTCATTCCCTGTTGAAAAATAATGGTGCTCCACACTGACCCCAAACCATCCTGAGGTTATCACACCCTTTACAATCACTTCAGATCTCAGCTCAAACCATAACACAGACAGAACAAGAAAGTGGGCAAAGGTAGTAGAGGGACAACACTGTGGCTGACGTCAACACAAAAGAATATATGAGCGTAAGAAGAAAAACAAGAGTGTTGCGCAAACGACTGATGATGGGAAGAAGAAAGGCATCATGATGAGGTGGCATGGGAGAGACACTGACATGCTAAGGAGAGGCAGGGAAAGACAGTTAGTCACCTCAAAGCGCTGGGAGCTAACTTTCTTTCCTTTCTTCATCCATGTGATCCGAGGCTTGGGCTCACCCGCTGCTTGGCACACAAAGGATGCCACTCCTCCCGAAATCCCAGTCTGGTCCTCTGGAGATTTGATGAAATTTGGCAAGCCTTGAAAAGTGAAAAAAAAAGAGAAAAGAAAGAGAGCAGCCATTAGTTCCTGAACTGTGGTTGTGCAAAACCATGTTAAACTAGTTATGAACGGGGATCATGGATCTGGAACTAAGTTAACCTGAGAGAAGCTTCCCCCTCCAGTCACCTAACACATGTCAGAATGGCACATTTTCTGTATAAAAGCTTCTTACTGAAAAAAAAAAGACATCAATAAAAATTACTAGAGCTGTCAACCTTACAAACATTGTCAAATATTTGACAAATGTTTTGTCAAAATTTTACAAAACACCAAAAAAAATAAAAATAAAAAAACAGCTTTTAAAAGTCAACAAGGCAGTCATAAGCAGCACATTAATATGTGTCAAGACAAAAATATCTCCCCTCTGCATTATGTTCTGATGCGCTTCATCTACTTATGTCAATTTAACAATTAATTAATTATAAAACAAAGAACATGAAACAAATTAACCTTAATTATTCACATTTTATCATATTATTTTTTTATAATTAAATCACACTGAAGCCCTACAGAATAAAAATTAGCAGAAAATAGCAGAACATATAATTAATCAATATTTTTCCATGTAATCACATAAAACTGAATTTGACAGAAAAATACAAAATAGACATTGAATACATCAATTGTCTTTTTATTTTTTTTTGTACATTTAATCACATTATTGTGACAACCTAGACTAACATCCCTGGAAAATATAAACACTACCAATTAAATGTTTTTGAACAGCAAGATTTTTTATATTTTTAAAGAAGTCTCTCCTGCTCACCAAGCCTGCATTTATTTGATCCAAAGTACAGCAAAAACAGTAAAATGTTTAAATATTTGTACTATTTTCTATTTGAATACATTTTAAAAAAGTAATTTATTCCTGTGATTTCAAAGCTGAATTTTTAGCATCATTACTCCAGTCACATGATCCTTCAGAAATCATTCTAATATTTTGATTTGCTGCTCAAAACACACTTATTATTATTATTATTATTATTATTAATGTTGAAAACAGCAAAGTACAAATTTTTCAGCTCACTTTGATGAATAGAAAGTTCAGTAGAAAGAAGAACATGATTTATCTGCAATAGAAATCTTTTGAAACATTATAAATGTCTTTATCATCACATCCAACAGCATCCTTGCTAAATAAAAGTATTAATTAACTTTTTAATTAAATTAAAAATTATAAAAAAAAATGTTAGAAAAAAGTACTCAAGTACTATCAATGTTTCTTGAATAGCAAATCAGAATATTAGAATGATTTCTGAAGGATCATGTGACACTGAAGACTGAACGCTGAATGCTAACAACACTGAAAATTTAGCTTTGATCACAGGAATAAATTACATTTTTAAATATATTCAAATAGAAGGCAGTTATTTTAAATAGTAAAAATATTTCACAATATTACTGCTTTTGCTGTATTTTGGATTAAATAAGTAAAGAACATTAAAAATCTTACTGTTCAAAAACTTTTGACTGGTAGTGTACATTATATACTTTTTTTTTTTTTTTTAATTACATTATTACAGCCTTGGAAAACAGAATATTAGAATAAACACTGTTACTATGACTCAACAGCCAAAAGTGGCTCCATGAATTTACAAACACTCGCACGTGGACATAAAAAGGAATCAAAACATTTCATTCCACATTCAAAAGGTGGACCGTAGACAATAGTCAATAGTTCTGGCTAAGGACTTGTGGCTAAACGACATTCGGTTTGTTTTAATACAGGCCAGCCAGAGCACGCAGCAATTCATGTTTTTTTGGACGAGCAGCTCACACACCCTGCATCTTTGTCGTGCATTTACAATACAAACAACAATGGGACACGTTTCATCGCTGCTCAAGCTAGGTAGGGCGGTGCGAAGATAAAGCCGCACACATATCGCCTGACTCATTTCAAACACGTATTGGCTTGTTTCGAAGGACATCGATGCCAGATCAAGCAGAGCAACAACATTTGGCAGAATTGCAGCTACTGCGCAACATTCCACGTAAAATAGTGGGTGATGCGGGTGAAAGGTGAATCTCACGGTGAATCGTGAGATTCATAAACATCATGGCATAAAGATATCATCAAAAAAACAATCAACTCTTTGTAGTTTCTCTCACAAGGGTGGGAAATAATCTTCAAGGGCAAACAGGCCAGTGTTTGACCTTATAAGATGTGTGCTGGTCTACAAGGACAGATTTTAACATTCTGTGTTTAGAAAGTCCACCAAGCAGTTGGACCTGTTTCCTAAAATGTTAAATTAATAAAAAACAAAAAATGATAGCATAGATTTACATTGTTGTATTTTGAATAAATGCTTTTTCAACTTGTTATTCTTCAAACAATCCTGAAAAAAAAAAAATCACAGGTTCCAAAAAATATTTGGCAGCACAACACTGATAATTCTAATAATAAATCAGCATATTAGAATGATTTCTGAAGGATCATGTGATGCTTAAGACTGGAGTAATGGCTGATGAAAATTCAGCTTTGCATCAAAGGAATACACTATATTTTGAAGTATATTGAAGTAAAAAACATTATTTTATATTGTAATAACATTTTGCAATATTACGTTTTTTTTTTTTTTCTGTATTTTTGATCAAATAAATGCTGCCTTGATGAGCATAAGAGACTTCTTTAAAAACCATTAAAAATCTTACTGATCCCAAACTTTTGAACGGCAGTGTATGTATTATAATATAATCTAAAAAATTAATATTATAATACAATAAATACAGGCAAACAAATGTTATTAATTTTATTGGTAACACTTTACAATAAGGTTCCTTAGTTGACTGCATTAGTTAACAAGAACTAAAAAGGAACAACACTTCTACTGCATTCTTAAATCTTAGTTAATGTTAAATTAAAATCGCAAGTTGTGTTTGTTAACATTAGTTAATGAACTAACATGAACAAACAATGAACGACTGTATTTTTTATTAACTAATATTAACAAAGATTAATAAATAGTGCAATAAATGTATTGTTCATTGTTCATTCATGCTAGTTAATATTAACTACAATAACAATGGACACCTTATTGTAAAATTACCATTTTATTTACTAAGTTGACAGCGTATCTTTGTTAAGATTAAACCCAAGAAATGCATATAAATCAAAATTCAAAAATAAATCAAATACAAGGTATTCTCATATATATATATATATATATATATATATATATAAAGTGTTAAAAGAGTTGCATTGCCCAGTAAATAAGTAAATAACTTTGCAAATATTAAATATTATACAAAACATATTACTTGTGTCATCAGATCAGAAACCCAATCCCCACTGAATCTAGCAGAATATGGACTGCCATCAGTAAATACTCCCCTCCCCCCCATTAAATATAAAATACACAAACTGGACCCTAAAAAGCACCTTTAACCTGATCTCAGTTTATCAGCCCCATGATTTCTGATAATCTCGTTCATAAGGAGGAGGACACAAAATCCATTATCACAGTGAAACATCTCCAGTGAACCACGGGACATGTTGGAATAGATCACAGTGTCCTAGCGGGCGGCCCACGGTGGGAATCTAATCCTCTCTTAGTCAAGGGAGAGATAAATTACAGCAGTGTGGAGACTACATGCGGTAGTACATATGATTCTCTTGGAGGGAACAAGCCAAGGGAATACGGTACCACCGCAACTGTGTCCTTCCTCCTTTATACTTGGGGATCAGAGGGGTAGTGCTGAAGAAAACAAAATCAATACTTAGTTAACATAACACAGCGCCTACGGGTAGGGCGGCGAAGTACTGACTAGCAGACAGGGGGTGTTTGTTAAATCATCAGTACGGTGTGCCGGTCGGCTCGGGCTGCCCTTGCTCTAGGACATAACCCCCACTGGAGCTTTATCTGAGAAGAAGACACCCACAACAGTGAGCCTGTTTTTGTGTATGCACCTGCATGTGTCTCCATTGTAAAATCTAAGCCAATGTGTACCACACCAGCACCCCTATGACCCACAGGAGTATTGGCTGGCCTGACATTTAAATGACATTTACGTGCCGGTTCCTCTAGAGACCTGTTTGATTGGCACAGCAGAGCTATGCATACCCTCATAAAAGCCTTTCTGGCCACTTTTATCTCTGTTATACCCACACAAGAGAGCGGAAAGGTAGTTTGAGAGCTTAGAATTTCCTTATAGCCACCATCGTGGTTAGCTGCTGGGAGTTTAATGGCTAAAACCCCAACAAGATTCTCCGGTTACCTTGCTGGGAGTTTCCCAAAACATGGATACTTGGGTGTGCGTGTGATTTAAAGCCTGAGATTAGCGTCAGGGTGACATTCAAGAGATCTTTAACATCTGTCATGACAATTCTATTAGATGTACTCAGTGTGTAGGGGGTTTCCCCCCCTATTGTTTACGAGCAAGGATCAGCGGGCATTAATCCATCTGGGCACATGTTTCGAATTAAAGTGCATATAAACTTCTGAAAGTTTAGGGAGATGAAGATGCATGAATAAACCACAGAGCTCATGGGTAAATATAATAAGAGTGTAGAAAGACAATTGGTTTGATCAATACTTTTTACTGATATTCATACAATTTCAACTTTGGCTCTACCAATAACTGGTCTATAAGAACAGCACTCCACTAACTTTTGTATGTTTCGTTTGGATAATTAACATTTACACACGCCTGAAACAATGAAAAGAAAAAAAACAAACATCTGCAAACATTTAGACTGCTCAAGAACTACAAACAACAATACTAATTATATAACTAATATCAATGGATTTTCCTTGTAATAATTATTATTCCAACAAAAACACTTAATAATCATTATTTATTAATTAACATTTTATAATTATTATTAATGATTATTATTATTGATTAATCCAATACTGCAAGAATAAATGTTTTCAAATAATGATCATGTAATTGTGTCAGAAGATACTATTATAGTTGTTATCATTACTTTGAAGCAGTTTTTCTTTTCAAGTTTTAGTAATTTTGTTAGGTGATTTTGCCATTTTATATAGACTTTTTATAGGATATTTCACAAAAAAAGACATTTGCGTATAGTCCACAAAAGAAAATAATAGCTGAATTTATAAAAATGACCCTGTTCTTGATCTTAATCAAGAATCAAGTGGATTACCTAAATGATCCAGTGCTGTGTTTTTATTTATTTATTTATTTATTTTTGTTTAGTGATAGTTGTTCATGAGTCCCTTGTTTGTCCTGAACACTTAAACTGCCTGCTGTCCTTCAGAAAATGTCCTTTAGGTCCCACAAATTATTTGGTTTTCAGCATTTTTGTATATTTGAACCCTTTCCAACAATGACTGTAAGATTTTGAGATCCATCTTTTCACACAGCTGAGGAACTCATATGCAGCTATTACAGGTTCATATGGAAACTATTACAAGGTTCAAACGCTCACTGATACTCCAGAAGGAAAAAGGATGCATTAAGTGTCAATGGTTTAAACTTTTAAACAGAATGAACGTGTACATTTTTCTTATTTTGCCTAAATATTATATATATATATATATATATATATGTTTTTTTTTTTTTCTCAATTATTACTATTTAGTACTGCCCTTCAGAACAAGAACAGCAGATGCTAACATGTTTCCCAGACAACAAAATAAGTTAAATTTACCCTGAACTTCAAATTCAAACAGTTTTCACCCCCCGGCTCTTACTGCATTGTGTTTCCTTCTGTATCAGTAAGTGTTTGAACCTTTTGTAACAGCTGCAAATGAGTCCCTCAGTTGTCATCAGTGTGAAAAGATGGATCTCAAAATCATAGACAAACCACTGAAGACAAACAAGGGACTCATGAACAGCTATCACAAAAAACTAAAAAAATAAAATACAAAAACAGCTGTGGATCATTCAAATAACAACACAGTATTAAGTATCAATTTGTATTAAGTATTTTGAACAGGGTAATTTTTATAAATTCAACTATTTTGTCTACATATAAATGCCTTTTATGTGAAATATCTGATTCAGGTCAGTACTAAATAAAAAAATAACATGCATTTTATATGATCCCTCTTATTTTGGTAGAATAATTAACATTTAGCAGATTCTGCAAGGTGTATGTAAAGTTTTGACCTCAACTATATATATATATATACATATATATATATATATATATATATATATATATATATATAGATATATATATAGATATATAGATATATAGATATAGATAGATAGATAGATAGATAGATAGATAGATAGATAGATAGATAGATAGATATATTTGTAAACCTAAAAAAGGATAAAAGAACAAATTAGTTACATTTATTATGGTGTTTATCATGCATTGTGATTAAGATGGCCTTTCCAGTGGCCAGTGACTTTATCTTCTAGGTGCTCTTGAAACATTTGTTAGAGCTCTCAAAGTCTCAAAGCCAACAGATTGGCGTAGTGCAGTTGTGCCCTCAACATGTTTGCGAATTGACAGAGGAGAGGTTCATGGCTCAGGGTTACTTGATGCTCAAAGAGACTCTGTTGAGAGCACAGGTCATAGGAGGAGATGAGAGGGACCGGGCCCTGACCTCCCAGGTGGCTGCGCTGTCGTCCCAGTCCTTTTGTATTAACCAACTCAATAAATCCACAGGCGCCAGAACAGGTGGCCTTGGACACCTGTTGACATTTATTTCCTACAGACTAGAGTCATGCTTTAGACAGGTGCATGTGGCCAGCGTAAGAGGAGACAGACATTTGGGACACAAATTCCTGACACGATGAAAGAACTTTACTTTTACTTGACAAGTTTTATTTGCGTCTTGAAGTTACAGCCATTTACAAAATGGGTTATTTAAGGGCTTCCCTTGAGGAAACTTGTGTTGCAAAATGCATCAGAATTTTAAGGGAATGTTTTAAGCATTTATACGGCTTTTAAGAAAAAAGGCTTTAGAGTGGAGACGACAAATGGACACCCAGCAATTAGCAGCATTCCCGCTCCGCAAAAACACCCGATCCGGATTGAGTACGAGGATCAATACGCAAAGCGGGGAGCCAACCATTCATTCTCATTAATAATAGATTAGCAAGTTATCATTTTCACTCGTGCACTGAGCGGAAATGTGTCCGATGCTATCAGCTGCAGTTGTTTTACTGAAACTTGTCCATTAACTGGGTTTTAGACCTTTTACAGGATTTTGCTTTCAATTAACTCTACATCAAGAGAGTCATTTTGCTCTATCGGTTCAATATCTCCAGTTTCCTTCATTAACATGCACAATTCCCTCGCTAAATCCCATGCACTGGCATCTGCGGCAAACTCCAAGGCGACGGGTATGCTTTCAGGCAAAGTGACGAATGGCTGTGAAAGTTGTCTAAAATGAAACTTATCAACAATTTGCTTTTGCAGGACTTGAGACAGCGAGAGAAACAGAATTCAATGGGCCAAAGAACAGAGATAAACAAATGATCGGCTAAGTGGGGAACTTAAAAAAAATGAAGCAAAAACAATTCCCAGTGAGAATTTGTTCTCTAAGTGATCACGGTGTTAGGCTGCTGTTGAGTGCGCCACTTTCTAACGTTACTAAATTATTAAGGAGAATGTGCGGAACAGAAATTCCAAGCGCAATTATGCATTTCCCTCTGTGAGGAGCATTAAAAGTAATGGCTTTCTTCCTAAGACACTGCTGGAGAATTATCTTAAAGGAATAGTTCAGCTAAAAAATGTATTTAATTTTACTCATGTCATTCCAAACCTTCGTCTGTGGAAACAAAAGATGAAGAATATCTTGGATGCTTAAGTAAATTAAACTCAAGTAAATGAGAACCAAGGCTGTCAACTTTTACAATGCTAAGAAAAAACACCACAAAGTAGTCACCAAGTTCTAGTTTTTTGAAGTTATACAAAAAAAATGTAAGTCATTATTCACAGAAAAATCATGACATTTCTTCATGATCATTCATGAAACAGGTAGCGCTGTGACAAAACTGTATTACATTGCACGTTTTGTGTCACTTTCAAAGATAGTATGTCTAGCAAGTGGTGCTAAAAGCACAGATTAATGAAAATCTGGCAACATTGTATTATGTTTGGAAAGAAATGTGCTAATGTTTTATTTCAAGGGATGTAGCGATATCAAAATCTCAAGATACGATAATATCACAATATGAAGTCCCCGATGCGATATGTATTGCAATAAAAAAAAAAAAAAAACTGTCTTAGTCCAAATTACATTCACACTGATGTTTTAGAAGCCATGTAGTTTTAGCCAAACTAATTAGAATATAATAATAATAGTAACAACAACAAAGGAATATTATTTTTGCTTTACACTACAGCAGGGAAATTACAATACTTCTTTCCTAATTTTTACACTTGAAAGAGATGTTTTGAATTTGGTGAAAACAGGCTTACAAAAACTCAAAACAAATCTAGTAAAATGCTGTAATCACCTGCCATGAAAATAAAGCATAACTAGTGGCTGTTGCATTCCCAAGCATGCGCTAAACTCAGCACATGCAATAATTGAGTTCACTGCATTCACTGTGAACAGAGTCGTTCTGAGGCACGGGAAAACACTGGATCATGAGCTGATCGCCTGACCGTTGTATGCGCTTCACTTTATAATGTGCAGCGAATGGATGAAGGAATTAAGCCATCTTGTGCTTTCGGTTTTCATTTCAGTTCATTTGACACATACTGTGCAAAAGCATAATGGTCAAAAACACAACTTTTTGCCAAAAGACCTATATCGTTTCATTGTCATGTGACCACGATAATATCGAAATTGCAATACCATGATATCAGTAATATCGTTACATCCCTATTTATTGCATTTTTGAAAATAACGTCCCACCTACACAAAACCTAAATACTAAAACTGACAAACACGAGAAAAATGCATTTGTTAACACAACTGTGCCATTTTAGCACGTTTCTACAAGCTTTTGAGCTCTTTTATCATGAATCATGTCTCACAGGACTTAACCTGAGAATTATACATAACAGTTGTCACGCTATACCAGGTGCGCTATCAAACACAAGTTTAATATGCCAGAAAAGTCATACATTTGGAGCTAGTTATGTGTTGCAAACATCAAAATGTATTTGTTTACAATATAATAAAAGAGTTTTAAAGTCATAACATAGTATTGTGCAAAGAACCATGCAAAAATAATCATACTTGGTGTGAAAACAAAAGTTGTTGATTGTTTTAGTGTCACTAATGTTCATTTCAGCTGGAAACTGCAGTGAAGTGTACATTTTCTGTCTATAGAAATGTAGGTATTTTTCCAATGAGCCTACGCTGTATATTTTGATCTGTTAATCAAGTTATCACATGACTTCAAAAGCCTCTGAAAATGCCACACAAGTCATACAGGCTACTTTTATGGTGACTTTTTTGATGGCTGAATTTATTATAATTGCACAGAAAAGAGTGACCACACATAATTCATAATATCCACTTTTGTGCTCCACAGAAGAAAGAAAAAAAAAAGTCAAAACTGACAGAAATGAAGATTAAATAAAGTTCTTACACAGCCTGGGTGGAGGGTACACATGTAGCCACTGAGGAAAAAAATCATTTACTAAAAGAATTAGCTCAATGTTCCCTCATGCGTCTTTGACAAGTTGATGAAAAAGGGCTTCCTTGTAATGGAGGTAAGCTGTATCATATGACCAGGCGGTTTAGGGGAGGTTTAGCATTACTTCAGCCTTTAAACCTGTGCCCATCCTGAAGTCTTCAAAGCTGTGACTCATTATCTGTCTTTCCCACTGTCGACATGATATTGGATCAAAGACAGAGACAGGCAATCGTGAGGGAATATCGTTACTACCTCATTACTCGGCCCTCATGATAGAACAATAGAGTTATTCTGCCTCGCAGAGAAAACCTTCCTGTTTAGACAGAGCCATCAATATTAAAACACACCGGCGCTAGATGCGAGTACATTCCAGCTGGCTTCTTATAGGGCTATTGTTATGAGGAGCACAGAACATCGAAAGCATGTGCACAATAGGCCGGTCCCTCACTACTGGCGAAGGGACAAGAGAAATGCTTGCATGAGAACACAGATAAGTGAGCATAACGGTTGGTTTGCAGGTGGCACCAGGCTGAGAACTGTCCTAGACAGAAGGTACAGAAAGTTCTGAGTGACTCTAAATGCTTAGGGCAGCCAGGCAATACGAAAGATTAAGGAGCCATGAAATATCACTAGATTGGAATTATTTTGAAAGGTTAACCCAAAGTGATTGCCTGAGACCGTTCTAGAGAGCCTCAGGAGTCTGAGCACCACAGGTACGGCGTTACCAAAGGCCGCAATTATGACACAAATATAAAACGGTCATAAATCTGGCTGCTTTATTTGCTATGACCTACACGTAATCAGAGTTAACCTGGTGTTTTCCTCAGAGGACTCATGCAATGGATGACGAGTTGTAGGAGAAATATTCTAGCTTCAGCTTCAGCTACAGTGGAAGTGAGTAACAGGAAGGTTTACTTAGGATTTTACTGAGGATTTTTCTAACAAGCTTTAAAACCTTTTTTTTTTATCCAAAAAAAAGTAGGCCATGGTTTTGCAGTACAACCAATCAATAAATGTTTAATGCAAAAAATAAATGCCAAGTTTCGCATTAACGCTATTTTATCTTTTTTATCTATTTTATCTCTTTATTTTACATAGTCCATGTGACATTAACCTTAATTTTATGAAGCAAAGAAAACAAAAATAGCGTCTTGATTTATAGGGTTCTTACAGATTTGTGTATACTTTTTTATTTGTTTTTATACCTTATTGATGTTTTCTACTGTTTAATAAAAAAAAAAAAAAAAAAAAATCAGTAAAAAAAGATTTGTGAAACCTGATCGAAAACAAATGATTTGCGATAAGCATTCTGAAGTCCCAAACTGAATCAATCTGCAAACCCACTTCAAAGTTCCGATCTGAGTCAAATGATTCACATATATGCGAATTTCCAATCTAAATCAAATGATTTGCGAACTTCCTCAGAAGTCCCGATATAAATCAAATGATTCGCAATACTCAATCTATGTGATCCAATTGGAGAACTTTAAAACAGTGAATCATCTTGTGACGCAAAGGTTTAACTGATTTGGAGTTTCAAAAAACTCTGTTTGACCCATCACTACGTGCTTTTTAAAATCATTACAAGCAATGTCAAAATTCAACAATGATTGGCTCTTTTAATTTGATCTGGTTTTTGCTAGTAAATTAAATGAATGATCAAAGTCACAGCAGTTCCTTAGAAAAACTCACTGGTTTAGCTCATTAGTTTTATGTTTCCTTTGTTTTTTTGTTTTTTTTTTACTGGTTTTATTAACTGAAATAAGCGAAAAAAAAGTATGTAGTTTACATGAATTTTGCATGAAAAGATATTAAAGATTGTAAAAAAAAATTAATTAAATTAATTAAACATTTAAAGATACATTGTCTTTCAATAATTCTTTTCAAGTATCTCTTCAGGAATATTGCTATTTTCAAGGGTCTTCCAGACCTTAAATTTCAAAAAGTCAAATTCAAGTACTTCAAGCAGCTTGTACAATTGTACAAATGTACAAATTTCTTGTAAAAATTTCTTCTCTTCCCTGTCAGACTTCAACGCGCGTTCACGACAGTACCACACATGAACCAATGATGTCACATGGATTATTTTAACAATGTCTTTACTACCTTTCTGGGCCATGAACATGTTCTGTTGTCATCTATGCAGAGTGAGAAAGCTCTTGGATTTCATCAAAATATCTTAATTTGTGTTCCAAAGATGAACAAGGGTCTTATGGTTTTGGAACGACTTAAGGGTGAGTAATTAATGACAGAATTTTCATTTTTGGATGAACTATCTCTTAAAAAAAGCAATAACCAAGATATCAAGCATCCATTGTTCTAACCAAGTCAAGAATATTTCTGATTTCAGTGCCACATGTTTAAGCAACACAGTCCTACCACTGTATATTAAATGAGTGTGTACATGTACTGATTTCGAAGTCTTTTTCATCTTCATGCATAAACAGCTCCGGGAGAGCTCAGAGGAGGGAGGCAGTGTGCTGTTAAAGCTGTTAGTTAAAGGGCAGCCGTCACCTTGGCACAGCCTGTGCCATTGACTGGCGGGTGGGCAGAGAAAAGCTTAAGTGCCCCCCGGGGGATGGACGCGAAACAGCGATGTAGGATTGGAGAGGAGATCAGTGGCTAGATGCTTGATCAATGGGGACCCGTTATGGCTTACGTCATCCATCACAGTCAAAGCCCCTCGACCCACACTAACCAAATTAATGCAGCTTCCCAAGATAAAGGGCCCCTTCAAACCCACATATTCACTGTTCACACATTTGTACCTATGCCTTTTTCTTCAAGTCTAGAGCATTTAAACTTTCACACCATGTGTCAGGAGAAAATTTAATTACAGTCCCTTTGGAATCTAAACACAAATGAGCCTGGACTAGGACGTTTATTAAAATGAATTCACCAACTGCAAAACACTCCATGAGACTAACACACACACAAAAAAGGTGTACGAGTATGTAAAAAGAGCAACATCTGGACGTTCTTCAAAATATATGCAAATAATTGGGCTTTGGGTTAACTATGCCTTTAACTTTTAAAATATTAATGTGTGCTTATAGCTTATAGTCAAACCCAAATATAGGCAGCAAAAGCATCTAACCTGTAAACAGTCTGGCCAAGGTTACCCAAACAGGTAACCTAATATAAATGCTCTTCAAGTTTTGGGAAGTAGCCTCCCACAACGATGTGAAAAAAAAAAATGCTTCACTCAAGGGAGATACAAAATATTCTACTCCAGGCACCATGAACTGAACATGTGGTGCATATTTCTGTAAGAATGTTACAACAGAGCTGTTTAGAAGAGCAACTCACGAAATGCAGAAGAGGATCAACACAAAATGCGGTTCATATTGCCAGGCTGCCCAATCCTGGAGGCCTGTGCAAGCCAAGTGTGTGGGTCACATTGTACAAGAACAAAGAACATTAGTCATTGACAATTATGGGGTCAGTACAAAGGGGACAGAAAAAGAAGGTTATGATGGGAGTCAGTGGAGGATGAGGAGAAGCCAGCTTTAATGCAGATGAGAAGCAGGGGACGTGAATTCCCCACAACAAAATGTCATAAGCTCTCAGACGCAAGTCTGTACTAATGTGATTAGCTGCTCATGTCTGTGATTACATAAAAACGCTTTATGGATATTAACAAGCCGAAGTGCCCCCACAACCCTCATCGCAGACGCTGTACAGAGGCTCTTGGAGAAGATTCTTGACAATGCAGCAGTTTCACAATGCAGCAACTTCTTGAAAATGTGCACTGTGCATGTTTTCACAATAGTGTGCACAAACAGATACATGAAAAATCATAATAAGTAGAAGGACATACAGTAAGGTCCAAAAGTCTGAAACCACTAGAGAAAATAAGAAATGCATTGGTTTTGATATTACAAGCTCAACAGATATTAAATTCTGTACTATTTTGTCAAAATAAATTAAATGTTACACATTAAAAACTAAAATTAATCATTTTAAATGCTATACATGAATTTAGGCATCAAAAAAGATAATGAATACTATAATGATGAGATCTACTAAATGTTTAATTTAAAAGTGTTAATAAATTAGTGTTAAAGTACTAATAAATTAATTGTAAATATTAAATTCAAGTCAGTCTAAGCTAAAAAAAAATGTGCTCACACACACAAACAACCTTTTTTTTTTCTTAATTTCTCATTTGTTCTAGGTGTGTTTTTTTTTGGCTCTATGACAAATTGCTCGTTTCTCTATTCTCGGCTATGATAAAAATGTCTAATAAATTTACATGCAAATGTAAAAACAAGTGAAATTACAATGCATAATAAAATATTCAAATATATAAAAAACAACCACTCATAAGTAGCATACTTGCAGCCAAAAATACACTGTATGAGTCAAAATTATTGATTTTTCTTTTATGCCAAAAATCATTAGGATATTAAGTAAAGAGCATGTTCCATGAAGATATTTTGTAAATTTCCTAGCACAAATATATCAAAACTTAATTTTTGATTAGTAATATGCATTGCAAAGAACTTAATTTAGACTTTAAACTTTAAAGGCGATTTTCTCAATATTTTTTAACCCACAGATTCAAGATTCTTGACCAAATATTGTCCTATACTAACAAACCATACATCAATGGAAAGCTTATGTATTCAGCTTATATAAATCTCAGTTTCAAAAAATTGAGCCTTACGACTGATTTTGTGGTCCATGGCCACATATCCTTAATAATAATAAAAAAAAAAAACTGTTATGGTATTTTTTGCATCCTTTATTGACAGTGTTTCTTAATTAAAAAATAAATAAAATAAAATACAAATTTCTCACAATTTATTCATTTTGAGGTTTAAATTTGATTGCATGTCACCGAAATGCACTGGTGATCATGTGACGCATGCTGGTCCTGCAGGCTTTAATCTTGTCTTGACGATGAGGTCGCTCTCACAGCAGCGATATTACAAGGCATAAGTGGCGTGGGAGGATGACATCCTTACACGTATGATGATACAAATAGCTTTTATGGCCGCCCTTCAGTCAAGGACACTGGATGATCTTGTCATCAGATGACAGCGCTGTACCCTGGCCACAGCTGAGAGTTTGGGGACCTGCCTCCGGCCCTGCGATCGACCGCCTTAATTAAGCTATTAATCTCACATCATTAACCTCCGCTGACCAGTCCTTTAAGTCATTGCTGTGATATTGCCATTCCGCCTTATGCAAACCTTCTGCTCTCTCCGTTTCTCCTTTTCGCCATCTCTCCTCTGGTGTCATTGAAAGATCACAGCTGGGGACTAACAAAATTACCTTGCAAGTGCCACTCGATTGAGGATACGGTTACTTTTAATTAAAAAGAATCAATTTCTATTCCTGTCAATTTCACTCAGTGACCATATGGACACTTGAAAACACAATCCAATTTGCTGCCGACCACCCAGTCGGCCCTGCCCAGCCCACCGGGAAAACAATAGTTCGCTTAATTGATTTATAGAGGTGGTTTTCTACATTGTGCTCCAAGATAAAATGTAAAGGTTCCTCATTTGCAAGCATTTCACAATACCCAAGTGCTCCTCTAGCAGTAGACCAGATGTGTGGGTTGTCATTTAAACACAGACAGGATTTTATTTTGTAGCGAATATTGAGAATTAGCTTGACTAGGAGAAAAATTAAAGCTTTCCCTTTGACTTTCAGATGGGATTTTAAAACACCTTGAGTTTTTGCTCAAGGAGCTGAATTATCACAAACCTTCTTGCTATTAGAGAGCAGGGAGTGATAGGGTGGAAAGAGGATCGATATATGGACAGATGGCTGCAAACTGCCTCTCGCAACATATAGAGACAAATAGCATCAGACAAATTCCACTGCGAATGGAAAGAAAAAGATAGTTTGACAAGTTCAGCTAAATCAGATAAATGCAACAAGACCTTGAAGAAACCTTGTACTAGCACATTTTTAGCAGCATCCTTTGGAAATGCTGTATGAAGGCCTGTAGGTCCAGTAAGACATTAAACAACATTAAAAGTAGGTCTGTAGTTTCAGTGTGTGTGACTAAAAGTTGTGATGAACTCCTAACTGAACTACATTTTTCAATAGCGCGACCATAGGCTGTTTTAAACAAAATAGCTTTTCAAGAAACAAGGTGCCAAACACAGCCAAAAAAAAACAACTTGTTTTGTAACACTGTATACAAGTTTACAGTCTAGAGATTCAAAGGAATGCTCAAACATGCTTACCTACTTTGTCTACGCATGCATTTATTGTATAGTTTTGTTCAAGTGGTTCATTTAAATGATAGATATATAGATAGACAGAAAGACAGACAGACAGATAGATAGCTTATTTCTTGACAAAACTTAGCATCTCCAATTTATCATTTTAGTCAGTTAATTAGTTTACTTCTTTCAGCTGAGAGAAAGCCCACTTCTTAAAGACCAAAATGACTGTGAAAAGACTGTTATATAAACCCTAGACACCACGTAGGAAGCAGTTATGAAGAAGACCCCAATCAAGCAATCTGGGTGGCTCTAAATCACACAAATGAGACATAACCACCCAAACAAGGCTCGAGGAACAGCCCTCAGTCTCCCTGTAGGAGCTCCTGTGCAATCTGAGTAATCTTGACTTCTTTGAGCATTCGGAATAAGAAAGTGCCTTAATTTTTCATCCGTCTGATTTAGGTAGGATCTGTTACCATGGTGATCAACGTTCGCAACGCCCCACCCTGTAGTTCTGGCTCCACTGCCCTATAATTCAGAGCGCTGCAAAGCCAGTTCTTTCATGTTTAGCAACTCAACCCTCTCTGATTACAGACAACAACACAAAAAAGACCATTCGCGGTAGTCAATATTTAACCTCCCCTCTATTTTTAAAGTTTTATTTGTTTGAACCATCTTTACAAAGTATTTATACCAAAGAAACATCACCGTAAAGCAGAATCACACCAGGATTTAGGTGTCTGAAACCTTAAGTATAGTCAAATCTAGAGCAAAGCTCCAGGAGACTCGTTCTCAAACCATCAACAGCACCTTACAGCAGCTGGTCTACAGCAGCATGTGATGACACTAATGTGGGTGCTGTGTTAATGCGCTAGACATGAACATGCAGAACACTCAACAAAATACATGATAGGAATAAGCAAAAAGGTGTAAAGGTTGTGACAACAGTGTGACAACGACTGTCTTTATTCATGTTATGTGTGAATTTAACATGAAAGTGTTTGTAACCTGTGAAAATGTGATGTTTTTCATTGGGATGCACCTATATAGTAAAATTCAAACCAAGAACTAATTTTCACTTTTGAATAGTCCATATAAAATTTTACACTATTTTAGTCTAAATACATTGAAAAAAATCAATCATTTTAAATATTTAGTGAATTTAGGCATCAAAACATTGAAATGTACAATATGAAAAATAGATTTGCATTTTCAGATGATCAATCATTAGTGTTTTTAAACAGGTCAAATGATGCAATGTCATTTTCCTTTGTCTTTAGACTGTTACAAGCAGTTCATGCATATATAAGTCTCAAACCCAAAGAGAAATTCTTTATTAAAGTTAAGACTCAAAAGTTAAGAAAAGTTAAGAAAAATAAATAAATAAATGCACACCCAAATGAATACGCAAAGAAAGAAGGCGTAACTTTTATTTTCGCTGTAGTATTGTTGCAGCTGCCACCATGTTGTGGAGACGCTGTGTTTTGTTGCGTAAGTGAAAGTACTTTGTTTGGCCTTCCAAATTAGTACACAACTAGAAATCAGTGGTTAAGCTATATTTACAATGCAAATATTCGAGTGAATGCAGCGCATTTTACAAAGGACCGTTTCCTGAACCTGGGAGAGTAGCCCACAATGCAGGCTGTGCTATCAAGTGGGGTCTGGTGCTTCTGACTCACAGCCTTTAAGTACGTTTTCATATTTAAAGAATTTGCTACTGACTATTCAAACGCGAGTTTTGAGCAATGTAAAGTAGTGCTTGTTGTTTTTCATTTCTATGATCACAAATGCAGACATGGTGTTATGTTTACGCGGCATGCCACAACACGACGCAATGTAGTGCTTAAGGCGGCAGTCATTATAATCAGTAACTATGTCCTCACTAAATACACAAAACAATGTTCTTTTTAGCAACATCATATGACCCTTTTAAAGGGTAATTTCAGATGAATGTTAGATGTTAGAAAGGGGGACGGAATCAGGAAAGGGACGCAAGCCAAGACTCAAACTCGGGATACCCGAGGTACAATGGCATTATGGCCACGTATACACTGCAGCTAAATTTGGTTGTCAGGTCACCTTTTACTCCTTAATCGTGTTCTGTACACACATAATTCACTAAAATCTGGGAGTGACAACCACATTAATTCCTGAAAAATACAGGTAGTGACAACCGCATTTACGGAACTGAACAACAAACCGAAAAATTCTTATTTACTGCTGCAAGGCACCAAAATGTTGCTATAGTTACAAATGTGGTGACTGCTGTTCTGTACACACATGGAATGGTAATTTACGGGACTCACTCCCGCATTTAAATGCGGTTGTCACTCCTGAAACGTGCAGTGTGTACGTGGCCATTATGTCAGCACGCTGCCCACGAAGCTATCTGCGCAGACTCTCTGTTTTTATTTTCTATTCTATTTATGTTTGATATCATTTTTAGTTTTTTTGTTTTGTTTTGTTTTTTTTATAATAATCGTATGTACTGTGTTAGAACTGCTACTTGTCACAGCACTTACTGTACATATAGCTGTCAATTTGTTGGGTTAATTGCTTCTATTGTCTTCATTTGTAAGTCATGTTAGATAAATGTGTCTGCTAAGTTATTTCAATGTAATTGACAATTTTCCATCAAATGTTTCATTTGTAAAAGAAAGACTGATTTGATGAGGTTTCAGATTTAAAACACTTGACATTCTTAAGTGATTCTTTACTTTGCATCAGAGATCGTTTTGAAAAGTCTTCACCGAGAAAGCAGAGGCAAGATTTTCAATCACAAAGGCTTTGCGACTTTGAAAGTGGCAAAAGAAGTCAAGAGAGGAAGCTTCAAGGTTACTCTTATGCTAGCGCCGCCTCTGAAAGTCTGAAAGATTTAAAGGTTAAACGAAGCAAGCGAAAAAGAAAGACAGCGAGCGAGCCCATGCGAGAGAGAGAGGCCTAATGGAATTACAACAGCCTTGTGACAGCGGTGCAGACGGGTCACATGGCGAATTAAATGGCTCTCTGACCCATGCCAGAACTGAGCCTTGACCTCCGCTCGACCCGTGGCACCCACAACATTGCCATGTCACTCACGGTGCATCTCAGTGATCCACACACTCATTCACAAGGACAATAAAGCAGAGTGGCCACGAGAACTGCTTTCTGATCAACGGCTACATCGAAATGCATCGCTCATCTAAAAACCAGTGAAAGTTCAGTTGTACAGTTTGTTTGAATTTCAGGTTCATATCGTGCCACGCAAGTGAAGCATAAGTGTGTTCACTCATGCCTGCAAACAATTCCACAATGCGATGCACTTCCAATTTCACAAAGTACAGGAAAATGCACAGGAAAAATGACTATTCAGCTGAAGTGTTGTACTTACTGTCTGCCTGAGAGGAGAATTGCACGCAGCTCAGCAGTAGCAGAAGAGGAAGCCCAACGGGCAGGAGGGGCACGGATGTGCAAATATTAGGCACCATGTTCCAGGTTGGCACTGCTCCCCCTCGGTCCCCGCTCTGCTCTCGCAGCTCTCACGCAATCATAGACTAAAACCTGAGGAACACAGAGACAAACACACGTTAGCATTTGATTCAAGGAAGGACAACCAGGCATGTACACTACTGGGTGCGGGCGTGATGAATTGAGTGGTCTGTCTAGGGGCAACAAGGTTAACGAGGTAAGCAAATGCTCTTTTATCAAAGTAAACTAAACCCATAATCTGCTGCCGGTTAGCTAAATATCAAAAGGACAGGGGAGAATTGGGAATTCCCAATAACTGGCGGGCACTAAAGGTGCCCATTAAGATTGTAAAGTGGCTCTGTACAGATGGCTCTGGATCTCCTGAAGTGTGGCGGTAATACTGTATAGCCACACACACACGCACACAGTTCCCTAAGGATGAATGCTGGTTTAAATCAGCGCTCACAACATCCGAAGACTATGAAACTGCCAAAATAAAGGGGAAGTTATGTCAAAACTGCAGCTTGTTGAGCTAAGCTGCTCAAATTGAAAGTAATTAAACTTGTCACGGTAACTTTTTTCTAGAAAAAAAAAAGTCAGAAAATACACCGAAGGACAATGTATTATGAGTAAAATCATATACATAGTGTCATGTTGTGTTGCGTTCTTCTTCTTAGGTAAATTCTGGCTTATTCCTCTCAGTGCCTCTTCTTCCAGAAACAAAAAGTAGCCTAGATGAACTTGATGAATGTTTTCGGAGGTGACGTGGGCATTTACCTACATGTCTTCGTGTCTCACGTGGATGTTTAAAATTTGATAAGCGGAGCCACTCATGGGTATGATTACATTAATGAGTTTCAATGAGTTTAGATGACAAAAACTGAAGCTCGCATTGGTATCATACGAATTACTTTATCAAAGAATATTTGTTTTTGGCGTGACTTCTCGTGTCTGTGAGACAGGTATTCGCTGAGATTCAGGTTGTTTTATTTGCGTGTCTGAGAAGAGAGGTGACAGAGACCGAGACGACAGACAGCACACCCTGTTTATTTTCTTTATTTATCATTGTTTTGTTGTTATTATGACTATACACAAAAGTAGACTTTGCAGTTTCAAACAATACCTTGGTATCTGTGTGATCAAAAATGATAGAGTATTTTTAGCACTCACAGTTCTCTTTTAGTGTCTCACATTAGCCATGTTTCCATCCAAAGATGCAAACTTAACTTGTGCGCAAAATTGGACTATGGAAAATTGGAATATATATAATTTATGCGCATCTCTGCGTTTTCATCCAGCATTGTTTTATGCAATATTTCAAAATGTGTCTAAAATAGGTTGATGAAAACATAAAAACAAAATAGTGTAGATTAGTATACAATGTTTTATTCATTTAACATATTTAATAGTGGGGGCAACCAAGTTAATCGACTTTTTTTTTTTTTTTTTTTTTTTTTTTTTTTTAAGTAACACAGTAGCTACTTTCCCTGGTAAATTGTTATTTTTATAATGATTACAATGATGTAACTCAGTTACTAACTCAGGTACTATTTGTGAGAAGTAACTAGTAACTATAACTAATGACTTTTTTTACAGTAACATGCCCAACACTGAAATTAAAACATTTTAAATGTACTAAATTGCAACTTCATCATTTCACATGTGTAAAACAGATTAAACATACAGGTTTCAATAGGCATTCAGCAGAACACTGCAATTAACTGGCCAAAAATATTACGTCTGCCACTCTGACATCAATGCGTTCACTTGTCTGATTTTATCCATTTAATCCACAGTGTGAGTGGCCGGTGATTTGAACAAGCAAGAATGTGGATAGGACAGAAACAAAGGCTCAAGTATCTCGCAAGGTGAGAAATACTCAATTCACTTGTGGAGGTGTCGACTAGCCAATTATTAACACGCTGATTTCGGATGCCCGTTGGATGCGTGCTGATATGCCTGGCTGCTGTGTTTGTGAGATGGTGCCAAACGAAACAATGAACAAACAGATCCTAACAGGGAGGTGTTTAAAGAGTGTTTCATCCAAAAGGCTTTTTGCTAATATTTCTTGACAAGAGGGTTTGTGTTCTAGAAAAGCAAAAGACGACGTACATGTTGAGTCACAGTTCGCTTATACCAAAACACCTGGAGGGTTTTCAGCACCGCAGCAATCATTCTAGTAATAAGCCTTCACTACCTTTGGAGACATATCAAAAAAGAGCAGTTGATTAGGTCACCAATAGAGAGGGAAAAGCGAGATGAGCATTACGCTTCGAGCATGACCTACATTTGGAAAACACGGGTAGGATTAGCCAACTGATCCACTTTTTTAATACATACCTCTAAGTCAAAAACCAATAATTTAAAACCTGCCTCCCAATCGCAGAGCTCTTACACCATGCCTGACTTGTTTGTTCGTGCCAGGGTTATGGAGAGAACGAGTAAATAAACTGATAACAGCACAATAGCAGGGCGAACACATACATCAAGTGAGATTTACCCAAGGAGCAGTGATATTGCGCAATAAACCCCGATCAAACAGCCATCAATCTCATAACACTGTTGAAAAGTCACGGTTTCGTTTTAGAAAACTAGGCTACTAGCATACATTACTCAAATTTATTGTGCTTTTAGCATGAATCCAGTGGATTATGGATTATGATCTGAATAAGGATCATCGTTGAACAAATGCCACATTTGTGTGCATCTTATATCACATGAGATCACATAAATACTGACGTTTATGTACAAATACTCACGCTTACAGATATCTTTATCTGTACAGAATTAAAATTAGTTTAGAATTAGTCATGTTTCATTCCGAAATAAAATAAAATAAAACAAAAATACATTTTGCAGAAAGAAACTGAAGCAACGTTGGTATTTTTTTTTTTAATTATGGAATTATTGTCATGAAAATTAAGCATATTTCCCTTTTCAAGTTCTCACTAATGTAATGCAAAAATATTAATTTAAAAAATACAATTCTCATTATTGTAACGAGAAAATACTGAAAATGATGAAAATACATAAAATACATGGAAATCATCCTATCCAGACAAAAATATTCGGTAACCCTTTAAAATAAGGTGTCATTTGTTAATATTAGCCAATGTGTTCATTAACATGAACAAACAATGAACAATACATTTATTACAATATTAATTCATCTTTGTTAATATTAGTTACTAAAAATATAGCTGTTCATTGTTTGTTCATGTTAATTCACAATACAGTAACTAATGTTAATACATACAACTTTAAATTTAAATAATGTATTTAGTACAATTTGGACTTAATATTAACTAAGATTAATAAATCTTGTAGAAGCCTTGTTCATTCGCAGTTCATGTTAACTAAAGTAGTTAACTAATGTTAACTAATTAAACTTATTGCAAAGTGTTACCAAATATTAATTTAATTAAAATCTGCTAAATGTACATTTCCTCCAATTTAATATTTGTACATTTCTTTTTTAAGAATTTTTTTTTTTTTTTTTTTTTATTCACAATTTATTTCTGTGATGGCAAAGCAGAATTTTGTTACCTGATCCTTCAGAAAACATTCTAATATGCTGATTTGGTGCTCAAGAAACATTTCTTATTTTTTATATATATATATATATATATATATATATATAAAAATAATATTTTTTTATTATGTTGATGTCTAACATTCTAAATATCTTCATTACCACTTTTTTTTTTTTTCAATTTAATGCATCTTTCCTGAAGAAAAGTAATAACTGAATTAAAAAAAAAAAAAAACATAATTGGCCTTTAGGTAATACAAACTCACACATTACACTACAGATCAATCCATGACTAGCAATTTTGCATTGTGACATGCTAATATCGCATCATAACTAAGCAAAGGTTCATTACTCCTTCCTCTGCAGACAATCTCATCAGTGTGAACGTCCCAGGAATCTCGTCTTAGATGCGCTGTGTTCCTAGCATCAAGGATAAATAAACACTTCTCTCCTTGTCACACTTTAGGCACATCTCCTTCCAACCGCTCCGACACCAGTGATTGCTTTTCCCTTAATGGCTCATCCAGAGATAAAGACAACAGGAGATCTATGGCAGGGCCTTGTGTAGACAACCTTATTGACGTCTTTAGGGAAGATAAAGCTGAGTCCTTACGACAAGATCCGTGTTGAAGAAAATTGTACGACACCATAAACAGGGCCACGGCTCCTGGTCTGTGATTCTGAGTACAGTGCCCACGTTCAAGTATAATCTTTCATACGTTGACAAGTTTATAAAACGTATGACCCAAGAGAAAGTCCTAGATAACTTTGAGAGCATGGTGGAGATGGTAAATCTGATGAAATCAAATAAAAGTGGAAGGTAAGCAAATTACTTGGTGCTACGCTTCATGTGGGAGACAGTTTTGCTTGACATAGAGGTCTGCACTGCAAAACAACAACAAGAACAACAGCATGCTCGAGTTCAGTTTATAACAACCTTTTCTGCTCACAAGGTTTCTGATAAATCATTCTTTTAGAGTGGCAACATCAAGCCATTGTAAATGAGCAAAATAATGCAAAAAATAATACAAAATAAATTGGCATATTATGAAGAAAATGCTTGTTCCAAAACACACCACCACAATACCAGCATGTTTGCCAGGGTACTGCTAAGTGGTTGCTATTTTGTTCTGGATGGTTGCTTACTGGCCCAAGGGAAAGTAACTTATTTCATAATCCAACTATATTCAGGGTCACTCCTTTCACTGTTCAACGTTTAATTTTCACATTTATTTTTTCTTTATTATACTTTATTATAATCGTAATATTGTTTTTCTTTAAAGTAAGACCAAGACCCACTGGTGTATCGTACTTGACATTTAAACTCTTTTACTGCGTGTTTATATTTCCATGAATAGTTCTTTGTTTACATTAAAGTATTGCATTAAGCCCTCAAGTACAGTGTGACGGAATGTAATATGACTCATATGAAAAACATATAGGCCTGAAGTATTGACACGCCAACAGTACACGTGAGACGTAAATAGAAGGGCCGTCTTTAAGGTCTCTTTTGTGAGCAGATGACCAAACGCTCCCTCAAGTCCTTTCGGTCATGACGGGAGCCTGCAATCACATTTGACTCTTAGATAGATGCCATCAGATGTGGTGACAGCTCAGTCATTTATTCAGTATAAACGGCAATAAAAAGGAGCAAAAGCTCTCTGAATGAGACATAACCAAGAGATTTACTGCCATATTTTGAAGATTACCAAAAGGCTTCTCATTCCTTCCTGCAGCCACAAATCAATCGCAGAGTAATTCAACAGAAATGAGATGTACTACACACACAGAGAAACACACAGTGATGTGGAATTCGCTGTTGAGTTATTATTGATGTCACAGCATGAAGCAAAGGTGTAAATGTATTGTGCAAAGACGTTTTGTGAACAAAGAATCATTTATCTAATGACAATGCCAAATATGACCCGAGATATATGACCTCACACAGTGGGGCTTCAATAGATGTAACAGTGGATAAGTTCTAAAAACCGCAAAAGCAAAAGCTACCCGAAATTGTACTCTGAAATTGGACTATGGGGGATTCGATGAATTTATTTAAAGGTTCTGAATAACACTTCAACCTTCAATTTCTTCCTAAACTTAAAAAAACAAACAAACAAACACAAAAGTATACCAAGAGATAATGAGTCAACTACACACTTGATGTACAACAGGCTATTTTTGCTGAAGACTGCAAAGAACCTCAGCTGATTATAAACCTGGAGTTGAACACAAAACAAGCTCAATCAAAGTCGACAGCACTACGTACACGACAAAGAAACACAACGCCTCTGAATCCCCCACAGCCTGCTAAGTTTACCCTCAGCATCGGCACCGGCGCTCAATTCACACACAAACAAACAGAAGGCATGTCAACAGAGACCTGTGACACCTGAATCAATACTGCCGGAGACTAGATAAGCACATCTTGACAATAAAACACTTCATTAGAACAAAATGCCTTTTAAATATCGAATCTGACATTTTCAAAGTAGCTTTCATTTGGAAGTGGTGAATCCTCACAAAATCTGTCAAAACAGATTATTCTTTGTTCTTATTCTTTGCTTGATATTGTGAAAGTGTCTGTCATTGGCCAAACTGGACGGTCAACGAATTACAATTTTTCTTCAGCAAAATACTTTAGAGTCATTGTAGGAGATTAAAAACTCCTTTAAGAAGAAATGTTGCCAATAAAAAGGTATATTTCACTTGTGAAGGATCATCAACACCACATCCTCCATCACTGTTGAAGACACAGCATGAGAGCGAGAGCTGCAAAGTCGAACAGCTATCTGAAAACTTAGACCTAATCAATCTTCAGACAAGTGACTCTAAAGAGAGCACCAGAGACTGGCATAAAACTTGATGTTAGCAACTACAAATGCAGGTGGCTTTCTTCAAGACTCTAGACCAGCCCTGAAAGGCAATCCTATGTAGAAACTCAGGTGGGGCAAGAATTTGGTTGCCAACACTGGTTTTCTGGTCACGGTTTGCGAAAAAAGCTCTTGATATAATGTGAACTTCCTCTGCTTGACTGGAAAGGAATGCAAGACCCATTGTTTTCTGAGGGCGTAAGTCCTTCACCGTGTTAAGACAAAGATGGGATTAACCGTAGGAGGCCTGTTAGCATACACTGCACCGATTTTTAGTAGGGAGAACATTCTAAAGGATGAAAACAGGGGGATCGCCATGGGAAAACAGGTTAACCTGGGAATCATTATCTCCTCTAATTACGCAGTAAATAAGGCAAATGAGATTTCACAAGTACAACTCATCCATTTACACAGCTGGATATAAAGATCAGACAGTGGAGAAATATCTTATCAGGTTTTAGGTTGCCTCAAGGACTCGCAAACAAGCAAATCTCATAATCAAACCGACATTCATTCCGCAAACCACGGCAAACTTCTGCCTCCTGCCGTGCAAGTCCTACAGGTGTGGGTAAGTGTCGGACTCATCTCGCTGTGGGGTCCGCTGCCTCTGTCTGTTTCTTTCTCTCGGTTCAACAACAGACAGCTGTGGCAGATGGAGCCATATCCCCATCGGTCTCGTGAGGCTCCGGATTTAAAATGTAAAAGAGCAGGCAGCGATTGGGAGGAAGAAGAGGCGATGTCACAGGGCAGCAGACGTCAGGGACGGCTGCCATGAGAGCACAAGGCTAATTCAAGCACTAACAGACTTCCTGTCCAAGACAAACCAACAAACCGCAGACCGGCGAGGTGGCAAGTGGCTGCTTCTTGAACACGCCTGTAACCAGGGGACAGAATTTAAATGAGGCCCAGCTTCCAAGACGCTGGCAGATCAGACTCGATATGGGTTATTAGCTGCGTTTCTGAAGAGAAACCAACATGGAGGCAAGCTGGGCAGCTCCATTAGCATTCAGGGGTGAATTATACAAACGTGTAGTGCTGCTACCCTCCAGTGAGAGCGACAGGTAAGGGAACGTGTTCTGTTCCCTTATTTCATGCGGATGAAGTCATTAGTTTCTTTCACTCCAACTTGGCGATGGTTTTAACTAACGGGGCAGTGCACAGCGAGGCTGAGAGGAAGAAGAGAGGGATTAGCCTGATAGTTGCTTTTCACTGAAACTCTCCACAGCATAAAGGGTTTCTCTGACAGCTTGTGACTCACTTTGACCGCGACAGGCAAATTACCCAGGGTTTCACTTGAAAGGAACAAGATCAAAAGAGCCACCATGGCCTCCGTCTCCAAAGCAGAGTCAATGTGCTTTTCTGCAAAATGGGTTTATACTGCCTCACTGTTTCCCTCCCCATCAGTGCTATATAAGAACTGAAGGACCGCTTTGAGACAAAAGGCAAAACCTCTCACTTAAATTATAATAAGATACCAACAGAACAACCTGCCAATTGAATTTCAGCTGACGTACTCCAAAAAAGTCAAATGCGACTGAGGAACAACAGTACGGGACAAGATTAGTCACTAAAATGTGCACTTGAACCACAAACACACCTGCTAACTTTGAGGTGCACATTATGTGCATTAGGAATGGCACAGAAAGATTTACTACTGATAACCCTAAACCTAGATTGTTTTTTAATGCCCTGACAATGTTTCTCAAGTTAAAAATACTTCTAAACACATGTCTTAATTCAGTCCTATGCTACATGTGAGCTCAGGGGTGTCCAATCCGGCAATGTCCTGCAGAGTTTAGCAGAGTCCTAATTAAACACACCTAAATCAGCTAATCAGGATCTTCAGACATATGAGAAACTTCCAGGCAAGTGTGTTTGGGCAGGTTGAGCAGGTTTGGACACCCATGGTCTACCTGTTCGTAACATAAAAAAGCGAAATATATTTCTAGTCAGGATCACATAAACCTAAATATTCCACAGTAATTACACCGAACAGATAGATTTAGAAAATGTATAGTTGTTTAATCAGCAAGTACGTCAAAGACAGGTTCTGCTTAATATTTAATCTTGAAGACCTCAGTGTTGTTGACCGTCTGTTTAGCTGACAGCCAACATCTGACAACATCCTCCCTATTTTCAGTTTGAGATGCTGTGAATCTTGAGGGTAAAGACTATTTCACATCTCAGCCATTACCTGGCAAAAATAGAAATCCTTCCATCTGCTTGGCTGAGACATGTCGGCACTGTAATGTGTCGCATGAAATAGATTGTCCGGAATCTGACATAAAATCCATCTTGTTTAGGTCATCCATCTACTGCTTCGCTATCTATCTCCCGCCTCTTCCACACTGTCTAGACCTCTATTTCCCACTCGGTCCTTTTCGATTTTTATCCTTCTGCACTACATACACCCACCCCCTCACCCCCCGCTGTGGCTGCAGGGTGGATGTACCTGCAGTAAAAACAGTTCTCAGACTATCAATTACCTTTTCAACAGACACGCAATGTTGGCCCCCGTCTCAAAAACAGGTTCTGCAGCTCTGCTAACAGAACAACATGCACAGACTTATGCTGAAGCAAACAGTTCATGAGAAACACCCACATTTACTTATGAAGACCAGGTTGTACGTGTCACTGCACTATGTACATATGCCATATGTAAAAAAAAGTCGAGGTACAACACGCATTGTATAAAAAAAAGCACAGACATGTAAGCTGAAGTAAATAAATGTGTCACCGGACACCCTTTGTTTGGGGTTGCTCAATGGACCTAACGAGACCAAGAAAGAAAAAAAAAACCTCCTGTCCAGTCATAAAATGGCCGAGATGTCTTTGTGTCACACAAAGCTGATTTTAGCTCTCAGAGACAGGGAGTTGTCCGCATCCCAACTATGGTGTTCACATGGTTTAGTGTCTTGTAGCCCCAAATGTCAATGTTAATTAGGATCTGATTATCCAGTTCTGTTTGAGGAAGCCACATGTCAGTAAATGACAGAATCCCACCCATCAACATCAAGGACATCTTGTCTCATTGTTATCCAGTTCAAAATGGAATAATGAATTTAAAAAAGGAACACAATTGCAGAAGTGAGAATTAAATGTAAATATGATATGCAAAGATATTTAATTATAAAATAAAAGCAATACAAATTCTACTTCTTCACAAGTCTACTTCTTTGTTGGTAAATGGGTCAGTGGCACAGCACTCATTTTTGTTTGGATCTGCTTACTTTAAAAAACGCATTTAAAAATGCAGTTCATACAATGACTTGAACATGCCCTTTCTGTTTTTTTTTTTCTGAATTCAAATTCAATTTGATATTTTAGGGGGACATAAAGTAAAAAAAAATGCCTAACGGCATGACAACTAGAAATCATACTTTTTTTTTTCATAGACACTCATATTCGTCATTCACTCAAACAGAATTTAAGAAATACTAATGGCCAGCAAATGTCAGCTGGAAAATAATGTCAAAGTTTAAGATGACCTCTAAAGGCCAGGTAGACCTCCAAAGCACTTACGTAAGCATAGGATACTGCTTTCAAAGCTAAGTCTAGCTGCCAACTTTCAAGATTTAGATATTTGCTCTCTCTTTTAATATGATAGTTGTGTTCCTCACAATCCCCATCTACTCACTAACAGCATGCTAGAAAAAATAGCTAAATCACTTTTATTTACTAGCGAAGGGGCATCTCCATCAGGAGGAAGATTTACATGGAAACAAACTAAGGATTAGCAATCCCATTAGCAAGCCGAGTCCGTCCGCTGGTTTTTGAGTGCAGGATGTTTTAGCTAAGATAAGATTCATTGAGGGCACTGAGCTGAAAACACAACAATACTGCTCATCATGAATTGCATTGTGGAAGAATCCAGTTTAATAATCCTCTCCAGTACATTCATCCAATGCACGCCATCTGTTGGGTACCTTTGCACAAAACGCTCTCCTAATTTATAAAACAATTTTGCATTCCTAGAGGTATAAAGTGTTTGTTAAGGTAAATGTTGTGAAGTTTTTGTTGTTGAATGTCGTTGCCGCAAGATATAATTCCTACCCAGAGATACCGAAAACGGAATATAAAGACATCATGCTAAAGAAATGAATTCATTCTCATTCCCATATCCAAAACAAGTCATCACAATTCCGGGGATCTTGCTGTGCAAGGCATTCTGGGGAGGGGAGGAGGATGACTAAAGCAGAGAAAAGAGCCACTCATCATGAAAACTAATGCTGTTGATACCTAATGACATTGCTGTTGCACGGCGGGGTTGGGGGTGAATTCAGTTGTCTAGCAAAGAAATGAAATGTTTTCTCGTTCACAAACAGAGCGTCATATACCCTAAAGGTAATATAAAGCAAATGAACAAACATCTCTGACAGGTATTATCCTTTTACTATTATTAGTTGTGGCTCCTGAGGTGTGTGCGCTTTGGTCAGCATTGTCTACACTTCTAAAAGTTTCGGAAAATTTTGTTCAACAAACCTCCTAAAGGCTTTGCCTTATACAAAGACAAGACTCTTTGCATCACTTTGTGACAGCTGCAATTTTTCAAAAAAATAAAAAATAAATAAATAATAATAATCAGATATAAACTACAAAAGTATAACAAGATTTCATAAAGTTTTCTATTAATAAAACCCCTGACAAAAGGAACAGGACATACCAACATATTTGCATATGATCCACTTCTGACGCACTTTTTTATGTTTGCGTCTGCTGTGATGTAATTGAAAAGTACTAAAATGTGAATTTTAACATGCAGAGTTTAAAGGTCCACTCAAACCTCTTATTTTAAGTCTTTAGTCATGGGAATATCAACGACGGACCACTCACTGACCGTTATTACAAACATTTAAAGTCTGCCAAATGGAGATTGTTTCAATCAGCAGGTCCATAAGATGATTTAGGAGCAAAATGAGTTCCCGTGTACGCAGGGTAATGTCCTCTTTAATAAAGAGGATTTGTGCGGTTATTTCAGATCTATCTCTCATAATATGAAATGTGTCATAAAATTTAATTTGTACCCTTAATAGCGGATTTGACTTTTGCTGTTTGGATGAATATTAACAGGCATAAAATATGGATATTTGAGTGGTGAGCACTTGGAGTTAGAGATGCATGTTTGTGAATGCTAATTACAGCAAGGCTCTCAAAGAGAAATTATTTGAACAATAGAGGTAATCACACCCTATTCAATGAAGTGGCGATGACAAAAAGAGAAGCTTTACTCAAACAAAAGACACAATCTTTAAACAAAACATTCTTTAAATGATCGATACCAACTCGTATTGCTCTTAATTTAAGAGCGTGTGGCTAATCACCAAACTATGAGGTCAGTGTTACTACAGCTGTGATGTTTCACAAATCCAAACGTAGCCCTCAGATCACACATTTGCCATTTCAGCCCTGTCTGAGCACATCAGTGGAGCAAAACTGCACCGTCTCACCGTGGCTGCCAGGGACACTAAACAATAATGTACGACAGGGCTCAATAATAAGGACGGCCTGCTGGCATGGGACCAGTGAGAGAGTGTTTTGATGGAATAGGCAGTTGAAAATATGATGATGGGTATATTATAGCTTTATGATTTCCTGGTGTTGAATACTTCAAATATATATATATATATATATAACACTGACTTTAAAATAAATGAAACTTATATATATATATATATATATATATATATATATATATATAAATTTTTTTTATTTTATTTTATTTTTCTTGCTAGTGCTAGTTTTTCTAGGACATAAAAAAGAGAAAATAAAATGTATATTTTTGTGTATCAAATGTATATAAAGATCTGAACTACTGGCTTGACCAGGCTAACATAAATACATTGACAAGCTCTGTTTGGGGACTCACAGTGCCTCATTTCCCCATATCCCGGAGATTCACTGAATGACTATGACGATATGTCATATGACCCACTAGACTTTCTCCCAAAAGACGAACCGTGAAAGAAATGAATATTAATGACATGAGACAGATAAATGACTAGGAATTTCTTTAAAATTATGCCAGATATTACACGTGTTTATATAAACTAGCTAAATGAGGAGGAAAATCCATTCCACTGTCATTTCAATGTCACTCGTCTCGGAAAACCGGTTTACATTATTTGTTTTAGGTTAGAGTCATAGCAAAAATAAATACATTTAATTATACAAAATTATCACTTGAATAAGACTTAAATTATCCTTATTCAACTACACTTACTCACATACACATACTCATGAATACCTATGTCAAAGTAGCACTGCAACATTTTCAAAACAATCCGACATTCCAGTGGGACCAGAAAAATTAATTATTTTTGCTAAATAAATAAAATAGCGATCTTACTGTTACTACACCCAGAACCTGAACTGCCACTTTCAACAAAAGAAAAATGTCACCACCTGAGCATTATTTGTCATGTTGTTTGTTGAGGCCTTTGCTCTTTGGTGTGATCCCACACTTTACTGAGAAGAGCAGCTGGCGACACGACTGTGACGGAGTTGTAAAAGAAGAATTTCAGGTCACCAGCCTGTATGTGGGAGGTCAAGAGTGACAGACGAGGGGGTCGGCCACTACCGATAAGACCAAAAACTCCTGTCGGGCTCCTGTTTTCTCATCTTTATGCAGAGGTGGGCAAGTAGATGCAAAGATCAGAGTGGTTTTGATTCAAGAAACTTTTCCTTTAAAAAGCTTTTATCAGGCTCTGTTCTCCACCCCCCGCTCGTTTAAGAGTTGCAAGTCTGAGCCGGTGAATGATTAACAAGCGCGAGAGAGAGTAATGGTTCGAATTTTGCACAACTTTGAGAGAGAAACTCTCGGTTCTCTGAGGCACAGCCCCAGGAGGTCTAAGCTTTTCATGCTAAACAAAGCGAGACAGACGTGCTATCTTTACACTCTGTTCCCTTCCCAACTTTCCACCTTCGGAAATCCAAGAGAGAAAGAAGCCACTGGAAGCACCTTTTCTCCAGATAAAGCAGCGCCCAAAGTTGAGCAAGGAACCTATTGTGCAACCCTCACATTGCTCTTTGTATTGGGCTACCGCACATAGGTGAAAGAGCCAAACACACATTAATTTCTCAGGGATGTTTTTAAAATGGTCCCGGCTTTCATAAAATATATCTCAAGCAGACACAAGCCAATTTTCATCCGTCTCCAATAACATCTGGAGTTATGAGGGAGACAGCCGTTTCAACAACGTTACAGCTTACAACAAAGCCTATAATTTTCTTCTGTCACCTTTAATCAATGGTGTAGTCTCTCCTGAGCTGGCAAAAAAAAAAAGGTGTATTGAAGAGAAAAGCTTGCCAGGCCAGAAACCATCCAGAAGGCTAAGACAGGATCAGGCAGAAAGATAAAGACAACTAAGACAACTGGAAAAACGGGCTGTTTGGCCTGAGACTTCATGTGGTCTCACAGCAGGGTCTCTCACGTTATATCAGTGGTAGCTAGGGGACACTCGATGGCTCTCTATTCAAAGTCTCCTGAAAAAAAGAAACCTAAAGGAGGGCTCTCACCAGACAGGGCAATGTGCCAAAGAGGTAGCCAATAGAGCCAAAGTAAAAGTATTGTTTTGGTTTAACAAGTCACAATAAAAGGACAAAAGAGACAGAAAAAAAGTGCTCTGGGAGGAGCAGAAGAAAACCTCCGCAATAGTAGAACAAAGTTAAGGGATTACTTACTCACTTTAAGCAAGTACATTTTGGAAATTACCAGTGTTAGAGAAGAAAAGTGATCAATGTATTTTCCATTCAATATTTTATAGCTTGTTTTGTAAAGAAAAAAAGAAGACTTGGATAACCACAAGTGTTGATTTAACTTACCCATTACAAAACAAAACCAAGAAAATATCCAGAGGAAATGTGAGAAAAAGTAATCCTTTACTTAAATCCTGAATGTTTTCTTCTTCCCTTGACTGTTATTTCCAAGAGCAATCGCCACAATATTCAAATCCTTACGCACGTATCATCCAGGTGGGGAGATCCTTGTTAACGGCTTCAAGTGGAACAGACGACACAGATCTTTTCTTTTTCTTTCTTTTTTTTGATATTCAATCCAGTAAGTGTATAACTCACATCAAACGAGTCTTGTCTTTATCCATAGTTCATAAATGTTAACTTGTTTCAGTAGTTTCCCCAGTGGTATGGTAAACTCTTGTTGATTGTAGAGAGAGTTGATTGTAGTCCTTTCTGAGGGAAGCTTCTTCACACTGAGCCGTAAGGGGGCGTCAGTCTGGGAGGAGCCAGTGTGATGTCAGAACAGGGGCTCTCTGAGTGATTTCCTGGCAAATGGACTAAAGGGTTGTTTTCACTCACCTGTGTGCAAAGGTTGTACGTGCTTGCCCGTGTGTTCACTGACTCATCAGGAACCTTGCCGGGACTTAAATGTTAATGATTAATCCTGTTACGAGGGGAACCGTGATTTGAAACGTCATGTGGTGAGAATTCTGATAGAAAATGCTATCCCTGAACTTTAAATTAGGTCAACAGTTTAAGATAAACTGCTATAAATAATAAATAAAAAAAGTGAAAAAAGCAAAAGACAGAAAGAAAGAACAAAAGACCCAAAACAAATGTTTATGTAGAGAAAGAAAGAACAAAAGAACAATTCAATGAAAAACTAAAGGAAATCGGGAAAGACTGAAGAAAGAAGAGTCAAATTGTCAAATGAAGAAAGGTCGAAATGAAGAAAGAGCCAAAGAACGAAAAAAAAGTACATATAAATAACCAAATCGCAAACAGACAAGAAAGTCAAAACTTGAAAAAAATGAACAAAAGAACAAGCGAATTAATAAATTTACAAAAGAAAGAGTGAAAGAGAGTGAAAGAAAGAGTAAAAAAAGAGCAAAAGAAAAAAAATTAAAAACAGCAAAGCGAACAAACTAAAGACTCAAAACGTCATTCTAGTAAGCTAAGGTTATAGTATCAAATCTGTCTGTGTCCAGGACAGAAAACATTGCTAGAAAATTGCTCAGTGAAACATTTCTACCCCTCCTCGGGTAATGCAGCTCTAAATGCCATATACAAATGATGAAACACATGAGAAACATCTTATGCATTCTATTGAATTTACCACATAATGTTTACAAATGGCACAGAGGTTAGGCTGCAAATAATCCTTATCCGTCATCGTAGGGACTAGGGTATAATAACCTAACTCTGACACAGTCTATTTTCATACTTGTTTTCATTTTACAGATAATTATATAGCATTGAGTTCCATTTGTGTATGTAGACTAAATTTCGACTTGATGTAATCAATAATATAATTTCCATTTATTCAAAATGATTAATCTACTGCAACCTTTGTTACCACTGAGTAGCTTAAAGAGATAGTTTACCCCCAAAAATTTGATTTCTGACATCATTTACTCACCCTCATGTCATTCCAAACCTGCATGACTTACTTTCTTCTGCAAAAAACACAAAAGATGATATTTTGAAGAATGTTTTAACTGCTATTGACTTTCAATGTCGGGTCGAAAAAACAAACAAACATTTTTCTAATTGTCTTCAAATTATTTAAATGCATATTCAAACTGTGTAAAATATGTAAAACTGCATTCAGACTAACTAACTGAAACATCCTGAAGACGACATTAAACCTATTCTCACAACACATTTCTCATTTCTGCTTCTTGTCACATGAACAATGTCTGCGGATGAGAAACCAGGACAAGATATCGCTCTGAGAATTCCAGCCTCCTCTGGAGGAGAGATGTTGTGAACATTAGAGACTGCTTTCTAGGGCATAATTACACTTATATCCACAATGGTCCCTCCGCTGCACCACCCCCAGAGAAAACCCAGGCGCACTGTAGCTGTGTGGCGTCTTCGCTACTGCAAACCGCCACAATGTTGGAGGGAAAGCTGTTTCTATTCATCCTCCATGCGTGCTGTGGAAGCGGCTAGAGGGCAAACCACGGGGTGACCGAAGAAAGAGGTTAAGAATGCCTCGCCACACCTGTTGCCCTTCCTGCCCCACTTTCTCCGGGGGCTTTTCAGCCATCACATGGTAAGATAAAAGAACGACTGAAATAGCCCGCGGGCTACAGCCTGGCCCTGTGAGCTCTTCATTTGGCGGACGACCGTTTGAAACAGCTTTAGCTTTTACGATGAAGTCGTTAGCGCAGACGGAGAGCCCAGCACAGCTGTCAATTACTTAATACCCACCAGCGCCCTCCCTGTAATTTAAATCAATTTACTGACACCTTACCCACAATTCAAGCGTTTAGATGGGTTACTCTACCAACAGGGCAACACAATTGTGCTTTCTAAGAGAGCTCACATGAGATACAATAGAGCTGGGCAATGGATCACTGGAAAGGTTCCCAAAGCTTTGTATGGAACATTAATAGTTCTGACTAAATGAAGTACCGAACAACAAAACAAACCACAGGATTCATGGAGATTCATGAACTGCACTGAATGATAATTATCTAACCTATCCTCTAAACCTTACATCACATGGGAGACATTTGCTCTGTTCTGCAACCTAATTTTAAGGTAGTATTATATGTATACTTTGTGGAAACAGCAAGACCAGAATGCACTGTGACAAGCTCAGTGATTTATTTATTTATTTTTTATTTTTTTCAAACATCTGAAAATGGCTGATGCAAGGAAATGTAAATAACAATTGGCTCATTAAAAAAAAAAAAAAAAAAAACTATCAATAAAAATAGTTTAGTATAATTAGACATCAGTGTATACTAGATATTTTATTCCTTTTAGAGCATCAATAAAATACTTCAGCATAATTAGAATTTAAATATTTCCCCTCATATCTATGTTAAACATTTTAGAATTTTAGAGTTTCTGCCTATGTAGAGCATTTCAAATCAGTCACATATGATGTTTAGAATGAATTTTTAATGTATTAGTTAGGTTAGAAGTGTAAGGCAGTACACAGTAAACAGTGAGGCATTCCACTAGCTTTTGAAACAGCTGTTGTGAAGCAGTAAATAGGGTGATGAAAAACAAAGATGAAAGTTATTCTAAATGCGCTCATCATAGCCACATTTATACTGGATCATTATTCCTCGAATCACAAAATAAGCATCATCTGTTGTAGACTGATTGTATATAGTTATGTTGTACACTGTAAAGTATAACGTAACAATGCCTAACAAAATTTGCATGTGTGTGTCCTATTTGTGCATGCATAATTTGTGTGAATGATGAAATCAATGGCAATTGCAAGTCCTGTAATTTGCATTTACGTGTACAAGAATATGCAATGTCTGCCAAATTTAAAATGGAAAAGCAAGTTCAATTTGACATTACATTTTTAATGTCCCAACAGGTATGACCCTGCACTGAAAGAAAAGCAAGCGCAAAGCTTCCCTTAGCCATTTCACTTCCTTATCACCACACTCCCACCCTGCCAAAACTCAAATGAAAATGCAAGCCTGTCAATTGGTTCTTGTAAGTGGGATTTTTTTTTGGAGTGGGGGGGCAGTGACAATAAAGAATAATGCACAATTTGTATTTTATAAATCATTCTGTTTACATTATATCAACATCTAAATAATACTAGACATACAGACAGACAGATAGATATGGTCCTGGTCCACTTAGCGTTCACACTGGCATTTTTTGACAGCAACCCTAAAGCATTGAACCTAAAGGCATAGTGATATGTTCACATCCTGATTGGTCGGGTTGAATGACATATTTTGTGACAGAATTCACTGAACACCCCAAACAAAAGGTGTGTTCAGCACTGCACAGACCGATCGGTCTATGACAACAAAACAAAGGTTTGTTGTATATACATAGAATTTTATTTCTCCACCTGCAAACTCACGAAGAGCTTATAAAAAACACTTTACCTCCTCAAGGGTCCACATTTGCCCTCTGCTCATTTAGTTTTGGATACACCGCTTTGTTCTACCATATGTCCACACATGTAGCAGAATGAAGGTTTGGAACAACATGAGGGCTTTAATACCGAAGGAACCTGTTCATAGTTTCTAGAGCACCAGAGTTCAATTGGAAGCAGACCACTACCCATCTTTTTAGCGGTCTCTGTCTTCTTGTTTGGCACGTGCCACAGTTCGGATGGCAGCGTTCACACTTACTCAAATGAACCACACTAACATAGCCACTGCACCAGAGTTTGCTTTATTCGAACCAAACATGGCAAGTGTGAACACACCCTTAGACCCTACTCCGAAGTAGGAGTTAATTTAGTTCCCCCAAAATCTGTGGTGCGAACATGGCAAAAAGAGAATACTTTCGCCAATAGTTCACAGGAGCTATGAACAGGTTCCTTTGGTATGAAAGCCCCTCATGTAGTTCCAAACCTTCATTCATCTTCGGAACACAAATTATGATATTTTGGATGAAATCTGAGAGCTTTCTGATTCTACATAGATAGCAACACAACTACAATGTTCAAGGCAGAGAAAGGTAGTGAGGACATTGTTAAAATAGTCCATGTGGCATCAGTCGTTCATTATCATAAACCATTTTATGAAGCTATGAGAATACTTTGTGGGCACAAAGAAAACAAAAATAAGAAATTAAAAAATGTCTTCTCTTTCATGTCAGTCTTTGCCACGCATTCACGAGAGTACCATAACACATGCGTGCGGCGATGCTGACGCAAGAGCCAGCAAACTGTATTTGTATCACGCATTAAACAAAATTCACCTGGTCTTCATTAAATCCAGCATTTCTGCAAAGCATTTTAAAGACAAATTTCCAGGGGAAATGTAGACCAATCCTCGACAGGTTGCAGGTCAGAATTACCTTCTTTTTTAAATTCATCCCTCTTTTTCTGTGCCTCAGGTGTGTCACTGTAAACAACAGTTGGGAAGCACCTGTGTAAGCGCGCACAGCTGTGAAATGGCTACATGCGCACATACAGTGACTGAATCCACAGAGGTTCAGTCTGGTGAGGAGACTAAACCCACAGTAAAAACACACCTCCTCCACTCTGTATGCAAAGCGTTCCATCAATATTGAACACCGCCACACAGTCCTATTACATCTGAATGTAGATACAAGGTCTTAGGGAAGGAACGGCACTCACTCGCTGGGCGGTTAAAGATAATGGAGCTTCAAGCAGAGTGAAAGGGGCTGACGCACTCAGTGACAAGAACTGAGAAAAAACAGCACACAGGAGATAAGACTCTGTGCTTGGTAAACTGACCTTGTACGTGTTTGTGTGTGTCCGAGTAAAGTATGAGAGACACACAGAGTTCAGCAAGGCCATCTTCAGTACTTCCAATTCTGTGCACTTGCGATGCGGCATGATTGCGGCTTTGAGGCTGATGTTAAAAAAAAAAGAGAGACTCTGTGTCTGGATATGCAGGCCAACAATACTCATGCAGTATCTGCGGACATTCTGAAGTAAGCCATCTATGTCCATGGCATCATTAAACTTTTTGAGCCAATTACCTGATGGCACCACAAGAGTGAGTACAGTTCTTGAAATGTGACATTGATGATTTTATTTATATAGCACCATTTCAACATCACAATATTAAAAGCATCAGGGAAAAACTAAAAAACAAAAACTAAACAATTAAAATGTAAATAAATACATTATAACAATTATTATTATTATTATTATTATGAAAATGTAAAAAAGTAATCAGAATAAAATATGTGTAAGATATGTTGTTTGTATGTTTATTTTTACATTTATTTTTTCTTTTATTATTATTATTTTTAAAGGGACATATTAAAATTCTATAAGCAATAAGCTCATCATTATTTTCACATAACTGATAACTGACAAATAGCTTATAATAAAATTCAATTCCTTTTTTGCAAATAATAATTTCAGAAATAAATACTAGACGTTAATTTAGCCAACACAACATTATCATGCATGATAACGAATATGAAAAAAAAAATGAAAGTATGAAAAGTTATTAAAAAAAAAAAAAAGACTAACTTTAAGTGAGTGTTGTTTGACAGCAAAAGTAAAGTAAATGTAGAAAAAAAGCATATATCATTAAATCTAAAACAAAGATTTTATTATGAGACCATAATGTAGACAAGACCCTGGAAAAGCTCATATTATTGAGAATCATTTAATTGTTTTGTATGATTTGTCTTTGCTCTCATACAGCAAAATAATAAAGAAATAAGAAGTCATTCTGTTCATTATGTATTAATAATTATCTTGTTCATGATATAAACATAATCTTGTTGTAAACTGTAGCAAATCTACCAGCAATACATCTCATTAATGATCATATTATCAAATGCTACAGCTCACCAATCACGTTAGGACGTCCAATGTTAGTAACTAGGCCTACTAGTGATACAACTGCAGTCAGTGTCATGCAAGAGAGCAGCTTTAGACTGCTGTTCTCTCTTGCTATTAAAAATTATAAACAACACACATTCTTTATTACATTAATCCGTACATCTTGCGGGCCACATTCTCTGAGGGGAGAGGCAGAGCGTGTCGTTGAATGCGGCAGACAAATCATTTTTATCTGGGACCCGGCGGGTATTGACAAACCAGGGATGCATTTAGATAGCCCAATTAAAATGGGGAAATGAACCGACATCAGGCACTTTGAAAACGCTGCAGCCCTCTCGTCCTCTGACTCTTCAAAGGCCAGACTCACCACGAAGAGCAACGAGGGGGGGGAGAGAGGTGGTGCGGGGGGCTTCAAAGGGAAGAAATTCTCCTCCACGGGCGAGCAACTGGAGGCAGAGGCAAACCAAAGAGCAGAAACCCAAGGCGGCTGAGGCAAGGCAGAGCGCGGCTTTCAGTCCAACTTCACAGCAGGGCTCGCTAACATTCTTTTTTTTTTTTCAGAAGATTTCGCGCCTCAGAGTTTAAATTAAGGGCACTGAAGAAGTTCATTTAACTGTAACTCTAATGTGTCATTACAGAATATGCATAATCTAGCATTTAAAACTGAATACATAATTACTACAGAATTCAGAAACATAATACTTGTAGTCATTTCTGCTAGAGATTCAATATTTGACAATTTGGTGATTTAAACACTAAATATACTGGTAATATTTCACAACAATTTCCATTAGTCACTAACAAACATCATACATCAGTAGTGGCTCTTAAAAATACTAGCATTTATTTACATTAGCATTTTAAAGGACTAGTTCACTTCCCGAACAAACATTTACAGATAATGTACTACTCACCCCGTTGTTCATGCCCTTCTTCAGTTGTAAATAAATTATGTTTTTTGAGATGGGAGTTTTTCGACATACCCTAACTGTATTGACCCGGATTACACATAGTATGCATGCACATGGCAGAGCAAGACAAGGCGAAAAAACACACACACACACACACATATACATATACATATCTTTTTTGGTCAAAAGTACCACAAAACAGTAAAAAAGCTAAATTTTACACATTGCTCGCATCTCTTTTAGAATCCGGTGCAGTGGCAGGAATGTTGACGAGAGATTTCTCTCAGAAGAACACACCTCTCAAGACTTAAACCATTTGTCTTCATTTGCAGCTTTGACGCTTCAACAAAGCCTGTAATTGGACACATTTATGTAGTACCATGCATTGGTGAGCTGGATGCATTAGATATTGTTTTGAAAATAATCAGTATATTTTTGCAATGCATGTAATCAGTAGTTAAATATTCTGGACATATTACTCTCAAGTGGTCTGAGAATCCCCTTTGTTTTTTTCCTGGACTGTGTGACTTATTAGACTCTGTGGAAAATTATCTTCCATGTTCTGTTCTTCAGCCACAATTTAGATTAAAAGGGTAAGTCACCCCAAACATTTTAATTGTGTCATTATTTACTGACCAGAGTTTTCATTTTTGGGTAAAATATCCGTTTAATTGAATGAATAGCCAATTTAGACACTAAGTGCTTTTCTGCAAGAATCCCACTACAGAGGGTCAGTAGGTCTCGGATGTTTCGGAATGGCTCTCATGAATAGGCTGTGCCAGGCCTAAAGAGAGGACGCTTTGTTCTTACTGAGAGTCACTCCATTCCCTCTCTGCTCTGATTCTTCTCCACAATACAACACTACAAACCCTATTGAGCAACAGGCACTCAGGCATTCTAACAAAATAATTGCAGACCAAAAACAAAAAAAATAAATAAGATCAATTAGCATAATAATGTTTTCTCAATTCATGACCCCTTTAACTTTCGTAGATGGGTGGGTCTTGTCGATCTTCAGTATGCATTTTCTCCAGTTGCTGTATCGCCAACACAAAGTCTAAATGCCGAAGAGTTGGTAAACAGTTTCAATACTATTACCAGTATTTGTACATCTTAAAAGAAGTTTCTCCTCTTAAAACTAAGACAATACGGCTGTCCAGGGATGCACTAGACTCACCAGTGTACTCCTTACCATAAATGCCTGTTTAAAAAGTTCTGTTGCATCCTACCTTAAACATGCTGTAGTCAAGCCACTTCTTAAAAAACACAAACTATGACCTTACCCCTGATCCCATCAGTTACTGACCTATTTCAAAATTACTTTTTTTTTTTTTTTTTTTTCAAATTTACAATTTACCTTGTCAAAAGTTGTACTAAATCTCCTTAATTTGCAATAATATTTTGGACCCCTTTTAATTTGGGTTTAGAGTAAAACATAGCCCTTTTAAAGGGTATTATGACATGTATGGCTTAATATAACGTAAATTATGTCCCTTACTGAAACATGTAACAGAAAACCCATGAAAGATTTGTGTTATTTAAAAAATCCACATCTTATACATATTTAGGATCATGGGGGACACCATTAGAACGTGAAATGGTTGCCCTCGATGAGCTAGTCACTACCTGTTGCAATTTTACTGCAACACAATTCAGAATGCACAAATCTGAAAATAAAATACTGCTACTAAATGTAAGTCTAGGCTTAAACCAAATGTTGTACCATCGATTTTCCCCAAAAGGAGTCTAAGCGACCTGGATATCGATTGAAATCCGTACTGAGAAACTCATTCAGTGGCTGTGGTGTCATGACAAGCATCGGCATGTTTAAATCCTGCCAGGATTGCATCTAGCGTTTCTTGTCTCTGCCATTTGTAAGCTCTTTTAGTAGCTGGTGTCTACTAGAAGCCTCAATAGCATCAGGGCTGAAGTGGAGAGAAGAAAGACGCGGATCTTTAGGAAGTTTTATTCGTCCACAGGCATCTTCCTATTCATTGCTCCTCTTATCTCTAGGAAAAGCAGTGAAGACTTACATCACTTCTTGTTGCCCTTCGACTGAAAATTACAACCAAAAGCCCCACAGTGTGGCACTGTATCAGTATTTTATTTTCCAAGTTGTGTTGCGGTATAAAGTCTTTCATGGTTTTTCTGCTACATATTTCAGTAAGAGACTTAATTTGCGTTATATTAACCCATACAAGTCTTAATACCCGGGGTTCCCTTCAAAAGTAGTACAATACTTTCTGCCATTTGTAGATTCTGGTAGTTGTGCTCTCCTTGTATTGCAGAACTTGCTTTTGACACCATTGATCACTCGGCATTTGTGGTGCTGCATTAAACTGATTTTTGTCTTTACTAATAGGAGTTTTCTTGAGGGAAATTAGAGCATTCTCATCACCTACAGTTCCCATTTCTTGTGGTGTGCCTCAAGGCTCTATTCTGGGTTCTTACTTTTTCTCCTTTTATATATATACTACTTCATGACACTCTGGAGGTGTCCTATCAAGTTTTTACAGATGATACCCAACTTCTCACTTCATTATCGGGTATTGACTCGTTGTCTTCCTGTTAGCATGTTTAAGTGATATTAAAAGTTGGGTAGATTAAAACTTCCTGCAGCTAAATGAGAATAAGACTGAAGTTATGCTATTTGGCCCTTCCCAATTGTCAGACAGCTTTTGCTGTAACTTTGGCCACCTTCAGGTAAACATAGTCACTAGGTTAAAAACCTGGGTGTCATTTTAAATCAGGAATTCATTTTTGACAAACAAATAAATTCACTGTGTAATTTAGAAAGCTTCACTGATTATAACAGAGCATTGTGAGATCGCAATGAGTGATGTCTTTTAAGGATTATAAAGGGAGTGCCCCTTGCACCTAGTAAACTTTGCACCCCTTTCTAGGCTATAATCCACTGAGGATTTTGTGAGGATTTGAGGAACTTTATTTTTCCTAGGTTTATTTTTAACTTTGTTGTATCTCTGTATTATTCCTTTTTATTTCATTGTATGGTTATGTTTTGTATTATGTCTGATGTGCAGCACTTAATTGATTGCACAGATACTATCTGAACTGAACAGAGCGGGACAATGATATCACTGAATCGATGTTGAACTGACTTTACCTGGAAAATGTAGTGTTTACCATCATTCTTTTGTAATATCGACACATTATTTTTCCTGTTTGATAATGTAAATATGCTTTAAGACAATATGTATTGTATAAAGCGCTAAATAAATAAAGGTGACTTGACTTTAGTCAACATTCATGTTGTTTTAAAGGTGCTATATAAAATAAACCTTAACACTGACTTTAGTATTTCTGAAAATACAAAACAAAATGAATATTTGAACTGAAAACAATGTAAGACAAATTAAATAATTGATCGAAGGTTTATTAATCTATTGTGAATCGGTAAGGATACTGAAAATTAATTAAAAAAATAATAATTTAATGAAAAACTCTAAATATTGTACATAAATGTTTTTTTTTTCTTTAGAGTAACATGCATCGATTAATCATTCAAAAAAACAGGAACGTGTATTAAAAAGTAAATAATCATTTTGATTTGTTTGTTGACTGTAATAGCACATTTTCATCAATTAAAACAAAAAAAAACAAAGAGGAGCTGGAGGAACGTGAAGCAGATCACCTCATTAGCACGGCTCTGGGCTTGTTCTGTCAGTATGAAGAAAATCAAAGACCAAGACTTCAAATGTAGCACTTTAAAGAGCTGCTCTGCTAAGCGCTGGTGCCATAGAAAAAGGTGAAAGAACAATCTTAAAGCCTGTTTCAAAAACCAAAACAGAAGACCTCAGCGTCAAGAACGTAATAGTACACTGTGTTGCACAGTCAGAAGTGTCATCTTCTTTTAATCACACAATAAATGGATACGCTCACCCCTCAGGGAGACAACACACACAGTCAGTGGCCTGAAGAGAACAAGATAAGCATCAGAAATTGTTATCTAATGACGCAAATGAACAATTTACTGATGACCAAGAAACAAAGAAAGAAAAAAAAGTATAATATACCTGAACCATTTAATCTATGCTCTAAATTGCTCTGTGTACACTGTCTGATGGACATTTGTTTTTTACTTAAAAAAAAAAATAATAACCTCAAGTCCCTTATGTTCTGTGAACCAGACTGTCACCATAAATAGGGTTGTTTGATGAATAAGGTACCACAAAAACAACTATGTTTCGACTAATTGAACTTAAGGGAAAATCAAAACATCACAAAACAATATGCAAATAAAGCAACATTTCTATCCCATGTGTTGAAATATTAAGCAGCACGACCTTTTCAACATTGATAAAAATATTTCTTGATCACAAAATCATATGAGAGTTCTTTCAAAAACAAACTTAACCCCAAACTTTTGAATGGTAATGTACTTTGTAAAATGAATTGCATAGAAACCCAGCATATAAATAAATAAACAAAAATAAAAACGAAACTGAACAAACACATATTAAAAATGAAAAATAACCTAATAATAGCCGTCATTTGTGTACAACTATTTCTGAAATAGAATCAGTGTAAAATGGCAAATAGACAAAAACAACAAATACTGTTGTTGTGCAAAGGAAATTAACTTCAGTCATTTTCCCATCTCTGTCACTCTTGCACGTACACGCTCAGACACACACAAATGAGAGAGCTGCCAAATGAGTGAGTAATCCATCATGGCTGCCATTTACCAGCCCTTCTTTTTAACAAAGGCTTGACGGATGGGAGGAGATAAGGGTCTGTGTGTGTTAGTGGAACTGTGAGCACAGTTCTTTCAGGCAGACACACACACCTGCACAAGTAGCAGTAGAAGCTGTGAAAGTCACGTTCACTCATCAGTCTTCTGATGCCCTGTGAACGGTGGGGGGTGTGAACTCATGCATAACCTATTCATACCCCTCCTCCCCTTCAACATCCCCAAGGTCTCTCTCTCAAAGCAGTGCAAACACACAGACAGGCAGGGTGTGTGTGTGTGTAAGACAGAGTATGTGAGCTGACCACCGCTCAACACAACTGAAAACTCAAGAACCAGTGCAAACCTGTAAAAAAAAAAAAAAAAACTAAGTCAACCAAAGTCCCTTAAGGCAAGTCAGGTCACGCAACGGCCATCTAGGTAACGTTCCTGGGAAGTCGTTTTCTAAGTAGGTAATAGGTAAACAAGTACAGTTGTTATCTACAACTGCTGTTAAAGTTTGGGGTCAGTAAGGTTTTGTTTTGCGGAAAGAAATATAAATCTATTGAGCAAGGAATTTCAAATAAAATGCTGTTCTTTTGAATTTAATTAAAGAATCTGTTAACAAAAATGCATCATGGTTTTGAAAAAAATAAATAAATATTGGCAACACTGATAATAATAACAACTGTTATTGAACATCAATCAGCATTAAATGATTTCTAAAGGATCATGTGGCATGTGAAGATTAGAGTAATGGTTGCTAAAAATCTGATTTGTCATCCCAGGAATAAATTACATTTTAAAATATATTCAAATAGAAAACAGTTACTTGATTCTTAATACTGTTGTTCCCTAAGTGATCCACAGCTGTTGTTTTTTTTTTGTTTGTTTGTTTGTTTGTTTTTTAGTGATAGTTGTTCATGAGTTCCTTGTTTGTCCTGAACAGTTAAATTCTCCGCTGTTCTTCAGAAAACTCCTTCAGATCTCACAGATTCAGCATTTTTATGTATTTGAACACTTTCCAACAATGACTATGATTTTGAGAGCCATCTTTTCACACTGAGGACAACTGAGGGACTCATATGCAACTATTACAAAAGGTTCAAACACTCACTGTTGCCTCAGAAGGAAAAAAAATGATGAATTAAGAGACAGGGGTGTAAACTTTTGGACAGAATGTGGAGAATGTGTACATTTTTCTTATGTTGCATAAATATATTTTTTGTTCCATTTAGTGCTGCCCTTCAGAAGCCACAGATGATACTAATATGTTCTCCAGAAAACAAAATAAGTAAAATTTACCTTGATCTTTAAATTTGAATAGTTAAAAAAATCTCTTGCATTCTCTATTCTATTTTATCTATCTGTTTTCTTTTAGACTTGCACTCTATTTGTTTTCTAACTGCTTGTTTTCTTTAAAAAAAAGGAGGCTTATAACACTAGCTTTTTCTATACTTTTTCTATTCTATCTGTTTTCTTTTTATTTATTATACTATTTAAAAAAAAAAAAATTGCTACGTGTACTGCATTAGGCTAAATGAGACTTGTCACTTGTTTATTTTCATTTCTTCCATAGTCCGTATTTGTAAGTCACTTTGGATAAATGCATCTGCTAAATAACTAAAAGTAAATGTATTTAACCAACGAAATTTGCACATGAACATTCTTTAGCTTGGGTTGAACACATCATTTTTGCTTGGTTGGAACAGCAGCTTCGCTAATTATTTCTGTATTTGTTTCTCTGTTTCTGTCATGACACTGACATCCTGAGGCAACTAGAAATTACACAAGCTTCAGTCTGGATCCGGAACATCTGAGAAGAGATGATGCCAACCTTGAAACAACATACAGCACTACCAAATTTAGCTATAAGTTTAAATGCAACATATAATCATTATTGTTAATAGTGTGCATTGTCTGTTTGATTACATCATTAACTGATTTTACCATATATCTCTGCAATATGTACAGTCACCACTAATAAGCCACTACTAAATATATTGTAGAAACTTTAATTTTCTGTAAAGCCGTTTAGCAATGATTTGTATCGAGAAAAGTGCTATACAAATAAACTTGAATTGAAACTTGAATTGAATTACAAAATTTGTTTCTTTAGCTCCTATCAAAAAGCAAAAAGTCCTGCTTGACCAACTTGAAATGTCTAGCTAACAAGCATGTGCATTCTAGACTAAACAAATGGGTGATGCCTTTTACTTAAATAAGCCAATTGCCTTTTTAGATAAAGTTGGGACTTCCATTGCCTCCCTGAAACCAAAAGCCACCTAAAATATAATCCAGGAACGATGATTTCATAATTTATTTGATAATGAGCGTTACTAATCACTATTCACCAGTGTTCCATCAACCTGTGCACCCTGCACTACCATTTTGTGTCCGTAGGGGGCAATGCAAAGATCTGGAACAGGTGCGTTCTGTTTGGGTATGTCTACCTTCTGCAAAGATGGGTTATAACTCCAGACAGATTTAATTAAAAATTACAGCCAAGTTTGTTAAAGCCCAACATCTTAATGCCCCATCTGTAACTGATCATTATGAGATGATGGAAAGGACAAACAGGAGCAGCACAAAAACAGACCAGCAGCATATAAAGTACATTTTTTGGAATGGAGGAAACAGAACAGCTCTGGCTGCTGGACATTATTTGCTCAGTCATGCCACAGGCTGTACGTTACAGCAACACCATCACTTCTGTAGAGTAACTGCTATTAGAAATTCAAGAACGACTCCCTCAGACTGATACAGCCCTTGTTGACGGAAGTAAAATACAGAACAGCACAATATAATGTTTTTTTTTGTTTGTTTTTTGTTTTTTTTATACTGACACGTCAGTTTCACAATGTTATGCAATTAGTGCAAATAGTGTGCTATAAATATCAAGACTTTATATTACCTTTATAAATTATTTTGTTGAACTCCTTGTAAATATACTTGTTAGTAATATTCCTTGTATAATTACTTAGTTTTGCATGGAATTTGGTTACTATGGACACTGCAATCTGTATTGAAACTGTGTTTTAAAATGTGTAAATACAAAAAGCATCTCATGTGTGCCCTATTATCCGATCTGAGCTCCAGATGTATTCAGGAAAACTAAAAAATGGAGTTAAAAGTGAAAGCATGTCATTTCTGCAGCAAATGTTCAAAATGTTCAAATGTTTGATAGTGCCACTATTGAACTGGAAAAGGAATAAGAGTTGTATCATAGGAAAATGTGTATATATATATATATATATATATACACATACACATACACATACACACACACACAGTGTAGCTTCAATCATTTTACACCGTATTTTCATGTTTTTAGGCACATACAAGACCTAACCACGGATAAACATTTTAATGATTCCCTTGGCAGTAAAGACCCTATTAATAGAAAAAGAACCTAGAATGTTGTTCTGTAGTTCAGAATTCAACAATTCAGGTTTAAGAACCCAACCCAACAGTGAAAATAATTTGCTCAACCTAAACCTATTTATCACTTCAGTACTGCAGTATCAGTATCATCATTTTCATGATTCTAAACTTAAAATAAACAACAAAATATTATTGCTGCAGTCTATTTAAAAGCGTTTAATTCATTTGAATGAATTCTGAAACATTTTAACATACATATATACATATATATATATATATATATATATATATATATACGATCTGGGAAAACCCATCGGATGTCGCGCTGGGACGTTTTCAGGAAATTCGAAAAATAGGTTGAATTACAATTTTTTGTCAAATGTTTTCATTAAATTATTATTCTATGACATCTTGTCTATAATCTCTGAAAGTATCTTGGCAAAATCCACTTGTTTAGTGCAGTAAAATTGCGATTTATTGCAGCAAGCAGAAATTACTGTTTCTTTTCTCTAAAGCCCCATTCACACTACCAGCGACTAAGTCGCCTGGGGAAGGCGATGAGGTTGCTAGTGGGCGTTCCCACTACTGGTTGCCTTGACAGCGAATCAGGTTTTGTGTCTCTAAATACAAACATTTTGAAGGCAAAATACTAAATATAATATAAATATAAACTAAATCCGTACACACAAACAAAAATGAATGAGAAGCAGAGCCTACTTTTGTTCTGTTGCGTATGTTTATCTGCTGCTGAGAGGAGAACGATCACACAAGCTCTACCGTCTTCCTTCTATTGGCTGTCGCTCCTGAAAGTCGCTCTGCATTTGCAAAAAGTTGAAGGATTCCCAACTTTGTCGCGTCGCTGGACACGCCCCATCCGGTCGCCAACGGCCGCTGTCGCTCTTGTTGCCGGAAGTCGCTAACTCTCCGCTGAAATGCATGGGGTCACGTCGCTTTGTCGCTTGTAATGTGAACGGGGCTTAATGTTAAGAACGTGCTGCGGAGGCGCTTTTTCTAAACACCACAAAAACAGTTAACCTATGAAAATAAACCACGTAACATATTTAATAAAGGTGTATCAATGCACATTTCCCACCAGTCCTGTGTAAACTACGGCACGCAAAGTTGTATTTATTTTTTGATATCGTGAGACGGCAGAGTGTAAGAGATCAATGCAGTCGGAAGAAGCTGCTAACTCAAACGATCTAACTTGTATCAATCTGCTCAATCCTTGTGATGTCAGTGCCCTAAACAATGTCATAATGGACTATTTCACATCCAGAGATGAAGGATCGGATGATGAAGTTACTAAAGAGGAGGAGTCCAATGACAGTCTGTTATATAAACAGTGCAGGAACAGTTGTGCATGTAAACTACAACTACAAGGTACATTATTTGTGCAACTTAAACATACAAGGGGTGATCAAAAGCTTGGAGACTATACCCATGAAAAACAATGGAAAACATACGTTAGTGTAATAATACAGTATAGCGCTCCTGGCAGCTCTCCTTAAACTCCTTAAAGTGAAAGTAAAACACATCTCACTTTAAACCCGTTTTTTTCAAAATTCCATTCCTGAAAATCATAGCTATCAGCCAACACTATAACTTTTGTTACGTTCAAGCTATGGACAAAATAAGAGTTTTTGGAAAGGGCTTGAATCCAGTATCAAAACCTTAAAAAGGTAAAATTTCACCATGTGTTGGGCTTTCCCAGATCGCATCACATATGTATTTAAAATATAATATATTTAGTACACCAATTTTTTATATTAAAATTATGAAAAAGTAGTTTGAATGAATGATTTAGTGACTCACTTATAAATACTTCACTTGTTTCATTACTGAATGAGTTTTTGAACAAATCTCTGGAATGAATGATTCAATGACAAATCTATTTTTAAAGGGTTCATGAACTGCCTGTTTTTTATTTTGTACTGTTCTCTGAGGTCCACTTATAATGTTATCTAGATTTTTACATCAAAAATGTCATAATTTTAAAGTAATAGGTTATTTTCTGTCCTGTTTTTGACCCCCCCTCATCTGAACACTCTGTTGGAATAGGCATGGCAGATTGTAGACTCGGAAGTAAACGCCCACTGCTATGATTGGATTGTGTATGTCTATGTTCTTCACAGATGGACACTGCTGTGATTTAGGTTAAAAACTCATTAATACTCAGTGCATATCAAATGATCTGCTTAACAGACAAAGCAATAGTGATCACCTTATAAAAACAGTTAATCACACAACACAACATGTTGCGACATGACTGTCAGATCCAATATAGTCGGCACAGCATTGTCTTTTCAAACTTTTCAAAAAATCTGGAAATAAGCTGGCATACATTTTTTGCACGTCTCATAAAACATAAAAAAATGTCAATATCTGGGAGTAAGAGAAGAGAAGACATGGATAAATTTGACGACGCAAAAGAGAAGCCAATTTGCTCTGGTTTACAAGCGCAGACACCGAAGCAGCGCCTCTCACACAGCGCACAAGTAGCCTACTCTCTCGCGTTTCATGAATGGAGAAATACATACAAAATGATGTTGAAATGTCCGGTTTGATGAGTATCCACGTTAACACACTCATCTTAGGTGAACGTAAATCTACTGTAGATTCATAATAAAATGTGCTGTCAAAATTAACACTGATCCACAGGACGTAAACAAGCAGCATAGCTCAAATGGTGTATTTTAACCAGAGAAAATTGCAGACAGGCCATTTCCTAACATCAAGCCATGGACTGACCTTAGCAACAATGTATTTTTTCTTCATCAGAGGAACACAAAGTGCCGGACAGCAAGAGACCATGTCCATTCTCTTCTAACATTGAGGGATTAGCAAAGCCAAATGCAGCTGCATTCTTGTGTCCACTCTCCCCCTCCCAATGCAGAAACATATACTAGCTAGCTTGTCCTGAGAGGGTATGGCAGATGGATGAAATAGCACACAAGACTGACGTGCCACTGAGTCCTACTTTGCCCCAATGAACATTTTTTTTTATTTTTTCCTAACAATGATTTCAAAAGGTAGTCATCTGCGCTGATACTAATCACACTTATTTTAGAAGGAAAGCCCCCACTGTACCTTTCCTCCATCCCTGCTGTTGATCCATGTGGCTCTACAATAGTTGATCCCATCAGACAGGCTGGGTGAAATGGGAGACGAACCGTAATGCAATTTACCCTGTGTCTCCCTATGCGCCTCGGTCGCCGCGCCAGTCAGAAGGGCCTTCCCACTAGGAAAACGCTCAGATCAATTCACATCTTAGTAATGAGTTTTGCCATGCTGGTTATATCAGCTATAATATTAGAACAGTGGCCCCATGAACAAATCCAGCATCGCAAAGCCCACAGTCAAGATTTTCCCACTGAACTACTATCACAAATGACCACAGAACTGGGCTGCTCCTAGACAATGACATTAATAAAGACCCCATGAATTCAAAATTGGATTTTTGTGGCTTTTACTCCATGCGTATTGAATTTAAGGTCATCTCTATGCTAACGCAAGGGTTTCCAAACCTTTTAAAAGCCAAAGGACTTCCCAAATGTGAAGTTACTTTATTCAGCATGGATGGAATGAAATGATCAGAGGTGACTGTAAAGACCTTTATAATGTTACAAAAGACTTCAAATAAATCCTATTCTTTTGAACTTTATATTTATTAAAGAATCCTAAAAAAACTATATCAAACTTTCCCCAACACTGCACATTAACATGCTCTATCAAGACAGTAACATATTGTTAGTCCCAAGTAGCGTTTCACACAGAATGTGTTTTACATTAAAAACCACAAAACAAGTAAGGTTACGAGACACAAGTTGAACTTTTCGGTCAGTCAAGCACATGTTTACATTAAAAAGCAGTGTAGTGGAATACAAAAAAACTTTTAAGCAAAAAAAAACTTCTAATGTATGTTTGATATTTTATTTATGTGATGGTGACTTGCTGAAAGGTGTTATTTTCTTTTTACAAAACATTTACCATTAATAACAGCCCACTATGCAATAGCCTTTAACATAATACTACTGTTACACTATGTAATTTTCAATTTGAATTCTCTTCAACCAGAATGTTTAACATGAAGTTTTTAATAAAGAGAATGCTATTTTAAACATGTTGTAGTTGTTTAAGTAATCTTATTTAATTGCAATCTTGAATCTGTCAAATGTTCTGAAAATTCATTCATTCATTTTTTTTTAAACTTTTTTTTTCTGCCCATATCACCCAATCACACACTGAAAGTAAGTAATAGTGAGTGAAATGTAAATTTTGCCATCACAGGAACAACTTACATTTTAAAATATATTACCAAAGAAACTATTTTAAATATATCTCACAATATTACTGTTACTGTACTGTGTATTTCAGCATACTGTTTCAACAGGAAATCAAACACAGCAAAGAATACTGAACATCTTTAGTTCAGCAGGGTAATACCATGGGAAGTCCCTGGGAAGTACAGCACAGAAGTCCTCTGTAAATAAATACCATGATGTATTTTCATTCAGTACTACAGCATTTACCATCTGATACATCTGACTGTCCCAAAAGAACACTGCATCAGAATTATCTTTAGTTTACAGCGTGTAGGCAACAAAGCCAAAAGTCTCCTATCAAAGTTGTACATGGTAATGTTGTAAACTGCAAATGTAACTTGGCACTTCTGTGTGGTACTCGGTCATAGCCAACACTGATATTTAATTGGCGAAAGCTTGGAATTTATGTAACGCACCTGCGGTCTCTTGGCCAACGGCCACAGCAAGATTCCCAACAGCTCAGCTTCTCACAAAACTGGGATTAAAAAACGGAGAGCTGGCGAGTTGGATACCACGCACTTCCCATCTGGTCCTGAACTGGACAATAGAGACATTCATGTGGTAAAGGGATAAGTCTGGGAACTGGACCAGCGTAGACTGTAACACACCGCCTCACGATTGAGAGAACTGCTGACTCCCTCCATTTTGAGGACCCAGGGTTCTTTCACCTTGAGGCGGTAAGGGTCTAAGCAATTTACTTCCTTAACGGAGAGCTGCAGGGCAGCTCAGCAGGAACCTCAAAGCCCCATGAAGGAAAGTCATTGCAGTTTTCCTGAATTATCACCTTACTGAAGAGTACGAGAATTGGACTGTTGGACTGAATGAATCCTAAATGTGTCTGGCAGCTAAAATATACTACTTTAAAATCTTGATGATGGAGTGTGATGGGCTTCAAGTAGAGTCAGAAATATCATAATTAGAAATTATGTGCACATGAATGATCAAGCAAAGTCATATTTGCAGGTGGGAAATTAGATTTCTGTTTAATTTCCATTTCATTTAAACAAATGAATAAATTAATTGCCTGTTTATTTGTTTTGGTTTGACTACTTGTGCATTTTGTCTCTGACCTGAATGTGCAGCAAGTTACGACTACGTGACTTGGAGATTCTGAGCCTCCCAGGTGTATTCAAAGGCAGCAACAGCTCTGGGAACAAAGTGGAACAAGGTGTCACATGAGGCAGTTTTTCCAAACTCTCTGCCGAAACTCGCTTTGAGATTTTACCTCACCGACCTCGGCTGTCTGTCATTGTAGACTAGGAAATGGCATACAGTACTTTCACTAAAGGCAAGAGAGGGTGAGACATTTGAGAGATGTTGGTGTGCTGCAGACCGTCCCCGCTCCCTGCAGGACCACTGAACTTTGGCCTGGTGTAGATCGCGACTAATGAAAAGTCAACAATCCCTCTTCACAGATGGCAAAGTCCACTGAGAAGAAAAGAACAACGGAGGTCCCTGGGGCCAAACATACATACTTTGTTAAGCAAACTCTGGACCATGGCAAAACATTGAGGGTCGAACATTTTGATTTTGGGCACAAAAATCCACCTTTACCTCTGCTGCCTTCAGAGCTAGCATCCACTCGACATAATGCATAACCATCCTGACAAGCTGTCATTGAGAAAGCACTTACCAACTAGTTTTCTTCTATTCGGTCTGCAAGTATACCGAAAGATTGCGGCTGATGTTTGAGTGACGGCAAAACATCGAGCCTCACAATTATGCACAGGCTGTAACAGCCATACCTCAAGTATCTGACTACAACAAGAGCTGTTAGTTATAGTGTCTGACCTCATATACACATTTAGACAGGCCTATATCTGGGAAAATTGGATAGTACAGAACACACAATTTTAGGTCTGTTTCTATTTTTTAGTTTTATAGGCAGTCAGTCAACTGCATGCAGGGAATTCAGTGACAGGTATAAACCAAATGAATCAAACATTTCTGCTTTTTTATCTATCACTTCAATACACAGTAGTCTGATGTTAAATGGGTCAATGAAAAATGTGAACCTGGACAACAAAACCAGTTTTAAGTAGCACAGGTATATTTGTAGCAACAGTCAAAAAAGCACTGTATGGGTCATATTACTAACCCTAACCCTATGCCAAAAATCATTAGGATATTAATAGAGATCATGCTTTATGAAGATATTTTGTACATTTCCTACCATAAATATATCAAAACTTTTTTTGCAACCCTCAGATTCTAGATTTTTTTTTTACAAGCCAAATATGGTCTTATCCTAATGAACCATATGTCAAAGGAATAACATTAAATGAACATAAAAATGTACTCTTGGTATTCATGTTGGATTCTTATGGTTTTGAAAAACTTTTTATGCTATTTCCAGAATAGCATCTCTAAAAATGTCAAAGGGTTTTTATATACACTATCGTTGTAGTGTTATTATGAATGTTGTTATTATCAATGTTGAAAAGAGTTGTGCTGCATTGTCTTTCATGGTATTTTTGTTCTAAACTCTGGAAGTTAATAGAGATAAGGGACTGGTTACCCACATTCTTAAAAATATCTTCTTATATGTTCAACAGAAGAAGAAGAAACTCATACTTTTTGGGTGAACTGTGATTTTAATATTTTCAAGCCAAGAACTGGATTCATTGAATGAGGCTTTTAACACCCTGGCATTTTTGACTTGATCATCATTTTGATAAAAAAAACAACAACAACAACAACAAAATTAACTGGAATTTCGAAATTAAAAACACTCACAGAAGTGGTGTAAATTAACATCTGAATAAAATGAACAGATCCAGACAAAAGAATAAGTGCCATGCTAATGTTATTGACCCAATTATTGAATGAAAAAAAAAAAAATGAAGAGAGAAAGTATACGTTTCCTTAAATTACTGCGATATTAGCAAGGAATGTAACCTAACCTCCGACCAGCCAAATCCAGACAAGTTTTCACAGCCATCTGCAGACAGGCGGCACAGTTCAGAGCGTCCAAAGTGTTCAGAAAAGGGAGCACCTGTGCACAGGACGAGTGACACCCTGGCTGGCACCATCATTTGTTACGTTTGGACTCCCATTACATCATCAGCTTAGATAGCTGGGAAATACATCTCCTGGTGTCAGATTCCCTCACCACAAGAAGGTCACAGTCGAAACAGGAAGTCCCCGGCTGTAGTGTGCCAGCGTTCCACTTCTGCAAAGAGCGGATCTGAGTTAGCAGGGACCTTGGTTCTCACTGTACGAGTTACTTTTTCAAAGTGATGGAGATTGAGGCGTTCTCCTTGAGGTCTATCCATTTGCATTTAGCACTGTACATTAATTATACGGCCTGACGCAAACAGGATACATTCAAGGATGGGGACTTATATCACCTTGTGACAAAGTGCTTACCATGAAAAATACAAATGAGAACTGACAATCCCTCTGATAGTTCATATATCCTCATGAATAAACTCCATCACAGCCCCAACACAGACAGAATATTTTATACAAAAGCACAATTCATCAGCAGACCAGTTTTAATACAATACAAAAGTTTGTGCTAGGCTAAATACCGCAGGTATCATAAATAACCCAGCAGGAGACATGTTCTAATGAATGAGAAATGAGCATTTCAGAGCTTTGTCAGAGTATCAAAATTTCAGTCTGCTCCAAGTAAAATACAAAGCACACGCTTGTGTTCTTGTGTGCTTCTCTTGGGAAATTATTCATTCTAAGCTCAGGCTATGTTGTAGTTGTTGTACATAAGATATAACAGACGTTACAGTGTACTTAGTTTCAGGAGAGAGATCTAAATGTCTTATGGTAAAAAAAACAACATAGTTTGTTCCTCCATTTCTTAAACAGGACACCGTCAGTTCCTTCTGACACATTCCAATGATTCTACACATAACTACTATATACTCCAGCTTTGACTGACAAGCATTGTCTAATGGTGGGAATCAACAGATAACTGGTGATATAATATATCAATATGTAGGTCATGTTACAATAATGTTATGATTTTGTCCAGTGTGTCGTGATTAAAAGCAATGGTTCTTAATTCCAGTCCTGGCAAACCCCTGATTCAGATCATCAGCTCCCTACTTCCTTAGCATAGGAAATCTTAAAAGTTAAAGGAATAGTTCACCCAAAAATGAAAATTTTCCCATAATTTAGTTACCCTCAAGCCATACTAGGTGTAAATGCCTTTCTCCTTCCAGATGAACACAGTCTGTGTTGTTTTATCCTGGCTCTTCAAAGCTTTATAATGGTGGTGGATAGTAGCCGAGATTTTGAAGTTCCAAAAAGAGCATATATCTGTCGTAAAACTAACCCATACGCCTTCGGGGGTTAACACATGTCTTCTGAAGCGGATCCATGGGTTTTTATAACAAAAATATTTATATTTTTAAAATTATAAACTCAAATCACTGACTTCCAGCATCGACCGTACGCGTGTTCACGTTAGTCAAGATCCAGCTTCTTCGTTGACCTCTGACTTGATGTATGATGTAAGCCGCACTCGTAGTGTAAGCTCTGGTGAGAATAAACAAACGAGGATAAAGCAATACTAAACGCCGGTAACAAATTAAAAGTCGAAAATGAGAAGTTAAAAAATTACAGTGGATTTCACTATAAGAGAAGAAGAGCTTGAGTTTTTCTGCACAGCCTTATTTGTTTGAACCAGAGTAACACCGACCAGGAACTCCACTTACGATCGCGCATACGGCCATTGCCGGAAGTCAGTGATTTGAGTTTATAATTTTTGTTCTAAAAACCCATGGATCCGCTTCAGAATACATGTGTTAACCCCCCGGAGGCATATGGGTTAGTTTTACGACAGATATATGCTCTTTTAGGAACTTCAAAATTTCGGCTTCTATCCACCACCATTATAAAGCTTGGAAGAGCCAGGACAAATTTTAAAACAACTCCGACTGTGTTCGTCTGGAAGGAGAAAGTCATATACACCTAGGATGGTTTGAGGGTAAGTAAATTATGGGGAAATTTTCATTTCTGGGTGAACTATTCCTTTAATTTCACTTCATAACATTCGCTCATATATACATAGATATACGTACATATACCACCTCTGTAAATAAATACAATTTAAATTCACGTCTTAATGCCCTTTTAAATGGAACAAATATGCACCCTTCCAACTGGAATCATGACAGAAAATCCTGTTAAGTCTACTTCGCCGGGCACTTATGGTCAAATAGAACAAATGTCTGATGTGATAAGAGATACATACAAAATGTGCAGAGTGGACTGTAATTGAGAACCACTGATTAAAGTCATTGGACTTTGGACTTGGTAATAACTTCTTATGGATGTCCCAGTGTCTTCTCAGACACTCTTTGAAGCCTTTTCACCCAAAAATTTAAATTTAAATATTTGGGAATGAAAATTTAAATGTACTTTTTTATGGTTTGCAATATTCATATGACTTTATGGAATGAGTCTTGTGTTAATTTACTTCAAAATAGGTTCTGCTTGTGTTTGACAATTTGGCCAAATAAGTCTGTCTACTAAGAGAAAAAAAAAACATCCAAGTATCGAATCCTAGAACAGAGAACATGCAGAGAACATTTATGCTTCTGACAGTCTTGCAATGTCATGCCGTTAACTTGGATCAAAATACTTTAATATTCCCATGGTTGCTTGGATCACAGAGCAAGGCCAAGCCCTTCTCATTCCATATGCTAAAACAGCTAACATCTTTTAATTAAATCAAGCAACCACTTTGCTTGCTCTAAACTGGAGCTTAAGGAAACAATGATCTCTCCAGCTGTGAGATGGTGATGCCGGTTAATGCTGAGACAAACACATTTGATGGATTATATTATGGGATGTAAAGAGATACACACATTTCCTCCCGTTTATGAGAAGAGATCAAAGCAGAACCGGGGGCCGCGAAAGCATGAGGAACAATGTCAATTCAGCAGAGCTGAAGACCCCGACTTGAAGAACGCGCCCTAAGGACGTTCCTTTTATCTGCCAGTCAAACAGCATGGTCAAACGCGGTCACAGGAGTGCAGGCGCTCTTTAGATATAACATATTACAGGTCTAGTTCTGAATGAAGGCATCTGCGTATTCCAGTTGACCTAGATGGCAATCCGCTCTGGTATTCTTGATGAAACAACAAAGCAGTAATAGTCTGACAAAGAAACGCAAAGGACCTGAGTCACCTTTAGGAAAATGTGGCGGACTGAAGGTGTGAGCTGAGTATGTGATGCCTTTAAAGCCAGAATAATAGACACAAAAAACTTAAAAGGTTAAGAAAATTGCCTCAGATGGGACTCCAGACTAACATGGTGCCACGTCGCACACGTCGACCAGAGGAGAGCGAGACCGTGCCCGTCAACGCACTTCATCTGAAAATTGTCGGCAGCGCTGCACAGGATTTGCTCGAGAATGTATCCAAATAAGTGTGTTTTTGGATGTGAGGGAAAGTTTACCGTGTTCAGCTTCCCAAAGAATCCACGCCAATAGCTGTTCCGGGGAAGTTTTTTAGTTCTCATCTCCATAAACATATAGCAGTAGAGCTAATACAGTGGCTGGAAATCTGTTTATCCATTATCCTTCGATTCTTCATCTTCATGTAGAAGGGTGACCACTCCTTCTGCTTTTCATTGTAGGCCTACCGCACAGCATTTTCACCCCTTTTCCCACGTTGCATATTGAGAAAATGTTCCGTATTTTCAGCAGACTGTTGGTTTTTAATTATCGTATTAAGAAAACTTGCATATTTTCTTTTGACTTTTTAAGAATGCTTTTTATTTATTCTTTTTTAGACTTTCTTCTTATTGTAATAGTTCGCTTGGGGCAGTTTCTGTGTCTTTTCTGTGTTATGACAAATGTCTAGAGTGCATTGTTGTAATGTGAGGGTGCATCAAAATGTGCTAGCATAAATCTATTCTCTCGCAGGCGGATTTTCTTCACTTCTTTACATGTCCGCGCTCAGAAACATAAATAAGCGCATATGACAACGATGTAAATCAGTTTTTACATACCATAACAGTCGAAAATGTATCTGTCTCACACATGTCCCACAAAATTACCTCTACGTCCCGCAACTGATCTATTGCCAGGTGGTCACCCTATCATGTAGGTATGAGTTTAGATATTTTGTATTAAAAAAATATCAATACTTGGTGGCAGTTTATTGATAACGACTCACGGGCGGAAAAATCAAGATAAACTGGTTTATTGTCCCACTCCTAGTCATTCCTGTTCCTTTTGGTCAATTTAATGCATCCTTGCTAAATAAAGGGGCTTTCGTACTGCGTAGTTCTAAGAACTCTGTTCTAGAAACTAACCAGCAGGGTGGATCCTAAAGAATCTATTTTCCCCTGTACATATCATTGAAGCTAAGAAAAGAACACAACTCTGCAGACAACATGTTAATGTCATTATCACTGTTTTCCATGTTCAAGGAGTAAATATATTTACATGCCTTTGTTTGCATTTGGCCAAACTTCCTTCATTGGCAGTTTCTATAGTACTGTTTTACACCCTACTCTGAAGTAGGAACTAATTTAGTTCCCCCAACAGAGTGCCTAATATGTTCCTAGTTCCTGTGGTGCGAACACGTTAAAAAGCTGGTTCGTTCTCTAGAAACCTCAAAAAGGCTCTTCCAGTTTGACAGCCCCTTAAAAGTATTTTTTTTCATGCTGACACCAAACCTTTGAACGATAGTGTGTATTCACAGGCGCACATGTACACATAATGAAGGCTAATGGGGTCCAAAACAATAGAATTTAAACGTTTAAAAGCACAACTGACACCATGTTTAAAACTGGTTAGTGATGAACTTTACAAGATGCTGTGCCATTCACCTTGCACCATGTTGTCACCTTGTAACATGCATGCACTGTTACATCCCACTTGTTTTGAGTTGTTTGGCTTTTGTTCCTCATCATGTGCAAAAGAAAAGAAAAGGGTGATTTTGGTACCAGTACCAGTGGTGCAACCAAATTTAATCAACATCTGCAACAAAACCCTAAGCTGCAGAATGGCCATGAAACGTGACCATTTAGTTGTAGTGTGGAGGCCTGTCAGATATTTCCGTTGTCGTAGGATGGTGCTTGACATGAATACCTGCTGACTGACAGGCTGACAGGGCTGGTGGCAAGAGACTGGCAGACCTGCTGAGGAGGCCCTTTCACGCTAACACAGGGGCTATTGAGTCTCCACACACACTGTGGCCCTCTAAACACAATCCCCTTGCCTTGAGTGAGTAATAACTTTAGTAAGCACAGGGAAAAGTGTTGAGGCTGCGGTTAATTTGGTCAGAGGCAAGATCCCCAGGCTGTGGGGTGACGGCAGTGGTGAGGCCAAATTGTGGAACGGCTAAACACTTGATATGCTGTATAAACCGCTTAATGTGTCCACATCAAGATGGGAATGCGTGACGCTAAGCTGGAGAAAACTATAGCCTGATACAGAGTCGTATTTTGGACATGAGAGGACTTGTTACTGTTGCGCATCGAATCGATCGGCCTTGGCTAGATAATGTGAAGAGGTGCAACAATGCAGCATCTGCTGAATTCAGCAAGAGTTATTTCCTCAAACGGGATGTTGAGACACACGAGAGCCACTTCTCACGCACCACTGCACAGAGGAGGTGGAGTTTTCCATGTTTCTCACGGGAGAATACACGGGAGCTGGATACAGCCTGCCACTGTCCAAAACCGCAAAAAGAACCAGTAGTGCCTGACTACTGATACAACACTTGCCTGCCTAGCCATGCAAAAAACAGCCACATACCATGGCATTCATAACTAGACTTTTACTTTTTTTTTTACACAGAAAATGTGAATGCCACTTGCCCATGCAAAACTTACTGGTACAATGCTGTGTTGTGGGTGGTCCTAATAAACTGGCACTAAATATGACTAAGAAAAGTAGGAGAAGCCACTGAATATAATAATTTTCAAATATAATAAATTACTTGAGCCTTAGAGAGAGCAGACAAAACACAATGAATGCAGTTATTGCTTTTGGCAGATACCAGCTGTTTAAGAAGTCTTGTAAGATAGTTCTGGGAGGCAATTATACAGAAATACTTTGACGATAGACTTTGCCCAGGCATTTCAGAATGACCATAAAAACATTTCAGATGCTGTGCAATGAGATCAGTCCAGTGGTTAGTCAAGTTATCCCATCTCATAGCACAAATCATATAACATCTTTGTGCGCGTGGAGGAATTTATTCGTAAAACGCGTTTCCATCTCCCATTATTCGCATTAACACTTTTTCACACAATTCAAAAACCACCTTAAGTAAGCATAAAACTTTGTGAATTAAGGGATTTTTGTATTTTTTATTTTGCTGCTTCCATCACTCATTTCTGATGTGTTACGTCAAAAACCGCATAAAACAGGGTAATAGAAACACCTAAAACAACCCTAAAAATGACAAGAACTAATGTACAGCTCAAAATTAAGTTCTGTTAACACTAGTTTAAGAGAACAATTAAAGGTCGACTGAAGTGCCTTAAAACATGCATCGTTATTCTATGTGGTGACGTAATTTAAACTGAAACAGGAAAAACAGGGCAGGCCATATTGAGCAGCCCCACCCACTTTTTAAAATAGCCAATAGTGTTTCATTTATATTCTGTTCGGACCAATCTATTTCTGTTCGGTAATCTATTAGACAGCCACACAGCCCCCTAGATTCAATATGAAACTATTACTCCCTTATTTAAACAAAATAGTGATCATAATCATGCTGAGGCTGTGTAGTTTATTAAATCGCGGATATGATCTGCTCTGTGCTATCGCGTCTCTGGACCGGAACCAAAGTCCGGAGTAAACTGCGTACTGGCGCGGTTCGCATGACAACACGAAACCAGACCGCATTTGCCCCGACAGAAAGCATATTTACACTGTCTGAATCATTCCCTATCGCCTACATTGCGCACTATACATGCCATTCACCATACAGAAAGTACTAACTCTATGAATAAGTGACTGATCTCTCAGCCGCAGCTTCAGCAGCTATTTATAGGGTAGGGGGCAGGACGCTATGAATTCTATAGAGCATTTGATTGGACAGAAGATTTGATGAGAAGATGAAGTGCAGTGTGATGTCATGAAAATCAGTGATTCATATTGGCGGAAGTGATGAGACTAAGTTTTAAATGCTCATATCTTGTAAACACGAATGCCGTTGTCGTTGTTTTGGAGCACACTAGCTTAACCTTAAGGCTAACATATTCATACCAAAAGCCAAAAAAAAAAAAAAAAAAAAAAAAAAAAACTTTACCTTTAATATCATGGGGACTTTAAAGGCATTGTTCACCCAAAAAATATATTTTTACATCCCATTTTCATACAATGGAAGTCAATGTTAGCCCAAACCATTTCGTGACCAACCATCTTCAAAATATTTTTTTTTTTATTTTATTTTTTTGCATTCCCAAAAATATAGCACATTTGGAACTACATGAGAATGATGTAAATGATGAATTTTAATTTTTGGGGGAACCTTTCCCTTTATAGCACTTATACACTTTCAAAAACTGGTCCCATTATCTTCTATTGTAAGGGCCTCACAATTATCTTACTTTTTATGAAAATAAAATGGTAATGTAAAAAAACTAAAAAGCTAAGTGGTAATCAACATTATGGAACAAATACTGTTTTGTATTAAACCAGGAATATTCCTTTGCTTGAGCAGAAGTAGTGATGATTACCATAGTATGGCAGGTAACCAAATCAAAAAGACACATCTAACTGGCTAAAAGAGACACATGTGGCCTGTAAATCTTCCAAAATAGCAGCCATTTTTGTCAAAAACCACAAAGACGCAAGAACTAGATGGTTTGGCCTAAGTGTGCGCAGCAACTTTGGTTAACTTTATGAACAGTGGCACTTGTCTCCACACTGGTAATCATGGTTGAGGCAAGCTCTTTTATAGACACTGCTGTCATTGCTTTAATGCCTCCTGCTCTCTTTTGAGACTTTCAATCCCTCAGTCTAGACACTCAGCTGGTCCCACACCAAACCCTACACACCAATGACACAGAGACTGGCTCTATTTTCAGCGTGAGGAATGAAGATGAATGGAGGCCCGGAGAACCACAACATCAGCCAGACCCCATACAAACACTGATTTTGAGAAAAACATCCATATACCATTTTATTTTACGGCTCTATTTTGTCGATAATGACAAGCCTGGATCTGGAACCTGTTATATACTGATAGACCCACTCTAAGGCGTAAAAAACTAAACAGAAATAGACCTGAAAAGCTTTTTGTCAATGCACTCTCTGGACGAGTGCAACTAGTATGTTGATGCTGGTCATAGAGCAAGAACAATACCTTGCATTGCCTGAAGGATACTCTCAGTGAGAGAGGGCCCCTTACTCCTCTCAGGCTTTCTGAAGACCACATCACAATGAGCTGAGTCCAAGGCTTTTTGTTGAGCTTGAGGGGGGGAGGAGAAGAGTGCTAGACTCTTTCCTTTCTCCTCAGGCTGATGGGCTCCTTTAAGAAATCTTTGTTTATGGCAGGTTTTTCAGTCCTCTGTCTAACTATGTCCCAGGCTTCCTATCCACTGACAACATTGCTTCTCTCCTACCTCATGCAAGATGAGGTCAATCCACACTGCAGGACTGCCAAGCATGCTACCTGACGCAAAACTTTTTTTGTTGTTGTTTAAATCAACACTAGAGCATCTTCTAATGTTAAAAACATGATGGAGGACTGAATTGAGAAGTTAAGACCAAAATATGACGCATAACATTAAAACCATCTGCAGTCTCCCAGTGGTTTACATTATGGGCAGTTTATCATTATGTGAACATTACAGCGGTGACTCATTTTACACCAATTCGCTCTTGTGAATTGGAACGTGTGAAAAGAACTGTGGGGAATTGGAGGATAATTGGTGCATCCTTTAAAATACACCAAATGTGAAAGCAAGGCTGCCAGGATCCTTTAAACTGAGATGGCCTTACTGGAACTGAGAAGCACCCAGTGATCTGAAAGACCTGAAGACCAGAATTGGACATTTACAATATATCAACAAAGCGCAGGACCAAAAAGGCTTAGAGTGCCATTTTAGGATAGGATTTAATTATTTCCTCAAATGTAAGAATTTATGATTTAGGTAACCTTATGCATAGCTTATACATACATAAGATGGTGATTTGCTTTGCATTTCATCATTTTCAAAGCACTGTGGCTCTTCAGAACAAAGGGAGATTCATTCCCGATCCTTGAACACTCAAAGTGGACTGAGGTTGGACAGAAACAGTAGGTCTTGTCTATCTGGCCAGCTCAGCTCCGGATATTCACAGTCTGGAGCCAAACCACCTGTTTCACTGGCTGTCCTACTCTGTAGCCATTAGAAACTCGGCCCAGAGTTTCCCTGGAGTAATGCTGCCTGTAGAGATGAGGCGAGAGACGCTTGGACGGCCTGGCAGAGCTCTGCTGCCCACATCAGCCCAATATCGTCACAGTGTGACGGTAAAGCTTGCTCTCACTGCTTCTATTCAAATCTATGGTTTAGTGAGGCTTACTGGTTAAAAACCTGGGTGGGTAAACAAAGGGTTTTAGGTCCAAATCCCACATTTTCTACCATGATATAATTGAGCAAGGCAACTTACACTCAGACTGCCACAGGGGGAATGCCTTCGTAGAACAATGTGCTAGAAAATCGCTCACAAATGTTAAAAGTTTGCATATTAACACACACCTTAACACACCTTTGCCCTAAACATGATGAAGTAAAAAAAAAAAAAAAAAAAAAAAAAAACAATTTAAATCAGTTCAAACTGATCAAGCACAAGGCTCAATATTTCAAGTCCCTGCTGTGTTGTGCACTAAACCAACACTGATACTTAACACTTAAAAAACACAAACATCATTGCATCTATCATCATTAGGAATATAAGACACCTGCAGAAAATGAAATATCTGCTCATAACAAAACAAGTGAACACATCAAAGTGCTCACGTTTATTCATTTCAAATCCATTCATCCAGGAAACAGCAGGTTTTAGATGTCAGAGCTGCTGGATTCCCATGTGCCTGAAAGAACAGGCTCAACATGAAAGTGGATACGGTTAAAAAAAACTTAAAACAAAAAAAGTATGTTATAACAAAGTAAATACTTTGTAAAGTGTAAACAGGAAGAAGACATTTATTGTGTAACCATTTCCACTATGACAGCATTTCCAAGAAGACTACAGACTGACATATTCATTATCAGCAAATGCTTGTTGGTAATTAACATTCATGACAAAAGCTAAATTAGAACCAAACAGATAATGAACAAACACATGCTCATAATGACAGAAAATGGATTTAGAGGAAGTTTAACAGTATACTAATACTAGAATTTCAACATACATAGGATACAATTAGCACATTGTTTAAAAATAATGTGAAGTGTTAATTCCCCACATTCTTATTTGGTGCCATTACACAGAACTCTATAATTTGATTTCCTCCTCGTTGTTGGGCTGCTGCCATAAATGCTTTTGCTGAATTGTCATAACAATTGGATAAACATTTACTCCAACAAGAGGTTGATCATTCAAAGATGGACATAAAACAGCACACATCCTTAGAACAACATCAGCAGGGCAAAATGGTCGCATTTGCGTTATTATTTGCGAATGTGCGTGTTAAAATTTGACTCGTTGGCATTTCTGCGAGTACATAGTCTGACCTGCAGAGCGCGACACATTGTACCAGGAGTCGGAATTCACAAATCACACGAAGAGAGGCACTTTCAGTGCAAGCCTTCGGGTATAAACTGGTTTAATACTTACGGCAGCACGAGCATGAAGGTGAGCGCATCGCACGACGCACGGCAAAAATACGAATATTGAGAAAATGATGGTGGACGGAGGATTTGGCTTTCAAGCTAAAGTAATTTATTAGTCGGCATATAATACAGCATGTGGTGTATGTCATGCCTTGTTGTATTCGTTTCTGTAATAAACATTATGTAAGATAGTTTGTCATTGTTATATTGTTGTTGCTTTTTAATTAAGAATAACAACAATGATAACAAGATTGCAAATTTGAAAGTGAAAACATCCTAAACTCGGTTTATAACATGTAAAAGAGGAAATCCAGTTCACAAAACTCTAAAATCGCAAATAATACTACTGATAAAAAAAAAAAAATGGGTTGGATGTTAACCACTTTTGTTACCATATAAATATAAACGATTATAAAAGCTCATCAGCGTGTAATGATTAATCCCATTTTAGTTAGTCGCAAAAGAGCGACTGGTGGATAGAATGAGTCTAGAGCCCTGATGAGGATGAGTAAATGACATGCATTTTTATTTTGATGGTTATTCATTTAAACCAGTATGTCTTTTATGCAAAAAAATTAAAATAAAAGATAGTAAATGATATAGTTTCATAAAGTGCATAAAGTTTCGTTTGTGGCTATAGTTGGCAACAAATACATTAATGTTTATGAATTAACCCCATTGACTTCCACTGTAAGATCTCATTTCATATACAGTATATGTTTTTAAAGGAATAAGTAGAATTATTATTTTGTGTGTGTGTGTGGTATTTTCCAAGTGCTGCTTCTTAAGCTTAACCTGTATTGAACATAGAATATTCCCTTAAACCTGTTACTACCGTGGAATTGATCGCTCTTCAACCGTCCTGTTTACTTTACTATTTCTCTTGAAGTGCCCCTGTGTGCATTGCAAATTGTCTACGGCTTGGTTTAATTCACTACCACTCTGAAGGTTGAGCCATGATGTTAGTGTAGTGTTCATTTAAGGTCTTTAAGAGGTAGTATTGATACAGATCATGTGATTCGGTCAATAAAGCAGAGAGCCATTTTAACTGCTGAAGCAAAACGACAGATAATCAAACTCTGGATGTTCCATTACCTGACAATTCAATGCTGAGTGCAATTTTGAATGAAAAATGGAAAGTTTGATTGATGATCATTTTTTTATGTGTGGTTTTTGTGCACATGCCTGTATCCTTTGGTTTGATCATCTAGCTGTTTTCTTTCCAATACAAATGTTATTTTGCATGGGTGGAGTGATGAGTTTTCCATAGATGGAGAATTCAATATTTCTTCTGTCCGATAAGCGCTGTGCCTTCAAGAGTTTCACTTCAGAAGACATTAATTAAAATTCCAATTAATTTTTCAATTATAATTATCTCACTTCTCATATTTACTAGAACATATTCAGATGTTGATTTGTTTAGTCTTTCTTTTTTCCTCTAGGAAACTGGGCAACTTGTTTCATTCAAAGCACAAGGGCTTTATGCACAAGGTAAACAGGATAAGACTTATCGCTAAAGAAAGGCGAAAGGCGTCAAATGTTTGTATGTTGCTAATGTAGGATCATCATAGTAAAAAACAAAAAGAAAGCAATGATTCTACCTCAACTTTATTGGAAGCCAATTAGCTAAAAAAAAAAAGGAGAGAGACTTGGCCTAACACTTCCCCTACACACAGACAACTCCATTTTTTTTTTTTTTCTTCAGATCCCTCTGGCTTCATTTAGTTGTTAAATTGCATCTTTTGTTACTTGCTGAAAAGTAATTTCCACTACACACCGCATGCAATTATTTAAAAGAAACTTAGTACGAAAGTACATTTAAATGTCCATAAAACAGGTTACGTTTGGATAGCATGTGGGAAAGCAACATCTTTCACCCATAAAGAAAATTTTAAAAGGTGGAAGCAAAAATTTTCAATACTTATTTAAGGTATTCATTTTAACATAAACTGATTATCACTGATTATGTCACTGTAGCAAAACCAATATATGCTCATTGGAAAAACGTGCCTCTATACATTTCTGCGAAACTGAAAAAACTTACCTATATGTACGAATCAGTGCAGTTTCCAGTTAAAATGCACTAGAAAACACTAGAGGCAGTAAAACTTTGACATATTTGATTCATTTTCAAACAAAGTAAGATTTACACAGAGTTTTGTTTAATAAAGCTTCATTTTCATAGAATTACTTGCAGGATATTATATTATGTCTTCAAAACAATCCTGCGCAACTTCAAAAGTATCAGTTTTCAATGTCGTCGGCACTTATACAGCTTCATATGCATGAGTTTTGTAATTAACACTTTTAAAAATAAAGGTGCTTTAAAAGGTTCTTCACAGCAATGCCATAGAATAACCATTTTTAATAAAAAAAAAAAAACACTCTAAAGAACCATTTTTCTTACCTTTTTATAATCTGAAGATTTTTTTGACACAGAAAGGTACTTCAGATGTTAAAGGTTCTTTATGGAACCATTCAGACAAAAAAGGTTCTTCTACAGCATCGTGAAGCACCTTTATTTTTAAGAGTGTAGGTTTGCTTGGTAGCTCATGCGATACGGCGTTGCACTTGAGTGATGAATAGGTACGAACCCTGTGAAACTACAGTTGGACAAAACAGCTCAAATCCTCAAAGGAAGTTTAAACAGCATGGCTGCCTCAACAAATGCATTTTTATATCACTTTTGCATTTCTTAACACTATCGATTAGGTTTAGGGTTGGGTTTGGTGTAGGGGATATTTCCAACATGATAGAGCATTAACCTTTAGTGACTTGTAACAACGACTGATAATTGTCAATCTCACACTGAATTTCTAAAACTTCACAAGCATGTGTTTTATAATGATTTAAAAAACCCTTAAATATCAATGTTAAAAAGAATGTGACACGATTCAATGAAAGCCACCTCAAATAATCAGTAGGTCTTAAATATATAATATTCATTATTTCAGTAATATTCAGTGCTGCATATTTTAACAGAATTTTTTTAACTCAATGAACCAATATATAACTGTGAAAACCACAAGAACAACCACCTTCTAAGAATAAAAATGAATGTCAGTAAGTGGATAAAACTAAAATGAATAATGAGGAGTGACACCAGTTCAGAGTGATAGTACACTGAGAGCAACTGTCAGAAACAGTGAAAACACCATGGAAAAGACAGAAAGAATGGAATCCTTCGAAGCTTCCCTACAGAAACATGTCCACCGCCTGCAAGAAAAAAAAAAAAACATTGATGCTTTAAACTTCATATTGTAAAAGAACCGAAAACTGAAAGCCTAGACCAAAAACAGGCTCTTTTCAGCACATGGACACTCTTTTCATGATGTGAGTAACAAAAGCTTGACATTCCCCTCAAAGCAGGTCTCATCTTTCCATTGAAATTAAAAGAACCGATTTATTCAAGAGCCAATTCTGATTACGTTCAGCATGACATTCAGTTTCAACCAAAAACTGCACCATGCATTTCTGTTCTAGAAGTTAGGCCGTGACATTTCCTCACGCTTCTTTTCCACCTACAGTGTTAAGGCTAACTGAAATATCACTGTCAGTGCGCAGCCATCTTTTTTTTTTGTTTTTTCAGAAAGTTTAGTTTCAAAATTGGACGAAATGCCAAGGATTCCTGCTCTGGTATGGCGGCTGTGCCGAACGAAAATGCCAACTGCCTTCAGATCACTGCAGCTGGGAAAATAAATTATGTCATTAGAATTACTTTTGGCCATATTAAAATCTATATTAAAAAAAAATAATAATAATAGACATCTAGTGACTTATTTCAGTATGACGCTGTTATATTAACTAAAAATGGTTCACTTCTAGAATTCAGTTCTTAAAAAGCATAGAATGCACCAATATTGAAAATTTGGCTAATATGATAGGCCATTAATGCCTTTTGCATTTGCATCAGAACATTATTTATTATATTAGACTTATATTATAGATAAAATAAAATAATTCAAAATACATTTAAAAATGATTGGAAAGTTACTTCACAGTACAAGTAAATTATTCCTGAATTACGTATACTTCTAATTGCATTAATATTGAAAATTTGGCTAATATAAAATATGGCTATTAATGTCTTTTGCAATTGCATCAGAACATTATAATTTATTATATTAGATTGTTAGCTATATGTGATCCTGGAACACAAAACCAAAGTCTTAAGTAGCATGTGTATATTTGTAGCAATGGTCAAAAATGCATTGTATGGGTCAAAATTATCAATTGATTTTATGCCAAAAATCATTAGGACATTAAGTAAAGAAGATGTTCCATGGAGATATTTTGTATATTTCCTACCACATATCAAAACATGTCAGCGCCGATAGCCTTGTGGGCAGTGCGCTGACATACAACGCTGTTGTGCTACGGGCGTCCCAAGTTCGAATCCTGGCTCGAGGACCTTTCCTGACCCTACCCCCTTCTTTCTCTGTGATCTGTCCTATCATAATAAAGGCCAAAAATAAATCTTTAAAAAAAAAATTTATATATCAAAACTTAATTTTTGATTAGTAATATGCATTGCTAAGAACTTCATTTGGACAACTTTAAAGTTGATTTTCTCAGTATTTAGATTTTGTTTTTGCACAAATAGTTGTATCTCAGCCAAATATTGCTTTGCTTTATCATAATAAGCCATACATCAATGGAAAGCTTATTTATTCAGCTTGCATATGATGTATAAATCTCGATTGAAAAAAAACTGACCCTTATGACTAGTTTTGTGGTCTATGGTCACATATTATAGATAAACTAATCTAAACAAAACAAAACTAAGATAAACAAAACTAAACTAAAATAAACAAAACTAAATAAAACTTAGATAAACTAAACTAAACTAAACTAAAATAATTGATGTTGCGTACAAAATCCACTAGGCCCAAAAATCTGAGGGGGCACATCATACCCATTTTCATCTGAATGTGCCTGACGTCTCTGGAGTCATTACCCCATGTACTCACATACTGTGCACTACTGAACAGGAAGGGTGAACTGTGTAAAAGGTAACTTGGGTGAATATCCCACAGTTTTGATTTCAGCACACAAATCAAAGGTCAAGCCACATCCTGCTGTGTTGTAAGTTGGCGGGACTATCGAGCCACAACGTAACCTTTGTCAATACAGGGCAACACTTATTACACAACAAATTTACTAATCACACATCACTGGAGGGCTAAACAATCTAGAAGAATGTTTTTACTATCACTTTAGTATTCTAAATCACTCTCACTCCCTTATTTTATTTTTAAATCACATTTAGTCCCCTCATGTGGTCCTAATGTACAACAGCCTACGTGCTTTTAATGTACCGTTCAGTCGACAGAACCCGAGAGGGAGAGGCAATCTAATCAGCATTCAAAGACGCCATGCCGAGTCCCTCCGACTCAAGCTGCTAAGTCACCAGATAAAGATCTGCCTGACACGCTGCCTTTTAAATAATCCACTTGCAAGTACGCCATTTAAAAATATTAACACCCTCCTTCGAGAAAGGCAAAGCTCTAACACGGATAGGGCTGAGGGGCTGTAGGAATTAAAAAAAAAAAAAAAAAAAAAGTATAACAAATATTTATGCATTGCGTTTATACAAACAAATATGTATGCAAGGAGTGTAAATGTCACTAATTACAACCTACATGACATAAGTCCTGAAGTCTACACCACCAACAGCAACATAATAATGAGGCTTTCACTCAGAGTTGCAGCTGGATTGCAGTGGTAGAGAGTTCAGGCACTGATGGCAGGTGATGTTGAAAAAGCATCCTCTGTCAGTTAGCATTTGAGATGCTCCATGAATTCAGTCAGAAGAACTTAACGTTACCATGTTCCTTTCCAAATTCCTCTGTGTACAGCTGGCCACGCATTCGAACTTACTGGTGTAAACAAAATAAAAGAAAGAAGGTTAAAAATATAGTATATTTCATGATAGCCATGACAATGTTATATGAATTAGGGTATAATAAAGCCGAAGTGAATCATTTCTGTACCACAAGCAGCAACAAGTGCAAAAAACATTATTTTTAAATGGTTTCTTGAACATTCTTCTCACCTGTCATTGGGCGGTCAAACAGATAGCCCCGCCCCACATTCACACCACTGGTTGAGGCCAAGTTTGCCACACAAGTCTTGAAAAGTAAAGCCAAAACGTTTCAATCGCCCCCAGGTGGCTGGTCCCAGTATAGGTCATAAACCCCGCCCTCTCCATGTAATCTAATGGGACGTGAGGCAAACTAAATAATTAAATTTCACTTCAAATAATTGTTTTCCAAAGAATTTTTTTGTTTTTGTCATTTTATGTAGTTTTTATAACTCTGATGTAAGTTCAAGTGTTTGTGTTTTTAAATAAGTTTGGTTTTAGATAGTTATGTGATGCTATAAAAATGGGAGCGTGACGTCATAATTGACAGCTGAGCTTGAAACTGAGGCGCCAACAGACTTTTTCGGGATATTCATTAGGAGACTGTTTTTTTTTTTACCTTATTTTAACACAAGCCTCTGGTACAGCAATAAGCAGACAAAAATGGGAGCAGTCAGGCTAATTAGGGGTGTGTGCCTGCGATTTACTCTGCAGGAGCGTGGGCGGGACGCGGCTCCACTTTGCTTGAGTTCTGTACTGCGCAGACTCTTGTCCCAAATCAGCGCAATGTGTCCGCGTCTTATTGGGGCGCTGGCGGCTTCACTTTTCTTCAATGGAAGAGAGTGAAGGTGCTTTGTCTATCTTTTTTTACAGTCTATGGTTGAGGCACTGTTGTCGGGCTGTTCAGGATGCTCAAACAAAACAGCAGTGTCACAGACTTTCCATGAAAATGAACCTTCTAATAAAAATCTGTCTCTGTATATTAAGCTGGGACACTGAATTATTTAAAATATTTAACAATAAATAAATAGACGTTTAGCAAATTAATCTTTTAAATACCAGCATTATCAGAGAGTGGCACTTTTGAAAAAATTCAATGCCCTTAGATGAATATCAATGAAGAAAATGTCATTGCTAGTCATTTGTCCAACCTGATCTCATCACGAAAACGTACCTGTGGAAACTTTTTCGCAACATGCAAAATACATACCAATAAGAAATGAACACTAGAGGTGGTAAAACAGTGAGCACTTGTAATCGTTTTCGTACACAGTTATGATTACAGTTCCATACGTTTCGCTTTCCAGACTTAACAAGTTCGCTCAGCACGGAACTGGACTTACAGGATGCAGAATCCTTGGGTTCGAATCCTGTGAAAAACATGACTCACTATGAAAGAGCTGAAAGAAGACAGATAGAAAAACAGCATGCTTGCGGTTTTTACATCACATTCGCTTTTGTTCATACTATCGGGTAGTGGTACGTTATTTTAAAACGTCACAGAGCATTAGAGATTTAGCGATACTCAACGGACATTTCATGTCAGAACTGCGGTGACACATACAAAACCAACGTCACATAAAACGTACCATATGTATATATGTATGTTCACACATTCCAGGGAAAAAAACAAACATTCTTTTAGCACCACTCAGTGGACATTTCACATCAAATGTGTCACGAAACGTACATGGTGGTACGTCTTGCAGTAAGTATTAAATATTTCAATGTTATTTGGATGAAAAACGACAAATATCTACATGACAACTTTATTCACAATTTGTAATGTGCACAGATATATTATGCACAATATGAGCACAGAGGTGAGTCAGGGAGTGATTTTAAGTCCTCATGAAGGGGTTGTTTGTTGTACGGGCAAGATTTAACCCACATGACTAATCACACACCACATGGTTTAATACCAGGTGTAAAAAAAAAATCATTATATGAAGGTCTGTGTGGATCTTGTGTTACTTGAAAGTGCAAATTAAGCTTTAGTCGTTTGAGGCTAAAATATAGAGAGCAAACTCAGAGACTCACTGCCTGCTGTCTTTCCTTTGAAGCTATTGTGGCAACATTCCTCTCATTCATTAAGAACAGCTGTGAGGTTTCATAGGCTGTTTAAATTCATTTTAATTAAAATGGAGATTATTGATAGCCTCAGATGGAGACCGTGTGACTGTTTTCAGATGCCTGTTTATTATTTGAAGCTCACTATGTTTAAAACATGAATGTACTGATTTGACAGGCACAATCAGTATTAAAACAGCAGTTTAAAATAAATACTAATTCAAAGTTGTTGTTTTTTTGTTTTTTTAATAACCCATGTAGTGCTGTCCAGTTTCCACTTTGAGTGTTTCAACAGTTTCATAAAGATACTCCAGCTGAACTCTGAAGTGACCTGACATTTTCCATGTAGCGCAGCAAACAAACTTCTCTGCTCTCATCTACACTTTCTGAAGAGAGAATCTTCTTTCAAGAGATGGGTCATCATTTTTATATAATTGCCTGATTAATTAGGGATTGTGATTATTTAAAATTATTGTGCACTTCAAACCACACATTAGCATATGAATAGAACCAAAAAAATGGAAATGTGAATACTATTTCATAATAATTATATTACTGTAAAACAACATTCAGGGTGGCTGGTTTCCAAACAAAAAAAAAAAAAAAAAAAAAAACTTTCTATCCTGTGTGTAATATTTCACAAAGCTTTAAAGTAAATGATACTTTTGAAGTTCAAGGTAAAAAGAAGAGTCTATGGTGGTACTGCAGGAGGCATGCCAATTATTTCACAAAAATATATAATATCACTGTTAAACAAGACTTCAACAAAAGATAAAATAAGTAAAAACAATGTTGAAAGTCTTTGGCCAAAAAAAAAAAAACATACATTTGGCTTGTGTATAGTGCCATGACCAAAAAAGGCAATTAAATGCATTTGTTCATCGTAATTAATTATTACCGTAACTGTTGATGCTTTATAATGAGGCACTGAGAATTGCATAATCCAATTAAAAAAGGGAGACACATAAAACAGTTAATTTAGAATTGTTGATTATATATGTAAAAACAATGTATTTTAAGTTTTCTTTAAAGTGGAAGTGAAGCAATCAGTCAAGTTCACATTATTCAGTAAACCAATTTTCACTTTAACAAACAAATATATAACAAATGCGATTAATGTAACCATTTTAAAGAAAAAAAAAAGATGTTTTGTTTTTTTACCATAATTTGGATGAATATCCAACATCTACTGTCTATACTCTCCTGAAGTTTTTATCATAATATCCCAAACATCACTTAAATTAATCACCCATCTATACGATAGGGCTAGTGCTACTTCCTCAAGAAAGTTTATCATTCTTACATGTTTGAAGTCTTGTAAATTTAAACATTAAAGTGTTTTAGCTATTAAAGCGCAAGAGAGCACAAAAGAGATCTCAACTGATAGCTCAGAATGGCTGTTTTGCCGAGTATACACATAAAGGCGTATTGCTTCCGAGTCCGACCCACTCTTCATCTCAAACCATGGCTTAAATGCATAAGCATTAACAACAGAACTTATTATAGGCTCAACAGTCTCTTTTGGCATGCTCATAACAGGTTTGTCTTTAAAGTTTAATAAGTTATCATCAAAATAATTTCCCATGTGGAGACAAATGAATGAGATTTTACTGGCAGAACCTGACTGCTCCACTCTATTTTCTGAACTCACCCCGAACTCACACCAGAACCTGACGTCAAGCTGTTCAAGCAAACGGAGCAATACTGTGTTTAAACTTGTCTTTGAAACCAATTTATGAGTGGTTTACTCATAGCTGTCTCTGCACATTACACTGGGGTAGCAGAAAGTAATCTACCAGCATCCACCATTGCAGAAGCTTTAACTTTTAACATGTTTTTGCCTCAGTTCATTACTGTACATTTTCTCAGTATAAAAAACTAGAATAGCTGGAAATAGTAGTATAACTTTTCCAGTGTGACTAAAAATGTTTAATAGTCTGCTATGAGTGCAGCCTATACGCAAGCGAAATACTGACCACCCTATTGATATTCCATCCGTTCTCATTATAGGAGCCAATTTTCATTTCCTTAAGAATGATTATGAAGTGCAGTTTCCTATAGCAACGGAGAGATAAAGTGAGTAGAGAAGAAAGAAAAGATTTGGATTAGTGTATGCATGACAGCAGAGGATTTAATAGCAAAGATGGAGGGGGGGAGAGGTGACTAATAAAACTGAGACGTGCAATAAAAAGGTCACAAATGCGAGAGACATGCTGGGAAAAAAAGCAAATGGCTACTTCCCATAAAGTACAGATTCAACTGAAACAATTATGCAGAAATGAATTTCTATGATAAAACAGGGCAAAACAATTATGTTTATTTGTGATTTTAGATGCAGTCTTGAGGGCTGCAAGGGGAAAAAAGTACATACTCCCATGCAAGAGATTGGAGCTAACGACTTACAATATCTCAGGTAATAAATCAGACTTTCTTTGTGGCCTAAAGCATTTTCAAACCTATTTGCAAGAGATAATGCCACCGATTCCTTCCAGCCTTAGAGACCCACGAGCCCAGCTCATTTATCACAAGCCTTTTAGGAGAGCAGCCGAATGGCCCTCATCTCTACCTACTAACTAGGTTTATCATCCTCTCTGTTAGCACTTATTATTTAATAATTTACCTTTCCAAATATACACTACCACTCAAAAGTTTGGCTTTTTAATATTTCTATTCAACAAAGATGCATTAATTTGATCAAAAGTGACTGTAAAGACATTTATTTGTGATGAAAATCTTTTAGAACATTAAAATGCAGTTCTTTTGAACTTTACATTCATTAAATTTCCAGAAGAAATGTATCACGTTTTTCACAAAAAAAATATTACGCAGCACAAAGTTTTCCCAATTACCAAATCAGCAAAGAATGATTTCTGAAGGATCATGCGACACTGATGAAAAAGTAATGCGAAGCTGAAAATTCAGCTTTGCATAACAGGAATGCAAGAATATATTCAAATATATTCAAAAAAAAAAAAAAAAACAGCTATTTTTAATTTGTAGGTATTTAATTGATTTGTTTTTTTTTTGTTTTTTTTTGTTTTTTGATAAAATAACTGACTTATAACTGATTGACTTTTTTCAAAAACATTTCTAAAATCTTAGACCCCACTTTTGAATGCTAGTGTATATCTCTTAAATTTAATATTTTCACAGTATGTAACATTACAGAGCCATATCTGATTTGAAAGCTACAGCAGGGGGGCATCACATACAGGTATGAGTCATATCAACCACATTTTCATTTCTTGGTTTTACTTTTTGGAGCTTTACAGACGTCACTATGAATGTTGCCATATTAAAAACAACATGAATTTCCTTTAAAATTTTCCTGTTGTGCTCCACAGTCTACAGGTATGGAATAAAATTAGGGTGGGAATATGACATAACTCCGAAGTGAACCATCTTTTTAACAATATTTTTTGGCCTCATGTCTAACTAATAATGGTAGGTTGTCAGGTTCATGCTGAATGGTCATTAATAAAAGTGCTATTGATTTCTGACACCTCATTCAGTTATGAATTTAACCTAATAATCAACTTATCAACTTATCACAGTCTTTCAAACTAGTAGAAGGTATCTGTCACATTCAAATTCTTGTGCTTTAGTCTGATTTGGACCATGGCTTGAGCACATTAGGTGGTCAGCTGTGACTAATACTCCCCATGCTAAGGTGACAATTTCTATCACAGTGTCTGCACTTATTTGTTGTTTCCTGGTAGGTGGTGGCACTGCACTCCTTACAGCCTCTCCCTTTTGTCCTCTGCAGGGCTGATAGGGTTTTTTACTATCCTTATATTGTTGTCTGAGAACACATATACCTGGTCAGGTACTTTCCACTGTATATTAAAATCCAAAGCACTTTCTAAATGTATTTCTACAATGCATCTGTACTATAGATAAGAATAGTTCCTCACTGATGTGAAATAAAGAGATCTTTAGGTCCATATTTTAATGTAGAGTATCAGAAATATATTACATTTCTGGCATAATATTACAGAAAACTCTCAGATGTTCTGAGGGAAAAACATACCGGCAGACAGACATCCCAGGAACAAGATTCTGACAGAGTCTTTATGAGTTTCTTATTGCTTTACCTTGGTTAATTTTATGAGAGTCATTTGCTTCCTGTTAACGTCTGGATTGAATCCAATCAGGGCTTTCTGAGAAACAGACCAGTCCTTCAGTATGAGCAGGAGACATCCGGCATAGAGTTTCCAGACATACAGTTTGACCACAACATCACTTGCAGTTTATGAAATGATTATGACAGTAGCTCAAAAATATTCAATCAGTAGAATCCAGAAAGTCTCAAAGTTTGGCTGTCTGCAAGTGCATTACAGTAATTACAGAGCAAAAGATGACACAAAGCATTATAATCATGTCTTGGCTTGTTACATGCTTCCACAAGTAAGTTGTGGTTTCTTTATCTGCTCTAAACCAGTTATAGTAACAAATATACTAATTACAGTTCAACAAGGAATTTTCCTTCAACAAAAAGGATTTTCCTTGGTCATCCAGTTGGACAAATAATTACTAGTTTTAAAGCAAAAAATTTTTTTTAACAAATAACTATCTGCTGCTGCATTTTTAGGACTAACACAGGGTCATCTTTATTTTAAGCCCTACAAAATTAGGACTTAACAATATAGATTACACAATAATCATGTTTACATATAATGTTTACATTCAGTTTCTGTAGAGCCGAGTCTTTCAATACAAATATCATGTACATGAAAAACCATCCATCATTTTGCCACGGTTGCTTTTCTGTTTAAACGGTCTCTTCTTGTCTTTGTCCAGAGGACAGACACAATTGGAAAGAGGGGGGAGCCCTTCTGTGATGGTTGGGCAGTCACCAGCACCCCCTCTATGCCAGGACTCCCTCAGTCTTCTCCATCTGGCACACCAGTGGGAAGATGAAGCGCCAGAACTGCATCTTCCCGTTCTCCTGCATGCTGCTTCCTCTTGTCCTCGTGATACAGTCTGGAGACTGCACTCAGTGGGGCTCACAAAAAATTAAAAAATAAATCCCCAAACGTTTACATCAAAAACTACAAACCCTGTCCATACCCTTTAAAGCACCTAGCTCCCTTCAGCACAACTGAAGCAGTTGCCGTACGCTTTGTGGAAGAATTTTGTCTATAATGGCTGACAGAAAACTGACTTGTTTTCTGCATTCAGTCATGATGAATTGAGAATATTCCACGGTTCGCTCCAGAGGTGACCATCCAGTGAGAGGAGAAAGTGCTAGCTGAGGTATTTTTGCTGAGCAAAAAACACAATGTTTGCTAAAATAAAACAAACACAGATTTGTTTCAGAGCAGCTGGTCAGTGCTGACCTTTTGATTTGAAGCTGGACTGTAATTATCCTCAATTACTTCACTAAACTATCCCTACATTGTTTATACCAATTGATTAAGAAAACCCTAAGCAAATGAGAAAAAAAAGTCTTTATTTTGAGAAACTGACCTGAGTCAAATCTAGAAACCAGAATATCATAAACTTGAAGCCGGATACTTCTGACATTTGACTATAACCAACCTAGCAACCAATTACCAATACTCTAGCAATACACAATATTAAATCATGTCCTGGCTCTTCCCAGCTTTGTAACAGTAAATAGCACTTGAGATTTTAAAGCTCCAAAAAGTGCATCCATCCATCATAAAAGTAATCCATTCCAGTTAATGCCTTTTGAAGCAAAGCAATGTGTATTTGTAAGAAAAATATCCATATTTAAAACTTTATAAACTATTATCACTGGCTTCCAGCAACTGTTATATGCGTTCGCGAGAGAGTCCAGTTATGATGTATGACATAGAACGTAGGCACAGCAGAAGCTCAGGTGAGAAATCACCTTTGTTTAGAGTGAGTTGAGAACAGAAGAGTTGTTTGGGGCAATACTGTAGATTTGCCTCACTAATTAAACACAAAATCAAGATGCAAACTGCAATCAAAAACTAATGTTATTATTAAAAGAACATACAGTTCTTTTAAAGCCAATCATAGGGCCCTGTGAAATCAGTTTTATTTTTTTCCCAAATTCTGTTTTTTTCCCATTTTGCATTTGTAGACTCTGTTTTAATGGTTAAATTAAAAGATATTAAATCAAAAAGTTTTTTTTTTTTTTTAATCTTTAAATGTTTTAATAAAATTATTATTATTATTATTATTAATATTATTAGCAGTAGTAGTACTACTATCATTACATTCAATAATATATTTCTGTCACAGTTTCTTCAAGTTATTTTGATGTGTTGTGTTTTGTTATAAAAAATATGACGCAAGCTTCAGTATATGTGTAGTAAGTGAAACTGCGCATCTGTGCCATTCATTCACACATGAACATGCAGGATTTATATTTAAATAGTCTTTTTGTGCCTTAATATTGACAGACACAGTCCATATCATGTTTTAAATTGTGTGAACTAGAGCTGGGCGATATGTTGAACATTAGCGATAATATCGCTGTAATTTTGACGTAAAATGCGAACATTGTGTGAATATAGAATATTTCTAATTCAAGTATACTTTTTCAAAAGAACGCACCAAACATACGGGACGAGACGAAGATGAGACGACAATAAGGTCAACAAATGAAAGCTATATCAACATGCAATTTCGTTGACTAAAATCGAAAAATATGCTTAAACGACTAAATACCTTATGTAATTTTTTCTTATGTAGAAAATGCATCTTGATTTAAGAAACTTTAGATATTTTGATTGGAAACAAAAGCATTTTTGCAGTGCAGGTGCATTCATTCATTACACATATTTTTATCACACACTTTGAAAGTGACAAAAACGGCATGTCCTTTTATACATAGGATTATTTTATTATTATATAAAGGATTATTTAGAATTTTTTGCCATATCCACATGCATGCTGCATGTATTTATTGTGAGTGGTAGCATTTTCTATATACATCACACATTAGCATGGCCGCAAGCAGAGCGGTAAAGAAAGTTTGCCTTGCTCTCAATTTTTGTGTGGTTTTCTGAGCACAAACCCACCAAAAATTAAGCTGATTACTATATGGAACGGAAGGATGCCACATAGAAGGGTAGCTCGAGATATGTCACCACCACCACCACAGCTGTTAAAATGTATTTGGTCATCTTTATTGCCTACAAATAGAAAAGCAACATTTATTCTTTTTCATGTTGAATTTTATTCATTTTTCCAATACATAGTATTCTGCCCATCTCCTTTTCATCTTTTCTTCATTATTTTGCAAGCCTTCTTGTTGTTGGTTGAGTAGAATTGAAATGTTAATTTTATTACTCTAATTAAGAAATGCAACTTTTTGGATTAGAGAGCATTTAATTATGTGAAAAGAGCATTAGACTACGTGGAATAAGCTACTGTACAATTAAATAGACACTGAATGATATTTATTTAATATGTTAAATGTTTGTAAAGTCATGTAGTCTACACAGCTTAAAGCTTTACCTGATTGAACTGTGTTTTTATACTTCATGTTTAGCTGTTTTATTTTTTTTTCTTTTATCTGTGGGATATCATGAAAATTAATGTTAGTTTAATAATTTACCATTCTGCCAGTTTTTACCTTTGAACAGGGATTCAGAATTAAAGTATGCCGTTTTGAAGTTGAAGACGAAAACGAGACGGGAATTTTTCGACATACCCTAACTTTTATTGACCTGGATCACACAGACTACGCCTGCACATCGCAGAGACAAGATGGGACGAGCATTTAAGGTTAAAAAGTATAGAAATTGTCATTTTCTTTTTAAATAACTGATCATTTCGCTATACAAGACATTTCTTCATCAGCTGGGATCGTTTAGAGCCCTTTGAATCTGGATTTAAACTGCATTTTGGAGGTTGGGGCACCATAAAAGAACCGAACTCTGTACTTTTATAGGCACCGACCGAATTGTGTCGGTACTACCGCGTCGCTTGAGTCTGGTATGTAGCGAAAGCGTGTGTGCGTGAGAGAGACTGTGCTCAAACACACGGCAAAGGATAACAGAAAGCACTCTAATGCAGTGATTTTCAAACCCTGGGTCGCGGGACTTAAAAAATGGGTTGCCAGGATAATTTAAGGAAGATGTATATACGTATGTAACAAAGTTCAAGACTCAGGGAGAAGGATGTGGGAAGCTGCAAACGTAACTTTAATAACAAAACAAACATTAACAACAAAATGAAAGTAAGCTGCAGCTGCCTCACGCCAGACTCCAGTGCGTATCTGTGTTTGTTCAGTCAGGCAGTTCTGCGAGCTAATTAATCCTGTCATTATAACAAAGCCTGTAGACGTACCTGTAGAATGCACATTCATTACCGCTGAGAGTTTTACGCGATTGTTACAACGAAACCGAAAGTAAAACGCGCAAGCACATTCAAAAGCAATTTTAATACCCCACGTTTACAGAGCAACTCCCCAATGCATGCAAATAAGGCTATATAACATATCTAGGCTTTATAACGAGTCTCTAGCTCTGTACCATTCTTAAAAAATGTGGTCTCTATATGCACATTGAATGAGGTATAGCCTACTTTGATTATGGCTGCATTTATGACTAAGTTAATGACACTTAAGTCAGAGTAAAGTATCGAAAAAGGTATTGAATTTCAGGTACCAGTACTTTAACCAGTAAAAAAAAAAAATGGTACCCAACTCTAATAAAAGTCCATTATATGGAGAGAAATCCTGAAATGTTTTCCTCAAAAAATATAATTTCTTTACAACTGAAGAAAGACAGACATAAACATCTTAGATGACAAGGGGTGAGTACATTAACACTAAACATTTTGTATTTACTTTGAATTAATTGCTGTTTTATTTTTGTTGTTGTTTTTTTAATGGGGGCAAAAGAAAATCATGTTTTTTTACTATTTAAAAACAAATGCAAACATATCAAGATAAATATTGAATATCATAAAACATATATCGAGACAATATCGAGATATAATTTATATATATATATATATATATATATATATATATATAGCCCAGCCCTAGTGTGAACTGACATTTTTTATTCATTCATCCCAAATTTTGTGACATTCCACGTTATACAGTAAATTACTGCACATCTCAGAAATCACAGGGCCCTAATTAATCGTGCTTAATTTTGTCAATACTCCCAGTTTCTTTTTTAGAAAAGTTGGAAAACAAGCAGCTTTGTCATAATTAGAGCAAAGAGCAAAAAAATCATGGAAATATTGTAGCCTTATATTTGAGGGACTTCAGATAGGGGACTTCTGAGTTTTTCACTTTCAAATGGTTGAGACTCACTAGTCCCGAGTAACCAAACAATCAACAGGGTAAGAAGGGACATCCATTCCACAGCCGGAACATGTTTTCTCCAATTCATATTTTTCACAAGTAGGACGTCTCCTCCCATTTACACTGATCTGTCCTGATCTGTCCTCTAATGGCACAATAACATTTAAAAACAAGCACTGGAATCCAAATGACTGTTTGATAGTCAACCCACCTACACCACAACAACTGCATGTCACAGTAATCTAAACAGAGCTGCACAAGAGCCTACCTTATTAATATTCAAAGGAGCCCACAGCAAAGTTTTTAATTGTTAAACACACACGGCCATTAATGCTGCATAAACGTAAAAGAATCCTCTCTATCAGTACTGCGACTCGCAACTCCCTCTACATTCATCTTCCTGAGTGACAGCGCACAGGACCACATGCATGTCAATATGACAAGCAGCTGCCTGAGTTTATTGGATTATTGAAAATCGCGGTGACAGAAAAGAGTAGCAAGAAGTGAATCAACAAAGACAGCGAGGGAAACTGTGTATGTGTGTCTGCGTGTTTGGATTAGAGTATGGAGGGGGAGGTCACCTTCACACAACGCTCTGGCAGTAATCGTACCTTGGACACGTCCTTTTGCCTAATGGAGCCACCACAATGGTGACGGGGCCCGGTGACTAATGCACTAATCTAATAAGTCACACGCAAAACCACAAACTGGACATGGCCTGTGGCGTCACTGGCGCACTACAAGAGCTAGAGGTGTGGAGTATGAATAGAATCTTATTTAATGGTAAGAATAATACCTAGAAATATTAAACTTCTAGAAAATACAATATGTTGATAATTATTTTTATGTTAACACAGATTACAGATAAATCAACAAAAGTAAAGGTCCCTGGACTCCTTGCTGGCCATTTCAAAACTCTCCAGCCCTTCGTTTGTAACCATTTCTAAATGCTTTTTGAAGTGTGTTTCAGGTCATTCTCCTGCTGGAAGACCCATGATCTCTGGTGGAGACGCAGCTTACTGACACTGACCAATACGTTGCACCCCAAAATTCTTTGGTAATCATCAGATTTCATGATACCGTTCACACAGTCAAGGCATCCAGTGCCAGAAGCAGCAAAGCAACCCCAAAACATCTTTGAACCTGCACCTTGTTTGACTGTGTGTTCTTTTCTTTGAAGGCCTCATTTCTTCTTCTGTAAACAGTGCCATGATGTCCTTTACCAAAAAGCTCTACTTTTGTCTCATCTGTCCACAGTATGTTCTCCACAAGGATTGTGGTTTTGTCACATAAGTTTTGGCAAACTCCAGTCTTAGCAGCGGTGTCCTACCATCTCTTTACATTCAGACAGACCCTGTATCTGCAGATCAGCTTGAATTTGTTTGGAAGTTAACCTGGGTTCTTTATCTACCATTCGAACAATCCTTCATTGTAATTTTTCATTACTTTTGCTCTTCCGTCCACGTCCAGGGAGATTAGCTACAGTGCCATGGGCTGTAAACCTCTTGATAATATTGTGCACAGTGGACACAGGAACATTAAGATCTCTGGAGATGGACTTGTAGCCTTAAGGTTTTGTCCATGTTTTACCAACAAATTCTCTCTCAAATCCACAGTGTGTGACACACAACACAAAGGTTAAATTAACTTTTCTCCCTTTTAACTGGTTGCAAGTGTGATTACTATATTGCCCACACCTGTAACTTGCCACAGGTGTGTCTAAATACAAAATACAGGAGCATTACATGCTTGAACAGCAATTATTTCTTACAATTTTGACAAGGTGCCAATAATTTTGTCCTGTGCATTTTTGAGTTCCGTGTGATTTTTTTTTTACTTCTCTGCTTTTTTGTGTTGTTCCAGTGAAAACAAAAAACAATAGGCATGTGAATACCAAAACATTTGCAATTGACCTATCGGTAAGCCCTGCCCCTCAAATGCAGATAAGCCAATGGCAGTTGAGTATCAGCTGCACGGAGACTGGAACACGGACATCTTTAGGTTTCAGTGCCATAGAGAAACATTGGAAGATCCGAAGCTTTTGTCATTTTGATGGTGTTTATGCTACAAAAATAATAAAACGTTGTGCCTGGAGTACTTGTAACACTGATTTCAGGTATCTTGAGAGGATTGGCACTGGAATTTGGAATTTATTGTATTACTCAACGTTCATTTTCTGGTTGTCACTCTCATTAAGTTACTGTTATTATCTGCTAAATCTGCTCTGCTTTCATCTGCTCAGTTATTGTCTGTTAATATCATTAATATCTCTGGCTAAAACTAGCTAACGTTAAAGTTAGTGAGTCCATGCTAACGTGCAAACACCATGTAAACCTCAGCTAACTACTCTCACGTCATGTACATGGTAGGTCAAAAAAAGGTTTACATTTCAGTGCCTCTCCATATTAACCTGATTAAATGTATTTTGAATAAAAGGTGAAGATGAAGGCCTAGCATCAATGCAAAAACAGCTGCTTCACATTATGCAATAACTACAAGCAGTGATGCATTCTAAATATAGCTGATTGAGCCAGGAGTAAAGCTGCAAACAGTCAATAAATGCACATTTGCAAATCTGTGCCCACAAATCAGCTACATTGTTTATTAACATGCAAGCTGAAATTTCTTTTTAGAAGCCTGACAACCGTCAATGACATTGGTTGATTTTTTTTTATACTGTCATACTGTTCAACCATAACATAAGCCATAAAAAAGGTCATGTTTTATTTTGGTGTCAAACAATGAATTATGATCAAATATCAAACACGCATATAAAAATGTAAGCACCAGCATTAACAAGCGTCCAAAGAATAGGCTTTTACTCGTGAACAAGCTGGAAACAATACCAGAGCTGGCTTTCAAAACTACAAATTGATGAGTAAGGTCTCTTTCTTTGCTCAGATGCCCTCTAAAATAAATCAGGGCAGGGCCTATCCAATTACCTTTCAGCATAAACCATCAAAGCTGTAACTTAAGAAAATAACGCAGAACCTAAAACATGAGCCCCTCTTCAAAAAAGCCTCAGCTACTGTTCTTATAAAGGGTCTGGGCCATTTCTGGGCCAAAGTCTGTTTCCACTTTACGTTAAATGGAGATGTCCCATAAAACAGTGGTGTAAATGGTTTATAATGCCACCAGCAGGCCCACTAATGGAGAACCTGTTTTCAATCAGCAGCCAAATTACTACAGAATTAGCTTCCAGACACTTAACTTCTTCACTGGCCTCTAAACACTGAAGAGCCTGAGAAATATGAAAACTTTGTAATTGCAAAACGACAGCAACTTGGGAGGAGAAAGCGCAATGGGTGACGTCCAACTGGCATTCGTAGGGTCATAGGGTTCAAAATGAAAGTGAGCAACTGAACCCTTAGACAAAGGCCAAGTTACAAGGCTGTAAGTGAAGTGTACAAATGATGGTTACATTAAAGGAATAGTTCACTCAAAAATGAATGTCATTCCAATCTGGTATTCCAAACCCTTGTAGTATGTTTGTAAGTATTTATGATCAAGTCCTTGTGATTCATTCTGAAACCTTGCAAAATTCCTAACCCAGGCTCATGAAAATACAAGCCTTTATATACATTTCTGCAACAGTGTAATTACATAGCCTACCTTACTGCACATTTCGGAGCACTTTCAAGGTGAAATGTGCAGATAGTAGCGCTAAAACACAGGTTCAATATGTGACTGTGGCACGTTTTTATTACGCTGGTAAAGGCACGTATTGCTGCACTTTTATTACGTTCCTTGAGCTAAATTTTGCAGCAGTTCAGAATTCAAATCCTCTATTTAATAAATGAAAAAGTGATATAAAAACGCATTTGTTGATGCAGCTGTGCAATTTTAACTTCCTTATGTGGATTTGAGCTGTTTTGTCGAATCATAGTTTCACTGGGTTCATACCAGAGATTTTTTATCACTCAAGTGCCACACTGTATCGCGTGAGTTACTGAGCAAACCTACTGAATTTGAAAATTCATGACTATGAAGTTGTATATGTGACGATAACATTCAAAAGCATCAGTTTTCAAATCATGCAGGATGTTAAAATTGTTTTGAACTCATAATATTCTGCAAGTAATTGTGTGAAAACTAGGCTGTATTAATTAAAATCTGTACCTGTAAATCATACTTTGTGTGAAAAGGAATAAAAGTTGTAATTTTACTGACTCTAGTGTTCATTTCAACTGGAAACTGTAGTGATTTGTACATATAGGTACATTTTTTATTTAGTTTTGCAGAAAATTATATAGCCTCTATATTTCCAATGAGCCTATGTTGAAAATTCAGTAACAGCTATAATTGATGCTGTACATATGATTCTGTACAAGTAAAATATACTTGTGGTGTTTGGTAAAAATCAACAAACAAACAGAGATACATCAGTTATCATCTACTATGGGCTCCTGCAAGTGAAGCAATAAACAAACCCTTTCTTTTGTGTCTTTTAGTCAGGTTCTCATGACCCTGGAGTGAACAAAACCATATCAATCAACAGATTTCCAACAGATCCTGCCTAAAGAGAAACTTCTAGAGTACTGAAAATATTTCGACCACACTGACCCTGCCCCATGACTCCTAAAAAAAGTGTTGACTAGGCTGAATTGTTTAAATAAAAACCATGTATTCCCATGCCAGAGCCCAATGTGCCACTGAGAAGTCCAAAAGGCTCTCAGTTCCCAGATATGAGTCCTATAAATGTTGATCCCCGACACCACAACCGATGCATTACAGAAATAAAATCTCTCATTAGAGCCCAGGCCCTGAAATTACCCAAATTCAGTGCATATGGAAACCATAAGACAGCGTCAGCAAAGGGGGAAGTTTGCACCAAGTGGCTTTTCAGCATGTGGCAACAGAGGGCCAAAAATTTTGAACGTGCCAATTAGTTCCCTCTGCCAGAATAAAATAGGTAAGAGGGCTGAAAACACCAAATTATATTGACACATACAAAACTGCTAAAAATACTCAAAGATCTGTTGGAAACAACTGTGTATCTTGCTTACAGGACTTCTGCTATGGTTTCACATGCTCTTTACTGACAGCTGCCATGAGACTTACGTTATTAATGTAAAACATGCTGACCCATGTATCCACAAGATTTTTTGTACTGTATTTTATTTCAGCAGGTCACAGTGATAGACTGTGTTGTTCAGTCATTCACCAAAGCAACAAATAGAGTACAATGACATAAATGTGCCTGTGATCCAATCACACGTGTGGTACTGGGGGCGATATTGTCAGTTCATCTTAATGCCTGTCAAAATACAGACCACAGATTTTCTCCAGCCAGCCTGTAGCCTCGGGAGCCATTCCGTCTTTATGAACAAATCCAGAACTGACAGAATATTAAAGTAATTACACAAGCCGAATGAACAGTGGTACCAGAAGGCTGCACAGGATCAAGAAAATGTTGTCGTCTTTGGCCAAATTGTTCCAGACTTCTGATGCAATTGCACGAAACTTGCTCTTGAGCTTTTCTAGATCATTTGGTTTTGCTGACATGCTTCATGAGCACTCTGAAGTTCTTCATATATGCTTATTTGTTTGTTTTTAATCAATAAAAAGTCAGGACCGTTGAAAGCCTTGCCCGCAATGGTCAGGTACGGTCATCATGTATATTATAGGGTCCCTTCTTAAAATAACTCCTGACGGACAGAACTGCTGTGTGGAAGGACCTAGGAAAGGCAACAAAACCAGTGTAACAAATAATGCATAATGTCTATAGCATAACAAGAGTGGCATTGTTCTGCTGCGTGAGCGATGTTAAAGGGACAGTTCACTCACAAATTAAAAGTCTGACATTATTTATTCACCCTTATGTTGTTATAAACCAGTATGTCTTCCTCTCCCTTCTATTAAGCAGAATGTTAGAGACTAACAGCCTTAGTCACCATTCACAATGTCTGGAAAAAAAAAAAAAGATGCTGATGAAAGTGAATGGCATAAGACTGCCATTCTGCCGAAAATCTCCCCGTTTGTGGCACAAGGGAAAGATATAGTCGTACAGGTAAGAAAAACACAAAATAATAATGAAATCATTTTGATTTATGGATGAACTAGCGTTTTAACACGCGCAAGCTTTACTTTTCATTTACATCTCACTAACACATTTCTGTGAAACCCCACTAAAATATGTCCTAAACAGGACAAATAATATTTTCTAACAGAGCGGTACGGATATAAGAGTTGGTTTGAACTGCCTTCTGATTTAGAAATATGTAAAAACTCATTATGCGATGGAAGCGATGTTTGATTTTAATGCGATTAGAAATACTGAACTCAACAGACATCGTCTTTAAAGGAAGCCTACGGCTACGTTTTGGCAAAAACTGCATAAAAAGACCAGTATGTTTGTATAATAACGTTACATCTATGTGGGAGTGTGCGTTTTAACATATGCATGCTCATCCACAGACTGTGGCATCTTGAAAAAAATTCACTAAATCTTGTCCACGTACGTGTTTGGAATTAATTTCCATACGCCTTTTTCATAATCACAGCAGACTGAATCAGTTCAAATGTATGCAGAAGTAAACAAAACATTGACACGATTGCACAACACTAATATGTGGCATATTTTGCATGAAATGAAGCATCTTTGAGGAAGTGAGCTCTCGCACAGGCAGCTTTGTGACATATGTCCCGCGACACTTGTTCTGTATGTTTGTTCGTTTGTTTTTTACTCGAGAAAAAAAATGCACCGGGTATTATAGATTGCATGTGGTCAATAGTTCAACTTCTTAAGTCATCATTAGCTAGTTCATCTGCATGACAGAACTAACGTTACGTTGTGCCTTGCACTTGCTCTTAGACCACGAGGCACTAAAATGAGAGTCAAAGCAAGAAAATATAGTCAGTCGTGCTTATAACTTGCTATTCTGGGAGAGGACCTCGTCTGCAATGGTCTTGTGTGTAAACCACCCTAAACTACAAATCTGTAAGTTTTTTAATCGCTCGGTTAGCTAGTACACTAGCTTAGCCGACGTCAACTCGCCCGTTAGTTGCTCTAAGAAATACTAGAATTTCGCGATCACTCCAAACCTCGTGGCTGAGAAGCTTGTTCATTAATGCAAATAATAATAACCTTTAAAGTACTGCTTTATGCAAAGCAAGTGTCATGAACAAGCCAGAATGAAGAAAGAAACGCACTGAACTCACCGTCTCTCCGTTCCACCGCGGTTTGCATTTCTTTCCGTGGACGGCAACCGCTCGTTTCACCCGGTTCAGTTGGCCACGTACAAATCCACTTTTAAAATCGACTGGAAAATTCTTTGATTCCACAGAGTAACGTCTCTTCCTCTACTAATGTGCCACGCGGCCGTTATAATCCCGTTATTGAGACCGGTTGCTATAACTACTGCAGAGTGGAAAAGCTTCTATTGTTGTGAATCCAGAGTTTGTGTCTCACGGACTTCTGCTCCAGAGCGGTCGGAGACTCTCTGCTGGTCTGCCTGCCTACAGTCCCCTCAATCACGCTGTCTCCCTCCCTGGCTGGCTTACAGGTTGCTCGCGCGCGTTTTCGGAAGCATTCGTGACCATTCGGCCGTTCACGAATCGATTAGATTAGTCCCCGCTTAGATTAGTGTTCTTGCTTTATGAGACGTAGGTATTTAGGAGGGTTTAAACTAAACCAATCCAGATATTCAATTACATTTAACCTAAATAAAACACATTTAATCAAAGGTGGTATGTTATCATTTTAATGTCTTATATTACAATATCTATCATCTCATTACACACACCACACAGGTTGGGTTTTCATGTTTTATGGGGACATTCCATAGGCGTAATAATTTTTATACTGTACAAACTGTATTTTCTATTCACTAACCATACACCTAAACCTACCTCTTACAGGAAACTTTATGCATTTTTAGATTTAAAAAAATGTTATTTCGGTAGACCTATGGTTTATAAGCTTGTTCCCTCATGGGGACCAAAACCTTTTGGATATTGCCATATTTGTCCCCATAACGCAGGGTATACCTGAACACACACACAAACACAATTTTGTTTCATGACAGTTTTGTTTAATGACTGTTTTAACAGTCATATTATTGAAGTTGATATTGTCCATCGGCAAATTATTTGTTTTCACAACGCGTCATAAATCGGCCAAATTGGCGGCACTGAACTAAACAATGCCACTGAACTGAACAAAATTTGCATATTTTGTTGATTAACCCTCTATATCAGCGTTTCCCAACTCCAGTCCTGCAAAGTGCACATCACCATGTTTCCACTTTGAAACGAGCGTATATGTTCCATTCAAAGGGCACTGAAGTGTGCGAGACTTGAATTTAAATTGTATTTATTTATGGAGGTATATGATTTCACAATTCTCTAGTAAGTTTCGTCTGTGTGTGAAGACGCTGCAGACAGAGGCGCAGCGCAAATTCATGAATGAATGTTCTGAATTTAAGTAAACTTAAATGGATTTCCCCTGTTCAGGGAGTAGGAAGCAATGAACACTGTGTAGGGATCATCTTCAACCCTGGTCCTGGGGACCCACTGTCCTAAAGAGTTTAGCTCCAAAACCTAATTAAACACACCTGAACCTAATCAAGCTCTTCAGGACTGCTTGAAAATACAAGTTGGAAATAAACTTTGTGGGACAATGCGTTCCCAGGAGCAGCATTTGTCATTAATTGGGCAGATTCAGTGCTCTCAGATATTAGTATGTGATATGCAAACAATTTTCTACACTTGTACTCACTACTACACTTGAATTATTATTATTTTACTACTATTATTATTTATTTTATTTTTATTTATTTTTTTGTCAAAAATTTCGAGGCAAGAGAAAGTGAATAATGGATTGACATTAGAGTGGTCGGACACATTCTGAAAGGAGTCCATTACATCATCTTTTAATTTAAGACAGAGCCACTTTAGTGGGTTTTACAGTGTTTATTTTTGTCGAAAATTATGTTCAGTAAAACAGATAATATAGCTTGGAAGAAATTGGAAGGAAACTCTTATTTATAGGTTGCAGAGTAACTATTTTGGCTTGACATGAAAAATGCATACAATTCTAGATGAAAATACAACCAAGGTCAAGGTACTTGTATGTTGTGTCATATGCAGGTAGCATATCTTACAATGGTGGCATCATCATACATATCTGTGAATAAATGTCTGGCCAGATTTACCATATAGCATAATGCCATCAAAATAACAAGGCTGCATTGTGTTTCAGCACTCCGGTCCAGCTATGGTTGTTTTGGTGACCTCTCAGAAATCCCCCAGCAGTAGCTGAACCGGTAAGCTCACTTAAAGGCTGGCTATGAAATGGAAAGCAGAATACTCTTGAGAGGTAAGGGCTGCCACACCTCAGGATTAAGATGTACTGTTGGTGATTTTGAAATGTGAAATATTAATCAATTCCATCTAGTGGGATTTGCTCCCCTGAGAAAGCTGTCCGTGTGATGGAGGATCCTTTTATCTAATAGTTTCGGACATTTTAAGAATGAAAACTATGTTACTATAGCCATGACAGGACTCACAGTTGATGTTTTTAGGCTTTCTGCTACAAATGTTTTTATAGCTTTTGTTTTCAATTATGAATGTGAAGGTTGTCACTATGTACCAATTCAATCAATCATCAAGTCTGCTGGCTCACTGTCAGGAGCGATTCTAGGATTTTTTCAACTGGGGGCCACAATAAACACAGAGGGGCCAATATTATGTTGTGTATTTATATGTGTAGTTGACAAGGCAGTAACAATGTTTTTTTTTTTTTTTTTTTTTTTGTAAAAGTCTGATCTTTGAGAAAATGTATTTATGTTTTTCTGACCCTCTAACTCTAGCACTCTCTATTATATTTCTGTTCTTAAAAAAATAGTTTCTCTATTCTTTTTATACCTTCTATCTTTTCTGTCTGTTCTTTCTTCACAATTAACAAAGAGCAAAAAAAAAAAAAAAAAAAAACCCTAGCTTGCTCTATTCTTTTCCTATTCTATCTATTTTCTTTTTATGTATTATTTAATTTTAAAAAACATAGCACTATCATATCACGAATTGCTCTGTTGTTGAATTTGATTGCTTCCATTGTCCTTATTATTTGTCCTTATAAGTCTATAGCAAAAATTAAGGAAAAAAATGTGTTAATAACATACAAAGCATGAATGAGATTTACCTTAGTTGTTAGAAACTTATTTTCATAGTGTTATTTAATATGAAATTATATATTATATGACTCCTAATTTCAAAACTTTCAAAACTTTGACAACAAGACAAACTTTGCTATCATCCATTCCAAACTGATGAAAGTTAGAGAAGGGTCTGGCTGCAGACACGCACTTGCACTTGTATTTTCAGTCTTGCACTCCCAGACACCCGAACTTCCACAATGACGTCACTTGCAGTATTTTTATTTTTTATAGGCTATTATTTATATATATTTTTATATTTATTTTTAAATTGAATATCTCAACATTTTACAACAGTAGCCAGGTATAATGAAGGTAAGAAAAAAGAAACTAAATTACGATGTCAGTTGCATTAGCCACTTGAACTCTCCGTCACTAGCAGGAATTGTGCGTGTTGCCAATGGAGAGAAGACGCAGTGGTGGTTAAACGAATAAAACTAATTTTAGTACCGTAACGTACAGGGTCCTGCAAGTCATCTGTAGAATAAAAGAAAAGACCCACAAATATGGCTACAGAACAACAGAATATGAACACAATGCGCAACTTGCACTTGTCCTCCCATTCAGCATAACATGGCATATAACGGACTAAGATGATAAAGAACAAATTCAGTATAAAACGTATTGTTGACGCAAAGTATATTCAGAACAGCGGATATGAACGTACATGCATGTAATATTAAAAGGACTAGCCCCGCAATGCTTTAAATTGCACGTTAAAATTTTACCTCCCATAGAAAATCATTACAGCTTAAATAAAACAGGTAATGGACAAAGACAATGATATGAAAGGCTGTAGACTATAGACAGTTCTATATGGGAATTAATAAGTTAATTTTGAAAAACTTTTGGAGCATTTTTTGTTCGTTAAATAGGCCTATAAGTTTTTGTAGTAACGAAAGTAACGAACAGCGGCCAGCGGAAGACTGTTCATAGTCTGATCAATTTGCCTTCTCAAATAAAATAGGCATAAAATAAAATCTATAGATCTAAAACAGTTAAAGTAGCTATACAACAATGTTAGTTTAAACGTTAAACCTAGATAAATGTATGCTATTAAGGTGCATATCCTTTTTGGAGAGGAGAAGCTGAAACCGCTTTGCATGACATGGAGGCGCCAACGCGATCATTGCATTTTTTCAGCTAATAGCCTACATTCCTCACGAACATGATAAATATATAAACAGAAAGCTTTAAATTATTACTGAACGAAATAAAACAAATCGTAAAAAACTCTTTCATTAGCCTATGTAATCCGTAAATATGCATTTCTTTATAAAGTCCAAAGGTGATTGCGAGTCAGGGTCTTTGCGACACTCAGAATACACTATATTCATGTATTAATGAATCATTCAAATGTCTCTTTTTTCCCCGACACATTCATTATTAATTATTTTTGAAGGTGCTTTGTGGAAAGATTGAAAAGATTGGAAAGTGTTGTGTTGCGTCTTTCGGATGCGGTGTGGTCACCTTGCTCATGTTCTTATTATGTTCTGCTTATGATGACATAGGGCCTACGTACTTACGCTCTGATTAAACGGTGGTATGTAGGCTATTCAAGCAGGTGTCTAATTGCGTTGACCAATTCTGATAACATATAACTTAATGCATCTTAATACATAAAGCCATATTAAGTGTTTAGTTTCTACAGGTTAAAAACGCTTAACGAGAAACTTGCGCATTGCGTTCATATTCTGCTGTTCTGTGGCCACGGATTTGCGGGTTTTGTCTTATCTTCTACAGATGACCTGCAGGACCATGTACGTGGTACTAAATTAGTTTTAATCGTTTAACCATCACAGCGACTTCTCTCCATTGGCAACACGCACGATTCCTGCGAGTGACGAAGAGTGCAAGTGTCGAATGTAACTGACATCGTAATTTAGTTTCTTTTCTTTTTTTTTTTTTTGTCTTCACTATACATGGCTGCTGTTATAAAATCGTGAGAGATTCAATTTAAATAAAATAAAAATAAAATTGTAAGCCGCTTTAGATAAAAGCGTAGGCTAAATGAATAATTACCTTTGTCTAGAAACTAACATCGAACTCGTCTAGCGCTGCAACTCGTTGGAATCCAGCTTGCTATTAGTCCCGGTTTGTGTAATTGTTATTCAAATAGATAAAGATATGATTTAAATTTTTGAGTGAGCGACAATAGAAGGGTGTGGGCACACTGGGGGGCCAATCAATTTTCGTTTTTTTTTTTTTTTTTTTTAAATCATACAAATTTTTAATCATAAAAATGTCAAATTAAAATAAATCATTTTAAAATCAAACTAAATAAAACACTTGCTAAAAATGGTTTTATTTTATTTGTTTACCTGCATGTCATGTGACCTATGTCACAGAAACATGATCATGTAAATGGATTAATCATTAAAATATTTATTTGAAAATGTCAGGGTTATATTAGGAGGAAAGAGGATCAGATGACAAAGTTTGTGAATTTGTGCATTTTAATGTGTTAGAAAGACAAAACCTTTTAAAGAAAGAGTAATACTATACGATTAAATCAACTGACAATTTAAATAATTAAATGTATGTGTTTATCAGTAATTGTTGCTGTGTTGAAACACTTCTTAAATCTTTGTAAATCCAGTGGTGACATGCTGTGTAGCCACCTGACTGGTCTCGGTTTAAATATACACAAAACTGGAAGAGTTTCTGAGTTCATATAAGCAGTAGGAATTGGGGAGAATGAATAAATTATAAATAATTATCGCTATTGTGTAAATAATATTTAATCCATAAAAAGTAACCACACTTTGCTTAAAAAATACATGCAAATATTTATAGCATCGCATTGTGATTGTGGTTATAAATGCATATTTGACATCAAAATGCTGTGATTGACCAGTCAGAATCAAGAATTTCAGAGTGTGCTGGGAGAATGTATATTGTCTGTAGTTTTTTGTTTATGGTGGTTGTATGATTTAAAGCAACGTGACAAGAAAAACATGGCAAGAACTGAGTGAATAATATTGGCATTTATTTATATGCAATTATATATTTAAATATGCATTTATATGAATAATAATTAAAAAAATTGAATGGAAAGCTAGAGAACTGTAGGCGAGGTAGTCTGGAAGAAATTGAAAAATAGGAACTCTGATGGTATGTTATTGAAAAATCAGAGCTAGAATGTTAAGGCAGTGAGATGAGCAGCACTGATGTGAGAAGAAGATGTCAGAAGAAGAAGAATGTAAGACTTGCAGAGTAGAGGTGCAGAGGCACAAAATGACAGTGAAGTGGGTGCGGATCATCTTTAATTGGCTGATTTTAATGGAATGAAAAGGAATCAAATGAAGTGCATATAAAGGCATATCATTCAAAATATGATAGGAACAAGTATACTGTATGTAACTGTATATTATATACATCTAGAACCTCATTTGGCACAATTAACATTGCTAAGTTAGTCTTGCTCGTAGTTATTCAACTCTTTTATTTTACTCGTTACACAAAGTCCTAGTTGAGTACAACTGGGGTCTGTTTAAGTAACTTCATCCGTTCTGTTCCTGTTATCACTGTCAGACTTTCCTCAACATATAGGGTTGCAGGAGTCATTTCTTCTCCAGAAAGCCTTGAGGGAATCTGCTTTTTCATTTTCATTTGTGGGAGCCATCAGCAAATGGATATGAGATGGTTAATTTTTAATTCTGCATTCGTGAAGTCATGTTTTTGATGGGTGGAGAGAGCGCTAATGGGGCCAGATTGGGTATCATTGCGGATATCTGGGAACGCCCCCTGGGACTGCTCTGTGGGTCTTGGCGGAGCTCCATTAACGTCTTGAAAAAGAGAAGGCACTTGGAGACATGCTGTCCAGCTATTGACCCTCATTGGCAAAACTAAAGCCCATGTTGGCGGTTTATTGAGTGGACAGTGCGCAAGGTTCATTAGAGAGGAAATAATTTGGTGAAAATCTTCACTGTGAAGGATAGAGATCATGAAAGCACATTCCAACTGTACTGAACAACTTTTAACCACAGAGCCACAAATAACATTAGGCGTCTAACACCAAGCCTCAACACATACTTGACCAGAATAGCAAAGAGAAGTGCTCATTTCTGAAGCGATAGATTATGCACCGTGGGCTTGCTTTCTTTGAGTAGCTAAAATGATTTCCTGGCTTTCAGTGGCAATGAGTGTGATGATTGTTTTTATTGACTCAGATGTTCCATTAAGGGAGAGTGAGCATTTGCAAAGAGAAGCTGACAGCAGCTCTGTTGTTGTGATGTTCTGGTGCTGGACCTTACACCAGGGTCATTAGCGAGCCTTTATTACAGCTCCACACTCACTGTCCCACCACACGCACAGTTACAAACACAAAACTCATTGCAGAAAAGAAATTTGTTCAGTTCCCACACTGCCTGAGAACAACACACGACTGAAACAAAGTCCATCTTACGAGAAATGTCAATAGGGTCTAACAACAAACAACATTGCACCCTACTGACTTTCAGTTATCCCATCAGCTATCAAATGGATTTTGCTGGTTTGGTGGGGATTACAATCATACATGAAATGATTTATTTGTCTTCAAGGCAGAAAAATGCAGAACAGACTTGTGCAGACAGTGCAAAGTAATAAAATGTGAAGTAAAGTGGTCAGGTCTGTAATTTTCAACACAATGAAATGCAATTAAGGCCAATACCATTCCCGATATGACCAGCAGACAATAACTACTTACTTGGTTGTCAAATTTAACTTTGCCTGCAACCCTCAGATACACATAAAGTGAAAATTGATTTTGCCAAATCAAGTTAAGAATTATTATTGGTTGCTGTTTATACTGCTGCACCAAAAATACAAGGGTGGCCTGATGACCTGGGGCCAATGTGAGAACGTTTAAAGCCAGTGTTTTGTCTTACATTCTTTGATTATGGGTCCTTCATGGAATTCAGTAACAAATTCAAAATACGTATTTATTTTTTATTTTTTAAACTACATATGATTATTTTTCTAAATACCTCACATCATTAGGCACATATCAAACCTTCAAAAACCATATTTTCCCACCTCAGGCATTAACAACATTTGATTATTTTCCAGATTTAGACAGCCCCTTTTTTTCTCAACCCTGTAACAGATCAAATGTGATTGGTTTAAAAAGGATTTTACACAGAACTTGTTATTACACGAACATTCTGCCTTCTGGTCATGTGTCCCTCATAACAATTTAATGATAACAAATGTAACATTTAGCATGTTTTTCACATTTTTACAGGACTGAAGCTAAAAATACACAAATTGTGTGTCTATGGTCTCTTTTATTTTGTAAAAAAAAAAAAAAAAAAAAAAAAAAAAAATAATTTAGAAGTTTAACTAAAGCCAGATTTTATTGTTTTAGTCCTTAACATGTCAGATAGTAATCAGCAACAAATGCTTTCATTCTTAATTGTCTTCCCTATACTTCCCCAAAAATATTAATGTAACAAGGTGTAACGGGGTTGAAGCCTGTAACACATTTGAAGGGATACATTGCCTTCAATTTAAATTTTTTATTAACATTTTTTTTTTTTATTAACAACATTGTCTTTCTGCAAATGTGATGTAGGATGCTCGTCAAAGTTTAAGTGGACACATTACATCATAAATTCTATTTATAACAAAAATATGAATTGTCATGATTTTGGTATGTATATATTTATTGAAACCATGACTGATTTATATATTTTTTTAATTAAAATTATTAATAAATGAAGTAAATATCTCAACCCTGTCACAGGTATACAACCCTGTAACAATGAGAAATACATATATTTGTGATGGGGTTGTGGTTTTTCACTTAAAATGGCCACTGCACCTCATGTAGTTAGGAGAGTATACCATATATGGCAGCAATAAAATATGTACATGGTATATACTCATGGATTAAAATAAAATGTTAAAAAATAATAATTTTCCATACTAATTTTATGTGACAGGGTTGAATTGTTAAGCTTGACAGTTCCCTCCCTGATTAAAATATTCCTCGAAAAATATAAATAAAAAGTATGACACTACTAATTATTTTTTGCATTACCTAAATGATGTCATTTCTGGTAAATAATGTCACATATGAGCAGACTCCAAATTATTATGAGCGTAGAAATGGTTAGTGTGACGGGGTTGAGTTCAGACTAAGGGACATAAATTTCAAGTCTGTTTTTTTTATTTTTTTTATTTTTTTATAAAATATCTTGCCTTTTTTTTTTTTTTTTTTAGAAAAACAAAAAAACAAAAAACATTCTTCACAAGAAAGGAACACAAATCAATGATTACATTATTGCAAAAAATTACAGACACTGCACATTTTGTTAATAATTTTACCTGTACAAAAATACAAAATCAGTAAAGTGCCTCTAGGACATGACAAAATGCTTGGTTTAAGATAAATATAACACATTATTTTATGCTAAAAACATTAAAATGCAATAATTATTTTATTAATTATAAAGGGCATAACAAAGTATTGTTAAAATCTTCTAACAGTTCATGTTGGTGAGCCAACACTTTAAAAACTCTGGGGGAATGGAATATTACCGAATCTTAGGAATGACCCTTACGTCTTTGAATGCTTTTCAAACTTAAACATTAAACGTTTTGTGATGTATTGTTAAAAATAGTCCTGTTTTAAAGTAAAAGAGTTAAAGATATCTAGATAAATCTACCTTAAAACATGTCATCATTAGTTTTTTTAGGGAGTTGCACCACATGGCATTTACATCTAACTATGCCTTGTCATAAAAAGGTTAATTTATCTGATATTTTACTTGACTTATTAAACTAGACTTGTTAAACATAAAGTCATGATATAATAGTCTATGGTTTAATTTTTTAAATTAGTAAGTAAAGGCCAATTACTTTTTAGTAATTAATAACTTCAATAGTTAATAATAATTTAATAATAATATATATTTTTTAATGTAATGAACGATATAAGTGTTTGTTTTTTGTTTGTTTTTCTCAGATACATCTCTTATATGTTGCTAAAATAGTAATTTGTCGTGTTTATAGTGGACATGAGTGAATTCAGAGCTACTGGCCAGCAAAATAAATAAATAAATAAATAAAAAAATCTTGTTGATGTGACATACAGTAACAGTGAAAATGTATAAAAAAATAAAAACCATCACAGGTACAAGCACTAATCGGATTCCACCTGTCCATGATGCTCATCGGCTCACTAGGGGCTTACACAGCTTGTCCAGCTTTCACCTGTATGAGCATATGATTAGTATCCCTTTCAGATCTCCATCCCATGTCCCTCGTCCTCTCTCCACAGATCATTACAGTAATAGGGCAGGCTCTATTACCCCAGCACGGTCCAAGGCAGGTCCCCGAGAGGTGGGACCTGCCTTACTGCTGTACCATGGCTTTAATTTCACGCTTTGTTAATGTCCTCCATCTCCTCGTGTCCTGCTCCATGCCCTCTGTGAGTAAAGCAAGGATCACATCCTGTGCGCAGTTGCTGATTTGACCATGCCTTGGGGAACACTCCCCCTCGCTCTCACACCACTGCCTGCTGGGCCAAATTGCTCCCGCAGAAGCAGATAGATAAGTTTGGCACACACAAGTTCTCAAGTAACACTAGGGAATGTGAAAGGAATGTTTTATTTGATTTAAGGCAAGACACTACAGGCAAAAATCATTGTTTTTTATGCATTGGTCAAGTTTGAGATTTTTGCTTTTCACAGTGTGCTGTTTCAGACTAGTTTGAAATGTTTCACATTTTAAAGGTTTATTTATTTGCATCTGCACTGTAGATTTCAGTTATAATATACATCTTTAAATGCCTAATTTTTTTTAAAAAAATGTGTATTTACTTGGCTGAGCCAAGAAGTTATAACTCGGGACAAGTGATGCAATGCTGAATTTCTCCAAATCTGTTATAATAAAGAAACGAGCTCATCTACATCTTGGATGGTCTGAGTAAAATTGCAGCAAATTTTCATTTTTGGATAAACTATTACTTTAAACGTTTTGATGCAGAAAGCACATTTTCATCCAACAAATCATTTGTCTAAATATTAAAAAGCACATTAGTGAGGTTACCATCTCACTCCCACAACGGCCTTCACGACAGTCTAGAGCAAACACTATATGTGAAACAATGTGTGCTCTTCTCTGCAGTCAAAGCAGCGTCCACGTAGTTCTGACCTTTCCATGTAACCATGGTTGCTAGAGAAACAAAGAATCCTTGATAGAAAAATCTTAACACCCCATCTCGCTCTCCATTTGAGAGGCAAATGTCTTATTTCTCTTTCGGTTTCTTTCTCTCCTTCTTGCCAAACTGTTTAGGGACTATTGTAACATTTCAGGCCTCCAGACCAAATATGTGAGGAAAAAATGTAGAACAAAAGGCTGGGAAATGGAATGGAGGCCCTCTGACAAGAGAAGAAAAGAAGTCTTCGTGGTGTGCTGGGGGTCTTGTTTCCCAGACAAGTAAACGGGTAACCAAATCTCTTTGTGGGTGAAGTCAGGGGGTCTCCAGTGTGACTGCATTGATCTGCAATCTGCAAGACAGAAAGAAGAGAACAGAAGCCTGGCCCCGCCACACATGGGAGACTTATCACAGGCCCGCAGATGGTCCATTTCCAAATCAACCAGTCGATGCCTTTACACACTTCGATTTTTTCCATTTCTTGAGAACACAAATGGTAATGGAGGCGTTGCTAGTAATTATCACAATGCCAGACTTAAAGACGCGAGTGACGTAGATGATATAAAAAGTGACCTTTAAGATCAAACACAAATTACATTTTCAAGTACTTAGAATTTACATGATTTTATTATGCACGTCAGTTCAACACTAATCCAATTAAGAAAAACATCATTTTTAGTTCAATAGGTCTTTGTCAGAAAACTATTTGTTCACAGCATAGCAGAATAAAGTTACTTTAAGTGCCTGAAGTAGTGGTTTTATATGTGTCCCACAGCGTTTAATTTCTTAAGCTACTGGTTACAGTTGTGCTCAAAATTTTACATCCCCCTTGCAGAATATGCAATATTCTAATGTGTATGTTAATATGTTAATAATTTTTATCAAAATAAAAGGGATCATGAAACGACATGTTCTTATAATAAGCTAATAAGCTATTTTGCACAACATATGTTTATATATACTCCACAAGACAATAATAATAACAAAAACTGAATTTATAAAAATTATTTTTGAATCTTAATACTGTGTGCTGTTTTCTGGATGATCCATGACTGTTTTCATATTTTGTGATGGTTGTTCATAAGTCCCTTGTTTGTCCTGAGTAGTTCAACTGTCAGAAAAATCCCCTAGTTCCTGCACATTCTTTAGTTTTCCAGTTTTTGAACTGTTTTTAGTTTTGCATATTTGAACCCTGTCCAAAAGTGAATGTATGATTTTGAGATCCATCTTTGTACACTGAGGACAATTAAGGGAGTCATACACAACTATTACAAAAATAAATACATTTACTGATGCTTAAGAAGGCAACACGATGAATTAAGAGCTGGGGAGTGACATTTTTTTAGTCGTATGATTAGAGTGAATTATCCTCATATTGTCTTCTAGGAAACATGTAAGTATTTATATAGCTTCTGAAGTGCAGTGCTAAATGAAAAAATATGATCTTTATACAAAATGAAAGAAAAATGTACACATTCTGTTCCAAATTTTTCCCCCCCACTGGCTCTTAATGCATTGCGTTTCTTTCTTAAGCATCAGTAAATGTTTTCACCTTTTATAATAGTTATGTATGAGTTCCTCAATTGTTCTTAGTGTGAAAAGATGGACCTCAAAATCATACAGTCACTTGTGGAAAGGGTTCAAATATGCAGAAGATGCTGAAAAACTAAAAAAATATGCAGGAACTAGAAGTTCTTTCTGAAAAACAAAAGACTGCTCAGGACAAACAAGGGACTCGTGAGCAACCATCACAAAACATGAAAACAGTTGTGGATCATCCAGGAAATGACACACAGTATTAAGATTCAAGGGTATGTAAACTTTTGAACATGGTCATTTTTATAAATTCAATTAATTTTTTGTCTTGTGTAGTATATATAAACATTTGTTGTGTGAAAGAGCCTTTTCAGGACAGTACTAAGTAAAAAATAACATGCAGTTTTCATGATCCCTTTTATTTTTATTAAATTATTAATATATTTGCATATTCTGTATGGGGTATGTAAACGTTTGAGCACAACTGTATATTAGGCATATAATCCTGCTTGATATCTAGCAATAGCACACTTTTAACATACTAACCACAAAAAAAGCAATTGCTCATTAATTAATATAGCAAAACAAAAAACAAACAAAAAACAAACAAACAAACAAACAAACAAACAAAAAACATACACTTCATGTAACTGGCCACAGCCTTACCAGTGTTCCTATAGCTCAAAAACAGAGCAACACTAAGCTAATGGGTTTGAATCCCAGGGAATCTGTGAAATGATAAAATGTCTACCTTGTTGTGTGCAAAGCATGTTGCTCCATATAAAAGTGTCTACCGAAGCAAAAGTTTCACTCTTTGCCAAAATAATAAGCCAGTATTGCAAAAACTATATCTATATCCCAACATAAATGAATATGAAACACTACCAAGGCTCACTCAGTTAATAAAACACATAAATTGACACCTAATTTTAACTTTAATTCCCCCCATCAAGTCTCATGGAAAGCATGCTTAGAACTACAAATCCCCTTCCCAGTTTTACAGTATTTAGCAAAAATTATTCATGTCATACAAGCGGATTGAGCAAGCTTGCTTTTTACACATTTTTACATACACAGTGGATTGCATAAATTTAAATTAAATACATAGCAAGAGTACACACTACCATTCAAAAGTTTGAGGTCAGTACTTTTTGAAAGGACTTTGAAATTGTTATATTAAAGAAAATATTTATTTTAAATAAATACTGTGTATAAAATAGATACCCAATGATTTGAATAGTAAGTGTATAAAAATTAAATAAGTTGAGCATCGTTTGAATGTCACCTGAAATATTAATTCATTGTCATAGTACACAGCTGTATGGAAAATCATAATTTTCCCTTTCTGGATACTTCATGTCTTTCTGAAAATATGTGGTGTGCCAAAATAAGAAGGTTATAAATTCTAGACCAATAACCAAAATTGTGCATGCAGTCCCACAGATTTTGTCTTAATTATGATAAATGAATGAGAGGATTGTGATTACATGTGACCACTTAAATAGGCAATTCTTCAATGTGTCACACATTAACCCATAAAACCAAATAACGTTTGCCATGATAAATGTGAAGTTTTCAATCCAACTGTCCTTTTGTGGTATATTTATGGGAGAATTAATGAACCTTGGATTAAATCTCAAAGCTGTTCGATTTTCTTAGCCAACAATGACCCAGTTATTAATGAATGTTTAATTAACACTGAGTTACGCAAATGCCTTTAATTATCGCGTCGACGTAAAATGTGTGCCGTATCAACCTTGCATACGAAATCACAGTGTCAGCTGAAGTCAACTGTTTCTGAATTTCTCCTTTTTAAAGCATTTATTTTTGACAAATGTTGTGACATGCCAACAGAGGATGGAGTCTGGCTATTGTTTGAGATCCCAGCATGCTTCTGGTTGCTAAGGAACCAGCAATAATGACCCGTTTTCCCCCTGCTGCCCTAAGTTTTTGAATCCTCTCTATCCTACTTTTGAAAATTGGTGCCACATTCTTCTTATGACACTTCGTTTCAATTCACTGCAGAGGTTTCAGAGGAAAAATATTTTTGTAGATAAAGTCCTATCAGTTTCACTCCATTAAAAAAAACAAAACTGAAATGTCATATTAATAGAAAAATTTACATGATATAAGCATGATTATGACTTAAACAAAGTTCTTATTTTACATAGAAAAGGGTGTGACAGGACAATGAAACACTGGCAAGGTGACCCTTTCGCTGATTTATGGGCTGTGGTTGCCAAGCCCCACAGGAAGGGATTTGTCATCAGTGTCCCACCAGTGTAGGGTTACTGGCTTCAAGTCATCTAGCCCTCCTGTTTGGGCATTGGTGGCATCATAACACAGATTATAAGCATGTTGCATCTCTATTTCATACCAGTGACCAGTATTTGGATGCTACAGTATTATGTACATCGACTTATAGTGCACTATTCTCAGCATTCCTTCCACATACTTCTGGATTGATTGTGTCATGAGCCCTGTGTGGACCTGAATCACAAGTATTCAGGCTATTGCTTTTTTTTTTTTTTTTTTTTTTTTTGGGTTTTAAAATCTATCATTTAGAATAGTGGTTTATTAACCCTTTACATTGGAAGGCACCTCATTGTCTAACATAATATTCAAAAGGCTCCCTGATATAAACTATTTCCAGTATGTCAGTATGGAATTGCAATAATGACAAAGCTGCTTGTTTTCAAACGTTTGTTATTAACGGAAATCAGGAGTATTGATATTAAATACAACTTCATTTTGTGACTTCAGGCATATAGAAAATTGTGTTCTAACTAAAAGAATTCTCTTTTACTCACCAAGCCTGCATTTATTTGATCCAAAATACAGGAAAAGCGGTAATATTGTGAAATATTTTTTTACTATTTAGAAATAACTGCTTTCTATTATAAATTCTATTGAATTTATTTAAAATGTAATTTATTCCTGTGATCAAAGGTACATTTTTGGCATCATTACTACGGTCTTCAAGTGTCACATGATCCTTAAGAAATCATTCAATATGCTGATTTGCTATTCAAGAAACATTATTATTATTGTTATTATTATTATTATTATTATTATTACTACTACTACTATTATTTAAAACAGTTGAGTACATTTTTTTAGGATTCTTTGATTAATAGAAAGATTCAAACATCAGCACATATCTGAAATAAAATGATTTTGTAACATTATACACTATACCATTCAAAAGCTTGGAGTGTAATGATAAAGACATTTCTAATGTTACAAAAGATTTCTATTTCAGATAAATGCTGAAATACTTTTTAAAATATATTCAAACAAAAAAACTGTTATTTTAAATAATACAAATATTTCACATTTTTACTGTTTTTGCTGTACCTTAGATCAAATAAATGCAGGTGTGGTGAGCAGAAAAGTCTTATTTCAAAAGTATTAAAAATCTTTTAAAAAACTTTTGCCTGGTAGTGTATTTATATTTTATCAGTTTTATTATATTATTATATAAGAAATAAATTTCAATGTACATCATAATTTTACTTGTTTTATATAATTATAAATCATTAGCATTTATGACATTATTTACATTATTATTTATTATAGATTTTATATTAGAGGTTAATTATTTTAATATACCAATAATAACATAATTGAAATATTTTTAGTCATCTTGAGCCCACCTTGGAAGTTTGGTGAGGCCCCTTAGTGGGTCCCGGTCCCCTGGTTGCAAATCACTTAAAAAAAAAAAAAAAAAAACATTAGTGCCAAGTTCTTAAAAAAATCGCTTTGTATGAATGAATGAGTGAATAAATATTTTTGCTTTAACAAATATCAATAATCATAAACTATTATTTAATTATTATAAAAATATTTTTTTAGACTCAATATATGATGTTTTGCAACTTGAACTAACCTTTAATTAGCAATTATTATATAATTATATATAATAATTCAAATATATTTTATAAAATAATGATTATTATATAATTATTATTTCAAACAAGTTATTGACCTTGATACACAGTCATGAGGGTCTGTGGGGTCTTCTCTATGATCTAATTTCCTACATCATAGAGAATAATAATGAAGAGAAATAATATAAAAAAGGGCCAAACTACCTATTTATTTTCTTTGTCAAATAATTTAATTATTTTGTCTTCATTAGATATTAAGAGTTGTATGACTCTGATATAGATTCATGCCCCCCAATAATAACGGAAGAAATTTTAATTTCAGAAAATTAAAAACGCTCATCACAGATAAGTATTTTGGACTAACTTAGCATCTCATCATTGATCTTCTTGCTAGTATTGACCCAAAGTAGCACCTCCAATGCATTTATGACTCATAATAAGATAAGCTCATGAAACTAAGAGTGTGTTAGCCTTCAATAAAGGCCTCTACTGACATTAATAGCAACACTACAAATTGAATTATATTTTCAGGAAATAACCATGTTCCCTCAAACAATACAACCCATGCAGGTTAATGGAGGGTCAGCTGAATGAAAGAGGCAGAGGCAAAGAGGCGTTACATAAGCACCGCCATCAGCGCACCAAAACTAGCATTACATAAATGATGAGAGAGGTGGAGGCTCAATGCACTGACTGAAGCTTGTCAGATGCCCTCGTTCTCATGGGAAAACCTGTGTGCTGAGAGCTCACCTCAAGAGTCGGCAGATCTGAGCCATCACTGGGTAAAGAAGCTAAATAAAGACAGGCCTATCAGCCGCACTCCCTGAGGACAAGCTGAGGAAAGGTGGGAGAGCTGATCTGAATATGCGACTGGGCGGCAGCCGCACTGAGCGACGTAAGGAAGAGGATTAGCCGCTGATCTCTTGTTGTTGTTTTGCATGGCTGTCTTACAGGAGCTCGAGGATGAGGATGACGGCTCCGGGCTCGGCTGTCCACACCCCCACAAACACTCAGCTGACACACACTGCCTTCGCTCGCCAGGTTTTTCCAGGAACCGCGAAAATAGAGTGAGTGGCTTGGAGTGGGTGTCGTCTGTAACTTATTTGCATCAGCACTGAGTCGGCTTTCTGTGGTTGAGGTACAGACATCAATAGAACGAAAAGCATGAATATGGAAATGAGTGAAGTTCTACTTCAGGTCCAACTGACCCAGATGAAGATTCACATGACCTTTCTTTCAGATATTCTCTCTAACCTTTTAGAAGGGTTCACACCTGATGCTCAGGGGTGTCTGGTAAATGATGTTACTCTAAAAAGTAAGCACAACAGAAATACTTAAAAAAAATAAGGCCTTTTACAATATCAAAACAATTCAAAACTATTTATTTTGACTTTTCCCTCCACTTTTTCTTATGTTCACCTAGGCTGCATTTATTTGATCAAAAATACAAATAAAACGTAATTCTCAATTCTCAATTCACAATCTATAATTTCTCAGACAGCTTTAGGCAGCTGCTTGATGAGTCTGTTTTTTTACACACAGTATTGACATCTTTTAGACTGAAAGTGAGTTATTGTAATAAAAACGCCTTTTCAATCAAATTAAAAATAATAATAATAATAATAATAAATTATATCCAAAATAATTAAAGTGTTAAAAAGAACAAATTTCTGATTAAGTATCAGTGAAGGGGCCCTTACTGGGACTGTGAGACTATATAACCAAAAAAAAAAAAAAAAGTGAGGCTGGGAAACACTGTCCTAGAAGATCTGAAGTGGTGGGATGAATTTCAGTACCGTTCAAAGAAAGAGAGTGTATCAAAGGGCCGCGGTCTGCTTATTTTGCTTTCAGGAAAGTAGGTTGGCATAGTGCTTCAGTCATGGAGCATCCTTAAGAGGCTTGGTGCGATCCAATTAAAGAGAGCTTCCTGGTGGCTGTCATTGCAGCCAGCTTTGCTTCTCAGTTAAACAGGAAAGTCCTATTCTCTATCCACCCACTAAGACACTGCAAACGCCGCCAAATCTGTTTTCATCACCCAGCATCATGATCTGTCATGTTAATATAAAATGTGTGAAGGTTATAAGCTTAATTAAATATCCACAAAAGAATTGATGGAATTAAAATACAGATGTAAACACACACACACGCACACACACACACACACACACACACACACACATTATGCAAAAAGGCAATTTCATAGCTGGCGCATGAAAGTAAAAGTTACATTAGTTTACAAAGCAATAAACAGTATGCCTATGTCATAAGTTTTACTTAAAATTTAAATCTTTTAAATATCTAATATCAGTTAATAATCGGCTGCATTATTGTTTTCTTTTTCTTAATATCAAATCAGCCGTTTTATCAGCCATTCTAACGGCACCCATTTACTGCAGTGGATCTATTGGTGAGCAAGTGATTGAAGTTTTTCCAAATCTGTTCTGATAAAGAAACAAACTCATCTACATCTTAAATGTTCTGACAGTGAATAAATTTTTAGCTATTTATTTTTGGGTGAACTGTTCCTTTAAAACATTATTCGTTTACTTAAAAAGCTATTTTGTCTTGTTTTTACTGCAGCACAAGATACAAACTACTGGTTATCAAATTATTTTTGCCCATGAAAGAAGTGTGTCATCTACAGTGGAAAACAAGCATCTCCAACCATTCTCTGCTTCTTCCCAGCTTTAAAGATCCCATCTGGTGGGTAGCAGGCTGAGCGATGAACTGTGTTTGTTTTAAATACATTCTGAAAGCCCTCTGGCCGTCTGGTAAAATCAGATGAGTCACAGAGAGGTGAACGAGGCGATAAGAGAGGAATGAAACCGCATCTTTCAATCCTCTCTCCGCTAGCATCACGTTGAGAGTCACCCCCCATTAACCTGAGAGATATAGCCTGGATCCTCTCTGGCCACTTTAGGGCCAGTACAATAGAAACAGGATCAAATAACCCTTCACGCCTAAAGTAGGTGCTGCAGGCACCTCTCCTTGTCGGTATAGGCGTCACTTTAGCGGTACATGTAAGAAAAACTACAAAAGCCGCCCATGCCGGTCACATTTCAGCTTCGCTTGCGCTGATACGATGACACATCTCTGAAAATGCAGTGAATTATTAATAGGGTGGTGTAGAGATTTACACTCTCGCTGGCCTTTCACTAAAGACTCTTTTAGAGGTCCGACAGACTGTGTTGACTGGGTAGAGTGGTGGGTGAGAAGTGATACCCAGTTCAGAGGATAAAAAATTCATGAGATCAGGCTGATCTATTGCACTCTCAGGTGAGATTGCTGTGAGGAAAGGATACATCACAGAGTGGGAGATACAGTACTGCTCGAAAGTAATCAGCGAGACTTCTATTTTGAAGTGCAAGAACCTGAGATGATGTATATGGTGCTTTATGTCCTGTGCATAGTGGGAACAAAGTAACGCATTAAAATAAACTTCAAACAAAGACTACTCCAGTCAGTCACATGCTCACAAAAATCCATATACTTTTCCTTTGAGCTCTTATTGTAAATGCAGTTCTAAGAATTTGAACTAGGACGACTGAAGCCTAGCTTTATGTATTCTTAGTAGTGCTGTCGAACGATTAATCGCGATTAATCACATCCAAAATAAAAGTTCATGTTTACATACTATATATTTGTGTACTGTGTGTATTTATTATGTATATATGAATACACACACATGCATGTATATATTAAGGAAAAATATTTTAGATTTATATCTAAAATATTTATATTTATTTATAATCTGAATTGTATACAGGTATAAATATATATACATATAAATATTTTGTTTTAATATATACATGTATGTGTGAGTATTTATATCTACATAATAAATATACAAAGTAAACACACATCTAGTATCTAAACATAAACTTTTATTTTGGATGCGATTAATCGCGATTAATCGTTTGACAGCCCTAATTCTTAGCTATCTACACCTCCAGTTCTATATGTGACAAATGCAGTGTAGACTATTAAAGGATTAGTTCACTTCCAGAATAAACATTTCCTGATAATTTACTCATCCCTATATCATCCAAGATGTTCATGCCTTTCTTTCTTCAGTCTTAACCATGCGAAGCCACATGTCCTATTCATCATGTTTATGTTTTTATCATGATGCCATCCCTCCAGAAACAAGGCAGATCATCAGCTTTCCAACATGATAACGACCGTGTTTGGGGTCGTTATCATGTTGGAAAGCTGATGATCTGCCTTGTTTAAATATATATACCAACAAGATGACAACTGCCTTGCTGAGGAAGCTGAAGGTGAAGGTGATGGGGTGGCCAAGTATGTCTCCAGACCTGAACCCTATGAAGCACCAGTGGGGCATCCTCAAGCGGAAGGTGGAGAAGCATCATGTGTCTAACATCCAGTAGCTCCGTGATATAGAGGAATGGAAGAGGATCCCAGCAACAACCTGTGCAGCTCTGGTCAACTCCATGTCCAGGATGATTAAGTCAGTGCCAGATAACAATGGTTATAACACAAAATATGACACTTTGGACACTGTGAACACCTGCATATTTTGGGTCATAAAAATGTTAAATTGTTTGTATATATATTTCTTTTGTATCTATGTTATGTCTATTTCTTTTTACATGTGTATACAAGTTTATTTTAAGTCACTTTAATGTGTTTAATACAAGTTTGACTGAGCAGTCTAGCTGCATTTTATGAATTCTGGTGACAGTTGAGAGAGTAGAGTTACCGTGACAACTGTGGCGCATCCTCAGACAACAAAAGAGGACCGCTTGGGAAACCGCTAATTCTTTGTCTCTGTCTCTCTCATTTACTGGTAAAGGTTAGTTAAATTTATTAAAATTGATACTAAACATCAGTTTACATGCTCTAATGTTCAAATAATTTGTTACAGTTGATAATTTGTGTAATTGTCTAATTTTAACATACTTTTGAAAAAGGGAAGTCCATTCATGTATTGTTTATCCAAGTCATTTGTGTACTACAGTACTTACCTGAAATACTTATCTGAGTTGTTATGAGTAAGTCCAGATGTGTAGAAGAATTGGACAATTTCTGTAATTATATGGTTATTCATTTATTTATTTATTTACTTACTGTGATCTGATTCAAAAAGTGTATAAAAGGAATACAATGTTTATTAAAGACAACAAAAGAGGACCGCTTGGGAAACCACTAACTCTTTGTCTCTGTCTCTCTCATTTACTGGTAAAGAGAGTACTTTATATCATATAACATTCTCCATATACATTTAATTCTCCATATTTTGGGACCAAAGTAATAGAGTAACTGTTGTAAGCCATTGGATTTATCTCTTTGTTTACTACAAACTGCATCTGAACGCAACTGAGCCCTTCTATCTGAGGATTATTGAGGTATATCCTCCATGCGCAGCATTACTGCAGCATAAATGTCAGGCAATATGTACACAAAATAAAAAAATTATGCTAAAATGATTCAGCATCAAGCTGATGCGGCCATCAGTTGATTAGTAATTGTAGGCATTTGTGCATTGTAACAACATAAAAACAACAGAATTTACTCTAAATATGGTTCTAAATTAAAGTTTGGAAGAATGTTCATCTAACTCTCTTTTTTCTATTTTAAAGAAGCAGAATTGTATCTAAATCATATTTTTATGTAAACATTATGAATATAAAGTAGTTTGTGGGCATTCACAGAGCTTGTGCTTGAGTCCATCATGGATGGCTAGAACATTGTTTACGCTCATTTTACACTAGGATTATTTTAACATTGTGAACTTGTGAACTTTTTTGCTTGACAATTAGGGAACAAAACCCTGCAAAATTCTGTATTACATCAGACTGTAGACGCATGGAAGTTCAGCAAGAAGTGCAAAGATATAACCATGGCCCGTGGCCTGACACTGTTCTAAAACAAGTGGATGATGAAATTAATTCTTGCTAGACTAGTTTTGGTCTGCTAGTTCAAAGCCATCTGGGACATTGTCATTTGACAACCTGAAGGCGGGAAGAAGAACCGCTCGAGATGCAGTCCATTGCATCTTATTTGAATGGGCACGTTTTGTCACTCTATGCAGATGTGAGAACATAATGTGTGTGCAATGAAACGAGGGCAGAGAGTAAAAGCTAACATTTCTGTCTGAGCAGCCATAACATAACATAAAAATCCTCATCTTGATATTCTACTGTGACAGTAATGTAAATCAAATTATACTCTCTGTTTGCAAAGGCCACAATGCTTCTTCAACAATATTACCACAATGATTTCTTAGTCGTTGGCTGTCGCTGTGAATTATATTCGAATGACTAAAGCAATGCATTATATTTAGTCAGATACACATCTGTGAACATAGAAACGATGTGTTGAGTATGAATATTGACCTTTCATGAATAGCACAAAGAGCAAGACCTTTATGGCTGAGCACAGATCATAAATCTAACAGTTTGATATAGCAACAGTTTATTTTACTATGACAGTCACCAAAATTGTTGTAATTTTTTTTTTTTTTTTAAGTCAGGAAATTGCTTGCAACAACCTGGTTAGGTTATATTTATAGGTTTAATTATAATGAATATAACATACAGTTAAGGCCAAAAGTTTACATACACCTTGCAGAATCTGAAAAATTTGAATGATCATACAAAATGCACATTATTTTTTATTTAGTACTGATCTGAATAAGATATTTCACATAAAAGACGTTTACATGAAATCCATAAGACAAAATAATAGTTGAATTTATAAAAATGACACCGTTCAAAAGTTTACATATGCTTAATTTGAAATACTGTGTTATTACCTGAATGATCCACAGCTGTTTTTTGTTTGTTTAGTGATAGTTGTTCATGAGTTCCTTGTTTGTCCTGTTTTCAGCATCTCTGTTTATTTGAACCCTTTCCATTAATGACTGTATGATTTTAAGATCCATCTTTTTTTTTTTTTTTCTTCAGAGTTGTCTCTGAGGACAAATCATATGCAACTATTACCGAAGGTTCAAATGCTCACTGATGCTCCAGAAGGAAACACAATGCATTAAGAGCCAGGGGTGTAAACTTTTTTAATTTAAAGATCAGGGTAAATTTAACTTATTTTGTCTTCTGGGAAACATGAAAGTATCTTCTGTATCTTCTGAAAGGCAGTACTAAATTAAAAAATATGACATTTAGGATAAGAAAATACAAAATAAGAAAAATGTACAAATATTCATTCAGTTCAAATGTTTACACCCATGACTTTTAATGCATCGATTTTCCTTCAGGAGCATCAGTGAGCATTTGAACCGTCTGTAATAGTTGCACCTGAGTCCCTCAGATGTGAAAAGATGGATCTCTAAATCATACAGTCATTGTTGGAAGGGGTTCAAATACACAAAAATAATGTGTGGAACCTTAAGGATTTTTCTGAAAAACAGTGGTCACTGTTCATGACAAACAAGGGACTCATGTACAACTATCACTATAACATTTTATCATGCATTTTGTATGATCCCTTTTATTTTGCAGATTCTGCAAGGTGTATGTAAACTTTTGACCTCAACTGTAAGTTTAAATGTTATAGTTACAGGACAAAGAATGTGGATTCTCCTGGATTTCTCCATTAACTTGTCATAAAATTAAATCTGAATTCAACTAAATCACAACATGTTTTTGTTTCTTACCACACCAAAACATTCAGTGCAGGATAAAGTATGTGAATCCATAAACTAATGATTTTAAACAAGTGAAAAAGATAACCTGGATATATCTCCTGGTTATATCTGCTGAAATATTAAGTAGACAGCTAAAGCCAAATGTATTTTTTTTTCCTTAAATTGACATAGCAAAAAACTCATCCCAACCATAACGTAGCTTCAATCCTGTCTGGGGACCTGGACAGCTTTCTACAGTATATCATTGACGAAAAAATGATTTCCCAAGTTCATCAAGACATTTTGCAGAATAATGTAAGACCATCTGTTCATCAATTGAAGCTCAACAGAAATAAATATAGAAGATGATGCAATAACAACTGCTGTAAATAAACAAAAGAATGACTTCAACAGAAAAAGTTTTGTGAAAAGAAAATTCTTTTGGACTATTGTACAGGTCTAATTCACAATTATAGGAAATGTTTAATTGAGGCTCTTACTGTCAAAAGAGCATACGTTTTCAGTAAAAAGAAAGTGCATCATTGTTTGAATATAAATTGTTTAGGCAGACAGTGTTTGTTGCAGATCAAATTAAAATCGAATGACCAATTCACATACTTTTTCCTGCAACAATAAGCAATCATTTAACATAAAGATGCTAATATTTCACATGTACATGACTATGTGAGTCCCTGACTAATTATGTATGCTTTTCTGCTGGAAAAGAATATCTCAATGTGTACTGAAACAACAAAACAACGTCTTACAGCAAGCTGTCTACGACTGATGATACCCCGTAATGTAACAGTCACTTCTACAACATAGTGGAGAAGAGCTCCACAACACCTCTTACACACTAGACTGCAGAAAGCAAAACAGTGGAACACGCTGAACTCTACAGTTATTGCCGGAGTAATTTATGTAAAGTAGTACTGTGGGGGAAGAGAGAGAATGTGCAATCATTTGAGCTCAGGGATTTGCAAGTGTTTTAGAAGTTTAGGGAAGAATGTGTAATGCTCATTCAACCATTTCGTTCGCTTTCCCCCCCCTCTCTCTCTGCACCAAATGTTTCTTCCTCACCTCCATCTGCATCCAACACTTTGGCAGATGTATGACTGTGTTTCAAGCATGAAGTCGCAAATAGAAAAATGGGAGCGCTAAATCTACTGACAACCATAGTATATACCAAGTCATCCTTTCAGCATTTTCGCCTGACATCAGATCAGCCAAGACACTTTTCTATTCCAAAACCTGCACTGACATCTCCACCCCCACAGTTCGTTTTTCTCGTCCTTTTCTGCCATCATCGCTCACTTTAATACTACTTTTAGGAAAATGGGTAACATCACTGGTACTTTGTCTCTCAACCTTGACACAACTCATTGCCCACCTCCTCTTTCAATGATCCACCAAAACCAGTACTCCCTTCAACACTACTATGAGAAAACACTTCAGCTTTTTATCCATTGTGCAACCACTTGTCTTCTCTACCCCATATCACCTTTCCTCCTATAGTCAAAAATGTATTTCACTGTAAAATACTCGAGGCACCATTTGATGTTCAGTCTGTCACTCTGACAGAACCCTATGAAGAAGGGTCCTTTTGAACGGTAGTGTATATTGTTAGAAAAGATTACTATTTTAAATAAATGCTGTTCTTTTTAACTTGATTATGAATCAGTATATTAGAATGATTTCTGAAGGATCATGTGACACTGAATATTGGAGTAATGATGCTGAGAATTTAGCTTTGCTCACAGGAATAAATTAGATTTTAATATTAAAATAGAAAAATTTTATTTCACATCGTAATAATATTTCATAATATTTTTTTTCTGTATTTTTGATCAAATAAACTCAGCCTTGATGAGCATAAGAAACTTCTTAAAAGTTCATTAAAAATCATACTAATCTCAAAGTTGTAAATGGCAGTATAGGGTAATATGGAGCTCATACGCAATGGAAAATCCACAACATATTTATAACAGTATAGCAGACTACTTACAATAAATGTATAACTAAATATCAGTTGTCCCTCTCTCTTAATAATTTGTCTTAGTAAGATACTATTTAAATGCTTTTTATTTTAATTTTTTTAAGTTATGATCAAAGCTCTATAGTTTTTGTTGTGAGGGCAAAACATATAATGCAATGCAATAAAATGATAATTGAAAGATTTACAAATAAACGTTCCCCAAAATCCCTATGTGTCATATTTAACAAACATTTTTAACATGATTTTTCTAAAACATGATGTATGGATGATCAAGTAAACAAAAGTTGCTTCAGTCCAGTAAATGTTAATCTTGAAATACTACTAACCATATAAAAGTTATTCTTACATTTACTAAAAATATCAGTACAATTTTCACAGCAAAAAGACACATTTACCACAACCTGAGGGAGGACGTTTTTTAAATTATACTAAAAGGCTTTTTACTTGCTAAAAAAGTGGGCCTATAAAGCTATAATAATTGGTCAGACAACTCACACATTTTGTACAACAGATTTTTCAGCAAAGATTTGATCATGTAGATCACTTAGAGACCTTAGAAATTTGCTTATCAAATATGACACACTATGCTTTTAAAGTATAGTTCTCCCAAAAAATTAAATTATGTCATTAATTACTCACCCTAATGTTGTTCCAAACCTGTAAGACATTTGTTCATCTTTGGGAAATAAATTAAGGTATTTTTAATGAAACCTGAGAGCTTTCTGACCCTGCATAGACAGCAATGCAACTGCCATGTTCAAGGCCTAGAAATGTTGTAGGACATTGCTAAAATCAGTGGTTCAACTGTAAGTTCATGAAGTTAAGAGAAAACTTTTTGTGTGCAAAGAAAACAAAAGTGACAACTTTATTTTTACAATTCTTCTCTTCCATGTCAGTCTCCACTGCCATTCAGAAGAGTACCATGACATGGTACTCTCATAAATGGCTGAATTGTTGAATAAAGTTGTTATTTTTGTTTTCTATGCACACAAAATGTATTCTTGTAGCTTACTTCCTTTCTGGGTCTTGAACGTGGTAGTTGTATTGCTGTCTATCCAGGGTCTGAAAGCTCTCAGATTTTATGAAAAATATCTTAATTTGTATTCTGTAGATGAAAGAAGGTCTTATGGGTTTGGAACCACATTAGGGTGAGTAATTAATAACAGAATTTGAATTTTTTGTGCTAACTACCCCTGTAAGAAGCTATAAATCGCAGCATATGCTGTACAGGTTGGGCATTTTTGGCTAACTTCAGTGCAATTCAGGAGAACAATTTTGACTCTACTTGACCTATGCAATGCATTTGACACTGGTTTGGATTTGAGGTCAGACAAAATTAAGAGGCAGTGATAGCTATTATCACTGCAAGATTCTTTATCACACAGTAAACAGGCTAGATTATGAATTGTAGAGAAATACTAACACAACTAAGCTAAGTATAGTCAACATTCTACTGACAACTCAGTATTAGACAGACAAAATGGTAAAGAATAACGTCTTGGTTACGTATGGTAACCCTCGTTCCCTGATGGAGGGAACGGAGACGTAGTGTCGACGTGAAGGACACTAGGGGTCGCTCTACAGAGGGGGAATTGGTGTGCGGAATTTGCATAGCCAGCTCCGCCCCGGACATCCGGGTATAAGATGAGGTGGCTCATTCGTTCTGTTCTGAGGAGCCGAATAACAACTCCGCTAGAGGCAGGATTCAGAGGCAGTCCAAAGTTGTGGCTAGGGGGACACAACATCTCCGTTCCCTCTATCAGGGAACGAGGGTTACCATATGTAACCAAGACGTTCCCCTTCTGACGTTCACGTTCGACGTTGTGTCGACGTGAAGGACACTAGGGGTCCCAGTTGAGAACGCCATCAACTAGCGGACTGCATCACGAGTGTATGGAGTGCAAATAGTAACAGGTTACGTCTTAGATAAGTGCAACTCATCTCTGTGTGACCTTCCAATGTCCAAGAGCTTCAGCCAGCCTTTCCTCACCTTTGGTTGAACATCTTGGAAGACACTGGGCCAGTGACTGTGCACTACGGAGACCACACTCTGCCCAGAAGGGAGGTCGTTGTGTGGAAAGTACACCTGAGGACTCACACTAGGGGAGCGCTACAAAGGGAAGATCCTGAGGCAGGCTCCACATAAGGAGAGAGTGCTGGACTCTGGATCAGTGACAAAGTTTGTCTTTTAAGGGAAACGCCACATCTCTGGGGAATATAGGTGGAAATACACACATGGGGCCATGTTAGGAACCACTACATGTGGAGCACCAACCTAATATGAGAGTTTACAAGAGGTAAACTAATCTCACATTAGATTTTGATAACCAGTTCCTTCGCTGAACATAGCTACGTAGCGGGTGCAGCATGATGGAATGTGTTGTTCAAGGTTCACACCAGGAAACACTGAACTGAGGGAGCATCAACGCTCATAGGGCAAGACACTGTAGCAAGCTTCTACACCAAACCAGCTTCAGGAGCCGCCAGGCTTGCATTCAGGACTCCTGAGGAGACTGTATAACCTGGCAAATGTGTTAGGTGTAGCCCAACCTGCACCTTTAAGGAATCGATCGTATAACCAAGTCGGGCTTCCCAACCGATCTGCCTTCCACCAGGTCGTGGTTAGAAGATATAGCGGCCACCTGGACCTTGAGTGTTGAAGCAGAAAGGTGACTAACTCTCGCTTGCAGAAACAAAATGTCTTTCCGAGGGCTGAAGGTTTTGAGACATACAGGTGTGACGAGCACCCGGTATGAACCTTGGCGCCATTCCTATCTCGGGACTCGGGTATGCAGCCAGTGCTGTAACGTTCTCATGTGCATCAGGCCCAGTGGCATGACTGCGGCTGAGGATGCCATGTGTCCCAGGAGAGACACAGAAGAAGAAGAGAGCTTCTGAATGCAACTCAGCACTGACTGTGCATGCTCCTTGGAGAGCCGTGCAGTCAAAGCGACCGGTCTCACTGGGAAGTACCTCGGGTGGGTACGGTGTGACTGGTTGGAAAAGAAAGCACTGTGTTTGGAGGAGCGCTGCCCCGGATGGCACAAGGTGCTTTGATCGACATAACCGACACATAAGGATCCAACAGGGGATCGTCTGAGCTCAGGGGAGCATGCAGAAGCGCAGAGTGTGTGGTTGAGCATGATTTGATGTGTTTCAGCGGCTGGGTACCCCGGAGGGATCCAGACATGCTGGCAATTAAGCCCAGAGAAGAGGGAAATTGCTCTTTCACTGACCATGTAGTGGCCGTCTGCCGTGAGGCAAACAGCCGGGGTGGAATCGAACCCAACACTTGTCCCCTCGCTGAGTGTGGATCCAGGCAGGTCAGCAGATCTCTCTCCTCCGGGCTGATCGTTTCAGAAACGCTTCGAAGCCTGACGAGGGTTCTTAGCATCCTGAGGGCGAGCTGACGGCACCACCTTCTTGCGAGAACTCGACCCCAAGGTTGGTTTAGGTGCAGGACCGGCCTGGAAGGCGTTGAGCAAGTGGTGGCTGCTGCTTCAGGGGAGCGGGACTGGGAGCTGGTGCCCGACGAGGCAGGATGTGCTTGGTGGCCTCTGTCTGCTTCTTAACTGTGGAGAATTGCTGTGCAAACTCTTCAACAGTATCGCCGAAGAGGCCAGCCTGGGAAGTGGGGGCGCTAAGAAAGCGAACCTTCTCAGCGTCCTTCATCTCCGCCAGATTCAGCCAAAAGTGGTGGTCCTGGACCACCATGGTGGACATCGCCCTCCATAGAGCCTGCGCCGTGACTTTCGTAGCCTGGAGGGCGTAGTCAATCGCCGAGCGCAGATCCTGCAACAGCTCTCGGTTGGGAGCACCCTCGTGCATCTTGCTAAGAACCTTGGACTGGTAGACCTGCAGGACAGCCATAGTGTGAAGGGCGGACGCAGCTTGCCCAGAAGCAGCATAAGCCTTCCCCACGAGAGTGGAAGAAAGCTTACCCTGCCCTGGACGGGAGTTTTGGGCGATCCCGCCGGTTGGAGGCGGTCTGCGGGCAGAGATGCACAGCGATCGCCGCTCAACCTGGGGAACCGTATACCCCTTTGCTTGACCTCCATCGAGGGTGGTGAGAGAGGAGGAATTGCTATATTGTGTCCTGGCTGAGAAAGGAGCCTTCCACGATTTAGACAACTCCTCATGCACTTCCGGGAATAAAGGTACTGGGGTAGATGCGGCCGAGAACCGTGGTCATCGCCCAGATACCAATTGTCAAGCCTACCAACTCTCACTGTGGAGGCTGAGTCTGAGAAGGAAGAGACCACTGTCCGTGCCGTAGATCGAACGACGAAGAGGTGAGTGGTGCTGCTTCTCACAAAGAGATGCTGCATTCTGCTCCGAAGAAATAGAATGAATGAGCTTAGCCACCTCCTCTTATACCCGGATGTCCGGCAGAGATGGCTATACAAATTCTGCACACTAATTTCCATAGGCCTTTTCTTAAAGCTGTCAGAGGTGTTCGGGCTCCCTAGAGTGACCTCTAGTGTCCTTCACATTGACACAACATCGAACGTGAGCGACAGAAGGGGAACTGTGTTTGTCCAAATGACATGCATAAACTCAGGCTCTTGGGAAGGCACAATGAGGAATGTGGAAACATACATGATGCTGGATCAGATAACAAAGAAACACTAATTCTTTGTTGATGCTATCTGGGGCATTTCCCCCTGCTGAATCTTTAGCAGCATGGCAAAATAAACTATATTTTACATAAGTTACAGTCAGTATTGAATGTAATGCCATATTCCTGGGGAATAATGCCAGGTAACACATTTTCAACATGTAGGTAGTCTAATTAACAAACAATGCAAGGATGCATTAAATTGATCAAAAGAAACAGCCTTTAATGATGTTACAAAAAAATTATATTTGAAACAAATGCTGATCTTTAGAACTTTCGATTCATCAAATAATTCTGAAAAAAGTACCATGGTTTCCACAGAAGCATTAAGCAGAACAAATGTTTTCAGCATTGATAATAATAATATTTTTAGAGCACCATATCAGCATTTTAGAATGCTTACACATTTAATTTCATATAGAAAATAACCTATATTAAATAGAAAACAATAGTACCATTTTTATAGTATTTTTGATTCATTAAATGTGGCCTTGGTGAGCATTAATAGGTGTAGGTATAGGGTAAAAGTAAAAATAAAATATAATAAAAACTATCATCACACTTTAGTTTGTGCACCAATTCTTACTATTAACTAACTATTAATTATGACTTTTGCCTCAATAAACTAATTTGCTGCTTATTAATAGTCAGTAAGGTAGTTGTTAAGTTTAGGTATCAGGTTGTGATAAAAAAAATGGTCATGCAGAATAAGACATTAATATGTATTTTTATAAGTAAGCAGCAAATATGCTAATATGCTATAAGAAAGAAACTATAGTTGATAGTGAGAACTGGTCCCTAACTTAAAGTGTTAGCAAAATTACAATTGGTAAGCAAGAAAAATACTAGAAATGTAAGCAGAAATTAAGCAATGAACACAAATGGGACAGATGTGTAGAACAGATTTACATGAATGACAGGCATTCAGAGTCTTTAAACCTTTTGCTTTATTCTGCAAGCACATAATCTATGCAGACGTGGCAATCAGTAATCACACTCTAGCCTCTTCACTTCAGTTATTGTAGGACATTTATTAGTATTAGTTGGACACTTTGAAAAACTGCTTGCCTGGCACCCACACATACTTTACGAGCCCTCAGGTTTAATCGTTCTGCATGATATAAATTCCTCCACATATTGTCACAGGCATCCTTTCTGCCCTGCTTCTATGAGAGAGAAAGACTGACTATGTGCTTGGCAAATCTCTAGGTGGAATGGGCCATGCAATGGCTTTTCTCCCCATGCCAAGCCCCAGAGCTCGCCAGGATCCACAGCTTTTTCCAGTATCTGTGGTAGAGCCAGACTGAGACAGGCAACAGAAGGACAGAGAGAGAGAGAGATGTGGGGTTGAGAAAGAGGGCAGCTTCCAAAATTCACCCACATCCAATCATTCTGGCCTGAACATCTCAATATAAAAACAAACCAATTACAACTGACCTCCACGCCTGTTTCTAGACAGCAGCAGGAACTAATTAAAATGAAAAGTTTCCCTTTCTCTCCTCCCAGGGTTCTGTATTGCCCCAATGACATGTTGGCGTGCCAGGTGGGTTGGAAGCCAGTTCATCTCACTGGACCAACTTCAGCCACCTCTGACACTAACCTCAATATCCTACTATGCTAAATCACTAAATATTCCATTTATATTAAATTATACTGCTAATAATCACTTACCCGTTCTCATGTCTTTTGAAACCTATATGACTTTCTTCTCTGGAACACAAATGCCAAGTTCTGTCATGAAACTCTAGATGGTGCAGGCTGATGGATCCTTAATATTTACAGCGTTAAACTACTTGGCAAACGCAGCCAATGAGCTTGCTGCTTTACATTTAAATGGCTGTATAGAGTTGCTACGTGTTATTGTATATGCTATTTGCACAGCAGCATTATGTCTTAAATACTCACTATACTAACATTGTTATATGTATTACCATGCTAAAATCTTTAGAGAGTTGTCATGATAGAAATGTAGTTTTTAGAGCACAATATTCAAGCTTTTCTTTTCCATACATTGATAGTGAATGGCGAATGCAATACTGAGATTTTCAAGGCAGAAAACGCTTTAGAAAACACTTATGAAGACAGTATGCATTATATTTAATGTATGACTTAAATGTAAGACCTTATGGCCCTTCATTTCCAAAATGCTGAAATGGACAGGGTTCGCCTGTTTGAAGAACATGTCAATCATTTTTATGACTGAATCTTAAGTCATTTATTCAACCGATTCATTGATTCATTTAGATGACTGTCGCTTCATTCCAAATGATAAATCTGCCTCTGAAGGGCACTTCGAAATGAGAACAATCATGGACATCTGAATGAAACATTTTATAGGGCACGACTGATGGATTTAACCCAAAAATTAATCAATAATTACCCTCATTCCAAACCTGTAAGACCTTCATTCATCTTCAGAACACAAATTAAGATATTTTTGATGAAATACAAGAGCTTTCTGACCCTACATAGACAGCAAAGCAACTGACACGTTCAAGGCTATTAAAATAGTTCATGTGACATCAGTGGTTCAACTGTAATGTTATGAAGCTACAAGAATAGTTTTAATAGACTTGTCAATGAACAGATTTTTGGTCCCTTACAACTTTTATCCCTTCGAAGCTCTCACTCTGGAGGATAAACCCTTCGAAGGGCTTAGTGTGTAGGGGCGACCCCTTCAAAATGGAATGCAGTGTGTTTCAAATGAATAACTGAATCATTAATTTTGTTTAAAAACCATAAGGAATAAAATACTACTGTGTGTTGCAGTTGTTCAGCTGTGGCTTTGTTTGGAAGTATTTTCACAAAACCAATAAAGTAACATAAAATATTGTGTCTAAAATATATTGACTTCTTGTTTATTGAACTCAAAGCAATATCACAATCATGCTGCATCCTTGGTACCTTTTAGAAACAAGTATTTTGCTATGTAATGTGTGGTTTTCGAATTAATGTAGTAGTGGAGGCTTGGACACATTTTGAACTAGCAACAACACATTCTGAATCGGTAGGTGTAAATCTGCAGTTTACTTATTTCTACCTACTTGTTCGTTGAACTGTTATGATTTGTTATGATTACCTGTTATGTTATGATTACCTGATGATCAGTCATGTTTTTACACATACATAACACACTCTTTCTTTAATAACCTGGTCTCATTATTTGTTGACAGAGATATTTTTATGTCTGCCACAAAGTAAAATTAGATGATTCTTTTATTAACAAAATTCAACAGATATAGATCAAACAAAAATGCAATGAAAAATGATATTGTTATTGTTTCAACTGTTTCCAGTTATGCTTTATATATTTTATGGATTCATTTGTGAGGAACGACTGTTAGTACTAAATAAAAGACTAGTTTTGGAAGATCAGTTTTGACCTGGCATGCGTTGTTCCTGTGAGTCAAAGCTTCTGCTCTTTCACCATTGCTCCTTTTTGTGGTCATGTGATCTTGAGTGTGAATCCTCTGAATCATCTAAATGGTTCTCACTAGGGACCTCTGAGTCTGTCGTCCCCTAACCAGCTGGCAAGGTCAAGCGTTTAGCTCCTGGAATCAGCAACCCATCTGAAACATATGCTAGAATAGATCTGTTTTTGCCTTTGACTTATGGGAAATATTTATCTTTAAGAGACCATATGCTAGGAGGTTCATTTCCATAACAGAAGTCATAAAAACTAGAAGGACATCTGTGATGGGATATTTGGGTTATTGCAATAAACATTCCTTAACTTATAAATTACCATGAGGTCAATAGTTTACCTCACTTTTCCACTCAAGCAGTAGTACTGTCTTGTGTACTTTTTTAACACACTAATGCACGCACACACACACACACACACACACACACACACACACACACACACACACACACACACACACACACACACACACACACATCACAATGCATCTCAAGTGTATAAGCCATACTGTTACCATCCTCATACGTCATTATGTGTTGCCTTGCAAGTTGTTGGTAATGTCGGCTACATCAGTAGGCGGTCTTCATTCCATCACATATGTGAATGTGCAAACTGAAAATTCCATTAATTATGGCTCAGTGTGTGAACCTCCACTAATGAGCACCACATTCCCATATCTGTCCAAATCCCTCTATGGAATAAATGATATAAGGACCTCATACTGCTGAAAGAAGACATGTTTATCAGAAGACTGCCTCATTTCCTGCTATTGGGCTTCTCCTGAGAGCCTTTTCCATACAATTCTTCATGAAGAACAATGTGAACATGTTCAGGGGGTTATATGTGCGATAACAAGGGAGTAATGTAAAGGGTAGACAGTTGTCTCTCCTATGGAAGCTTATTTCCTCTCTCAGAATACAAAAATTAAAGGGTAATTGTACATTTATATGACGCAATGTGACTTTTTATCTTACAATCACAATGCAATTTCTCACTGGATGAGAAAATATGACTCACATTTGAGACTAAAATACAACTTGAGACTTAGTTTCTGATTAGTCTTACTTTATATATCACAATAATTACTTTTTCCTCATAATTCTGACTTTTTATTTCTCATTTATGACTTTATACCTTGATACACTATATTGTCAAAAGTATTGAACAGGTTTGACTACTAATTTCCATGAGTACGAATCGTAATTTTTAAGCATATAATGACATTCTATGGAATTGTGTCCTTCTAATTTTATAGCAAAGGTTTGGACAGGACCCTTTTTATTCTAACATGACAATGCCTCTGTGCATAATGCAAGGTTCATAGAGAAATGGTTGATTCAGTCAGTGTGGAAGAACTTGACTGGTCTGCATAAAGTCCTAATCCCAGCTGAACACCTCAAGTGTGATTTTAAATGCAGACCTTGAGACCAAACACCAATGACTTGAGTATATGGTTAAGTCATTGTAGACACTTACAAAACTGAAGCAACAGAGATGGAAAATTTTAATACATGAATTATGCTTCCATCTTTTTTTGCTACAGTTTTGGAAGTGACAGAAAGAAGGGGGTGTCCCAATACTTTTGACCATATAGTGTATGTACAAGTCATTGGTGTTTGGTGATAAGTTTTTGGCTCAGAATCAATGTAAGTTATGTATGTATAATGCTATTCCTTGACCATGAGCAACCCGTGTGCTTGAGTATGCGTAATACACAAACTTAAATGAGGCTAACCTGGTTGATTAGACCAGCTAAAGCAGCTAAATACCAGCATAACCAGGCTGCAAGAGCAACACAGCAAACAAGCTTAGGCTTTTTGTTTCAGCAGGTATGTTCATGCTGGAACTGGAGTGCATCCCAATTCTCAGCTAGGTTCAGTGAAATTTCAACAGTTTTAAAGACCTTGCCATGGACAGACCGTTGCGAATATAGGTTAGGAGAGGGAAGGGGAGGGGCAAACCCCAGGTGATAAAAGCAGTTTAATTTATCATGGCATATGAAATTATGTGGAAGCAAAAACGCAGCCAAAATAAAAAAATATAAAAATTAGGAATCAGCCAGGAAATTCACAATGACACGTCTGCAAGACTTCAGTTTGTCATGACTTGTAACCTCATGTTAGCTATAAAACTGACAGCTGAATCTTTTCGCTATCTTAACAAGGATCATGATTCGGTTCCATTTGATTCAGTACACCTCACCTCCCACGTATATGCAATGTCCCCGGGCTCAGCGGCAGAACTGGGGGGTATAATAGCTTGTTAAACATAGAGCAAGGCTGACTGACTGGAAAAATAGGCTCGACTTGTACAGAATTGGAAGCAGTGCCGGACCAATTACCCCACGGTGATGGCAATACATGGCAGAGGCCATAGGCACACCTTTTGTAATTGATGTTGCTAGGTACCTGCCAGGGCCGCTCGAAGGCATGCACAGGGCACAGGCAGGCTCAATAATGTATCCTGCTAGGGGTCACATGACACAAGGCACCTCAGATCTTTGGGGACCTGTGCTACCTACTGCCGTCCTCCCTATTCACACTTCCTAAAATGCTAGAGATTCACTGTTCTTTGAGTAATGAGGTGTGATATTTTTTGCATACTGATGGAGCTGATGATAATGATTGAATGAATGTGAAAACACCTTTTACAGTTAATGGAGAGTCTACAAATGCACATGACGTGAAATATATATCACAGCTGATGTTTGTGTCCATGGCAACAGTAATTCATGGGAGATACCCTAGTAAGCAAGATAATTTGATTTTGAAACAGATGGAGAGTTAATGATAGATGAATAAACTGAACCATGGACCTGAAATAACCATGAAGTTATACAAAGAAAAATATGATTTCTGGAAGAGAAATGACACATTATTACTTAATGGCTTTAATATGCACATCTTAATAGAATGTTCTGAGAACAGGAAGGATTAGATATAACCTGACTTTATTGGTCATTGTCAAAGGCTCCATGATAACTAAAAGGTTTGAATAATAGTTTAGATGTGCAACATGGGAGAAGGGTGCACTGGAGCACATGATTTACATCCATAACATAAAATAACATTTTATGTTAACATTATTATTATTTTTTTTTTGCAGCAACCTAAATGTTGCTGACTTTTTCAGATGATGCAAATAAAAACGTTTTCACTTCACTGCTTCAAACTAATTTAAATAACAAATGAGATCACTTTAATATTTCAATAATTTCTTCTAGACATCAATGAGATGTTACAAAGAGCAAACTGACAGTTTTGCTTATTTTAGAACTTTTCTTCTGAGAAAATTTAAAAAAAGATCAAAACCCGAGGTGTCCAAACATGCTCCTGGAGGGCCACTGTCCCACAGAGTTTAGCTCCAACCCCAATTAAACACACCTGAACCAGCTAATGAAGGTTTTACTAAACATACTAGTAACTTCCAGGCAGGTATATTGAGGCAAGTTGGAGTTAAACTCCGCAGGACTGTGGCCCTTTAGGACCAGATTTGGACACCCCTGATCTAGAGTGTCTCAAGGTAAAGCTTGAGTATTAGTGAGCAGTTCAGTTGTTTAGCTTGTTAACATGTCTTTCATTTTAAAATAATATTACAGATCACTAGTAGTTTTTGAGGGCCGGCAAGGTAACGCTTGAGTAATTACTGAATGGTTACCTTTTTTTGTCTTTTACTTTAAAATAATGGTCCAAATGACTAGTAGTTCCTGTGGGCTGACAAGGTAACTCTTAAGTAATTATGAGAGATTGACACCAATTTCACAAGTAGTTAAATACGTTTTTTAGACATGTTACTGTTGTGATTAGTAATTAATTGGTTGTTCTGCATTAACTGATCATAGTTAGCAAGTAGTTCTTATTTAGGATATTCTTATTTGGTAATTATTGAATACCTAATAAGGAACTACCTTTGTCCTAAATGTGCTATTACTTACTGCTTACTTCATCTTGCTTCCCAAATAGCTAGTAGTATTAAGCTCAGTGTTAATGTAGTACTACCTATTACTTCCTGCATAGTTACATGTTAACTATGGACCATTATTCTAAAGTGTTACCGAGTGACCAACTATATAGTATTCAAACAGACAATGGCATTATGGGTTTATTATACTGTATACAGTATGTGCACTGTAGTTCTGTTGTCTGCTGCTTTAAAAGTTCGAGTCAAGGGGGATTATCATTGGCTGTCAATACTTTTAGCATTCATCATCTCGAAGAAAAAAAAACATACTGTAATTCCAACGATATTGCTTTGTTGCTCTTTATTGTTATTTTATGGGTTCACCTACCAGTCCAGTTTTTATGGTTGATGGTTGCATATTTGCATATTTGGTACGTTAGGTGTGTGCTCCCACTCATCCAACCTGGCCATCCTCCTGTCACCACTCCATCTCCTAGCAAGGAAAATAATATCATCATCATCATCATCATCATCTTCATCCATATTGCTATAATTATCATTCATCTTATCTGTTTGCCATTTTCCACAAACCTGCAATAAATATACCTGTTCGGGTTTCATTAACATCTTGTCTACAAATCTGGTGTTGCCTTACAATGCCACACATACTGATAATTTCAGTCAAAAATGCCAGTTTCTTAAAGGGATAGTTCACCCAAAAATGAAAATTACCCCATGATTTACTCACCCTCAAACTATCCTAGGTGTATATGACTTTCTTCTTTCAGACAAATACAATCAGAGTGGCATTACAAATGTCCTGGCTCTTTAAGTTTTATAATGGCAGTGAATGGTGGTCGAGATTTTGAAGCAAAATAAATAAATAAAGGCCTTTTAAATTGAAACAATGCGTTTGTGAAAGAAAAGTATCCAAATGTAAAACTTTATAAATCGTTCTGCCGACTGTCATACTCATGTACATAAGAGAGTGGCATTCCAGTGGATGACGAAGGATGTAGGCAAAGTGTAAGCTACAGTGGAAACAGAGAAGTGACAAACATGGAAGCGCAGTTTGATATAAGCAAGAGGAGACATTCATTCTCACCAGAGCTTATTCTACGCCTACGTCCTACATTATCTAATGGAACGGCACTCTCTTGTGAATGTGTGTACTACAGTTAGCGGAAGCAAGAGATTCTTATTCATAAAGTTTTAAATATGGATATGTTTCTTACACAAACACATCACTTCACCTTCATTAACCCCCAGAGTTCAAAATGTTCCTGGATCAACATCCTTGGAAGAAGACAGGGCATTTTTTAATATATCCCAGACTGTATTTGTCTGAAAGAAGAAAGTCAGATACACCTAGAATGGCTTGAGGTTGAGTAAATGTTCATTTATGGGTGAACTATCCTTTTAATATCTTGTTCACTTTGCATGTGTAAAAAATATCAAAAGCACATAAACAGGAGCGCTTGAAAATATGGCCTTTTTTTAGTGAAACCAGTGACATCTACCTAAGTACTTTTATTTGAGTGGAATTTATTAATTTTTTTTTGCTCTTTACTGTTAGTGCCGCAGTATGCTCATCAGCTAATGGAGCATGTCAAGAATGATTAGATTATATTGTGTCATGAATTAAGTTCCAACTTCTCTTTGAACAATAATTCGAAAGAGCATGAATTTTTTAATTAGCGTTAAGTATCTGCAAAAAGCCTCTTTCCAAAGGCAAATTCATCCATCTTGTTACATAAACACAAACACACTAGCTCCTGTTTCATCCATAACAATCTCATTCACAAAAGGAAATATTGCATGTCAATGTAATCTGTTGAGATACCTCTTTTTCCTCTGTCAATGATTTCATTTGTAGTCAGACAAGGTATTTATTATTTCCTGTGGCCGAGCATTCAGCTGTACATTAAATGAAATGATAATGGCTCTATAATCCAGCATGTGAACCTTTCTTCTATTTCTGCAGTGAGAACACACAGCAAAAAGCACCTTCCCTCATTAAGATTTCACCATGGTAGGTAACCCTGCCACTCATTACAGCCAGCAGCTTCCTGACAATGTTTTCCTTCCTCTTGAGGCAGAATGACAGTGTCTCTGTAGAATCTTAATATGGCTGGTAAACCTCAGGACATATATGTGTATATGGCGCTATGGGGGATATATAGTGAAAAAATAGAGCAAGAGCAAGGACAGCAGGCGGAAACTCTGCTATGTTGTTTTTAAATGACGAAATTCACTTAAATTGGCAGTAAAATAGTGGCAGGTCTCCACAAGCTGTTTAGAGCTTTCAGCCCGTACTTGCTCTCCTTTTGTATTATTAACATGTGCAGACGTCTGACTTTCACATTCCCTCAAAAAAAATCAATTTTTTTAATCAATGGCCATTGATTTTGAAAGACGGACTGTAGTAAATTGAGCCAGTGTTCGATAAAAATGATGCCATAAACATTTAGATGAAATTATGAAGCAGTTTATCAGTCCGGTGCAGTGTGGTCATTGGGAGATGGTGCCACCGATTCACCTTAGCAAAATCCTTGGCATTTACAATGCCAATTGCCTGGGACATGAGTGCCAAGGCTTTGACTGTCCACCCTTCTTTTTCTCTCGGACTACCTGCAGTGCAGAGTCAAACAAGTTCAGCGCCTGCTAATCGATCATACCTTTGTACTGTTTTCATACAACAGATCAATACTGAGGGATAGTAAACACTTTTGCAGAGCCCCTGCTCCTGTACAAAGGCACTCTTACCCCCCATGTGAGCGCAGAGAACTCATATACGCCGATGCGACATGCTGGATGGACGATGGCCTCATTGTGTGGTTCAAACCCCAGGGGTCAGGAGGAGTCAGTAAGATAAACAAAAGACTCTGGAATCTGTGAAACATTTCCCAGGTCATGTCGAGCACATTGTCCAAGAAATGTTAGCTACGCTGGATCATCACTGAAATGTACCTAGATTTCTAGATGTGAAACACATGGTACACAATCAAATTCAGCGCACTGAAAATAAGCTCAGGCTTAGCAATGGTTTGTTTGTGTTTACAGGGATAGTTCAGCCAGAAAAGAAAAATCTGTAATCATTTACTCACCCTAATGTCGTTCCAAATCTGTATGACTTACTTTCTTCAAGTTTTATTAATTTTGGTGCAATGACAGACTTTTCTCTGGTCTTGTATGCCAGGCAAGTTTTCTTTTGAACAAGTTAAAATTGTTTGTTGAGTGCTTTTTGCTTTGTTAACACAGCCATGATTTGCTACATTGATAGTTGTGCTATCAGAAATTTCTTACTTCCTATTTCTAAAGTCAGAATTGTGTGCACAAGTGGTTTGTTGTTGGGAAAGAATAGGAATCTTGGACGACACCAGATTTATTGTTGCCTTGTGGAAATAAAGCTATCTAGAAAAAAATTCTGGAATTTTGGTCAAATAAAGTTGTTTTGGCTCGGTAAAATACATCTGATATGCATCAAATGGTTATTTATATACATAAATCTAAACATGTTTAAGAGAACACTAGCCCATTTCTGCCACTGAATATTTTTATTTTATCAAAATTATATTTTCCAGCTCCTGCCAAACATTAAAACAAATAGTGTCAGTAAATAAATATCACCCTGATAAACTGTTTTCTTTTGGATTTGGTTTAAAAAGTAGGCTGAGGCAAAAAACGAATAGGTAGGATTTGTCACTTCTAAACTCAAATGTCTCTAAACAGGGCTGAGTGTTGAAGAGGCTCATTGAAATGCAGTACTAATGATTGCTCTCTCTCTTTCAGCTGAGGATGGCAGTTTTCATGTTCCAGCTTCATGCCAAACGTGTTTTACAAGTCCTGTTCAGAGATGTCCTTGAAATGTAACAACACAGTATATAGGACAATGTCTGCTGAGACCCTGTCACCTTTTGAGGAGCAGCAAACTGCAGAAAACAAACAAATCAGGTTTTATCTCGCCTGAGGTATACAGCAAAGGAAAATACAATGACAAAAGGTGAGACTTGGTATTTTCAAGCTTTGACATCACGCCATGAACTTGCTGGGTCATCCATAATGTGCAGCACATTTTTATGACCCTATCATATATATTTTATGTATTGTAGGAAAAAAAAAAGTATATACCGTTCATGATGCATACAATTGATCACAAGTGACATTTTACAAAAAATGTGTATTTTTAATAAATTATATATATATATATATATATATATATATATTTTTTTTTTTTTATCCTGAAAAAAAAAAATGTAGCACGATTTCAACAAAATATTAAGTAGCACAACTGTTTTCAACATTGATAACTATAACAAGGTTATTGAACAAAAACACGTGATCAGTCACCATATTAGAATAAGTTCTGATGGATCATGTGACACTGAAGCCTGGAGTAATGGCTGCTGATAATTCAACTTTCACCACTTTATAGGAATAAATTACATTTTACTGTAATTCTTATCAAAGTATGAACACCTGATAATACTCACTGTTTTGCATATAATTCATGAGAAGCAGTGAATTGAGAATTCATGAGAAGCACACTAATGAAGGTTGAGAGATGTTTGTCATATTGTTTATTCCCTATTTTTTAGAGTGCAGACCTCTTTGTAAATTTTAATGTTTTTGTAATAATTATGTCATGCTCACCAAGGCTGCATTTATTAATACTTAATTGTAAAGTATTATCTTTAATTGTAAGTATATTTTAAAATATAATTTATTCCTGTTATGGAAATGCTAAGTCTTCTGTGTCACATGATCAATCTGAAATCATTCTTAGTACTTAATCTTTATCCTTTATTATTGGTACTCAATTATTAATAATGTTTTTTTTTACTATTATAAATGTTAAAACTGATTTTTTTGTGGAAAATGTTGATTTGTAATCTTTGTAATTGTAAAATCTTACACTTTTGTATGTGTGATCAAATCTTTATTTCATACTGAATCACATCACATACAATTACATACAATGAAACCTCTTTGCCAGTTTTTCAGATGAGAGTCACTTCAGACTTTCTATAAATGCTAGAAATACTTTAAGCACTTCAGTGAAATTCAGTCAGTACCAATCCAAAGCTTCAAAGAGCTGTTAACATTGAAAGCTTTTCCACTAGTTTAACTATTGAACTTTGACTGGATTTATTTCTGTCCATTAAAATCCAAATCAATTAAACTTGAGCTTTTCCGACCCATAAAGCACTAAGAAACAGAAAATAGGTCTGCGGGTGTGTCATTCTTTTATATGTGGCAGTGCTGTCTGAGGCTGAACTCAATCTCCTTCCTTTCCTCTCTTTGCTTTTTTAAGCCACTCACATATTCTTTCTCCTAGCAGACACCTAGAAAGCACAAAAGCTGTACATTTCAATCACAAAACCTGCATTTCATCTCCAGCTTTGCAGTTTATACCTGCCAGCTGCCCTGTCTTTTTCTCCACCTCTCCTTCTATCTTCCTACACGGTATTTGGGCATGTGCTGTGGGCTGTCATTACTGCTGACTGTGTTTAATGCCAGTGGTGTTTTCCTCTCCCTAGTGGAGGGCTGGAACAGGGCACGGGAGAGCTGGATCTGGTGGCATGTTGTCATTACGGTTGACTCAGCTCTGTCTCTTGCCCTGCTGTTCGGGAACAAGAAAGGTCATCTCTACCTGAGGTGAACCCAAACATCAGACAAGCTCTAATATACTCAGCTATAGCTTGCTTCTCCACTTCATAGCCAGCGGCCTGAGGCACGGACTGCTTAGTGTGGACTGATTGGCATTATAATGATGCTTTATAGTGCAACATTAGCATTCAGGTCTCGTGAAGCTGTCATAATGACCTTGAAGCACAGCCTGAAAACACAGTGAAGACAGAAATCATGGTGGACTGAGAGGACCGTTCCCTTAGGTCTTTTGGTTAAGGGCAATAAAGCTCAGCACTGACTTAATATCCTATTGAGAGGGCAGATATTCTGGATGATTTCCATGCGGAATGGGAAGAGGAGGCATAATCCTGTGCAAGAAATATGCTACAATGAGAAAAGAGGCTAAATGTATATATACAGTTGAAGTCAAACGTTTACATACACCTTGCAGAATCTACAAGATGTAAAACATTTTACCAAATTAAGAGGGATTATACAAAATGCATGTTATTTTTTTTATAAAAAAAACAAAAACAAACAAAAAACACGCTGTGGTTCATACAGGTAACAACATAGTAATATGAATCAAGCATATGTAAACTTTTGAACAGGGTAATTTTTATAAAATCAACTATTATTTTCTCTTGTGGACTATATGTAAATGTCTTTTATGTGATATATATCTTATTCAGGTCAGTACTAAATAAAAAATAACATGCATTTTGTATAATTCCTTTTATTTTGGTAAAATAATTAACATTTTTCAGATTCTGCAAGATATATATAAACTTTTGACTTCAAATACACACACACACACACACACACACACACTGTACAATAACCTGTCCTACTGCACGTTTAGATTATTATGCTTTTTCTCACATTCCTTTGCCTTTCTACCTCATAATGACATTTGCATTGTATATCATACATACATAGTATTCCTATACCTTATTCCTAGTTCTATTCCTTATTCTGTATAATGCCCCTTTTATTTACAACCAATTGCATTGAACTGGTCTCTGCTTCTGCATAATATTATTTATGTACAGTACATTATATTGTACACAATATACACAGTAATGGTGAAGTGTGCAACTGAAATGAATTACTTTAAGTAATAACCTGGAAAGTCTGTTATTCCGTGCACACTTTTTTCTAGCATGTTGTTTGTTTAGTACTGAAGCAATGGGCCAGTGTATATGGGACTTGTTGCAAAGTCTATTTTTGTGTCAGAAAGTTTTAGTTTTGATGGTTCTGCTGCACTTCTACTGTAGGAAGGCAGCAGCTGAGAAATGCGAACAGGGTGTGAGGGGTCTCTGATGATCTTGTCAGCCTGAATCCCGGATCTTAGTTCATACAGGTCCCAATGATTTTCTCAGCTGAGTTGGAAATGTGCTAGATTCTGCTCCTGTAACATGCTGTGAACTTTTTAACTTGTACCTGCTCTATTCTGTTGGTGGTGAAATCTGTAATCCATCTGCAGTTAGCATCAGAGTCGGTCATCTGTGTTAGGCTAGGAAAGCTCTGGTATTATTGTGTTAAACACAGAACTTAGAAAGAACCACTAATTAAAAACAACATCCCTGGAGGGGTTTTTATTAAGGCCTCAGAAATAAACACAATGGTTAAAAAAAAAAAAGAAAAAAAAAAAAAAATGAGCAGCTCTGCTCCGACACCATTTTGAAAAAAAACATATTTTGAGTGGAAGCATAAACAGAATAGGGCTGTACTTTACAGCTTGTACCAACAAAACATTGGTTTGGTTTCAAATATCATGTCTATCATGGCTAAAATCATGTGTTTTAAAGCCATATTAGTTTAAACTTCTGATACATGGTTTTCTGAGTGCACACATCCGAAGAACACACACAGAAAGCGGCTGTCACACGGCATGTAAAATTCTCTTTCATGTCTTATTGCACTTAAACTGTCAAATACACACAAATTTATGCAAAAACACACAGGAGTTACAAAAACAGTGGTTTATGTTTTTAAAGGTAAACAGCTGGCAAAGAAATTGCATGTTTATATTAGATCTGTGTGGCAGCAGTGTAATATACAGTAAATAAATCAATAAATCTGCTGCTTTCTTGTCTCCTCTAAGGCTGGGACTCTAAACAGTGTTCTGTGCTTGTCTTCACAGCCAACAACAGAACAGTTAGCACGCTTTGCTCGAATGTTTGCCATGGCGTTAGGACTGGTACACCATTGTCACTTGCGAAAACAGAATGTATGGACAGTGGGGGGAAATGTGCAAATTAAGGGGCTGTAATTTTATAATAAGATCCCCTTTCTACGTCACTGGGGGAGTGAAATCTGCGTGGCTCGTTTTTTCACATGCTTGCAGAGAAAGGTCAACCAAAAGCAAAGCTACCGGGTTGTCCTTTTTCACGCTTTCTGGGTCGGTGGATGCTCCGAGGGACCCGTTTATAGCACTTAAACACTGAAAAGGTAAGATTTTCATGATATGTCCCCTTTGATGAGGTCCCCGTGTTGAAAACCACTGCTAAATACAAAGCCAAACATCACTGCTGTTTTATTTTTATTTTTATTTTTAATGTCACCTTTATGATGTAGTAGCAACACTGATTTTGAAATTGAATTAATGAATTTCAAATTGTTTTACTGCCTTAATACAAACAAACAAGAACAAATGACAGTATGTAAATATTGTTATGAATATTTTCCACTAAAGGTCTTTGGATGCATGTGTGCAGTTGAACGGTTTAAAAGTCTATAGAAATTCCCTCAGGTGTCAAAATAAATCACAAGGCCACTTATGTGGTTATAAATGGCTACGATTACAATTACATCCTAAAAGTGACCATGGCATGTATCCTTTCTTGTGGAAGGACCCTTTACGAAGCGATTCAGCTGCAGACTTTCTTTGAATCAGCCTAATGATTACTGCAGTGCCCTTCAAATGTGCAAAAATGTCATTTTCCCCCTCACTCTCTGTCAGGATGATGGACAAACCAGTATTCATCAGTTTTGTTTTCCCTTGTGACAAAAGTCAGGTGTATAGAGGTCCTGTCCTCAAAAATGTACATCATTGCTTCTACTGCATAATTCAACCAATAGCTATGTTTGTGTTTTATCTGCTGTAAAATAATATACTCTATGAGGTTGCCTTGTTATTAATGGCTTGATTTCAGAAAAATGAAAAGCAAAAAACTAATTCTATTTAAAGAAATCTAATCTTCTAAATCTTTCTCTGCCGAGGTGTTAAATGTAGCTGCTGACATAGATCACCCAGGACAGACTGTGGAGGAAATTTGATTTAAACTGATTGTGGCGAAGGCTGTAGTTATGTTATTTATACAGGAATAGTAACTCACGCATCCAAATGTGCACACACACACACACACACACATACACACACACACACACACACACACACACACACACAGACACTCAGGTGAGGAATAGTTCACACAAAAATGGTTGAAAATTTAAACACCTTTAGGCCATCCAAGATGTAAATGAGTTTGTTTTTTCTTCAGAACAGATTTGGAGAAATTTAGCATTATATCATTTGCTCACCGTTGGATCAATGCCATCAGAATGACAGTTCAAATGGTCAATAAGACAATATGAATGTGAAGCCTTTGATTTAGCACATTCAAAGACTCTCTAGAGATTTTTGAAAATATTACAAACAACATACTATAAATATTCATTGTAATTATGTAAATAAAGTAAGAGGAATAGTATTTTCTAGGCCTTGATCCACAGTATAATTACCATGTTCATATTGATTACTAACATTGATTTTGCCCTAACCTTAAAACGAAAAGGTGCTATTTTACCATCCATACAATTACTTCTCTAAAATTATTGTTCACTCACACATAATTACTGAAGCATGGTTCACTTCAAGTGATATGTTCTTTAATTAATGAAACATATGCAGAATCATTTCACTTCCTCTGCGAACGTATATGATTTGTTGTTCACAAGTTGAATTATAGAGCCTTTATTTGCTGTTTAACTTGCTAGACATAAAAAACCCTGCCACAAAGCCACCATGTCACCACTCCACAAGCAGACAGGTCACATAATCTGTGATTTCAAAGAGGACACTGTGTTCGCCCCTCTCAACCTGACTAAAGAATTTGACGGCAGCGTCCTGGAGAAGGTCTTGTGAAGTCCACGGACTGTAATGAATTATTAATGGAATAAATCTCCAACAGAAGGACAAGAAAAAGACAAATGTCTCTTGGCATGAGTAGCAAGGAAATGAATATAGTCTCAAGGCTAAGCAGGTAGACAAAAGCAAGATATATCAGGGAAACAGCAGGATCACCTTATAGGTTAGCAGCACCATTCTCCACACATTTCAGTCCCACTGAGAAAAACGCATATCCACGTCATTATCAAAACTATGCTGACTGTGGGCTGTACAGTGCATTATGATGAACACAGATTTAATAAACAGTGTGGGAAGTTCATGTGAATAAGACTGCGAAGAGTATTAGGTGAAATGGAACACGGTGTGCTGAAATATGGTTTGCAAATATAAAAAATTGCCATGCAGACCCAACATCAGAAAGCACCTCACAAAAAATCCCATAAAGCAAAAATATGCAGGGGTCATTACAGAAGGAATGAGGAGTATTAGTCAAAACAGGCTTATCTGTTGCTTTTCGCCCCCAAGGCCATTGTGACTGGCTTAAAGGCAGCTAGTCATAAATGAGCTGCCTGTCATCTGTAAATAAGGCCTCTGCATGAGAAAGAGAGAGATGTTATGATGAGAATCTTGTCGTAATGAAGGGAACGATTGCTTTCTGACTGATGTCTGTCAGAATGGAGTTAAAAAATGCAATCAGCAGATGACACACTTCATTTTTTTATTCTAATAAGAAGAGAGACAGCTTTTGATAGTGCTATACTATCTCTCTTGTCCTTTTGTCTAGTTTTTGAGTGTCAGTGTACATACACGGGTCATATTAAAAACCCAGATGTCATTATGAATATTAGTCATATTGATTTTTTGACCGATGCAGATGTCAGTCTCTTGAAAGAGCAGGGTGTTTTGTAGATATTCAAAGACTTATTAATAATAGAAAAACAAACACCATAATAGTTTTTCGTATCCATCATTTGTAAATTTTATGGGTATGGCTTCTGGTCTCATCAGACAGATTGTTTTGCTGCGTGATATTGCAAACTGGTGTGTCTTACCATGTTATTTTAATGTATTACCTTAATTATGAACACACTGGTACCGTTTACCGCATGTTATTCTTCTTCTCGATATATAGCGGCTAATGAACCAGAACACTTGCTTCTAAGCCACATAAGTTTACTTCCGCATTGAAGAATAAGGTGAATACTGTTAATTTATTTTATTTAACAGTTCTGTTTAATCATTTTTAGACAAAACTGTTAAACAGAAACAGATAAGTGATAAAGTTGGACGCTGACATTTATTTATTTTTATTTTTTTATGTCACATATTTTAATGATGAATCTTAAGATTGTTACTCTAGACCTGAGAAAAGCAAAAAAGTACCAAAAAGTAATTGATGAAGGCATGCCATTTCCAAGACAGTTCTAATGTGAGATTCATAAACCAAAAAGAAAAGAAAAGAAAAAAAAAAACAAAAAAAAAAAAACGATGTTAACAATAAAGCAGTACACTGTAAAAAAACAAAACAAAAAAACAAAAACAAAACAATTTGTTGAGTCAAAATAAAATAATCTGTTTCCTGGCTGCCTTAAAATTTCAAGTTCAGTCAAATCGAAAAAACTTGATATGTTATGTTTTACTAAGTAACAGCTTAGATATTTGAGTTGATTCAACTTACAATTTTGAGTCAGCTGAGTAACAAACACAGCTGTTAAGTTTAACAAACAAATTTTTAGTTTAGTCAACTCGAATATCTAAGTTGTTAGATATTCAACTTGAATTTCAACTTGAATAAACTTAAGTTGACTGAACTTCAAATTTTAAAGCAGCAGGATAACAAATTATTTTAAGTTGACTCAACAAATTGTGTTTTTGTTTTTTACAGCGTAGTAATTATATATTTATTACATATTACAACATATTATGGCTTGACATAAAATACTCTTTTGAACTTCAAAGTTTTATATGTTTCATAGTTTCCACAGAAATATTAAGCAGCACAATTGTTTTCAACATTGATAATATAATTTTCTCAAGTACCAAATCAGCATTTTAGAATGATTTCTGAAGGATTATGTAACACTGAAGAGTACTGACTGCTGAAAATTCAGCTTTGCTATAACAGAAATTATATTTTAACATGTGTCAAAATAGAAAACAGTTATTTTAAATTGCAATATTTATTTTTTACCCAATATTGCTGTTTTACTGTACATTTGATGACATAAATGCACCCTTGTGAGCATAAGAGACCTAATTCAAACAATTTATGAATAATTATGCTAATAATAAACAACACTACATTCTTAATTGTGTTCATTCCAAATACTGAATAAGGGGCAAACTTATGAAACATTAAAATACATACATTTATTCATTTATCAAAGCGACAAATTTATGATAATGGAAGTTGCAAACTCTGAGAGCCACTCTTTAATCCACACATCACTGCAATTGTAAACAATTTCTTTTAAACGCACTACTCTGGTAAGAAAAACACCTAGTCCTTGGCAGGAAATGCCATATTGTCAGAGGATGACCGACTATTGAGTGTGACAGGCAATGCACACACACACACACACACACACACACACACACACACACACACACACACACACACACACACACTCCCACTCATCCCCTTGAGTCTGCCCTTCCAATCTACTCAAAACTAGCCCCAAAACTGCACATCAAAGGCAGGTGAAAGTGACAAACATCCATCAATACACAGCCAGAGAAACGCAACAGAGAATATGAAGGCTTCACGTCGCCTCCTGGGGAGTCCCAGCACAGAGCAAAAATCCATTCTCACCAAATGCCCATGTGCCCTAGTGGATCTCCTGCTGGAAAAGCAGGATATGAAATTGATGTCTGGAATGGTTTCGCTTGATCCCTTTAACGCAGATGTGGGAGTCTCACATGATTCTATTTTTATCCTGTCATTTTTCATGGAAAATACACCACCTATTCCAAACACTCAGATGATATATTTAGCCCAAAGGAGGGAAGGTAATTCTGTGCCTAGAAGCAGAAAAATGGAAATTTGAAATTATTCCATCATTAAAATCGTTTTTACTTTTTATTCTTTTCACACTTACCTTATATTGGCTGCATACTGTAGCAAAACCACAAATGAAAGCAATATGTTTGGATCTGAGTTCACTTCATGCTCACCAGTTATTTTTTTAGTATCCCTGAGATACTATTACGAATATTTAATTATTATTATTACTATTTTTATTTTTATTTTATTTTTAGTTTTAATACTTAGATGTGTTTTTATTTCAGTTTTAGCCTTCAGTTATTTTAGTACATCAAATGAAACAAAGAAAAAATGATTAATTATTATTATTATTATTATTATTATTATTATTATTTATTTTTTTTTTTATTACATTTTTATTGGTTTAGTTTTAAATGTAGCTAACTATAATAAGCCTGACTTGCATGCTTAATAAGACCATTGAAGCTATAAAGCGCGTGCACAGACTGATTATTGATGTTTGAATGGACTCAAAGTTCACCTCCGCTGCACCCACACCTGCTCACTCTGACTGTGGTAAAGGTAATGAAGCAAACTCAATTCAGCACAGAGGGAAAAAGCAGCCCTGGCCATTTGTATAATTGGCTTTGAAAGAAAAAAAAATCACTTGTCTGAGCTTTAATGAAAGCCAGAGGTGTAAAGGTATGTGACATAGTATTTGAGTCTCTTTCAGTCAATCTCTGTGGACAAAAACAGCACACTGTTAGAAGACAGTAACTCTGTTTAAAAGCAAAATAACCTGCAAGTCTTCCTACATGAAAGAATCAACTTAACCCTTATGCAGCCTTGTAAGTTACTGCTTGGGAATGGTCTACACAGGCACACCGCACAAGTAGTGCTCTATATTAGAGACTTGACCTGATTTGCAGATGTTCATGTAGCATAAAATGGAATGCACAATATGTATACCTCAGAATGACAGTGTCTGCTCAAAACAAACAAACAAACCAACAAATAACCCCAAACTTTTGTGAACATTTCTCAAATCCATCAGTAGTGAACATTTCTTAAATCATCTTAGATTCCTTTTTCAATTCAGTTAAATTGCATGTTTATTTGTGTAGTGTTTTTCACGATACAAAGTGTTGCAAAGCAGCTTCACAGAAAATTTGGTAGTTTTTGTAGTTTTGTTGGTTCAGGGTTTACAACATCTGTGGTCCTCTGAAGGGTTATCATTACTTTTTCATTAGATGTTGCCTAAAATTGAGCTAAAATAAGATATTTGAGGAGGCAGATTAAATATGTTACAAACCTTTTGGAACATCTTTTACTTCAGGAAAGTATACAGGGACCTGCATATGCCACCATTTACGCACTCATGCTGTTTGCACTTGATTTATTTCCTTCTGTAAAGTGCAAAAACACATGAAGTGTGAAAAAATGTATCAATGCTTTTTATTAGTGAAGTCCATTCAGTATTGTTTTGGACTTTCATTGTATATCTTCTTTTTTAGCTGAATTTGTAACAGAGTATAATATGCTAATAGTAAACCATATTCCATTCAGGAGAATCTCACACAGACATCATAGTGCTCGTAAGGCTTGTGTCCTTTTCATAATGAATATGTCCTTTTACTTTTCCCCTCCATGCTTATTCTTCTGTGCAACAATATGATCTCTTCTGCCTCCATTTTTTTCTTCTTTTTTTTTTTACATGACTGACTCTCATAACTGGAAGTCTTAAACAGCTGACCTCAATCTGCCTAACCGCTATTTAAAAACGAGACTTGGTGAAATGGCACAATTGGTTTGTCACGCCTTTAAACCACTTGATTTGCTGGCCTTCTGCCTAGACCAGGCCATTACTATTCAAATTAAAGCGTTTCATGATGCTTTCTTTTGCATTCCTTGCTTTGGTTTCTCACATGAATTCTTCTGATTAAAAATCTCTAGAAGTACTTTAGAAAATGATTGCAAGACTGGACATGAACATAATATTCTCATACTGGAGAAAAAAAAAAAGGTTTTGTACAGTTTAATATTATAAAAATAATTACTTTAGCCCCTGCCATGTAGTTTTATAGTACATGCACATGCTAGGTTGATTTCAGACTATATCAGGGGCATTAAAATAAAAATACCTGGACTATGAGATGATCTTCCTTTCTAGCAACATGACTTGCAATGAAGTCTTTTTATGTCAGTTTGTTTTTATTGAGCAATGTTTTATTGAAAGGTAAGATGACTCTTGATTCATTTTTACAGCCATTTACTGCCTTATAAAGTAATGAAATAATTTAGCACAAAAGGAGTCAAGTGTCAAATAATTGGTAAAAAGATGCATATTAAAACTAATTAACTACAGAAACTTATAACATATATATATAAATCATTAGAAAAAAGAGCAGTTTAAGTTAAAATGGCATTATGTATTAATATATTTAAAAGCTACATCTTCTTTGTACCTTTCTGTATAGACCAATTTGGAGTAGACGTCAAGGTTACGTCACTTTGTTTTGGCAGAAAAACAATAGTAAGTGAATGGTAATGGGTAAAATCCATGGAATAAGAGAAAAAATGTATTGTTGTATCTTTGGATGTCAGAATCAGAATGCAAATAAATGTTTTTTTAGAATACTGTCATTAGAAACACCATTTGAAGCTAAATGCAGACGTTTAAATGGACAAACTATGGATGATTACTTCGCTTAGCATACATTTGCTTTAACCAGTTTCTCTACATAATATTCACATATGCAGTTCATAGAGGACATATTGTATTACAGTTGCAGCATATAGTTAATTAAACCTGTAATATTTTTACATTACATTTACTTTCTGATTTTTATATCTCTTAATTCAAACTTTGTAATCCAATTTAAATCAACAATAGCAAGTTTGTCAATTCTGAGAGAAAAAAAAAAGTGTGGGATATAAACTCATGATTCTGAGCTAGAAAGGACCCTTCTTCCTCGGCTGGGATTGTTTACAGCTGCATTTGGTATTGTTTGAAGCTGCATTTAAACTGCATTTTGGAAATTCAAACTCGGAGCACCATAGAAGTCCACTATATGGAGAAAAATTCTGAAATGTTTTCCTCAAAAAATATAATTTCTTTATGAAGAAAATAAGACATAAGCATTTTGGATGACAAGGGGGTGAGTACATTATCTGTAAATTTTTGTTCTGGAAGTGAACTTCTTCTTTAACAGTCTTATTGAAATGTTGTGTTAGTAGGTGTGTTGTGAAATTTATTAACATTTTAATTATATTCTGCTGAGGTGAACTAAATGAATAGAAAGAAGATTTTGATGAATGAGATTCAAAGATCCGAGTCAGTAAAATGATCCGATCTTCCCATCACTGGAGGTAAGCTGTATTCTGTGAATGTGCAAGACTTATGGGTTCATTAGCTGCTGTACGGAAACAAAGTGCAGTAAATTGTAAAACTGCGCTACAAACCAAAGTGACCTGTTTTGAACAGCTAAAAATAGCTGAAAGTGAATGACACCTGAAGCCAAACACATCAAATGCATCAACAAATCAACTGCCCGTTTTTATGGGAAAAATAAGATTAAAATATGACGCTTTAAACAATTGTATTTCACTTAAAGTTATAGTTGATCTAAATGTACTGAAAATTAAAAATACCTTAATGATGAATTTGTTTCACACAAACATGCAGTTTTTCACTTCACAATAAAATACTGTAATTGATTGAACAAAGTCTTGTAGATTACTTTTGGATTATTGAGATGTTTTTATCAGCTGTTTGGACTCTCAATCTGATATCACCCATTCACTACAGCAGATCCAGTGGTGAGATGGTGATGTAATTCTAAATTTATCCAAATCTGTCCTGATGAAGAAACTCATCTGCATATTGGATGGCCTAAGGGTAAGTAAATTCTCATCAAATTTGCATTTTTGGGTAAACTATTCCTTTAAGGATATTCAACACAAAACTGTTGTAATTTCTTACCTGTTTAAATTGACAATACATAGCAGTGCCTCTGTGGCCACTTTTCATCCTTTTTTTTTTTTTTCTTCATCCTAAGACAATACTCTGCAAGGCCTCAGCCTCCCTGTAGACAGTGTGCTGAAACACAGCGTTTTCGAGCAGCAGAGAATCTTTCATCTCTGATTAGCAGGAAAACACCACCGTCAGGAAAAGGCCCTGAATGATGCTGATGTGGCAGGTGGTGCACCCTGACTCTGCACACAGGCTTGAAAGATGATCTTTCTTCTGTGACAATAATATTTGCTGTCTTGCTCCCCTCTAAACAGTTATTCTGCTCTGTACTATATCTCCACGGCTGCAATGCCCACATCATACTCCATAATAGACTATAACATTAAGTGGCCAGCAGGTCTAAATGGCAGATAATAGCTGTTGAGAGTCTATTCAATAGCCTCTTAGAGAGTGCTCAAGTCTTTTCAAACTAATACACAGTGTTGCACAAAATAACTCATCCAAAAAAAAAAAAAAAAACCTAGGATTGTACCAATGACATCCCATGAATGCCACAGTACTAAACAAACATATGAGGGAAGAAAAAGTTGCAAGGACAATTAAAATAAAAACATCATTGATTTTTTTTTGTAAAACTCAGTGTGGCATGAAGTGAAAGGTTCAGAGCAAAATTAAAAGTCAGCTTGATATAAACAATATGTTAACCTAAGCCGACATCCTTAGTACTCAACCCGTAGCTCACCGGCCTCATGTGGTGCTTGAATGAAATTGCTGTTGCTTACTTTTATGCCGAAATTGTTCTTAAGTTTTGGTCTGATGCTTCTCAGTTATTAGACATTTAAGTATCATTCAAAGTCACGTTACTGCGAGCAAAAAACCTAACACAAATTTGTCAGTGGCAGTTCCCCTTCAGTCTTTTCACTACAACGTTACTGGATGGGAACATGCTTGTGACCAATCGCCTCTAAGCAAAAGAGAAAAGGCCAATGAAAATTGGAGAGTGGATTTGCGTGCGATGCCACTCCTCCGTACATACGGGTATATAAGATGGCAGCGCGCATACACTCATTCAGATTTCTGCTTCGGAGCCTCGTCTACGAGCTGCTGTGGAAAGAAACAAAACAAAACTAAAAAGTTGCTGTTGAAGATTGCTGTTGCTGCCGCCGCCATTCCTGAGTCCCGGATTCTCCTGGTGTGTGCAAGCAGGGAGCCGGCCGAGTGCGAGTACCCGCTGCCCCCAAAGAGTCAGCCGCTCCAAGACCTCGGCGTTGAGCTACCCGCAACGTCCCGCTGATCCCACTTGCACACCGACTGGAGACTTGGTGTCAGCTTCCCAGCCCATCTCGTTGGTTGATCCGGTTGGTACGTCTCGGCTATGCGATTCAGTTCACCCCGGCGCCCACCCAGGTTCAGAGGCATCCGATTCACTTCTGTCCATTCGGACACAGATGCCTCTGTTCTGCGTGCGGAGATTGCTGTTCTCCTGGCAAAGGATGCAATAGAGCTGGTCCCTCCAGCCGAGATGAAGTCAGGGTTCTACAGCCCCTACTTCATCGTGCCCAAAAGAGCGGTGGGTTACAACCAATCCTGGACCTTCGAGCATTCAACCAGTGCCTCCTCTAGCTACCATTCAAGATGCTCACGTTGAAACGCATTATCTCACACATTCGACCCCAGGATTGGTTTGCAGCCATCGAACTGAAAGACGCGTACTTTCATGTCTCGATTTTACCTTGACACAGACTGTTTCTTCGGTTTGCTTTCGAGGGTCGGGTATATGAGTATGGTCCTTCCTTTTGGCCTGTCCCTGTCTCTCCACGTCTTTACCAAAGTCGCGGAGGGTACCCTGAGCCCTCTGTGGCAGAAGGGCATCCGCATCCTCAATTATCTCGACGACTGGCTGATAATAGCTCACTCGAAGGATCAGTTGTGCGAGCACAGGGAGACAGTGGTCAACACGGATGCCTCCACGACAGGCTGGGGTGCCTGTGCAATGGGCAAGTAGCCTCGGGGTCCTGGACAGGGCCTTGACGGCTGTGGCATATCATTTGCCTCGAGTTGCTAGCAGTGTTTCTCGCCCTGCGCCGCTTCTTACTGGTGCTGCGCGGCAAGCACGTGCTAGTCCACATGGACAACACTGCGACCGTAGCGTAAATTAACCGCCAGGGTGGTCTACGCTCCTGTTGCAAGTCGTAACTCGCCCACCATCTTCTCCTCTGGAGTCAGACGCGGCTCAAATCGCTGCGGGCCATTCACATCCCAGGAGAGCTCAATCGGACAGCTGACGCGCTCTCTCAACAGTTCACCCTTCTTGGCGATTCGGGGGGGCCCAGATTGATCTGTTCACCTCCCAGGAGTCCTCCCACTGCTGTCTCATCTACACCTTGTCCGATGGCCCCCTCGGGAGGGACGCACTGGCACACAGCTGGCCCCGGGATCCCCTCATGTTTCCCCCAGTGAGCCTCCTTGCACAGACCCTGTGCAAGTTCAGGGAGGGCAAGGAGCAGGTTCTGTTGGTTGCGCTGTATTGGCCCACCCGGACATGGTTTTCCGACCTCATGCTCCTTGCGGCAGCCCCTCCCTGGAAAGTCCCCTTGAGGAAGGACCTTCTTTCTCAGGGGATGGGCATGATCTGGCACCCACGTCCCGATCTCTGGAACCTACACGTGTAGACCTCACTGGCCTCCCACAGGCCGTGGTAGATACTATCACTCGGGCTAGAACCCCCTGATTATAGAGTTTGTATACATATAAAAGTGGATTTAGCATCCAATGTCCCCTTTAAAAATGAGTTGAACCACCTACAACTTAGAAGTTAAAGTTGAAAATACTTACTGGTCATATAATTTTATTTATTTATTTTTTTTTTTTACAGTGTACAAGTGGAGCTGGGGAAGGTGGAGGGTTCCTGAAGCATGCTACAACTGCAAGCAATCACTAGCAGCAAGCACTAGCAGAAAGCTCATTGGCTGCTGATGCGAAAAAAAACAAACAAACAAAAAAAAAAACAATCAGTTGTGCCATGTGAATATAAATATTATTAATTTAGAACCTATCTGTCTGTGCCATCTAGAGTTTCATGACAAAAAATTGTATTAACTAACAACATGATCCACCAATATTTGACAGCCAGAAATAATTTATTGTAATTTCAAGTAGATCAAACTGTAGAGCATGACGCTAGCAAAGTCAAGGTCATGGTTTTAATTCCTAGGGAAAGCAAGACCTGATGTAATGTAATGCGAATGCAGTGTAAGTCGCTTTGGATAAGTGTCTGCCAAATGCATGCATGCAGTAGAAGAGTAGGAGTATATTTATAGTAAAAAAAATAAAAAAATAAAATAAAATAAATAAATAAATAAATAAATAAATAAAATAAAACTTCTATTAAATATTTTGCATGAAATTTGTGGGTGTGTTGTCTTTCATGTGCATGTTTTGTTATCCAGTGTTACATTTACACAGTCTATGACAAAAGATTCTGACTGAATCAGATTCAAACCCATGTGAAATTTTAAAGATAGTTTACCTCTTTAAAAACTTAATAATCAAATTTAATTTTACAAACAGTATAAAACCAATCAAATTAAGTTTCATTTTCAATCTTTAATAGTTTGCATTTCTGAAACAATGTGTTGAACACATTGAAGTTTTAACCTTCCCAAAAACAGACTAAACAGAGAGTTGAGTAAAATTAAATACAAACCAAATTAGAATGAAGGAATAAATGTCACTGAAACAAATAAACATTTTAGTCAAAAGATTGTAGGCATGGTACCTTTTCTGCAATGTTGAAAAATTTAATACCATTTGATTCCACAAATGTTCATCAGACACTCCTTTTTGCATTGCAGCTTTCTTTTGTCCTGGTCCTTCTGCTCAATCAAAATGATGCAGTCAAAGAAGCCACAAAGAGAGACAAAAGCCAGGCATCTGCAAAGCATTTAAGGGGGGTGAGGGGTGGGGGAACTTATGTATCTAAGCTCTTTACAGAAGTGAAAAAGTAGATTCAGAAGCACTTGCAGCTGGTTGGATCATTTTCCAGGTCAGAATCAGTAGGCTCTTGTTTATTGACAATAGGGACAAACACACACAAGTTGCGGAATTGAACATTTCCGGCCCAAAAGTTGACAAATATTTAATATAATCACAGGTGTTGCAAGGCAACAACGAACACACTGAATCAGAAAGATATGCAAATTAGATAGCTGCGTCATTTGATCCTGATGGACAATCAAACGAATTGGAAAATCACAAAATTGGTGGCAACAAAACAAAACAAACAAACAAAAAAAAAACAAAAAACAGAGCAGCGAATTAATATCACTAACTGCGGTTACTTTTGTATCTTTAACTTTTTTTGTGTGTGGTCCTGTCTCTCCCATCAGTGTCCTTGAGGTTTGACTCTAAGGTCAACACCGGTATCCTCAAGGGAATGACCTCATCAGTGTACAACACAAAGAGACACAAATGACAGCCTTTTCAATGCCCTGCTTTTGTGCCATTGAGAGAATCAATTATAAAAACGCATTTAATAGAAGCTGTAAAAGTGGTGTCCTGCATTGTGTGGGCCGAAGCCTAATTCTAAGGGGTCTCGATCCATTCCACCATCACTTCTCCCAGCCGTAATTTCCTCTTCGTCTGAGATCCCATTGCTTTTTGGAATTGGATTTACCTGACTCATTCAGACGGTGAATAGACTCCCCTTACAGAAGCAGAAAAAAAACTGAGGAATACACTGTAAAATTGCCTGGCTGAATCCGGGGGTCTCTGAGCGACAGCCACACTGTCAGAATGTCATTAAGCCTCAATGAGAAAAAATGTCCTCATTACGCGGGGCACGCGAGGGGGACGCGGTAGCAAGAACAATGGCATGGGGCGGGAGGGAGGTGTGAGGTCATTGGCTCTGTTTACGGCATCCTGCGAGTCCTTGTCCCCCATCGCTTGCCTTGACCCAGTTTGCTTACGACTGTGAAGTGCAATCCGTTTTTCTGAGCCGGTGGCACAGGATTGCAAATGTTGACACAATTCTCTTCTGAGGTGTTTCATCTTTGTCTCCACGGCTCCGTAGTTCGCTTTATCAAATTCCATTTCAGAGAAAGAACATTTGTTGACAGTATGTTTTAGCTGAAACATTAATTGCCATTTCAGCAGCTAATGCCCTATCATTCTAGAGGAAACCTTCAGATACTCTTGGGGGAATGAAAAAGCTGCACCGGCAAACCTCACCTGAGTGTTCTGGGACCAAACTGTAAGGTTGAAATGACTAAACAAACATTAACAGCATCATGGTTTAAGCCTGTGAATTTCTTGTCTATTACCACTCTCTGCTAAATATCTAAACAAAAGAATATGTGTGGTTAGACTAGTAAATTATACAGGAGAGCACTGCTTTAATGGATGTAGTTGTTAATGCAATAGGTAACAATGCTGTTTAAGGCACATTTACGCTATGTAATTTATCAGCACATGGGTTTAGAGGAGAAAAGTGTTCATTACCAGTACTGTCTCAAAGATTATGTAACACTTCAGTTACAAGGTATATGAATTCTAAAAAAAGAATGCTAAGAATGAATTATTTAATCAAATTAAATTATAATTACTATTTTATTTGAAAAAGATTGCTGTAAAATATTAAATCTATATTAAATACATTCTGACTTTGTATCAATGACAGAATACTAGTCAAAGACACATATGAGTCACAAAATATAATTCCATGAATTGCATACAGGCACATTCTTTTAAAGGGATTTCATAATAGCATTATTTCTGATCAGTTGGATTTTAGGCAGGGCGATTATCATTAACTTGAAGTAAAACTAAAACCATAAAGAACATTCGATTTCTTGAAATAAAATTAAATAAACCCTAATTGAAATAAAATATGCAAATGTGCAAAAATAAATGACAAACAACTTTACAGATACTAAAATAACACAGTCCTTAGGTTATGATGAATAATTAAACTGGAATCTAAATAATTAAATTATAAAGTAATAACTTGAATTAATTATAATAATTATTAAATCAAAGCATAAAAACACCAACGAGGAACATCTCACTTTAATGTTTTAATAAAAGAAGAAGAAGAAGAAAAAAAAAAACAATAAACCTGGGTTACTGAAAATGTAATTAGAGTCATTAGAGTTGACTATTGGAACTGCTGTTGGTATTTATGTTTTATTTTCTGGACTGAATTTGGATATATTTGGATATTACAAGAAACATGTTTACATTAACAGATGGCAGTAGCATCAGCTGTCTAATATATTACAGTTAACACAAATAAAATCTAATAGAAAGCTAGTGCACTAAGCGGGTACTATATTTGTTAATTTATTGATATCCTTCAGGTTATAGACCTCATCCTCTGTGCTGTGATCTACAGAGACCCGCAGTATATCATCAAACTGCTCCAGTATATTAAACATCAGGCACATTCTGATGCAGAGGTGAGATAATCATGCTTGTTCACACAACAAAACAGGGCACTGAAGGATGACATGCGGCGAGTAAATGACAGCGGAAATGGGTTTAGCGCAATCTGGAAACAGATAAATGGATTTAATCTTGTTCTGGGGACCTTCAGCGGGAAATGGCCGCTGACACCTGAGACCCTGCAACATGTCAGGCTTCAGTCGAGGCCACACAGCTGGGTTATATATCTCAATCAGAGCAGACAAGAAATGAATCTCAGCCTGGTGTAATAGTCAGAGCATTGTCAAGTGAAGATACAAAAAGCCTGGAGGATATCTGGATGTTCCTAACTGGGCACTGTGTTCCTGAGACTAACTATAGGCCATTTAAAACATTATTAGGATAATCAGGATAAAAAATATGATCTGGGACTAAAACACCAATCCTCAAGATACTGAATAAAACTGGGGTAGCATCAAGGACAGAGCCAATTTTAACAAATATTTATGAATAATTTACTTATTTGTCACATGAGCGGTGCACTCATTAAAGCAGCTTACAGAACATTTATTACAGGGACAACAACACATATTCTACAGAACATAAATACTAATAAATTAATAATAATAAAATAAAAAGTATATATTTTATCATAAAATGCTTTTCATCCCTTTAAACCCTTCGGAATGTCTATATACAAGGCCCTGTCCCAAATGGTACACTTCATTGGCACTTTCGTTCTTGCGGACTTACACCCCACACCAAGGCGAGCTCCACAGCAGACTTCTGCCCAACAGTCAACAGTTTAGGGTGCATTTGGGATAGGGCCTAAGTGCAAATTCTTGCATTTTCTGCATCTTGGCATTTTTATGTGATCAAATCTGCCTTTTGCCGAACTTGTACTTCTTCCTTTTCACATCTCATATCACATTGGAAAAGTGAGTGACGTGACGTGAGGCCAAGTATGGTGACCCATACTAGGAATTTGTGCTCTGCATTTAACCCATCCAAGTGCACACACACAGTAGTGAACACACACACACACACACACACACACACACCGTGAACATACACCCGGAGCAGTGGGCAGCCATTGCATTGCTGCGGCGCCCGGGGAGCAGTTGGGGGGTTCGGTGCCTTGCTCAAGGGTCTCACCTCAGTCGTGGTATTGACGATGGAGAGAGCGCTGGATATTCACTCCCCCCACCGTCAATCCCTGCCGGACCTGGGACTCGAACTCGCAACCTCTTGGTTACACCAGTGTATGGTTGGGCTATAACATTACAAAAGATACTACTAAACAACAGTTGCAGTGTTTTTGACACGATTGATTTGAGTTTAGGACTGCATGATAAATCGCATGCGATTGTCATGCGCATCTCTTCAGTAAAGCTGGTTACGTGATTAGTCGAATCCACCTTTTGCCGAACTTGTTTTTCTTCCTTTTCACATCTCATATCACATTGGAAAGGCATTTATTTTCAATGAAAGTGAAGTCAATAATCGAAAAATTAAGTATCGTTAGGGTTAGGGGTAGGTGTAGGGAGGGCTTTATTTTCCCAATAAGGCGGCATCCATTTAATAATTTTAATAAAAATTATAATTTACCTTCAATGTGTTATTACTGCATACTGTTTTACAATGTACTACAATACTGAGGTGCAGATATTTGCCATTATTTGTAATAAGTAGTATAAATAGCAGATATATAAATACATACTTTTACAGACTGTAAGCTGAATAAAATCTATCGCTATTTGCGCTTAGTGTAAATAATTTAAAATTGCTAAGAAAATACTGCTAATTTCACCTACAATAGAATCCATTGCCATGTGCACTTAGTGTAAATAGCATACATTGATAAGAAAATGTGCTGTTTCACTTAGTATAAATACAACCTGATCTCATGATGAAAGCATACATGTGGGAACTTTTTACTGCCACATACGTTTTTGTGACATTCGATGTGAAATGTCCACTGAGTGGCACTAAAAGAGTGTTAGTTTTTTTTCCCCCTGGAACAGATGAACGTACATATTGTACGATTAATGTTATGTTAGTTTTGTACATGTAATGCAGGTCAGATTTAAAATTTCCGTTGTGGCACTATAAATAATGCTCCATTTTATGAACAAAAGGGAATGTGACATAAAAACGCTACCGTAAGCATGCTTTTTTAACTTTTTTTTTTTGATGTCTCATCTTTTAGCTCTTTCATGGTAAATCATGTTTTTCACAAGATTCGCACCCAAGGACACCACATCCCATTATTTCATCCGGAAAGTGAAACATATGGAGCTGTAATCATAACTGTGTACATAAACAATTACAAGTGTTCACTGTTTTACCACCTCTAGTGTTCATTTCTGTTGGAAACTGCAGGGATCTGTACTTATTGGTATGCAGACCTGGGCAGCAACTAATTACATGTAATCTGGATTACATAATCAGATTCCAAAAATGAAGTACTTGTAATTAGAATAAGTTACATTTTAAAGAACTCGTAATCAGACTACAGTTACTTTTTTATGGATTACATGATTACATATTATTCAAACAATAGCAATAAATTATTCATAATTGATTCCCCCTAATTATTATTATTGTTTTTTTTTTTCATTTTTAAATTTTCCTTTCTAAAATAGCCTACCGATTATATACATTCAGAAAGTCCAGTTTTGTGGACATTCACACATAGACTAGTCATTAGTCAGGTGCCGACACAGCATTTTAACACTGGATTAGCAAAAGGGTTTCAACATTGCATCAGCTACTAATGAACAGATTCATTTTTATTTTAATTATCACTTGGTAGGTTTTTTTTTTACCATATATTATTGTGTCTTTGGAAGGCTTTTGCCTTTTATACTCATTAAAATGCAACGTTATGTCTTATTTACATGCAATGCAGGCATTCCCAAACTTTTTTTTTTTCATCTAAACCTTATTCACCACATATATTTACTTTAAGTACCCCTGAGATTTTAAATGAAATATTTCAATAATTAAGCTTCACATTTGCTTGTTTACGGTTTCTTTGATGTTGATTAATGGTCACATGGCATGCAGGTAAATAAAAATATTATAAATAAGTGTTTTATTTTAATTGTTATTTTAAAACAAAAACTAATGAAACAATGACGGTTCACTCCTATACTTATAAATGGGAGAAACTGCAACGCGCAATATGGAGAAATATTCCCACCTACTAAATGAAAGACAAATTTCCCATAGAAAACTGAGGCTAGACCAGTACGTTAAGTACATTATCACTGTACATGTGCATTTTCTGGTATAGCCTGACAAATAAGCCTTTTAAACACTGTGTGAGCACGGGGCAATTACTTTAAGATTTTTGTTGCTGATTTGATGTATGTAATTTAATTGTGAGTTCAGCAAGCAGTTTTTGAGATTTCAGGATTCCCCCTATTCATTAAGATAGGACTTGGTCTTGTATGAGCTGTCTGGAGGTGTTGCAAATATGGCCACCAAGTAAAGAGACATTCCTTGAAAAGGACTTTGTTTTAAAATTATTTATTTATTTATTTTTATGATTTAATTGATTGTTAGCTTTTCATTAAACCCACAACCCCTCTGCAGTTCCTGTTCGAACCCTAGTTTGGGAAACCTTGATGTAATAAAAATGTTTAATGCACTTCATGTTGTAAATTACAATGAATGGAACATATTTTCTTAATCTTTGCATTTTTACATCATTATGCTACAAGATAATCCTATTTAAATTAATGTGATAAACAAGTTAAGTCAAAAGTAATCTAAAAGTAATCAGATTAGATTACCTAAAATATGTAATGTAACTGATTACATTACTGACTGCAATTTTTGTCATGGAATCTGGAATCAGTAACTAATTACAGTTTGCAAGTACTCTTCCCAGCTCTGTTGGTACGTATTTCGTGTCTTGCGAAAAAGTTTCCACAGGTACATTTTCGGCATGAGACCAGGTAGCAATACCATCCAATAGCTATTTACACTATAGTTCACACGTTCACCATATAGTCTTTATGAATAATAAGAAACCAGTTTGAATTTCTGAAAGGTCTCAGTGGTATGTATTTGTATAGGATGAGGTGATTAGAGGAGGAGTTGGGGTGTTGAAGGTTAGAGGGATGTTGAAAAAATATTGAGTGGGTCATTAAATGCTTCTTACATATGCTTGTGATTTTGATGGACAGGGCCAAATGATCAAATTTCTTCTCATTGTCAAGTTTACTAATAAGTTTAGAACTTCATTAAAAGCACTGGCTGCTAACTAAAACTAAAATAAAACTATTAAAAACATATTTGGTAACTGAAATGAAGCTCAAAGAAAAAATAAGTATTAGAAGAAACAATTAGAAAATATTAGAAAATTATAAATGTTTTCTCAGCAACTAACTGAAATAAGTTGAACTACTAAAATAGTATAGAAATAATACTATAATAACACAGATTAACTCTCATGACATTCTCACCTAAGTTTGGAGGTTTTTGTCAAAGCAATGTTTGATATTACCATGTGCACAAACAGAATGGACAACTTTCATGATGCTTTCAGTAGATTGTTCAAAAAGCAAAATTCCTTCTTTGGTGACCCACCGAAAATGTAAATTATATAACAATAAATAAGTAATTGCTAAATCCATTTTATTTTTTTTCTTTTGCCAACTATTCATCCAACTTATGACTCTATTTCTATTAAAAATATAACCATAGTACTCACTAAATACTTGTTTGGTTATCTCAAAATCTCTCTTGAATTTGGTCTAGATCTTTAGACATGACATTATGGTGCCTTCGAAGCCTGCTTATTTAGTCATTGACTGACTCTTCAGTTTCAGACACCACCATTATGATGTAATCCGGCTGATGTCTGATTTCAAAAGTCAGAGGCCCTGAAAGTTAAAGTGACTGTGACTAAATGTAAATGTAAGTCCTAGTTCTCAATGCGTGTTCAGTTTCAGATGTAAGAGTAGTAGGGTGTGAATGAGTGCAATTAATGAGCCCACAAATAGATCTCACTGCTTTGTATGATAAGATGATGATGTGAGAGAAAATGGCAAAGATCTATTATATTCACTCAGTGAAGCCCATATTTTCATCCTTTGTGGACTTTAATGAAGGAGACTTCTAGCCTAGAGCTTTTTCTAATAAAATACTGTACCTAGGACAAAAAAAAAAAAAAAAAAATCTTCATTTGCGACCTTCAAGTTGCTTGTGAACAAACTGCATCCCTCATTTATACTGCACAAGATCGGCTGTGCTCCATACTGAAAGTATGCCACATTTACTAAATGTTTGGTCTCAGAGTCCCTATTTAGAAAACAGCATTGTAGGACACACTAGCGTTCAAGAGATTCCTCTACTCTTAAGTTTAACAAAAAAAAAAAACAAAACAAAAAAAAACAGCTCACTTAAATATGCAAGATGTTTGTAGCAGCCCTCAGGCTCAGTTAGATAATGCCCAATATCAGCAGAGAGCAATTGCTGCTTGAAGCACACCTGCCTGATTGCTGAGTGAAGGGCTTAAGATTTTACCTGAACACAGCACATGGAGAATAATGATAATGGGGACATACTGCCTTTACCAGAGGCTATTCACAGCAGTGCACCTCTGGTGTCAAGCACAAAAAAAAAAAAAAACACTAAACGGCGCGGTTGTCCAACATCATTGCATGCTAACATGGCAGGAACTGAATAAATGACAGAAGAGTTTCCAAATCTGCAAGCTGCATTCAGCCCTTTTTATGCAAATCCTAGGATGAAAGTGAGTCTGAACTGAAAGAAGGGACTTGTACCAAACAGTGCCTGTAGATATAAAGTGGCCCTAAAATGTTTGGACACTTATGTAACACTCAAAATGTGTCAATGTCACAGCATTATTTAAGCAAAATATTACTTGAGCATGAATGCTGCTGTACCTGAATATCAGCATGGGGGAAAAAAAAAAAGTTGCACGGCAAGCTGCTATTTGGAGAAAAATGAAAACCATATAAGTACGATTATTGTCTAATTTTTATTTAATTTCTTTTGACACAGTATTTTTATTCCACCAATGGAGCAACTACTGCCTACTCAAAAAGTTGCTAAAGTAGCATATATATCGTCACTGTGTTGTATGTGCAATTTGCCTCATGTCAGCTCTTTCAATTTGTCTACTTTTCTACTCTAAATATAAGATGGAAACTTATATCTTCTGGTATCATATTTTATGTAAGAAATTAAGAGATGTCATAACAGGCAGTTTGGCAAATGCCCATTTAAAATGCAAGACAGGGTTGCTACCATTTTTAGCAGAAGCTAACACAAAATCGCTCCTATGTCAAGCGCACAAAACCTTTTCTGGTGTATAGATAGACTTTCAAAAAAACATATTGACCTCACTCTGGCTTTATGACAGTTAGTTGGAAGAGATCAGGGCCTGCGATCTATCTGAGGAAAATTACAGAGAAAAAAAAAAAAACGGTGGGGAAAATGATTAACATCACGTTCAAAAATCAATTGCTTTTGTCCCGTGTAATCGGATGCATTCTAATGAAACATTGAACTTAATGTTGCACTAATTTATCAAGTCTAATTATACTTCTCTCTACCATGAATAACACAAATTCCCTGCCCTCTCATTAAGAGGGGTCTTGACACCTAAAGTATGTTGTGTTAGACAGAAATAGCACACCGGAGCCAGCTGGAATTATTTAATCTCCCCAAAAGGAAGACTTTTAATGGTCCACTTCTAAATCTAAACGACATGCTTCGACATGCTAGCCTCACTCTTGATGTTGTAGCTGCCTGAGGCCTTTATATTCCTTGCTGGGATCTGACCAAATTGGAACGCTGTAGTATGATGGAGACAAAGAAGAATTTTCGCATGATTTATCATCTCTCTAATATGACAATGTGTCCTGTGACATTGCACATTAAGTGAAAGATGAAAACCACAGGCTTGTTTTTCTATCTGAGATGTAATTGGCAGGGTGATTGGCTGTCTGTTCACACAATATGTGTATCTCAATTCATGAAAGACCCTATTGTTCACAGCTTAATCCAAAATCTCTGCAATATGACTCGGATCAAAGCCCTATTCATAAAATGGCTCACTGTTGAGCCTCGCTCCCTCCCTGTCACTGCTTCATACAGCGGTGAGCCTATAAAACAGTCTGCCAAAGTAAAGGATGGTTGAGGATGTGGCCAGTCTGCAAGAATTTTGAAATGTCATAAATTGACTGCCAAATATAATGGTTTGGTCCTATAATTATATAGTAGTTCAAGGCAGGTTTTTTTTTGAAAATACATACATAAAGGTTTCAGAGTGGCAGCTGCAAAGCCATGCATACATAATGTAATTTACTTTGGCAAAAATGTTCGACTTCTTAGATGTAGAATAACTGATGAGAGCCACAATAGATCGCATGAGAAATTTTAGTGAAGGATTCTTTGTAATATGTATTCCTAGCACAATATTGACATAAACATGGCTTATTCTTAACCCATTTTTACTTTTGAGGAGCTTCTGAATAACTATAGAGTTATACATGAACTGCTCAGTATGAGTCATTGTCACGTTGTCAGACTGAATTATTGTCATTTCAATACATTGTTGTTATGCACTCAATTATTACTGCATTCCACTGAGTTCAGTTGTCAAAGCTCCATTGTGTGATAATTTAGATGATGTCTTATGGAGGAAGCAAGGCTGATTAATGGAAAACATCACTGCCTCTAACGGTAGTGTAAATACATGGGTCAAATTCTTCAGAAGCTATTATGAACCCCACAGAGCCAGTAAAAGAGTCAGTAAAGTGTGAAATATAACACAGGGATAGTTTCTCACCTTTGACCTCTACAGTGGAAGTGACTTCTTTATAAGAGGAGCTGATAGTATTTGAACTGAAGCCTGAGTTAATGCTCTTTCTGTGACTGTCCCGACACTGGAGCGTGTCCATTTTTGTAGTAAGGGGCTGAACCCCACACGCCCCCATTGTGCAGATCTGGACAGATACTCTAATGTAAGGTCAGAGTTTAATTGCTGCCCAGAAGCACTGAGATACACACTTGATACTGTCATTCTTAACCCTGGGTAAACATAACCCTGGGTTGTCTTCTGCCATATTCCACATATACTTCATCCTGGGATAGCATTTCTACAGTAACTGGTTAAAAAATACATTTTCTACATAGAAAAAAATAAAATAAAATAAAAATAAATAAATAAATCAGCATACTGTTAAAAGGATTGTTCACCCAAAAGTGAAAATTCTGTAATTAGTAAAACTGTAAGAACTTCCTATTTGGAACACAAATTAAGATATTTTTTATGAAATCTGAGAGCTATGATCTTTCATAGACAGCAACGAAAGAGAAGTAAAACAGAAGAAAGTAAAGTGTTGAATAAAGTTGTTACTTTTGTATTCCTTGCACAAATAAAGTGTTCTTATTGCTTCATAAAAAAAAGGTTGAACCACAGATGTCATATGGACTATTTTAATGATGTTCTTACTACCTTTCTGGACCTTGAACATGTTAGTTCCATTGCTGTCTATGGAGGGATTTAATCAAAAATATCTTAATATGTGTTTTCCGAAGATGAATGAAGGTCTTATGGGTTGGAATGACAGAGAGTAATTAACCCTGCTGTATCCATGTGAGGAAAAATGTCAAACAGCGATGGCAATATACCATATATATATGGCTATACTAGCTTTATTATGTTTTCTGAAAACATAAAACAACTTTTTTTTTCACTCTAGTTAATTGCGGTTTCACATTTTTAACCGTTTTCCTCACTTGGAGACTAAACAGTGTGAAATTTTCTGCATCTGCATCAAGATCATAAATATTCAATGAGCTAAGCACCAAGGCTGTTTATGATTGGTTGACTGTTGCTAAGACACTCAGCTTTAGCATAATATTCTAGCACCACATCGTTTCATAATATATACCAGTTTGCCCTATAATTCCGGGTTAACTGCACAAAAGTGGCGTTGCATAACCAGGGTTTAAAAACTTCCTTACAAAAACAATGTATAAAAGTATACAATGTTGCTTAACCCATGGTTAAAACTAGATTAAAAAGCTGTTAACCCAGGGTTAAGTGTAGAGTGATATGCCCTTTATAGTGTGCAGCTTTAAATGCAATAGCCACAAACTTCCACCATCTGTGTAATTTTCATCCTTCATCTTCTCAGTGGATTCAGCAAATGCTCATTAGAACTGTTACTTTTAATCTTGTTTGAATAAACCTTCAGCATTACAACTGTGAGGTGATTCCAGTGCTCTGAGATGTTTGAAGAGCTACAGGAAACAGGCTGTGAGTGGTTACACAGTACAACAAGCTCACTGTGTATGTGAATGTAAGATTAAGTCATTTTTTTATTCCATTACTGCGGTAATGCGGCATTAAGCGTGAACGCTCAGCTTGGATGAAAGAAGAGAGCAGAAAAAGGGAATGCATATACATGAATAATGAAAGTACTGTGCTTTATAATGTGACTGGAGAAATGTTTAATAAATCAAATATCGCCTTACACAGGGGGACCTTACACTCCTACAATAAATTAGGGGACAAAACTAGGTGCCAGGCTATGGTAATTGGCTTCGCCGTCCATTGTTATATTTTTCCTATCCAGAGAGTTGTTATTCCAATCATAAAATACAATGACTGCACATAATGATATTGTCAGGGAGGAGAGACGGGAGCCATTTGAATATATTTGAGGAAGATTTAGTTGGTCTGCCTGCCAAGCCATAACACACAGCATTCTTTATAGCTTTATTAAATGCTCTACCTCCAGTTGCTGTGCTGTTTCCGTGGGCGGAGCATCCTAAATACAGAGCAGCTGCTACATGGATTTTCTCCAGAAGAAATTTGCACAGTCATATATATTCAGTCACAGCAGTCAGACAATGCCAAGCCACCTTTATAAATCTCACAGGTTTTGTCTGAGGATACAATGAAACAGAAATGACGAACAAACATCAAAACTATGGAAATTAGTTTGATGTACCTCATTATCAATATTTATTTATTTATTTATTTATTTAAATTTTCAGTCACAGTTGAAATGAAGAGGACATAATTATATTATCAAGTACCAGGTCATGTAATCTCAAAGGTTTTGACAAACATTCATCAAACCTATGGAAATTAGGTTGTTGTACCTCATAATCAATATATTGATAGATCTTCGCTGCTATTTTATTTATTTATTTATTTTTTAGCTATTAAGTTTATACTGCACTTGTTAGAAAAATATTAAAGGATTCCACTTTCAGAATAAAAATTTCCTGATAATTTAGTCATCTAATGTCATCTAATTCATGTCTTTCTTTCTTCAGTCGCAAGGTTTTTTTGAGGAACATTTTTCTCCATATATTGGACTTCAATGGTGCTTAATGGATTGAAGGTTAAAAATGCAGTTTCAATACAGCTTCAAAGCTGTAAACAATCCCAGCTGAGGAATAAGGGTCTTATCTAGTGAAGTGATCGGTCATTTTCTTAAAAAAATATTCTTTTTTTTTTTTTTCCACAAATGCTCGTCTTGTCTTATTCAGCCTTCAATCCGTTGAGCACCATTGAAGTCCACTTTATGTAGAAAAAATCCTGGAATGTATTCCTCAAGAAACTTTATTTCTTTGTGACTGAAAAAGGAAAAGACATGAACATCTTAGATGACATGGGGGTGAGTAAATTATCAGGACATTTTTATTTTTGGAAATGAAGTAATCCTATAAGTGTGATGTTCTAAAGATAACATGTTGTTTTCTAAAGTAAGTAATTGGCTTTAATATTTAGTACTAAGAACTATCTGTAACTATCTGTATCCTGACAGAACAACATGAAACCATACACTTATGCATATCAGTAATATTTCCATATTTGTTCTTTTACAAAGTATTTACTTTGTAAAAATACATGTATTGTCCTTGGAAATAAGCACATTGTGTTATCTAGTTTGTTTTTATCCACTCACTCACGCTTCGTTGAGATGCAAACACATAGCAGCTGGCTATACAGTCTGTAGTTGTATCTCTTTGAGGTTTAATGTGCAAATAAACACATAATATCAAATTATAGCTGTCTGTTTTAAGCTTGCCTTGTAATTTTCAGGGTAACTAGTGTAGCTAGTGTAAGTAGTGTATATATATAGCTTGGCCAATGCTTAAATGATGCCTATATGTTGATTACATATTGGGTCATGCAATCTTAAGCACAACAGTATTAATTATGAGTCCATTCAATATATTTAACAATTGTTCTCCTCTCAGTTGTTCAAATAGTTACTAGTTACTTCTCACAAATAATAACTGAGTTACATCTTTATAAAAGCAACTAATTACCAGGGAAATTAACGGTATCACTTTATTTTGATGGTCCCTTTTGAACATTGTGTTGTAACGTTGCACATGCATGTCAACTAACTCTTATTAGAATATTAGTAGACTGTCTAATTAATATCTGCTATAAGTAACTTTGCAAGTACATGTCTACTTACTCTAACCCTAACCCTACCAGTCTACTAATACTCTAGTAACACTCTAATGAGATTTAGTAGTCATGTAGGTGCAACATTACTTATAGTCAACAGAATGTGTTAAAGGGACCATCAAAATAATGTGAAACCAAATTAACTATGCATTACTTAAAAGAAAATGATCAAATATGTCAAATAATTTGGATGTCCCCAATATTAAATATGGTAAATGAATAAAACATTGTACACTGATCTACACTATTTTAATGTTGCTGTGGGACAATGTGAGAGACACCTTCCAGGGGCTAAATATCACATTAAATACTTAGGGTCTACTTTTATTTGTGTATAGTCATAATAACAAGAAAACAATGTGCTTTTGTAAAATAAATCAAATAAACTATGCCGTCTCTGTCTCCATTACCTCTCTTTACAGACACGTAAATAAAACAACCTAATTCTCCGCAAATATGTGCCTCACAAACATGAGAAATGTATGTATAGAAAGCTTGAAATATTAACTTGTAAGTCACATAAAAAACTAATATTATCTGATAAAGTAATCTGTATGACATCAATGCAAGCTACAGTTTTTTCGGTCTAAACTCATCTCTAATATAATCACACCCACGAGTGGCTCCACTTTTCAAATTTTAAACATCAGACACAGACATGTAGGTAAATAACTGCCCACATCACCTCCGTAAACAAACGTGAGAATTCATCAAGCTCATCTCAGCTCCTTTGATTTCTGGAAGAAGACACATTGAGACAAATAAGTCAGAATTTACCGCAATGAGAAAATTATAGTGACGCCACATTTTATTGTCAGTAATGGTGACCACGTTGTAACAGGGGAAACAGTAATTCATTTGTAGTGATGTTTATGTTCAAGCCCCACTAAAACATGAAAGAATCTCAAAAAGAGCATCTTTCTTTAGTTGATTCAGTGCCATCAAAACGTAGCTTCCCTCCCACTGTGTTGCCTTATCCTTTCGAAGTTTTGAACCCGAAGTTCAGAGACAGCTTAATGGAAAGTCCTGGAGCTGCATGGCATACAAAGAGTAGGAGTAGAACCGAGGAAGCACACAAAAGCTCTTAACAGCCGTTTCCTAACACCCCAGCTGCAGGATGATGACAGTCTTTGCTCAGAGGGATTCCCCATGTTCCTGACAAGTGTAATTTTTCCGGGGAACGCTGCTCACTAAATTGATATTCACACCATGTTGTCATTAAGAGTTGCTGCATAATATGTTTTGAAAGGTCTGGGGAAAAAAAACAAAAAACAAAAAAAAAACAAGTTTGTTGCAACTGATGGGAAAAGCTATTTGAGATCAACAAGTAACTGCTTGTAATCTTTTACTTTACTCATTGAGATGCTGGCCAGCATTGCCAGGAATGGAGACTTGACCCACCATTTTAGCAGTCCCTTCCCCCTGCCCCCTTTCCTTTACTATTCCTCCCCTTTAAATTCTTGATGGCAAAGGACAGCGTTCCCACACTTTCTGACAGATGCATTTTGCAATTGCTAAATGCTTTATACCAATTAAATACCCATTAATAGATACTTTAAATGAAGAAAGAGACATTGACTATAGAAAGTTCCATTAACTTTTAAAAAACGTCTTTACTTTCAATGGCTTCTTAAAATCATGTTTAGTAATTTCTAGGAGAATAGAAAAAATTATACCACCCATAGAAATAAGCCATTTATTTATTCAGCCCTTATTTTACTATGACTTATCCAGCATTTGTGAGGGATTTTTCAGATCCTTCAATAGTTTCAAAACTTTTGCAGTCTTTGCAATCGGTTTGTAATTATTTTTATAGTCATAAATAGTAGTTTCCAGTCTTAGACATACTTGACAATTGAATACTGACCAGAGAAAGTATCTTTTGCATGACCTTTTAAGATTGAATTTATGTGACTTTTCCAGTCATTGTAAAAAAAAAATAATTTTGGTAGAAAAATAGAAAATTAGAAAAAGTTATATCGATTAAACTTCTCTATAACATTAAGATTTTATTCATTTCCTTGACTTTTTCAGTCATTGTAAAAGTTACTTAAAATCATTTTTATTAATTTACCTTAAGACATTTCCAATCAAAGAACTTTAGATACTTTAGAAGTTTAGAAACATTTATACCGACTATACAAAATTCCTTGAAGTTTCCATGGTAAAAAGATTTTATTCATTCCCATGACATTTTCCAGTCACAGTGGGGGATTTTTGAAAATCATTTTAAGAAAGACTGCATTCACAAAAAATTAATTTCTGGCTGAAGAAATATTTCAGAACTAGAAAAACTGACCCGGACTCTAAAAAGTTCTGTGACCTTTCATTGATTTACTACATCTCCCTGACTTTTTCAGGCTAATCACATTTTTGAAATTCTCTAATATTTCCAGGTTTTCCAAGGCCGTGGGAACCCCAAAAGAAGACTCATTCTCCGGCAGGTCTTTTCATCTCCACAGAGACAATGCTCCTCGGGCCCTGAGCGGCCCTTTCTCACGCTTTCTGTTTTAACACCCCTGAAAAGGTTTTTTTCCAGGGCCAGCTCTTCCCTGAACACCGAAGTACAGTAACCTTTCCTCTCTACCGTGTCGGTCTCTCAGCCCTCTGTCCCTTCATTTCCAAAGGGTTCAAAACACGCCCACTTTTCCCCCGACTGGAGGGACAGGAGTGTGAAAGTGGTGCTTGGACGTGCCCGGACATTTAATCAGCAATTACATCCACGCTGCCACCTCCACAACCCAGCAAAGAAATTAGCTCTTTCAAGCAAATGAGATAGACTGGACAGCTGGCACTGGGGACGTTGGCTCATTCCTCTTGGCATCTTTATTATTCGCCTTCCTTTTCTTGCTTACTCTATTTTCTGCCGCTCACTGAATTCACGCAGCCTAATTCTTCATCTGTGGATGCGGTCTGCTTGGTGCTCTTTCATGGTATGCTGAGAATGAGATTATCGAATCATCCAGCAGCCAGTTTACATTGCACGTCAGCTGTTTAGGGAAAAACAGATATAATGTATATATTTCTTTTCCATATTTGTCTGTGTTGTGTGTCCATGAACAGCCAAAGCTAATAGCCCACAGCAGTTGCATAAGGAGCAAATAAATGCTTTATTTATTTATTTATTTATTTATTTTTTTTTTCTGTTGTGTCATCTGTTGAGAGTGGGCAATATTTGAGTCTTGGAAACAGCAGGTGCTTGTCTAGAGCCAGACATTCATTCATTTAGAGCAATGATGTTTTAGTTGTACCAAAGAAGCATCTAGATCATTACCAAACTATGCAAAACAATATTAATTATAAAATGGTTTGCTGCATTTCTACTAATAATGTTTGGTGTTATTTTAGATACAACTTCACAACTTATTGCAAAGTTATAGTCAGTAGAATGTCTAAAGTGGACTATAAAGTGAATTCAAATATATCACAGTGTCCACAAACATATTAAGCAGCACAGCTGTTTTCAAAATTGATAATAATACAAAACGTTTTACAATGATTTCTGGAGTAACGCTAAATTAAATTATAAATTATATTTTAACATCGAGAGAGAGAGAGAGAGAGAGAGAGAGAGAGAGAGAGAGAGAGAATGTTAAAAGTGTAATAATATTACACAATATTACAGTTTTTACTGTATTTTTCATAAAATAAGTGCACATAAAAGACTAATTTTTAAAATACATAGCAAAATCTTACAAACCAGTGGGAATAAGTTGTGGTAGTCATGAAAGCATCATGTAATGTATCATGTATGAGCTTAAAGTTATAAATTAATTACTGTATGCCTTTCCATTTTCCAGTTTATGAATTTATAAAAGTATTAATTTCTTATTATTCTTATTATTATTTTATTTTTTTAGGAATTATTTTACATTTACTGACCCCAAGCTATGGTATATTGTTAGAAAATATTTATATTTTAAATAAATTATGTTTCTTTTAACTTTTTATTCATAAAGAATCCTAAAGAAAAGTATCACAGGTTCCAAACGAAATATTAAGCACTGATAATAAATCAGCATATTAAAATGATTTCTGAAGGATCATGTGACAATGAACACTGGAGTAATGATGCTGGAAATTCAGCTTTGATCAGCTTTGAAGAATAAATAACATTTTAACGTATATTAAAATAGAAGAACAACATTTTTTCTTTTTTTTCTTTTCTTTTTCTTTTTATTTATTTATTTCTTTTCTTTTCTTTTTTTTTTTTTTTTTATGAAATAGCACAGCCTTGATGAGCATAGGAAACTTCTCTAAAACCATTAAAATCTTACTGTTCTCACACTTTTGAATTACAGTGGGTAAGCTGTAAGAAACAATGATTAATGAAACATTAAAAACTTCCTGACATATCAGCTATAATAATACTGCTTAAAATAAAATTTTAAGTGTGGTTGAACTTTTGAAAATATTGCAGGGGTGTAGACAATACGTTCAAATGGGTCAAATCTTTAATCCACGGTAACGTTATTTTGACTATTTTTATTTTGAAAATGTTTCTATGCAGTGTGTGTGTGATAATAATGGCCTGCAAGTGAAAATGTTTACTTGTAAGAGTGCTTGATTTTGCAGAAGACAATCACAAACGGGCTGTTGAAATGCTTCTCGAGAACCCTACAGCCCTCGCCCCTCTGCTGAAAGTGATTACACTCCCTGATGGCTGCACTGCATTTGGGGTCACACATAGGATAAGAATGAAAGTCATAAAGTGGAAATGACTTAATGCAAATGATTCACAGCGAGCGAGTAGGCGCTCCATAGGCAATCAGAGCCCTGTGTCAACTTCAAATGCAGCCCCAGCCGAAAGAAACCCATATTTAAAAACTAACCCATCACATTTCCATTCAAACAAGCATGACATATTAGCAAGGCCACGTACATTGTTGTTGTGCCTATTTTCAGAATTGTTGTGCTTTTGGAATGAAAATTAGAGTACAATAAATCAGCTGAGCTGCAGGCGTTGTGATGCTGACTACAGTGAACGATGTAATTTTGCATGAGCATTTATTTATTTATCATTAATGTCCAATAATGAAATAAACAGAGAACTGCTCATAATTAAATCACAGTGTGGCAGCAGCAAGCCCTTACAAAACAAAAATACATGGCAATATAATAGAAATTATAATGTGATATATTAAATCATGCATTACTATGTATGAGAAACAAGTGCTTATATATATATTTTTTTTCAATCTACTGCAATATATATACATGCCTATGTTTGGTATATATTGATAAACATAAAAATACAATGAAGACTAAAACTGCACTACATTTTTACATGCAGTAAATTTTTTTATTTAATTTCTCTTTCATGAATTAACACCCTTTGTTTACATATATCTGAACACATATGTGACCCTGGACCACAAATCCAGTCATAAGTAGCACAGGTAAAGATATTTGTAGCAATAGCCAACAATATTGTATGGGTCAAATATTTATTTTATGAAAATAAATATTATCAAAAATCATTAGGATATTAAGTAAAGATGATGTTCCATTAAGATATTTTGTAAACATATCAAATGTAATTTATGATTAGTAATATGCATTAATAGGACCTCATTTGGGCAACTTTAAAGGCTTTTTTTTTTGCAACCTCACATTTCAGATTTTCAAATAGTTGTATCTTAACCAAATATTGTCCTGTCCTAACAAACCATACATGAATGGAAAGCTTTAATTTATCTAGCTTTTAGATATATAGTTCGGAATTGACCCTTATAACTGGTTTTCTGGTCCAGGGTCACATATTCACAGACTTTCATCTTACTTTATTGTTTGCATAGTTCATTATATAGTACATATGTGTTCAAATATATTTATGAAATATTCTATTACATTTATATATTTATTGTTTATAAGATATATTTAAAATATTTTATAAATATATTGTAATATATTTCCATTCTGTATACTTTCAATATACATTTTCAATACACAGTATACATTTTTTTGATCGTTAATATATAAGGAAATACATTTTCTTTGCATAGGGAGGAAACAGGCTTTTTTAATGTCTATATTTCAGAAGAAGCTGGTGACATGTCACTCTATAGAAGCTACAAGAAAACAGTTTCATTTGTCTCAAATGGAAAATGTAGGCCCACCGGTGATCAAATAAGTTAAAGCGAGTGCATTTTCCCAGAAGTGAGTGCACTCTTCCAGAGGACTGACCTTGCATGTTCTCTTGGGATATATATATTCTTGGTACATGAGCATTCGCATGAACACATACACTTATTTCACGTTCAATTGTCCTGGCAATGGATTCTAAGATACTGTGCTGTACTATAGGGTGAATTATTCTGCTGATGTGGCCTCGAAGGCAGGATGAAGCTCACTAACACCTTCTTGTTAAGTGCTAATTGTCTCCTCCTCAAAGTGCATGAATTCAAATGCTCACTTCCTTCATTAGCAAAATGTCATCACTTCTAATGTTTTTCACAACCTTTTAAAAACTTAAATCCCCTTGGTGGCAATGCCAATCTCATTTAGTAACAGCCTAGTGCTTTTTTATGACTATTTCTCTAATGAACTAACTACAAAGACCCAGGTTCTGGTCACCATGAACAGCTACACAAATGTTATCTAGGATGACTGAATATATTTATATATATATATATATATATTGCATTCTGGTCACACTGAGGATGCCCCCCCATCTGTGAAGGTTTTCCAGTGATCCAGGCCTGTGCCGCACAATTCTCAAGCTTCATGAAGCAGTGAGTGGTTTCTTGACTCAATTAATATGCAAACATCTGTTGCCTGTTTGATGTTGAGAAAAAAATATAAATCTCTGCTCATGTTTGAGCATCTGTCAGTGGAAAAGCTTTCCTTTGGGCTTATTCTACATAGCTTTTAGCAGCTCTTGACCCTGTGGATGGTACCGATGAGAGTCAAGAATGAGTAAATTACTAGAGGAAACACCATCACCATAGTTTTTTGGAAGCAAAACCCTTCTGTTATCTCCCCCTTGGCATGAGTAATAAGCCTCAGTGGGTGAGTTTCTTGCCCTTGACTGATTGTGATTTGGCTCAGGAACAAAATTGAATTCTCTCAGGGACACATTACAAATTAAAACTGATGATTTGATAGCCCTAACAACAAAAGCTCAAACATAAAGACATTTCTGTTGCAAGGCCAAGTGTACCTCTATGTACGCTTTGTGACATAATCAGTGTGAAATGTCCACTGAGTGGCCCTAAAAGAGTGTTTGGGTTTTTTCCTGTGGAACAGATGAACGTACATATGGTATGTTTTGTGTGACATTGGTTTTGTATGTCACCACAGTTCTGACTTGAAATGTCCTTTGAGTGGTGCTATAACTATATATAATGCTCTGTGACATTTTAAAACAACGCACCATCTGCATTACACCTAAACCTACCCGATATTATGAACAAAATCTAATGTGACATTAACAATGCAATCACAAGCATGCGGTTTTATCTTGTTTTTCGATCTCTCATCTTTCAGCTCATTCATCATGAGTCATGTTTTTCACATGATTCGTACTGGAGTCCAATTCCGTGCCGTGTTACATCCGGAAAGCGAAACATATGATAATCATAACTGTGTACGAAAACTATTACAAGTGCTCGCTGTTCATTTAGTGTTAATTTCTGTTGGAAACCACAGTGATATGTACTTATTGGTACGTATTTCACGTCTTGGAAAAAAGTTCCCACAGGTATGTTTTTGTCATGAGATTGGGTAGCAATATGTCACATTTAAACTTTTGTGAGTGAAGTCCAGCCATTAAAATAGAAATCGTCATGAGTTTCACATAAGGGTGAACAAATTCATCACATGGGTTTCACTCATATTCAAGTTGGTCATCCACATTTGCCACACTGGCCAACAGAAAGGAAAGGACGTGACGTGTGGCCAAGTATGGTGACCCATTTGTGCTCTGCATTTAACCCATCCAACACTGTAAAACCGAACAGTGAAATTAATTAAATGAAATTAGTTAATTTAATTTAAGTAATTATGAAAGTTCATTGGACTTGGAAAAATGAAAATTTGATGTTTATCTGTTTATTCCCAGGGCACCCAAGATGTAGGTGACTTTGCTTCTTCAGTAGAACACAATCGAAGATTTTTAACTCAAACCGTTGCAGTCTGTCAGTCATATGATGGCAGTCAATGGCTACCAAATCTTTGAGAGTAAAAAAAAAACATACACAAACAAAACCAAATTAAACCCTGCAGCTCATGACAACACACTGATGTCCTAAGACACGAAACAGTTGATTTGTACGAGAAACTGAACATCCATCTGTCCTGAGCGTATGCACAGCTCGGACTTGTGACATGTGAACGCATTCTGGCGTAGTACACGCAAGCGTCGGAAGCGATCTGCGCTTATACGCCACTCATTGTTTACACAGTGCACGGGGATTGCGGACTTGTTCACTGGCACTGGGAAGATCTAAAGATATTTAGAAGTACAGGTCATCGCAATGGAAGACGATTTTTATATATCATTAGACCATAGGTGCCGATCCCATGTGTGCTCAGGGGCTCAAGCACCCACGGAAATGATCGAGCATCCACGGAAAAAAAACAAGATATTCTCGGTTCATTTTAACCAATTAGAAGTGTATTGTAGCTTGTACCACTTTATTCTCGTTTTCATAGTTTATATTTGAGGCAGGTTTTGGCATTATTTTAATGACAAATGTCGAGTGCATTATTGTAATAAGAGAGAGGGTGCGTGTATTATAATTTCTCCGCTTGCAGCTCACTCCCTCTGATATTACGTGTGGATGGATGTTGTGGTGAATCGGAGGTAAAAAAAAATGATAGAAATACTGTTCAGTTTCTCGCACAAATCGATCGTTTCGTGTCTTAGGACATCAGTGTATCGTCACGAGTCTTAGGGTTTAATTTGGTTTTGTTTGTGTATGTTTTTTTATTCTCAGAGATTTGATACCCCTTGACTGCCATTATATGACTGACAGACTGCAACGGTTTGAGTTGAAAATCTTTGTTTGCATTCTCCTGAAGAAACAAAGTCACCTACATCTTGGATGCCCTGGGGGTAAGCAGATAAACATCAAATGTTCATTTTTGGGTGAACTATCCCTTTAATTGAAATAAGTTCTGTAAACTCAAAATACAGTTGTAGTAAGCTGAACTTAGAATTAAGTAATAGAATAGAGTTTTCTAGTTCCCAGCATGCATTGCATCAAACAACATGGCAAATAAATGTTGAAATTATGTGTTATTTTGTGTGTTTTTGCATAAGATTAACATAGGGAGACATAGGTTAGTACTTGTTGTGCTATGTTAAGACTTACATAGGTTTCTGTTATGTTATGTTTGTAGTGTTAGCATTGTGGTAAAGAGTAGAGCCTGTGGTTAGGTTGAGGATGGGCAGCAAAACTTAATCCATAACCTTCAGATTACAATTCTGACTCTCTAACCATTAGGCCACGACTGCCCCTAACCTGTTTGGTTTAAAAAAAGAGATGTCTGTGTGAGCTGTGCTTAGGTATGTATGAGTACCTTTTTCTGAATATTATGAGTGATTCTTTCAATCATTCACTCAAAAGAATCATTTTAAAACACCACTTCATAGTATTCATAAAACAGTAGGTGAAAAGTACTATTCCGGCTAGAGTGTGCCCATGAAAGTGACATTATGGTGGATGTGGTATGTCCAAATTTCATTCATACTATCCATATTTCATATATAGAACATATACATTTTTAAAAGTCATGAAGTAAGTTTTAAACCCAATGTTTGCACAACCTTAGTCATGATCAAAACATCATAACAGCAGTAACTGAACAGGGTAGCAGATAAATATTTTGACATTTGTACACCATCCATAATCGTGTAGTATGTATACACTGTAGCATAGCCTACACTTTATATTAAAAAGTGTAGTACTTTCTTAAAGTACTGAGAAAATGACTCTGTAATCAAACTGATTCCTTATGTATGTATTTCTGATGTATGTATGAGACAGGGGACAATGCCACATTTTTACTTTAATAAATGCAGTTATGTGTGTTACTTAGTTTGAACATCCCCAAAATCAGTAAAACAACACAACATGTGAAGTGTGATTTTCATTTTTGTGTGGAGTGGATCAGATTTAATCATACTGTGTTAAGTGTAAAAATTAAGTGTGGCAAGTGTTAAAATCAAGACAGCAACACAATCAGCTTCAGTTCTGTGAGTTTATTGCTCATCACTTCATATAGTTTGTGAATTGTTCAATTGTTTACAATGTCATGGCATAATTGGCAGGAAATTTATGCTCAGTATTGTTTGTATATGAGTTTGTTTTCTGAACTTACAGATATATGGTTTATAGCAGGTGCAAATGTGATAAACAATAATTACTAATGGAATGTGGGGTTGCTATAAACAATTAAAGCTCATTAAAGAGAGAATAACCACCCCGCTTTCCTTTTGTCAATCACTGTGTCACACCCCCCACCACACACTACATCACACAGGTTTATTAGGACTCTATACAAAAAAATTCCACTTTTTTTTTTCGCTTTGGTTGAAATTCTTATTTTTTTTATTATATTTAAAAATCTCTTCTTCATTTATTGTGTTGTATATTTTGTTTGGCCTTTATCTCGCCCACTATAGGTTCAAATACTCCTACAGCTTGATCGTCTGCAGTTAAAATTAAGAAAGAAGCACAAAAAGGTGCTCATCTGTGTGTCTCACAGTAGCCTACCTTTGCTGAACATCTTGTAGGTAAAATTATTACATATACCTGTGCTCTGAGACAAATATCTTTTATCCCACATCTTTGAGGGGGGAAAAAAAAAAATCAATAGACCCACCCTGCTTTATCAAGAACCAGCTATTTTTTTTCGTCCTCTCCTATGAAATCACCTTATATTGCAGCAGAGGTCCAAATCGCTACAATTCCTGTGAAATGAGGCTGTGCAATAGAATACAGATTGTGGTCTGGTTCTCCATCAAAAAGCAGTTCTAAGAAAAACCTTGGCATGTGTGAGAATTTGAGACTGCCAGAAACACATTCAGTGCTCTGATTATGTTGACCTTAGGTGACAGAACATTTGCATTTTTTTTTTTTTTAATATAACGTTGCTATATGCTGTGATAAACAACAAACTGAAAGCCAATAAAACAAATAATTTGCAGTGAGAGCACATTTATGTAGCTGTTCACAGCCATCTATGTTGCAGTTAAACATATTCTGTAAATTGCCAGTATTTTTACTTATGACAAATGTGTAAACACTCTGTGTTTTAAGACGCATTATCATTGATTATGAGAACACTTAATCCAGCCAAACCAAAACATCCTATCCTCTTCTATTTCCTCTTAATTAACTAGAACATATTTTAATAAGTTGTGTTTTTAAAATGTAGCTAGAGTCAACATGGAATTCAATTTAATGTGTGCTGGAATAAATAAAAAAACGGGGTTGAATAATAAATATATTTGAACTAGGCTTATTATTGAGATTGTCAGTGAATATTGTATTGACATATTTCACCTTACATAAAATACTTACATAACATTCTAAAATATATTTTCTCTAAACTGTTTTGTCTTATGTCTGACTATGTTGAAGGTTACCACAGGTCAGAAGACATTGATTGTGTTGGGGAAAAAAAAAACAGACAGCTCTCTTTGCTCGATCAATAAAGACAACACAACATTACACAGAATTATACTGAGTATCTGAAGTCTTGTCATGAACACTATGGTGTATTACAGTAAACAGTACACATTAGTAATATAACCAATTTTTGTACCTGAATCACACAGTTCTCTAAACAATATCGTTGTTACTAAAATCCATGTGGAGTTACTACTTTTATAAAAAAAAAAAGTGGTGCTCTATGTCATGTTGGAGCTTGACAGCCCTAGTACTCATTCTCCTTCATTAATTATGAAAAGTAGTCAAAATATTCTTTAAAAATCACATCTTTTGTAGTAAAAATAAAAGGAATAGTGTGTCAGTTTTGTGAATCACTTTAAGACAGAATAAAAATGCAAGATCCTCAGTCCTTTATCTGACCTCTGCCATAATTCTACTCTGTAATTACTGAAAGAATGCTTATATTTTTCTTTAGGGCTTTATCTGGCCTTTGAAGGAAACCCCTTGAACCACTAGGGCGTTTTCCCTCCCAAACCCATCGATCTGAAACCACTTCTGAGCCTCCAGCATTTCATTAGAATATGAGATCTGCTGCTCTCTGAAATTTCCCTGAGATTTACAAAAATGTCAAAATAGAACAGATGGTTGCCTGTTTTTGTTTGAGAGGTTTGGTTTAGATTCATGATGACTTCTGCCACACCACAAGGATCTTGGTTGGTTTCTGATTTTTTTTTTTTTTTCAGCTATGGTTTGCCAAAAATACTCCCAAACGTTCCTAACTCTGATAGAAAACTTTTTTTTTAATCCGGGATCAAAAGTGTACTCTCTAACATGTTCTCACTCCCAACTCGTCACATACTGACACTTGGTCAGGACCCCTTGAAGTCAACTTTTGGCGCTCAGAGTATCTCTTTAAGGTCACTTTTTAACACACAGGATACCCCTTTAACATCACTTTTCAACATGCAGGGTACTCCATTGCTTTTATTTCTCTTTTGTTTTGTGTCCTCTAGGGGTCGCTATGGGGGAACGTCTCCTTTGTGACCCGTGTCTGAAGCCTACATACAAAAACTACAACAGTACTGGCCGGCGACAGCCTATGACGTCACGGCGCGTCATTACCAGTGCAACCACATAGTGTAAAAGTGCGAACACATCATTTTCTTCTTTGTCTTCAGTGACTGTTTTGTTTGAAGTTTTCCATCTTTGGTAAGCTTTATCTTTCTTACCTTATTTTAGTAAGGTATTTACATTTTAGAGGTGTGTTTTCATCCGTGTACTCTATGTTTTAACACTTGATGACTCACACTCTCTTTTTTATGGCATTCTGAGCATCTTCCTATGAAGTAGCTCTGCTTGCTTGCCTCTCCTTTTGAGGTAGGAGGGGCAGCCATCTGCCCCCCCTCAATTCACGAACTGCCGCTGCTGAGGCGCGGAGGGGGTTGAGTTAGTGGGAATCACAGGATGACCTGGCTGATAAGTTTGATAAGAGAAGGCTTTCCCTTTCTCAGGGATTTCTTCTTGATCCATCTTGCATTCTGAACTCTTCAGTTCATCTGTTAAGACGGCAATCAAGGAGTTCGGTCAGGAGAAATCACCCTTCTTTCCTAAGCTATGGTGTTGCAGTATGTATGGCTGTTTTGGGGTGTTTTTCCTATGTTTCAGAGTTAGACCCTCTGTCAGTGCCCTCCCTGTAGAACACGAGACCCTTTTTTACAGTTTTTTGTGATGATGATCTCTTTGATCATTGATGGATCCGACTTGAATTGTAGCCTTGTCTGGCCTCATGCTCACTGGAACCTGCAACTACAAGTTGATAAGTCGATCTCAGAGATGCACCATGCTGGGAGCCTTGGTGGGTGAGTATGATCCTTTTCTTTTCGGGTATAGAACTGGTATCTGTTAGGCTTATGTTCGCAGTATGTAATGCTCGCAGGGCATGGCGATGTTCCCCTCTCTGCAGAAGGGTCTCTTAAGAGCTGGCCACCCCTCGCATATCAGGTGTTCCCTCCTTGTTTCTCAAGAGTTAGAAACCTGTTCCTAAGCACTAACCACTGTTGGTTGCTCTGAGAAGGCTCCCCTCCCCTCCCTGGAGGCTTGGCGTAGGTGCTCTCCTCAGCCCCAGGCTGAAGGCACTGGTGCACGTTATATCATATGGGTTGTTTGAACTAATTTCTATAAGAACGATTTGATTCCCCACGAAGATGGATTTCGTTCTGATACCCCCTTCTGGACGCTCATCTCAACAGATGGCAGTGCTCGCCTCGCTATGACAGGGCTTTTGAGGCAAGTCATCCTAGGGCGGAATGGATAGGCCCTCCTCTCTATTTTAACATGAGCTTGGCAATGCTCCCCTCACTGAGGGTCTTCCGTGAGCATGTCACTGCTAGGTGAAGCGCACGAGTACCTCTCTGATGTCAAGAGAAGGACCTCCGCTCCCTATGGCTCTGGCTATTCCAGGTTGTAGCCCCTGGTGGGATTATGATAAATCAGCCTTTTTCACTCCCCTCATAGAGTTAGGGTCTCTTGTAAGCATGCAGTTCCCTGTCGAGCAATTGAGATTCCTCCTATCCTGAGAGTTGAATTCCTCTGCTCTGTGGCATTCCACCAAAGCCGCTCAGGATTAAGCATTGCAGTACTCCCCTCATATCGAAGGGTCACTTTGAGCATGATCCTGCTCAATGAAAGCTTAGAACCTTCCTCTAATTGGGATTTCTGTTCTCTGCTTCCCAGAGCCTCTTTGTATGAACGTATTTTAGTGTCCAGGCTAGCCGGGCACATTCTAAAATCCATGTGGTGGTAAGAACGCACACTAGCTTCTTGTGTTCTTTCTAAAGTCTATGGTGGGGATTATGGATTCAGCTTTGTACCCTTTCTTAAGATGTTAGGCCCCGGTTCCTTGGACCACGCTCAACTTATATATATTATTCGATACTTCTGAACAGGGTGATGATGACCTGCCCAACCAGCTCCTCAAGCAAGGTCACGCAGAGCTCTTGGTAAACCCCTAGTTGATGAGCCAAGGTCTAGACTAGTCCCGGATACAAATAGACGTCATTTCCCTCACTTCCCCGCAAAGTTTTGTTTAGCCCCGGCAGCAACTTCGAGCGTTTTTTCCCTGTGTTTTGATTCTTGTTACTGACCTGGACTGTTTATTCTCCCATGATTGTTTTCTGGATTTCCAGACCTACTGCCTGTTTTACGGATTACTTTTGCGTGCCGCCTGCCTTATTTATTCTACATTCCGTACTCTGGCGGTGCAAACCGACTTGGCCACTCAAGCTTTTCTATAGGAAGGGTTTCAACGTGGATCTTCAAGCTGAACTTGCCTGTCAGGATGAAAACCTCAGTCTCGACCGTTACATCGACTTGTCAATTCGCTTTGATGACATGATCCGCTCCCGGAGGCCCGTCCGCCAGCTGACCACCCACTACCGTGCTCCATCAGCCGCTACCCGCCTCGCCCATACCCCCAGAGGTTTAACCCATGCAAATCGGATCCACCCGACTGACCCTGGAGGAGAGAGAGCATCGACTTAAGGAGAATCTATGTCTCTACTGCGGCCAACCGGGCCACATCCGAGCCACCTGTCCCACCAGACCTCCATGCAGACCCAACTCGGTGAGTCAGCAGTCTAGTTCCCACACAGATTTCACCATCCCTGTAGAACTGTCTTTTGATACCACTTTAATCCATGCTTCAGCCCTGATTGGCTCTGGAGCTGTGAGCAATTTCATAGACACCGAACTCATTAGGAAACATGACATACCTCAGCTCTCTTGTCTCTCCAATATTTCAGTGGCAACCCTAGATGGACGCCACCTCGGATCCGACCAAATTCACTCCACTACCATAGATCTCTCTCTCCACATCAACCACAACCATATCGAGACCATCCGGTTCTTCATCATGCCTACACCGCTCACACCAATCATCCTCGGATACCCCTGGCTCAACCTCCACAGTCCCACCATCTCTTGGACTGACCGCTGCATCACCAACTGGTCCGCTTACTGCCAGGATCACTGCCTCTCCTCCAGGGTCTCCCAACCACGCACCATCGCACCTGTTACGGACTTACCTGAACACCAACCACACATGAGAACTGAGGGCCTACCTAAGGAGTACCAGGACTTACAGCTTGCCTTCAGCAAAACCAAGGCCACCCAACTTCCACCTTACCGACCTGGGGACTGCGCCATCTACCTGGTACCAGGCTCTGAACCCCCCAAGGGAAGGATTTTCCCACTGTCCTAACCAGTGTCTGAAGCCATGAGGACGTACATCAAGGAGGAGCTGGAGAAGGGATTCATTCGGTCCTCTACCTTGCCGGCCTCAGCGGGGTTCTTTTTCGTAAAGAAGAAGGACGTTGGACTCCGACCCTGTATTGACTATCGGGCCCTAAACGACATCACTATTAAGTAACATTACCCCTGCCACTCGTCCCCTCTGCCCTAAAGCAGCTTCGCAGTGCCAAGATTTTTACCAAGTTGGACCTTCGCAGCGCCTATAATTTAATTCGCATCCGCGAGGGTAATGAGTGGAAAACTGCTTTCTCGACCACATCTGGACACTATGAGTACCTGGTCATGCCCTTCGGACTCGCCAACAGTCCGTCTTGTTTTCAAGCCTTCATTAGGGGATATGCTCAACCGCTGGGTGATCATTTACATTGACGATATATTGATTTACTCTGACTCTTATAATGATCACATTCGCCATGTAAGATCTGTTTTACAGAGACTCTTAGACCATCATTTGTATGCCAAGATGGAGAAGTGTGATTTTCACAAGACCAAGATCTCTCTCCTGGGGTATGTCGTCAGCCAGGAGGGCGTGGCCATGGATGATCAGACGGTTGAAGCTGTCCGCTGTTGGCCACGTCCCAACACGCTCAAGGAACTACAACGGTTTCTTTTTTCTTGGCGTTTCATCAGAAATTTCTGCTCCGTAGCTGCTCCCCTCACTTCTATGGTGAAGGCAGGCAACCACCATCTCGCCTGGACCCAACAGCCCTAAAAGCCTTTCAAGATCTCAAGACCTGATTCACAAGAGCACCCATACTCCACCACCCAGATCCCGAAAGGGAATTTATTGCAGAGGTGGACGCCTCCAATTCCGGCATCAGAGCTGTACTCTCACAACGCCACGGCGATCCACCAAAACTGTTCCCGTGCACATTCTATTCCCACAAACTCAACCCAGCCGAGAGAAATTATGATGTGGGTAACCGTGAGCTCCTCGCCATCAAGTCTGCTTTAGAGGAGTGGCGTCACTGGCTGGAGGGGGTTCTGACTGACCACAGAAACCTGGAGTACCTTCGCTCTGTCCACCGATTAAATCATAGGCAGGCTCGCTGGGCTCTATTCTTCACAAGATTCAATTTTAAGGTAACCTATAGGCCGGTTCGCAAAACACTAAGGCCGATGCCCTTTCCCGACTCACCGAGACTACCCCAGAACCCTTACAAGAACAGCACATCCTCCCGGCCTCCATCATAGTCGCCCCTGTACAGTGGGATCTAATGACTGAAATAGCCGAAGCTCAGATCCAAGAACCCTCTCCACCCGAGTGTCCCCAGAACCTCACTTATGTGCCATTTCATTCTACAGGTTCATTCTACACCCAGTTCCGGACACCCCGGTATCAATTCCACATTTCAGCTCCTCTCCAACCACTTCTGGTGGCCCACAGTACAGTCAGACACCATTGAGTTCATCAGGAAATGCACCAGCTGCAACATCTCCAAAGTACCTCACCAACATCCAGCCGGCCTGCTCCAACCTCTGCCCAATCCCCAACGTCCCTGGTCACATATCTCTATTGATTTCCTCACAGAACTGCCTTTATCTCAACGCTACACCACCATCCTCACTGTCATTGACCGCTTCTCCAAGGCTGCAATACCTGGTCGACTGGGAGGGCTACGGCCCTGAGGAGAGATCCTGGGTCCCTGCGGACGATATCCTGGACCCCAATCTGACCACTGAATTTCACCAGTCTCACCCAGATTGGCCAGCCCCCAGAGGAAGGGGCAGACCCTGGTGCCCAGGGTCTCCTCGCACCAGGAGTCGCTCACAGGGGGAGGGCTCTGTCACAAATCCGGTCTCTGTGGCTCCCTCTGATCGCTGTCAGCGGGAGTTCTCCCCCGAATACTAGACTGTTACGAACTACATTACCCAGCAACCCACGCCTGGGCTGACCTTTGCCCCACGGCCATCTTGGGGCGCGAGTCCTGGATACAAATAGACGTCATTTCTCTCACTTCCCCCCGAAGTTTTGTTTAGCCCCGGCAGCAACTACGCCGTTCCTGTTTGCCCCAGTTTACTCTGCCTGTACAACTCCGATTACTGTTAATAAATTGGAAATATGGAATATGGAAATATGGAGAAATCTAAATTGTTTCATAATAGCCAAACACACAATGTAACTGTTCTTTAGTTTCTTACACTGAAAAAGTTCATACTTACAAAAAAAAAAAAAAAAAACCTCAACATTAAAAATTGTAACACTTTACAGTAAGGTCACATTTGTTAATGCTATGCATTATCTAAACTATTTATTATTTTTTTTTTTAGCATTTATTAATCTTTGTTAATGTAAAAATAGTATAAATGTATTTCATATAGCTATTTTTTTGTTCATGTATTAATGTTAAAAGATAAACCATGATTTTTTAATAAATATTAATGTTTCTTCTTACTTGAAGTATGAGTGCACTTTTATGCTACATTAGTTATTGTTTATGGCATTATTTTAGTATTGTGTGATACCCTGATTGTTGTTTTGTGGGTAATACTGAATGTGGGAAGTCACCTTTTTGATCAACACATTTTTACTCCTAACTCGCCACATATTGACGCTTGGTCAGGACCTCTTTTTGATGCTCAAAGTACCCCTTTATGTTATTTTCCTACAATATACCTAACCACTTTTGAACAATATGAAACACGTAACAGGCAAATAAAAGTACAGTCAATGGTATTTATTGGAAAAAAACTGACAAATACAAAAGCAGTATAAAAGTATTACAAAGTCATGTTGAATTCCAAGTTATTTTTTGGAATAAATTATGGCTGTAGTCGTATCTGCCTGTTATATCCTGTGTTGTATTGACAATGGTAGGTTTAGGGGCAGGGTTGGGTTACATCCTCATAAATGTGTCATAAATGTGTAAACAGTGTAATGTAAATAAAATTGTTGTGACTTTGCATTACAAAAATCACACCCCGTCCCCAGCATACGCAATAATGGCTGTATTGTTACTCACATATAATTTAATCATGATGATAAAATTCCCAATGGCTTTCACGTCTGCATATTGATGCCAAAGTGACCAAGCATCAATATGTGACAAGTTTGTGAGTGAGAATGTGTTGTTTTGATGAAGGTTAGACAAAGCAGGTACCTAATATAGGTTGGTATATAATGTGACATATCTGGTAACAACAGCTGCCCTTTTTTCTTTACCATAACAGGATTTATACATGGAATTTTATTTATTTATTTATTTATTTATTTATTTTTTAATTCAAAAGATTGAATGTGTATTAAGGAACCTATTAACACCACCAAGTTATGACTAATTAGAGCATAATGTTTGGTATCTAAGATGAAATAACCTACACTTGATTTTCAGACCTCCTGTTTGTTCTGTGATTGGATCCTCAGCCAATCATTAGCAGCCCTCATTTAAAGCCTGAATGCAGTTCAGGTCAACCCATCGATAAGCTGACCTGACGTACCACCTGAAATAGGCTTGCACCGAGGGTCATGATGAATCAATCAGTGCAAGCCTGCTGAGAGACATTATTACGCTGTCATTGTCCACGGACACAACAATTCATTCCCAGCCTCCATGTCATCATCAGCACAATTTCCTCTCACAGCCTGCACAAGAATAACTGACCCATTGTTGTTTGATCTTGTTCAAATGCCTGTAAGCATGCTATGCACTGTCTTAAATAGGATCCAATTTCCATAATTGAAGAAATGCATTTGTTAATATTGATTCTTCATGCCCACACCAGAGGATGTCCAGAGGGGTATTTACAACGAGAAAAAATAAGGCATTCACATTTTATCATGCAGCCATTTCTAAGCAGCTGTAACTCAAGATAAATTGCTTTTTCTGTGCCCTCCAAGCTTTTGGGACCCTGGCTTAATGAAGTGGAAAAGTCCCTTTTGTAATAGCTCCGATTCATTGTGTTGTCCTGTCAGAGTTGGAATGGAGAAATCATTGCGGATGCTGTCAGGGAGGTGGACAAAAGGCAGAAAGAGAAGGTCAGGCCACAGAGTCATCAGGGACAGAACAGCCTATCCTCCTCTTGCACTGCACACAAGCAGTGACTTAAGAGGAAAGTGGCTATTGTTGTTTGAGGCTCCTATGAGGGCTGTGATGCATCAGGTTCTAAAGGATTAGCATATGTCACTCATTTGATGATTGGAATTCCCTACTATTGGGCCTGTCAACCTATACTAATCTCAGCTAGTCAATAACCTCTCTTCATTTAAAGGGGTCATGAACTTTTTTTTTTTTTTACAATTATTTTTTACTGTTTTCTGAGGTCTTATGATATTATCAAGACTTTTACAAAAAAAAAAAAAAAAAAAAAAAAAATTCATAATTTAGATGTAATAGGCTATTTTCTGTCCTGCTTTATTGGAACACTCTGTTTGCATAGGCGTGGTGAATTGTACACTCAAAAGTAAATGCCCACTGGCTTGATTGGCTAACAGTTGTGAATGTTTGACAGCCTACATCCTTCACTGATGAACGTGGCTTGGATAGGTTGAAAAATGCATATATACAGTCAATCCAAAAATTATTCAGGCACCAGATATAAATTTTGATATTTTGTTTGAGTGCAGGGCACTATAGTTCATTTATGTAAGTGGGGATAGCAAAATAAAGTAAACTATGACATATTATACCTTAAACCTCATACAGTGAACTACCAGTAAAACTGATACAAATTTGGGACCAAAAGTTATTCAGACATTTTGACCTGACCATTTGTTTAAGTGTTTTTCTTTGCTAATGCGACCTTTTAACATCACAGACCGAACAAAATTAAGGATTGCTTGGAAACTGCTCAACAAAGTATTGATAGTTGTGTAAATATTATTATACTAACAGTTGTCTTGGTTGATTATAATCCATTACATACCTTTCTATCAAAGTTATCTGACATTATCAAGATGAATTTGTTCTAGACGATCTGTTTTTCAAACGATCCTTAATGGTGTGAATTATTAATTTACAAATCTGTTCGTTTTTTTTTTTTTTTTCAGTGGTTTGAATCATGAGAAGTAGCAATGTCCAATTCATGAACAAATCATTCTTTTGAGTCTATAAAAATATGTTAAATACGGTATAAATGGCTCATTTACATGTTGGACTGATTCTGTTCTCAAGTTCAAATCAGTGGTCGGGTTGCATAACCTGCATGAATTATATCAGTTTAAATTACTTAAATATGGTATGTTTCTTACATAAAGTTATCATGTGTCATCAGAATACTTAGAATACTTGGTTTGGATTCAGATGAGGGTGAGTTAAATAATGACAATTTTCGATTTTGCTATGATTTCAAAATCATTTTGGATTAACGATGAGCAATACAGTATGTATAGTACCATGTTCATTGTGATATATGTTGCTTAACAATAAAACATAATTACGAAACCTAATTGAGAGAGAGAGAGAGAGAGAGAGAGACAGGGTCTTACAAGTTATTTTGTACATAATAGCTAGAAGAAACCATATGGGGTTCTTTCTCTTTAAGACACTGGACAGCGAATCTCAGCTCCGTCCTTCACGTGTTAATGAGACAAATAAATCACCCCAGCATCCTGCCTTCTTTCCGAGACGGGAGCGGCGAATCCCAGCCTCCCACTGCCTGCTAATCATTGGGTGGGTCCATGCGGATGCAACCTTTTGTATAGCTGCCAGCTTTGCCCGCTCCCACAATGTCTGCTTCCCCTGTCCTGTTGAGATCTCTGTTTACCCGTGGAGGCTGTCCAGAACAGGGCCTCCTGCAGGGACTGGGCTCTCTGAGCAGTGGCTAGCCAGAAACTAGTAAACAGCAATCAAGAACTGCTGCCTATCCGCATATAAAGAAAATTGGTTGATGGATGGTGTACTGCATTTTCTCTTTTCATCTTGATGATAACTTGTGGTTTGTTATATTGTTGTCATAGAGAAAGATAGACACAGAGAGAGAGAGAGAGAGAGAGAGAGAGAGAGAGACTTTTCAGTGAGTCAGTTGATCTGGTACAGGCTGTGCAGGCTGCTAGCAAAAATCATTTTTGTTTGTTTATTTGTTTGTTTTTGGTTTTGAAATGTAATTCCAATCAGATTTTTACAGATGTGTCTCAGTCTGGATGCTCTGGCTACTCAAAATTGGATTTCAGATGGTTGTTTTGCATCACTCTTAACGTGACATTCAGCAATACAGTCAAAACCGGTGACGGAAATGGTGGAAGTATTCATATGGCATTCAAACAAAGCTGAAGTTGGCTGGGACTACACCACAGAACATGAACATTAATTATAGGAATGGGGAAAAAATGGATTTACATTTAAAGATGTGATTTAGTCTTCTAGCGATTCACAGTGATTCACAAATTTCAAAAATCAATTTTCTAGTTAATATAATAGTATAGCCTAGCCTTGGCCTAATAATAATAACATGATGTTGTCGTAACGAAACAGCAGCAATGGACAAAGAAAAACAAATACATCCTGCCCCATTTTCAGCGAGGGCAAGTAATTATTGATCTTTAGTTTTTGTGGGAAGTAGAGATGCCCCCGAATCCATATTTGCAAAGGCACAGAAATCAAACAAAGCAGCCACTAAAGGGACATGGTTGGCTGCCTGTTAGCAGTTGCCTGTTGCATTAGATTTCACTTGCCACATAAACAGTAAACTACGTAAATAACATAAACAAATGAGAGATTACTGATAGGACGGTGGCAATTTATGCACAGTATAATTACAGTATAATTACCAAAAAATACAATTGTGTGAGAAAGCATCGGAATATATTTTTCCTCCAATCTCCAGTGGCGGCTCGTGGGTTTTAAAATAGAGGAGGCACACTAATTGTATTGGTTTGGGGATCCCTGCCAATTATTATTATTACTATTAATAATAGTTAATAGCTTAACCACTTTAAAATTGCTTTTTGGTTGATTTTGGTTTTTTTTATGGAGCAAACATCCATAAAAGTCTGTGCTAAAAGAGAGCTGCCTGTTGTAATATCAGTTAATGTGTTTCATAAACCAGTCTGAATGATACATTCACAAATAACTTGTTTTTGGTTTGTTTGTTTGGTTTTTGTGATTGGACTGAGTCATGAGAAGTAGCAATGCCCAGTTCATGAACTAATCATTCTTTTAAGTCTGATCTTTTCAAACAATCAGTTTAAAAAACAGTTTACAAAGCACAACTAGCAAGTAGTATTGTATTATTTTATCGTTCCATTAGGTAATATTCTTGCCCTCCTGTGTCTTTAATGGATTTAAGATTGCTTAGAATCTCATAACCCATGACTGCTGTCTACTCATTCTTTGCAGTGTATTGTGAGCGAGACAAAGAAAATTGCAGGTGGTTATTCTGAAATGCATTTCAAAGATGAAAAACAATTTTTGACATTCAAATAATTCTGGAATGTTTCCAATTGCAAAGTATAATCATTAAATATATTCCAGAGTTGTGTCCTTATATAGTATATGTGGCATATACATGTGGCATTACATCTAAATAGGATAGGAGTAGCATTTATCTGCAGATTATTGAGAATAGCCGGAACATGAAACTGTTGTGGCTTTAGTAAAGCAGAAAATAACAGGATGGTTAACATTTATTTACTACTAAATAAATAAATATATAAAAATGAAGAAATGCTCATTAAATACATTTCCCCTGTTATGCTGATGATATTCAACTATAAATTTCAACAAGATCAGTTTAAACTTCTAAATTATCTAAGATATAAGCATGTGTTAAAAATGTGCAATATTGGATTACAGTTTGCATCTAGACGGATGTACTGTTACTTCATCTACAGTCAGTTTGCGTGTTATATTGGACAGCAACTTGTCTTTAGAAAAACATATTTCACATGTTACAAAAACTTCATTTTTTCATTCTTAGAAACATTGCCAAGAACATGTTATCAGTTTCTAATGCAGAAAAGCTAGTTCATGCATTCATGAACTCAAGAATAGACTACTGTAATGCCCTACTAGGTAGTTGTCCTGCATCTTCAATAAACAAGCTACAGGTAGTTCAATATGCAGCTGCTAGGGCCCTTACAAGGTCAAGAAAATCTGATCATATTACTCCAATTTTGCAGTCTCTACATTGGCTACCTATTAAGTTTTGTATCATTTACAAAATATTTCTACTTACTTATAAAGCCCTAAATGATTTAGATCCTGTGTGCCTGACTAGTCTTTTTATCATGCTACAATCCATCATCTCCCTAATGTCGCAAAATTCTGGACTCTTGGTAGATAGCAGAGTCCACTAAAGGAGGTAGAGCTTCACTCCTAAACTCCGGAATAGCCTTCCTGATAACGTTCAGGGTTCAGAAACTCTCTCTCTGTTTAAATCTAAATTAAAGACACATCTTTTTAGCCAAGCATTCACAAAATGTATCTCATAACCTTATAGTTAATTCATATTTGAGTTAATGTGCATTCAAATGCACATTAACATTATTTTGATTGGGTTGAACACATAATTTATTGCTTGGTTGGAACAGCAGCTATGCTATTTTTCTCTTTTTTGCTTCTCTGTTTCTGCCACAAGATGGGCATCCTGAGGTAACCAGGAAATACACAAGCTTCAGTCTGGATCCAACCCATATGAAGTGTCACAGTCATGAACTCTTGTGTTTTTTGTCTTCTACATTGGTTTAGTCCTCTTTGAGTTTGTTTCCTTCCACTTCCTGTTTGTCCATATTTGGTTATGTTCCTGTTCCTCCCCTCATTCTGTCATTATTAGTTTATCACCTTCACCTGTCTGTGTCTCGTTAACTACCCTTCTTAATTTGTGTTCAGTGTTTAGTTGTCTGTTCTTGTCAATGTGTACGTGTGTTCTTGCCTGTCATTGTTGGATTACCTGTTGTGGATTTATTAAAGACTTGCCACTGCACCTTATCTTCATCTTGCACTCCTTCATCCTCACGATCATGACACAAAGATCTGAGATGACCGAACACCTGAGAAGAGATGATGCTAACCCTGAGAGGACCTCAGATGACACCAACCATGGCCTGAACCAACATACAAAACTACCACATTTTTCTGTAAGTTTGATTGCAAACATTAATAGTGTTCAGAAATATCGTTCGTTTGAATACGTCATTCGCTAACTGCATAATTTTTACTGTACATAATTGCCATAGTCACTGATAAACTACTCCTAAATATAATGTAGAAACTTTTTTTGTGACGATGTTTTGCAGCAATTTGCATTGTGAAAAGCACTATGCAAATAAAAGTGTATTTAAATTAATTAAATGAGTGTATTCATGTAACTGTATGATTTATTTATTTATTTATTTATTTTTAATTAAGAAACCGCTTACACAGGAGTCAACAGCATCCACTCTTGTCCAGAATAGATGAATTATTACAATAATGTAGCTCATCACTCCCACAGCAGCTTCATATAGCAACCAGTGGCCTGCAGCTTCCTCTTAAACCATTTGCCTTGTCTGTCTGTCTGTCTCGTTACTATTCCACACAGGTCTCTGTCAAATGTGAGCAGATTATTACAGAGAGAATAAAACCATTTGACAGGAAGATCAATGGTTGACTTGATTGATTGAACATCCACCCAAATGAATGACACCCCGGAGACAGAGCTCTGGCTCTCCCTGTGTCAGATGGATAGATGTACCAATACAGATGATCTGAAAATCAAGGTGGGTTTTAAACTGTGCCCTCTGTCTGACTCCAAAACAGATGTACTTTTCTAAACAATAATGTCACCCTTGAATCATTTGTGCCTGGAACCCACAATTCTTAGGACAGTGTCTAATAAATTATTGCTATTCAGGATTATGGAACTCATGGGTTATGCAGAAAAAATGTTATCTTGGGGTTACAAACAAATGAGAGGAAAAATACCATCACAACTTAGTTAGAGGACATTTTTTTTCTTCTCCGGCTCATCGTGGAAATCCTCCGACATTTGTCAGGCTCTGTAATGGTGATGAATAATTTAAGGATTAATTTCATTAGAGGCCCAGGCTTCTCCTTTGGGTAATGTGCATGTCACCCCTCCACCTCCTGTCTTGACTCTATTGCCCTGGGGAAGACAAGGCATCATTTGACATTGACATTGATTAAAGCCCAAAGATGTTTGGACAGCGGGGCTAATATGCTGTTAATACTGTTTCTCATAGATGCCCTCGTGGTTGCAGGGTGCTCAGATATCTACTGTTAAATGCCTGTAGAGGTGCCTTTGTTATCGTCAAAATTAACAAGGCACCCTGCAACAGCTTTGAGAATGTTTTATAAGTTGTATTTTATTTGTGATTTGTGTGGTGGATTAAGAGTGCCACTTTAAAAAAAAGGAATCAATTATTAGTTTATGATGCCCTCTCTCTGCACATTTCACTAGCAACTGTGCTTCATGGGGAGAGTCTTAAAAGTCAGTAAAAAAATTGTTCTCCTTTTTGTGAATCCTACCCAATACCTAAGCATAACTACAGAAGCAACATTTTAAACAATGTAGGATTTCTGAATTATTTGGCAACCAAACGCTGAATAAATATTGGCCAGAACACATGCTGGTTTATTTTGAGCTTGTTGGGTTTTATACATTAACCCATTTGCTGAGCTGTTTTTTGACAGTTAACCTAACCTATTGAAGGTTTTAAATAATTAAAATCAAAAACATTTAGAAAATGCTTTAGGATGTGACAGGAGCAGCAAGAGCAGCCAATTGGAATTGTGATTTAAAAAAAAAAAACCTGCTATCAGTAGGCTGTTCCAGTTCGTTAAAAGGCTTATGTTCATGATTTATCTAATATTCATGTTTGGAAAATATTAAAAATAACCCAATAAATGACCCAACAAGTTGAACCCAGCATTTGGGTTAAAAAAATAACCCAGCATTTTTTTAGTGTGTACAAGTCTGTCAATTTATCAGTAATTGAGAGTTTTTGGAGAGAGAGAAAAAAATAAATAAATCAAATTTTAAAAATGTCTACTATCGTTCAAAACTTTGAGGTCTGTAAGATTTTTTTTTTTCTTAAATAAATTGTTTGTTTTATTCATGCAGAGATATAAAAATATTTCAGCTACCTAATGAATATATCTGATTACTTGATGATCTATGAATTCAAATAAACTTTGGCAGCTCTTAATCTATTTTGCACCAGTCTTGCTTGGATTGTGAAAGCACTTCAGGGCAGTAACAAATTATGTGCGTGAGCACATTTTCCAGTTTAGAAGAGGTCTACAGAAGAACAAATGTCCATGTCTTCCTCTCATCTTTGCTCCTGCTGAAAATAAATACAATTATCTTATAATGGGATCCATAGAGATAAAAGTAGTCCTCTATCAAACCTCTGAAAGAGAAAGGATGTTGAATGGATAGAAACTCCAGTTAAAGTGCTTCCTTTATCAGCACACCTTTTTATTTGCAAATGTGGCAAGTCGTCTATTTACTGGTACTGGAATTCAGGTGAGAATTCATTGCATCCCTCCTCCAGCTGTGGCCTGTAATCAAGTGCTGACACACTAAAATATTTTCAGTTGGAAAAACAGCTTTGGGTTCATATGTGTTTGAAAACCACAGTTTCCAGCTGTTAAATCTGGGCATGAAACTAACAGTTTTTTTGTGCAGTTTTAAAGATTTAAGTGATGATATGGAAACTGCACCCATTGGAGCAATAACTTGGACATTGCCTATCACATTAACTGCTGTGAAAAATACTACAAAGTTCTGTCATGAAACTTATATCTTAATCAGATATAATAACATCATTATTCACATGGCACAGCTGATTGGTTTATTTTCGCATCAGCAGCCAATGAGCTTGCTGCTCAACTTTTAAATACTCGGCTAGTGCTCGGCAGTTGCACCGTGCTTTAGAAAAAATCTGAAATCAACATCTAAGATAAGTGAAAGCTCTTTTACTCATTTCACTGTGCATATTGCGGAGTATGCCTTATTAATTTATAAATGAGCAACTATAAACAAGTTTTAAATTAAGCATTACATCTTGCATTCATTAGGTTGACCATATGTCCTCTTTCTCCCAGACATGTTCTGGGCAGGATTTCTATATTGCCTAAATAATTTGTTCGACTTGAAGGGGCTCAGCGCAGACAGATTGTTGTATGACATCAAAGTACTGTGAGAGCTATAGAGAGTAGGCGGCTCCTTATGCTTTCGAATCACACTTGTGGCACTTTGATGTCATACACCAATTGGTCTACACAGTGCTGCTTCAAGTCGAAAACACCTAGGCCTTTATGTACGTATATTTGCATCGCTTTGACTGCAGCTCTCTGTAGATCCCACCTCCTCATGCTCCACTAATGATTATGTACAATGCCTGCATGTTATTGGTCAAACTACTTTTTGATCATTACCTGTAGCAAGTTTGAAAACAGGACAAGATAGCCAAAACCTGGATGTTTTAAGCAATAGAGCACCAGCCCCTGAGTGGCAAAAAGAGTATCTACCCTATTAAATACATTCATTCAGCAGCTCTTTTGCCACTCAGTCCGACTGAGAGGGGCGTGTTCAGGAAGGGAAAGTGACGTCAATGCATATTGAAAGCCTGACCAGGGCCGCATTTCCAAAAAATGTTGTCTCTTAGTGTTCTACAAAGACTCTAAAGGTATGCTTTAACTAAAGGTATACCTTTTCTAGACACGTTCCCTGAACTATACCTTATGAGATAAGATATACTTTCTTATGTGCGACGATACCAGGCGCTGTCCTTGGTGGTGGTGCTAAATTGGTTGATATTGATGGCTCAAAAATAGATTTTTAACTCTATGCAGGGTCTGCTTCAGTGCGTTATATGGGAAAGTGGTGTTCTTTATCAAATGTGTGTTGATTCCAAATAAAAACGGCACACTGTTCTGTTAGAATGCAGCAAACTTGTGTGACATTTTTACTTTCACTTTGCACATCAGGAAAGAAAACAAGGAAAGAAAAATACATAAGCATTTAATGCCTAATGGTTTGCCAAGTTATGCACATTTACATAATATAATAAAAAAGCTAATGGTCATCAGTGTAATGATTTTTCTTTGCATTAAAACACTTAAGTTAGGCCTAATTTAACACTGGGTGCACTGCTGTAAGACTTACAGAAGATATACTTAACTAAGTACATTTTTGGAAACCCGTATTAACGGTAAGGTACAGCGTAAAGTTTAACTTAAGAATGATGTAGCGCTAAGAAGGTTTTGGGAAATGCAGCCCAGGACATGACCAGAAAAAGAGGACATATAGCATTCGTATACAGGAATAAAATGCTAAGCATATAAGCAGTCTAGCGTATGTGATTGTTGTGAGGACACGCCGTCAAATTGCGGACATGATAACAGGTTTAAATGAAGCATTTGTGTTTGTCATGTTCGGACTTTAAATTATCACGTATTGCTTCAAGTGGATGCTTTTTTTTTTTTTTTACCCCATTAGCTTGCAACACAATCTATTTGTTAACTATACATAACACACAAATGCAGATTCTATGTACCAAGTTCCTGGAGGGTCACAGTCCTGCAGAGTTTAGATTCAATCCAGATTAAATGCACCTGATCCAGCTAATCAATCCATCAGGTTTATTTGAAAACTACATGGTATGTGTGTTGGAGCAGGATTGGAACTAAACTCTGCAGGGCTGCTGCCCTCTAGGAACCAAGTTTGACATCCCTGAACTGAGTTAAGCCAGTTGGCATGGTAGCCCAGGAACACATAATCATTTGGCCACTAATGTTAAGCCGGTCGGAATGGTAGCCCAGGCACACATACTCCCAGGCCACTAGTGTTAAGCCTGTCAGCATGGTAGCCCGGGCACACATTGCCATAGGCCACTAGAGCTAAGCCAGTTGGCATGGTAGTCCAGGCACACATAGATAGTGATATATGCGGTTAGCATGGCTCTTTGGATCAGCAGTCTTGCCAGTTTATATTCTTACACTCAGGTGCATGCACATATTGGCTTGTTTTGTCCATTTCTTGTGTATCCTGTTTTGTTGGCTTATAAATATATATATATATATATATATATATATATATATATATTATATAATACATTAGGGCTGTCGGTCGATTAACATTTTTAATCTAATTACATAATGTTTCGATTAATTAACCTAATTAATCGCACAACAAATTTGGCTGAAAAATTACTCCCAAAAGGTAATATAAAGTCATTGTTGTGTAAAGCATCGAACAGACATTACAAAAAGTAGATTCAGCAAGAAATAATTTGTTTAATAAAATGTATTTAATTTGACTCAAAATAGAATTTATTACACATTAATATTTAGGCTGCAACGGCCTAATGTAAACTACAGAAATGAAGATAATTTGAGAAACATCTCAGTATTTTTTTGTGCATATGATGTAAGTAATTCCTACATCTGGTGTTGTATGTATATATTTGTTTATTTATGTAGCGCTGTGGTCCTGCGAGACACGACTTGACTTAACTTGATCACTGGTAACCAAAACAGCTTTGTTACCAACAGTCTTCAAAATACCTTCTTTCACATTCCACAAAAAAAAAAAAAAAAGGTTTCACTCAAAGACAAAGAGGGTAAGATAAAACAGGTTTATTTAGTAGCCGGTGAACACGGGAAATCAGGTGAGTAAACTGATGCAGTTTGTAAACAATTGGGAAATCCAATGCGACTGAATGATAATGTCCTTTGATACAACTGGTTCAGATATCGTAGAGACTGAGTGCACACACCTCAGTGACTGTAGTAATGATTCGGGTTGGTAAATGAACAGGTAAGTTGTGAACAAAGCTTAACTGGTCTTTCCAACAGTTGCAGGTGAATGATCCGTGAAGACTGAGGAAAAAGCATACTGGAGTAGGAAGAATATCCACAGGGAGATCAGCATGTTGCATGGGTGAGTCCGTTGCTCGAAATGAAAACATGTGGGTTGTGGAGTAAGCGAGCCAGGCTCGTTCATGACAGTACCCCCTCCCCCGTGGCCCACTCCTGAGGGCCAAGGACCCCGTCTGCGTTGTGGTTGACCTTGTTCCCTGGGTGTTGGTTGATCTGGGTGAGTACTGTGGAACTCGGTAAGTAGCGAGGGGTCAAGGATGTCATCTCGTGGGACGGGGAGTTTTTGTCTGTGAACTGCCCTCTGAAGATGATGATGATGAGAAACGTCCCAGACTCTCTCGCTCTCCCGGGACCAATGATCCAGTGATGGTACTTCCAAAGGTTCCTCTGACCATGGGAACAGCGGAGGTTGGTAACCGAGTATGCATTGGAAAGGTGTAAGTCCAGTAGCAGGCTGACGTAGCAAATTCTGGGCATACTCGGCCCAACCCAGAAACTTGCTCCAGGAGTTCTGGTGACTGTGACAGAAGGTCCGGAGGAATCGTCCAATCTCCTGGATCTTGCGTTCCATCTGCAGAATGTCGTCAATATAGACCAACACGAACTTGTGCAGAAACTCCCGGAGTAACTCATGCATGAAGTCCTGGAATACAGAGGGGGCATTGAACAGTCCAAATGGCATGACCAGATATTCATAGTGTCCAGTAGGGGTCACAACAGCAGTCTTCCACTCGTCCCTCTCACATGTCCAGATGAGGATGTATGCACTGTGGAGGTCCAACTTAGTGAACACGGATGCTCTACAAAGTTGTTCCAATGGAGCTGGGACGAGACGATGGGGTCTTTTCAACAGTTGCAGGTGAATGATCTGTGAAGACTGAGGGAGAAGCGTACTGGAGTAAGAAAAATATCCACAGGGAGATCAGCGTGTTGCATGGGTGAGTCCGTTGTTCGAAGTGAGACCAGATACTTTAAGAAACTTAAGAAAACTTGGCGGTAAATGTCTTAGTTTCAAACAGCTGATTCATTCATGAATGAAGTAAATGGCTCTCTGCGTTCAAAACGAAACTAAACACCGTTGTGTTGTTCGGAAAACGCGCAACAATTCTGCTATGGCTTCAGATATGTTCTCTGCAAAATTGAGCAAAAACACATAATATTCTATGTAAGTACTGGTACTTCTGATTGGGCTGAGGGTGGGATTTTAGCGAGTTTGAAGTAAAAGTATTTGATGGATGTATAATATGTGTCGAGAACATTCACTCAGTGTCATTATCTCATTTTTGACTGAGATGGCTTTTAATTTCTTGAATATCTTGAATTTTAGGGCATAACTGCATTTATGGAGTTGTTGCCCTGCATCATATTTGTCAAGCGTCAGCTGTATGAAATGTAAGATGATGTACAGGTCTGCTGATTTGAAAATATACACAGGTGTATACACAGGTGCAGCTCAAAAAATTGGAATATCGTGAAAAGTTCTTTTTTTATTGTAACTTATTTAAAAAAAAAAATAAAATAAACTTTCATATATTCTAGATTTATTACATGAAAATTAAAACATTTAATAACAAAGTTAATTCTTCTTCTTCTTTTTTTTTTTTTCATTATTATTTATTTAATTTTGATGATTAGAATGTACAGTTCATGAAAGTCAAAAATCCAGTATCTCAAAATATTAGAATATTTACATTTGAGTTTTATTAAATGACCATCCCTACAGTATGAAATCTGGGTATCTTTTGTTCTTTGAAACCACACTAATCGGGAAGACTGCTGACTTGGCAATGGTCCAGAAGACAATCATTGAAACCCTCCACAAAGAGAGTAAGTCACAGAAGGTCATTACTGAATGGGGTGGCTGTGCACAGAGTGATGTATCAAAGCATATTAAATGCAAAGTTGACTGGAAGGATGAAATTGGGTAGGCAAAGGTGCATAAGCAACCGGGATGACCACAAGCTTGAGAATACTGTCAAGTAAAGCAGATTCAAACACTTGGGAGAACTAGGCGTAGAGTAGAATGAAGCCGGAGTCAACGCATCAAGAGTCACCACACTCAGACATCTTCAGGAAAAGATGTGTATATATATATATATATATATTAGGGCTGGTAATTTAACGCGTTAATTAGATTAATTAATTACGGTAAAAAATAACGCGTTAAAATTATTAACGCATTTAACGCACTGGCCCCGCCCCAAACCTATGTGGGTCATCTGACATTTCATACAGTTGATTGATGACAATATGAAGCAGTGCAACAACTCACTGCTTGATGGAGCTTAGAGAACGTAGTTAGAATGTCCTTAAAATTTAAGCAAAAAAGTTTTTGTCTCATACATCATATAGTTAAGCAATATCACACAAGCAATAGGCTAAGTGCAATCGACTACAACACGAGTGCAAATGTGAGCCGAACTGTTCGTCTCCAAGCAACACACAGACAATGTATGAAATCAAAGTACCACGAAAGCTATTTCAAAAGCATTAAGAGGCTTTCATTTTAAATTTTGAGCACGGGTGTGTGGCTTATGCGCCAGTTCGCTCCGATGCGCGTGTTTTGGTCGACGCAGCAACCAACTGTCCTCGTGCCGCGCAAGCCATTGGAATGAATGAGTATCATAGCGCAGCGCGAGGACGCTTGGTTGCTGCGTTGACCAAAGCGCATGTGCATCGGAGCGAACCACTGATGCGCAAGTCGCGCTTAGAGTTCAAGGTTTGCTTTGTATCTGAAGGGCTACACTGAACCCAGCGGCCAGCGTTTGGTGTTAAAGCCGCTCTCTATAGCTATTGCAGTACTTTGATGTTACACTCCGATCGATCTAATGCTGATGATGAATCAGCCATTTGAATGAATCAAATGAATTTACCACCACCAACTGGCAGTTTTATTTTATTATTAGAGTATCATTTCATTAAGAAATAATTTCATATTTCCAAAGTAATATTAATAAAATTAATGAAATACATTATTAATAGTTCACCCACCCAAAAATGACAACTGTCATCATTTACTCACCCTCATGGTACGGTACAAAAGAGCATACATTTTATAAACTAAATATTTACTTTTTGTAATGTCTGTTTGACGCTTTACACAACAATGACTTTAAATTATCTTTCGGGAGTAATTTTTCAGCCAAATTTGATGTGCGATTAATTTGCGATTAATTAGATTAATTAATCGCAACATCATGTAGTTACAACTCACTTCAGAAACCCTCTACCTTCCCCAGCTCCACTTGTATAACTCTGCTATGGGTAATTTCATGTGTGTTATTTCATATGTAATATGTGCAGCAGCAGTATTTCCTACATGTCTGTGGATGTAAGAAAGGGCGTGACGTGGCCAAGTATGGTGACCTATACTCAGAATTTGTGCTCTACATTTAACCCATCCAAGTGTGCGCACACACACACACACACAGTGGGCAGCCATATTTCTCTGGCACAGCAGCAGCATAGAAAATGTATTCTGCCAAAACCAAACACATTTTCATACACAATATTAAAACTCTCAGAGAGCTGTCATGCCATAAATCTTATGTAAAGTTTTCATACATTTGTATAATTATTTTGTTAAAGAAGGGAATATCTTACATAAATTGCTTAGAAATTGGTTATTGCGGCATCTTGGAGCAACTACAAAATCTGGCATAAACCTGCAAAAGTTTTTGTGCTAAAAAAAGAAGTGAGTAGAACAAGCCATTAAGGCTGAATAAGACCACAGGGCTTACTGAAGGAGCTATTGAGGGATTACTGGCATTTTGGTGCAGAAGGACCATCCTGAATTCAACTAGATTTATTCTAAACCCTCCTCCAAAGACTGAAACTTGAATGGCCATCTTTTCCCTTTTTTTAGTCATAGAGACCTGCTGACCAAATGTAATTCTACACATTCATGAGGAATGAAGTGCTGATAAAGTAAATGCATTTACAACTTTGAAGAAATGATTTTCCTTGAGAAAAATGACTTTTTTCAAGAAAAGAACCTAAACTACGGTGTTCATGAAGAACTGAAAACTCTGAAGGTGACCAAATTACAACAGGTAACCAAATCTGTGGTCTCTATTCTGCTTGTATATTGAATTGAATCAACAATTTATCAAACAGTTTCCCAAGTGTGAATTTCATATGGTAATTTTGTCACCGAAAGAAAACCACATTACAACAGGTGACTAAATCCATAGCCATGGTCTCTATTATTGAATTGTTGGTGTTCTGGGAAAATTTGGTAAAGTGTTAATACTCAAAAAGTAAATAATTAAACAAAATGAATTAATTATACAAAATAAGACCATTATGAATTAAAAATTAGAAAGAAAGAAAGAAAGAACTCTACTTAACACTAACTAACACTAACTACTTGTTTAAAGACCATGATGTGTGACTGCATCACACTAAAGAAATAAGAAACAAAAGCTTGTAAATTTAGGCTTTACATCAAAGACATAATGGAAACAGGACAGCAAGGCAAGCCTGAATAAATGAACTTGGCTGGCCAGCTGATTTAATTAAAGTGTAAGCAGCTCCAGAAAGCCTGAATAGCGCACAAAATCTCTAGTGAATTGAGATAAGCAGACTTTACTAAAATGATCAAGTTGGCAAAATGTAGTATCGTTTTTGCAAGCTGCTACACTATATCTTGGGAGACTAATTGACAAGGCAGATATTGGCGAGTCGGAAAGGCCCCTTGGATTTGCTTAGATTTCTGGGTGTGAGACAAAAGTGATTCCATATTCAGCAATTGGATTAAATAGCTTGATGTGAACTGTCCATGGCAGGTTGCAATGTCTCAACAGTATCACAGTTTGAGAGGAAAATACCAAAAAGAAAGCAGTTCTTCTGTGCACCTGCACAATGAGCCTTACCTTGTGTGTTAACCAAAGTTAACTGAAGCAGAAATCAATACTTGTTTCTTTTCTGCTTTTAATGCCTATAAATACTGTAGAAAATCGACTAAAGAGTTTCCTAGACATTCCAGTGGAGACTGAAAGATTATATTAAATGTGCAAGACATAAGCTGACCCTCACCATGTGTTGCTTGGGTAGTTATTGGACAATTCTCAGCAATACTAATTAAGCAGTATAATAAAAGCAACTTCTAGTTAAAAGCAACATAACACGGTTGCCCTTGAATGTTTGTACATTCAAAAATCCCACAGGTCACCAACATGAAAATAGATCATGTTGACCTGAGCATCAATCACAAGTTATTTGCAGCTTGTTGTGCTCCCTTGTGTCACTGAACTTTTGCTGTTTCCGTTGCCACTGTCTTTATTTCTCAAATCTGATTGCCTGACTGCAAATTGTTTCAACTCTGACTGAGGAGAGTCATATATAGTCATATCCTCTCACCAGTTTTACAGCTGATCTCTGTTCTTAGAAGGCAGAAGAAAGACACATGACACCTCCCTACTGCTTCCAAACAGTGACATATCTTCAAACCTGCATCAGTGGAACTGTTTAGGCCAGCCATCAAGCTTTGACCTGGTGCACACTAGACAATTTCCAAATCTTAACCATGGTAGACCACAGACATGAAGACAGTTTAATCCAATTTTTAGCCTTATAATCTTCTGCCCAATCAAGAGTCCTAAATATCGAATATGTTTGATATTTACAATCTGAGTTCGGAGACAATCCGTCTCAATCGGAAACAGTTAAATAATCGTAAAGGCACCACACAATAGAGGATTTTTGGACAAAGCTTTGTTTGCGACAAGCCTCAAATTGGGCCGAACCCTTCAATTGTTCGGGGTGCAAATCGGCTTTAAAATCTACTAGTGTGTGGCCAGCTAAACCAGTGGACCGATCTCATTGCACAACATCTTAAATGTTGTTATGGTCATTCTGCATTGCCTGAGCAAAGTCTGTTGTCAAAGTATTTCTGTGTAATTGCCTCCCAGAACTCTTACAAGACTGCGTTCCCAAACAGTTGGCATTCGCCTTCCAAAGCAGTGACCACATTTATTATGTTTCGTCTGCTTTCTCTCTGAGGTGCAAGTTATTTTTTATATATGAAAATTATTATATTCAGTGGCTTTTCCTACTTTTCTTAGTGATATTTAGTACCAGTTTATTAGGAAGTGATAATTTTGTTCTCTTTGACTTGTAACCCCAAGCAGTTTAAATGCAGCTTGAAAGGGCTCTTAAACGATCCTAGCCAAGAAAGAAGGGTATTATCTAACAAAATTATTGGTTATATTTTATGTTATGTTATGTTTATATTTATATTTTATATGGCTTTATATTGATATATTTTTAACCTCAAATGCTTGCCTTGTCTAGCTCTGCATGAACTCTGTGTATTCCGGTTCATGACTTCTTGCATATTTCATGACACTCATTCATTCAGTCAGATCATTCATTCATTTTATCTGAAACAGATGTATGTAAATATGTTGCTTGTTATACATATCACAGCAGTTTAAAATGTCTGGTGAGTACCGCTAATAAAGTTCTTATCATATTTGAAAATAACACACCATCTACAGTATCCTAAATCTAACCAATAGTGTATCCTATACAGTTTATTTTACATGTGAAATGTAGTTTCTTTGAAGATGATCTTTCTTCACAGAGCCTTAGTTTGCCTTAAATAAAGCTTATAATTTGATTTATTTGCATTTTTTAGTCACAAATGTCTATTCAAATGCCATAGAGCACCACATTTCAGCAGTGCTGAAGTTTTAGAGAATCTGGGAAAGCAGTATAGAATCTAAAAGAAATGAAAAAGAATGAGCTGCACATAATAGTTTTAAATACGCAATAAAGCAGATTATGCTAATAAAAATAAACCTTCCATAATTATGTGACTTATATAAGACTTAAGGATATAACTAGCACAGGTGTCTGAGTTATCACTATAATGAGGGAAGTGACAAATGAAATTTACATTCTAAATGACTGCGTATATAAAAGTATGAAGCCTTCTGGAGCTAAGAATCTTGGCAGGCTAACAGTTTTACATCCATAGTGCTTATCAAAATGCTCACTGTGATTCTCCTTAGCAAATCTGTAAACAAACAGATGAGACCAACCAGCCTTGACACGTTTTTGTTTTTTGTAAAGGTACAATACATGTCATGCTCTTTTCAACAACATCTTCACCTGACTGCCTGTGCTCACTTTCAATGTGTTTCAGCTAAATGCTGGAAGGCAAAAAAAAAAAAAAAGAAAAAGAAAAAGAAAAAGAAACCCAAATATTGAGCAAAATAGAAACACTTTCATAAGATGTGGGATTACCGCAGCATCCTGGAGACTACACAAGGCTAAACTAATGCAAAGTGAAAGTGTCACAGGCCATATCACCTCCTTAAACCAACAGAGCACAAATCCACAGTGACCAACACCTCCTGCATCCTTAACACAGTATATGTTGATGCAGGCATGCAGGGAGAAAAAACTGCACAATTCATCCAGTACATGTTTACAAACAGAATATTCAGCTTTACTGTTTAGATACAATACATTTTTACAGCAAATACAGGAAAACATTATGTGACTATGGATTCACCATGGGTTAATGCATAAAAAGGTCCTAAACTAAGTCACAACACTAGACAAACACATAGTAAATAAAGGCAATAGATAAATTTACAGTACAGGGTGGAAAAGTATGTGAAGCATTGGATTGAATAACTCGTTGACCTTCCTTTGGCAGCAATAACCTCCATCAAACATTTCCTGTAATTACACATCAAATCTGCACGACGGTCAAGAGGAATTTCACACCATTTCTCTTTAAAAACTGTGTCTGTTCAGCAGTATTGCTGGGATGTCTGATGTGAATCAAGTTGAGGTCAACTGGGCCACTTAATAGCATTTTTTTTTTTTTTTTTTTCGGTTGAAGTCATTCTGTTTTTGATTTACTCCTGTGCTTTAGGTTGTTGTCCTCTTACATCACCAGACTTCTGTTAGAGCTTCATTTACTGGACAGATGGACATTCTCTTGCAAAATGTCATGATAAATATCTTAGATGTTAATTAATACATATATTTCGGTGTATCCAAACATGCAAAAACCCAACCATTCAAGTTTGGGGTCAGTGGGATTTAAAAAAAAAAAAAAAAAAAAAAAAAAAACCTTTAATGAGCAATTATGTGTTAAATTGGTCAAAAGTGACAGAAGAGACATTTATAATGTTTCAAATAAATGCTGTCCACAAAAATATTAGGCAGCACAACATTGTGAATAATAAGAAATGTTAACTGAGCATCAAATCAGCATATTCGAATGGTTTCTAACACTGAAGAAATGGTTTGAATGGTTTCTGACACTGAAGACTGAAGTAATGATGCTGAAAATTCAGCTTTGCTGTCACAGGAATAAATTACATTTTAAAATAAATCACAATTTTACTGTTTAAAATTTATTTTTGGTCAAATAAATAGCCTTAATAAAGAAACATCTTATGCAACATCTTCTTTTTGAATGGTACATGTATACGTTACCTAGGAATGAATGACCTTAAAACTGCAATGCACACATAAATGAAAAAGTCAGCAATTTAAAGATGTACTCAAGTCACTTCTCAGCAGAAGGTCTTTCAGTTCCGTCAGGTATTATATTATTCTGCAACTGTGGTATAATATGTGATCTGTGACTTAAACTGGAGTGTGTATTTTACATTAGCCCCTACAATGGACATGCTTACACGGCATGTTAAGAAGGCATATGACAGCTATTGCAGCTCCGAGGTCAAGAACACGATCCACACACCTTTGTTATTACACGCATCAAAGCAAATAAACAAAACAGGTGACTAGCTCTTGTATATGCATTTGGAACACAACAAACATTTGTTCCCTTTAATCACACTAAATGCTGTTCTTTGAGACCACTGTATATGCACTGAAAGGCCTACACTGACTGACAAAATGGAGTATGTGTGCGATGTAGATATAAACACTAAGTTTCTGACATTTATTCTACCCTCTTGAGGGGCGTAACATCTGGAGGCAGTACTGACGATGAATGATTTGAAGACTCGCTCTTAAGATGAAAGACATCTCAAACCGCCATTCTACCTCAATTATAATCACAGTTGACAACAGTGTGTGGTGGTTTCTAAGTAATGAGACCCTGCAATCTGAGGTTAATCTGTTACAACACGGCCTACTTTGAGGAGGTCTGCAATACCTGAAAAAAGCTAAAAAAAATAAATAATGTCTGTTAGCTATCAGTCACTTGGCTGTGTGTGATCTGCACACTGCCATATTTGCCAGATTGCTCATGGACACAATTTTGTTTGAGCCAGTCACCTGAGCTGTAGATGTCATGTGAGTAATCACATTGCCGCTGATTGGCTGATCGCACCAGAAGAATGTGCTTACGTGTACATATCATCTCTCTAAAGAGGGGGTACAATGATGTTTCGTGTATTCAGAGTTGTTTACAGTGTTAAAGAGTTGGATTCTCATGCTAAACAAGGCCAGAGTTTAAAAAAATAAATTGGACGAATAATGTAGAATTTCTGTGCCGAAAATCTTACTTCCGGGTTGGTACAAGTTTTGGCTGTTTTTCTTTTTTTTTTTCGATCGTGGCTTTAATGACGTAGACGATGGTGGAACTCCTTAAATGAGCATTTCTTCCGGAATAGCACACCAGCGCACATGTCGACTAGAGCGAAGAGAAAGAGCGCGCCCATCAACGCGCTTCATTCAGCTGCACTGCTGCAAGGGATTCATTCACTCGAGAAGAATGTCTCTAAAGAAGCGTAGTTTTGGTTGAAAGACAAAGATAACTTTGCTCAGCTTTCCGAAGAACCCAGCGTTACATGAACAGTGGATACAGTTCATTTTTCTGGGGCAGCAATGGAGTTTTGTAAGTGTGTTTGTTGACGAACATTTCATAAACAAGGTTCAGTTCAACGCTGGATTTGCACATTGTTTGATAGTGAAAGATGGAGCGGTCCCAGCTATAAAAGAATAAAGTCATGATTCAGAACTGCGATGGTATATGAAACGGCATCAAATGTCTGTGTTTTATTGGCAATCCGAGCGCGAGTGTTCGTTGAACTTAGCTCCGCCCACGGCGCACCTCCAGAAGCTCGGCTTTTTTCTGAGAGAATCGTAAAGCTGCATCTTTCTTTCATAACTATGATGAAACTGAAGACTTTTTGGATATATAAAGAATGCAGTTCTACTCTATAGGTACTCATGATTAATATGAGATTGGGTGAAACTGTGTTTGTTATGCCCCCTTTAATTTCAATATTTCAGTATTGCGTGTTTAGGTTTATCTTTTGCTATTACTAGTACTTACTATTCCACAAAACCTTATATTTCGTTCCCTAGCCTGCTGCACGATTAGGAACATTCCTGTGTTCCCCGCCTTCCCCCCACCTGTAGAGATCTGCTAAGGTTCTTCAAATATTTTCTTGAGCAATATTTTCTTAAACAAATTATTGTATTTCCTCAGCGGCAATAGGAGCATAGCAGATCGTGTTCACCAAAATCATGCATATGTGCATTCTATACCCCATGCCGATAAATGATGGGTAAAAAATCACTTTGAAAGTTATGTCAAATGTCTTTACTGTCACATTTGATCAGTTTAATGCATCCTTGCTGAATAAAAGTATTACCCCCGGTTTCAAAGACATGGTTTAAGCCTAGCCCTAGACTAAAAGTCTGAGCTGTTTCAACTGAAGGAAACATGCACGGATGGATCTTACAATATATCAGTGCCTTTGTTTTGTCTCAAGATGCACACCAGTAATGTTTTTTTTTCTTTCTAAGGAACGTTTCTAAAAAATTACACTTACACTTTACTTGAAGGGGTGTGCACAAGACTGAAATGACACCTTCATAATCATGACATGACACATCTCATGAATATGAAGGTTTTATGCATATTTATGACAACTGTCATTAAGTGTCATTCACTCAGTTATATAGTTTCTAATGCAAATATGACATTGTCTTAGATGTCTTTGTTATGGGCTAGGGTAAGGGGTAAGGGGTAAGGGTAGGGGTAGGGTTAGGTTAGGGTTAGGTCAAATAATTTCATCTTTGCATTAAAAACTACATAACTGAGTGAATGACACTTAATGACAGTTGTTATAAACATGTATAAAACCTCCTTCATATTCATGACATCTGTCATGTCATGATTATGAAGGTGTCATGTCAGTCTTATGCACACCCCTTCAAGTAAAGTGTTACCAAAATTACTTAAATGTCTTAATTGAACAATGGCCTAATCCTGGTTTAGGCTAAGCCCTGTCTATGAAACCAGGCCTTAATTTCTTTAACCTCATTGCTATAACCTGTCCCCTCATAAATCCTAATCTATACTTGACAAACTATATATAGTTGGAAAGGTCTAATACTCTTAAATGGATATTTTTACCACAATATATTAATTTATGATATAGTGTGCACCTCAAAAATCTACTTTAAACCTCATTTAACTTCATTACACTTCAGTTCATTTATTACCCAATACTCTTTTTTATAAGAATATTGTAAAAAAAACAAAAAAAAAAAAACAAACTTAATTATTAATTTTAAGCACTTCACAAACTATTAATGCTAAAATATTATTAATTAACTCAATCAGTCGTAAATGTTATATTTGGACTTTGCTTTGTGTGTGTGGACTTCTACCATTTACATATTTAACAAATAATTTTGTTTCATTTTTATAGTATAGTTAATTTAGTTTTTATAGTATTTTATAGTCTAAAGTGGAAACTATTCATTATCTTTAAATGTTTATCAACGCTTACTAATCATATGAATGACAAATTTACCCTATTTACTCAGCTTAACAAATCATTTATTAATTATTTGTTCATGTTGTTTTTTTCTTCAGTATTTAATCTAAAGTTAAAACTATTAATCTTTAAATGTTTAAAACATTTACTAATCATTAAGTGTCTTTATGGGCATTGGACTTTGAACTGCTGTAACAACATTTATGTAAAAAGTGTTAGTTAAGCTTAGCTAAATGCTTGCTAAATACATAAAACACACATTGTGTAATGTTGGAGACATAGTGACAACAGAATAGAGGATCCAATTGCAAGGCTTTATTAAAGAACGTGGTCAAACAAGCAGGGTCGATACCAGCAAACAGTAAAATCCAAGAGTAGGCAAAAGAGTAATCCAATACACAAGCAATGGTCAGGGCAGGCAGCAAGCAAACAAAAACAAGAGAACAGTCCAGGGTCAAAACACAAAGGCAAGGAAACAAGGAAAACACAGGAACTATAAATCGCTACAGGCTATCAATACACAGCGATGTCCGTGTGTGTGTGTGTGTGTTTGTGTGTGTGTGCGCAACTCTTATAGTCCTCCTGAAGGGAACAGGGAGGAGTCTGTAATTGATTCCTAGGCAGAGGGTCATGGCAAATGTCCATGGGTCCAGGGTAGAGTGGAAAGAGCCTGTAATGGAGTGCCCCAAGAAGCACTCCAGCTAGAAATCATGACAGAGCCCCCCACCTAGGAGCGGCTTCCAGACGCTCCAACAGAATAGACTAAAGTCCAGGAGGAAGGTGGAGCGGAGGCAGAACAGGGATGGAGGGCCAGGTCCATGTGGAAGTGGAGGAATAAGGAACTGAGGCAGAGCCAGGGTGGAAATGGTGATGCAGGGTGCCCACCAGGCCAGAGGAGATGGAACAGGAGCCCTCTGGGGCAGAGCAGGCGCCCACCAGGCCAGAGCAGATGGAACAGGAGCCCTCTGGGGCAGAGCAGGCGCCCACCAGGGCAGTGCAGATGGAGCAGGCGCCCACCAGGGCAGTGCAGATGGAGCAGGCACCCACCAGGGTGGTGCAGACAAAGCAGAAGCCCACCAAGGCGGAGCGGATGGAACCGGCACCATCCAGGGTGAATCAGGAACCCATGGCAGAGACTGGAACCTACAGATGACAGGAACACAAGAGGCAGACCATACAGACAGAGTATTCATAGACTTATTAACAATCGCCTTGGAAATGATTGATAAGGCAAAGGCACAAGTTCAGTGTTAGTCTCCTTGAGAGTGGCTGGACAGACAGATGGTTTAATATTAAATGCACTGGCTGGAATAAGACTGGCCGATAGCTCAAAACCAAAGGCAGTGACAGAGACTCAAGCAGACAGTTCAGTGACCGGAAGTGGCAAAACTGACAGAACCAACCAAATTCAGAAATGCACTTTATACTTTAACCATGGTATGTACACAAATGGTAATCAATATGTGGAAAAAACAAACAAAACAAAACAACAACAACATGGTTACGACACTTTTACTATACTAACGTAGCATCTGTCCAGGCTCCCGTCCTTCAGAGGGAGCTCTCACCTGAATATTGAACTTTGTTCATTTCCTGTTCCTGCCACATCAGTTCCTGTTTTGTTATTTCCTGTTTATTGTAAGCCATGTGTTTCCACTACCATTTTGCAAAGTATTGCCAGTTTAACTGCCCTACTAAGCGTTAATCCTTGCTTTTGCTGATGCCTTTTGTTATGACCATTGCTTTTGTTCTCTCGACTTACGTTTCTGGATTTCTGTTGGTAACACTTTATTTTGATAGTCCACTTTAGATATTCTACTAACAGTAATTAACTTTGCAACAAAATGTCAACTAGCAATTAGTAGAGTATTAGTAGACTGTCTGCTTAATATCTTCTAACACTGTCTTTGTCAACTTATTCAACTAATCCTAAACCTACCCTAAACTAACCCTAAAGTCTACTCTGAGAGTTAGTGGACATGTAGTTGCAAATAATGAGATTTAGTTGATATACAGTTGACAAGTAGTTGACATGTAGCTACAAAGTTACTTACAGTTAGTAGAATGTCTAAAGTGGACTATCAAAATAAAGTGTAACCTTTCTGTTTTGGACTTGTCTGCCATTGGATTGCTTTCCCTGTGTTTTGAATCAAGCCGTAGAAAGTACATAAAAGAAGATGGCTAAAGCAATGGTTAATCTAACAGAATCATAAAAATTAGATGCTGGTATGCTGACATTTGGGCAGCAGAGGGAAAAATCTGCATTTTATTTCCCAGTCAGTGTTTTGTACTGTAGTGCTGTGCCAAAAGTCTTATTTTAACCCAAGTAGTTTAAAGAATGCTCATTGCAGAGGGTTGTGAAGTAGTATTAGTCACTTGCCTCCAGTGATATTTGATTTTGACCTTCGCCATATGCACTCAGCAGTGCCTACGTGCTTATTATGCTGCAATATTACCCATTTCCACCTCTCCAAATGGTTGTGGGGATCATCTAAATGCATTTTTGAAAGCTCTACCCATGGTCCTTCGAGTGGCAATGTCATCAATTTGCAGGGCATTTCAAACATGAGGGCTCAGAACAGCTCACGCCAAAGAGCCCTCCTAAATGACCCTTACAGAAGGGATATAAAGGACACTTTCCAGAAGTCATACCATGAAACACTCCCATAATTCTTCCCAGAGTGTGTAAGCTTGAATGTCATTGTATAAAATGATAAAATAATAAAACTGTAATTTGAATAATCAAATGTATTTATTAGCTAATAATTTATTATGTGCTTATGCTAAATTAACAGTGCAAGTAAACATTGTTACCTACCATCTGTAAAAGGAAAAAAAAAAAAAAAGATGTGAATTTTTAAAAATGTATTCTTAATGTCTCACATTATCACAGTTTATTTGCTACAGTTTAGAAAATGGTAATCAGATATGAAAAGAACTCAAGAGTTAAACTGTGTCAGAACAAATTCATCTTAATAATGTCAGAAAACTTTGATAGAAAGGTGGTCAAAACATGGTCAGCTCAAAGTGTCAAATCAAATTTCTGGTCCCAAGTTTTTATACATTTTATTTTTTTTATACATGGTTACTTTTTGTTTTATTTAATTTACAATAATTACACAATTTTGATTTTGTGAACAAACAACATAAGCATCAGAGTGCTGGGTGCCTTAATCACACATCACTTTATTTTAATATTAATCAAATTGGACCCAGGATGATTCTGAAAGAAATCCCTGCTGTTGCTGTAGGAACGAACGCAATTTTCACGCGCATCTGATTGACAGATAAACCACACACTCTTATTTCAGTGTTGTGTGTGTTTTTTGGATATTTCAGCTAACAGTTTGATTTGTACATTCAGTTGAACAACATTAATTTAAAGACTGTCCATTTCCATTTTCCAAATACTGCTGCACCACAGAGTGCCACTTGAATAGTTTAGCATAAAATAACAATATATTTGTCCCAAATTATTGTTATTGTATCTTTCCGCACAACCTTTTTTTCTCTCTGTATGCTTTATATAAGGAGCTAAAAATAGCCATAGAATGCTCTTTCTCTTTCTGTTTGTTCTATTTTGTTAAATACTGTACTTCAAACTCATCAATGCGACTTAATTCCTAAAGTGAACTTCTATATTAACTCTTTTTGACTGCTGTCTTGAATTGGGTGCAATGCCTGTGAGTTGTTCTAAACGCAGTGCTCTTCTCGTCCAGTGTGCGAATACATTCAACCCTTGTATTAAATGCTCGTCCTTGAAAGCGCACCGTTTTCTAATGTAGCCTATTTACTTTAACTTCTTAGGTAATATATCAATGACATGACGTTCCAGATGTGTACGAAATTACAAAAACATATACATATATTTAATTGTTTGATCAAAATTATTGCTAGGGACAGTTTACCTGCCACTGGATATTGGTAGGGACACGTCCCTGGCAAGTAAAAGAAAAAAAATGTCTTGTTTTCTAATTGGGTAAGCAAAATAATCTTGTTTTCTGCTTGAAATAAGATTATTTTGTTTACCCCATTGCCAGATTATTTGTCTTGTTCTAACCTCTTCATTTTGACATTATTTTTTTTTTTTTCTGAAAACAAGACAATATTTTTTACTTGTCTAGAAAATCCTTCTTGATTTAAGAATGAGATATTAGGGCTGTTAGATATTTGGGCTGGAAACAAGACAAAAAAAAAAAAAAATCTAAGAAAAGCATTTTATGCAGTGCTGGACATCAGTTCATACTTTTAATTAAAAAAAAAAAAAAAAAAAAAAAAAAAAAGCCAACATAAATTTCCCCCCAGTCACCAAAACCAAAAATTAAAGCACATTATCTATAAACCCAGGTCACTGCAATTCAGTGCTATGTACAGAATAACAAAGCATGGCCTAATACAGCAATTCTCACATTGTAGTTACTCCCAATTACCCCATCTGCTTTGTAAAGTTAAATTTGCTATTAATAAAAACCAAGCCTCTATTGTGGATAATATTGTTTACCATTAACCATCAGGACTGGATAGGCAAACTTGCAAACTTGCAAAATCTCAAAAGGCATCTGTCTAAAATTAAAAAGGTAACGCACACGTGTAATAAGATCACAATATGCTGAAGCATCTCAAAGAGAAGCTGAAACTTCAATGCATCATGCATTTTGCATCATGCTGCCAATTCCTTCATCCAAAATCAAGATGCTCCGGAATGAATCAAATTTATCTAACAATATGGAGATGAATTCATGGGAAGCATTGAAGAACATCCCTTCTGAATATTGAATTAAAGGACACTAGCTTGCAGCTACTTCTCTTCAGGCAAGCTCTCAAGCAGGAAATGAAGGATTACCTGCACAATCTCTTCACAAGGATGAGTGTGGCTGGTAAAAGAGACAGACACAGTGAAACTTAAATTACTCAAATCACAGGGTGATGAGCTTTAGAGTGGCTTTCATTATATATAAAAATAAAGGATCTGACAGCAGATGGGTGACTAGGGACATTGTGATATTCCTTTGGGGAGTGGTATGAATAAAAAGAGCTACAGAGAGGTGATGCAAGGTTAACACACAAAGGAGATTCCAGCCTGTTTACTTAAGAGGCAGCTTGGTTTTGCTTGTAATATTCCAGGTTTCAGTATGGACCAAGATCAGTCTATCTCTGGGGGTGCTATGATGACGCTTTATGGCAGATGAGGCGCTCTTTCAGCCAATCCTTTACTGATGAGTTCAAACCATGAGTGGAGGATAAATTGTTTGGCTTTGTCAGAAAACAGATCAGAAATCCTAATGAGACTTACATTAAAAACTGATGAAAGATGTCAGTGACTTATCTCTTTTCTATACTACTGCACCAGTAGGTGGCAACAATAGAAATTTCAGTCATATAAAGACTAATGTAAATTCCAAGACTACGGATATAGAGCAATTTCAAAATACATGAACAAAGAACAAAGCCAAAATTAAGTTACAGAAGTTAACAATGACTTTAGAAAGTTGCAGTTTTTAATTTTTATACAGAGTTGGTTCTTTAGTTAAAATATTTTAACACATACAGTCTTTACCGGTAAATTACAGATAAGAGATCATGTGTGAACAGGACCTTTTCAAAAATACCTATAAATTCGTTCTGGCAATTTGCTGGTATGAAAAGTTGTAACATTACCAGTAAATTACCGATGATGTCTTCTGTGTTACCGGTATGAGCACGTAGAATGCGCTGACAAATGAAGTCTGCTTTTTTCCAAATTGGCCAATCATAGTGTTCTTATGGAGATGACATGATTATTCTTTAATCTTTGACCATTGTACATATGGTATGGACCATAGCATGGAGTAATTCTCAGCTTTTGAGTTGAAAGTGTGGTAAACTTTATGTGAGATACAGTCACATGTAATTTTACAGATTTGATATTAAAAGAGAAATGCAATTTGAGTATTATTCCATTTTAGGCTTATGATTTAATGCATTTTATCATATTTATTTGTAATTGGGTTCATTTGATATTTGCATTTGTCTTTGAGTGTCTCAATCTGGGTTTTCCCTATGCTGATTATTCACATTATTCACAGATTTTGCAGACATAAAACTGTAAAAATCAGATCAAAGTTCTTCTATTTGATTGCATAGGTTTTATCAGCTAGATGAAGCCTTCTTTCCTAGTCAGTTTCTGCTCCCTGCAGAAGGTCATAGTGTAAACGGAGTCTTTAAGTGTTATTTTTCCTTCTCCACTCTCTCCTTTTTCCTTTATGTTTTCTCTTTGACAAGGCTGCTAAAGAGTCCACAGCTATGATTTATGCGTTCGGCTGACAGCAAACATATGAGAAACAGGAGTTATCACAGAGGATGAGATTAGTGTCCTTGGCCTGTTGGCTTCCAGCTTTGAAGCAAAGGCTGCGTCCCACGATGCACATGTTTGTCAGAAGCTATCATCTGCCCCATTCCATTATATACATTCCAGTCAGTACATCCCACTATAGACCTTCCGTTTTTGTTCTGTGTCATGTGAACCCATGGTCAGACAGGGCATCGGCTTGAAATTGCTGTGGGAATCCTTCAGGCAATTTCGGCAAGATGATGTAGAGACACCAGCATGTCACTGTTTTACTGTTTCCCTAAACTCGTACTGCGTCACTAGATGCTATGGGAAAAAGCCTTTTTTCTCCTGAAGTCTTTTTTAATCACGCAGTGAAACTGCACGAACATTGGTTCGTTGTAGAGCTTAGAAACAAACTAATGGATTGACAGCGGTGCTATGCCAATGAAGCCTGCCAGAGCCTGCCAATAGGGGCGGGGTTACCTGCTATTTAAGCTGGCATTTTGCCACAGCATCCTCAGATTTCTTCTCCTTCAGCGAAGACGAACGACGAACACCTATTCCTCGGCTGGGCAGCCACAGTGCTCCACTCTATGGCCGTCCTCCAGGTCTTTCAGGACAAACTCCTCACCAACTTAGACGAGTCTGGCCATGACCCTGCGACTCTCAGGGAGCTGAGAACGGTGACAGACCTAGCTCTCCGTGCTACCAAGACTACCGCTCAGGCCATAGGGAGATCGATGGCCAGCTTGGTGGTGCTGGAGTGCCACCTGTGGCTCAACTTGATGGAGATTAAGGAGGCTGACAAGGTTCCCTTTCTGGATGCTCCCACCGGCCTCTTTGGTCCTGCGGTCGAAGGATTTGCGGAACGCTATGCGAAACTTCCTGCCCAAGAAACACTTCCTGTCCAAGCGCTCAAGCTCCTCGGCTGCTCCGAGTTGCCCTAACACCACGACGACTCGACAGCCTGCCAAGCCTTTACCCCACTCTGGCTGTGCAGCCTGCTAAAACGTAGACAAGAGGGCATTCCCGCTCAGTGAGACACTGTGAGATCCATCCTGGATCTCAGACGTTTGAACCATGCCCTTATGAAACGGCTGTTCAAAATGTCCACTCTGAAGCAGATCCTTTTGCAAATTCGCTCAGGGGACTGGTTCTTCTCTCTGGACCTGAAAGATGCATACTTTCACATCCAGATAGCCCCCCATCACAGATTATTCTTGAGATTCGCATTCAGAGGGGTGGCCTATCAATATATGGTCCTGCCCTTTTGTCTATCCCTGGGTCCCCGTACATAGTGCATGGATGTGATCCTTTCCCCTCTGAGGCAGATGGGAATCCACATCCTCAACTACCTTCACGACTGGCTCATCTTGGCCCAGTCAGAGTCAGAGCTGATATCGCACAGGACCCTACTCCTCAGCCATTTAGAGTGCCTGGGGCTCAGGGTCAGTTTTGCCAAGAGCTTGTTGTCCCCCAGTCAACGAATATCGTTCCTGGGGACGATTCTCTACTCCACTCAAATGAAAGCAGTAGTCACACCAGAATACGCTCTAGGCATACAAACACTTGCAACCTCCTTCAAGGTAGGAGCCACTCGCCCTCTCAATAGTTTCAGAGAACGCTTGGCCTCATGGCCGCAGCCTCTCCAGAACTGCAGCTGGGCCTACTTCGAATGCAGCCCCTTCAGCGCTGGCTGAAACCAAGAGTTCCACCACATGTGTGGCGTCACAGGTGCTTACACATCAAGGTGGACCAGGCTTGCATGAAAGCCCTATCCCCTTGGTCAGACAACTGGAAGATGAAGAGAGGAGGTGGTCTCAACAGATGCTTCCAAAATGGGTTGGGGAGCTCTGTGCGAGGGCAGACTTACTTTCAGCCATTGGTCGAAAGAGGAACAAGGACTCCACATCAACTGCTTGGAAATGCTAGCAGTATGTTGAGCCTGTCAGTTTTTCCTGCTAGACCTAAGGGGATACCATGGGCTATTTCGCTCAGAACATATGTCCGTGGTGTCCTACATTAATCACCAGGGAGGCCTTTCCTTGAAGCACCTCTTTGTTCTAGTAGAGAGCCTCCTGGAATGGGCCCAGTTCTACTTGCACTCGCTAGGAGCAGAACATGTTCCGGGCAAGCTGAACCAAGGAGCGGACATGCCATCACGGAGCAACCCCTTGGAAGAGTGAAGGCTCCATCTGCAGACAGTTCAGATGATTTGGGAGATTTTTGGCAAGGCCAAAGTAGACCTATTCGCCTGAAAAGACAACTCTCATAGCCCAGTTTAGGATGAAGATGCATTGGCCCACGACTGACCCAGCCTCCTCCTTTACGCTTTTCCCCAGATCGCTCTGATTCCACAGGTAATCAAATGAGTCAGGGAGCAGCCCCTTGGCCCATTCCCCTGAGACCGGATCTCCTCTCCCAAATGAACAGAACAATATGGCACCCCAGGCCCGAGCTATGGGCTTTGCACCTGTGGCTGCTTGATGGAAACCTACAATTACATTCTAGAAGCTAGGGCCCCATCCACAAGACACCTCTATGCCCTTAAATGGTCGATGTTCTCAGCTTGGTGCGTAGACCAAGAGGTAACATGTCAACAATTTTGGCCTTCTTGCAGGAGCAGCTGGATAAGGGATCCTCCCCATCCACGCTCAGGGTCAGCTATATCGGCCTTCCATGCCCCTATAGCAGGGCAATCAGTGGGCAGGAACAAATTGTTTGATTCCTGAAAGGGGGCAGGAGACTAAAACCATCTTGTCCCCTCACTGTCCCCACTTGGGATTTGCCTACTGTGCCCTTTGAGCCACTACAGACCACCAGTCTCCGAGTCCTATCGCTAAAGACTGTTTGCTCCTAGCACTAGCATTGGTTAAGCATGTAGGGGACCAAAAGGCACTTTCTGTAAGCCCTGCCTGCCTGGAATTCAGGCCTAATGACTCTAAGTTCGTACTGAAACCAAGGCTTGAATATATATACTTAAAGTGCTCTCCACTCCATTTAGAGCTCAGGTGATTACACTCTGGACAAGTATTTTTGAACGACCAGAGCCAGGCCTAACCTTGCTGAGCTTAGCCTGCGCTGCCCTGAAGAATCTTGTATGCTTACTATGAGCGTAATGTGCTTATGGGAGCATACATTTTAGTTGTTCCTCTACCTAGCACAGCGTGATTGTACTGGTTCCCATAGCGTCTAGCGACAAGTACGAGTGTAGTATCAGTAGGGAACGTACTTGTTTACTAACGCAACCTAGGTTCCCATATGGGAAAGAGTACTGCGTTGCTAGCCATGCTAGATAGCTGCACAACTCAGTCGTTGCTTCAGTCGAAGTTACCTCAGGATCCTGTGGCAAAACGCCTGCTTATATAACATATAACCCCACCCCTTATGCTGGGCTATGGCGGGCTTCGTTGCCATAGGATTGTGCAGCACCGCTGCCGATCCATTGGTTCGTTTCTAAGCTCTACGACAAACCAATGTACGTGCAGTTTCACTGCATGATTAAAAAAGGTTTTAGTTAAGGATAAAAAAAAATATTTTTTCCCATAGCGCCTAGCGACGCAGTACTCGTTCCTGTATCTAAGGGAACCAAGGTTACGTAAGTAACCAAGTACGTTTTTCCTTCCTGATAAGTTAATTTAGCACAAGTTTCTGATAAGTGTGATCTCTGCCTTAATTCATTCACACATTTAATGAGACATGATATGAAATGCCTTGTCAGCCATAATAATACAACATGCTTGAGTGTTTCTAGATGGATCAGTGAGTGAGTAAGTAAGTGTGTGTGGGGACATATTTAGTTTTTTTTTTTTTTTTCAAGGTTTAGGGAGGAATGACAGTTGTCACTGTCTTCCTATAAGCTGCCAATCATCAGGGCATGATAAAGAGGGTTGAATTCATTGAAGAGAGTTATCTTAATGACACAGTTTAACATGCAAATTTGAGAAGCTTACTGTCAGCCAAAAGTGACCCAGTTTCAAATGAAACCAGATTCTGCAGTGGTAAATGTCACCATTGTGACATGCTGTGATCATACTACAATTACTTGACTGTTGATTACAGCAACATCTCTTCTGTGATGACCTTCTGTAAGCTGACATCTGTCATACCTGCAGAAACAGATACTAAGTATTTTCCTTGCTAAATAATTTATGTTCAGTTTGAAGGCCTGGCATAACTGTCTACGCATCCCATTGCTTTTTAAATGCTTATTTATCTTTATTTTGTCTCATAATTATTGCATTTTGGGAATGTTTCAAAAATTGTTTTTAATTAGGATTCTGATTCAACAATATTTTCAGCCACCAATATTAGTAGAGCTAACTCAGCCCTATAGCAGTTTAGCGTTTTGGAACATTAATCAATGAATCAATCAATTAATCAATGGCTTATTCTATTCTTAGATTAGATTTACATTTAATATTTATAATGAGTGGGGGAAAATATAATATATAATATAATCTTTTTTTTCCCCTCACACAGCATGTTTTTGTACATGCAAATATATAAAAGCCAAACATTTTTTTTAAGTAATATGCATGAATCATTAACCTTAAGGCTAATGTGTAGTAATAAATAAATAAATAAATTTAAATTGACTTTAAAAATCTTTTTCACTGATTTTCACCCATCATCAGTATGTACTTTAAATAAAGATTATTGGAATATGTATAATGAGAAAATACAGTTTTAGCCGCCTTCTTATAATTAAAAATTCACAATTAATTCAGTGTTATTTGCTATTTCTTTGTAATTTTTTATGAAATCTACTAGTAATTTTTGAGTGAAAATTGTTAGAAAATTTTGTGGAGCCACTTTTGTGAAGTGTCTTTAAGTAATATGTGCTTACATTTAAATTAATAACTTGATACAATGCACTTATTGTACATACAAGTTTTTACATTTTACTTAAATTTAAAAATACCTTCCTGTAGTAGGTAAGGTATGTGCATATTTTATTTTTATTTTGCGACAACTAGTAGTTAAAGACACTGATATAAAGTGGGACCAGTTTTGCACATTTAGTGTAGTGCTACTCATCGGATCAGCCTGTCCGTTAGGAAAGATGCTTACCAACTTCTCTCAGCACCCTAAACCATGGTGCCATGACTAGAGCTGATGACTTTATAGCCTGAATGCAGAGTGACAAATGACAAAATGATTGTCATGGCTGTGTTTGAGATTCGACTGACAGAGACAATTGTTTTACAAATCATAATAGAACCGTTTGCCCATCATAAAGTGATCTTTTGTTGTTCTGGAGTCAAACAGAGAGGGAAATCAGAGAGACGATTGCTTTATTTTTGCAGAGGGGTTTTATGCTATTCGTGGATGAGGACCAGATGGAGCATGATGAGACTGATAAAGTAACTCAATTTCACCATGACAAATGAGATCAACATTAACTGCATGAGTTCAGAAACAGTCACAATATGTCGATAACTATACGGTTATGCCTTTTAAAATAACACGGATCTAATACATATTAATAACATGGAAAAGACTGCTACATACAGTCCCACATACAAATATACATTTAATACATTACACACTTAAACATGAGTAAAAAGTAAATGCCTCCATTAGTATGTTATTTATTTATTTATTTTTTTTAAACATTGTACACATAAAGAAATTAATAGAAAACAAATGTTTAAAATAATGTTTACCTACATGCCCTGAAAACCCAAATCACTCAGACATGTTAACATGACTATGAATGATAATTATTTTGTCTCACTAATTCCCTTTATTATTTGATATTTTTACTCCTGGAATAAATTAACTTTTAAAGTCCCCCTACAGTCACATTTATCCTATAATTCTCATCTTTAATAATCAAAATTATATACTAAAACTTTTTCACCTATGCTATTTAGACCCCGACTTTGCTCAGTCAGACCAGCTCAGACTACCTGTTCCACTTTCACTTGGTAAATTGAAATAATACCCACAAGGGCTGCCCTCAACTAAAGATTTTTCTGGGTGACTAGTAATCATTCATTTTAAGCATTACTTGACTATTATATTGCACATTAAATAAACCATATAAATCATAATAATGAGCCTTTAATTGCCTACATAGCCTGATAAGCACTCAAGAGCAGGCAATAAATAAAAAAAAAAAAAAATAATAATAAAAAATTGCCATAGCACACTGGCAGATATAATAATTATGAATGATTCAGGGACATACAGCATGGAGACTGCATTAAAGTTTTAGTAATGTATTGATAAACTAGTGCTTTCTTTGTTTTTGTGTTAAGAGATGCAGTATGATACACCTGTATGCATGTTTCATTTGGATTACATAATCTGATAATATTTGTTTTCTATTTGAACTGGTTCACTTAAAAGTTTTGCAGTCAAGTTCACAGAGACTGAGACTACAGGAAAGGCATCCTGTTGCTTTCATTTTTTCTACAAAAGCGCAACATTTCGTTGTTATTGTGAGTGCACACAAATAAACTCAGAGTCTTTATACACTGTAAACCCGAACAGTGAAATTAATTAAATGAAATGAGTTGATTTCACTCAAATAATAATGAAAGTTCATTGGACTTAATTGAAATAAGTTCTGTAAACTCAAAATGCAGTTGTAGTAAACTGAACTTAAAATGATTGAGTTTTCTAGTTCCCAGCATGCTTTGCATCAGACAACATGGAAAATAAATGTTGAAATTAAGTGTTATTTTGTGTGTTTTTGCACAAGATTAATGTAGAGAGACATAAGTTAGTACTTAAATGCTGTGTTATGTTAGGATTTACATAAGTTTCTCTTATGTTGGTTTTGTAGTGTAGATTAGAAAAATATGTTACTTTTAGAGTATTTTAAGAGCAAGTGACCACACCAACGCCTCCATCTGTCATGCATTGTGCGCGCTACTATTCAGCTTCCACACTCAGACACTTCAATAGCTCACATCTTTCTTTTAGCATTAGATTGAGCGGCCATGTAAAGTTGCTACTACTTACTACTTTTAGATGAAAAGCCATATTTGAGGTTGATAAATAATTGGTTAAGCTTTGGATGTCCTGCCCGATGTACTATATTATCTCATTAACAATCTGTCCTCCATGGACTGCGTGACTTTGCCACTTCCTGTGTGTTTTTTTTTTCTTCTGCGCCTAAGTGACTAATACAATTTTGGTCGACCAAGCCTCTTCTTGTTGACTACTGGTTAGTTGATTATTAGGGGGCAGCCCTAGTACACACTATCAATGACAAGTGGCAATATTGGAATAATTCAGGTTTATATGTTTGAACCAGAAACTGATTTCAAAGAAGGGAAAGAGCAAATTAAACAGGGTCATCTATGTATCAGAACTCCAGTGGCTAATAATGTGTTGCAAATGTTACACAAACCATATTCCCATTTGCCATCTCAGACGGCTGCCTTCTAAAAATCAACATCCTTAGGTGGAAACGCTTTGCTATTAATATTAAACTCCACAAGATGAAGGGATTGGTTACTTGTTTGTGACGCTAGGAAACTGTCAATTTCAATCCATGTTTTTGAGACTGTTTTGGTAAACTGCAGTTTTAAAGACAAAATTCAATGGTTTTGACTCATTAATTTGCACATGATTTGTCTTTAAGCATATTAAAAACACCAAATACTTGTAAATTATGTTAAAACATGATTTTCACCACAGGGGGTCTTTAAATCAATTACAGCTGGCTTTAAATATCACATTTCTATAATTTTAAACTGAAAACTGCATCCATACTACTGGGTGTTATTGTAAGACCAAGCTGACTAAAAAATCAGTCAACACAACATACACAAAAAAATGGCTTGATCTGAATTGACCTGTTAGCGTCACCCTCTTAGCTCCTTCTGGTAGAAGCCTTAAATAATTTTTTCCTCTTAAAGACAATTTAAAAAGTAGCTGTGCATGTTGACAAAATAACATTTTTTCAAGTGACAATTATTGCAGAGGGCTCTTAAAACACTAAACATACTTGATTCTAGATATACAGACCTAACTTGAGTGCATTTTTAACCTGAAAAATGTTACATATTCTAACACTTTATTGATTTGGAGAGGAAGTGTACAAGAGTTATAATTTCATCTCAGAAAGTGCTAACCAAATCTGCCATATTTAATCAGTAAGAAAGCAAACCGATGAGGACAGCGGCCGACAAGTCTAGTCCCTTTAATATCTGTTGACAAAATACTTGTTCTAAAGGCAGAATGGTGCAATTTTGCACCTTCAGCCTGTGAGGTAATGACAGTCAGTACTGGCGGGTCACACATGGTCACGTCCCAGATGTCAACCTGTGACGGGAAAAGCTTCTTGCACAGACAAACAACTGAGTGAAGTGCCACTCAGCAGAAGAAAAGAGGCAGTGTACAACCCGCTGTGATTACTAAGCACACTGTTTGATTCGAACATGCACCATTTACAAACTCCTTGAAAAGTTTTTCAGCTTCACATGTCCTTCCTAACCAGAGGTAATTGTACAGGCACTCTGTTATATTTCACATACTTTCTTCATTCTTTTTTTTTCTCTCACTCCCCTGCCCCCCTTTTACCACCTTTACATTTTTTGTGCCTTTTCTCACCAGAGCTTCACACTCCACCTATTGCTCAAAAGATCTTCATCATCCACTCTTCCTTCTCTGCCAGTCTGCTACTGACACTAAAACCATAATGTTTCATGACCATTTTAAAAACCTTTTGGACATTTGTTATTTATAATACGCTCATTTGTAATGCATGAGGTTACATAAAACAGAAAATGTCAAAATGATACTAAAGCGTTCACATTGCTTGAGGGCAGGTATCGCATTAGCTCAGCGTAAAAGATGCTGGTTTGTTCCTTGATTACAAACTTAGTCATTCTGTATTAAACAGATAAGATAAAAGGATGAACAAGAAATGTGAATTGTCAGTATATACTTTTTTTTGCAGCAATTTAAGACTGCTTCAAATATGCAAAACAAAATTTTAATTTGTTCTTTTCTCTTGGTGCACTGGAGAAATAGTGAAGAATGTCAAATGTCATGAACAGAACAGCTAAAAATCAGTGAATGTTTCATGTTGGTTTCAGGATAAGAGGACAAAGTGTAACCTCTTTTAGCTTGTCAAGTCTTTCAATGCATTAAAAAAAAAAAAAAAATGAATTCAAGCAGATCACTAACCAGATGATAGATTGTCAATCTTATGATCCATGTCTCGTGTTAAAGTATAGATTAATTTAAAAATTTGCACACTAGAGATTTAGAATCCATGTAATAATCTACACTACTGTTCAAAAGTTTTATCAAGATAAAAAGTTAACAATTTATTTATAAATAAATTATATTTTTATTCAGCAAGGATCCTGATCAAATGTGCCAGCGAAAGAAATGTATACGTTGACAAAAGATTTCTATTTCCAATCAATTGGTTGTTCTACTGTTCATCAAATTATAATAAAATTAAAATGCTTACAGTATAATAAATAATACATGTTTCTGGAGCACTAAATCAGCATATTAGAATGATTTTTGAAGGACCATGTAACACTGAAGACTAGTTGTCCCATGTAGGTGATTGTAATGATAGAAAGTCAAAGAAATCAGTCTTTTAATCAGTGAATAGGAAAAGCAAAAGCATAAGAACACACAAAACACCAACTGAGATGAGAACAAAATGGAAGGGAAACCAAAAGGCCAACTAAACAGGGACTGTGACAACGGTATAGGCTGCTGGTAATTCACATTTGCCATCACAAGAATAAATTATAATTTAAAATATAGAAAAATAGAAAACAGTTGTTTTAAATTGTAATAATGTAGTATTTCACAATATTACTGTTATTGTTATATTTTACTGATTAAATACATGGTCTCATTGAGCATAAGTTACAAAAAAAATAAAAATTGTATAGACTTGTGACTTCTGAACAGTAGTGTACATACACACATATATTTTATTTATTTATCATGTAGTTTTGTATAATATGTAATATGCCTTAGATTTGATGAATCATGTCATTTATTTCAGAATATTTGCTCCCCAGATCTCTGAGCTACACTTCAGAATTTTGTTTTTTTTAATTAAAAACACTATAGAGGGAAGTCAAACATTCAGTGACCTTGCTAAAGTTCTGCTTTAAGTGTTGAGCAGATAAGAGTGACAGGAATTACCAGCCCTTTAATTAATCCCTGCATATATTGCTTCATGAGAAGTTAATGAAGCTATTTTGAGCTTCTCATGTCAGTTTGTTTAATTGCTTGGCTAGTTTTACTAACATAATAGTAGCAGGAAACAAAGCAAAAACAAATCATATTTCCAATTATTTTAGCATTGCGAGTGCTTTAGTATCAATAAAGCTGCGATATTATTAATAACTTGTCCTGCTGACAAGGCTTTTTATATTACATTATTATTATTTTTTGTATTATTATTATTATTATTATTATTATTATTATTCTGTGGTAATGTTTTGGAATAGCTTGAAGTTTTGATCCACAGAATTTATACTGCTTAAAAGAAAAGCCAAATTCTTAATATTTCTGAAATATATAGCATTCTTCATTCAACTTATATTCATGCAGTATGTTAATACATGAATCAATGCTATCTGAAACAAAGGAAAAAAAAAAAAAAAAAAAAAAAAAAAAAAATCTCTTCAATGAGATACATCCAGATGAAGAGTCCAGATGTACTATAGAAATATTTATTTTAATCTATTTAAAACATTAAATCTTGCATGGACTATTTAGCTTTTTTTATCAAAAGAAGAAGAAGAAAAAAAAAAAACACATCTGTGCATATTGCAAAGCTGTAAATTATAGCTGCTCAACATTTATGCTGTTATAGCGTTATGCACAGAAAAAAAAAAAAAACAACAACAACAAAAAAAAAACATGGTGTGTATTGCAAAGTTGCAAAATTGTCTAACAGCTTTAAATTGTAAATGTTGTTGTATAGTAGACTAAGCAAACCTCATCTTAATCTTTTGACCCAGAAAATTCAAGACGAGCAACCAAGAATAAATTCGGGATGACATTTTCAGTCTCTCAGTGGTAAAAAAAATAACAATTTGCAGTCAGAGCACAAGTGGATTGGCATCAGCACTCTACAACCAAAACTGATAAAACTGTGCTTTACTGCAACTTTCATTTTCTGTTATATTTCCGCACACTTGCTTGAGGTTCCTAAAAATGTGTTTTGGCACAAACATTGTCTTTCACTGCCAAATCTCCGAACGCATCTGTATAACAGCATACTCCACACAGTCTCAAAAGCTCAGCAATGGCAGAGGTGGAGACAGTGATGCCAGTATTCTGTTTGTTTTTCACAGTTTGAGCTCCTTGAAGTAAGTGTTGAGAAAATGGAAGTGATGTGTCAGTGGTTTCTGAACTTGTGGTAGTCTCTGTGTGTCTGCCATCACAATAAATGAAGTCAAACAAACCTCAGCAAAAAAAGATAAGTTACCAAGAGTCATATCTATCAATCAATATATAGAATACACTTTTGCTAGTTTAACAACAGGGACTGTGCCCCCGAAAACTAATTACTGTGCACCCCCTTTCCATCCTCTCCCCTCCTTGCTGAAGGTAATAGTTTTCGAAAGTGAAAGTGAAACCAACAAAAATTTATAGATAATGTACTTACCCCTTGTCATCCAAGTTTTTCACATCTTTCTTTCCTTAGTCGTAAGGAAATTATGTTTTTTTAAGGAAAAAAAAAAAACAGGATTTCTCTCCATACAATGGATATGAACTTCCATAATGCCGTTTAAATGCAGCTTCAAAGAGCTCTACATGATCCCAGCCGAGTAGGAAGGGTCTTATCTAGCGAAACTATCTGTCATTTTCAAAACAAATTGACAATTTATATACTTTTTAACCTCAAATGCTCATCTTGTCTCGTCTCTGCGATGCGCAATGCTTAGTCTGTGTCATCCGGGTCAATACAGTTAGGGTATTGTGACAAGACGAGCATTTGAGGTTAAACAGTATAAAATTGTCAATTTGTTTAGAAAACAACCGATCGTTTCGCTAGATAAGACCCTTTTTCATCGGCTGGGATTGTTTAGAGTCCTTTGAGCCCTTAATGTAATTAGAAAAGTATTACATGTATTACTGTATACTGGTAGAAGTATACTGGTGGGTTAAATCAAACTAAGGTGCAGCTGGATAAGGTGTACAATATAGATACACATAAAGCACACTTAAGTACAATCTTTATACACTGTATCTTAAGTAGCTTATGCCTGTGTACTTACATTTATAATTACATGGTATAAAGTGCAACACATATAAAACAATCTTTTGGTTACGTAGCTAGTAGCTAGCTGTGTAACAGTAGCTGCCTATTACATCTACATAATTACAAACTGTAAGTACAGGTTGTTCCATAACATAGTTACATGGTAAGTAAATTTTATTTCATATAAGTACAACGGTTACTACTATGTACTTAACTAGGTAATTACGCTGTATTATGGATACCTTAAAATAAGGTGTTACCGCATTTTTATATTTATGTACACAATAATAATCTTTTACATTGTACATTACATCATTTTTAATATTTGGCATTTTGTGTGCTGCTGTGTGTCTCTGTGTGTGTAATAAGCAGAGTGTATAGCAACGCACCAACAATGCGCATGAACATACCTCGTTTTCAGAACAGCATGCCCATGGGTGCACAAATGAGCACAAATGCATTTGCTATTTAAAAAACGTGGTGCAGGACATGAAAGTGATAACTGTGTCGGGCTAAAATTTGCGAAAGACACTTGCATTACGTCGGGTATATGTCAGGGCCCCTTCTCACTCCTAACTCGTCACATACTGTATTATGAAAGGCTGTTAGGGCCAAAACGCATTAACTCGTAATTGCGCGTTAACATGTAATTACGTGTTAACGTGTTAGTACCACACGTTTTTGGCCCTAACGGCCTTTCATAAATTATTGATGCTTGGTCAGGGCACCTTGGCATCAATTTTTTAACCCATAAGGTACCCCATTAGCATCACTTTTTCAATGTGCAGGGTCCTCCATTGCTTTCAGTTGTTTGCCTTAATTAATGGCTTGTATACATTAGTAAAAAATCTAAATCTTTATATAAATTAATACTTTAATTGGAGCACCTAACCATACCCCTACCCTAAACCTACCCACTTCTGAACAATATAAAGCACGTGACAGTCAAATAAAAGTACAGTCACATGTATTTATTGCAAAAACTGACCACAAAAAGCAGCATAAAAGTATTACAAGTCGTTTGCATTCAGAAGTCGTCTAAAGTCTTCTGAAGCCATACGATATATTCATCTTTAGGTTTTAATTGCTGAAAATGATCCAACTCCGTTAGCACGCTCACATCTTATTCTTTTTGAACTTTAGCATGATGCAGTCGGTCACAAGACATACAAAAAAATGTCTATGGCATTTCACAACCAAGGTAAAACAACGTAAGACATCTTCTGGAGGGAGTTTTTTAATTTGCGCAGACTGCAAGGATCTGGACTTTACAGTGGATGGAGATAGTGATCACGTTTATTCCTCTCACAGATCAATCGTTTTGCCTTAGAATATAAATGTTTTTTTAAGAAATGACTGTAGTTGTATTAGCATGTTATATGCTATGTTTTATTGACAAATGTTTGGCAGGGGTTAGGTTACCTGCTTATAAATGTGTAAATAGTGTAATATAAATAAAATTATTGTTTTACATTAAAAAACCACACCCCAACATATATGCAATAATGGAAATATTATTATCTAATATATAATTTAATTGGTGCCAAAGGTTTCTTATTTAATGCAATTGAAGACATTGCACATCGAAAAATGATGCTAAAGGGGTATCCTGTTCCTCAAAAAGTGACACCAAAGGGTCCTGACTAAGCGTCAATATGTGACCAGTTGGGAGTGAGAATGTGTTGACCTATGCTAACAACATTCTGAAATAAGCTACAAAAACATTAATGCTATAGTATTATGTCAGTAACATGTTAACAATGTGCTAAACATGCTAACATGCTAAAAAACATCCATCTAAACACATCCATCTTTTTTTTTCATCGCTAGAAAAGCCTAACAACTATTCTAACAACAAGCTAAAACATTCTGTTAACACCATAGTAATACATGCTGGCCACATTTTAAGACATGCTACCAACATGCTAACATGATAAAAACTTCCATCCATCCATCCATCTCTCCATCCATGCATCTGTCTGTCAGTCTATCTAACTATTAACAGCTAAAAACCTGCTAAAACCTGCTAGAAAAGTAATATGCTAACAATATCTTAAAACATGCTTACAATGTGCTAAACATGTTACATATGTGTAAAAACATACTAAACATGCATGCATCTTCACATGGACAATCAATTTGATGAATATAGGCTTTGTCTTTTCTTTATGAAAAGAGCTTGAAGTCAGAGTGTACTGTAGTGTTCTTGGTGTGTGCCTCCACATTTTAGAAATTGCTAGAAAATAAAAAAAGCCAGACAGCTTAATTTTTAATACCAGAGTAAAACATTTTTTATTTAACAACAACACAAATTCATGTCTAAAGTATAAACACAGCATATAACCTCAACTTTCTCCTTTTTGGGATGCAGTTTGGCTTTTCTGATCCATAGTTTCAGGGAAAAAAAAAAAAAATTCTGCAGGAAGAATTAGAAATAACTTTTTTTTAAGACTTGGCGACAAAAATAGGTACCACAAATCAACCACTTGTTAATAATTCACTGTTTGCACACGGCACATTATAATTGGTTGACATAACCTGGTGATAAATATTTCACATCACATGAGAGAAGATGGCACCTGTGCTCATCAATGCCATCAGCCACCCTGAAAACAGAAACCTTTCTCACAGATTATCCACTTAAAGGAATAGTTCACACAAAAAAATTACTTAAAAAAATGCAACACTAGTTTAGACATTGTCCTAGTCAGCTCCTTATGTTGCAATAATGAAGAAAGTACATCATGTATGTGTAGAACAACATACGTGGTGAGTAAATTGAGGAATTATGGGTTTTGAGTGAACGGTCTCTTTAACTGCGAGAGACTGTTCGTGGTTGCTAAAGATCAGTGATCCTAATAGATTATTGCATGCTGACATTCTCAAAGAAAGAGAGAGGCTTCACTCTGAGCAAGAAATGAGATGTGAACTCATGAGGAGCAGCAATAGGGTGTTTATTTGTGAGAGTTTTGTTCTCCAAATGTGATTCTTTGTGTTGTTATCTACATATGTGTTGTTTGAATTTCACTCCATTAGAATGAGTAATCATTAACAATATGAACATAGCCTCTTATGTGCGTTCATGTGAAGTATTATGAAAGGCTACATTATTTCCTCTGACTGAACATCTCTGCTGGAAGAAAGCTATCAGCTTTACTAGTGCAAGACTAAAAAGTCTAAGTGAACTGTTGCAAATTATAAAAGCTTCTGAGAGACAACTGAATTAGACACTATATTCACTTAAAACGCATGGAAACCCACAAACTCTTCATTAACATTTAAAGTAGCAAATAACATTTAATATATTTTAAAATCCCAAAAATAAAACATCTATATCATTTACTCACCCTCATGACGACAGAAATAAATGATGATTAACATTTCATGCCTTTGTGACTTGTACTATAGACTGTTGCCAACACAATTTTATTTACATGATTAAAAGCCATATTTACACTGCAATGGTATATCTGACTTGTTTACTTGAATGTTTAAATAATTAGTTCACTTTCAGAATAAAAATTGCCTGATAATTTACTCACCCTATGTCTTTCTTTATTCAGTCGAAAATAATTTATAATATATATAATATATACTGTATATATATATATGTGTATATATATATATATATATATATATATAAATATTATAATAATTTGAGTTTTGAGTTAGCTTTAAGTAAGGAATACTTGACAACGGCCATTAAACTCCTAGAAAATAATGCACACCCAAGGTGATGATGTGGCCATGACGCAAAGTGGAGTGGCCCTTATACCTTGGGTGTGCATTATTTTCTAGGAATTCACTCTATTATTCTGCTTATACTGCGGTTACCACACCTCAAGATATTGATGAGATGATATCCATTGCCTTCGTTGCCAATTCCAAAACGTCATTTTAGACCTAGTAGCGACGCTTGAGCTGTTGATAGCAGACTATACAGTTAATAATGTAGTTTAGACAGAGACAGAAAGAGAGAGAGATTAACCTTGTCAATTACCTCTGTGAGTCTGTGCTTCTCTCAAATGTTATCAGCAGCAGCGTCTCTAGTTATAGTGAAACTTTCATTTTCTTCAGGAACAGCGTCGTTGTTGCCTCACTTCTGAGAAATGTCATGTAGTTTTTAAATTGTTATTCATCAGAGCAGTGCTAACAACATTTGTGCTTATGTTAACGTGTGTGATGATCTGTTATGTATGTGCATCTGTAAGAGAGAGAGTGTGGGAGAAAAAGATTATGTGCATTTCGTACATAATAAAATTTATTTTTTTAAGCCAAAAACATGGAAATAGTCTGTCGTTTTTATCCTGTTGTTTACTGTATTTGTTTGGCCAGTGTCATTGTGGGTTTTGTTTATTTTGCCGTTTTAGGCTGTAAGGACCTTTGAAATAACTGAAATAGTGTGGCGAAGTGATATAGACATGTAATGCGGTCAGTAGCTGAAGAATTTTTAATTTCATGCGAACAGTGAAATTTAATACCAAATTTAGAAAAGATTTTACCAAGTGGGAGAAGATAGATTAGGAAAAATAGAGGACCTAGGACAGAACCTTGAGGTATGCAGCTAACAGGAAAGGGTTGGGAATGAAAATTTTTTAGTGGTACGAACTGTGTACGGTTAGAAAGATAAGAAGTAAACCAGGTGAGAGGAGTACCAGAGATACCAATAGCAGATAAACGGTTCAACAAAATATCGGGTGAAAAGCTCAAATCAAGCAGAACAAATATTGATAAAAACCCGCCATCAGCAGCAATTACCAGATCATTAGTTACTCTCACCAAAGCAGTTCCCGTACTATGCTTGGAACAAAATCCTGACTGAAAACACTCATATAAGGTATTATTACTAAGTTGTGTTTAAACCTGTGCTGCAACTGCTTTTTCAAAAATTTTAGAAATGAAAAGAAAATTTAAAATGGGATGGAAATTATCTAGATTGTACCAGGTTTCTTAAGAATTGGGGTCATAGCAGCTATTTTAAAAGATATTGGAACAATGCCGGACATGAGAGAGGTATGAACAATATGAGTTATAAGAGGAGAAAGAGAAGGAAGACAGGCTTTTACCAGGCAAGTTAGTATGGGGTCAAGTAGACATGTAGAAGAATTAGATTTGTAGATGAAATTAGAAATTTCTAGTTCAGATGGCAGAATAAGAAGGGTATTGGTTGAAACACTTTATAATGAATTAGCATACAAATTAGTCGAAGATGGTGGTGGATGGCACTTATTTTGTCACCGAAAAAAGACATAAACTCATCACATTGAGCAGTGCAGTACAGATGTCCAGGAAGGCTGCTAGGTGGTTTCCAAATACGATTTACAGTAGAGAACAAAGCTTTATTACTGTTTCCAGACTCAATTAAATGTGAATAAAACTCATTTTTGGCAACAGAAAGAGCATCTTTATAAAGATGAACATGTTCGTAATACAGCTCTCCATGTACTATAATTCCAGTTCGTTTATAAAGACGTTCCAAGTGCTGGTCTTTAGTGTTTAGCTGCCAAAGTTCAGGAGTAAATCGGGGCACAGAGTAAATGAATGATACAGAGTAGCATCGCAGCTGATGGAGCTCGGTCGCTATGTATAGAAACAGCGAGGTCGCCGAATAAAGCAGTGACGATAGAACAATCCAAACGATAATGAAGAGATGGTAAGTCCACATTGTGTCAGTCAAAACAGTTCAGCAAAGGTAGATAAATTTTAAAATAAAATATTTAAAGGGTTACTCCACCCCAAAATGAAAATTTTGTCATTAATCACCCCGATGTTGTTCCAGGTTCGATCGTCTTTGGAACACAATTTAAGATATTTGACTGTCCCATTTACTGCCAAGTAAATTAAACTGTCAAGGCCCAGAAAAGTATTAAAGACATTGTCAAAATAGTCCATCTGCCATCAGTGGTTCAACCATAATTTTACAAAGCTACAAGAATACTTTTCGTACGCAAAGAAAACAAAAATAACGACTCAACAATTCATCTCCTCTATGTCACCGTAGCGCCATTTTGGAAAGTATCCACTGGACGTAAACAACGTATGCTGTTCTGTGTCAGCCAAAACACACGGATGCGCTGTTTTCGTTCGAATCATAGCGTAAATACACGTAGAAAACATATCCGTGTGTTGTGGCAAAACTTCACATTGGTTATCTTAGTAGCATGGAGTCCTTGGGTACTTGTGAAAAAAAAAAAACATGACTCATATAGAAAGAGCTAAAACGGCTTGTTTGCGGTTGTGTTTTTACGTCACATTCACTTTTGTTCATACTATTGGGTAGGTTTAGGTGTAGTGCAAATGGTACCTTATTTTAAAACGTCACGAAGCAGTAGAGTTATAACGCAAATCAATGGATATTTCAAGTCAGAAATACGGTGACGTACAAAACTAACGTCACATAAAACGTACCATATGAACGTTCATGTTTTGGGGTGGAAAACACTCTTTTAGGGGCCACTCAGTGGACATTTCACTTCGAAAACATCATGAAACGTACATTTTTCGTCATCAGGTTGTGCATTTTTGATGATCTTGGTGCCATTGATCATTATGAACCTATTCCCAGTGACAGCTGTTGTACTATTTTTTTTACAACAATAGATATGTTTTTATTTATTTATTTTTTTAATCATATGCAACCTCAATGAACAACAGAATATTGCAACCGTTTGTTGATCGTTTAGTTTTTACTTCCTCACACATTAAATTCAAATCTGATTTTGATAGTGTGTCGTAGTTTTGCTTGTTGTTGGAAAATAATTTGGAAAGTGTTAGATTCAAGCTTTAAAAAGAAAATATCTTAAACATTCCAATCAAGATATCTAAATCAAGGAAGCAATACGATTCAGAGGCCATGAGAAAGAATGTGTGAATTAGTTGCTCAAAGTTAAATATGAATTTGTGAGTATACATCTCCAATATCAATAACTCACTCATCATTAAAAGCTAATTAATTTCAGCCCAAAGAAAATCAGCTGCTATGAGGGGAATAAGGAGGCAGTGAGTGCAAAAGGCAGATAAGGCACAGAGAGTCGGCTTGAAGGGAAAACTTAACATTAAACAGAATGCCACAAAATAATTAAGAGGGCACAGCATCCACTCCACATATTGAATACTGGTTTGTAATGAAACACATTTCAGTCTGCCATATTTAAGTGTATGATTAATGCATAATTATTCCTCTAGCTCTACAGATTGAGAGGAATATGAAGCCAGTCTTTAAGTTATGCATTGCAAGAGCAACATCTAATTCATTTCTGCCCCCTTTTCCCATCCCCAGTGCTGAATGCTGTTGAAAGCCTGTTCTCACAACGTAGACAATTATTCTCTGAGGGTTGATGATTGCAAGTCTAAAGAAACTGCTGGGACAGGACCTCTTTTAATCACCTGTATGTAAAATGAAACAGAAAAATCTCATTTAAATTAAAATTTTCAAACATTTATCTTATTGTGATTACACATAATCTTGTAATGAGCTTATCGATCATCTGGAAGAAAGAAATATGTCAGAAAGCATTGCTGTGATATGACATTTCTCTTGCCTTTCAAGCAGAGTGCTGGAGTTGTTCATTTCATCATCTGTGGGCACAGATACTGTCGAACAGATTGTAGGTCTGAGGTTCAAACCTAATGATGCAAGTCTGTCACAAGACCTTCAGTCACTGCCTGAAATCACTGAGATGAAACCGAGAACTAGCCTTTTCGGAGAGAATCAGCTATGAAATCAACTTTAATCTGTAAAACACTGGCAAGGCAGCTTTTCCAAAAAGCAGATATTGCTCAATGAACAATGTGTATACAGTGGGGTCCAAATGTCTGAGATCACACTGAATGTTTTATATAAATAAGCAACAATTGTTAATACAAAAATATAAATACCACAGGACATGCAAGTAATTAACTGAATTGTATTCAAATGTTTTATTTATTTTATTTATCTGTGTTATTGATTTATTTATTTAAAGAAATACCCTATGCTCAAAAATGCTGCTGTAATATAAACCAGTTTCACTGTAAAATACATTACAATTAAATAACTTTGCTATTGAAATATATATTTGAAATGTTATTTATTTCTGGGATAGCAAAGTATTTTTAGCAACCATTTTTGTTGACTAAAGTTACTTTAATACATTAAAATATTGCATTATTCCATAAAAAATAAACTAAATGTGCTACTTAGTTACTTTGTATGAAAAGTAATGCATTCGTCTCAGGTTACGTATGTAACATGGTTCCCTGATAGGGAACGAGACACTGCGTCCTCTAGGGGGTGCTAGGGGAATGCCGTCAGCGTGACTTGTGTCTGAAGCATACATCCAAAACTAAGCGGTGGCCGGCGACAGCCTATGACGTCGCTCCCAGCACGACTCCTCGCCACCGGCGCGTCACTACCAGGTGCGACCATAGCATAAAAGGCCGCTGGTAGAACACATCAGCTGCTTCTTCGTCTGAAGCTTATGTCCGAAGCATGGCGACCAGCCTAAAGGATGCAGTGTCTCGTTCCCTATCAGGGAACCATGGTTACATACGTAACCTGAGACGTTCCCTCTTAAGGGAACATCGAACTGCATCCTCTAGGGCAGGGGTCACCACACTCAGTCCTGGAGGGCCGCTGTCCTACAGAGTTTAGCTCCAACCCTAATCAAACACACCTGAACCAGCTAATCAAGGTCTTAATAGGCATACTTGAAACCTCCAGGCAGGTGTGTTGAGGCAAGTTGGAGCTAAACTCTGCAGGACACCGGCCCTCCAGGATCAAGTTTGGTGACCCCTGCTCTAGGGGGTGCTAGGGGAACGGTTATACCCACGCTGCCATGCTGAGGGGAGTGCATGCTAATGAGGCAAGCACTAAGTACCAATTCACTTATCTTTAAGAGAATTGCCCCAGAGACGTTAAGTAACGGCTGTCCGAGTAATTACCCCCTTCAGCCAGAGGCCTGAGCCACTACCCGACTACCTGAAAGGGGGCAGAAGGATAGAGCTCAGGCTTGGAATCGAGCAGACTCCTTTAAGGGGGAGTCTGCTCGCGTAACCCATACCATAGGATTTAGAAAAGTGCACAAACCTACCACTCAGGTGGATTTTAGAGAAATGCCCAGAGATTTGCGTGCACACTTACCACTCATGTGGATTTTAGCGAAGTGCCCAGAGACTTGCGTGCGCACTTACCATGAACATGGATTTGAAGAACCGTTACTTAGGGGAGGTTAACCAAAGAATGCCTCAGCAAATCCTAGGTAGCGGAAGCTCAAGAGGTATCTGCTAGGAATATATAGATAGGTATCTATTTAAGAGAGGGGCCCAAGGTAACCGGGGCGTGACCTACTCAGAGAATGGGAACGAAATCTAGTGTGTAGCCCATACCATAAAGGATTTTAGAAAAGTGCACAAAGACATGCGTGTGCACTTACCACTAATGTGGATTTTAGAAAGGTGCGCAAAGACTTGCGTGCACACCTACCACTAATGGATTTTTAGATATAGTGTGCCAGGGAGGTCACACTCAACAGGGCTCCGAGTGACGGGCAGTGAGGGCTATCTATAGGTTAACCCTCAGGCGAGGGGAGCATTGCTACACCCAACCAGGACAGGTAGCTCTCAAGCTGCTAGTTGACTGATAATACTGCCATGGAACGAGATATCTTGAGCTTCACGGTGTGGCGAGCTCTTAGGAAACCCCTCCACAGAGAGGGGAGCATAGCCGTACACGGCCAGAGAGGCCTGAGAATGAGAGACATAGCTATAACCAACCCAGTGGATTAGGCTTTCTGCCTCGACAGAAGCCTGAAGAAATGACCTGGTTCCTCAGAGCCAGCATTTCCAGAGGGGCTTTCGCAAAACACCTCAAAATCAGACCCACTCCGCAGAGGGGTGACAGAAAAACCACTAGTGGATAGCTAAAAGGAAGCCCCTCGGGGCGGGTTCTCAGAGACAGGGCTCCAAGGCATGGTGTCCCACCAGGGATGGATAGGAACAGGTTCCTAATTCCTGAAAGACAGGGAGGAACACCTGATCCACCAGGGGTGGCGAGCTCTTAAGAAACCCTTCCGTGGAGAGGGGAGCATGCCATACCCTACCGAAGAGGCCTGAGAAAGGGACCAAGATATTCCACTCGACATGCCTGCATAGAAGCAGCATCCCCTGCCCTCAAGCTGTAGGGGGTAGTATAGAGGGACATTGGTTATAGCCAACCCAAAGTGGATCATGCTTTGTCTCGACAGAAGCATGGACTTCTGACTCGATCAGACCCCGCAGAGTCTAGAAGAGCCAGAAGCCTGGAGAAATGTCGTTCCTTGGAGCAACACTTCAGGAGGGGTTTTCGTAAAAACACCTCATAATCAAACCCACTCCGCAGAGGGATGATTATAAATCCACTATAGAAGGCTGGGTGGCTAGAACAGGATTCCCCTTAGGGCGAGTTTTCAGAAAACAGGCCTCTAAGGTAGGGTGTCCTGCCAGCGATGTCCAGGCGCATTCTGTGAAGAAAGACTACCAGAGAGCTTACCTAAAGGAAGGACTACAAGTCCTAGGATACCATGCTTTAATAGGGGACCTGGAAGCCAGGAGGTTCCACAGGGATCTGAGGCAGGTAACAGCAGATCCAGAGTAGACAAGCAAGCCATAACTGTAGTCAGCAGACCAGAGGGGGATACTCGTTGAGAACCCGTCCAAAAACAGGCAGTTCCTTGGAGCAACATCAAATGATGCATCTACCTGCATAGAGGGACCACAGCAGTTCAGGGGTTGCAGTCATGTACCAGGGGCCCAGTAACAAGGGAGACTATCTTCAAGTGCTTTTAGCTGCAGACTCCAGAGGCAAGGGTCCCATATCCCACAGAGAGAGACTGACGAGGCTCTAACCCTGAAACATAGGAAGAACACAACAACAGCCATACATACTGCAACACCAGACTCACCATCAAGGGGAGACAGCACTGTCTAAATAAGGAGTATACTTAGACAGTCGCTGAACTTAACACGTAGATATCCTCAGATAGCTTAGAGTATAGGAAAGGACTACCTGAGTACAGAGAGTGGGCTGTGAAAAGAGATGGCAATTTAAACCCTAGGAAGGGGAGCAATCACCAAACTAGCTCATAGCTTCCCTCAGAAAGCTATGCACTAGGAAAGGGGACCTCTGCAGTTGCCAAGACCACCAGTAGTGGGCTGTCTAATTATAAACCCTAAGGGGAAGACAGCACTATCCAGGCAGAGCTCAAGAAGACTGCTCCTTAAACCCTAAAGAGGGGAGCAATCCCTGAACTAGCACATAGCTATACTCAGACAGCTACATATTCAGGAAAGGGCTAGTTAACACACAGCTAGCCGCAGATTCAAGCAGCCCATCCTGTAATAACAGTGACTAAAATATAACCATCCTCAGATGGATATAATAGAGAGGTCCCCAATCAGAGTCAGTCCCACAATAGTCTAATGAGCACTCCACCGGGCCAGCTCTGGAGAGATTCCCACAGGAAACACCTCCTAAGCCCCCCTAAGTGAAGCCCATCAGCCAACCTCATCAGAAATCAGAAAACAACAGCCCCAACCGGGGATATTGCGTGCCTGTGCGATATGGCGTTAAAGAGAGTGTGTATCATCAAGTGTCAAAAATGAGAAGACACGGATTAAAACACATTTCTAAAACGTCTTGTGGTTTGTGGCTTGTGCTTGCCAAAAGAAGAGGTAACAATAGATAAAGCTTACCAAAGATGCATGCTTTCAAACAAAGTAATCACTGAAGACGAAGAGGAGAATGATGTGTTCTACCGGTGGCCTTTTATGCTATGGTCGCGCCTGGTAGTGACGCGCTGGCGGCGACGAGTCGTGCCGAGATTGACGTCATAGTCTGTCGTCGGCCACCGCTTGTAGTTTTGGATGTATGCTTCAGACACGAGTCACGCTGACGGCGTTCCCCTAGCGCCCCCTAGAGGACGCAGTTTGATGTTCCCTTGAGAGGGAAACTTTACTTTTGCATTACATTTTGTCACCTGAACTGGGCTTATTTCTATGTGCCTCTGCCTCTACGCCTTACTCCCAATTTCTCTAAACATGGAGACGTGACAGGTGTTAGTGACTACATAGGGAAACAAAGCAACTTGTCCAAGTCCAGTATTCATTCAGCTTTAAGATTCATTTATGATATGATGTACGTAACATGCACTCAACAATATCACCACACTAAGACATTAAACACAGTATATTATGCATACTCGATATAGGTCAAACATTTTGTTTTAATGATGTCAAGATTTTAAGGATTCAGGATTTCTGGTTAAATTTGGAACCAATTTCTGTCCTGGGCATTCAATGAAACGCTTCTTGTAAGTAAATAAAGCACATATGAAAGCATCAGGACTGAAATAAGGTGAGAGCAGTGGAATGTGTCTGAGCTGACAGTATTGCATTCAGCAGTCGACCTCCTCTCTCTTTGGCAGTCGGGCCCCATGGAGGGAGCCACTCAGATACCTGTCACCATTCTGCTCTCAACATCCCAGCAGGGGAGTCCCTAATCAGACTGCAGAATGAAGAATTTGTGGGGGCGACTACAAAGCCTGAGATGTATTCCAATTTCAGCTACATGGGAACGAGAGGGACTGTTCTGTACGGCTTACTAAAAGCATACAAGGTCTTTATTTAAAGTCAAGAGCACCACACTGATGGTTTTGGTAAAACTGAATTGAGATGAGGGGATTTGTTCTGTAACCACAAGATATCAAACTCGCCTGTCATCTGAAATCATATTCATCTCATTTATCACTGAATAATCACGGATATCTTTTGCATGTTTGGTTTTGTTTATTTTATCCCAACCCCTTTATGCTTTTTGGCACAATATTTTCATGCATAATGCATAAAAAAAGAATCATAGTATTTAAACAAAAATAACTTTCAGAAATATTTTTTGTAGACTTGAATTAGATTTAGTTTTATTAGTAAATAACCGAAGTTTACAATCCCTGAATCCCAACATGTTTATCATATAATTAATTTTAATTCAATTTTAATTTCATGCAGAACCTCTTTGGGATTTTTTAAATGAGACACTTTAAATTAGACAATATCAGAACAAACACCTTCATAATTAATTAACTGCTTCAAAAACAAATGTGTGCACTTAGGCCTCTAAGTTATTATTTTTCTCTTTAATTAGTCTAAATTAGATGTGAGTGAAAAGCTCAGTTTACCCATGTGGGTTTGTGTTAAGATAATTTGTATTTTTATTATTTTAGCTTTGAGACCTGAGGCCTTTGACTGTCAGGGGCCTCGAACTGAGGGCCAGACAAAAATAAGACATTAATGTAGATAAATCAACAAATAAACAAGCAATGTCGATGCAAACAGACAGACAGTGTTTAAATGCATGCCAATAAAAATCTAATTAAAATAAAAGTGTTCTATTAAAATCAAAGATGCATATGAATAGCAATACATATAATGAAATTACTTCAGTCACATTTGTAAATCCAATCTTGGCCATTCATATAAACTCTTAATGCTGTGCATGACATGAAGGGAAGAAACTGTTATGGTATAAAAAACAGTCAACTTTTTGTGATATTCTTTCAGCTTTGATTGCTAATGAGCTAAGCATCTATGAGGAGGAAAAATACACTATACAGCTTGTGTATAAATCCATACTGAGACTGAATATTGAATGTTCCAGCCTGATTTAGATCAGTACTCCAGTGTATTGTTCTGCTCTGTTAAGTTTGAAAAATGCAATAGCATTTGACGGAGTCTATTTCTTAACCACTAGAGACAAACTGCAATTAGGCTGAATTCCCAGGGCAAACTGGTACATTAACTTTATCACAATATTGTTTAATGCTCAGTGGTCAATAAATAGTCCTGTGGTGCAATTATATATGTGTCTCTTGGTAAGTCATATTGTTACGGTCAAAGTTACTTTGTCCTTATTTTTGGGTTGCGTGTGTTTTCCTTTGTATTAATTTGGTTATTTCCTGTCTTTTCGAGGTTGAGCTCCGCCCCGATACACCTGTGGCCTGTTTAGTGAGCGCTGAATTGGATATGAGGGGAAATTGAGATTGTGTTTGGCGCTCTCCCTGTTTCCAGCGCGTGTCCAGGACGGTGACTCTTTGGCTCTGTTGAGAGTATGACTCGCACTCGTGTTGAAGCTCTGCGTTCCCGCTGACCAGCTACCTTTTATGAAGCGCTGTATTCAGCGAGCTTCGTGCGCGTCTTAATGCAAGCCAGCCTCTGATAAGCTGTGTGTTTGTTTGCTTTACTATCCGTTGATCTGTTAGTTTATTTATTTTTGTTACATTTAATTCATTTAATCTATCGTGTTTCTGTTTAAATTGCCTGCTGTTCAAAGCGGCACGTGAGCTGTGCAATCCCGACAATAAAGGGTTGAATTGATATCTGTGGTCTCGCGTGTCCTTGTTATGTTACTTAACCCCTTCCCTATGAGCATTTTAAAACGGGGTTCGTAACAACATATTGTCTTTTTAATGAATAGTAATCAGAGTAAAAGTTTCACTTAATTTGATCGCTATAATTTATTGCAATTTTGAAAAAGGAAAAGAAGACTAAGAATATTGCTGAAAATAAATTAACTGAGAATAAATGATCTTTGCAAATCAAGTGAGGGTGAGATGGTTTGTCTTTAAATGTTTGCCCACTGGTCCTATTCATTCACCCATATACCGCTGTTTAATAGTTAATAGTTTAATAGTTAATAGCCTATATATGTCTGTTTGTCTGTCTGTCTATCTAGAATGACATTTACGTATGTTTTTAAAAAGTGACAGTACAGTTATTTATGGTATTACAAATCATTCCTTGTCTTTTGAGTAGCAGTTTTTGAGTAACAGTTTTCAACATTATCAACATTGCACACTATCAGTACTTAAGGTACCAGTAGATTTATTCACAATATTTCTGTCCCATAACCTCCATCAGGCATATACAAACTATTGCAACATGATCCAGTTCAAAAATATAAACCTGATTTATAAGTTTATCATTTTTTCAATGCTAAATTATTTTCTTATGTAGTATTTATAAGACAAAAAACAAAACAAAAACAAAGTTACAGCAAACCAGTTGCCATAGTTTCTATAATTCCACTATACAACCACAGACATTAAGGCGGATATATCTTTTCAGAGAGTTCATTCTTAAATTGTTATGTTTGGTTCCCTCCATCCTGAATATGTGGTTACATCCTTGGTCTGTTTTGTTCTGTTTACATTGTTGACGTTGCTGTTTTTCTCAAAGGGAGCTTTCACTGTCATAAAAAAAAAGACCAAGACAAATAAAACAGAAATACTCTAAACCTTAAAAGCAGAAAATGATTATCTAGATGTCAAAACAACTTTTATTCCACTGTCAACTTCAGAGGAAAGTTTGTGCTCTTGATTGCTTTGGCAATTTGCAGATTTTCACTCACTGGAACAGACATCTTTAAGCGGATCAAAAATGCATTGAACAGGAAGCACAGCAAGGGAAGAAGTTTGAAAACTTGTCTTTGATTTGATTATCTATTAGGCAAGAAAATAGGTATCTCTTATCCCGAAACAATTTCAAATGACCATCAGATCCAAGCATCTGGTAACCTTTTCAGAGATGAGTCACTTTGAAAACTGATATTCAAATAATAATAAAAAAAGCGAACACAGTGTTGTTTCTGATACTGCTCAAAAATGTGAAGTTAAAAGAGAGAGAAACTAGATTAAAGTGTGACATGCTTCCCTTGATTTAGTATCATTTAAATGTAGAACCTGAGCTGTTCTTTTATGATGCAATGTAACTGAGAGTTCAGACACAGATGGGCACCAAAAAATAGCCGCCCCCAAATAATGGATTTAGACCAGGCTGCTACTTGGGATTGAATTATGACTCTGCCATTTAAGCTAAGAATTTCATTTTGTACAGCCATAGGCCACTTCATAATTGAGTTTTTTAGTACTTTTTTTTTTTTTTTTTTAAAGAAATGTTACATTTAAAAATCTGAACAATATAAATCTGACTAAAACTGATCATACATTACAATTATAAATGATGACTGCTTCTAAACATGTAAACAATAATTGTGATTGTGTTAATAGCTGCTAAGTAAAACTATGGTAATATTAAAAAAAATATTTTAAACAAGATCCAGTTTCTTTGCTTTTTTTCCCCACACAGGCAGAAAATTAATCAGATTTTTAGAGTATCAGTTTTTTTTTCTGTCTGAAAAAGAAGAAAGAAAGAAAGAAAAGGTCAGTGTGTTCGCTTTCATATAATCATTCAGCTCTACTTTAAATTTCATAGAAGTTTATGCTTTCCTTCACTTTTACAATACACCTTACATATTGAGTCTTTTATTTCAAACCTTGTATGAATTGATTTACAATATGAAGTGTACAATGCACACATTTTAACTGCAGCCTCCTTTGTTTCACTTAAGCACCTTCTCAAAAGAGATACAACAGTATTATGTAACTCTGAAACTATTGTGAAATGTGATTCAACTATTTTATATTATTCAGGTGCCTTGCAGGCTGTCTGAATAGAATAAATGAGAAAAGAGCTTCTATTCATATGTCATATGATTTTCTCTTCATTATTATTTGATGTTGCATTTTAGAATCATTAAGACAGTCATTCGTTTGACCTGCAAAGGTTAGGAGACGTGAAGGCCACAGTAAAGTGCTGTTTTGAGGAGCACTTATTGAGCCACTTGTCAATTGCTGTAGTCACCCCATGAGTGAGTTTTCACACTTGGTAGAGCAGCGAACTCTCCTCCGACAAATCAAGAGCCATTCAGCTGGAAACAGCATCACCTACAGTGTGCTAAAAGTGCAAAGTTCTACAAGACCATCAAAATGACTTCATCCACTTGATGAACTGATGAACTTACAACCTTGAATGCTGATGATATGAGCAACGTATAGTATCCACTACCAAGCAGAAGTTTTTGGACTCAGACTAATTTATTTAATAAAATATAGGGGTACAAACAGTAATATTGTGAATATTGTTACAATTTACAAGTACGTATTTAATATTATATTACATTTTAAAATGTACAATAATGTATTCTTATGATTAATAATCAGCAGCCATTACTCCTGTCCTCAGTGTCACAGGATTCTTCAGAAATCATTCTAATATGCTAATAGTTGAAAACATTTGTGCTGCTTAATATTATTTTTTTATTGAGAGTACCTAATGTACTGTACATGCTGAGAATATGTGAAATTTGGTGATCCATGTTATCCAGCAGGATTTGAGATTGTTACAGAGAGTAACAGCTGGACATCTTTCCAAGATCACTTAATCAATGTCACAATTCACGTTTGACTTAAAAACAGTAAAAAAAAAAAAAAAAGAATTAGGGGTTCAAACATGTAGTGCTGAAACCCTATTGTAATTGTAAGGATTTTTATTATTATTTTTCTGCCGTAAAACTGATCATGCAGACCAAACCGTATAAGGCCTAAAGACTTGAAACTTGGCCAGATGATAGAGCTCAATTTTTTGCTAAGACGAAAAAAAACAACATAAAAACGGCTATAACTGTGCAAGCGTCAGTCCAATTGACCTGAAAATTTGTATGCAGTGTCTTTGTCCAATGTGTCACAAGGGTCTATGAGGACATTGACGTAACTTAAAAACCATGGCCACCATCAGTCAATGAATTTGTGCACCTATTAGACAAGGTTAATGAAGCCCGATTAAAACAAAACATGTTCGACTCATGGCCCTAAAGGTCTGTAAGAATTTTCTAAGAAACTGGCCACTAGTTGAAGCTAACAAGTTTTTTTTGCCTCTGTAATCATGTGGTGTTTCACACATCCACACAATATGCATATCATATGATATACCTCCTCACACTGAGCAACTTTGCTCCAAGAACCATTGCTGTTAATCAAATCGTTCATTAACTATTCACAAATATGTTAAAAGCCTACTTTTGCAAACTAGTCCTAGGTTTTTTTGCTCAATCTCGATCAAACCACTGCAGTGCAGTTTTCTGGACTGTCTAGATCAATAATTATCAAACAAATGTTGAATTTTGTCCTTTGGTTAGCTATAACAGGGTCCTTTAGAAAAGGGGCGTGGCCACATATATACAAAAGCCTATAAAGCCTAAACAAAAACTCAAAACTTTACGAAAATTGGTGAAAACGTGTCAGATGACTCTTAACAATCATGCAAAGTTTCATGGAGATCAGACAATAGGTGGCGCTATAACAGTTAAAAAGTGTTTAAAAGCACAATATTTTAATTATAAAGGAACCTAAATAGTAAAATAAAGGTCAAATATTCACACATACACTAGATCTTCATATGATAGATCTCATTCTGAACAACTTTGCCTCTAGGACCACTGTTGTCAATAAAACTGTTCTTTTAATATTTGAGATTATTTAAAAACACACTTTGGTGAACTAGTCCTGGTTTTAAACTCAAACTCAATAAAATCTGTGCAGTGCATTTCTATAGACTCTTTTGGTCAATAATTGACCAAAAAAATGTTGAACCTTTGCATTTGGACAGCTTTAACAGGGACATCCAATAATATGTTCTTTACATAGTGTACCCAAAAGACTTTAAATTCTAAAAGATAGCCCAAAACTTCTTAAAACTGTGGAAATGATACACAATTTCATTCTTAACCAAACATAAAAATTTAAGAGAGACTGGGCAAAAAATAACACTATAATAGCTATAAAGATTAAACACAGTGTTTGGATGAGACATTGAATGAAATTGCAATTTTAACCACTAGATGGCAGCAGAAGACCACTAATGGGCTCATTCAACCTACTAAAACAGTAGTTTATAGGTTTGTTTGTGGATTCATGTTTATAAAATCACTGTAATAACATTTAAAATCACATTAAGTCAAAGTGTACGATTTTGTTAATACACACATATCAGTTTTTACAATTATGACAGATTATGATTACAGAGAAACCTGAAAATGACATAAACTCTTAAAAGGACCTGCAGTAAGTGTTTTGTTACCTATCATTTATTACAGAAATGTCTTATGTGCAACAAAATGTGTGTGAATGTGTCTGTGTTTGTAACATGAAACATAATATGAATATAATAGTTTAACTATTTAATTGATGTGTATGCTTCTGTTTTTGAGTGTATTCTCCATCATGGATGTGTTCTGGTGTCAGCCATGTATTTCATGTTGCCCTACACCTTAACAGCATAGAAGCCATAAAGGCCTTAATTGTCACTTGCAGCTATATTTATTATTCATTTTATTTTAAGAAATATGTAATGATTTCATAAGTTTGACTATTCTTTTACTCCTAAATCTATTTAAATGTTAAATGTTTTTTTAGGTTTTATACTAGACTTATACAACCAACAATACATCTGTGATGAGATTCTATACCATTTCACAAATTCTCATGAAAATATTATGAACATTTGTATTTCACTTTAACATGCTCACACACATTCCTGTGCACAATTATTTTTTCTGCTCTCTAGTCCAATCAATTATTCAATCTTTCAGGCGATGAAATATACAAAACACTGTAAAACTGAGGCACTAATGGATGTTCATCACATTGGTGTATAAATGACTTCAGTACAAGGAGAACAAGATCCTGTGGTAGGCATGGGAACGGGAACCCTACCAGAAGACATTTTCAACCAGTAATTTGCGCAGCAATCATAGCCTAAGACATTATTTTCCAAATTACCCTTTCTTATGTCTTGTAATATAAAATTTCTGGATAAAATCAGGATATGAGGACATTGCCCCAGAGGCTGACCCTTTCCAATTAGACAAAGAAGATAAAAAAGGAAGGATGGGAGAGGAAGATAAGGAAGGAAGCTATGAAGGATGAAAAAAACATCTTGTGTGTTAGCAAATTGTGTTTTATAGAAAGAGCATAAAATAAAACCCTTCCACATACAGCAATATTCAGAGGATGTGCAATGAATATGACTGAAAGGCCAAAGCATTTACTGAGTGGTCAGTTATGCTATTTATAAAAAAGGACATGAAAACATGTTTTTTCTGAAAGTATGTCTTATGGCTGGTTTGCAATTGAACACAGTGCTGTGAAGGAAGGCAATAAACAGAACCAACAGAAATAAAAAAATAAACAGCAGATCCAACAGGAAACAAATACAAAGTCTTGGTAATAATAATATATATGTGGAGGTTATATGAAATATAGCCTTATGGGTAAAATGAAACACTTCAGCGGAATCTGCAAATAAGCAACAACCTGCTACAGTGGAAATGAAAAGAGTAAAATGCATACAGCAATAAACATGAATGTTTATTTATTGACAGTTTATTTTTTTCAAAATGTAACTTTGGCATCATAAGGTGATATATTTGATACCACATTAAAAGATCCATGATGAAATTATACCATAGTACTATACAGCAAGATTAACATGACTTCTGAAATTTGAAAGCTTCAGCTTATGTTTTTGTCAGGTGCTTTGGGAGGAAGAGAGTTCACTGCTGTATGCTATCATTGGGCTAGCTTCTTTGAAACTGTAGCTTTCCAAGCTACAAGCTACATGCAACACATAAATTCATGTAGTTCAACTACATTCAAGCTGCTGTTTTGAAACATAATTGCTGTAGCTTTACTAGAAGCTACTAAATTAAGTAGCTACATACATTTTGGGGTAATGCATTGTTAAACATCTAAATGCTAACTAACCTAAATGCTTAATAACTTATAGGGCTAGTCCATCCCAAAATAAAAAATTCTCTCATCATTTATTCACCCTTATTCCGTTCCATGTGAAAATGACCTTCTTTCTTCAGCTGAACACAATTTTTTTTTAAAGAAATAAATGAACACAACTGCATGTAGAAAAATCTTTAAGAATTTATGAAAGAAGAAATGAACTTCTTAAAACCTTAAAATCTAAATGCAAACAATAACTACTCATGTGTGAAAGCAAAGACAGAAACAGTCTGGTAGTTGCATCATGACTGCAAGAGATGCAAACACAATAACATGGATAAAGAGTTCAGTAACTGCAGTCAAAGGCGAGGCACGCTGTTAGTGAAGGGAACAGTGACAGTTGGGTAAAACAGACAGGGGAAGCTCTGGGAAGGATCTGGTACATCTGTCATCTTTAGATGGCTCAGCTGTTCTAGGGGCTGAGGACCCTCCTTTCAAACCCCACTCCAGTCGAGAACTTGGCATCTGGACAGAGATAGAAGGGACAAGGCAGTGGCTCCTCCATAATGGCTTTATGACTACTACTACTAAATAAATAAATAAATAAATAAATAATAATGAATGAATAAAAAAATAAAGAGCTTGAACTCAAAATTATTGCTGTAAAAAAATATATATATATATATATTTTTTATATTTATATTTTTTTATTTTACTTTTTTAACCACTTAAGTATGAATTAAGTTAGATGTAGGACATGTTTTTATGTAATTGTGGATTTGCTAAAATTATCTTCTAAATGTGGTTAAAATATACTTTGCACTGACCAAAATTCGTAGAAAACTAAAACATACTTTAATGTAATTTCTATTCAAACTTGTATGTCATATATTTAAATATGTATGTAATTGGTACACATTTGTAATGATGAAATTTTGTACATTTAGCATATTAACTTAAAATGTAATATACAACAACAGACTGGAGTTAAAATCATAATTAAGTACTTATGTTCAATCAAGTGGTTTTACACTCAACACATCAAAATGAGTATGCTTATTTAAAGCATGATGAAATATTATTAAAAGGGCCCTTTTAGGCCTCTTACAAGATGTAAGTCTCAGGTGTCCCCAGAATGTGTCTGTAAAGTTTCAGCTCAAAATACCTTGTGGATAATTTATTCTTCCATGCTGTAAATGTCACTTCTTGGGTGCAAGCAAAACATGTTGTTTTTGTGTGTGCCTCTTTAAATGCAAATGAGCTGCTGCTCCACATCTCCTTTCCAGAAGAGGGCTGTGCCAGCACAGTGTTGCCAAGTTTTAGTGACTTCTGTCTGCTCTGTCAACGTGATTTCATAATAATTCAAATATTTTTTAACGTAAAATGTGGTTCTACAAAACGTACATTTTTACAGACACTAAAACATACAATACTGACATATTTACAGCATCTAAATTTACAATACTGGCATAATGATCACACCTAAAATGTAAATTATTTATGTATGAACAACTTTACTGACTTACTCCTTATGAATATTGGAATCATGTATTATATATATATATATATATTTTTATTATTGTATCCAGTTGTCATACCAATGGCATTATGTTTTTAATTGCATTGTAATCTAAGTCTTAAGAATCTATACGACTGTGAAGAACAGAACCAAATTCAAGCCTTTATTCGGCAATCTTCATCTCCATCTTGAGCAGCAACCATAAGCATCAAAACCCACACTGGCACACTCGTTACAAATTCAAAAGTTGCAGTTTCAAGAAACTTTACTAGGTGTGATTGAATGAGAAATGCGTGCCTTGATGGAGTGGATCAGGATAGTAATCTGGATAATATTTTCAGCATTTAACAACTTAAATCCTGTTCTGTACTTATTGTGCTCCACCAGAGAGGACTGCGGCTGCAACGCTCCGTCTTTGGTTTACTTTTGTTTTGTTTTTTTTAAATATATACATTTTTGCAATTGCACTTATATGATTTTCTTCATACTGTACAGAAGTAGTTATAGTTAGGGTTAGAGCTAGGATTGTGATTAGCGACTATAAAATATTTTTTTTAATGCTATATTGTTACTAAAATGGTCATTTTCCTGCATATTTCGGTCAATTATGTTTTATGCTACTGCTTACTTTTGTTTTTTGTAATTTAGGTTTTTTTGTTGTTGTAATTAAAGTTTTGCAAAGTTTTCCCACTTCCTTCTTCCTCAAATTATGAACTGTGTTACATACAATATGTGAGCACAGAGAGTAGAAGAGAAGAAAATGGATTAATAAGGCTGATAGTAGGCAGAATTCAAATACAACGCAATGACTCCATAAATATGCTAAATGGCGTGTTTCGTTATTTAGCAACATTTAGTGACTTTTGAGCAGACTTGTCTATTGAACATAGTTGGCCACAACATGTCAAGCCACAACAAACAAAACATCTGCATGCCTTTTGAAGCATTGTCAGATTAAACTCCTGGTATATGGTTTTCTGAGCGTGCACACACAAACAAAGCACACACACAGAAAGCTGGCTGTCAGGCGGCACGTCGCATGAGTATTAAAGTTCTCTGTTGAGTCAAGTGGCAAAACCACATAATGTTATGTCAAAAGCACACGAAACACACACAAAAGTTCCAAAATGTGAACAGTTAGGGAATAAATTGCATGTGTATCAGTATATTTGATCTTTTGGACATGGCGACAACACAGCTAATGCAACCTAGCCAGGCCTCACCCGCTTCCCAATGGCTAGTGTGGAAATTATTTAATTTCAGGATATTGTGACTTGTACATTTCCGTAAGATAATTCAGGACTGCAATTGAGGTGTTTGAGAGAGTGCAGAAACAGTGCTTACTAATATAGAGAATAACTCCCTTGGGAGTGGACTTAAGATCTTTTTCATGTTCAAACTGCAACACTAAAGGAAGTTGAAAGTATAAAAGCATATTTGGATCCCTTTAAAACAAAATGATTTAAAACATACTTTAAAGAAAATCTTTTCAAAAGTGTAGCTGTGATAAGTACCATAGTCAAAGTATACTTTCATAATTTGAAATACACTTCAAGTGCACATTTAGTACAATTAAGTGCAAGTGTATAAAAGGCAACATTTTTTTTTTTCAGTTATCTGACAAGAGTAGTAATTACAACATAACAGCTGTTTGTAATGACTCCATTCAAAGTCCATCCTGACTGGAGTGGACTAATGCCATTTTATTTCTGCAGTCTATCTCACCAAAGGATATTGGTTGTTCTCCTCCCCCCTACAGCTAAACAAAAGACTCCAGAGGTTGTTGGTCTGAATGGGGCCCCCCATTACCTCCCAAACAAATCAAGGTCATTCAACCGAGACTGCCCAGTCACTACGGCTGCTTTTTTTTTTTTTTTTGCTGTCAACTTCTCTCAGGTGCACTCTCAGTTGATAGCATCTCCTCCCTTTCTTAAAATAATGATGTGCTACCTAGAACAAAGATACAACTTACAACCAAATTACAGTCTTTCAGATCAAGCAAGCTAAAGCAATAATCAAACACGCACTACGATAATCTCTTTTAAATGACACTGGGAAGTCTTATTTTAGTAAGTTGTTTAATTTGAACAAATCATTTTAATCATCTGTTTTCAAAATGATTGCTCTTCATATGAATCATTGCTGAGCTGTGTCCTGTAACTTCCTATGTCTGAATTATTTTTTATCTTACTTTTAAGATGTAACTAAACTAACACACACACACGTTGGGTTCCCATGCTTTGTAATGGTTGCATAACGTCTTTTCTACTATGCAAACTGTATTTGCTATTGCCCTACACCAACCCTACCCCCTAAATCCACCCTTACTGTAACGGGGCAGAGTCGGCAGGCTTGGGACCATTTGCGACTTTTAATTGATAACAAACGTAGTCAAACAGGCAGTATAATCAGGGGCAAACAACAGCAACGTAGGCAAAACCAAACCGTAAACAAAGTCCATGCAAAGTCCGGGGCAGGCTGAGAGCGAGAATAATCCGTAGAACAGGCACAAGGTCGGGGAAATCCAGAAAATAATCAAACATGGGGGGAACAGTCCAGGTCAGTAGCAATAATCAAACACAAGGGAAAAACGCTCAGAGTTGCAGGCCGTGGCAATACACAACTTCGCGGGGAAACAATGCAAAATGGCCGCTATTTAGATCCGGGAACCACGACCCAAAATGACCGCGGGTCGGAGGTCAGCCCAGGCGTGGGTCGCTGGGAAATGAAGTCCGGGGGAAGACTAAAACTCGGGGGAAAGCTCCCGCTGACGCCGATCGGAGGGAGCCACAGGAACCGGGTTTATGACACTTACAGTAGAGACCTGCATTTCAGCACTGGCCGGATAGGCCCCAATTTATTTATGCCCCTAGGATTGGGTTTCAGGACAATTTTCACGTCATAACTTATACGTTAGCCAGGCATCGGGTCTGTTTTAGACTTCTCCTTATTTTTAGATTTTAGACATTCATCAATAATGGTGGTGAAAAAAAAAAAAAAACAATTGTGGAAACAATACGAGACCATGCTACCACGACTGTCCAGAGCGGCTCAGACAGTGTTTAGTGTCCCCGCCAATAGCAGAAGCAGTGGGCGTGCCTTCAGCACAGCTGGAAGAGATCTATGTTCAAAAGCACACAATAGGCTGAAGTTTGCCGCAAAGCACCAGCAAAATAATTACCAAGAATGTGTCGGGGGGAAATATTAAAGAGATATCTGATTTATTTATTAATAAACTAGTGTTTTCTTAGTCAGTGTTGCAAAGGTGAAGTTGATGGTCCTGACTTCACCATCTCCTCAGTGGACGCGCCTTCAGAGAAAAATGCATCTTTACAGATTTTAAAGTAGTAATTCAAAGCTTTCTATAGATCTATATATCAAGTCTGTGAGACAAATATTTGCTGAGCTTTTGAGAAGTGCTCCTGCGTAAGACCAAAACTGCAGAAAGCCTCCATGTCCTGTACGGCACTCTTTACACTCTGCTCTCCACAAAAAAATGGATATGCATTTAACAGTGCACATTTATATAGATTAAACATTTAAACTAACACTGTAATATGCTTGAGCTGTTTTATATCTATATCTATATCTATATCTATATCTATATATATTATTTTAGAGAAGGGTAAATTGATCAGACATATGCTATGATAACTGTCTGCCGCTTCCAGCTTGGTCGTTAATTTACTTAAACTTGCATTTAACAAATTAAAATATTCTCACAACGTTTTTCTAAATGAACTTAATAAAATAACGAAATTAAATATAAAAACTTTTTAAATAGCTGAAACAGTAGTATAAGCTGTTTTGGGAGAAGGAAGAAAAAAAGACCTTACCCTATCCCTAAACCAACCCCTCACATGAAACTTTCTGCAATTTTTGATTTCCAAAACACTTTATTCTTTAAGATTTATATGTTATTTATTTATTTATTTATTTACATTGCTTCCTCATGGTGACATAAAAAAATGTCCTGAAGTCCTGCAAAGAAAAAAAAGACCCCTTCACCAATGAGAAGCAAAAAAAAAAGGCCAAGCTGATGTTTGCAAAAGACCATAAGGATTGGACCTTCTCTGATAAGGCTAGCCTGATAAGCTTTGCCCAACGCCTGGTCATCTAATGGTTAGATGGAGACCTAGAAAGGCCTACAAGCCAGAGTGTCTTGCACCCACTGTGGAATTTGGAGGAGGATCGGTGATTATCTGGGGTGCTTCAACAAGGCTGGAATTGGGCACATTCATCTTTGTGAAGGTAGCATGAATCAAGCCACTTACGTAGTTGTCTTGGAAGAACACTTGCTTATTCTGCTCTGACAATGTTCCCCAACACTGAGAATTGTTTTTTGTTTTTTTGTTTTTTTCTTCCCCCAGCAGGACAATGCTACATGCCACATAGCCAGATCAATAAAGGTGTGGATGGAGGACCACCAGATCAAACCCTGTTATGGCCAGTACAATCTTCAAACCTGAACCCCACTAAAAACCTCTGGAATGTGATCAAGAGGAAGATGGATGGTCACAAGCAATCAAACAAAGCCATGCTGCTTGAATTTTTGCACCATGAGTGGTAGGGTGGCTTTGTCACCCAACAGCAATGTACAAGACTAGTGGAAAGCATACCAAGATGCATGAAAGCTGTGTTTGAAAATGAGGGATATATAAATATAAGAATGAATGCCCTTTATATATCTTTGGTTGTTAATTACTTGAGGTGTAGCTAAGAAAGTTCTAATTTCTCATAATGGGTTATTTTTAAAGTAGATGCTTTAAAGCTTGTAGCTTGGCAAGGAAGGTTCTGGACTAGAAGTTAATATTACAACAATTGTAGCATTTGGGTGGGAATTCATCACCTTGATTCATCACATCAGTCTAATGCATATTCACAACCTCATTGCTCATTCAGAGAACATAATCCTGTGCATTGTGTATATGGTAAATGAATGGAGTAAACTGCTGAGTGTTGCAGTGTTGACGTTAATGATTCCTTTGTTCGTTACTTGTTGTGCTCCTTACAAACCTTTTATCAGAAATGTGCTTTTATGTAGAGGTTGTAATTGTTTATATAATGAACATGTACCTTCCAAGAACAATGCATTTAAACTCAAACAAAGAAAACTGCAGACACTTTTACACAACACAGGAAATCTATCTATCTATCTATCTATCTATCTATCTATCTATCTATCTATCTATCTATCTATCTATCTATCTATATATCTATCTGCTGTTATGCTAATGAATGAATATCACTAGTAAATGTCCGTCAATATATCTGTTACATATATCACATAAGCAAATAACATAATAACATGTCATTATGTAATTCTTATTGTTGAGTCCAATCTCTTGATATACTATTTTAGATGATCTCAGTGCAAAAATTACTTTTAGATTTAATTAGGAACTAAATCACTGGAAAGAAAAAATGATCAGTGTATTTTCAAAGCAGTAACTTCTCTAAATTTATGTGAAGATACTAATCCCCAGTATTATGGTAATCCTCTGACTGCATTAATGGTTTTAGAGGCATTATTCAATTATAGCCTTCACTCATTATAGCCACCATAAAATTGCTTTCAGAGCAGCTAAAACAACTGCGCACTGTCTCTAATGCAGAATGAAGATGAACAATGGTGTGCAATAGGCAGAGGGGTTTTTTGTACACTATAAATTACACTGCATTTTGGCTGATAGATGGTTTAATGGTAGCATCAGAGGCAAATTGAAACCTTTTAGAGGGTGGGGCATCACACTTTAACATATACTGAATATCGGTTTGGTTTATTATGATTTATTCTGAGAATCAGACACATGACCCTATCTTATTATGAAACCCGAAGACCCCCATAAGAGTTTTAGCACTTAATCCCAGATTCCAACTGTATGCCTGAAGAGAACTTTGAAAATGTAATAAGAATCAGTCTGACCAAGAAGCCTTTAACCTTTAGGTTAATTATCACCTACCATGAAGCACCACTGGGGAGAAAAGGTGTGCGCATCTCATGTTCCTATGCATATGGGGTCACACAGCACATGTGAGATTTTAGAAGAGTAATAGCAATATTTTACATTACCTCTGGGTCTTAGCTGCACAAGCTTGAGAATCAGGCAATTATCTGCAAAACCTGTAGTACGTACTTCTTCTGAAGAGCTGGCATATATATCGATTGATTGATAAGATCATAATGTTCTCTTCTTTTGCATGTTCATTACGTTCTTCGTATTATATATATATATATATATATATATAAATAAATATATACATGAACAATAAATTGAAAATGGTCTCATGCAGAACTCTTAAGTCATCTTCTAAGGTAATAATGGCTGAATTTCCTATATGTATAGCCCTTATATAATTGGCCTAGAGAGTAAAATCTGAATAAGTGCTCTGTAAAAGGCTCATTTGATCATGGTTATTACTTTAACATCAGTATAGCTTCTCCGAAGAACATCCAATATATAACTGTAACATGAAGACCTGACGTTTCAGGCAATGCAGGCTGAAGATTAATATTGCCTGAGCTTATTCTTAATTACTGAGTGGAGACTAATACAATTAAGTATCCAGAGGGCACTGTTCTACATAAATTACCATTAGATATAACACTTAGTCAAACACCACTAGCAAAATTAGATTATGAGGTGAAATGCCCTGTTATAGAGAAAAATGTACCAGGACAATGGATTTCATTATTACAAGGTGTTCTCATTTGGTTTAAGAATATTCATGCCCTGATGACTGAAGATTTTTTTCTTCTTTGGTATATTCCACAATCATTAACAACACTTGGGTGTATTTTCCGATTAAATTGCAGATTGGAACTAATGTATACACGTGCTCACTCTTCAAAAACATTTTTTGACAAAACAAAGGCATCTCAGATGGATACATGTCAGGGAAGGATTTATCAGACTGATTCAGTGCAAGTGTCAAGAGTCAGCTGTTCATAAATCAGACTACACTGGTCACATTGTAAGTTGTTTTTGCATGCAGCCTGCAAAGACAGCCTAAAATAAAATTTTTACATTTATTTGCATTACATTTAATATAGAATGCAACATTTTATTTTGATGGTCCCGTTGTGTACACAAAGTTTACTACTGATATACTTCAAGTATACTTAAAGGTATACTTTTATATACTAGAAAGTGGGCCAATTTAGCACCAAGAAATATTGAAATAGTACACCTAAAAGTATACTGCTAGTACACTGAATTTTGTAGATTTACTACATAAAGTATACTTAAAATATATACTTGAACTTTATTTATGTATACTTAAGAAAATAAACTTGAATTATATTTATGTTTGGTAAGGACAGCTCCATACATATGGCTTTTCTGCAGTAGTAAACTTGTTCAGTTGCTCACCTGGTACAGAGTTACACTTGCAATGTGGAGTGCTTGGTTTGGTAAAAGAGCTCCAAGAGTTGTAGACACAAGCTAAAATATTAAGGTGACCCCAGCAAATATGAATATACTTCACATTTGTTTTCGCTCACACTGTTGCCCTTACCAAAAATAAGTATACTTCAAGTTTATTTTATTAAGTATACTTAAGTAAAGTTTAAGTATATTTTTAAATATACTTTATGTAGTAAGTATACAAATATCAGTGTACTAGTAGTATATAAAAATACTATATATTTTTTAAGTATAACAGTAGTTAACTTTGAGTACATGACTAGTTTACATCTATGTTATACACTATAAACTAATAGTTTACTAATTAAATATTTTTTATGCATTTTAGTACACTTTGAAGTGTAGTCTCAGTAAGATATAGCTGAGAGTTTTATACCTCAAGTATACTTGTAAGTTTTCTTTAAGTGAACTTTACATCATACTTTAAGTACACTACTATGTCCCTATTTAGGTATTAATTTGTATGCATTTTGTAATATGAATTTCTGAACATACAAAACATCAACAGAAAGAACAGGGTATCTGCTTGTAAACAAAAACATTTTATTCTAGCTTCATGCATTCTTTTCTTTTCTTTTCTTTTCTTTTCTTTTTTTTTTTTTTAATAAACACTTGAACGTGGGTAAGTTTAATTAAAAAAGACTAATTCATAAAAAAAATATTCATGATAATCAAAACGTAGATGGTGTTGATTAACACTCCAAAGTTTGACAATCATTATTACCTCTTCATGGGTCGACATTTCGTTCCATAACGTTACACAGTTTTACATATCTATGGTTTTGATGCTGTTCTCTGTCTGACGATTGTGTTAGATTACATGTGGAAGCATCTGTTGTTTTGGTTTTCTTCTTCACTTGTGTTTTGGAAATTCTGTACAGAAGATGTGCAATAGTGCCCCTAGCATATAACAATGAAAACACAGATTTTCAGAGCACAAGTATAGCTCAAATATGCTTAGACTTTTTCTAAGTATAAATCAAGTATACTTAAGTGTTCCTACTTTTAGTTTAAAACAAGTATACTATAATAGCACACTTGAATAAACTTATTTTTCGTAAGGGTGGTTAAGTTTGAGGTAGGGGTACATTATTGCAAATGCAACAAAGCGTTAACCTTTTATCCAGAGCCACATATTTCAAAAGAAATATGTTTTTTTTTTTTCTCAGTGACAGATGTCAGATGTACTTTAACTTATTACATTCACAATAAGATGGTGCTTAAGCGTTTTAAATTTACTGTTTACAGTTAATCATATAGGAGCCTATGACCATAATGACAGATTGCAAATGAAGCTTTCTGATTCCTAATTATATACACTGTTTGTACTGGTTTTATAACACCTGCTTTGTATATGTATATTTAAAGTATGTCTAAATGAGGATAGCAAGCACACAGCATGATAGCATCACTGTTGATATCCATCTTTGTCGTCCATGGCATGGAGGAGTCTTCACCTGGGGCGTTGCTGGTGCCAATGGCCCAACTAAAGGGCATGCATCCTGTTGTGAGATCATTCCACTGCCACTGCGATCCATCAGTCAACAGAAGAGCAATGGCCACATCAGGTTTCATCACATCAAATCGGGCCCCCAGTGCTCCACAACCGACTGTACCCTCTTTAATATTCAGGAAATGAGCAGTCTCAGCTATCACATACTGACAGACACATGCTGCAAGCAGTCAAAAAAGTTTAATCTCATTATAGACTAGCATGGATGAGTCAAACTGCCTGCCTTCAGATGCCCAAAGAGGCCCTTCAGATATGAGTGCATCTGCTCTATGAGTCCTGGACGCTGTGAAGTGCAGCCACTCAGATCTAGCTGTACCTTCAGCCTCAAGCTATCCTCTAGAGGTCATGAGACTCAAGGAGCAAATGTCAAAGACGGGAACGTGATGCATTTGTCAGAGCGCCTGAAGTTAATAGGAAGTCCCAATTTACTTCTCATGCTCAAAGTACATGGAAGGTCAAACATGTTTGATGTAGCTTATATGTGTAGGCCTGTTCGGTTGTGATATTTAGTTGTAGACCGATATAAAAAAATAAAAAAATAAATAATAAATATAATACATTGGTATTGTTTTGAGAATAGACCTATTATGAGTTTATATAATTAGAATATAATTGTACATATTAAGTTAATACAGTTTTGAAAATTAAGCCATACCATTATAAGAATAAGGTACACTGAATACTGTAAGGCATTTTACCAAAAAAAAAAAAAAAAAAAAAAAAAAAAAAAAAAAAAAAAAAGAAGAAGAAGAAATATGCAGTTCTAATGTTATGGTACCTTGATTCATTAAGCCTACTGTAAGGCTATTCTCAAAACATTCTGGATTTTTTAATGTAAGTTAGATTTTTATCATAATTTAATGAGGTACTGCTCACAATTTGCTCAGAAATATTCCTTTTACATAAACTTCTGTTAAGTGCCTGCTTTCTGGCAAACAGTGACTTTTATGAATTGTTAATCTATGTATTTGTCTAAAAAGCTTATTTTGATTGAAACAACAGCAATGAGCATTTACAAAGTAATGGTTTCATTTAAATACTTTTCTTGTTGCCTTTCATAGAACAGATCAGGACAAACTAAAAACAAAAACAAAACAAAACAAAAAAAAAATAAAAAAATATATATATACTGTAGGATTTACATCAAACAAATTTACATCAAAAAATTTATTTAACTGCTGAATGAATCCTGAATGTCTGTATTTTTTATTTATTTATTATTTTTTTTTTTTCTTATCACTACACATAAAAATTCATGCCCAATTGCCTACTGGGATTTAACTTAGAAATTGAATTGCCTTTTCAATCCATCTCTGAGTTTACAAGATGGGATGAATACAAAAGTCAGTTTGTAAAGCTTTTTTGACCACTGCCCAGCACCATACAGTAACTGTTACATTTTGCACAGAACCTGAACTATTTAAAAAAACTGACACTTATGTAATGCTGGAAAATGTTTACAAGAATTATAATCCATCACTATTCCACTAAAGAAAGTTAATAAGAAAAATAAACAAACAACAATTTTGAAATGGGCTATTATAATACATTTGTAAATCAGATTTTGTGCTAATTTATTTCTGCCTTTTTCCCTTTTTTTTTTTTTAATAGTTTTCCTATTATTAAGTAGGATATTTATATAATTGTTGAAAATGTTTTAAGTTCAAACAGGATCACAAATTGGTCCTCAACCATGAATAAATCGCTAAATATGAACGCATGCGTTTTATCACTGAAGTCCCGTTTAAATGTATTTGCTGTCCAAATTAAACTTAAGACAAATGGGTATAAGCCGAAATATGGAAATACCACAAGATAAAATGACTTTCTGTGATTTCATCCCAGAAAGTCTTCAACAGAATAAAATGGAACTGCAAAAAAGGCAACACACTGGTGGAATTAATGTAATGCTGCATGAAAAGCAGCTCTATGAGTGTGAACGCTTTATTTTGAATTAAATACAAACTACAACATAACCTTTAGCCCAACAAAATCATGTGTCCTCTATTGAATATGCAATCACTGGAATGCTATCCATTACCAGCAAGTCAACATGAGAGATCAGTTCTGATAGGGCCCCTATAAGAAATTAATGAGGCAGGATTTGAAAGTGCCTGAGGCCATGGGCGCACACTATGGTGAGATGATTCCAGGCAATTCCTTGTTTTCAATAAGTAATGACCAGTCTTCTCCTTTTATTTACTGCAGGAGACAGGTTTAACAGACTTTATGATAGCCCTGAAGTCGTATGCACTTACTGGAACAAGAATTGCAAATCTGGCACATGTCCTGTAACTGACATGTAGCAATTAGCAATGCTTCACATCATCACAAATGAGGGAATCACAACTGCAGACATGTCAGTGAGCCATCACAAACTTAAAATTATTTGTTATCCTGCTGTCTTAAAATGTTCAGTCAACTCAAATAAGTTTATTCAAGTTAAAATGTTAAGTTGTGCAAAGTGACAACTTAGATATTCGAGATACTAAAAAATTGCTTGTTAAACTTAACAGCTGTGTTTGTTACTTGGCTGCCTCAAAATTTTAAGTTGAATCAACTCAAATATCTAAGTTGTCACCTAGTAAAATATAACATTTCAAGTTGACTAAACTTAAAAATTGAAGGCAGCCAGGTAACAAATTATTTTAAGTTGACCCAACAAATTGTTTTTTTACAGTGTGTATAGAAAATCATCATGTCCTGTGAAAACCTTTACCTTTTTGTCACATTACACCCTGCAAAATAATATGAATTAAGCATAACTTTTTTTTAAGCTGCATGTACACATTATTATTAAAAAATAATCAGAGAAACGCCTGGTTTGGTAAAGTGATCAGCCCCTTAGATAATAATAATAATAATAATAATAATAATAATAATAATAATAATAATAATAATAATAATAATAAAACATCAATTGCATTGGTTTTGTATTTGTATTTATTTATTTATTTATTTTCAGTGCTACGCTTTAGTATTCTATTAGTATAGCTATTTTTTAGAAAGAAAGATCAAATATTGAATAATATATTCATTCAAAGATACATCTAGTGGAAAAGACTGTTTTGAATCTATCCCATGCATTTTCCTGTCTCCCTCCCTGTCTGGATTTGATAAGCTCGTAAGTGCATTTCAGTGAATGCAGGCATCCTCTGCAGCATTCCAGTAACAGGTCTCTATGAGGTCAATTAGTCATAATGGTCCAATAATGTAGTTTACTTGAATTCTAATTTGATTTGGATAAGCCAGTGGTCTTTATAATGTCATGTATGGATAAAAATGCATATCAATTACTACAGTTACTCTCATTACATATAACATCGACTTGAGATGCCATTGGGAAACTTCTGGGTTTCACAGGATGCAGGACTCATGAAGTCATATAACATCTCAAAAATCTCAAAAATATGCACAAAACCATAAAGAAATGCAAAGAATATGCACAGTTTGATTAAGAAAAAACAGTAGTAAAAAAATGAAAAAAAAAAAAAAAAAAAATGAAGAAGCACTTTAATTAATTCCCTGCAACATGAGCAGTGCCCATTTTCAACACATAACTTGGTCTTTATTGTAGGAGCTGATACTGGGAACACATTCAACTCCCGTTGTTCTGCGGCAGACGATTAAAACAACAGTTCTATGAAAGATTTTCTTCTCCCCAGCTGTGGAATAAACATGCCGGCATTAAAGGAAACAGCATTCCCTCTGAGATTAGATTGACTTTAAACACTCTTGGACTATCCACTCGCTGTGATGCAGGCTATTTTTGTGCATATTTTCAACTGTTTCATTATGCTAATGAAAATACCCATCAGAGGCTCAGAAACACAACACTAAAAGCTTAACTGCCAGTATAATACAGAATTGAGCACAAAAACATGTGAAAATTCATATCCAAATGCGTTACCAGTTTAAGTTTAAAGAAAATATTTAGAAGAAATCTTTCCAGGATTCATGTTCTCAAAGGTAAAATTTCAGCATTTTAGTTTTAGTGGCAAGAGTGTGATTTTTCTATGTTAACACACTTTCCTATCTCAGCTTAATGCACAGAGACAACTATAAGTGAGCCATTCTGTGGTTGATTTCCCTGAAGAGTGTGCTTTCATCGTCACCAAACATGTCACACTTCTGACTCAAACAATGCATTATGTTGAGGCAGGATGACTAGTTTCTTCAAACAGTGTAGTATTTGTGTGTTTAAAACCTGTTTAACAGTTACTGTTTTTGCAATACTGTTTAGTACTGCTAATGGTACAGAAATTAAACACTTCCGTTTAAGCAATGCAGCAGTGATTCTCACTTGATGAGCTGCCCATGGCGCTCTGACACTTGGAAACAAACCACTAAAGATGTAAAATTCATACAGACAGATTAACAACACTCAGATGTGTGCTAGTTACTACTGCAACAAAGTGAAATAAGGTAATAAATTAGTAATTTTATCTGTTTCTGGCCCCTTTTCACCACTAAAAGTGCAATTTCTTTGGAAACCTTGATGCTGTATACTGGTCATAGCGTTGTTGACTCCTGTGAAATCTTTCACACAAATGGCATATTCATTTTCGTTATTGCAACTTTATTGCTCACATTTGTGATATGATTTCTTATTATTTGGACAATATTGTATAATTGCAACAAGAGGCTGATGCCCCAGGGCCTAGCAAAACTATCCATTCTCACTACATGCTGCAGAAAAGTTTGTCAAAGATTATTCTACAACCTGCAGTCATTTTTTTAATTGTTGGTAATTTAAAAAACATCTGAAGAACTTATTGAAAGCCGTTTCCTTTTGCTCTTCCAAAAGGGACAATTCTCTCAGCAGAAGTATTACTCACAAAACTCAAAAAATAGCTAGAGTGAGCATTTAAAGTTAACTTTCACAAAATATATTACTTTCTGAGACCCAAGGCCTTTGTATTTTACAAATCCTTCACTCTCTTCATCATACGTAACAGGGATAAACCACTCTTGTACCTTTCAACAATATCTAGGGGTTACGCCTCAGCGATGAAAAAGTGTACCAGATTTTTCATCTGCTTTTCCCCGGCTAGTAACGCACAGTGTATATCTGAGCAGAAATAATTCTTTCAAAGTGACAGATTTATCTCTTTCTGTTACAACTTGTCAGAAATGCCAAGCTTCAATTTTCCAAGGCCTGGTTGTTATTGTGCACCCAAGTTTCCTCTTTCTTTCCTATCTGGCTGATCAAAACAAATGAAAAATCACATCTTCCACAAAGTTGCGAGAGCAGCGTGATTCAAGTGGCTGCAATTTTTGTATGACATTAAAATCTGTTGTTTGCAGCGTTCAACACTTGCAAATTCCAAATAGATCCAGTGATGAGAAGCGACGCTATTTCTTTGGAGTAAAATATGAACTGTGGAAAGCAGAAGCGTGCTGAGATAATGATCGTACTTCTGCAGCTGCTTAATAAATGCATCTCATCATCTGTTGTTGTGGAGCATTTTCTAAGAACATTTCATATGGTCATAATTAATTCACATATTTTGAATGTGCAAATTGATTAGGGGCATGACATTTGTTTAAAAAAAAAAAAAAAAAAAAAAAGAATAAAAAATCAATGGTGCGACCAAATACTCCACAACTCCACTGTGTATTCCAGCAAGTCCCAAAAAATATTTAGTATTTGGAACGTTCAGAACATTCTGCACTTTAACTAATTATGGCCTTGTACTCTGTGCAAAGTTTTGGGAGTGACAGCCATGATTGCTTGATTAAAAATTACAGAAAGTCTTATTTGTTCTTGATCATAAAAATATGTTAATTAAAGCTGGAAGCTTTTAAATACATATCACATTACAATTTACTGTATAATCAAAGCAAAAATGGTCAAATTAAATGTTTCACTTACTTTGTTTTCAGTTAGCGTACCCTTATAGCTTAGCAGTCCAGTTTAGCATAAATAAAATTAAAGCTTAGAATTAATGTATATATATATATATATATATGTATATATATATATATTTGAATATTTGCGTGCACACACACACACACACACACACACACACACATGTTTGTTTATTATTTGAAAAAGGAACAAAAATATTGGGAAAAGTACAAAATGGTTGTATCATGGACAGTGTGTGTGCTCCAACATACAGTCTGTGTCATGTTCCAGTAATCTTCTCTCTCTTCTTTTGATTACCTGTCTTTCTTTGCTGTCTCAGTGTGCTAATACGATAACAATTTGGTAAACGTCTATTCTATATAGTACACTTTTAAAAATAAGGTGCTTCACGATGCCACAGAATAACCTTTCTTTGTGGCAAAAGAAGGTTCTTCAGATTTTAAAAAGGTAAGAAAAATATGGTTCTTTGGAACCTTTGACTGAATGTTTCTTTGTTGAACCAAAAATGGCTCTTCTATGACATCGCTGTGAAGAACCTTTTAAAGCACATTTATTTTAAAGAGAAAGAGTGTATATGCTGTATAAATAAAAAGAACATACAAAGTACAAGAGCAAGAGAACTTAACTCAGAAGATGTAAACAATCTTTTAGTTGACCTCTGAACTTAAATTGCTCTTTGCCCGTGATTGCTGCTCAATTGCTATGCCGTGTGTCCCCGGGCAAGCACTCAAACAAAGAGCATAATTCATAAGTGCCTCGCTTTTACTAATGACTGACTCCACTTCCTCACGAATGCCTGTCACATGAACTCAAAGAGCACCCACTGGAATAGATTAGATAATCGGGAAAATTATGAGAAAACAATCAGTTTTAGGCTGCAGCTAAAACGAAGGAAAGCTGAGCAAAATATTAAAGTAAAATCCCTTCTACAACAGGTGCAATGGCAGCAAAGATTAATAGCATGAGCTACATACAACATCCTATGATATAGTAACATTACATCATTCCCACACTTCCTCAGTATTTTCATTTGCATTTAAACTTTTAATTAGAGAAAAACAAACAACATGGATCAGCTCCCTTGGCCATAACTGTAATGAGTCACGTGATGAGTTATGCAACTGTCAACTGAATTTAATACCCTGCAGAGTTAGTTATTATTATTTCATTATTATTTATTATTTCAAATTTTTGCTATTTTGTAATTTTATAATGATAAACATTAAATGCCCCTATTATGCCCCTTTTTACAATATGTAATATAAGTCTCATGTGTCCCCAGAATGTGTCTGTGAAGTATATACCCAACACATAGGGGCAGCCGTGGCCTAATGGTTAGGGAGTCGGACTTGTAACCGAAAAGTCCCAGGTGCGGCAGGGATTGTCGGTGAGGTGAGTGATTAATCAGCGCTCTCTCCACCCTCAATACCACGACTGAGGTGAGACCCTTCTTGAGCAAGGCACCGAACCCCCAAACTGCTCCCCGGGCACCACAGCGATAGCAATATGGCTGCCTACTGCTCCAGGTATATGTTCACTGTGTGTGTGTGTGTGTGTGTGTGTGTGTGTGTGTGCGTGTGCGCGTGCGCGTGCGCGTGTGCGTGTGCGCGTGTGCGTGCACGCACTTGGATGGGTTAAATTCAGAGCACAAATTCCGAGTATGGGTCACCATACTTGGCCACACGTCATGTCACTTAAAAATATAATTTATTATATCATTTTGAAAATACCTATTTTGAATGGAAGCATAAACACATTGTTTTTGTGCAAATGAGCTGCTACTCCCTGCCCCCCTTTTCCAGAATAGAGCTGTGCCTTTACAGCTCATAATTTAGATATTCTGCCAAAAAACATCTTTTTGGTTTTAAAATATCATGTCTATCATGCTGAAATCATGCATTTTAAACCATATTATTAAACCATACTTCTGATATAAGCGAAATAATGGACACTAAAGTATATCATATTTGTGGAAAGTGCCTACTACTTAGGCATTGCTTGTTCTCTGTATCAACACTTTGTCACCTGTGAGGGATTTCTGAGAGCAGTGTTGAAGAAAAGATGAGAGCAGGTGGAACGGACAGATCTGCAAAGTACTGTCTCGCTCTATAAGCAGCATCTTGGGACGCTTTGCACATTGCCTCTCACAAGAGGATGATCCTCGCTTTACTTTGCATGGCCGATTCTCATTTCTTTGGCTAATATGCCATAAATTAATGATAAGCCGTCACCCATGCTGTAGGTCCGAGGGCATGTTGAGGGAGCGGGAGGCAGATAATTTTTCCATTTCACACTTGAATTTTTAATAGCCCTGTTTAATCCAGAAATACCAGACAGAGGCCTGGAGGCATCCCTCAGATGACAGACTACTAAAACTAGCTGTATGATCAGCATGGACTAAACACCCTGACTAAACAGATGTAGTTTATAGATTAAATTACTGTTTACAAACAAATACTCAGCGGCGACACTTACAGCTTCCCTGGAAAAGAGCATTTGTACCATTCAAATTAAGCTGAAAATTGACAAAATGGGCTGAAACACACTTTTCTGAACAGATTTTTGGGCTGATATTAATTTCCACAGTGCAACTGCCCACATATAAATATAGTCAAATGTGATGTATGAACAAGACCATCATAAATTAAAATCTTGTGGAATGATGTTTGATTGCTTTTTGCCTACATGCAGCTCATATAGTGCTAGATGTTAGTGAAGGAATATGCATGTAGACACTCGCAAAACAGATTATGTCTTGCATTAATTTTAAGTATTAAGTACAGTTTTAAAAATCAAATCTATCTAACGGTATATTTTTAAAGATAGATAGATTTAATTTATATTACATTGTTCAGCCTCAACTACAAGAGAGATATTGAGGTATGTACTCACAGAGCTATTGATGGTATGTTTTTGTAAAAAAAAAAAAACAATTCAAGGAGCCCATTTAATCTCATTAGAATGCATAGCTTTTGTCTGTAATTAATTTCAGAAGTATTTTCAGCAAACTAAAGAAAAACATTTTTCCTTATCTTACATTCGTAGTGAAGAGAAATGTACTGGCAGCATGAATGTCAATATAGTTGGCATGCAATGAAGTGGGGCCTGTTGAATGGATGATTAACCCTGAATTATTAAAAACTAATTTCCTCATTTGTTTCAGACATTGGCTTCCTTTCACTGTCAGCGAGATGCCAGCGCAGCATCAGAGTCATTTAAAACACACTGAAGTGGAAAGGCATTGAGAAGCCAACTTGACAACAGCCATTTGCCCTTCGCCCATGAAATTTCACACAAAACAGCTTAGTGTCCAATTACGCTCACAGCTTTATTTCAAAAGACATTAACGGCGAAATGGAACAAAAGTTTAGACCATAATCAAATATAACCAGTCTATGAGTCTGTTTGGCAAAACATTTAAATGGATTTATGATGTAAATGGACTTGTACTTATGGTTTAATCTTTTTAGACTGTGTCTTCTGAGAGACAAAGAATAAAAATTGCATTATGAACAAATGGACAATCTGCCCGGGGCAGAGTATTTTCGGCCAACAAATAAGACATTTAAGTGCTGTAACTTGAAGCTAAACATGGCATGTCACTAAAACCATCTAAATCCTATTTAAAATCAAGGATCAGTTCCTAAAGTCGGCTGTTGTTTATAAAAATTGGATTCTATCAACTTATGAAACCATATTGTTTCATAACAGCAGAGTGAAAGCTGTTAGCTATTTTGGACAGGACTAGCTCTTATCTAGTAAAAACAAACCTCTGCAAATTCTAATTCTGTCTAGATGGTGGTACCATAGCCTTCACAGCTCAGTATCAATTTCTAGTAAAGGTTTTGTGAATGTACATACAGTATTATATATTATCTATCATCAGTGTTTGCATAAAGGCTCACTTCTCTAGTATTATCAGTCACATGACAGTTATAGCTCAGGTGATTAGCTTAAAAAGTTCAGGGGTTCCATTAGCAAATATGGTAGAATGCAGGTTACATACTCTGAGAGGGTCATGAGGTATAGCTGAGCTCCTGCCACTGAGATGAATGGGAATGCTAACAGATTGTGAACCCGGTGAAACTTCATTATAAATTTAGACCTTTTTCCAACTTTCTGTTTTAAAATAACAGGTGGTTCAAGTACTGCTAGTATCACATTCAACTAACCGGTATACCGGTACTGGAAAAATACAGGTATATATTTTATTTAAAACAGTTCAATACCATAATTTTGATCAATTCAGTACTTTATACGCTGCTGTTCCGAATTTCACCTGTAGGCGGTAGTGCTTCCCAAATTGCTGCAAAATGGGTAAACATGACAAGAGAACAACGCGAATGATCATCAAACATACGAAATGCCATCAACGCACTTGAAACTAGTATATAAAGACAAAAGTAGAAGTGAAATATGGCATGTTCTTGCATACAAAACAGATGATAAAGGTGAACGAGCTGACCTTACTGTACCTGTATGCAAGCATTGCTATAATAAATCATTTGTTGCCACATTTTGCCAAGCGTTTGTCACTTGCTCATCCTGTGCTTTAACGTGAATTTAGAGATCAACAGGTGAGTTCATCATTCATAAATTCAGGTTTAATTAACTTTTATTCACAATTGATCAACGCACATACCTAAGATGTGATAAAGAGTAACGTAAACACGAAAGCTCAAATAAATGTGTGTGACACGCTGTCAGATAGCTTTGGTCACATAATGTTAGCACTTTCATTTCAAACAATCAACTATTAATTGAATTCAAATGATGTGAGAGTTTTGATATATTAATTTTAGTATCAATAATATGAGGGAATGTTTTAATGCTTTATATATTAATATATAAAGCATTATATATTTAATGCTTTTCCTTGGCTGAGTCTGAAATCTGAAAACAATCGGAGAGAGAGATAATAACGTGATTTTGAATACTTTGACTGTTAGAATAACACTTTACAGTAAAGCAACCTTTGTTAAAATTCCTTGGGTAAGCTGGCCTAACAGTATTGCAGCACTTATTAATCTAGTTCAAATTTTTATATTTTTATATATATATATATATATATTGAAGGTGAATTCAAATAAAGTGGGCCTAAAACCTTTATTGTACTGTACTCAGTTTGTTTTTACTTTCAGAGCATAACAATAGTCTTGTATAATTGACATTTTAGACCAGGGGTAGGCAACATCGGTCCTGGAGTGCCAATGTCCTGCAGAGTTTAGCTCTAACAAACAGAAATGAGTGTGCTGCCAGGAAATTCAAGTCAGAGATGGAAGAAAGGAATAAGAGAATAGAACCTCAGGCACAGTTTGAAGTTGAAACTGGAGTGAAAAAGACATGAGTGGAGCAAAATGTAAATGCAGAGTATAAAGCTTTAAAATATGGTCACAATTAAAGTTCATTTAAGAAAACCGAAGATAAAGTTTTACAATATGCTCCCTGATGCTTCAGAAGGAAACACGATGCATTAGGAGCCAGGGGTGTAAACTTTTGAACAGAATAAAAATGTGTACATTTTTCTTATTTATTTAAATGTCATATTCTTTTTATTTAGCGCTGTCCTTCAGAAGCTACAGAAGACACTTACATGATTCTTAGAAGACAAAATAAGTTAAATTTACCCTGATCTTCAAATTAAAAAAGTTTTCACACCCCGGTTTCCACCTCAATGCATTGTTTTTCCTTCTGGAGCATCAGTGAGGGTTTGAACCTTCTGTATAGTTGCATATGAAACCCGCAGTTGTCCTCAGTGTGAAAAGACGGACCTTAAAATCATACATTCATTGTTGGAAAGGGTTCAAATACATAAAAATGGTGAAAAAACAAATAATTTGTGGGACCTGAAGAACAGCAGGCAGTTTAACTGTTCAGGATAAACAAGGGACTTATGAACACCTATCACTAAAAAAAAAAAAAAAAAAAAAAAAAAAATCAAGTGTATGTAAACTTTTGAACAGAGTCATTCATTTATTATTTTTCTCTTGTGGACTATATGTAAGCATCTTTTATGTGAAATATCTTATTCAGGTCAGTACAAAATAAAAAATAACATGCATTTTGAATGGTCCGTCTTATTTTTGTAAAATAATTAACATCTTGCAGATTTTGCGAGGTGTATATAAACTTTTGACTGCAACTGTAAAACATCATCAAAGCATGGAACTCCCTGTAAACTAGCATGGGGTCCATGTTAAAAATGAGTAACTATTTGAAATAAAACTTAAGATAGGGTTGGAAGCTGCAACTTCAGTTGTGAGATCAATCAGCATTTGCTGTCAGGAAAGCTGTGCCTCTGAAATGAGCCCAGAGCCTTAAATTGTCTCCACAGACTCTACAGCTTCTTTAAGCCACACATTCACTGCATGAATAGGAATAAATGTCATTTACCATCTATTGTGCTTCTTTGAAGCCGTTGCGGAAAGATGAGCAATAAGCTCACTCTGTCGTCTGATGCGCCTTTAAACTTGGCAGAAATACAAACCCTTAGACAACAGTTTCATATCATTCTGCTTGGTTGGTAAGTCTTTCATATTTAATTGCTTTTTATTTGAGTCACACATAAGGTAAAAAAGAAAAAAAAAAGGGGGCCAGCTGGAGAGACTTGCCAATTTAAAGATTTAATTGTAGATATTCTACCATCAGTTTTTTTTTTTTTTTTTTTAACAAGGTAGTGAAACAAGGAGGTTTAAACAAAGCTTAAAGATCAGTTAGGTACTGTATATACTTATAAGTTACATACTTGTACTTTAAACCAAAAGCCAGTTTAGCATTATGATCAGTTTCATGATCAGCCTTTCAAAAATAATAAAATAAAATATATGTAATAATACATATTTATTAATAAATTATTTGTTTAGGTTTGTATTTCAATTGTAATAAGACAATTTACTTGTGAAGAAATGCATGCATGTAACCACAATAAACATTTGTGTTGAGAAAAAAAGGAAGCAAAGCCTTCCTTCATGCTCTATAATGCTAATGCATGAGATTTGCTATGGTTTGTGCTGCATCATGTGTTATTCAGCATCGACTGCAGATAAATAATCCAACAATGAGAAGTGTGCTGTATTCAATTACTCACATCCTCAAAACCAACACATTAACAAACAAGCAGCACAATTAATTAGAAATAATGGAACAAACCAAAATAAAACTAGAAAATGACAATAAAATAATGTATCATTTGTTGACTGAAATGCATTTAATACACATATTCAAGAGGCTGTTTGCTTTTTATGTCATTACGCAGCTTTTGTAAATTAACTGCCATATTTTGTTTCAATACACAGACACGATTTAAATATTATTGTGTTTAAGCACCCAGGTTACTGTACATTATGACAGTCAGGCAGTATGATGTGTCACTATACACTACTGTTTATGCAATAATAGTATTTCCACTGGCAAAAGAGAGTAAAATGTCAGCCATAGCCAACTGTCTTAAAATACATCTGAAAACATGTTGTTGAAAAGATGTTGGAAGCATGCAGCTTTGTTTTGCCTGCCATAGGCATCACATTGACCTAAATTATGAAGTCAATCTGTAACTGTTAAAGATGCCATATTCTTACAGCAGCTCGCCTGGGCTACATGTAACAAGTAATTACTGTTTGCCCTATGGAGAGACTAAAGCATGTGCTTTTTTGCATCTTGAATGCTGATAAAAGGATGTTATGAATTTTTATTCTGGGGCAAAACCCTACTGCTCATCCTGATCCCTGACCCAATTCTGTTACAGCCAATCAGCACACAGCCTCATCATAATTAAACTGTGACTTGCTTATAAATTGAAGGATTAAAAAGTTTGTTTTATTATTTCCCTATCTCAAAGGAACCATTCAAGTTTGTATTTATAGTATAAATGTATATTTGTGTACCTCTCAGAAATTTTTGTAAAAAAACAAAATGAAATAAAATAAAATGCTCATTTCTGCCATTACAAGAAGAGTTCAGGTGCAGAATTAATGCATGCCAAATCAATAAAGCAAGCCTGAATCATCACTCCAGAAAAACTGGACCAGAACTTGGACACTGGCTAAGCACTGCAAGATAAAACAAGCAAAGCTTTATAAAGACAGAAAAGGTACAAAACGTTTATAGGTTATGTATGAGAGCTAATCAGTAATTTAGTGATTGACTGAATATTTTACTAGCCTTCATGTGACATTTTCCAAAGAGGATGTTTGAAGCAAATTATCAATTCTGGGTTTCATAAGACTTTACATATTAGAAGTCATAAATGATCAACCCTTTAATTCAATGATGAGCATGTTTTTGCGCTATTAAACACAGGGGTTAAATTGTAACATTCCACTATTATCAGGATCATCATAAAGGATATACTGCAGACTCAATTTGTGGTTAATTTTACCTGCATTTCCTTCTTCCTTTTGTCTTTGACATCACCTCTTTAAATATTTATAAAGTCATTGCAATTTACATAAAGTCTAAACCTGCTGATTACACTTATTACAGCAGACGCTGACCTATATTAGCCCACAGGGCCCAAACACACACACACACACACACACACACACAAGTTGCAAGTTATCACTTTCAACACAGATATATCACTTTGAGTTTGAGGAAACACATTGTATACATATTGCACACTGTACTCTACCATAGGGTCTAGTTTAATCAGGAAGATTTATTAATGTTTTCCAAAAAAGTCTTATATGCTCACCAAGAATGCATTTATTTGGTCAAAAAATAAAAACTGTAAAACTGTAATATTGTGAAATATTATTACAATTCAAAATAAGATTCTTTGACGAGAGGAAAGCATTTATTTTAAATATAAATCTGTTGTAACTATAAATTATAATTATAACTAATTATACATGTATTTAACAGTTACCTTTGGTCAATGTAATGCATCGTTTTTGAATAAAAGTGTTAATTATACACTTGAGCTTTAGCCATTAACTAACCATGTTGTTAAGACTGAATTACATGCAAATAATCATTGCATGTGGGTGAGTCAGCATCAGTTTATTGAGCTGTGTGTAATATATATATACAGAAATATATACAGCTAAGAAATATCGAATGTCAAAAGATACACATTTACAATCTTGACTTCATTAAACACTGCAGAATGTGTAAGCCTTGTCTTCAGAGCATGTGCACCCCAGGATGCCAGATAACATGCAAACTGCAGGTTTGAACTTTACAGCACCACTGTATGAGGCCATAAGGCAGTGATTTGCATTTAAATTGAGACATTAACATTAAATAATTTAATGTCTCTGTTGACTTTAATAGGCCGTTCATTCATCAGGCTATTATTAGATGTAAAGGTGCAGGTAAACCTGACTCACCGAGTGACTGTGTCAGCATTACGAGACATGAATGAGAAATGCAATGTATTGAAGACTTTGTACGTCAAACACCAGCATCACGCTGATGTTATGTGACGTCACGATGCTGCTGAAATAAACTTTTTTTTTTTTTAATCTTGAACCCTCTGGTTGTTTTTCCCCTCTGCATATAAGGCTCTTGACAGCAGGAATTTGTAACGAAAGAGAAGAACAGCCAGGAGGCATCCTCTCTCCCTTGCCTTTTCCTACCTCATGGGTTTCTCTTTTTATTCTTTGTGCATGTGTCGAGCTGTCAGGCAGAATAATATCAGCGTTTAACACAAAGGTGTGTGCATACGAACAGCCTGATGCTGTTCCAGAAACAATAGTGGAATAGTGGAATTTGTTATGACCTATAATTGCCTGTGACTTTGGGACACCAGTGTGTTTTGCCAAGGGTGGCCTTTCCTTATAGGCTTCAGGCACAACACTAGAGAGACAGATGCTGCGAGTTGTATTGGCAGCGGCGGATGCTCCCATAGAGTGTTTTTCCAAAGCAAAACAAAACATAAAAACAAAGAAAGAATAAATAAATAAAAATCAGGAGCGCTCGCCGAGCAGTGAGTCACAAACTTTGCGGTTCTCAGTAAATCCATTGTACTCCATGTGTTTTTTATAAAGTAAGCATGGTGATGCATGTGAATTTCTGCGCCTACCCAAATATACTGGTTTAAACCTCTGATGCATTTTGGGTAACATCACGAGCCGCTCCTCGCACAGCAGCCGAGACTTGAATCTTGTTTATTTCATAATGTTATCAGCAGATACAGTTGTTAAAACAATGTAACACAAGCTAACAAACGGCAGAGGAGTCGTGCAGGTCTATTCATAGAGCGCCATTATTCACTGCCAATGGCCTCTAAAATTAACTTTACGCTAACAGGAGAGAGCAAACAGAGATGATACATCAAGCAGGAGTGGATAGAGTGATGCAGGATGGATTGGCAGATGGATGAATGGAAACAGGGGAGGAGAGCCAGACTCTGAGCTGGCACAGGTGTTTATCAGTGATGACGAGCGAAGGTCAAGGGAAGGAATGAATCATTGTACTTACAGACTCACTTCTGCCTACTAGGACACAATTTTATAATGCTCAGACAATCTAAAATTGCTCAAATATACTATAATTCAAAAGTTTTTTCTTTCTTTCTTTAAAAAAAATGCTGTATGTATTTTTTTGACTGTACCAAAGCATAAAAACAGCATAACACATTCACAGTTATTTAGGAAACATGCAAAGTTCACATACTTGTTTCTTTGAAAAACAATGCTACAGCCAGTACTAAAATGTGCATTTTGTGTTGGAATTTCTGTTTTTGTTTTGGTCTGTGCAATTTCGCCCACTGCCAGTTTAACCAATAATATTTGACACCACGGGTAGGCAGTTAGTGCAAAACACAGCTTATTGAAGCCATTGAAGGCAGCAAACGAAGTAGCTCAGAGATCGCAGATTCTACCCAACCTAAAAAGCCTCACCATCTATCTAAAAATCTCAATCAACTTGCCGAGTAAACACAATTTAGAGTTTGAACAGCAGTACCCATTTTAACCACTAGCTGTCAATATTGCATACTGCACCTTTAAGAAATTCAAACATTTATTCAGCAATGACTCATTAAAGTGGTTCAAATGTGACAGTAAAGTCATCTATAACTGTTCCAAAAGTTTAAAATTGCAAGTAAATGCTGTTATTTTATTCAGCATATTTATGTATCTCTTGTTCTTTGAAACCACACTAATGGGGAAGACTGCTGACTTGGCAATGGTCCAGGAGACAATCATTGACACTCTCCACAAAGAGAGTAAGTCACAGAAGATCATTACCGAATGGGGTGGCTGTTTACAGAATGATGTATCAAAGCATATTAAATGCAAAGTTGACTGGAAGGAAAAAATTGGGTAAGGTGGTAAGGGCAAAGGGATAACCGCAAGCTTGAGAATACTGCCAAGTAAAGCCGATTCAAACACTTGGGAAAGTTTCACAAGGAGTAGAATGAAGCCGGAGTCAGCGCATCAAGAATCACCACACTCAGACGTCAGCCACTTCTGAAACAGAAACAACATCAGAAGCATCTTACCTGGGCTAAGGAGAAAAATAACTGGACTGTTGCTCAGTGGTCCAAAGTCCTCTTTTTAGCTAAAAGTAAATTTTGCATTTCATGTTGAAATCATGGTCCTGGAGTCTGATGGAAGACTGGAGAGGCACAGAATCCACGCTGCTTGAAGTCCAGTGTGAAGTTTCTGAAGTCAGTAATGATTTGGGGTGCCATGATGTCTGCTGGTGTTGGTCCATTGTGTTTTATCAAGTGCAAAGTCAATGCAGCCATCTACCAGGAGATTTTGGAGCACTTTATGCTTCCATCTTCTGACAAACTTTATGGAGATGCTGATTTCCTTTTCCAGCAGGACTTTAGCACCTGCCCACAGTGCAACATGCTGTGCTGACCATGATATTACTGTGCTTTATTGGCAAGCCAACATGCATGACCTGAACCCCATTGAGAATCTATGGGATATTTTCAAGAGAAAGATGAGAAACAGTCGATCCAACAATATACAGATGATCTAAAGGCTCAATAGTGCAACTGTAATATGTGCTGCCGACCAAGTACTGAGTGCATAAATCAACACACATACATCAAAAACTTGAACTTAGCAAATCCATTTTTTTGATTGATCTTCTAATATTCTAATATTATGAGATACTCGATTTTTGACTTTCATGAGCTGTAAGCTCTAATCATCAATATTAAACCGCAAAAAAAACTTTTGAAATATTTAAATTTACATGTAATGAATTTAGAATATATGAAGGTTTCAGTTTATGAAATGTTACAATAAAAAAAAAAAAAAAAACTTTTTCATGATATTCTAATTTTTTGAGCTGCAACTGTATAATATACTATACAGGGGTTGGACAATGAAACTGAAACACTGGCCAATATAGTGTTGGAGGTTTCATGGCTATATTTTCGCTGGTGGCCAATCTTCAGTTACTGCACAAGTTGGTGCCATGTATAAGGATGATAATGCACTAATACACACAGCAAGACTGGTGACAGAGAGGTTTGATGAACATGAAAGTAAAGTTGAACATCTCACATGGCCTACACAGTCACCAGATCTGAATATTATTGAGGCACTTTGGGATGTTTTGGAGGAGCGAGTCAGGAAACGTTTTCCTACACCAGAATCACATAGTGACCTGGCCACTGTTCTATAAAAATAATGGCTGAAAATCCTTCTGGCTACTGTGCATGACATGTATTTGTCAATCCCAAAATTAAATGATGCTGTATTTAGTCGTTTGCTGTAGTTCTCAACAAGCATGTCTGGATTCAAGTCTGGACTTTGTGCAGGCCAGTCAACTACACTCACTTTGCTCATTTGGAGGTATTTCTTAACCAGAAGTGAGGTATGCTTTGGGTCGTTATCATGCTGGAAGACAAAATGTCGACCCAAACCAAGTTTTCTTGCAGACTGTCTGAGGTTATCTTTCAAAATCTTCTTATAGTCTTCCTTTTTCTTGTTTCCTTCAACCCTGACGAGATTCCCAGTTCCAAACGCACTGAAACATCCCTACAGCATTATACTCCCACCACCATGTTTCACTGTGGGAACGGTGTTCTTGGGGTTGAATGCCTCTCCCTTCTTTCTCCAAACATAGGCAACATCTCTATGGCCAAAAAAGCTCTAGTTTTGTCTCATCTAACCAGACACGTTTCCAGTATGCATCACATTCCCCCAAGTTGTCCTTAGCAAACTTCATTCTAGCTTGGAGGTGTCTCTTCTTCAGAAGTGGAGTCCTTTTTGGAGTCTGAAACCTTGCAGTTCATTCCTGTGCAGGGCTCTAGTGACTGTCTTTGTTGAGACATCAATTCCAGACTTGGCTAGGTCATTCACTAGTATCTTGGCAGTTGTTCTTGGGTCTTTATAAACCTCTCTCACTAGTTTTCTTTCCAAAGTGTTTAAAATCTTTCGCTTCCTGCCTCTGTCCGTCTTGTTCTCCACTGTGTTGGTCTCTTTAAACTTCTTGATAATGCATCTCACTGCAGTTCTTGACACTTGAAAACGCTTTGATAAACGCATGTATCCTTCTTCATCTTTATGAGCATTAACAATTCTTTCTCTGAAGTCGAAACTAATTTCTTTTGTCTTTGCCATGATGACAGTGCATATTATTTTACTAGTTGTTTAGCAAAATACTAATCCTCAGCTTAAGGAGCAATTTAAAGGCTTAACTAGGTTAATTAGGTTAATCAGGAAAACTAGGTTAATTTGGCAAGTCATTGGACAACAGTGGTTTGTTCTATAGCTAATCAAACTAATAATTTCTTAAGGGGGCTAATAATATTGACCTTAGCCGTTTTTTATTTATTTATTTTTTATTCTTTTATTCAAGCAACTATAAGAAATTAGACTTTCTCTAGAAGAAAAAAAAAATATAGGAAATATTAATAATTGTAATGAATAATAATAGGAAATGTGAAAACATTCTTTTGCCAAGTTAAATATATATATATATATATATATATATACACACTTTGATTTACTTACAGTACAAACAAGCCCACAATGAATCTTCCTCCACAGACGTGTGCAGAAAGCTCAGCAGATTTCTGCAGAATTGGAGCACCTATCATTCAAAAAGATCTACTTCCCTCAACCTCAATCTCATTTATTAAATACTGTGGTTCATCTGATTATGCTTTTAGCTACTAATAAACATGCTGGACATGTCACTCCCGTTGACACATTTTACTATATTTAAATCAAATTGCACAAAATCTGCACAGACAATACAAAATGGCAGCATATGCTGTCTAAACCATGAGTCAAGGTAGAATATCACAAACTAGAAAAAAAATATGTAGGTGTCTAATGTACATGTTAGATTATTTGGAGATGTCATGCATGTTTTTCAAACATGCATATTAATCGTGAATTCATCAAGATACTCTATTACATGCTGTTATAGATTTATTATGCTCCTAAAGGCACAGTAAAAAGAAACATGTCATTTAACATATTGTTGAGCCACAGCCTAAAATGAAACATGACAGCATCTCATAGTTTATTCTGCTACCCTAAAAGCAATACCACCTGAGTGTGCTCTCTCAAGATGCTGACAGTTCTAAGAATGAAGATCAAAAACAAAAGCACTTTTTTCTTGCTCTCATGTTCCACTTGGGAAGTCAACATAGTTTTCAGTCCTGTTTGGTTTGATCGAGCCTCAATTTTACCATTCACTTGGTGCCCTAGATGAGATTACATTTGTTTGCATTTTAAATGTGTATCTATGTAAGTGGCATGGTAAAATGTGTCAAACAGCAGAAAGTCCTACACACTTATTGCCACAATATTTAATAAATGAGAATGAGGTTGGAGGAAGTAGATCTTTATGAATGATGGGCGATTCTGCAACTCTGCAGAAATTTGCTGAGCTCTTTGCATGTCTGTGGAAGCAGATTTTATTGTGGGCCTGCTTCTAAGTAACTCCAAATGTAGTGTTTCTGTACATCTTCACATAGGCTATGCAATATGTTATTGTATTTTTGCGTTATTTTACATATACACCTTTTTTTCCCGAAAAATAATTCGCAACTGACGACTGGGGCTATCATGTTTCACAATGAAACAAACAAACAAGCAAGCAAAAAAACTAATAAATACATAAATACATAACATGTCTAACTTCTATTTGTACATTTTTACATGGACATTTTTGTTTCAGTCAGAATGTGTTAATTGATGAACTGATGAATCCAAATGACATTTACATTAACACTAAATGAAGTGGTCGGGTTGATGTTCGTGTTTATATGTCTCAAGCTTCAAATCAGATTTTTTATTTATTTATTATTATTATTATTATTATTATTATTATTATTATTATTATTATTATTATTATTATTATTTTATTTTATTTTTTTCCAAAACTTAATCTTTATCTATTCCAGGTACTAATTAGGAGACAAGCACAAAATGCCCATTGTTGTGTTCAGAACAAGACATCTGCAGATGGGAATCCGAAGCAAGCACTTTTGCCTTAATAAACTCATAATTTGCTGCTTTATTTGCTGATTTATAGTTATCAGGTAGTTGTTAAGTTTAATTTGTTGTAAGTTATAGTGAGAATTGCTACTTAAAATAGACTGCAACCTTTAAACCTACAAAGTACCTAAACATAACTACTACAACAACCTTACTATCAATAACCAGCAAATTATGAATTTATTGAGAAAAAACTTAATAGACTTAGTTAACTGATAATTGATTATAACTGCAAACGGTCGCTGTGATTTTGCCAAGTAAGACATGTTCCTGGATCGACATCTTTTGTTGATCCTGAGTCAACATTATTTTCCAAAAATACAGACTTAACCCAATCCTTACCCCTAAACCTAACCCTACCCATATTTTTTTCTCAAAATCAGAGGGAAATGATAGCTGATTAACAAGGGTGTAGAAGCACCTAATACTGATCGTAAGCCTAAAACTGACATTTCCCGAAAAGTTATCCCTCAATTCTGATTGGTTGAATGGAATGTTGTACTTGGTAAAATCATGTTCACCAACTGGAAACACCTGTGGGGCAATGATTCCTGCACCTCAAGCATCCTAGGTGTATATGACTTCCTTCTTTCAGACAAATGCAGAGTCATATTAAAAAATTTTCCTGGCATTTCCAAGCTTTATAATGGCATGGGTGGGTGTTTCTCTTCAACAGTCCAAAACAAGTCCAATAAAGTGCATCCATCCATAATAAAAAGTGCCTCACACGGCTCCGGGGGGTAAAAAAAAAGGCCTCCTGCAGCAAAACAATGTGTTTGTGTAAGAAAAATATCCATATTTAAATCGTAACAATCACTTTAATCTAGCTTGCGCCAACTGGTCATACACGAAAGCCGTTCCAGGTGGATAAATTTATTGGACTTGTTTTGGCCTGCTGAAAAGAAACACCCGCCCATTCCATTATAAAGCTTGGAAGTGCCAGGATAATGTTTTATATAATTCAGATTGCATTTGTCTGAAAAAAGGAAATCACAAACTAGGATGCCTGGAGGGTGAGTAAATAATGGGCTAATTTTCATTATTGGATAAACTAACCCTTTAACATGGAGCATTTTCAGTGATTGGACTTTTAAACCAATTGTAATCGGTTTGCAATGCTCCTAGTAAACTCACCTAGCAATGCACTAGTGGTAACTAAGAGGACCTACTGTAAAGTGTTACCTGAATCTTTAATTTGAGGAGGAGAATTGCTGTGTTAATGAGTAGTACAGAAGATCTCTCCCTTTTTCTTTCCGTCATGGTCATTCCTCTATCACACCTCCTCCTGTATTCACAGTCACATGGCGTCACAAACAGCCCAAAGCCTGCATCATCATTCTCACCTGCTGCTGTTCTCCGAGGACAGCTGGGCTTTGTTCTTCCTCCCAGCGCTGGCAGGTCTCCCCCCTCCAGTCTTTCACTCTCCACATACACACACTGACAGCCTATTCATTCCCCACCTCACACCATGACACTGACACTCAACACAAGGATGGGATTTTAAAAAGACCCTTCTTTGAGCGATAGAGAGAATCATTTAATCCAATCCCCGAAGAGCAGAAAATTGTGTTTATTTTGATTCTGGCTTTCTCCCCCTCTCTGTGCGGTCTGATTTGATAACTCCATGACAGGATCCCTCCCAACCATTGACTTATTAGAGCAGAGGGATGCTGGGAAGGAGGCACAGCGATACACTGTGACAGTCATGGAGGAGAGCAGCCTGTGAAACGCAGCTTATACCTGTATGAAAGCTGTCCACCCCTGATTCAGTACAATGACTCTGGTTCAGATGCCTGAATGACTTGTATTCACAAGAATCAGCCTACCCAAATGTATTCTTGTATCTGGTTTTGAAGAGGAGGAGTTCATGGTTATTTTTTTCCTCAGTGGTCTGTGGCCTGAGAAACCAATTTTTGAGGAGTAAATCTACTAGATATACCTTCCTAGAATGCCACAGAAAAAGAGAGGAGAAAATAAAACAAAAGAGAGACAGCATGTACACTTTTGGTCATGGCAGAAATTTCAATTTCATTGATTTCCCAGTGAGGTACGAACAGTGTAGCTGTAAAATACAGTAGGCTTCTCATCCTGCTAACACCAGATCAAACAGAGACTGCACAGTGAATCTCTCAATTACCAAGTGTCTACAAGAAGGACTTCCTACATCCAGAGTCATTTGAGGGCTGACAGACAGATCTTTTGCTTTAACACTTGTAGAAGCAAGCTAAAATAACATGGTTGCATCAGCAACTGTATTTTTATGTCATGTTTACTTTTATTATTGGTTGGATATAGTGTAGGGTTAAGTGCAGGTGGTACATATTTTCACATGATAGAACATTACACATTTAGCATCACTTACTTTGAATAAACCTAGACATGACAATTTTAAAGTGCTGTGAAACGTGCAAGAAGCAACATAACATTTTGCCAAACATAGTATTTTGCCAACAATCAATGTAATTAAAGAGATATTGTTTACCCAAAAACGAAAATTCCATCATTAATTACTCATAGTCATGTGATTACAAACCCATAAGATGTTTGGAACATAAATGAGAATATCTTTGATGAAATCCAAGAGATTTCTGACCCTGCAGAGACAGCAACACACAACTGACACGTTTAAAGCCCAAAAAGGTAGTAAGGACATTGTTTAAATAGTCCATGTGACATCAGTGGTTTAACCGTAATGTTATGAAGCTACAAGAATACTTTTTTGGTGCAAAGAATACTAAAATAATGACTTTATTCAATAATGTATTTTTCTGTGTCAGTCTTCAGTGCACATTCACAAAAGTAAAACAAAACATGCATGTACATTTGTCTGTTTGTAAACAAGGCACACCACATCCGTGTTCTTAAATGTGTCAGTTTCTTTGCTGTCTTTGCAGAGCCAGAAATCTCTTGAATTTCATCAAAAATATCCTAATTTGTGTTCCAAAATTGAACAAATGTTTTACAGGTTTGGAACTACATGAGGGCTGGGTAAACTGTTCCTTTAAGTGTTGCCAGATTCATGTTCATCTGTTATGGATAAAATGGGACACCTTTGAAGGTGTTGTGATGCATGCAAGAAACATCATAATATTTTGCTGAACATAATATAATAAATGCGTTAAATAAATATGCATTGCCAGATTCATGTTTATCTGTTTTAAATACATAATATTTTGCAGAAATGTTTTTTTTTTTCCCAATTATCCTGGGTTGCATATTCGCGTATGTGTCCATTCAAGTCAGCTAAGCATATTACACATTATTATTTGCTCAGTTATCAGAATATTTTTATTTTTTATTTATACAACACTACTGGACAGTATGCTAAAACGTGCCTAATAATGATTATTTGTTGTATGTGCTACATGGTTGTTAATTTGATGACAATGCTTGATTCGAGATGTACATGAAATCTGTCATGTACAGGAATATACTGTATTTGAATTGTTGCTTTAGTAAGCCAATTTATCATGCATATTCAACATGCAACCTACAGCCTGTTTGAACTGAGATATTGATAAAGAACGAGGGGGGTTGTATTAAAATCTACACTTGGGTGCAGATGCAGCCCTAGAGACTAAAGTATACCGTTTTTTAGAAAGAGTAAAATAAATGAGAAACAGATATCTGTAACCACTGCAGGGGGCTTGACAAGTCATATGATGTCATGCTGGGGAAATGCTGTCCACCCAGATCACTCCACCTAGACTCACATTTCCCCCTAGTGGCTACCTCAATAACTGCAGACTTTTTCATGAACAAAGGTTGCAGTACTGTTAGAGAGACACTTTAGCAGATTCAACACTTAAGTAGATATTCAGCAATACTATGTGGTTTTGAATGCGTCCCCAATATACTATGTTCAGATATAAGAATTGTATATTATGCAACGTCTCAAATTATGCAAATATTTTGCTCAGTATATCACCAGACCATCTGTGCTGTAGGTGGGTTTTCAGCTTTGGCAAAAAGCTTTTCCAGCCACCCAAAGACAACACGGTACTGTCTGCTGAGTAAATTCTAATAGATCTAACAGTCTCTTGCTCATTAAATATTTACAGTAAATGTATCACAGCAAGGCATACATTCTTGAACCTTGGCTTCAGAAAAAAAAGATAAATTTGAGTATTATACTGAGATGTCAATCTCAAACGCAGAGATTTGTGAATACAAACCTACATTATGTATGTCCAAAAGATTGTATCTGAGAAAAATAATTCTGTATTTTGAGAAGGACAAAAATGGAACAAAATAATGAAATAAAACACTATATTCATATATTCCACTTTAAATATACTGTAAGCTGAAACCCAGTTTTGCCCAGTGGAGGAAACAGAAGGTGAGTTGGCGAACTTCAGCTTACCACGGAAAACAGGAGAGGCGAGAAATGGAAGCTAGAGCGCTCAATGCTTTCACTGCCAATGCAGCTGTTCAGGTATTCTGCCAGTGACACATAAAGCCCTGACTTCCCACACAAAGCTCTGCAGCTGTGAAACTCTCCAACACACTGTCACCGGGATTTATTCATATCTCTATTTGTTTAAGATGTTCACAGTAACAATGGCTGGGTCAAAATGTTTGTGTGACAACAGCAGAAGTGTGAAAATGAACACCAAGTTTTGCTGCCAATTAACAAATTATATTATGCAATCATTGCATTTCATAACACATACATGCACCAAAATATGTAGTTTATAGCTCAGGGAAAAACATTCAGGTTAGCTGGGATGAGTTGGATCGTGGCCTCTAATTTCCTCCGCTTTAGTCTCCATGGTAATGTGTCTTTCTCATGGTACATTCTGATCCTGCAGCAGCCAGTGATGGATGACTAATTTGTCCTGGTCACTTGGAAACTCCAGAGCAGCATATCATGTTAAAATTTCTTTGGAACAAAGATGGGTTCCTTGGATACAGAGTTAGGAATTACTGATGATTTGGTTTTCCTCCTCTCAGGAAACAGTTTACAGAATTATCCACACCACACAAGGGACTCTCCAATATCCACCAACTAGCCAGTGGTTCTGGTTTGGCAGTGACCTTGTGATAAGAGAATAAGTCATCAGACTATAGCGTTATTTTTTGCTGGTTGGACCATCAAGATCAGTTCATAAAAGCTCAAGCAAATCCTACAAAATTATCTCATGATGAAAGGGTACAAGATGGTTGCAGACTAACACACACACACACACACACACACAGTAATATTTGAGTAAAGTTATGTTGTAAGACTTTAGATGAGTTTAGGAGTGTAAAAGACTGGTCTCTGTTAAATCTCCTCTAGAGTCTCAGAGTCTCTCAGGGCAATTCAGAGACAATAGAAGTGCGTGAACGACGTGTGTGAAACAGCCCCCGCAGCTCCTGCTCCAGCCTACAGGGGCGCTGCTGAGAATGATTTACACACACACACACACACACACACACACACACACACACCCAGGTCCCCACTTGGTCAAAATTAAAAAAACTCACAAAAAAATCACATGATTTTAGCTTGATTTAAGGCATAACCATCAGGGGACCTGAAAAATGTCCCCACTTGGCTATCAGGTCCCCTGTTGGTGAGTGTGTAATGACACCGAGGTCCCCACTTAGATAGGTAGACAAGTACACACACACACACACACAAACACACATACAAATTCACATCAATTTCATGCCACTTTTCCCCACTAAACTATATCTCTGTTTCCATCACCCTGTTTTTCATGCGTATTTTGAAGTATTGCAGCAGAAACGACTGATGGAAATAGTTCTAATTAATTCTAAAAAAAAGTTTTTATGCTCACTGGTGGTTTTTGACTTTTTTGTTTTTGAAAAAGGGCTAACACGAATAATGGGACATGGAAACGCATTTGTCAAATAAATTCCTCCATGCACATCACAACAGTCATATGGCTTTACGCTGTGGGAAAGCAAAACCTGACTAACCAGCAGACTGATCTTATTCCATAGCATCTGAAATGTTGTTATGGTCATTCTGAAATGCCTGAGCAAAGTTTGTCATTAAAGGATTTCTGTATAATTGCCTCCCAGAACTGCGTTCCCAAACAGCAGACATCCCCCTCCTAAAGCAATGATCGTATTTATTTTGTTTTGTCTGTTCGCTCTGAGATGCAAGTAATTTATTATATATGAAAATGATTTCTTAGTGATATATAGAGTATCTCACAAAACTGAGTACACCCCACACATTTCAGCAACCATTTTAGTTTATTTTCCCAAGGGACAATACTATAGAAATTAAACTTAGATATATTTTAGAGTGGTCAGTGTGCAGGTTGTATAGCAGTACAGATTTACTGTCCTCTGAAAATAACTCAGCATACATCTATAATTGTCAAAATATCTGGCAACAAAAATGAGTACACCTTAAGTGATAAGAGTACTATGTTGTTTAACCTTGCAAAGCCACATGTCTATTTCATCGTGTTAAATTTTTTGTCTGCTTGACAGGACCATACAAAGCTGTGTATCTTGTATTAAAGCAGTTATAATTTGGTGTTTTGAGTACAGTTCTGTCATACTGACCACTGGATGTTCAACATGGCACTTCATGGCAAATAACTCTCTGAGGATTTGAGAATTAGAATTGTTGCTCTCCACAAAGATGGCCTAGGCTATAAGATGTTCAGTAACACCCTGAAACAGAGTTACATTACAGTGGCTATAGGGTCATACAGAGGTTTTCCAAGATGGGTTCCATTCGGAATAGACCTCGCAAGGGTCGATCCACGAAGCTGAGTACTCGTTCTGTGCGTCAGGTGCAGAACCTGGCTTCAAAAAACTGACGCATGAGTGCTGCCAGCATTGCTTTAGAGGTTGCATAAGTAGAAGGTTGGCTTGTCAGTGCTCAGACCATACGATGCACACTGCAACAAGTTGGATTGCATGGACACCATGCAATCACAATTTTTTAATTTGTTTTTATTTATTTATTTATTATTATTATTATTTTTTATTTTTTTGGCATTTTAGCCAAAAAACATGGTATTTGGATGCTGTACATGATTGTTTCTCTAGTTCCTCTAGTCCTTCAATCCAATCACAGCACCACCCACAAAACATCTCATACTTCTGAGATCACATCAACATGAGATTTATCACAAACCCAAAGACACTGAGGTGTTGTGTCAGTTTCAGAAACTTCCATCTCCTTAATTGACTTTTGTATGTTGTAACATACATCACTTACTTTTTCCAGCATGCCCTGTCAATGATCACTCATTGCCTTCAATGAAATGTTGAAAGTACAGCTATTTGTGAAAGTGACGTGACGTGTGGCCAAGTATGGTGACCCACACTCGAAATTTGTGCTCTGCATTTAACCCATCCAAGTGCACACACACAGTAGTGAACACACACACACACCGTGATCATACACCCAGAGCAGTGAGCAGCCATATTGCTATCGCTGCGGCACCCGGGGAGCAGTTTGGGGGTTCGGTGCCTTGCTCAAGGGTCTCACCTTACTCGTGGTATTGAAAATGACAAGTGAAAGTGACGAGACATGAGGCCAACTAGGAATTTGTGCTCTGCATTTAACCCAGTAGTGAAAACAAACACACACACACACACACACACACACACACACACACACACACACACACACACACACACACACACACACACACACACACACACACACACACACACACACACACACACACACCCCGGAGCAGTGGGCAGCCATTGCATTGCATTGCTGCGGCGCCCGGGGAGCAGCTGGGGCGCCTTGCTCAAGGGTCTCACCTCAGTCGTGGTATTGACAATGGAGAAAGCGCTGATTATTCACTCCCCCCACCGACAATCCCTGCCGGACCTGGGACTCGAACCTGCAACCTTTTGATTACAAGTCCGACTCCCTAACCATTAGGCCACGGCTGCCCCCAATTGAGGGTGGACCTTTTGATTACAAGTCCGACTCCCTAACCATTAGGCCACGGCTGCCCCCTTGTAGTAAGGCTGCTACAGATTACCACAGGTCTATCAGCCTGTCAAGTTGGTTTCTTGGCTGATTTTAGAGTAGTTTTAATACATATTTGGCAGGCCAGGTAGCACCATCTATCCATGTTCTACCACTTAGCTACCACTTGTCTTAGTCAGATTGTGTTTGTCTAGAATTGTGACTCTGATGAAGATCAGGCCACATTTTATGGGTAATGTATGATTTTGCTTTTACACAAAGTTTATTTTTTAAGGCAAAGATTTATTCTCTATTTCTACAAAACCATATTTCTCCTTAAAAAAATAGCTGGTTTAAGTCATGATCTACTCTTTCGGTGTAATGACCAAAAGAACAAGATTGTAAGTGTAAGTGTTACGGGCCCCAGGCACGGTGGCCGCAATAACAAAAAGAGTTGTGATCTGTAAAATGAATGAAAAGACTGAGACGAAAGGAACACAGGACCACACGGCTCATTCTCCAGATTACGTCTATTGAATCACTTAAAGTCAAGTACACTTTCACAATCAATGCATTCTCTGTCCAGCATTTTAAAGTATATAAACAGAAATAAAGTGCATTTGCATCAATTAGCTTGTATGAAAACTTCCTACTGCACGTTCACTCAACACAGAGCAGAAATCCTACAAGTTACAAATAACATTGCAATATTGCATTAGTTTCCCTAAGACACAGTGCTATCACAAATGTTTATTACTTATGAGTATTATTCAACACTCAAAAATACCCTGTATGTGCTAGGAATTAGCTTACTCAAGCTGGGACTTTGCATTCAAAAGTGTACAATAACTTTAACAGATTATGTGAAATCATACTCAAGAAATAAAGTCATCAATACTGATATTATTATTAAAACTGTAAACGAAATAGTATTTAAGAAAACTCTTTTATGTTTTCTTAACACTTTATTATGAACTCACTGTGCTTTAAAATAGCTTATTGAACATGTAAACACATATTAGGAAACTTTAAGCATCAACTGGAGCGAAATATGCTGCTTCAAGGCAAAAGATAAGGTGTATAAATCTAATTTACTGCACAGACCGAATGAATAGCTGCGCACAAACGAACTCTCGCGATAACAGCACGAGTCATCGCGAGTTACTCGCGGCTCGACATGGCACCATTATCCCATGCGGTTCAACTTTAACTTCCCCAAAAGTTACTCAAATCTTCACTATACGGTTTCCAACGAATACGTTTGTTGAAAGAAGTCTAAAACTTTGTCTTTTGGTGGTTTACACACAGTACTGACCTGTAAAATGAATGAAAAGACTGAGACGAAAGGAACACAGGACCACACGGCTCATTCTCCAGATTACGTCTGACCGGAAATCAAGGGTTCCATCAGTATACGCACCCAGGAACAAACAAAAACCGCATTAAAGGTTCTGGTTTCCCCTACGCTGTCTTATTCATTATTCCTCTCTCTTTTCTTTTCATTACAGGATGTCTCAGTAAATGACAAATAATATTTTGCTGAATTACAACAAGATGTTAGTCCTAATTTAAAGGAATAAAAAAAAAAAAAAAATATATATATATATATATATATATCACCAAATGTGGTTGCACAAATTTGGGTGCACCACACGCTCCCCAGCATTAAAAGTGGCTCCTGACACTTCAGTAAATCAACTGACGGATAACAATACACATAATAACAATTAACTTTCGTAACCTTTCAAAAGTCTCAAAGTCTCTTATGCAGTGTCTCTGAATAGTTACTTAGTGTCTTTCACTTTAAAAGCAAGGAACTGCATATGGTACCTGCAAATAAGGGGCTGTGGTAAGGGGAGGAGGTTGTGGGTAAAAGGCATGGTAATACAATAAAGGATACATTGTCGGCTGGACGTTCACTGTGTTCACAGTTGGACAAGACCGATAGTCTGGCTGGCCCAGTGATGGATAAGTGAAGATCCTCCTTGGTCGTCTCTGCCTGGTGGACTGCCTCAAACGGGGTGATGCCTCTAGGTTTAAATCCTGTTCTGGCTCCAGACACGGTACTGGTTGGGGGCTGGACTCTCGACTCCCGGTTTCCTCATGATGCTGAGGTCCCTCCTGACCATCATCTGACAGAGGTAAGTCTGTGCCTTCCCCATTATCCATGCTTGTCACTTGTTCCATTTCTGTATCCATGTATCTTTCTTGCTCTGGTTCACCATTCTTATCTGGTTCTGGTCTGGGATGTGACACAATGGGAGTTTGCTCAGTTACGAGCGGGCGCTCACTTTGAGGACACTTAACAGGAGCGCAAAACCAATAGAGAGGTACATCATCTTCTGAGTCACTGATTTCTGGGCTTTGTAATTGGTCAGGAGTCTTTGATCTTTCTTTGGACCGTTTATCTCTCTTTTGTGGCTTGGCAGTGGCGTTCTGAACTATGTCTACTGGCAAGTCATTTACCTGCAACAGCAAGTTCCTGTGTAGTGTACGGAATGGACGTCCACCCGTTTCTGGGCTTACTTTATATACCGGATTGTCTCCAACCTGTTCTCTCACAACGTAGATGGTTTGTTCCCAGTAAGACCTTAATTTGCCAGGCCCACCTCTCTCGCTTAGGTTGCGCACCAGCACCCTGTCCCCAGGCTGTAGTGTTACTCCCTTGCACCTTTTGTCATAGTGCATCTTCCCTTTAGAGCTTGACTGTCGACTGTTTGTGTTTGCTATACGGTATGCATCCACCATCTTCCCTTTCCACTTATCAGCATATCCATGTGGCGTTTCAGCATCTTCCGTCAGAAGGCCGAAAAGAAGATCTATTGGAAGACGAGGATGTCTGCCGTACATCAGGTAATGTGGTGAAAAGCCCGTGGCCTCGTGCTTAGTGCAATTATAAGCGTGAATGACATGGGGCAAATGGTCCTTCCAATTTTGTTTCTCTTTCTCTCCCAAGGTACGAAGCATCTGTAACACAGTCCGATTCAGTCGTTCGACAGGGTTGCATTGAGGATGATAAGGAGAGGTCCTCGAGTGTCCCACACCGCCGAGCTGTCTGAGAGATTTAAACAGTTCATTTTCAAATTCCCGACCCTGGTCATGGTGGAGTTTAGATGGGTATCCAAACTTTGGAATGAAGTCATTAAAAAGGCGATCAGCTGCTGTTTTAGCTGCCTTGTTTTTGGTGGGGTAAGCCTGGGCGAACCTGGTGAAATGGTCCACCAAAACTAGAATGTACTCAAAGCCACCTTTGCAAGACTCTAAGTGGAGGAAATCGATACAAACAAGCTCGAGTGGGGCGTTAGATGTTATACTGCCCATGGGCGCTCTCTCATGTGTTGTCGGTTTTTGTTTAATGCAGGCGCATTTCCTTGTGACATATTCCTCGATCTCTCGCTTCATGGAAGGCCAATAGAAACGCTCCCTGACAAGACTCAAAACTTTCTCCACGCCAACGTGGCCCATTTTGTTGTGGAGGTGTGTGAGGGCTACCTGCTTATATACAGAAGGCAAGACCAGCTGTTTCCGTTCTGTGGTCTTTCTGTACAGGAGACCATTCTCTAGATGTAATCGACTCCATTCTCTTAAAAGTCTTTTGGTGCTAATGTCAGCTTTAGCCCGGTCCTCTTCTAATGGCGTGATGTCTTTTTCCTTCTTTTCTAGGAAACTTTAAGCATCAACTGGAGCGAAATATGCTGCTTCAAGGCAAAAGATAAGGTGGATCTGCCCTTTGCTTTCGGACTAATTCATCATGACTGATGGTCTGTAGTGGCTCTTTGAGGGGCTGATCTGAAGAGGACAGGCTGAGGGCCGCAACCCATGGGACATCTCCTTGTTTAGCCCTCCTGTTCCCTTCCCAAACTGCATTGACTGCGTCCTGTGACAGTTCTTCTGAACACTCTTTTATAAAGGTATCGATGTCAAGCGGACAGCGAGACAGCACATCTGCGTCAATATTGACTTTCCCTGGGCGATACTTTACATCAAAGTGGAAATCTGCGAGTTGTCCCACCCAGCGGTGTCCAACAGCATTTAGCTTAGCTGTGCTTAAAACATATGTCAGGGGATTATTATCTGTGAAGATGGTGAAATGGGGTGCATAAAACAGATAATCTCTGAACTTGTCGCAAACTGCCCACTTGATTGCTAAAAACTCTAGTTTCCCGCTGTGCAAGTGGTAGTTCTGTTCGGCTGGTGTTAGAGTGCGTGACCCGTAGCCTATTACCCTCATTTTGTTGTCCTGATTCTGATACAGAACCGCTCCTAAACCTTTCTGTGATGCGTCTGTGTGAAGTATAAAGGGGCAGGTAAAGTCAGGGTAGGCTAACACTGGTGGCTGGGTCAGCATGTCAACTAAACGCTCAAGGATATCTTGGTGCTCTCTTTCCCATTGTATTGGAGTTCGAGATGACTGTTGGGGATGTTTTGTTCTGCCTCTGGCTGGTTTGGTGTGGGATGTGTCAGTCTTGGCTTGGAGTAAGTCATACAGAGGTTTTGCGATACGTGAGAAGTCCTGCACATATGTCCGATAATAGCTCAGGAATCCCAGGAGCTGTCTGACATCTCCTACTGTCTGGGGTCTCCTGCGCTTGAGCGCCTGCACAGCCTCAATATCCTTAGGGTCCACTTTCACTCCCTCAGCAGACACTAGGCGACCAACATACCGAACCTCTTTGCGGAACAACTCACACTTTTCGGGTTTCAGTTTGACTCCATGGCATTGTAAGGCCTTGAGAACTTTACGCAAAACTTGGACATGTTCATCAAATGACTTGGAAAAACAGAGCACATCATCAAGGTAAGGAATACAGCACTCGTCGCGCAGCGTGTCGAGCATCTCCTCCATGCTCCGTTGGAAGGCAGCCGGTGGATTGGACAAACCGAAAGGTATCCTTACCCACTCGTAGAGCCCCCACGGAGTTGTAAACGCGGTCAAGTACCTTGATCCTTCGGCGATAAACCCTTGATGATATGCTTTGCCTTGGTCCAGGATTGAGAACCAGCTGTAACCTCCAAGTGAGTCTGTGAGGTCCTGGATTCGTGGAAGTGGATGTTTATCTGGAACCGTTTTGTTGTTCAGGAGGCGGTAGTCGATGCACAACCGTAGAGATCCATCCCTCTTTCTCACACAGATTACAGGGGCTGCATAGGGAGACTGGGATTTTACAACCCACCCTCTAACTAACAGTTCTTGGATGTACTCTTTGACTTCTCTGTAAAGGGGCTTTGGGATGGATGCATAGGCTCTCTGGACTGGTGTGTCATCTTTAAGTCTGATTTCCATTTGTAGTGAGGGAATACAACCGATGTCACCACTGTCACGAGAGAACGCCTGACACTCATCAACTAACACCTTTTCGACTGACTTTTGTTGGTCTGGACTGAGGTGACTAAGGTCAACTGGTGGCAGCCAGGGCTCAGTAAGAAGGTCACCAGGAGGGGTGGTTTTGTCTATACCTGTGGCCGATATTGTGATTGGTTTAGGTGGGTTTGAGGTTGTTTCTGGTGCTTCTGTCTCTATTAGTTTGACAACATGTTGGATTGTTCCCAGAGCTGTCCGTTTTGGCAGAAGCACATCATCTCTTGAGTGGTTGGATATGGGAATCTTAACATAGGGTCTCTGTGTGTTGTTAACTTCTAAGAGTCCCTCTCCTATACTCAGATGTCTTAAAGCAACATTATCTTCGACTGGTTCATACAGGACAAGAGGGTCAGAGATGTCAAAGTTCTGAGGTACCCTGCACCATACTTGAACCGCTTTTCCACCTGGAATAGTAACATTGCCTTTGCCAACCCTCACTGTGGCCGGAGTACAGTCTGTTTGTTGCGGCACCCGTATGAAATTGACCATGGCTGCCACTTGCTCCTCATCAACTCCAAAAGCTCGGCTTAGAAGGCTGTAAAGTATGGCACTGGCGTCCTTATCTGATTGTTGTCTTTGGATGATAACCCCAAGCACGTTTGCTCCAACTAAAGGTTGGGGAAGTGGCAACTGACTGACTAGAAATGGGGCTTTTACAGTGAGATTGGGGTCTTCATGACCGGCAAGTGTAACTGTGAGCTTCAACCCACCCATCATATGGGACTGTTTGGCCATTAACCGCATAAACCTCAAGTTCATCATCCAGCAATTCTCTTAGAGGCCTCACAGGATGGTTGGTGATGTACTTCTTAGCCCACTGTCTGTCCACTATGCTTACTTGGGAACCAGAGTCAAATAATACCGTTACCGGGTACTTTGACAGGAGTATATGCGGGGTTCCTTCTCCTGGCATCTAAGCCGTTGGTTCTGACATCTAGTATGTTGTTTTGCAGGTTGTGCTGGAGGAGGCTTTACAGGCTGGGACTGAGGGTCAGCGCTGGCCTCTGGCTGTCCCTCGACAGAGACCGTTTCCCGTTTCCCTGAGGCTTCGTCCGCTTCAGGCACCCAACTGCTCGATGTCCAGACTCGCCGCACACAAAGCAATGGCTACAGTCCTGGAGGTTTAGCTCGGTGCACTTTTGACAAAGGGGTGCTTTCTTTAAAGGAGCTACGTGTTGGTTTGTGGGGGGTTGGGTGAGATGGCTGTACTGTTGTTGGGGGAAGGGATGTGGGTTGAGGTAGGGAGGGACCTGAGTGGCCGAGGATGGGACAAAGTGGCGTTTGTTTGCAGTTTGCAGCTCCATTAAGCTGGCTACCATATCGGTTAAGGTTTGTACCTTGGCGGCGAGGTGTTGAATTGTTTGGGCAGTATTTTGTTCTTTGGCTGTTGTTGCTTCCTTTGTTTCAAGTACAGCACTCTGGGCATGTAAGGGCTTTTGACGAGTTACCTGACCTAACCTACGCTGATGTTCGTTCTCAACGCTAATTATTTTGGTGACTTCTCGTAGTATTTCTTCGTCAGCGACATTGCTGTTTAAAGTAAGGGGTCTTAGTCTTTGCCTCAGGTCTGCATACTTAACGCCCAAACCTTGATAGACTGTGTGAAGGAAAACTTCCTGTATAGTCTTTGGGTCGTATGAAATGTCTGTGTTAGCCTGCTTGGACTGAAAGATGAGTTTTTGTTTAAGTCCAATCATGCGGTACAAAAACTGCTGGGGTGACTCTTGTTCGGCTTGCCTCGCACACATTAACTCCTGGAACATTTCAGTTATTGCTTTTTCTCCAAGGTGGGACCTCAGGAAGCACTGAAGTTCGAAAATCGAAAGTTCATCTTTTAGCATAAGCATATCTCTAAAGGTGCCAGGTTTGACAATTCTCAGTACGCCCCTAACGATCTCCGCTTCTGCAAATCCTTCCCTTAGGCCCTCACTGATCTGTTTGGTGAGACTGTTGTAGCTGATGTCAGAGCTATTGTCTCCAATCTGTCCTCCGAATAGTTTAAATTCTCTACAGGGTAGATAGGAAAGGTCTTTTATAGTGACTGGTCTCTCCTGAGTGAAGTGTGTCCTGGAACTTACTTGTGGTTGGCTAGGTTGACTGGGTGTTGCAGCGGGTTGGGGGCCCGTGGCTTCACGCTGCTTTAGCTGCTCAAGCAGTTCCTCGTACACTCTCTTCAACTCTGCTATTGACTGTGCTTCTGTGTTGTCTCTTACATTTGTGACTAATGCGTTATCAGACGATGGTGGTGAGTCTGATATCATGTTAGACGGATGGGGACTGGGCATGGCGAGTGTCTCTATTTCAGCTACTTCACTGACTGGTAAGTTGGTAGGGTAACTCTTTTTAATAGTCTGGTCTATTTCATCATTCAGAATAAGAAGCTGACTCAAGCCCTCATCCTCTAGTTGTAACAGAGTGTCAGACTGAATGTAGGCAGTGACATAGTCCATACAGCTTTCTTCATCAGTCTGCTTAAACCGTACTGGATCTCCATTGGCTGTAGCAATATTCGTGGCTAGCTCGAAGAGTTGTACGTTAGAGAGTGTGAACAAGCGCCTCTTTATGCTCCATGCCAGCTTCTTCCGCTCTGTTGACATTCTGTTTGTATAATTTCAGTTATTTCTACCATTAATTGAAGCTCTATAGTGATGAGCGCACACTATTCTGTCTTTTCAGCAGTCCGGCTCCCTTTTAAGGCGAAGATCCCTTTCCACTCGTCTCTCCTTGGACACCCACTGGCTGGCTCAGTTGGAATAGTGGCCCAGTCGCTGTCACGGTCCTGGTATCACTGGATCTGCCCCTCGACGACTGAAGAGGAGAGATCCCGGACGAGCCCCCACAGTTTGTTACGGGCCCCAGGCACGGTGGCCGCAATAACAAAAAGAGTTGTGATCTGTAAAATGAATGAAAAGACTGAGACAAAAGGAACACAGGACCACACGGCTCATTCTCCAGATTACGTCTATTGAATCACTTAAAGTCAAGTACACTTTCACAATCAATGCATTCTCTGTCCAGCATTTTAAAGTATATAAACAGAAATAAAGTGCATTTGCATCAATTAGTTCACTCAACACAGAGCAGAAATCCTACAAGTTACAAATAACATTGCAATATTGCATTAGTTTCCCTAAGACACAGTGCTATCACAAATGTTTATTACTTATGAGTATTATTCAACACTCAAAAATACCCTGTATGTGCTAGGAATTAGCTTACTCAAGCTGGGACTTTGCATTCAAAAGTGTACAATAACTTTAACAGATTATGTGAAATCATACTCAAGAAATAAAGTCATCAATACTGATATTATTATTAAAACTGTAAACGAAATAGTATTTAAGAAAACTCTTTTATGTTTTCTTAACACTTTATTATGAACTCACTGTGCTTTAAAATAGCTTATTGAACATGTAAACACATATTAGGAAACTTTAAGCATCAACTGGAGCGAAATATGCTGCTTCAAGGCAAAAGATAAGGTGTATAAATCTAATTTACTGCACAGACCGAATGAATAGCTGCGCACAAACGAACTCTCGCGATAACAGCACGAGTCATCGCGAGTTACTCGCGGCTCGACATGGCACCATTATCCCATGCGGTTCAACTTTAACTTCCCCAAAAGTTACTCAAATCTTCACTATACGGTTTCCAACGAATACGTTTGTTGAAAGAAGTCTAAAACTTTGTCTTTTGGTGGTTTACACACAGTACTGACCTGTAAAATGAATGAAAAGACTGAGACGAAAGGAACACAGGACCACACGGCTCATTCTCCAGATTACGTCTGACCGGAAATCAAGGGTTCCGTCAGTATACGCACCCAGGAACAAACAAAAACCGCATTAAAGGTTCTGGTTTCCCCTACGCTGTCTTATTCATTATTCCTCTCTCTTTTCTTTTCATTACAGGATGTCTCAGTAAATGACAAATAATATTTTGCTGAATTACAACAAGATGTTAGTCCTAATTTAAAGGAATAAAAAAAATATATATATATATATATATCACCAAATGTGGTTGCACAAATTTGGGTGCACCACATAAGCAGCTGAAACGTTTTTTTTTTTTTTGGTGTGTCTGAACATCTGGGAGAGACTACTGCTCCTCCACGTTGAAAGGAGCCAGTTGAGGGGGTTCAGGCATCCGGATGCCTACGGGGGTGTTTCAGGCATGTCTAACTGTGAAGAGACCCCAGGCAGACCCAGGACACACTGGAGGGATTATATCTCTTGACTGGTTTGAGAACACTTCGGGATCCACCAGGATGAGCTGGAGAAAGAAAAAGGACGTATGGACGTGTCCTTACTCATCCTGCGGCCACCGTGACCCGATCCTGGATAAGTAATTAAAAAAAGGATGAATGGATACTAGCCTGGCCTGCCAAATTGTGCTAAAACTCTTCTAAAATCAGCCAAGAAATCACCTTGAGAAATCTGAGAAATGAAGACTTTAGAAATCTGTAGTGGCTTTGACAAGAATTCATTTTCTGTTTTTACGCAAGATCCTGTATATGAAAATCCTTTCTGGTGAATGTAGAGTTTCTTCTCTATGTGGCATATCTGCCATTTTCAAAAGACACTACTTTTAAGTTTACAGTACTTTTGCAATAGAACAGGCAAAAGCATTGAAAAAAAAAAAAAAAAAAAGTTAACTTTGATAGTTACTGAATAGCGAGAAAAAAAAAAATCTGGGCTAACCCTGGGAGACAGGATGCAATGCTAAGATCCGGGAGAGACTTGGAGTAGAGCCACTGCTCCTCCATGTTGAAAGAAGCCAGTTGGGGTGGTTCAGGAATCTGGATAGGATGCCTCCGAACGCCTTCCAGTGGAGGTGTTCCAGGCATGTCCACCTGGGAGAAGACCCCAGAGCAGACCTAGTATACACCGGAGGGATTATATCTCTTGGCTGGCCTGGAAATGCCTTGGGATCCCCCAGGATGTGGTGGAGGAATTGGCTAGGGAAACGGACACATGGGTATCCTTACTGTTGCCACTGTGACCCGATCCTGGATAAGCGGTGGAAAATGGATGGATGAATGGATGTATGGATACCAGCCTGACTTGCCAAAAAGTGCTAAAACTCATGTAAAATCAGCCAAGAAACCAGCTTGACAGGCTGATAGACCTGTTGAAATCTGTAGCGGTTTTGACAATAATTCATATTCTGTTTTTACACAAGATCCTGTACAGTATATGAAAATCCGTTTTGGTGAATGTAGAGTTTCTTCTCCATTTGGCATATGTGCTATTTTTAAAAGACATTTCACACTTCTTTTGCAATAGAACATGAACATAATTTCATCTTTATCAAAAAAATTATAATAACAAAAATCAGCAACATCTGCAAGGTCTCGTCCTCTATTCTGTCCGTTTCCTTTATGATACCTGAGAGGCCATGAGAGAGAGAGAGCTGTTTCTGAGCTGTCATGTTGCATTTATGCGCTGTACTGACAAGCTTCTAGATGCTGATGGACGTCTCAATCAACCGGCTTTCACTCAAAAAACATCAAAACTTGAGTTTGGCGAAAGAAAATGCTTTCTAACAAACTTACCTCAGCAGTGGCTGATGCTTTCCAAACGTATACGCTGAACGTCACACCGTGACCTTTAGATTCAGGAACAGCATTGCGTGTCACTGCCAGGGGCCATCGACTGAATGTGGAAATGCCTTGTCAATTCCATAAAAGCGACACTCTGTTTCAGCCACACAAATGGAGATAGTTTAAAATGTAAAATTGACAAAACAGGTCAAGAAAGAAAAAGACGATGCCAATAGAAGTGGGCGACATAGCATCTCATAGAAAAACCAATTAAACTAAAGTAAGTGCAAAAACAAATCTAGCTCCAGCTGAGGCTGGTAATGAGCTCTGAAGAAGACTTTTTTCTTCTTCTTTTTTGTGTGTGTGTGTGTGTGTGTGTGTGTGTGTGTGTGAAATTGGATATAAAACAACTTATTGATTTTCAGGCACCTTAAATGCCCCCTCTGGAATGGACCATATTCCTTGCATCCCATTCCTTCTCATATGTCACATTAAAACACACCCAGACAGCTGAAAGAACAGCCTTTCTGCTATCTGCAGGCTGCCCACTTCAACCAATGCCATGACCTATAAATAATTGATTACATAAAGAGTGGGTAATGAAGGACCACGGATAACTTCAATTAGGACCATGGCCCAATGTCCTCGGGGCATGCCAGTAATACTCCACCGTGGAGGAATATCTCCACTGGGCAGCATGTGTAGCCTCTCGAGACCTGCTGGGCTTGATACACCAGACCTTTGTCTCAGTCTTGAAATCCCTCTGGGTTATAAGTCAAACTGAGGCCTCGTCTCAGGACCACAGAGGACAGCAATTAAGACCCATTAGTAGCACAGCAGCTTGAATGTAGGCCAATGACTCTGCTGCAGTCAGAGGATATATGTTTCTATTTCTTTGAATCCTCTGGGATAGATTTAAAATGAATATGGTGTGACAGCACATAGGAAGCTGGGGAAATTATTTTTTTTTTTTCATAAGATGCACGTATCAGCTTAAAACTTTGGCTAGAAAACAGTAATTCAGAAAAATTACAGTGCTTAAGGAGCATGAGTCATCAGAAAAGGTTTTGCTGGCTCTTGAGGAAAGACCAAAGGTAAAGCTGTATAACATATTAGGTCAGGGTGTGGATAATGAGAGATCAGGCACAATGAAATTAAATATTTGCAGGGATAGTTCTGTCCAAAATGAGGCGAAGATAATTTTTGACAAATAAAAATTAAATAACTGCATAAGGATTTGTAACAACATAAGGGAAAGTACTCGTTTTTACTTATTTACTTATTTATTTATTTGAGCAGGAACATAGTTGTTTAGTAAGAAAAAGTATTGTTTATGCATACCTGTCAACCCTCAAGTTTTCCCCGGGGTTCTCCCAAATTTTACCATTCTATCCCGCTATCATCCCATTTAAATATTTTCCCGTATTTTTTATTTTTCTATAAAAAAAATCCCACTGGGCATATTTTATATCTTTCCAACATTTACCTCTTGTAAAACTCCTGTAATTTGTATCGTCCAAACGTCGTTATATGAATAATCACGTTAACATATTTCAAGGCTGAATATTATTTATTTGAACTGTTGACAGGTATGGTTTATGTTTTTGCTATAATGGATTTTGAAGAAAATTGCATTGTTTACAACAATGCTACAACATTTTGAAACCTATTTCATACTTGTTATTTTCAATTTATGTTTTCAATAAGCAATTTCCAAAAAGACGAAATGTTTATGTTGTCATAATAGCACTGCATCTTGATGCTGTCATGTATGTCCATAATTTTTTTGCACACAAACAATATTCACACAATAAATTTAAACTTTTAGTGCGAAGTTCTCAATTTTAAAAGACAGTCAACAAATGGTCTCACTTTTGACATGAATCCCCCATGGTACAGATAGAAACAGTGTAGACGCTTCATATCAAAACATAAAATGTGGATATCAGTGGAGAATCACAAACCTCCAAGGTGCATTTGATTCAGATAGTGTGCTTTGATCTGTGAAATCACACTGTATTGTGTGGCAGCCTTTTATGGTTTAGTAACTGTGGAAGATAACATTGCGATTTCAATTTTTATTTAATCAATTATGCAGCTTTAATGCTGTCTCTGAGGTCAACATATTCTGGTTTCCTACTGTCACTTTCAGAGCTGCCATGCCATAACACTGAGATGCCACATTCATAACACAGATTTTCATCATTACTTTGAAAATGACAACTAACATACTAATATTATGACTACTATTTCTACTACTACTACTACTACTACTAATTTCTCTATTTCCCATTCACAGTGTGATGACAATTTGTACTGACTCCAAGTTTTGTCATGTCCAAATAAATAAATAATATAAAATAAACTGATATTTTTCAGCAATCTGGAATCTTCAGGGCAGGGCTGTACATAAATGGTTCAATATATTGGTAATTAGCACTCTTCTAAGTTGTTTTATCTTGTTTTATTTTTAACTGGATTTGCCAAAACAGTATTTTCACTTTTGGAAGAGATATCCTAAAAAGCTACCTAAAAAAAAAAAAAAAAAAAATCTGTGTTCAACGAATGTACTGTGAATTCCTCCCCTAAAGCTATTTCCATGTTCTTCCAGCATTAAGTCCACGCAGCTGTATAAATACATACATTACGTCACAGTCTGCCACTACTTAATTCACCAGATTGTGCTTCAGAACCTTAAAGGCTGTAGCTGCCATCTCATCCAAATCCCTGTTCTTTTCTTCCAGCTTCACCAACTCGTTCTCCTCCTTTGTTTGACCAGTCTCTGGAGATCTCAGCAGTTGATTAGTCTCTTCTGTGTCTCATGCTTATCTCTGATTGGAATCCAGAAACTCCTGCCTGGGGATGTCAGATTTAGCTCAGTCTTGTTCAATAGAATAGATGAAACATTTATTTTCAAACAAAACTTCTCCTCCCCAAATAAATCTGCTGCCGGCTCTTTGTAAACCTATTCTTAAATCCTTTGAATTTGTAGATTCATTTGCAAGTGTATGGCTTCTGATAAATTACAGTTTAACTTCTCAAAATGACAATAAAGGAATGAACAGTGATCTTATTTTGGTCCCACTTTATAGTAGGTGGCCTTAACTACTAAGAATAAAGGTATAGTTAGGGACAGGTTCGGTGGTATGGGTAAGTTTAAGGGTGTGTTGAGGTGTAAGGAGTGGGTCAACAGTGTAACTATACATTACAGAAATGAATTACTTATGGAATTACATGCAGGTATTTTACATAGTAGTTCACTTCCAGAATAAAATTTCCTGATAATTTACTCACTTCCATGTGGTCCAAGATGTATTGCCCTCAGTGGCAAAGAAATGAAGGTTTTTAAGGAAAATATTTCAGGATGTTTCTTCATATAGTGGACTTGGTGGCCAGTGGGTTGAAGGTCCAAATTACAGCTTCAGTGCAGCTTCAAAGTGCTCTATACAATCCCAGCTGAGGAATAAGGGTCTTATCTAGCGAAACGATCTGTCTTTTTAAAAAAAAAAACAACAAAAAAAACATGAATATACATTTTAACCACAAATGCTAGTCTTGTGCCAGGCCAACCTCACGCATTACGTTATCATGCATGTGTGATGGGGGCGGGAGTTGGAGGTGAACATGGGATGAGAGTTTTGTGAAGAACACAGATGAAGAGCTAACCGTGTATGACCATGATAACGTAATGCGTGAAGATGCACATCGCAGAGCTAAAGTAGTGCAAGACGAGCATTTGTGGTTAAAAAGTATATACTTTTTTTATTTTTTGACCGATTGTTTCTCTAAATAAGACCCTTATTCCTCGGTTGGGATCATGAGCGCTTTGAAGCTGCATTGAAACTGCAATTTGGACCCTCAACCCATTAGCCACCTTTAAAGTCCACTATGGAGAAAAATCCTGAAATGTTCTCCTCAAACAGCTTAATTTCTTTGCAAATGAAGACAGAAAAACATCCCCTATCTTGAATCACATGGGGGTTGGTAAATTATTAGGAAATTTGTATTCTGGAGGTAAACATTTCCTCCAAAGTGGGACCCTTATTTCCACCTTACATTTGTCCTGTCTTACTAAAAGAAACTAAAACACATTTCAAGACTGCTCATAGTGCTTCTAGTCTTCCAGTTGTAATAATTATTTGGTAATATTTTACAAGTTCTCTAAGTTACTAGTTAATGCAATAGTTAATGTTCACCTAGCTGTCATGTTTCTGTCCAGTTTCAGATTCCTTTGCCTGGATTTAAGTTTGAAATTTTCTTCTTGCGTTTCCTTGTTATCCCATCCTTTGTTCTAGTTTCTAGTTTGTTTCTACAGTTACTAATTACCCCCACCTGTGTCTTGTTTAACCCTTTTTTATCCTGTGTATATAACTGCATTCACACCATGTTATAATTACCGTAATTCCAAGATGACAACACGTGATGTTCTACCTCAGAGCTGTCCACATCTTCAGATGTAAATGTAAGTAGCATCTACATGAATCTGGCAGCAGTCAGGGTGGTAACCAGGCAGTCATATGATCCAAGATCGATCAGATGTTGTGAGAAGGATTAATTTCTTACACAGCTCATCCAGTGGATCTGTTGCTAATTCCAAAACATTTTAGACCTAGTAATGACGCTTGAGCCATTGATAGCAGACTAATGCAGTTATTAATGAAGTTATTAGGCAGACAGGCAGAGAGAGAGAGAGAGAGAGAGAGAGAGAGAAATGCGAGAAATGCCATGCAACAAGTATGTTAATGTGTTCAAACTGTATGTGTGTGCATCTGTAAGGGAGAGAGAGTGGGAGAAATGGAGTATGTGCTTTCCATACATAATAAAATGTAATTTTGTGGCAAAAACGTGGAAGTAATCTATTGCTTTTATCCTGTTGTTTACTATATTTTTTTGTCTGGTCAGTGTCGGTTTTGGTTATTATGTTGTTTTAGGCTGTAAGGACCTTTGAAATAACTGAAATCATGTGTTGAAGTGATATATACACAGAGCTGGGGAGTAATGAAATACATGTAACGACGTTACGTATTTACAATACAAAATATGAGTAACTGTATTTCGTTACAGTTACATTTTAAATAGATGGTAATCAAATTACAGTTACATTCAAAAAGTATTTTAGATTACCAGAGTGATTACTTTGAATTTTAATGTCATTTATTTAATTTAATATTAATGTAAGCTGCTTGGGTTTTTTAACTTACGAGGCAAGTGATGATGATTCTCCGACTCTGTTTAAAAAAAACGCGCGCAGCCTGTTCAGTCAGCGCCCTGCAGAGTGCAGACATGCAATCACACGAAAAAATGGACGGAAAAACAGCGCGCAACGCATTTCTCTCGTGGAAATTTAAAGACAATTTTACTTACAAATACGAAAAAGGACGTAACATCACAGTGCAATGCAAGCTGTGTCTACCTGCAACAAAACTTCTATCGGCTTCGAAGGATTTAACATCTAATCTGAAAAAGCATCTTGAGGTAAGTTGTTCCTGGTCTTTGAAAAAGTTATTTTCCTTATTTATTCCTTATTTTCATATTTACTCATACGTTGAGCTTTGTATGGTTATCATTACGTTGAATATTTCTTAGAATTTTAAGTAGGCCTTGAAAAATAACACAGTCCTCGTATAATTAACATCCAGTTAACAGATCCATACGAATTATGCCTTAAATGTTTTATAAAGCCAATGGCTTTGTGTGCTTCACAGACAAACTTTTTAATCTTAATTAATTTTATATAATTCGGTATATGGCGGGTTTATGCGAGTTCATGATCCGATTCCTGAACAAATTATTCTTTTGAGCCGATCTTTTTAATGAATCATTTGTTTTTGTTTCCGAAAATAGTGTGAATTAATTATTCACAAATTTGATAAATCTGTGGTGTGTTTCCCAAAAGCATATTTAAAAAATTATAAGCGTAAATTCCAATGAACTTAACTGGTAACAACATAACTTGTTGCCACCATATTTGATTTGGTAAACGCACCCTCACTGTCAAGTTTGACTCAGCGATTCTTTTGTGGCGGCAGTCTCTCCATAGAGAAGATAATCAGTGAGAGAATCGCTCAACGTTTTGTCCATTCATTAAGCTAATCTGTTGTATTACTAGAACTGTGCCAGTTGTCTTGGTTAATTTTATTATTATTTTTATATGTTTGGTGCGTTTGGATTCGTTTAGAAGCTTAACAACTGTGAATCCCATTCAGTGTAATTGAAATATAATATAAAAAATTCAAATTAAAAAAAAAAAAAAAAAAAGTTTCTTCCTTTCATTTACTGTAAAGAGCACACTTACTGACAGGACGCTTGCTGCAACAGAAAAATATTTATACTAGGGATAGCGCACCCAAAATGACATTCGTCACATTTTTTTTTTCCAAACCTGTATTAATTTCCTATGTGAAACACAAAAAGAGAATAGTGGTAAATTTCCGGGGTGTATTTTTTTATGGGATTTGGATTGGATTGCTAAGGGGTTAAACCATGGTCTTGATTTGACTCTAACAACAATATTTTATTGTTCTGTTATTTAATATTTTGTTATCTGTCTGATGCACATCTCAATAAATATAATTTAGGAATGACCAATAATATATGAATGATAGTAATTATATATGGATTATATATGATGTTAAAAGAGACCAATATTTTCATAATTTGTGTAACAAGATATTGAAATTCTTTACCAACACATTGGTTATGTCTAATAACCTGCTGATATATATTTTTTTTAATATGCTTTCAGAGAATGCATCCAAGTGCCATGCAGATTACGTCAGGGAAGAGGACATCACCATCAGCTAACAAAGATGATGGTGAATGCAGTGCCACCGCAAACACACCACACCACTACAAAGAAAGTGAATTTAAATGTCTGCATTTTTTTAGAAATGAAACTGATGTTAAAAATAAAATGTAGAGGAAAACCAAATCCTATGATGGGTAGATGTCATTTTTATTTACAGGTTGTAAACTTAAAAACTTAAAAAAGACATCAAGTTAAGATGGTCCTTTGTGTTACATACCTTAAGTATTTCAAAGTATTCTAAAGTAATTAGATTAAGTTACTAAACTTGAGTAATGTAACGAAATACGTTACAAATTACTTTTTAAAGCATGTATTTTGTAATCTGTAGTGAATTACATTTTAAAAGTAACCTACCCAACCCTGTATATACATGTAGTGCGGTCAAAAGCTGCCTAGAACTATGTTCACCATACGTTTCCCTGAAAATAACTGTACATCTTAGAACGTTCATCAGCCAATCAGATTCAAGCATTCAGTGGCCCCATAGTATAAGTAAGGAATAATGTAGGGTAGAGTGGAGGAAAATGCCCCCATGGGGTAAAACGCAGCCCTATTGTTTTTCCCAAAATAACCACAAGATGAAATCAAGATCTTTTTTTTTTTTTTTTTTTTTTTTCGTAGCTATGGACTACGTTGACAAGAGTGATGTAGACTGGGTACAGTTAAAACACCTTAAATAACTTGCATGCACAACAAGTCTGATGTGTGATATTTACTTCACACATGCATATTAGCGCCCTCTTTGAGCGTGTGGAATTTGAAGTATGTGTGCTTCTCCAGTCTAAATATATCGGCAAAAGTTTTTATTTTCCAAGGTAAGTTTTTCACTTCACCACTTCTATTCCACATTGAATAGCTTCTCATCCTTGCATGACTGTTAAAGTTAACTTACATTTTCTTAAACCTTAATCTGTGCACTACAAACTGACATATTGCATGACTTTGTGTCACGCAAGGTCATCTTAATCTAGAGAAATGTTTGAGGTGGTCAGTGGGGTACAGTTGAGACACAATGTATCAATTGTACCCGCCCTAGAATCCTATTGCAGCACATGCACTTCAGTTGCACGATGCAAGATGTAAGATGTAAGTTAATAGTCACAATATGTTTTATTAGGCTATTGTACTTAAGTACTTTTACTCATTTATAAATCACTCAATGGCCTAGGACCTAAATACAGGTCCTTCTCAAAAAATTAGCATATTGTGATAAAGTTCATTATTTTCTGTAATGTACTGATAAACATTAGACTTTCATATATTTTAGATTCATTACACACAACTCGAAGTAGTTCAAGCCTATTATTGTTTTAATATTGATGATTTTGGCATACAGCTCATGAAAACCCAAAATTCCTATCTCAAAAAATTAGCATATTTCATCCGACCAATAAAAGAAAAGTGTTTTTAATACAAAAAAAGTCAACCTTCAAATAATTATGTTCAGTTATGCACTCAATACTTGGTCGGGAATCCTTTTGCAGAAATGACTGCTTCAATGCGGCGTGGCATGGAGGCAATCAGCCTGTGGCACTGCTGAGGTGTTATGGAGGCCCAGGATGCTTCGATAGCGGCCTTAAGCTCATCCAGAATGTTGGGTCTTGCGTCTCTCAACTTTCTCTTCACAATATCCCACAGATTCTCTATGGGGTTCAGGTCAGGAGAGTTGGCAGGCCAATTGAGCACAGTAATACCATGGTCAGTAAACCATTTACCAGTGGTTTTGGCACTGTGAGCAGGTGCCAGGTCGTGCTGAAAAATGAAATCTTCATCTCCATAAAGCTTTTCAGCAGATGGAAGCATGAAGTGCTCCAAAATCTCCTGATAGCTAGCTGCATTGACCCTGCCCTTGATAAAACACAGTGGACCAACACCAGCAGCTGACATGGCACCCCAGACCATCACTGACTGTGGGTACTTGACACTGGACTTCAGGCATTTTGGCATTTCCCTCTCCCCAGTCTTCCTCCAGACTCTGGCACCTTGATTTCCGAATGACATGCAAAATTTGCTTTCATCCGAAAAAAGTACTTTGGACCACTGAGCAACAGTCCTGTAGCCCAGGTCAGGCGCTTCTGCCGCTGTTTCTGGTTCAAAAGTGGCTTGACCTGGGGAATGCGGCACCTGTAGCCCATTTCCTGCACACGCCTGTACACGGTGGCTCTGGATGTTTCTACTCCAGACTCAGTCCACTGCTTCCGCAGGTCCTCCAAGGTCTGGAATCGGTCCTTCTCCACAATCTTCCTCAGGGTCCGGTCACCTCTTCTCGTTGTGCAGCGTTTTCTGCCACACTTTTTCCTTCCCACAGACCTCTTGCTTGAGGGTGTCAATGATGGCCTTCTGGACAGCAGTCAGGTCGGCAGTCTTACCCATGATTGCGGTTTTGAGTAATGAACCAGGCTGGGAGTTTTTAAAAGCCTCAGGAATCTTTTGCAGGTGTTTAGAGTTAATTAGTTGATTCAGATGATTAGGTTAATAGCTCGTTTAGAGAACCTTTTCATGATATGCTAATTTTTTGAGATAGGAATTTTGGGTTTTCATGAGCTGTATGCCAAAATCATCAATATTAAAACAATAAAAGGCTTGAACTACTTCGAGTTGTGTGTAATGAATCTAAAATATATGAAAGTCTAATGTTTATCAGTACATTACAGAAAATAATGAACTTTATCACAATATGCTAATTTTTTGAGAAGGACCTGTACATTGCAGATATGCTCACTGAATAAAAACCTAACAGACCACTCAGATCACCAGGATCGAGTCAGTTAGAAATACCAAGGGTTCACACAAAACAAGGAGAATCCGCTTTTAGCTTTTATCCCAGCTAGAAATGGTTCATGTTCTGGGAATGTTTTCAGTGGCTAGTTTTATTTTAGTTCCCAGAATGTTCTGATAAAAGGTAGGATAACATTCTCTAAAAACATTCTACAAATGTTTATTGATAACATTATACTGTATCCTCTAACATTATAATTAAGATTTAAGTGGGAAGCTTCTCATTGGACATTGTTTGATGAAGCTCCAACTTCATTAAATAACTCCAAAGACAGCATTACCAGCTTCACCTATTATAAACCAGATTGACTTTATTTCTGTCATACATTTACAAAATTATTGAGATAAACAGAGGTTTAGATGTTGATGTCTGTTTGAAAGTGTTCAGTTTGATCTCACCATTATGGTGAGAAGCGTTTGCTTTAGCTGGGCAATTTACCTCTTAGGTGCTGTTTTTTAAGTTGCTGTTTTCTTGTTAGTTAAAGCAAAAACAGCAAGAGAATGATGTTGGTTGCTTGCTGATATTAATGCTTTTGTCATATAATGGTATGATTCAATGTCCAGCTATGTATATATGAGTCCACACTCAAGACTGTGAAGTGTTAAAATCAGAGTGTCAAATAAACACTGAAGCAGTTATTGAGAAAATTAGTGATTAATTAAGTGATAATTGATTATTATTGAAGGCACGTGATGATAACAAGCAGAATCATCAAAGGAGAAAATCACAATTTTCAAGCAACCATTATAGCGGTCAGTGGTTGCATTAGTTGGGATCTTGACTCTTACTTTTTTAGTATTAGAGTTTGTTTGGTGCTTGATTTCAGTTTAAACCAGACAAGCAAAGAGCACAAGTCATCTGATGATTTGGAGTCTAATCTCTAATTTATGTTTTCTTTTTTGGAAAATTAACTCAGAGGATACACTTTAAATGAGTTCAGTGATTCAGGTCAAATAGTTATCCTGAGTGTTTAGCCTTGTGATTCCACAACAACAGAATTTAGTACTTTTTAGAAGAGCTACTTACAAGCTGTTGTGATGTGTTTTTTCTGAAAAAGTAGTATCTTTAGGCAGACAAAGACATCAAGAACCAGAGTATGAATCTCAACAACGGTGACAAACAGCATATTCGGAAAACCAGAAAAAGAAAATTACAAAGACGATTCAGCTCATAATTTATGCATGCCGCAATGCATGATGGGAGGCATGGATGAGTTTTGATTGGCTACAACATGTTTATTTGATACTCACCATTGTTGTGATTCTCATGCTGGTTCTTGATGTATGTGTGTCTTAATTGAAGGGTTTTTTATTTTAAAAATTATTTTTAGTTTTTTAGATATATTGTCACATTGTCGATATAATCAGTAAAAAACATGGGTCACAACATTAAGAATACATCAAACCATACACTAAGAAATGAAATACAGAAGCCAATCAAACTCTAATGTTAAAAATGTAAGGGTCAAGAGCCCAACTAATGCAACCACTGACTGCTATAATGGTAGCTTAAAAATTGTGATTTTTTTTTTCCTTTGGTGATTCTGCTTGTTATCATCAGGTGTCTTCAATAATGATCAATCCTCACTTAATTAATCACTAATTATCTCATTAACTATAACTCTGCTTCAGTGTTTATTTCACACTATTGAGTGTGGACTCATATATACATTGCTGGACATTGAAACATTTTACTGCAGCCACTATCAAGACAGTTGAACATGATAATAGCATTAATATTAACAAGCAGCCAACATAATTCTTTTGCTGTTTTTGCTATAACTAGCAAGAAAACAGCAACTTGTAAAACAGCACCCAAGAGGCAAATTGCCCAGCTAAAGCAAACGCTTCTCACAATAATGGTGAGTTCAAACTGAACACTTTCAAACAGACGTCAACATCTAAACCTCTGTTTATATCAATAAGACCTTTTGCAAATGTATGACAGAAATAAAGTCAATCTGGTTTATAATAGGTGAAGCTGGTAATGCTATCTTTGGAGTTATTTAATGAAGTTGGAGCTTCATCAAACAATGTCCAGTGAGAAGCTTCCCGTTTAAATCTTAATTATAATGTTAGAGGATAAAGTATAATGTTATCAATAAACATTTGTAGAATGTTTTTAGAGAATGTTATCCTACCTTTTAGGGGAATATTCTGGAAAATAAAATAAAACTTGTCACTAAAAACATTGGTTTATAACAAGTGAAGCTTGTTATAAAACAAGTGGGGGCAGCTGTGGTTGCAGGTTCGAGTCCCAGGTCCGGCAGGGATTGTCGGTGGGGAGGGTGAATAACCAGCGCTCTCTCCACCCTCAATACCACGACTGAGGTGAGACCCTTGAGCAAGGCACCGAACCCCCAACTGCTCCCCAGGCGCCGCAGCGATAGCGATATGGCTGCCCACTGCTGTGTGTGCACTTGGATGGGTGAAATGTAGAGCACAAATTCTGAGTATGGGTCACCATACTTGGCCACTCGTCACGGTCCTTTCCTTTCCTGATAGTGCTGTTTTTGGAGATGACATCAAACAAAGGTTGGCTTTTCATTTTCAACCAAAATGTGACATCTAAGCAAATTAAGTCCACATCTAGTGTGATGGGAAGCTTTATTATAATATTAGAAGATAATGTTTAATCAGTGTTATCAATAAACATTTGTAGAATGTTTTTAGAGAATGTTATCCTACCTTTTATCAGAACATTCTGGGAACTAAAATAAACTAGCCACTGAAAACATTCCCAGAACATGAACCATTTCTAGCTGGGATGCTGCCCATGGTTGGAATCAGCTTCCAGAAGAGATCAGATGTGCTAAAACATTAGCCACATTTAAATCCAGACTCAAAACTCATCTGTTCAGTTATGCATTTACTGACTGAGCACTGTGCTACATCTGAACTGCACTGTATTTTATATATAATCATTTTTATTCCTGTTTTAATTCATTTTAAATCATTTTTTATCATTTTAAATGTTTTTATTGTTGTGATTTTTATGATTATTTTAACTCATCTTATGTACAACACTTTGAATTACCATTGTGTATGAAATGTGCTATATAAATAAACTTGCCTTGCCTTTCCTATTGTTATTATTTTTTATTTATTATGTTAATTGTTATTATGTTTATTAGGTTATTGTTTGTTTATTGTTGTTATCTGATCTGTCCTGTTATTGCTGTTTGCTGTTATAATTAAACATTGTAAATAGTGCTGTCAAACGATTAATCTCAATTAATCGCATCCAAAATAAAAGTTTTTGTTTACATAATATATGTGTGTGTACTGTGTATATTTATTATGTACATATAAAGACACACACGTGTATGTATATATTTAGGAATGTATATATTAAAAATATTTTTATTTAGGAATATATTTTTAATCGCGATTAATCGTTTGACAGCACTAATTGTAAAACATTGTATTGCTGTTTGTCTTTACAATACGTTTTACAAATGAACTACTTGTAACTTAACAAATAATCAAATACTAAATGGAAAATGGAACGAAAAATTTTTAATTCTCATTTTTTTAAAGGTATTTCACATTTGCAATGAATCAGCATTACGGTGATGGGTGTCTCAACTTTACTCGGGTACTGTTTCAACTGTACCCGACAAGCTTCTTTTGTTCATGAGCTAATTGTGGCAAATGTGACCTACTTATGGATGTTAAAAAAAAAATTATATTTTAGTAAACAAGTAAAGAAATTGTCATATGAAAAATCACTTCTTTTCAGTCCTGTCATTATTTTGCAATCATTTCCTGTGAATCATTTATTTTGTCTGTCAGGATCGTTTCCTGTTCCTGTTTTTGTAACTCTGAATAAAGCAGAGGTTTAACTGGTCCCCAGCTGCTGACAAGGCTTTTTCCACCCTAAAGGAACTGTTCACTTCTGCACCTATTTTGACACTTCCAGACACTAAGAGGCAGTTTATCGTGGAGGTGGATGCTTCTAGTTCAGGGGTCAGAGCCATCTTGTCCCAGAGATCAGAGAATGACAGCAAGATCCATCCTTGTGCCTTCTTTTCTCGACGACTCTCATCTACTGAGAGAAATTATGATATACGTGACAGGGAGCTTCTGGCAGTTAAATTGGCACTGGAAGAATGGTGCCATTGGCTGGAGGGTTCAGAACATCCATTTCTGGTTTTGACTGATCATAAAAATCTAGAGTATCTTCTTACTGCAAAACGGCTGAACCCCCGCCAGGCTCATTGGGCTCTGTTCTTTAACAGATTTAATTGCACACTGTCTTACCACCCTGGACCTAATTATCAAAAAGCTGATGCTCTTTCTCGTCAGTTTGACACTCAAGAGAAAGAGGGTGAGGGCCTTGATTTCATCTTGCCTATCTCTGCCCGTCTTGCTGCAGCCCTCCTCGATATTGAAGAGGAAGTAATCAACTGACAATAAATTATATGTACCTGAGAACCTTCAATCAAGAGTCCTGCAGTGGTGTCTCTCCTCACGCCTGTCCTGTCATCCTGGTGCTACCCGGACCACGTTTGTGGTGGAACAGCATTTCTGGTGGCCTACCCTGAGAAAGGATGTCCGTGAGTTTGTTGCTGCTTGCCCTGATTGTGCACAGTCTAAAACCTCCAGGCGCCCTACCAATACCAAGATGCCCCTGGTCTCACATTTCCATTGATTTCGTTACTGGTATTCCCCCATCCTCTGGTAATACCACAGTTTTGATAGTTGTGGATTGTTTCTCTAAAATGGTTCATTTAATTCCACTCCCCAAACGACCCTCAGCAAAGGAGACAGCTGAAATCATGATTCAACGTGTTTTTCGTCTCCATGGCCTTCCCCGTAACATTGTTTCAGATCATGGCCCACAATTTACAGCCCTTTTTTTGGAAGGAATTCTGCAAACAACTCGGCATCTCAGTAAGCCTCTCCTCAGGTTTTCATCCCCAAACAAATGGACAGACAGAACGCCCAAATCAGGAGCTAGAGACTGGACTTTGCCTCTTGTGTGCTCGGGATCCAGCCTCTTGGGCCAGAAACATGGTATGGGTCGAGTATGCTCATAACTCACTCCCTTCCTCTGCTACTGGGTTGACCCCTTTCCAAACTGCATATGGATATCAACCACCTTTATTTTCATCCTAAGATTTGGAAATTACAGTTCTGTCTGCATTTGCTCTGGTGAGGCGCCGTCACCTGGCTTGGAGAAGAGCTAGACAAACACTCCTCCATTCTTCTACTAACTACAAAAAGTGGGCAAATAAACATCGCTCATCAGCACCTCAGTACCGAATTGGACAACGAGTCTGGTTGGCCTCTAAAGATCTGCCCCTTCAACTGGAGAACAGAAAGTTGACTCCTCATTTTGTGGGTCCCTTCCTCATCACTAAAGTTGTCAACCCTGTGGCAGTTAGATTACGACTCCCCAGGCCACTTCGCATCCACCCTACCTTCCATGTTTCCTGTGTTAAGCCGTTTCAACAGAGTCCTCTCATGCCCTCTTCCAGACCCCCTCCACCCGCCTGCATCATTGATGGGGCTCCAGCTTACATGGTTCGACGTCTCTTGAGATCGCGTAGAAGAGGAAGGGGGCTACAATATTTGGTTGACTGGGAGGGCTATGGCCCTGAGGAACGTTCCTGGATTCCAGCACGATATATTCTGGATCCGTCACTCATTGACCAGTTTCATCATTACCATCCAGACCAGCCTGGTAGGACGTCATGAGCCGTCCATTATGTCATGATTTTGCAATAATTTCCTGTGAATCTTTTATTTTGTCTGTCAGGATCCAGTTTCCTGTTCCTGTTCTTGTGACTCCTCCTTAATTACCATCATTGTGTTCACCTGTCTCTCTAGCTCAATGGTCTCAAACTCAATTCCTGGAGGGCTGCAGCTCTGCACAGTTTAGCTCCAACCAGCTCTAACTCACACCTGCTTGGAAGTTTCTAGTTACCCTGAAGAGCTTGATTAGCTGGATCAGGTGTGTTTGATTAGGGTTGGAGCTAAACTGTGCAGAGCTGTGACCCTCCAGGAATCGAGTTTGAGACCAATGCTCTAGCTTTATAAACCAGCCTAACTTCTACCTCCCTGCCAGATTGTCTCACCAGCTTGACTGTGAATTTTCCAGCCACTTCCTCAATTGGATCCTCAAAGTTTGTTTGAACTTGGCTCTGCCTGGAACCTGATTATTTACTCTCTCTGCCTGAACCACCATCAAGAGTTAGTAAGTTTTTGATTGTTTTCCTACTGCTCTGTAAGCTGGACTGCCTGTTTATTGTGGATCTGGATTATGGATTTGGACTGTGGATGTTGGATATTGGATTAACTTTGTTTGGAGAAGGACAAAAGGGACAGGATTGTGTGTTGTTGGAGCTGTTCTCTACTCTACCATTACTCCTCAGAATATCTTCGAGTAGATACTTGAACGTTATCCTGTGTGGGACAGTGGACTGTCTCTTTGACTGCCACGTAGTGGACCCGGGTTTGATTCCCTGCTGGGTCACCCTCTGCACAAGCTATATGATCAGTTACACTAATTCGGAGGACACCCATAAGTTCATCCTATTTCCCCTGGGAAACGTTATAGTAGTGCCGGGCTTGCCAGTCTTCTGTTTACCTGTTCCATTCACAGAGACTTACCCTCATTACTACTGCCATCTCCTGGGCTGGAGAATACTGACCTGAGAATTCTAACACCCAAAAGAGACTGAAATAAAACTTTCTAAAACTTACCCATTTGTGTCTGTCTGGTATTTCTGGGTCCTGTACTAATTCCCTCGCAAGTCCCTAGTTTTGGTGTGGTAAAGGAAAAAAGCAAAAACTACCTTACCCTAAGTCTACCCTAGAAGTTCTCACCATGAAGCTTACACTGGTGATGTACTGGAGAGAAAATAAATACAGAGTTCTGGCATGAAACTCTAGAATGCAGTCCGATGGGTTTAACTCAATCTGACAACATGATATCATAATCACAATGGCACAGCTGACTGGTTCTCTCCTGTATCAGTAGCCAATGAGCTCACTGCCCAACATTCAAATATATGACTAGTGCTAGATGTAGCAGTTTGCAGCATGCTTCAGAGCAGCATAAAACAACATCTAAAGATAAGTGAATGCTCTTTTAATCCATATTGCTGTGTATATTTGCGTGGTCGGCTTATTTGAATACAAAACAACCGTAAACAGTTTTAAGCTAAGTGTTATGTTAGCAGTTTGCATTGTATACAGCAGCAAAAATTAAGCATATTAGCAGAAGCATTTATTATCTGTGTTCATACAGCTGCAGCAAAAGACAGTTTAGAGCTTTTAATCGCTCTGAGGGCACGATAATAGTAACTTAACATGAAAACAAGTTAAATGAAATAAGCATTCTTGTGTATGTACTCAACTGGGGTTCTCCATACTTCGTCCATACAAGGCTCACATAGCCATAGCCCACTAGCGTTAAGCCGGTCGGCGTAGTAGCCCAGGCACACAGAGATAGTAATACATGTAGTTCACATGGCTCTTTGGAGATCAGTAGTACAAATGTCTTGGCGATAGATCTGCTTTGTGGAGGGTGTTTTGTCTAGTCTGTTCAACTCATGTGTGTGGATACATGCATGTCCACTGATGCAGCAGTTTTACCTTATATACAGCGGCATGCATGTATTGGCTTGTATTGTTTTGTGTACCATGTCTCCTGCTTAGTGGTTATTCATATATGTTATGTGCAGCAGCAGTATTTCTTACAAGCTTACAGCAGCATGTTGTGGATGTATTGGCAGTAGCAAGTCTCGGCACTTGCTCTACCGCAGCAGCGTAGCAGATCTATTCTGCCAAGACCAAATACATTAACATTGTCATGTACATTAACCATGCCAATCCCTCCATGACAGAAATGCAGAGTTCTCGAATGAAACTCTAGAATGCAGTCCGATGGGTCTAACTCAATCTGACAACATGACATAATAATCACATGGCACAGCCGATCGGTTCTCTCCTGTATCAGTAGCCAATGAGCTCACTGCCCAAAATTCAAATATATGACTAGTGCAAGATGTAGCAGTTTGCAGCATGCTTCAGAAACCCTCCACCTTCCCCAGCTCCACCTGTATAGATCTGCTACAACGTGATTCATGGGGGTTATTCGTATATGTTATGTGCAGCAGCAGTATTTCTTACATGCTTACATGTTGTGGATGTGTTGGCAGTAGCAAGTCTCTGTACTTGCTCTGTCGCAGCAGCGTAGCAGATCTATTCTGCCAAAACCAAATATATTAACATTGTCATTATCAATACATTACAATGCCAATCCCTACAAGAGTTGTCATGACAGAACTGTAGTTACTCTGTTATATCAAATTAACTCTTGGTTAAATAAAAATATTTGGATTTAAAAATTAGCTAGTCAGCAAGCCAGATAGCATCAACTAATAAAATGTTTCAAATAGGCTATTATAATTTTGTAATTTTGTGCTTTATAATACTTGATTATATTCTTTTTTTCTTTTTTTTTTTTAATTTTAAGCTAAAACTGCCTGTAGTCTGATTTTGCTGTAAATGTTTAAAGCAAATTGCTTTGTCAGACTAAGGGGCATTTTACCCCATAATGAGGGTGTTTTGCCCCATAGGTGGGGTAAAACACCTCCTTTGTACAAATTACATTTTTGTTAAAAATCTAACAACACGAAAATGTCATGTGTCATCTTCACTAAAACTATAAGTTTTCTGAACACATTTAACTTTTGTTTCACAGAAAAAAAAGAAAAAAAATGCAATAACAACCGAGATCCAAAATACTGAATTGAGTTGAAATATTTGAACGCAAAACGTGAAGTAGCGAATTCAAGCTAGACACATTTCACCCCATGAATAATTATGGCAATAAATACATAGATTTAACATGAAACTGTTTTAAAAAGCTTACCAGTTTATTAGATAGTTTGTTGCTGAAATGTCTCTTTTGTTTATTGAATTAAATCACACTGCTTGTAAATACATAGAGTAAAAATAGACAAATACAAAAAAAAAAAAAAAAACTAAAAAATTAGGGATACACTATTGACTATTAACATCAGAGGGCTAATAATTTTGACCAGTAGACTTTTTAAAATTCTTGGTTATACATTTATTTCTATTTGTATTACAAACACTAAAAGCTTCCTGAATAAAGTATTATGTTTAAAAATGCTGTGTTGATAAAACTGTCTTTGTGTTAAACAACACTTGGGAGTTATTTCAAAAAATAATTAAATATTTTATAAGGGGCTAATAATTTTGTCTTCAACTGTATTATACATATTGTTAAATAAGATATATACCATATGAGAGTACAATTAGTCAGAAAATAATATCTAAAGATTTTCTTCCTGAACAAAAAAAGAGGAATAAATAAAAGCCAATGACATAAGGAGGACTTGATTCATTACCTTATTTTTTTCAGTAAAAAGATGAGCCAGGGGTAATAAATGAGTCTTAAAAAGGGCAAGCCTTGAGATATTAATCTTCTAAGACATCTAAATGGCTGAAACGAGGGAGTCACTCTATTAGCGCTAAAGAAGACGTCCACTCTTCTACATTTTATGTAAGCCACCAAGGAAACTTTGCTGCTACCCTGAGGCAATTATTTCATCCCTCTGTCCACACAGCCGGATGGCAGAAAATAGAGATAGGGTTAAAACTTCTTGATTTAGTGAGGCTGACTCCATACTTGGGGTTTGGAACAGTGAGAAAAGAAAAATCGAAACAGCTGACCTTTAAGAGGTGGTGGCATGTAGCAACAATGGCTGACAAATAGCAATGAGGATTAGTGATGGGTGTGACCTTCTGCAGTTAAGGTCAAAGCTAATCGGCTAAACCAAGAGAATGCCATGAAGTGCTCGACAATTGCCACAACTGCAGGGAAAGATCAAAGAAGATGCCAACATGCCTGGAATTCCTGTAAAATGACAGATAAACTCACAAATATTGTTGAACGTGAATTGTTTAACAGTATAACTGGGTTTCTGTGACCCTTCAGGTGTCATTCCATGCAGATCTTCAAACCATTTGATGTTATCTAAAGCTACATCTGAATTTCCCTTTCTTCTCAGATGAGTTATATCTCACACGGTGTCAGTCTCTCAGCTTGTCAGCCAGCCTGCTGTGTCTGAATCTGCTCCTGAAGTCTGTGGAAGTGCAATTAGGGAGCTGGAGTCCACCCTTATTACTTTAGGATACAACCCTGTCAGTCTGCTGCTATGTTAACTAATGAGTCTGGCTTCTCTCTGCAGATTAAATGGGCAGTATAATCTCCTGACCTTCACGTCCATCTCTACGGTCTTCCCACACAATAATTAATTAAAGCTTCTATCTTTCAGACGGCCATGATATAGGTAAACCTGACTTGAAATGTATATGTGATAGATGAGTAATGAGTTCTAACCACAAAGGGGATGATTATTCATATTATGCAAGTATATACTTAGGATACAAACATAATCAATCATAATTGAAGGTGTTTGTATGTGTATGTTTCAGAGCAATAGCACATTTTTCTCTTTCACCGGTTTACAAAAAACAGTCACGCTTTTTCTGCGACTGGCAGAAAATTTGTAAAATAGAAAGATAGACAGGTGTAAAATGAGTTAAATTGTGTCTATTATTATTTTTAGACTGTGTCTTAGAACGTGGTAAAAGCATTACCATGGGAATTAATCACTTGAGCGTCTGAGCCTCTACCTGTTTAATAACAAATTTAATCACTTCCTCCAGAGGTTCATTAGCTCAAAAAAGGAAAGTGTGAGGTTTTATTAGCCGACAGAGCCTTCATTAAGAGCCAATTAAATAATGAACACAGCATACCTTCTTCTTGTAAGGGATAGACTTGCTGTGAGTTCTCTTTCTTCCTCCACTAAAGATTATATGTTGTAAAAACAGTGAACAATAACAGGAGCAGACAACCTTTGTGTGATGTGATACTCTAGTGAGCAAAGGTTTGAAAAAAGGTTACAAAAACAGACAGATAGATAAACAACACAAACCTTCCCCAAATCCTATAAATTGCATGATACAAAATTGTGCCTTCTGGGGTATCGCAGGATATACAAGTACCTTCTTGAAAGTTACATTGGGGATCAGGACAATCACAGTTAAGACCTTGAGTGTGTCTCAGAACCAGTGATTTCCGGGACAGATAGCGAAAAGGAAATACCTGTTTTATTGATTTTGATAATTAAAACTAGTTGTGCATCAATGAACTTCTGATTTTGCTTCTGCACATGGGAAGACTCAAGAAATTATATATATATATATATATATATATATATATACATACATATTTTTATCAGAGCTAAATTTAAGGACATATTCAAATATTTTGTTGTGCTATTCATAATGAATACTTATTACTATTTTTATATTCATACTTCCTAATTATTTTACATAGGATTTTATGCATATTTTTAATGTTTGTGAAATAATCTTTTAGTCTTAGCCAGGCTGTATGTACATGTGTCCAGGCTGTATGTACATGTGTCCAGGCTGTATGTACATGTGTCTATACTGTCTTAATCCACAGTGAGGAGAAGGGTTTGAGTGGCCAAAGACTCTCCAAGGATCACAGCTGGAGAATTGCAGATATTAGTTAAGTCTTGGGGTCAGAAAGCCTAAAAAAACTAAACATCAAACAACCCCTACATCACCATTCTCCCAGATGAGACCTAAAAAAAAGAGATTTTTGGCAGCAAACCCACCAGATGGGTAGTCTTAGCCAGGCTGTATTTATTTGATTCAAATTGTATTTAAAAAAAAAAAAAAAAATATATATATATATATATATATATATATATATATATATATATTACAATTTTAAATAACTGTTTTCTATATACATTTTAAAATATAATTTATTCCTGATGGTAAAGCTACATTTTCATCAGTGATCCTTCAGAAATCATTCTAATATGCTGATTATCTCCTCATGGAACTTTTCTTTTTAATATCAGTGTTGTGCTGCTCAATATTTAATGTAGAAACTTGCTACATTTTTTAGGATTATTTAAGAAAGATCATAAGAGCAGCATTTATTTAAAAGAATAAAAATTGTTGTAATATTATAAAATATCTTTACAGTCACTTTGAACAATTTAATTCATCACTGCTGAAAATTACAAATGAATAAAATGAATACTAAGTGTGTAATAATAAATTAATTACACACTCTGTATATAGTACAATAATAGATATAATGGCAAAATAATAGAAAAGAAAAAAAAAAACTTAAGGGAATAATAATCATGAGTTATGTGTGTCAAATAAAAGACACTCAATAAATGAACACATAAGATATGTGCAACAAATCACAAAGTGTAGCTATGTAAGAAAACTAGCAATGAAGAAGCTGTATAAAGAGGATGAAGTTAAGATGTTTTGCCAGAATTGACAGCTTAATGTGTTTTCAATGAGTTGTGTTGATGGCCGAGGTGTGGATGCGAGGCCACATGGAGCACAATGCCCTGCCTTACATCCAAACAGGATAAAGTGAATGACACCACACCTGTAATTCCGAGCAATCTTTCAGCCTGCTGTTTGTTTTCCATACACATTGGCCCACAATGTTGCCAATGCATTCAGACAGCTATTATGTGCTCAATGTTTATAAAGTGCTCTCCAGCAAGGACATTAGGGACTATGAAACCCACTGTAATTACTTATCAGAACAAAAGCCCAAAGGACAGGAGAGCTCCTGGCTGGCCAGGAAATACACAGACATATGGGATCTTATTCAGCATTATTGTTGTCATCAAGGGCTCATGCTGTATCTCCATTTCTATTTCAGCACTGAGAGCTATAATCATAAAAAAAAAAAAAAAAAAAAAAACTGAACAGAGTGTAATGGCCTTTTACGTCCAGATAAACAGACTCTGGACAGGTATAGAAAAGATTTCTGAGCTGACATTATGAAACTTCCCATATTTAATAATAGAGTGATGGCTGAATGCAAGGAAAAAGCAGGCTCATATGAGCATCAGTGATAAGTTGCTTAAGTGCCAGTGACGTAAAGATTGAGAACGTCAGACAGGCGGACGGGAGGGACGGACCTCACAGAGCCAGAATCATCTGTGAATCCATAATGACGTGGGTCTCACCAATTGTACACTTATAAATAGAAACCCTTTCCATTTTAAACTCAATCACTGGACTGAACACTAAAAAAAAGGGTGCTTGGATGTACTGTACGTTTGCTGGGGTTCAGATACTCTCAAGGATGTTTCATCAGACAAATCACAGATGATTATATCCTTTCGCATACATAATTGCTATAAAATGAACAGTTTACTGTCATATGAGAGAAATGGTACATCCACAGCCACATACCTGGGTGAGAATCATATATAGTTAGTACATGCCATCTTATAATTTCCTACAAGGAAGAGACTGAGGATCAAGTGAATCATGCTGTAATTATACTTAAGAAGACTCCTCATAGTCCCTTTCCAATCACGACTTGATCTGAAGTCATTTAACCTATTATTGACTGATAGCAGGAGGGCAGACCAAGTCTCACCTTATGAGCTTCATGCTCAGCCCTGGCTTAATTTAGCAATGTAACTATTAGCGCTCAAAGCGTTATAATTATCATGTTCAACAAGCTCTTTATGGAGTGGAACAAAAGTTCATCTTAGTAAAGAGATATACACTGTCTAATGAAACGTAGCATATCAAAACCGTATCTATACCACGAAATGCACTGAAAGTAATAGGTCATTTGTGGTGTTTGCAATGCAAAAATCACTTTTGCTTATAGGAACAGGGATTCAAACATGTCTGGGTTTTGTTGAGGAGAGGGTGTGCTATTATTAAGTATTTTTAAGTATTTAAACTTTCAATTTTTACCTGGTAGATGATAAATGAAATAATTAAAACAGACTAACATTGGAATTCCCAAAGAAATAGAATATGAGTAATATATGCTGTATATATCTATACACAGAGTGCCCTCCACTAATATTGGTACCCTTGGTAAACATTAGCAAAGGCAGCTGTGAAAATAATAAATAAATAAATAAATAAATAAATAAATAAATCTGCATTTCTATAATTTTGTTCCTTACAACTGAACAACTGAAAGTGGGGGGAAACTCACATTATGCATGCTGGCCACAATTATTGGCTTCCCTAGAAATTCTAATGAGTAAAATATCTCTGAAGTATATTCCCATTCATAACCCCCAAAATCAAAATCCCCTTTTTCCACCATCAGGGGCAATATTTAAAAATTCCCAATCAACTAAAGATGTTACAAATCTGTCTGGAAGAGGACATGTGTCTATACTGTTTTAATCCACGGTGAGGAGAAGGGTTTGAGTGGCCAAAGACTCTCCAAGGATCACAGCTGGAGAATTGCAGATATTAGTTAAGTCTTGGGGTCAGAAAGCCTAAAAAAACTATAGGTGCAGATGATCAGTACTCTGGTGATTGGGCTCTGATGGGAGGTGCTTCTGAGGGAGGTGGCTGTGGTGAATGCCTGACATTACCCCCTCCTCCAAGGGCGGCTCCCGACGCCCTATTGCGGCGCCGAGGGCGACCGCGACTGCGAGGGGCCGGACGATCTGGGTGGCTGTGGTGGAATTCCAGCAGGAGAGTAGGATCTAAGACGTCTTCACGTGGCACCCAGGATCGTTCTTCCGGTCCGTACCCCTCCCAGTCCACCAGGTATTCCAGGCGGCCCCCTCGACGCCTGGAGTCCAGGATCTCATGGACGGTGTAAATCTCGGGTTGATCCAGGACTTCCGGAGGAGGGGGTCCAGCTTCAGCTCTGGTGGGATCTGTGGCAGAGGGAAAGAAGGGTTTTAGGAGGGATACGTGGAACGTGGGGTGAATGCGGTACCTGGGTGGGAGCTGAAGCTGGTAGGTGACATCATTGATCTGCCTCAGGATCTTGAAGGGACCAATATAGCGGGGACTCAGCTTCCTGCAGGGCAGTCGAAGGCGCATGTCGCGGGTGGAAAGCCATACCCTATCCCCTGGGTGGTATACGGGCGTCGTCCTACGTCGAGCGTCGGCGAAGATCTTATGACGACGGACTGCCCGCTGGAGGTGGTGATGAGCTGAGTCCCATGCTCTCTCGCTCTCTCGGAACCAGTGGTCTACAGCTGGAACATTCGAGGGTTCCTCCGTCCAGGGAAACAGCGGAGGCTGAAAACCGAGTACGCACTGGAAAGGTGTTAGTCCGGTGGTCTCCTGGCGAAGGGAATTCTGTGCGTACTCGGCCCACGGGAGGAACCTGCTCCAGCTGTGCTGATCTTCTGAGCAGTAGGACCGGAGGTAACGTCCAAGCTCCTGGATCTTCCTCTCAGTCTGGCCGTTGGTCTGCGGGTGATATCCTGATGAGAGAGAAACAGAAATGCCCAGTAGTTTGAAGAAAGCCTTCCATACATGTGAGATGAATTGAGGACCCCGGTCCGATACAATCTCCTCTGGGAGGCCGTAGTGACGAAATACCTGGTGGAACAGGACCTCCGCCGTCTCCATGGCTGTGGGTAAGCCCCTTAGAGGCACGAGTTTACAGGATTTAGAGAACCTGTCCACAGTGACCAGAATACAGGTGTTACCTTCTGAATTGGGGAGGTCCGTGACAAAATCCACACCCAGGTGGGACCAGGGCCTCTGGGGAATGGGTAGTGGAACCAGTTTGCCTGCGGGAAGTTGGCGGGGAGAGTTAGACCTGGCACAGACTGAGCAGCTTTGGACGTACCTGATGGTATCACGGTCCATACGGGGCCACCAGTAGCGAGATTGGAGGAGCGAGAGGGTCCGTCTGCTGCCCGGGTGTCCAGAGCCCGGAGACCGATGAGCTGTGTCCAGAAGGGGTAGACGTTGGGAGCGAGGCACGTAGGTTCTCCCTTCTGGACATTCCGGCGGAGCAGGTTCCTGGAGGGTGGCGTCGCGGATCTGCTGGTCCATATCCCAGATGATGGGGCTGATGATAAGGTGTGAGGGGATGATGGGTTCTGGTTCGAGTGAGAGGTCCTTGGCATATTGACGTGAGAGGGCATCAGCAGGAATGTTCTTGGAACCAGGTCGGTAGGTAATCTTGTAGTTAAATCGAGTGAGGAAGAGGGCCCAGCGTGCTTGACGGGGGTTGAGACGTTTGGCTTCGCGGATGTACTGGAGGTTCTTATGGTCCGTGATGATGGTGAATGGATGAACGGCTCCCTCTAGCCAATGACGCCACTCCTCCAGAGCCAATTTTATGGCCAGTAGTTCTCGATTACCTACATCGTAGTTCTGCTCCGCCGGAGACAGCTTGCGGGAGAAGAAGGCACAGGGATGGAGGAGCGTGGAGTCGCCGACCGCTTGGGACAGCACTGCCCCTACGCCGATGGTGGAGGCGTCCGCTTCCACGTAGAACGGGAGTTCGGGATCAGGATGGTGTAATAGAGGGGCAGTGCTGAAGATCTTCTTTAGCAGGTGGAATGCTTCGTGGGCTGAGGGGTTCCAGGTCAGATGTTTAGGTTTGCCCCTCAGGAGGGAGGTCAACGGGGCTGTGATGGTACTGTAGTCTTTGATGAAACGGCGGTAGAAATTAGCAAAACCTAGGAAGCGCTGGATCTCCTTGATGTTGGTGGGTTGTGGCCAGTTCACCACTGCATCGACCTTCCCCTGATCCATCTGCACACCCTCGGCAGTGATGTGATATCCGAGAAACTGTACAGATGTTTGATGGAATTCGCACTTCTCTAGTTTGAGGAACAGCTGGTGTAGGCGGAGCTTGTGGAGGACCTGCTGGATGTGCTGGCGATGTTCGGCCTGGTTCCGGGAGTAGATCAGAATGTCGTCTATGTAAACAACGACAAATTTGTGGAGAAACTCCCGGAACACCTCGTTCATAAACGTTTGGAAGACGGATGGACTGATGGATAACCCATAGGGCATGACAAGGTACTCATAGTGACCTGCAGGTGTTATGAAGGCAGTCTTCCATTCGTCTCCCTCACGAATACGAACGAGGTTATACGCACTCCGCAGGTCCAGCTTCGTGAAGACCTGGGATCCACGAAGCTCTTCGAGGGTGGCAGGGACCAGGGGGAGCGGGTAGGGTTGTTGGATTACTTGAGAGTTCAGCTGCCGGTAGTCGATGCAGGGTCGAAGACCTCCATCCTTCTTGCCCACGAAGAAGAAGCTGGAAGCGGCCGGCGAGGTAGATGGACGAATGTAACCTTGCTTCAACGCCTCCGCAATATACTCCTCCATCGCCTGGCGCTCCGGGATGGACAAGGGATATATCCGTCCCTTAGGAAGTTTAGCATCGGGCAGCAGATCGATGGCGCAGTCCCATGGCCGGTGGGGTGGCAGTTGGGTGGCAGCTTTCTTACTAAAGACGTCCTGGAACGCCATGTACTCCGCTGGGATCTCTACCGAGACTGTGGGTTCTGGGCTCTCAACCTGGGTGGAGGCGAGGGAGATCGGGACACAACAGGGAAGAGGCAGGTTGGATAGACAGTGTTGCTGGCAGTGTTCGCTCCAATGGCTGATGTCACAGGGATCCCAGCGGAGTTCCGGGTGATGTAACTGTAGCCAGGGGCGTCCCAGGATGATGTTGACCGTCGAGCCCTCCAGTACCAGAAATTGGATGTCCTCCTTATGAAAAAGACCAACTTGAAGAGTGATGGATGGAGATCGATGACGGATTTTCCCACGCCCCAGTGGTTTTCCCTGAATGGTTGACACGGAGTATGTAGTTGAATGGCGTTGACTTCTGAGCTGTAATTGTTTCAAACAGTCCGATGAGATGAAGTTTCCTGATGAGCCTGAGTCAACCAAAGCAGAGACAGATAGCGAGAGTTCAGCAGTATGAAGTGTTACAGGTAGAAGAGTCAGAGAAGTTGTATTAATTTCAGTATGAATGGTACTCACCACGGGGCGTGGGGGACGAACGGGGCAGTTGCGGATGATATGACCAGGGTTTCCACAGTATAGACAAAGTCCAGAAGATAAGCGTCGAGTTCGTTCCGTTTGTGTGAGGCGATTAGAATCCACTTGCATAGGTTCTGGTACTGGAGGCCTAGCTGCCACCGAGGTCGGCTGAGGAGCGGGATTTTGAGGCTGGCAGGCGGCCAGTCGCTGGGTAATGCGGGTGGTTTGCTGTAAAAACGCCTCCAGACCAATGGAATCGTCATAGAACGCCATGGCGGCTTTGATGTTGGAGTTTAGACCATGTCGGTACGCGCCCAGAAGCGCTACCTCATCCCAGCCACTAGCCGCCGCCAGCGTGCGGAAATGGAGAGTGTAATCCTGGATCGAGGAAGAACCCTGCTGTAAACGGAACAACTGATCGGAAATGGTTAGTGGGCCGGTAGCGGTAGAGAATACCTCGGAGAAATGACTGACGAATTGATCGAAGGAGTGAATGATGGGATTATTATTTGTCCATATGGCCTTCGCCCATTGCAACGCCTTGCCGGTGAGTAAGGAAATGAGGAAAGCTACCTTAGCATTCTCCGAGGTGAACTGGTGAGGCTGCATCTGAATGAAAAGTTTGACTTGTAGGAGGAACCCGCTACACTCAGCCGCCTCGCCTGCGAAGGAAGCAGGCATGGCCATGGGACATCCTGAGGCAGATGGCGGCGTCGGAGGTGGTCTTAACGCCGCCGTCAGGGCATTCACCAATTCGGTGACTGGGCTGGGTGAAGCGGTGTCTTCCGGGTTCATACTGTAAGCGGTCGGTTCTTCTGTCACATACAAAACACGAACACAGGAGATGGAGTGACAATGGAGTGGTTGATTTATTGATACAGATGATAATAGAGAGCGTAAACAGATGAATAGATGGCAGGGTAATCTTATCTGATATTTTGTAGAGAGAAATGGCGTGAATAGTCCAAACGAAGAAAATGTCCAGCAGAGTCCAACAGTTCCAACAATGCAGAGCATGAAAAGGTCGGGAGCTATCGTCAGGGGTGTGAACGGTAGAACCGACAAGTGTGAACTGAGGGAGAGTGTCTTATAAAGGGGAGGAGTGATTGGGAACAGGTGCAGATGATCAGTACTCTGGTGATTGGGCTCTGATGGGAGGTGCTTCTGAGGGAGGTGGCTGTGGTGAATGCCTGACACATGCTCCCAGGTGAGACCTAAAAAAAAGAGATTTTTGGCAGCAAACCCACCAGATGGGTTTGGTGCAAACAGGGATAAAAAGTACCCCGTGTCCATGGTTAAATATACTGCTGGATCTTTAATGTTGTGGACCTATTTTTCTGCCGGAGGCCCTGGACATCTTGTTCAGATAAATAACATCATGGATTCTATTAAATAAAAATCTAAACCTGGCTGCCACTTATAATGCCTCTAATCTTATAATGGGCCATAGTTGAATCTTCCATCAGGACAATGATCCAAAACAAACATCAAAATCAACACAAAAATGTGTCACTGAGCACAAAATGAAGCTTCTGCCTTGGCCTTTCCAGTTCCCTGACCTGAACCCTTTAGAAAATGAGTGGGATGAACTCAAGAGAAGAAGCACCAACATGGAGCTGGGGATCTGAAGGATCTGGAGAGATTCTGTATGAAGGAATTTGTCAGGTGTTCTCCAAACTCTCTAGGCTTTATAGGAGAAAACTCAGAGATCTTGGGAAAAGGATGTTGCAATAATTGGGTGCCAATAATAATGAACTAGAGAAAAACATTTATTTCATGAGTTTTTCTCCCACTTTCCATTGTTTAACTTCAAAGATAGATTGCAATTTTGTGAATTTTCTGAATGAAAGATCAAAAGTATAAATGATGGAGATTTATTTTCACAGCCATCTTTGCTCATATTTACTAAATGGTGCCAATATTAGTGGAGGGCACTGTACAAATAAACTATTTTGTTTCAGTGTTCCTTTTAGTTACAAAACAACATTGGGAAGAAAAAAAAATATTTTTAGATACTTTTGGGTTTCAGATATACATATGGAATGAGAGGAAGTTTTTTTTTTTTTTTTTTTTAAACAAATAAACTACCTTTAAGGTCAATAGGCAACAACATGCAGTTTTATGTTGTTGCTTATTGACTTGAGGCCCTGGAGACTATCCACAACACAACATGGTTTGACTGAACAAATACCACTCACATTTTCTTCAGAAATTTAAATCTAGTTTTAATCTGATTTTCCATAAACCCTGCAGCGTGTAGCAAGACAGACTGTCAAATAGGTGCCAAACAGAAATATAATATTGTACAGTACTGTCTAATAAAATATATGGGGCTTAATGTAGTTACAGTCTCTCTGAACACTCAAATTTCATGTTATTACTTTGCTATCAGAAAGCTAACATGCTCACTCAGTCACACACACTAAAGCAAACATACACACATCAGGTTTGCAGTGAGTTATTGGCTGCACTGATTTCTCATCTCCCGTTGTGTTGTTTTCCTTTGAGTCTGGTCATCATGCCATTTCAGAGTAATATTCTTCACTAACAGCCAGGCGAACAACACTCAAATGACATCCCACATTATCAGCATGATATACACAGGCCTAGACTTGCAAAGAGATTTATAACCATTCTGAACATGTAGTTATTATTTAATATGTTGTAGATAAACAATACTGTAACTATTACACAGCACAATAGTGTTCACATTTAGAAAAAAAAAAATGTCTTACTGTTTTTACTGTATTATAAATCAAATAAATGCAGCCTTGTTGAGCATAAGATACTTCTATTAAAAACATTCAAGAAATAGTATTACTGACCCCAAACTTTTGACTCTAGTTCGTGTTAGTCAGGCTGTACAGTTTGATCAATTATCATTTGAACATTATTTATGGTTTATAGATTTACTTCACTGAGCAGTTAATTGCAAGGATGTTTCCAAATATAAACATCTCTGGAGCACTAAAGGCCTGTATGTGGGCTGATGAAAGCCTGAGGTTACATGAACATCAATGACTGATCTCATATCTGAATTAACTAGGAAGCTTATTTAGTCCACTGAATCCTTCTCTATAAATAGCACAGTGTTTACGAAAAAAAAAAGATATGGAGATATGGATGTAAAATTGAAAATTGTATTGCCTACAGTGTGTCCTATTACACATTTTTTATTATTCTGTGATATTGTATTACTACTCTGTGTACTTCTTTTCTCTTCACTGTTTACTAAATGTAATGTTTATATGCATTTGAAATATTCTTGACATCAAATTATTCAAGTGTTTTTTTTTTTTTTGTTTTTTTTTAAAGCTGTTTAACCAATTTTTTTGTTGTTGTTTTGTTTGTTAAACCTTATCTGTATACATCTATACATGATAAACAGATATGCTGCTCTCTGCTCGACCCCGAATACATACCCAAGGTGAACTTTCCTGTTTATATGGGACATATAAACAGGAAAAATTCAACTTTAGTAAATACACCTCACGTTCAGGACAGTAAAGACATGACTGTAAACTGACAGCGATTTCAGACTTTAAATATATCTTTTGTCAGTAAAATGCTACCTCTGCAGTTTTCCCCATTGTTGCTCCATTAATACAACTCTGCATCATATTCAGATCACACACACACATACACAGAGAGAAAAAAAAAAAAAAAACTGTGACAGTTTATTCCAAAGGGCTGTTAAAAATGGCAGGCAGACCTTTTTTAGATAAACATTCCTGAAAAATTTGACATCCTTCTGATTTAATGAACGTTAAATATTGACCCAAATTAGTTTAGGCATTCCGTACACTATTGGATGGTGAAACATATCCAGTACCTCAAGTAAATTGCTATTAAATTTAAATAATTGATTTTGTGCTATTGATGGAGCCTTGAAAAATAACTGCCTCATCCCTCAGTTATTAAAAAAAAAAGTCTGTTTTCTTCTCCTGGCAGTCAGGTTGCTTTCTCTCCCTGGCACTGATAAGTTGATACAGTCATACAACACTGCACCCAACTTCAGTGCTTCCATTCTGTGTGCTGACAGCCTGGTAATTAATGCCTACCTGACTTCTCCGGCAGGCATCTCCCAAGGCTGCTGATTAGGACTCTGGCTCTGCAAAGTATGACACCTGTGTAGACGTTTTACCAGGAGCCCAAACAAAAAGAAAATAGCTGAGCACATTACTAATTTGCAGCAATGAATTCCAGCCTGTTTGGATTTGTCTCCACGAGCATTATTTTATCATTCAGGTCAATGATTCAGACGAAAATTGCATTTGCTAATGAAATGACTCGGGTACAAGTAAACGTATGTTAAATGGAAACACTAAAGCAGCTCACCTGTTTTGCCTCCATCCAAACTAGAATTAGAACCAGCTGTATGACAGATTTTTCCATATGTTCTGTTCTCGCCCTTCCTAGACCACAAGGCCTTGTTTGACCTCACCAAGAGAAATGACCAAAGAGAACTGAACCCTTTCATGTTGCCCTTTCCTCCTCTACTACACTTGTGATTATAAAATTGATTTTCTTCTTCTTCTTCCCCCTTTTCACTTAAGGAGACCAGCTCTACTGGGTTATTATTGTACCGCAGTGCTGTAATAACAATTTATCTTTGCTTCTAGTACGATTACTGTACAGTGCTTCAGAAAGGAGGGCAGAGGTGCCAAGTCTTTGATTTATAGGAGCAATTTGACCGCTGCTTATTAGAGTGATCCACTAAGGTGATCCAGGTGGTGGAAGGCTTCCACAGCATCTTAACATTGTTCAAGAGCACAGGGGCAAAAAAATCAAGACTGCACTTTTGACCAGAATTATGATGCTAACCTTAGGGCAGACGGTTGATGTGGTTGCTCATGCCAAGATGCTAATAAAACGCTTGGAAAATGATCACAGAAAAGTAATTTGTTCTTTCACAGACTGATTTGGTTTGGGCACCAGAGCCAGTATGTATTAGACGGCTTCTTGCTGTCTACGGCTGTCTACATGGGAGACTCTTGATTCTAATGGAGTTTGGCAGTAGCCATTCCCTCTAGGACAGAGGTCGGTGCCATTTTTATTTTTTTCTAGTTAATCACTGTGTCATTCCAATGATATATTACCAAATTCACAAGGTTCAAATAAGTTTAATTTAAATGTTAACAAATTGTATAACTGGAGATTGATGATCCGTGTTACCCAGTGTCATGTATTTTGTGTCATGTGCTTTTGTTTCATGGAGTTTTAGTTTGTTCAATACAAACTGCAAATAAGCCCTATGTTATGGTTTGGTCAAGTCAAGTCACAGTAAAGTAAATGCATAGTTCGTTCTAGTCAAATAGTCAGGTTACACTGTGGTTCAGTCAGGACTCTCCTTCAGTGGACTTGACATGACATCCCAGGATAACATGATTACAAACTTGTTTATTTGAGTAGTTTCATACACATAGTGTAGGAACTATATATATATATATATATATATATGTATGTATGTATATATATATCTATGTATATGTATATGTGACCCTAATGAAACTCACTGTATGTGTACTCTGAGGGATAGTTAAAGCCTTTGAAATGTTTTTGTAGCCTTTTCCTAACTATGTGCCTTTCTACAACTTTATCCATAAGGGCACTTAATACACAGATCCAATATAAATGTCTCTATGTTATGTATGGTTCCCATGGTAACCATGGTGCCCAGAGGGGAACGAGACGCTGTGTCAAAAAAATGGTATGGGAACACCTTCTGCGTGACCACATCCTGAAGCATGTGTGGAATCAGTCCAATAGAGAAGCGAGATGTCACGAGTGGGGTGATGTGAGCAACCAGGAAGAATAAGAGGGCACCACAAACGCAGCGTCTCATTCCCCTCGGAACCATGGAGTCATAACATAGAGACGTTCCCCTTCAGGAACTCAATATGTGTCGGAAAACGCTATGGGAACGAGAATACCCATTGAGCCGTAAGAGCAAGACCCTGTGTGGTATGTATCTTGTGAGCACATCAAGACAAGATAACTCAGGAACCTGGGGTAGATGCCAGGATGTAAAAGCAGACAAAACTGTGTGGAGTGGATCAGCCCACCTCATCACAAATGTCCTGCGAGTCCCCCATACTTCACTTTGAGTGTGCTTTGACCCCCATAGGTAAGGGGAGGCCAGAGAGATGGTTCAACCACCCACCTACTTAATGTCCACATGGTGGCTAGACATCCTTTCTTAGGCACACCAAAGCAGGCAAAAAGATTATCTGTCCTATGCCACTGGGCAGTTCTGTGGATGTAAGTGTCCAGTGCTCAAACCGGTCAAAAGTGGGCAATTTAGAGACATACCTAGGCTTTGGGTAAAGGAACACCCTGACCATGCCCAGGGTAAAGTCCATGCACAAAATTGAAAGTGCCTGAAGATCCCTGATCCTTTTGAGGGAGGAGATGGTAAGGAGGAAGACAATCTTCAGAGTGAGAAACTTGTCTGAGGAACCTATTTAATGGGTTCAAAAGGGGACCCTCTAGAACCACTGCCAGGTCCCAAATAGGCACCTTGGTGCACTGTGTTGGCCTCACCCTCAGAGTGCCACGGAGGAAACGAGTGACAAGTGGATGTTTTCCCAACGACTGGCCGCACAGAAGGCGTGGTAAGCAGTTACGGCTGCAATGTACACCTTCAGAGTGGAGGAAGATAACCCTGTAGAGAAACGCTCCTGCAAAAACTGCAGAACTGTACCAACTGGGCAGTTGACTGGGTTTTCTGTACCCAGACAACTGCCCAGAAGTGAAAAGAAGTGAAAAGTTTCCACTTCAAGGTGTACTGTTTCCTCATGGCAGGAGCTCTGGACTGGAGTATGGTCTCAACAACCTCGGTTGAGAGACCGGAGGCTATGAGCTGTGCCCCCTCAGGGGCCATGCCCACACTTTCCACAACTCCAGGCGGGGGTGAAGGATGGTGCCCCCTGTCTGATAGAGGAGGTCCCTCCTGATCGAAATCACCAGGGGAGAGCCGTGGAGGAGGGGCATAAGGTCAGAGAACCACACATTCAGGCCGGCCATAACAGGGCTACTAGCAGCCGACGGACCCGTCGCAGTGCACTCTCTCCAGAACTCCCAGGAGGAGAGCGATCAGGGGAAAAGTGCACAGACAAAGCTTTGGCCACATCTGCACCATGGCATACAGCCCAAGCAGAGCTGGATGTCCAAGGGAAAACCAGAGCAGACAGTGTTTTGTTTCCTGTGATGCGAATAGATGCACTTCTGTCTGGCTGAACTCCCTCCAAAGGAGCTCCACCACCCTGGAGTGGAGCCTCCATTCCCTGGACCTCAGGCCCTGCCTTGACAGGATGTCTGCTCCCTGATTGAGGTGCCCAGGAATGTAATCTGCTCTGAGTGGGAGGAGTTTTCCTTGAACCCAGAGGAGGATCTGATGTGCCAGCCTGTATAGGGGGTGTGAGCGCATACCCCTGAGTGCAGGGGCGTGAGCGCAAATCCCTGGGCCTCAGCCCATGCCTCGACAAGATGTCTGCTCCCTGATTGAGGTGTCCAGGGATGTAAACTGCTCTGAGTGGTAGAAGTTTTCCTTGAACCCAAAGGAGGACCTGGTGTGCCAGCCTGTATAGGGGGCATGAGCACAGACACCCCTGCTGGTTGACATAGGAGACCACCGATGTGTTGTCTGTGCGGACAAGCACATGATGGCTCCTCAGATCTGGAAGGAAGTGTTTCAGTGCTCAAAACACAGCCAGCATTTCCAGGCAGTTTATGTGCCACGAGAGATTATGTCCTTCTCACTCATGGCAACTCATGACCGCTCCCCAGTGTGTGAGGGAAGCGTAACACTAATGACGGACATTAGCGTTACACAACGACAAGGAGCCCCTAGCACTGGGCCTTGAGATAGGAACCAAGGTTTCTTCCACATGTCTAAGGCATGTAAGCATCGCCACGTAATGTTGGACGAAGCTGCCATTAGAACTAACAGTCACTGAAACTGTTTGACAGTGAGGGACTAGCCTTCTCTTACTCTCCTGGAGAGAGACAGACATGCCTGCATTGTCAACAAATCCCACACCACACCCAGATAAGCGGTCCTCTGTGATATAGAGAGCACAGTTTTCTTGGTGTTTAGTCTTAACCCCAGCTCTTTCATATGGACGAGGATGACATCTCGATGCCAAGCCGCTATCTGCTCCAATTAAGCCAGTAGCAACCAGTCGTCAATATAGTTCAGTAAGTGGATGCCCTAGAGTCACAGTGGAGACAAAGCAGCATCCACACATTTGGTGAAAGTGCGGGGTGAGAGCGACAGGCAGAGCGGAAGAACCCTGTACTGGTATGATAACCCCCAAAAGCAAATCTCCGAAAATTCCCGTGTTGAGGACAGATGGATATGTGGAAGTATGCTTCCTTAAGATCTATCGTAATAAACCAGCCCTCTGACCTGATTTGAGTGAATTATTTGTTTGATATTCAGCATCTTGAATCGAAAGGGTTTAATAGCACAGTTCAGCCTCCCCTCATCCTTCTTCGGAATGATAAAGTAACGGCTGTAGTACCTCTCTTGCGAGTGGGAGAAGCTCACAGCCCCTTCAAGAGCTGACCATGCGTGCTTCCCTCCCAAGCAAACGACACATAGATTGTGTGTATTCTCCGCTGTGAGAGTGCTTTGCAACATACACACTTCTTTCACACACACAGCAGAGATGTGCTCGCTGAAGAACAGAAGCTAACGTGCATTTGCCAGTGCCGTCTCATGCTTCTTGGTTGCTCATGTCACCCTGCTCGTGACGTCTCACTTCTCTATTGGACTGATTCCACACGTGCTTCAGGACTTGTTTAGGCAGAAAGCGTTTCCATAGCGTTTTCTGATGCAGCTCGAGTTCCTGAAGAGGAACATGCAATTTCTTTTCCAGCTGTTTTATCATAACCGTGTGTGTGTGTACTTGACAGTTTAAGCACAAAAAGACATGAACGAGAATCATGTATTTACTACGGCAACCATATATTTAAATTATGGTATTTGTAGTAAAACCACAAATTTACCATTGTTTTACTACAGTAACCACATTTTAACCACACTGTTAAAAATTGCTGTAAAAAAACGGCCAAATTTTGACAGTAACATGCTGTTTCCCATTCTGGGTAATATTTGTCATTTTCGAGAAAGTAGCCTGCTGCTATATCGTGAATTAACGGCGTTCAAAATCGACACTCAGAGTCTGTGTTTCAAATCACACCCTACACCCTCATTCACTATTCCCTTCATGAGTTTACTAATACAGTCCACCTGACAGAGACAGTGAAAACTAATGAGTGAATTCAGACACTGATGAACAGCTGCTGTTAATGAGCAGATCTACTGATTGAAAGAGAAACAAGACAAACACAAGGACTACAACTGACTTGAGTCACAGATTTAAATGAAATCAACTGAATATTTAAACAACACACAGTCTTACCAGCTTCACGCATTTCTAATCAGACTGACTTTATTTCTGTCAGAAATCTAGAGATGATCTTATTAAGAATGAAGGTTTAGATGATGATATTTTAGTTTAGCTTGACCATTGTGGAGATCAGTGTTTGCTTTAGTTGGGCTCCTGACCTTTGGCTTTTGAACAATACTTTGCTGTAACTGTATCTTCCAATGATTTAGTTATGGTAGAATGGTTATGGTTGGGTGTGTGATGTTGGCTGCAAGCATCATACTGTAGTCTGACTTTGACCTTTGCTGGTCATTTGAAATACTGTTAGCAGTGTGGACTCATTAGTTATGGTTTATTTTTCCCCAGGGCTTTATATTATGAGCTTAGCCAGTGTGGTGACAATCAGAAATGCAGGATTTAAATCAATTTGAACTACTGTTTCAAAAACACTCAAAAATAGACATCAAGAATCAACATATGAATCTCAACAATGGTGACAATCAAAAGCTTCATGCTGCAATGCATGCTGGGTACCAGCACATTACAACACTCATTCATGACTCCCAGCATGCATTGCGGCATGAATAAATTATGCTGATGAATTGTCTATTTATTTTCTTGAATTCGTACTGTTTTTTCTTTACGTTATTTTGAGGATTATCACCATTGTTGAGATTCATATGTTGATTCTTGATGTGTGTGTTCAAATCACAAGAGCGATTTTTTTTTTTTTCATAAATTTTGTTTTTATGGTCTTTCACAACAGTTCTCCTCAGGTAATTTTGCTTTTATTCTCGATATTCAATAAAAGAAAAGATGCTGATAAGAACTAGTGAATCAAGAGTAAGGTTGTTACTCATAAACGTCAGAATCAGACTTTCCTTTTCTTTGGCTCTTTAAACCATGTGTTATTAAATCACATTGTTACAGCAGCCAACAAAAAGTTAATGCTAAAATGTTAAGGTCCAAGAGCCCGACTAAAGTAAACACTAATCTCCATCATGGTAGTGGCAATAAGATAATAAGACAATAGAGTCAATAAGATCTTCTGTAGACTTCTGACAGAAATAAAGTCAGTCTAGTAATAAGTGAAGCTGGTAATGCTGTTTTAGGAGTTGTTTATTGAGATCTTGAGAGATTTCATTACTTATTTTATTTCAGTTGATTTAATCTGTGGCTAAAGTCAGTTGTAGTTCTTGTGTTTCTCTTTCATTCAGTGATTCTGCTTGTTAACAGCAGGTGTTCATTAGTAATGCTCAACCATCACTTAATTAATCACAGAATTATCTCATTAACTTCAGTGTTACTCAAACACTCTGTAGTGGGGACACATTATTTGTTCACTTAAAACTGAGGATTTTGCTGTGGAATTTAAAGGGTTAAAGATGTAAGATGGGAAAAAAACAGCATTAAATGTAATTTAACAGTAATAAACTGTAATTAATTTACGGCAAAGCACTGTAGAAAAACAGTATCTTGCTGGCAACCAAGCTGCCAGTAAATTACCGTTAATTCAAGGAAAAACAGTGATATACTGTAAACTGTAACAGTCAGATTTAGCCAACAAAACAAACAAGTTAATTTCACTCAAATATTATTGAATGTTAATAGAAAAACAGTTATGCAAAGTCTTTAACTGGTAAGGAGAGTACATATTTAACTGTACTGTATTGATATGTTTTTGCGCAAGAGAGATCTGTTAGTTTAATTTATTTTTGTGGGTCACCATTGTGCTGGAGAGTAGAGTCTGTGCTTCAGTCAATGATGAGCCACAAACACTGATGTTTTGCTGCTTTATTTAAAGACAGTAACTGTGTGTTTGCTGATGCAGTGATAGTCACTTTAGTGCATGTGTGCTAATGATGATCAACAAAGATTTCAGTAAAAGTCATGTCATGGTTGGTTTTCTTATTACACTTTAAGTGTTTGCTCTTTTAAATTAAGATTTATTTATTTTATAATGGACTCAAATGAAAAAAAAATCACTGTACTAACACCATATAAGCACTACTTCTTTGAAAACTCATGGTTGGAAGCAATCGGTTTCCAAAATGAAATGAGTTACCACATGGTATAATAACAGTAACATACTGTAACAATGAAGAGCTGTAAATTAACGGTAGAAAGCTGTAAATTAACAGTACAATGCTGGCACCCCAGCTGCCAGTAGATTACTGTTATTTTACAGTGCAATTTTTTACAGTGCACAGCCCAGGTTCTTTGGAAACATTTAAGCACAATTTTCAGTAAATGGTGCAAAATACATGTTCAGTTTTATCCGAAGGCAATGAATGTGACTCTGGCATTGTTGCATTACATTGGTTGTTGTTCCACAACAGTTTGGAAATGTAATGTCTGCTGAGTGGTGCTAAAAGGTTAATCATGTTTGGAAAATAACATACCACCTACACTAAACCCTACTTTTGATCTAACTGATAGTGTTAACAAATGCATTCTGGGATTGCTTTATCTGTAAGGAATACTGTACATGTAATGCAAGTTTGGCTGTCTTAATAGTCTTTTAATGTCTTATTTGGCTAACATAAGATAAGCTGCCTACCCTTTAGAAAACTCTTGGCACTGGGAGTGTGTTCATGTTTCCCTAAAATGCTTCTGGAACAGTCCAAGACTATCTGCAACACAGACAATACGATTTTGGTCTTTTCTCTCTGAAGCTTCTGGCTGATTCACAAAGACTGACATTTATGGAGCCATTTCACAACTTCACCTGTCTTTTCCAGTTCTGTGGTGCTTTCTCCTGTGGCCTACGATAACATTTAACAGCTGACCTTATCTCCGGGTGCCATCATCTTCCTTCTTCCCACATGCATGTTACAACCACATTTCTGCCCTGATTAGAGATGACTATCTCATAGACATTATGTGACTGCCAGATAATGCTGATGACTCCATGGTGATCCTAAACTGCATTCAGTATTGTGTCACGGCTATACTAAGGTCATCAGTACATCTCAAACATTAGTGAACCTTTAAGGCTAAATTCATCTCCGGTGAGCCTTTTGTAGCAGTGACATAAGCAGAGAGGTGTTTGTTTCCTGGATACTAGATAATGAGTTATTTTTAATTCACAGTTTAACTGTTGGTAATTGACTGGAGATCAGTTTTTCCGGTACAGATGTGGTACAAAATGTCTATATGACAAAGCCATGGCTTTGGTTTTATTGCTGTGTCCCATCAAACAGTGTCTGTCAGAAACATGGTCAACGGGGCATGAAACACAGGTCACACAGTCACACTGAATGGGTTTTATGGCACAGCTGGTGGTTGTTTAGTGCTGAGCTAGGCCACTCTCCACTTCCATTACATTCACCTACTGTACATCTACAAAAAAAAAGAGCTGAATTGCTCCTGGAAAAGCTCACCTTAAACAATGGCCATGATTCCGTCCAGAGCCTGTCCAGAGAAAAGTGACAACAGTGGTGGAAAAGGTCCTTGCTGAGGCTGCACAAATACAAACAACTCAGAAATGTGCAGGACATTTTTAAACTTGCTCAAAAGAGGAAGGTTCATGCCCTATTTTTCCCCAGTGGACCATGAACACATTAATTATTTTGAGTTTCAGGGCCACAGTAGCTATAATATCTCATGAGAAAACCTTCCCACCTCCTGCTGCCTCAAACCTAAAAACTTCAGGCCAGCCAAGGCGCTTTGCTTTTAGCAGAGCCAATATACTAATAACACAGAATGTTTTGACTTGCAGGCCCTTATTAGTCCAATATCCCCATTATTCAAGCCACATGACAAAAATGTCACCAGGCACCAGATTAGGTTCATCACATTTCCTTTGTCCAGACACTGAATAAAATAATATTTAGAGCTGAGAACAACTATACTGTATAATATTATTATTAGTAGTAGTAGTAAGTAGTAGTCGTAGTAGTAGTAGTAGTATTTATTTTATTTTATTTTATTGCACATAAAAAGCATTCTCGTAGCTCCATAACATTACATTTGAACCACTGATGTCACATGAACTATTTTAACAATGTCCTTACTACCTTTCTAGGCCCTGAATGTGTCAGTTGTGTTGCTGGCTATGCAGGGTCAGAAAGCTCTCAGATTTCATTAAAATATCTTAATTTGTCTTCTTAAGATAAACAAAGGTCTTACGGGTTTGGAATGACATGAGAGTTAGTCATTAATAACCGAATTTTAATTTAATACTTAATACTATAACTTTATATTTACACTGGTTGCACTTGATTTTACGGTATGCGTACTTGCATGTACTTACAGTGTACTTACAGTGTACCTAAGAAAGTTAGGTAACACTGTTTTAAGGTGTCCATAATACAGAGTAATTACCTAGTACTCAGTAGTAGCCGTTGTACTTACATGAAACAAAATGTACTTACCATGTAACTAAGTTATGGAACAGACTGTACTTACAGTTTGTAATTATGTACATGTAATTGGCAGCTACTGTTACACTTATGTAACAGGCCGAGTCTGTTACATTGCTAGCTACTTATCTATACTGTACACCTTACCCAGCTGCACCTTAGTTTGATTTAACCCACCAGTACACAGCTTAAATGCATGTAATACATTTCTAATTACATTTAAATTACAGAATATTACACAGGCATAAGCTACTTAAAATAAAGTGTATCAAGATTGTACTTAAGTGTACTTTGTGTGTATTTATACTGTACACCTTATCCAGCTGCACCTTAGTTTGATTTAACCCACCAGTGCACAGCTTAAATACAGGTACTACCTTTCTAATTACATTTCAATTACAGAATATTACACAGGCATCAGCTACTTAAAATAAAGTGTATCAAGATTGTACTTAAGTGTACTTTGTGTGTATTTATACTGTACACCTTATCCAGCTGCACCTTAGTTTGATTTAACCCACCAGTACACATCTTAAATACATGTAACACCTTTCTAATTACATTAAAATTACGGAATATTACACAGGCATAAGCTACTTAAAATAAAGTGTATCAAGATTGTACTTAAGTGTACTTCGTGTATATCTATACTGTACACCTTATCCAGCTGCACCTTAGTTTGATTTAACCCACCAGTACACAACTTAAATACATGTAACATCTTTCTAATTACATTAAAATTACAGAATATTACACAGGCATAAGCTACTTAAAATAAAGTGTATCAAGATTGTACTTAAGTGTACAAGTAGCTGTGTAACAGACTCTGTCTGTTCTATATGTGGAACAATAGCTGCTTATTACGGCTACATAATTACAATCTGTAGGTACAAGCTGGTCCATAACTTAGTTACATGGCAAGTACAATTTGTTTCATGTAAGTACCATGGCTACTACTAAGTACTTAATTAGGTAATTAGTCTGTATTATAGACACCTTAAAATAAAGTGTTACCCAAAGTTCTGTAACTATAATAACAGCACACTATGAACCGTTAGTTATGCATTAGTAAATATTCAATTCATCATTTACAAATCATTATCTCTACATCAATAGACAGTAGTAAGCACTTTATAAATGTAGATATAAATGCTTTGTTCTTGATTTTAAGCATATCTATAATGTGTTAATTCTATTTTCATATTTTATTAATGATCAATTTATCATTTCTTAATTAAGTATTACATTATTTACAAATCAGTTATTTAGTTTTCATCAGTGGTTCATACGATAAATACATATGAAGTGTAAGTAAATGATTAATGAATTATTTAAATGTACATTTATATAAATAAATATTATTTAGAAATACAGAAGTTTGTGTTAACAAATTCCTACTGTAATTCATGATTAATTTAGGTAGTTTTAAAACATTTAGTGGTTGTCAGATTATAGTAGAGAGAGAGAGAGAGAGAGAGAGAGAGATGCAAAAAAGAATACATACAACACTTTATATAAAATGAAAAATAAACCTGTGCAATATCATATATATATATATATATAGAGAGAGAGAGAGAGAGAGAGAGAGAGAGAGAGAGAGAGAGAGAGAAAGAGAGAGAGAGAGAGAGAGATAGATATAGATAATAAATAACTAAATAAGGGGAAAAAATGTACAAAAACAAAATAAGCAATAAAGTAAATTGTTACGGAAGCAGACGGACAACCAAGGTAAGTGATGAGTAATAGGTATTTATTTCAACAGCAGAGCAAATAGAAGAACAATGACGTGCAGAGATAGGTGAGTATGGATAATTCAGAGAGAATGTTTGCTTGAGGATTGTCCGGGGTGATGACGTATCCGTATTCCTTTGCAGGATCGACAGGAGGAGAAGAGCTGACCAAATGCACACACCAGATGCAGACTTGAGCGGACGAACTGACGGCACACACACCGCTGACTGGAGACGTGGGAAACTGAGCAGACTGGAATCAAACGGAGATCAGGTAAGTAACAACAGGTAAGTATACAAAGGGAATAATGGTGAGTCCGCTTCGTAGAAACGAGCCCGGACAATGACTGGTGAGAGGTGTGTGTTTTTATGGTGTGCAGAGTAATTAGGTGCAGCTGTGCATGATTAGTATTCAGGTGATTGGGATCGCTGTGTGAGAGTGGTGGAAGAGCCTGGCCAATCCGTGACATAAATATGAATGGAAAAAATAGCAACAAAATTAATATGTCAACAAAATAAGCAACAAAACTAAAAAAAGAAAAAAAAAAGTATAGTAAGAAGGTTTTCTTGTTTCAATTTCATGGCTGAGTGAAAATTCAGTGCAAACAGTGAGTCACAAAGAAGTGCCAAGTGTGGCAAATTTCAAATAAATTCTATATTTCAAACAAAAGACTGAATTAACTGAAATAGAAAATCAAATATATCCAAATGTCAGGGTTAATACTCTTTTGTCGTGTTTTCATTGGGTTCAGTCCTTTTTGAGTTTGGTTTCCTCCACTTCCTGTCTGCCCTTATTTGGTTTTGTTCCTGTTCCTCCCCATTAAGTCATTATTAGTTAATTCCCTTCACCTGTCTGTGTCTCGTTAACCACCATTTTTAAGTTGTATTCTGTTCAGTGTTTGGTTTTCCGTTCTCGACGATGTGTGCATGTCTCCTTGCCTGTCATTATTTGGATTATTATGTTGTGAATTTATTAAAAGACTTGTTTTGCACCCGACCTTCATTCTCCGCTCCTCCTTCATCCTCCACACGACACCCTGACATCAACAAATAAAAAAAAAAAAATAAAAATAAATAAAAATTATATCAGATTGCAGAGGCTTGGATTTATGTTACTGCTAAGTTAGGTTTTTGGTGGTGTACAGGGATTTCTATTTTTGTATGACATTGCAGAGGTTTATTTTTCATCTTATAACAAGTGTATAGTCGTTGAAATAAATATTTCTATGTTCTGTATCACTCTCTTGTTTCCTTTTTCTGTTTAGAAGATAGCTGAGCCTTTAAATCTTTTTAAAGTTTTGCGAGGCATAAATAATCTTCACTTTAGATGAGCTCACAAAAATAAATAACTGACAACTACTAAATGTTAGTAAAGTACCTCAGTTAATAATGAATTACAATAAGAATACATGTTAATAAAGCATTTACTAACACACTGAGTAAATTTTACTGTATATCTAAATAATATGTATAAAAGTACATTTAAAGTGTATTAATCATTTAGTTACACTTTCTAAATGATAACTGGTTTGTAAATAATAAAATACTTAATTTAGAAATGATTAATTGTTCATTAATAAACTATGAAAATGCAATTACTAAAAGCATTATAGATATGCTTATAAATCAGGAACAAATAATTTATAGCTGCATTTATAAACTGCTTACTACTGTCTACTAATGTAGGGACAAAGCTTTATATAATTATAGTGAGTCATAGTGTGCAGTTATTATAAAGTGTTACCTAAAGTTCTAGTAATATAAGATCCATCTAACCCATCTAACCCATGGGGTAGGGTTAGTTTTAGGTGTAGGTTCAGAGTTAATACCTAGTTATTAGTTATTGTAATTATTATAATAAGTACATAGTATGTACATGAGGAACAGGATTGTAAGATAAAGTGCTACCCTTATATGTTTTATTTGAAGAGCACACTGAAACTGATTTGGGAATCTTTTAAAATTTTGATTACTTTTAAAATATAATTTAAGTATAAATGTCAATGTTATTGCAGTTCGTAAGTTAGCATCACCCTAGGGTTTCCTCAATATTTTTCCTTTGTGTGTGTGCGTTATTGTTGTTGTTTCTTCAATTATGGCAGCAAACAAGCTCTGTGACCAACGAACGTTTATGATTCTTACACAAATTGTTTATTAAGATTAACTTCACAAATTAACACAACTTTTTATGAATTTTGAGGCTTAAATACAAAAAGTAAAAAGCTGAACTATACTCCAGGTTTCAGGATCACTTTTTGCTATTACTTTCAGAGGGGAAAAAAAATCTTCTGACAAAAATTTAAATAGAAAGAGAGTGTGAAAGTGCATTTGTGAGAGAGATTAAAAAGTGTACCATACTGTATTTGTCTAAATGAATGATTGCAGTGCATGCTTGATGATTTAAACACAATCCTTCAGAGCCACAGAGACGTACTGAATTGAGTGTATTTGGTTTGTGAGAGGACAGGTGGATCAACAATGGGGTCTGCTTTTAACAAAAAGATTCAAACAAAGTGTGTTAACATTCACTGAGCATGTCTAGACAGTGAAATGAATGATGTGTCAATATAGCTGCCTGAATTGCAGCTTTCACCAGAGACAGTCATTTAGCAGATAAACATCTTTGATTACTTTTTGGTGAAAACTGTCTTTTCATAGTACAGACATGATAACAAAATCTGATTAGCTAATTGAGTCTTGCTTGAAACCTTTAAGTAACATAAAACTCTAAACAGTCTATACTCAGCTAACAAAAATGTGTTCCAAGATCATTTTGCTAACTTTCCCAAGTTATGAAAATGTTATTTCTGAATGTTTTGTAAATTTTCCAACTGTCCAGTTTTTTTTTTTTATGTTTGAAGAACATTCTAATCTATAACACTATGAGAACCTTGGATGAATGTTGAATGCTGAATGAATGTTGAATGTTAAATGAATGTTGAATGTAGAATGTTTTCTCTATGTTTGAAACACCCATATTTTATGTTATGAAAATGTTTTTACTGATTATACAGATGTTGGACAAACATTCCTTTTGATATTTTATACCTGTATTTCTTAATGTTTTGTGAACGTTCAAACATTTTTTTTTTTAATGTTTGATGGAAAAATATATATATATTTGTTATGTAAACGCTCTAGGAGCATCCCAATCTACCGTTGTCATAATGCTATGAGAGCCTTTTATTTCTATATATCCTTATATAACCTTATATTTCTATCAACATTATGAGAATGTTTCTTAAATACATATGCTGTAAGAAAGTTTTATTTTACCATGACGAAAACAAATTATATCACAAGGACGTTTTGAGAAGGTTTTTCTAAGAATGTTTGTACATGACAAGAACAATTATTAGGTACAAATCACAGCTATCACATCAGAACAAATCACATTGCTAAGTTGGTAGTGTTGTTGCCTTACAGTAAGAAGGTCCCTGGTTTGAGGCTCGATCAGGAGGTCTTTCTGTGTGAAGGTTGCATGTTCAATCTGTGTCAGTCTAAAAAACAAGCAGGTGAGGTTAACTGAAGATGTGAAATTGCCCTTGCCTCAACATGTGTGTGTGTGTGTGTGTGTGTGTGTGAATCAACTTGAGTATTAACTTGTTTTTGCCATGAATATAGCCATAGATGTTGAAATGGGGTTAAGAAGAAATAGACAAACAAAAGGACATTCAGAGAAACAAATTTATAAAAAGAATGTTTTGAGAGTTTAGTTATAAGAACATTTTCTCTTACTGTTACAAGAACCTCAATCATGTACAAATAACATTAAAAAAAAACGTTCAGAGACTGTAGTGAATGTTTTCTTTTACATTACGAAAACCTTAATTGTGTACAAATAACATAAAAAAAACATTCCAAGAATGCTGTTCTAAGTTTTCTCTTAACATTACAAGAACCTCAATTATGTATAAATAATAAATAACATTAAAAAAAAAAAACGTTCAGAGAATGTTGTTATAAGAACTTTTTCTTTCAACATTACAAGAACCTCAGTTGTGTACAGATAACATCAAAAACACATCCAGAGCCGATTACGAGCACATTCACTTACGATTACGAGAACCTCGATCTTGAAAAAGAATGTTCTGAAAATGTTGTTATAAGAATGTTTTCTCTTAACGTTCCGAGAATGTAAATCAACCAATAATAACGTTATTAGAACATCCTATAAACATTATTGGCAACACTTTATAATAACCTTCAGCTGTAAGTCATTTATAAGTGATTAGTTAATGATGAAATAATATTTTACAAAACATTCACACGGTGCACAGTGCTAAATTACTCCATGTGTGTCACAGAAGACATCTTTACTCTCACCAGTCAGCCCTTACATTGCATTACACATTACAAATCATTCAAAACCTGTGTAATGCACAAATAAATAATTTACAAATCTTTCTGCATCCCCTAATCTAAAGTGTAAACAATTAATCACTTGTAAATGTGTTACACATCATTTGTAGATCTTTCTTACATGTTAAAAATGATCTGGTGTATACAAGGCATTTACAACACTTTCTGTATCCCCTAATCTAAAGTGTAAACTACTCATTAGTTGTAAATGTTTTATAAACCTGCCGGTGTGGGTATACACACTGGGGAGAAAGATATACAAATGATGAGTAAAACATTTACAACTGATGAATTGTTAACACGTTAGAATAGGGGATTAGTTAGAATAGAATGATTTGTAAACGATTTATTCATTATAATTGTTTAATAATATATTAATTAGTAACTTATTAACAATTTACTAACGATCTGTTTGATTATTTCATGATATGCTATTTTTTTAAGTTAACTCAGATTGTAAATTGTTAACATATCACTTATTAATAATTTATGAATGCATAGTCATGTTTTGTAAATGATTGGTTCATCATTAACTAATTACTTGTAAATGAATTAACAAAACATACATAAATTGCTAGCATATCACTTATTAATGGTTTCTAAATGTTTTGTAATGATTATTTCATCATTAACTAATCACTTATATATGACTTAGAACTGAACGTTATTAAAAAGTGTTACCACATTATTTTATGAAAGTTCTGCCCTAACCTCTAAATTCCTTTGAAAAAATGTTAATGAAAGTTGTGGGAACATTCCCTGTTAGCTGGGTAGTTTACAGGCTCAGCAGTCAGGTATATTTTGACAGTCCAAAAATACCTTTTCACATTCTTTTCTGGCTTATTGTTGACTACATTTATTGTTTATGAACAAAATCCACATACGACCAGGAAGCATTTTTGTATTGAAATATTATTGATCTTGTTATTAGACTTGTAGATTTGACCACACTGTGTTTCTAGGTATTTACTTATTTATTTATGTGTGTATTTGTTTATTTATGTACATTATTTCTGTCATTCCAGAAAAAATCCCTACTTATGTGCATGTATATTTTTATTCATTTAATTTTGCACAACAAATGCAAAAAAGAACCACTTTTTTTTCCTTCTGGTCCAAAGGGTTAATGAACATTTAAACATCCTGAGATTGTGTTCCAAGGCAGAACCTGATTTTACTAAGTGTGACATGTTCCTGCATCAACATTTATTGATCAAAGTTTATAGTTTTTGTGAAATTTAGGCTTATAATCAGTGTTTGGTGCTTGTACATCTGTGTCCTTCATCTATCATTTCCTCTGATTTTAGGGATTACTCATGGGTAAGATTAGGTTTAGGTGTAGGCATGTGGTCAAGACTACATTTTTAAATTAAAATGTTGTTCCAGGGTCAACAAAATATGTTGACACAGGAACACATCAAACTCAGCAAAATCAGGACGTTTGTTCAAAGGGGGCTATGTAATATACACGGGTAATGCATAGTGGTACAAATGAAACCTTTGAAGTGATCAAAATTTAACGATCACCATCTTGAAGGAGAAAATAATAGGTGTGTTGACACCTTAAGACATGTATCAGCAACTATACTGATGAAAATGTGTTGCTTTGTAAAAATAGAAGCTAAGAATGTATGATCCCTTCACACTCCAGAATGTTCACGGATAGATTCTAATGATCTGTCAGTTTCATCCTACAAATATCAAATGCAATCATTGTCTAAGCGCTTTAATAACAGTGTTATTTTCAGAGCGCTGATACAAGATTAAGAACTTAACCTTATCAGAAGCTGTGGATTTGCAGCTTAATGAGGATTCTTGCCCCTTGAATCAGTGGCAGATGGTGTGAGCAAGGTGAGGCTGAAATGCTTAGAAATGCGTGATAACTTCACAGAATCTCAGCAAGGGTGGCACATTATTCTGCGGCTTTGTATTTGAGAAAAAGGAGCACAACGTAAAGGGCGGCAAACGTTCTCCTTTGATCATCAACTCCCAGCGATATCATCTCAGAAGGCTGAGAGACTTATCACTGAGCCATAAAGTTTCATAAAGCCACAATAAATGATTTCCTTCTTATTTCAGTGGCCCTAATTTCCATAAACCATACTTTTGCTTTCCCCTCTTGCCCTCCTCCCCAGCTATAATGGCAGAAAGAGAGCAGAACATGTTCAGAGTTCTGTTTTCATTCAGCGTTATTAGAAATTCAATTCTGTACAAATGACTTTGGAATATCACAGCAGTCGCTTTAGCTGTTCAGTGTGACCCATTTTTGAGCTGCTAGTTATGTTCTAGGTGCCATACCTGCGGATTCAGCTCTTGTCCGTAACAATGGTTGCAATGGTTTTATTTAAAAGGATCCCTATAATACTCTCCCACTCTCAACTCAGTGTAGATCTCAATGGTCAACTGAAGACAATGTCAGCCATGCTTTTGATTAAGGTTGGCATCTACAATGAATTCACAATGGCCCTCTGCAGCACAGCCAAGACCATACAGCAGTTTAACAGGACAGGTTCTACTCAGAGCAGGCCTCGCCAAGATCGACCAAAGAAGTCGACTGTGCGTGTTCGGCATCATATCCAGAGGTTGTGTTTAGGAAATAGACGTATGAGTGCTGCCAGCATTGCTGCAGAGCTTGAAGGGGTGGGGGGTCAGCTTGTCAGTGCTCAGACCATACGCCACACACTGTATCAAATTGGTCTGCATGGCTGTCATCCCAGAATGAAACCTCTTCTAAAGATGATGCACAAAAAAGCCTGCAAACAGTTTGCTGAAGACAAGCAGACTAAGGACATGGATTATTCGAACCATGTCCTGTGGTCTGATGAGACCAAGATAAACTCATTTGGTTCAGATGGTGTCAAGCGTCTGTGGCAGCAACTGGTGAGGAGTACAAAGACAAGTGTGTCTTGCCTACAGTCATGCATGGTGGTGCGAGTGTCATGGTCTGTGTCTGCATGAGTGCTTTCGGCACTGGGGAGCTACAGTTCACTGAGGGAACCATGAATGCCAACATGTACTGTGATATACTGAAGCAGAGCATCATTCCCTTCCTTCGGAGACTGGGCTGCAGGGCAGTATTCCAACAAGATAATGACCCCAAACACAACTCCAAGACGACCACTGCCTTGCTAAAGCATGTCTCCAGACCTAAACCCTATTGAGCATCTGTGGGGTATCCTCAAACGGAAGGTGGAGAAGCACAAGGTCTCTAACATCCACCAGCTCCGTGATGTCATCATGGAGGAGTGGAAGAGGACTCCAGTGGCAACCTGTGAAGCTCTGGTGAACTTCATGCCCAAGAGGGTTAAGACAGTGCTGGAAAATAATGGTGGCCACACAAAATATTGACACTTTGAGCCCAATTTGGACATTTTCACATTTTCAGGGGTGTACTCACTTACGTGTTTAGACATTAATGCCTGTGTGTTCAGTTATTTTGAGGGGACAGCAAATGTACACTGTACACTCACTACTTTACATTGTAGCAGAGTGTCATTTCTTCAGTGTTGTCACATGAAAAGATATAATAAAATATTTACAAAAATGTGAGAGGTGTACTCAATTCTGTGAGATACTCTATATACATATATATATATATATATATATATATATATATATAATTTTATAAATAAGTTATTTCAATTAATATTTTAGGTCTGTCATCTAAAATGTATATTTAATTTTATTTCCACTTTATTTCTATTAAAAGGGGGGTACAATGGTGTTTGGTGTATTCATAGTTGTTTACAATTTTAAAGAGTTGGATTCTTATGCTAAACATGGCCAAAGTTTAAAAAAATAATTTGGACGAATGACGGAGAATTTCTGTGCCGAAAATCGTACTTCCGGGTTGGTACAAGTTTCGGCTGTAAATGACGTAATCGATGGTGGAACTCCTTATATGAGCATTTCTCCCTGAAAAGCACACCTGCGCACACGTCGACTAGAGCAAGACAAAGGGCGCACCCATCAACACGCTTAATTCGGCTGCACTGCTGCAAGGGATTCACTCGGGAAGAATGTCTCTAAAGAAGTGTGGTTTTAGTTGTAAGGCAAAGATAACTTTACTCAGCTTCCCGAAGAACCCAGCATTACGTGAACAGTGGATGCAGTTCCTTTTTCCAGGACAGCAATGTAGTTTTGCGAGTTTGTTTGTTGATGAAAGTTGCATATACAATATACACATTGTTTGATACTGAAAGATGGAGCGGTCCCAGCTATAAAATATCCTGGTTATGATTCAGAACTGCAGCTGGTAAGTGAAACAGCATCAAATGTCTGTGTTTTATTGGCAATCCGAGCGCGAGTGATCGTCAAACTTAGCTCCGCCCACAGCGCGCCTCCAGAAGCTCTGCTTTTTCCGGAGAGATTCAGAAAGATGTATTTTTCTTTTATAAATATGATGAAACTAAAGACTTTTTGGAGATATTAAGGATACAGTACTACAGTGCTGAGATTAGGTGAAACTGTGTATATTATGTACCCTTTAATATATAAGCTATATGGTAAAAATGTAAGTATATACATACAGTATAAAGTCAAAATAATATCAGCTAAAATAAAATAGAATATTTTTTTATATAACTGTTTTGTAAAATTTTATATTACAAACATTTATTTTAAATTTTGAATTTAGCTTTTTTCCCCAGATTATCATTTTATTTTATTTATTTATTTATTTTTAGTTTAAGTCATTTATTTTGTCATTTTTATTAGTAATTAAATGTATAATAATATTATTAATATTATAGTATTATGTTATAATTTATAGCTATTTTATTATAATAATATCTTTAATAAGTTATTTTAATTAATTGACAATGCAATAACAACACTGAAAACCACATATCTAAAAGAAAACTATGCTATGCTATGCTAAAAGCCCATATAAATACTACATAAGTTCAAAATCACAGGTAATTTCAGGTAAAAAAAAAAAAAATACAATTCTTATCAAATATTTTAAATTACCATTTTGTAACATGTTACATTAAAGACATTGATATATTCAGTAAGTATTAATATAAGAATTAGTAAGTATTAAAATACTAATTGCATTACTGTACAGTTTCTATCTGAAATTGCATTAGTATTTTATAATTTATGTGCATTTTCCTTCCATTGTTTTTGTGTTTGTATATGTGTCATACTTTACATCACTGCTACATTTACAATTTAGAAAACAATCGCTCGTAAGCAGCTAATCGCTCATCCATTGCACATTTCACATACCAAGGCGTTCCTGAGCAACTTCTACTGCCAACTACAGTGTTTACCAGCCAGACAGTGAAGGATGCTTCACTGCCCACCACCTGCATCTGCCAATCCTTTTAGGATGAATTTCACAGTCTATAAATTAATCACTATCCTTAGAATATAAACATGATCTTTTTCACCTAAAAAATCAAATGCCGTTTTTGTCCATGCCACAGTCTATGGTTTACTCACTTTGAGTATGTACTGTACAATGAAAAGTGCTATACAAATAACTTGTATGTTATTTTCAAAGCGTGATTTTGCCTTCAGTAAACAGTGTATTCAGCACCTTGAGTGTTAAGCATTTGAAAAGTGTTAAACAGGTCCAGGTAACAGTAGCGATCTAAATCTTAAGCGTGAAATTGATGTGTGCACTCTCCTGTCTTCACAAACAAGGCTTATTAGCGGTGACGTGCTAGATCTGCCGTCACTCCCCTTTTCAATTTCCTGCCTCGCTGCACATCCCACAACAGCAAAAACGCTGCCCTAATATGTCCATACTGTACACAAAGTGGCATCAATAGCTGTTTCTGTAAAAAATACAGGAGGCCATGAGTTGAGAAAATGAGGGACTGCAGAATTGCTTGCTGAAGACTCAATTTCCTGCTTTGTAGGTAATAAGAACTGGAGTTGTATAACTGCTACATGCATTTGCTTGAATAGTTCTCAAATTAGGGCTCTGCTCTTTCTTAGTTTCCAATATATAAAGTCCAGAGAACCTCACAGCTACATTAAAAAGTGAAGCCATAAAAGGAAAAAAACTTCACATCATTTATAAAAGGTGTTCTTTCATTTTGCTTGTCCAGTGACACTGTCATTCAAACCAGAACAGAAGTCATTAGGATCACACCCTACTAGGCTGAAAAGGTCAGCCACGCAGCATGTTCATAGAGTAGCTTATTAGCTCTGACCTATGTCACACTAACACATTATATTCTAGTTAAAAGCATCTCAGCCAAAATAGCTAATCTCAGTTGGTCTGCTGAAAACCAGTGGAGTATTATGAGATAATTACTCGCTGGTTTTATTGGCCATAAAATGGCTTCACTTGTTTATCAACAGCAACAATGTGTCATACAATCCCTGCTACTCAGATACAATTGTTTTAACCCTCTGGGGTCTGAGGGTATTTTTGGGCCCTGAAGAAGTTTTTCAGTATCTTAAAAACATATTCATGGCTAAATTTAGATTATATTGTAATCAGCACAAACTGGGCTACAATAATATGCAAGCAACATGAATGTACATGTCTGTGTTTTTGAGAAAACAACATTTATGCATGGTTAGTGAAAAACTAAAAAAAATAAAGTCGCTTAAAAAAGGCAATGAAACACGGACAGAACATTTGTTCACATGGCTTTTGAGAACTGGATGCGGTAGGCTAGAGTTTTTTTCTACAAAATGAAGTGAAAATCATCTCATTCACTCATTCAAAGAAAACAATATATTGATGTAAATTTACCAAAGCATGTTTTGCGATGGAAAGAGAATATGCAAGAGATTGACAATGGTCATGCATATTTAGTGATTCACACCTGAGAGAGACAAAGCCCTCCCCTAATGGCCCATCAACAACACTGTGACTCTCAGGTAAAAAAAACAATTGGAGAAGATTCAAAGAATGGAGTTTAGATCATTTGTATTTTATTTAACACAGTGTGTCAGTATCTGTTGGCTTCTATTCCACAAGCATGCTGCATAAAAATAGTCAGTGATTTTCTATTGCAAGTTCATGATCATTGTTGTTTTAATATTAATCATATACGTTTATAGTTTTTGTTAATAGTTTAAATAAGGGGCTGTAGCCACTACTGTATCTATTGGTTTTCTTATTAGGGGCTAAGACCTAAAGGGGCTGTAGCCCCTGTTGTATCTGTTGTGTTTCTTCTTCTTCTTCTTCTTCTTCTTCTTCTTCTTCTTCTTCTTCTTCTTCTTTCCTCCCCAATGGGAGTCAATGGCAGCCCTATGAACCATAAATAGAAAAATGATTAAATTTGGTACACTTATAAGGATCATTATGAATAGTTACCTGTAAATTTGGGGTCTCTAGGACCAACTCTATAGCACCACCACTAGTTCAAAAAAACAGTAGAGGCCATTTTGAAAAGTACAGTAATTATTATTATTTATTTATTTTATTATTATTATTTATTTATTTATTTATTTTTTGATACTCCTTTAAAATGTGTCTAATTCTTAAGAAAATTGGCTCAGATGATCTTTAGACTGAGACACATAGAAATAAACAGGTTTTGGATATTCACCTTTGTTCAACAGTTATGATGTAACAAACATATGGAAATTGAGTTGACCTAAAACTGGTTAAGAGGCTGTATCTCAGCCAAACTTTGATCAATTCAAAATTAACTTGAAAATCTTGAAGATCTTTGGACTGAGCTGTGCAGAAATGACTGAATTATTTTTTTGATATTTGCTACCATTCTCTGTTAAAGCTATGCAAAATAAAGAACTATAGAACAATCCAAAGCTTTAAAAACCAAAGTATTTGAAGATTTTGAAGTTGTGAAACCCTTGAAACAGGCATGGACCTGTATAGATGCTTGGAGCTATATTTTTGTTGTGTTTTTGACCTTTTTTTTATCTTATTTGGTCTTATTAGTCTTATTTTGGTTTAAATATCTCTATCCACCATATTTTTCTCATAAGAGCAGGTGTGGCCATTTGTAAATTTTATTTGGTTGTTTTGCTGCTTGATAATGCAAATTGGTCTTAATTGTCTTAACATGTTATTTTAAAGTATTATCTTAATTACGTAAGCACTGGTTTGTAGTGCAAACAGTTTTACCGTTTATTGCATGTTGTTATTATTCATGTTATTTTCCTATAGCGGATAATGAAATGGAAGTCTCTCCCATTGACTTATGTCCGTGTTGAAGAATAAGGTGAATATAATTTGCATTATTTTTTTTAAACCTATATGACAAATAGCTGAAATAGAACAAGTTGATTAGTTTTAGTTAACTATAATAACTGTGATCATGCTGAAACTACTGTCGAAGCACTGCTTTCAATACAAAAACATTTGTTTATCGTTTCCTCTTTGTTATAAGGTTTTTCAGAGCAGGGCAGTTGTGCAGCTGGCATTTACACCACAGGCAGCTGACCTTTAACCCTAGTTTCATTACTCATGTACGCTCCCTCAACCTTCCTCTATGTCCAGGCTTTTTAAAGGACACACTTCAAAGAGTTTGTCTCATACTGTTACTCTTTGATAATCCAAACTCACAAGGGATGGATGAATATTTCAGGGCTCAACAATAAAGACAGCTCAGTGCCCAGGGCCAGTTTGAGAGAGTTTCAAGCCAGTTGACTGAATTGTCATTTGCACTATTGGCAGTCCAAGTTAACAGCCCAACTGCGTAACTTATGAAGGTCAGTAAATATACACAACCCAAGCTCGTGAAAATATGTGCTTCTACATTTCTGCAACACCGTAATTATGTACCTTAATGCGTGTTTTGTGGCAGTTTCAAAACAAAATGTCCAGAAAGTGGCGCTAAAACACGCGTTCAATGCGTGACCATGGCAGGTTTTTATTACATTGCTGCATTTTTATTACGCTGCTTGAGGTACGTATTGCGGCTGTTTAGAATTCAAATATCTGGGGAGTGTCGCTAAAGGTTAATGCTCCATCGTGTTGGAAATATCCCCTGTACCAGTTCCCCACCCCTGCCCTATACCAAACCCAATCCTAAACCTACCCAATAGTGTTAACACATGCATAACAAATGCAACCCTGCTAATTTTAACTTCCTTATGCATATTTGAGCTGTTCTGTCAAACCATAGTTTCACAGGGTTCATACCAGAGCTCTTCATCACTCAAGTGCAATGCCATCTACCGCTACAGAGCAAACCTACTGAATTAGAAAACTTATGTATATGAAGCTGTATATGTGGCAAAAACATTCAAAAGTATGCATTTTAAAGGTCGCACATGGTGTTAAAATTGTTTTGAAGTCATAACATAATATTCCACAAGTAACTGTGTGAAAATTAGGCTTTAATAATCACAACTTTGTAAATCACACTTTGTGTGAAAAGGAATAAAAATGTCTGAGTTGTACTGTCTCTAGTGTTACTTTAAACTGGAAACTGCAGTGATTCATACATATAGTTTTTTTTCTTTATTTCTTTATTTTCAATTTTGCTGAAATTTATTTAGAGGCACGTATTTCCAATCAGTCTATGTTGAATATACAGCATAGCACAGGCATTAAAAACTAAAAAATGTGATTGGTGTGGTGGAAAGATGTAAGAAGAATTATTACTATATACTTTGCATATGTTGTTATATGTGTTGTGATTGTCAAGACTTGTTAAAATGTTTGTTTAAAAGTTTTACAAAAGTACAAATCTAAACTACTGGCCTAATCTACTACCACAGTTTGTGATATTTGTCTGTGGTCAGGGCTCTTTTTTTCGCTCTCTCTCTGCCTCAGGACAATACTGCAGATTTCTACTTGTGCTGCCATCATTGTAATTTTGGTATGGAAAAAAAAAGTTAAAAATCTGTGACGCAGTGCAAAACATTGCTGATTACTTTGTAGTTTTCGACACATTCTTACTGATTATAAGAATTCACTGATGCATTCTTACTGAGTGTTTTTGTTAGACAAAGGCTCTCGTTATCTGTATTTGCAACTACACTGAACAATATGTCACAGAAAACCAAACAGCCAAAAAAATAAAAAATAAATAAATAAATAAAAAAAAAAAAAAAAATGGATGTACAAAATCAATAAACATGAAATTTTCAGCAGGAACCCAGCACTTGCCTGAAATGGGAAGTGAGAGTTCAGTCAACTGGCCCAAAAATCCCTCACACTGGACCTGATATTTCATGAATTTTGTTGGGGGTTTTTGAGAGAAGGCTGACAGAAATAGAGATTGAGATCTATAAAAAAAAAAAAAAGCTCTAGATGGTGAAGCACTAGAGTATTAACAGAAACAACTTGTGGATTTTCAGCCAACACCCTGAAGAGGACTAAAAAATGCATGAGGGATAAAAATATATCACACACTGTTCAATCTATAAAAAATTTAGTGGGGGAAAAACAAACATATTATTCCAGGCATAATATACAACTAATAAAAGGCCTCTGAACCAACTAGAGATTTAACATGTGTTTTCTTTGCTGATAAAACCAGATTGACTGATGCATTATGGAGGAGCAACATGTGACAGCGGGGGCAATCTCTGCACAAGCTCTGTCTTTACAACAAAAAACAAAACCGCTTGTCTGACACTGAGGCAGCTGGGATTTAAATTAACTAGACAGGTGCAATGTGCTTATAGGCTCTGAATACTTAACATGCACATAATAATGAACTGTCATGAAGATATTATCACAGAGATAATTGGTATATACAATATTTGCCTACAAAAAGAAAGGTGGTTATGTATATATGGTTACTATTGAGAATATTTTTGAAATATCTTAATGGTTTTAAGATTTATAAAGAAGTTTCTTTAAAAAAAAGTTTGCTGTCCAACTTTTGATTAAACTGTGCTTTACTACTTATTTATTTGTTTATAGTTTGTTATGCCATCATAAATACATTTGAAACACTAAAGTCTTCAATGTATCCACATATGCAAGTTGCCTTTCTTTGCTTTTTTTTTTTTTTTTTCTTTGAACGTGATAATATGAATGAACATTGCCATAGACTTGCATAACCCCCTTTTATGTATATCCCTATAATTAGATGGGAACTAATCCTGATTCAACCCCTTCAGTGTTTACTATCAGGATCCCAGAGCAACAGAACATATCAGCATAATGGAAATATGAATGTAACAAGCCACTCTTAGTTAACATATACAGCATATTTTCTTATTCTAAATTGTATGTTTGTTTTTAATCTGAACAAATAAATCTCTGTGGAAATGTGTTTGTCTTCAGGGAAAATATAACCTTACATCCTTGTTATATGTTAATAATAACCTTATATCTTACATGAAGATGAAGATCCCAATGAAGATTTTAGAAAACGTATTTCTAGGGACAACAAAAAACAAATAGATACATTAATAAATAATTAAGGATTTACAGAAGAGTCAACCATATGTGCTCTCATTTCAGCATGGCACCCTGTGAGCAGGCAATCCACTGTACACAAACAGCTTCAAGCAACATAACCTTCATGCCCTCAATAAAACAAACCAACAGCCATTCAGCCTGCCAGCAGGAAGTAAATGCCTGAATTTGTAGGCTGATGATGGTACTACAGCTGATGCCCATGGAGGCCTGTGCTAAACTGTTTAGAGATTTGTTATGGCATGTATGGGTCAATGTGAGCTTTAAAAATAAATAAATAAATAAAAATAGCAACACTTAAAAAAATGGTCAGTTCATACAAAAAGAAAAAAATGTTATCGTCATTGACTGAGCTTCATGTAATTCCAGTGTTGACTTTATAGTATTACAGAACATTTTTTAAAACATATTCTTTGGTGTTCCACAGAGTCATACAGGTTTGGAGGGTGTGTAAGCAAGTATAAATTTATGAATTATGAAGTCATTTTTAAGGGAACTGTCCCTTTAAGATATTTAAAAAAAAACATGTGCAAAGTATCATTTTCATATCATTGCAAAGCAAATGAAATAACTACATATGAGCCTACGACCGAATCACAGCAGTGCCAACATGCAGCCATATCTCATGTCTACAAGTGTTATATCGCGTTTTTACAACAGTTCGACAGCACAACTGTGTCAATCCATAAGAAACAACAACAGAGCGTCTTTTAAAAAACCCTCTTTTGTGCAGAACTACTTCCTTCTGCCACAGATTCAAATCTAAATTTGACAGTTTAATAGCTAAGCCCAAGCCTCCATTACTAAATTCCATTACAAAATCATCACTTTAGAGCTAGTAACGAAGGAATGTTGAATAGCTTCATTTAAGCTTATTGTAATGAAAGCTCACTGTGTTATGTGGAGTAGAATATTATGAGAGTGAGATGGACTGAGCAATCGTGATTACCTGCATCTGATACAGCATTCATTCTTCATATTCATGATGAAACATTAGTTTCAATGTCCGCTAAGGAAAGCGTTATCTTTGATGAATCAAGTTCAAAAGTATTTTAATAATGCACAACACAGAATATCCACAAGCTAGGAAGGCAAGAAAACACGTACACTCAAAATAACCTTAATACCGGACGATTAGACAAAGAACAGAATGCAACCTATAAAGGACACTAATGACATATAGACATGTGCAGGTGATTACACTTAATGAGGACAGGAACACCAAATATGGGCACACAAGGGAAAAACCAAAACAGACAGTTCACAGGGGTGTGACATCACTCCCCCCTCCCGGAAGGTGCAACCTCGCGCCGTAGAAGGATGGATGAAAGGAGGGGACTTAGGTGGCAGACAAAGAAGTGGATGTGGGATGGACAAGAGGAAGTCTCTATAGGAGGAGGCTTTGGCGGGGGCCGGACACCTGGGAGGAGACCAACTAACAGAGTCCAGGGTGGAGACGACGGAGGAAAGAGCCATGGTGGAAACAGATGGGTCCATGGTGGATCAGACGGAGAGAGGAGCCAAGGAGGAGACAGAGGGGATCCGAGGCAGGAGGAGCCAGGTGAGACCCAGGCCGCAGCCATGACGGTGGCCTACGGTTGAACTGATGGAGGGAGGAGCCATGGTGGAGGAAGCTGACGACTCCAGGGAGTAAGTGGAGGTGGAGCCCGAGGCGGAGAGTCGATGAGCCCGGGCAACATAGAGGATCCGGAGGGCCAAGGCAGAGCAAATGGTGTCAGTGACTGAGGCGAGGATCCGGAAGGCCACTTTGGAGCCGGAGCGACAGAGGACTGAGGAGGAGCCAGAGGGATGGAGGAGCCTGACAACGCAGGTGGGATGGAGGGACAAGGCGGAGCCGGAGGGACGAAGGAGCTGGTGGAATGGCGGGCCACAATGGAGATGAGGGAGCTTGGTGATGCAGCATTGCAGACAGGAGAAGGCAAGAGAGGGAGGGTGAGTGGGAAAACTTGATCCGTGGTATAAATTATATTAGAGGAGAAGTCTATGAGATCCATCAAGGCTCTCTCAAAGGCCGTTCCTGGACAGCTGCGCTCGAGTGGCGATGTTGAGTCTCATAGAATGAGCAAAGGCAGTCGTTTGTGAGTTTCGCCAGGAACACAAAATCGAGGGTGTGGTCCTCGAGAGAGCGTTCCCCCTGCTCCAGCAGGAGGACGAGGATGGCAGGATCATTCATTGAGAAGAAACAAAATACAAAAACCAAACACTGACAAAAAATTAGAAAGGAAACACGGAGAAAAACGCTGTTTGTTTTGGGTCCAGTATTCTGTCACAAGTGCATGCAATAGAAGGTACAACACAACGATGAATCAAGTTCAAAAGTATTTTAATAATCCACAACACAGAATATCCACAAGGCAGGAAGGCAGGAACACACATACACTCAAAATGACCTTAATACTGGACAATTAGACAAAGAACAGAATGCAGCTTATAATGGACACTAATGATATATAGACAGGTGCAGGTGAGTACACTTAACAAGGACAGGAACACCAAATATGGGCACCCGAGGGAAAAACCACACAGGGGTGTGACGGAACACAAACACTGTTTCTCAATACTAAACACTTTTAAATGCTACTATATTTTATATAAAATATTATTTATTGAATAATAATATTATATAATAATAATATATTAACAAACTGCATATTTGAACTCTAAACACCTCTAAAACCTATATTCTGTGACACAATTTCATGAAAAACTATTATTTATGAAACTACAGTGGATTTGGGCATCCGTCATGACACTCGCTATTAAAAGTACCGCAAGGAGAGTGATAATTACAAATGGTAAAATGGCTGTTATGGTTCTGATATCACTCTAATATCACACTCTTATCAGCTAATCAGGTCCGAGGACCAGAAAGAACTGTTGTATAAATATATAATATATTTATATTAAACCTAAAAACATATTAATATAATATAACCAAATGTACGGCACTTATTAACATAATAGTCCACTGATTAGTATAAATCGACTGCAAGGACATCAAAATTGAGCATGAACATCCCAGATAGCAAGCACATTCGGGCTGATTCTGGCTGAAATGCGGCACTGTCGGCTCAATCTCGGCATCGGTGGGAAGATAATAGCCAGAGCCGTGGCGACTCTACAAAACACTTCTGGCTGTCAGACAGTGTTTTCTCTATGGGTTGATCTCGGTTAAAAGCTCGGCATTCGGTGTAGCTGTGTGTATCTACCTTCGGCCCGAGTTCGTTTTGTCACCGGCGGGCTACTGCTAGCGCTAGATTAAGAAATCAGCCGCCTGACAAAAAGTTTTGACTGTTAAATCCTAACGCAAATTTAGTGTGCGCATGAGACAATGTGGTGTTCTTCTGTTGTCTATAACAGCTTTTAGATGCGTTATTGGCAGCGCCACCCTCTGGTTACATGAGGCCATCACCACCAAATCAGTACCGAAAACATGGAGAATTATTGTCTAATAAAAAAAATCACACAACCTATTCGATATTCTATTATTAAAGCAACTAATCGAATATTCGAAAATCGTGACCCATCCCTAATATATATATATATAAACCCTGTTGAAGACCCTTGCTTCATATATATATATATATATATATATAAACCCCGTTGAAGACCCTTGCTTCACAATCAGTTACACATAAAATATGAAAAATGCTAGTGCACATGAAGAGAATCACCATGACTTCATTATAAATGAACTAATGAAGCAGTACTGCAATAATACTGATAACAAGGCCTTCCCTAATGTGACAGATGCTTACTGGGCTCATCCTGCAGGTAGACATATCATTAAGATTCAGTATGCAACCATTTACCTGCACTCCCACCATTCATTCTCACTTTAAGAAACATCGCCTAGACCACTGCTGCCTCTTGGTCTGAGATTCATCTGAGTGTACAGAGCATTGACACATTCACATAATAAATAAGATCAGTTGGCTCAATCTTGCATGTAGAGTGGGTCAAACCCTGCTGTCCTTCATTTTACCCCACATATCTTCACATTCTTTATAGCTCTCGCCACCATCAATTTCCATGAGCACTTCAAAAGAAATTCCATCCCCTGGTCTAACTCTATAAATACACAGTGTGCCACCAGTGGGGCATCACGCTTGGTTAGTCCTGCCATCTGTCAGGAAGGAGCAGGCAGTGCAGAGCGCAGGCTAGACAGACCACCAGGAGCAGTAGGGCCTGCTCACTGGAGAACCACATGGCTTGGCCTTGTCCCTCAGCCCTGCTTTTGGGTTGCTCAAACTCACAGGCATAAGGGCAGAGATGCTGTGTTTAGACCATCACTGATAACTGGACTTGGTTGTTAGCCTCTGAGGTCTTCAGTCCCTTAAAACCAGCCTGCTATTAATGTGGGGGACAGATGAGAGTGGTGTAATAATGGGCTGCCAAGCTTTTAGGAATACTGGGATAATGGGTCCACCATGGGCCATGGTATTTATATCACTATGTAGGGCAGTTTCACTTCCCTTTACTTTGAAACTTTGAGAAACTGTAGGTGGATTGCCAGATAAAATTATGCTAGTCAGCAGTGGTATTAAATTGAGAGGCTTTTGCTTAAAGGGATAGTTCACTCAAATCATGTACTGACTCTCATGTTGTTCCAAGACTTTTTCTGTGGAACATTCTGAGGAACATTTGACTCCAAATAAAACTGAACCTCAGATGACCATAATTCATAAAGGTTTGGAACAAAATAAGGGTCTGTAAATATATTTGGTTCTCCTACTTTTTAAAGAGATAGTTCACCCAAAAATGAAAAATACCCCATGATTCACTCACCCTCAAGCCATTCTAGGTGTATATGGCTTTCTTCTTTCAGAGTTATAAAATAAAAAGTACTCTGCATGGCGCCGGGGGGTGAATAAAGCCCTTTTGAGCAGAATCAGTGCATTTGTGAAAGAATTATATCCATATTTAAAATGAACTGTCATACATGTATTGAGTTGCGTTCCAGTGGATGTTGTAGGATGTGGGCGAAGTGTAATCTCGGTGAGAACTGGCGAAAGCAGGAGAAAGCAAAACAAAACACCCGTCACAAATTAGAAGTTCAAAACATGTCAGAGGATTTCAATATAAGCCAAGAGGGGACTGGTTGGGCACACCTAAGGGCACACCTGTGCAATACTCATGCTGTCTAATCAGCATCTTGATATGATACACCTGTGAGGTGGATGGATTATCTTGGCAAAGGACAAGTGGTCACTAACACAGATTTAGACAGATTTGTGAACAATATTTTTGAGAAATGTCTTTTGTGTACATAGAAAAAGTATTTGATCTTTGAGTTCAGCTCATGAAAAATGGGGACAAAAACAAAAGTGTTGTATTTATATACAACACTTATATATTTTGTTCAGTGTGTGTGTGTGTGTGTATATATATATATTAGTGGTGTCAATCGATTAAAAAAAATTAACTAATTAATCACACATTTTACCTGAAATTAATCGCGATTAATTCTACCTGACATTAAAGTTTTTAATTATACTTTTATATTGCAATAATTTCACTTTAATGCTTCAAATTAATGTAGAAACAACATAAAGAACATATATTTTTAATATTTGTTTAACGCCATCTTGTTTTAGGACTGAAGACAAATATCACTGATTGATTTTCCCCCCCTAATACTTAACCATTGAATATATATATATATATAATCATTCAACATTACAGTATCATTAAGAGCTATCACTTTAACATTTATTAGACTTTAAAAAAAATAACTAATAATAATAATTTAAGTGAACTTGAAACAATCTTCACACAAACCCATTATAATAAATGTCATATAGGGCTAGTAGCTACCTGTGCCCTTCAGCAAGAAAATATGTTTTTTTTTTTTTTTTTTTCTGTAAATTCATGTTTTACCTGACGATATAACTACGACTTTGCATGCTCGCAGTTTCATTTGGGTTTAATATAGCCTAATACAGCGCGCGTCGGCACATTTGCGCGTGAACTTCAAGAGCGCGCGCTACAAGCAGAGTATATAGGCTGACAGGACAATTAAATTCGTTTTTACCGACATAGGGCCTGACAGCGTCTCATCTGACCGCAGTTCACTAACGTTTTACTTAAGCTCCTCGTCACCGGTTCCGCTTCCGCGGCCGTTTGACTCGCGTCTGGTGCTGAAGTAAAGTTGGAGCGCGCATCTGAAAAGTCTCCTGTTTGATGTGTTCGTAAAGACGCTCTGCGCATTTAAATAAAAGCATTTCATAAGCAGTTGTGAGTGGGGTGGCCCCGCCCATGCGTTAATTGCGTTAAATATTTTGAACGCGTTAAAATGAAAAAATTAATCTCCTGCGTTAACGCGCTAATTTTGACACCACTAATATATATATATTTCTCTTTTAATTTCTCCCAAAATAAAATGTTTCATCAAAACATGTTTCTCAAAAGACAAAATAAGTTAAATTTACCCTGACCTTCAAATTCCAAAAAAACTGAATACATCATGTTTCCTTCTGGAGAATCAGTGAGTGTTGGAACCTTCTGAAATAGTTGCATATGAGTTACTCAGTTGTCCTCAAATAAACAACTATCATTAAAAAAAAAACATGTGGATCATTCAGGTAACGACACAGTATTAAGAATCAAGCATATGTAATTTTTATAAATTCTATATTTTCTCTTGTGGACTATATGTAAATGTATTTTATGTAATTATCTTATTCAGGTCAGTACTAAATTAAAAATAGTATGCATTTGTATGATCCCTCTTATTTTGGTAAAATAATTAACATTTTGCAGATTCTGCAAGGTGTATATAAACATTTGACCTCAATTATATATAGATGTTTTGATCACTGAGCCATCCATCTTTAAACCACTGAAATTAAATGTTTAAAATTACATTTAATTTCATTCAGCTTCACAAATTTAATTCATAAAGTATAAGTTGACCAGATTCTCCATAAATAGACCCTTATACCAAACAGCTCTCTCAAAGAAGTAATGGCCGCATGAACAACAACATCAGGCACTGACTCCACCCCCAAATTAACTGTAAGCATAAATATGCAAATGTCACTGCTTATTTTGGTCTCGCCTGCTTAATTACTTCTCATGTGAATATTGAGTAAGATCATAGCCACGGCAAATTTACTGATAATTCAGGCATTAGGAGCAGGCAGAGCAAGAGTGGCCTAAAACTGCTTAATGAAGTGCTCTTGCCAAAGGGCCCCATCGCACTCTGTTTATCTCCCCCCGACCTCATCGCTCACACTTCTGTTATCAGGAGTGTTTACACTGGCGCTCCGCTCACAGGCTGATTAATTAACCACCGCCTCTGCCCCGCCACACAAGTCACATTGGGAAGAGTTTCTCAGTGTGAAAGTGCAGTCCAGCTCCTCCCTCCCTTTAAATAACAGGTTGATGGATGCGGTCTGTCCTTTTGCTGACTCCATTTCTTAAGTCACCAGCCTTTTTTTCCACGCTATAATGCAAGACAATCTTTCCTGATGACATCTAAATTGCAAGCATGGTTGAATAAACGGTGCCACATGTCAGCGTTACCCCTGCCCACATAAAAGAGGAACGTCACTTTTGTAAATCATTCCCATCAATATTCCTCCATTTTTCTATCTTTATATAGAGTTATCAGAACATTTTTAGCATAACCTGTCTTTTCTATCAGATTTTCTTATGAATAATGTATAGCAACTGCTGTATTTTGAGCCCAGCCACTGTTGAAAGGAAAAGTTGTTATGAAAGCCAGTAAAATCAAACAAATGTATGAAGTATAAGCACTGAAAAAGTGCATTAACAATATGTAAATACATGTATCTTCAAGGAACTTTTCAGTTTCTTCTCTAGTAAATCAGTGTGCTATTTTTATTCTTTTATTGCCCTTAATTGACACAAAAAGTGTATGATGTGCATACACTATCATTCAAACAACTGAAGAGGTTTAATTAATAATTAATAAGAAGTAATACTTTTATCCAGCAAGAACGCATTAAATTGATCAAAATTAACATTGAGACATTTATAATGTTACACATTTTTGTCTTTTTGAACTTTCTTTTAACTAAAGTTACCATGAATGTTATTTTTTATTTATTTTTTTATTTACTGTACTGACTTGAACAAGATATTTCATGAAAGATGTTTACATTTAGTCCACAAGAGAAAATAACAGTTGAATTTATAAAAATGACCTTGTTCAAAAGTTTACATACGCTTGATACTTAATACTGTGTTGTTACCTGAATGATCCACAGATGTGTTTTTGTTTTGTTTTTGTTTTTTTTTTTTAGTGGTAGTTTTTCATGAATCCCTTATTTGTCCTGAACAGTTAAACTGCCCGCTGTTCTTTAGAAAAATCTTTCAGGTCCCATTTTCTGATTTTTTTTTTTTTTGTGTGCTGTTTTTCTGATCTGATTTTCCAGCATTTGACTGTATGATTTTGAGTTCCATCTTTTCACACTGAGGACAACAGAGGGACTCATATGCAACTATTTCAGAAGGTTCAAACATGCACTGATGCTTCAGAAAGAAAAATAAAAAGCATTAAGAGGCAGGTGTGTAAATTTTGAACATAATGTGTACAGTACATTTTTCTTATTTTGCCTTCAGAGGCCACAGAAGATAGTTACTTGTTTCCCAAAAGACAAAATAAGTTAAATTTACCCTGATCTTCACATCAGCTCTTAATGTATGTTGTTGTTGCTGCTGTTGTTGTTGTTGTTGTTGCTGCTGTTGTTGTTGTTGTTGTTTTTCCTTCTGGAAGATTAGTGAGCGTTTGAACCTTCTGTAAAAGTTTCGGGTGAGTCCCTCAGTTGTCCTTAGTATAAAAAATATGGATCTCAATACATATACATTGTCATTGTTGGAAAGGGTTCAAATACACAAAAATGCTCACAGACAGTAAGAAACGTCTTAAAAAAAAAAAAAAAAAAAACACCCTTCAACTTTTGAATAGTAGTATTAAAATATGAAATCAGAGACATTCCCTTTAAAATCTGACCACAAGCAGTCACCTGAGACAGTCTAGATGTGTGTTAGTCCAAGTGCAAGCAGGGCCTATGATGGAGTCAAAGACAAAAAGACTTGTATCGGGACAAACCTTTTCAAGGCGTTGCATTAATTTTTCAAGGTAAAAATGTATAAAACAAGCTTTGAATGAACATTTGAGGGCAAGGCAATGTGAAGAAAAAAGATTTTTGCGTTGTAGGGTGAATTTAAGATGACATGGTTGACACATACCTTGTTTAGACCCGAAGAGTTGCTTGACATGTGTTTTTATCAATTTAAACATCCACTGTTATACAATCAAGAAAATGTTACTTTGTCACAAACAGAAATGGCAATAACCTCATGAGCCTCCACAGCAGAGTGTCCTCAAGTTCCACAATCATATCTGTGCAGATAATAGCAGCGGTGTAATAGTAGTGGTACATTTATGCCTTAAGACATTGCAGGCTCAAGGGGAAGGTTAGTTGAAAGAGTAAACTCGCTATGAATCATCTTTGCAAATCTACACGCTCCAGAATAAAGTCTTGAAAGCAAAAGGTCATCTAAATGTCGCCCTATACGCAATGTTTTTGACTTCTGCTTACAGAAGAAGAAATATCTACAATGCATTAAAGAACATTCAGAATACCTTTGGCAGGGCTCACTGTCGTTTGGTGCTGCTTTCAGACTAGTTTGTAATTTTGATATTTTATCTGTATAAAAGCGGTGAATACCAAACAGGTCTCACTAACAGCTATTTCCAAAAGCTATTGCATTTAAGTGCACTTTCAGGGCAACTGAAGTGTTACCTGATGTCATGTTCCTCCAGCCAGGCTTTTTTAATGGAATCACTCAGAGAAAGACCACTCAGGAGAAACTACTGCATACAGAGTAACACCTAAGAGCACTAAAATCTAAACAGTATAATCTGCTTATAATGTCCCATGACATATATGTACCCATCCATCTCAAGTTCAAAAAAGTTCATATTGAAAGACTTTCAATACTTTTGCCTGACCGTCAAGAGTTGCCATGGAAGCCTGTTTCCGCACCAAAGAAAAAATACTAATAAAAATGATGTGAAAAAAAAAAAAAAGTAATATGAGTTAATTTTTGAATTTTTTTCTTACCATTTAGTTTAGTTTGATTTCAAGAATTATGATCATTATCAGGCTTCAGATAGTTTACCTTCATATTATTTCAAATATGCGTGACTTCTTCTTTGGAACAACACAAGAAGATATTTTGAAGAACATTGGCGTCCAAACAGCATTGCACCCAGCAATCATTTCCTTTCATTCATAAAAAAATAAATAAGTAAATAAATCTGCAGCGTTTATTTATTTACAGTTTTGGGGAGTAACTAGTTAGATATAACTGAGTTATGTAATTTAACTACAAAATAAATGTAATTAATCTAATGTAATCTGTTAAAGTTGTAAAGTTTAAAGAAAAAATATGTAATTAAATTAGTTACACACACACACACACACACACACGCACAAACACATAGACATTTGATTTATTTCCCAAACTGAAGAGACTGCGCTAAAAAAAAAAAAAAAATGAGACACCAATGTTTCAGGAGTTTAGGACAAATCTGATTTTTCTTTTTTTTTTTTTTTTTTTTGTATTTGGGTTAATGAGTATGCTTTATTTTTAAAGATTAACTTTTTTTTTTTTTGTAAAACATTGTTAGATGCCAATGTTTCCTGTCATAGCTATGCAAAGATTTGATATCAAAAACAGGATCATAGCTATTAAACTTTATACAACAGTTCTTTCTGGTCCTTGAATCTGATTGGCTAATAAGAGTCAAACAGAACTCCAACAGCTGATTCCCTGTTTGTAATTGTATCACTCCGCTTGTGGTACACGGAACGTAGTTTTAAGAGGTCTTTAGGCGAGAATGTACTTGTTTATAGTTGAAATATGCAGTTTGTTAATAAAGATAATATCTATTTTAAAATTTGTATTAACGTTTTCGTACATTTCGTACATGTGAGCTTCAGGGTATCAGCGGCTGTTCAACGCTCATGAATCTGCAGAGAGAAGCCTTACCTTAGCCAGATAGTTTTGCCAAAATCTGATCATGTTTATGTAAATCAGCATTTCCCAATACCAGTCCTCACACCCCCTGCTCTGCATATTTCGTATGTGTCTCTTATCACGAGTGGCATTTGTTCTATTTGGCCGTAAGTGCCCTGTGAAGTGATCATCACGGGATATTCCCCCATGATTCCAGTTCGAAACGAGTGTATATTCTCCATTCTGATGTCATGAAAGTGTGCAAGACATGAATTTAAATGAGGTATATGATGTCACACTTCACACTTCTCTATAGTTCCGTCTGTGTGTGAAGACACTTCACTATAAATAGTAGTATTCAATAATAGTGTTTAGAGTTGAGAAACATTGCGTGTGTTTGTGATGGTGATTTTAGTTACATTGTTCCGCCATTAGATTGCATCAAGAGATCAAGAGAGTTTTTTATGAGTCGGCAAAAAATAAACACTGTTATAAACAAACGTTACTTTTACTTTCAACAACAGCTTGACGCAGCTAACAAATGCACTGAGCAGCACTGTCATCAGAAATCACCCTTAATACCCTTCAACAGATGAAAGGATATTAATGTTACGACAAAGATAACGCTTTCTTCAGTGGACATTCAAACTAATGTTTTATTGTGAATATGAGATTGAGCTGAAGAATGAATGCTGTATCAGATGCAGGTAATCACACTCACCCAGTCCATCTCTCTGATAATACTCCACTCCGCATAATACAGTAAGTTTTTAATACAGTAATACAATAAGCTTTTAATGGAACAACTCAACGTTCTTTCGTTAATAGTTCTAAAGTGACGTTTTCAAATTAGTAACGGAGGCATGGGCTCAGCTGTTAAATTGATTGAATTGATTAAAGATTCTAATCAGTGGAGGAAGGAAGTAGTTCTTCACGAAAGAGGGTTTTTAAAGACACTCTGTTGTTGTTTATGAATTTACACACTTGTGCCGTCAATCTGTAGATGTAAGATATGGCTGCATATAGGTACTCTGTGATTGCTAACGGCCGAATAACAGCTGTTCTGATATACACTGCAAAAAATGCTTTTCTTAGATTTTTTTGTCTTGTTTCCAGCCCAAATATCTAAAAATCTTTTTAAATCAAGAAGGATTTTCTAATTCAATTAAATTCTAATTCAAATTCTATTTCAATTAAAAATTATTGTCTTGTTTTCAGAAAAAATAAGTTAAAATTAAGTGAGTTTTTGCTTAGAACAAGCTAAATAATCTGTCATTCGGGTAAGCAAAATAATCTTATTTTAAGCAGAAATCAAGATTATTTTGCTTGTTTCAAGCAAAACCCACTTCATTTTGATAATTAGTTAACTTCTTGATTTAAGAATTTTTTTTTATATTTTGGCCGGAAACAAGACAAAAAAAAAAATCTAAGTAAGAAAAGCACACCTGATATTGCTCATATATCTTATGATTTTAAATCTGCATTTATCCTCAGAACAATCGCAAAGTAAAAAGGGTCTGCAAAAGTCTGATTTTGTGGTGGCTGTGCTTTAAAATTACATTTTTATCATCTTAATTCAAGTGACGAAGTATTTTGAAAGTCTGACAGTAATCAGCGTTGAGTACTGTAATTTTCCTGCCTTGGAGGATGTTTGAAAATGAATGATGATGAATAATTGAAGTAATAAAATGAAATCATTTACATTAAGTAATTGAAATAGTTACACTACTTATTACATTTCAAATGTCAAACTTTTAATCTGTAACCTATTACATTTCCAAACTAACCTTTCCAACATGGTTTATTTATCTACAAATACAAATGTACCATGTACAAATATACCATGGCAAGCAGGGCAGTCCTAAACTTCAAAAAGTCCTGAAGCCCAAGACTACCACCTGGTGGTTGTGTTTGATACTGCGCAGTCCTGCTTTAACCCAGCCCTGCATTATGCAAGGTAGGGAAATCAATCAGGCCTATTTCTGCTACCACCCATAATCCTGCTGGGTACCTCATTAAGCATCTCTTGGGTGGAAGCACATAATAGAGACATCCTAATTCAACGCAGAAGCACTACTGACTCGTTTTATCACCATATATCACCTTCCACTGTTGCTTCTGAGTTTTTATACCCACCACCCCCCATCCCATCCCATCCCTCCTGCCAGCCTTTCATCTCAATACATCCGACCACCTTACCTGAAGCACAGAGAGGAAATAAAAAAAAGCACAGAAGGGGGGAAGGCAGCAGGAACACCAAGACAGGGAGGGTACCAAGGAACAGAAAAGAGAAGGGAACAGATAGATGGAGAGGGACATGGCAAATCTTACACTGAAGTCTTGTCCTTGGAAGATCATCTTTGATGGCTGTCCCCACGGAGGTGTTGGCAGAGGATAAGAGAGAACACCAGTGAGTTTTGCCTCATGTCGTATTCTTTTGGAAACGTTCAGCCTGCTGGCTTCAGGAAACAAGATTGGGGGATACAAGTTGGTTTGGACCTGGAAGAGCCATTCGTAATCCGCTGCTGGCAATGAGCTTGTCATCTGTTCATTAGCATCTGACTCATTGTAATAAGTAGGCACTAGGGTCGGGCAAAATATTGAATAAACATGTTTGCTATTATTTTTGGCACCGTCCGTCCGTCCGTCTGTTTATCTATTATCTAATATTTTATTTTCAATCCATTTAAGAGCAGAATATATCAAATATTATTTTTAAAAAAGTAGGCTTGACATGGCTTGACTTTAAAACCACAACATTCAGAATTAATATTCTGATTATTGATATGTGTAAAGGGCTTCACAAACATACAGATAATGACACTTTTTAAAGAATATTTCAGTTTTTGTGAACCACACTAAGATGATGAGCAATATCAGACATTGCATTTTACCATTTGTTGACCGATGACCCCATTGTTGGTGGTTATGTTATTGCGTTCAAGAGTGTTATTTTCATGAGTATGATAGAATGCTCTCAAAAGCGGGAACAGAAAAGCGCCAATCGCCACACGCTGATTTGGGGTCACCCCAGGCTGCCTCTTTGAAGGAAATGGCTTGTAATGGAAGGAGGGCTGTAATTTTGCTTGTGTGACAGCGTAGTTGAAAGGGGATGACTAAGAATCCATCAGCATGTCACATAAGTGGTATCCTCTCATCCCTTAACCTGAATATCCTCCCTAACATATCATTCCTAGCAGGACAAAAAGTCTGCAATATTAGTTCTCTGTGCTCTATATAACAGCATTATACAATGATTAATGCCACGTGGCAGTTTTTATAATTTAGGAGTTGTAAGAGAACATAAACCTTTGTAATTCAAGGTCATATGGACAAGCACCCTTTTGTTTGTAATGCAAATTACGTTAGTTCTTGTCTCTCCTAAGATCAAAAACATTGTAAGTGCCTTAAAAGCAAGATTTGGCAGAGTCATACTGTGCTGTTTGTCTCATGTACAATAAAATCAGAATAAATCTGTGCCAATTTTCCGCAGCAGTTCAGAAACATCCAAATAGCATGGGTCAATGTCTCCCTCTTGTGTCAGAAGTGCAAAATGCATAAACCTTCATATGGTACTAGAATAATCATAAACGTTAAACTTAAAGGATGTCATGCTTATCATACATAAAGAAAAAACGTGATCTTGTAATAATCAAGTAGTAGTAAGGGAAAATTGGAAAGGACATTTTTTAAACTGAATAACACAGAAATTAATATCCAACAAAGTGCATGTGTGCATATATGCATATATAATTTAACGTCCAGTTGCACTAAAAATGATTCAGCCCCCCAGAGACTGCATATATATACTATATATATATGGAATAAAAGATTCTGCACCAATTTTGACTTTTGGTGGTTCAATAATTTTGAACATTAATGTTTAGAGCCATTATTTATGTGTATTGATAAACTTTATCCAATAGATTACTGATGCCTTTGTTACATTTTTTCATAAAATTTTGTTCTCTACAGAAAAATGTCTTGCAGGTCAAGAGGGTTGAATAATTTTGATTGCAACTGTATAATGTTTTGTACTGACCTGCTTGACGCTGTCTCATCCTCATCTGCCTGGATGTCATGGGTATCTGTGCCATTCTCCTTCTGTGTGAGTACAAAATACAGTGTTTATTTTATCACTTTCCTTTAACTTGGTGTTTAACACTGTGCCCTAATATACCTAATTTAAACATCATGTGTTGATTGCAGATGGGGGAAATGAGTCGTGAAACTTGTACAAGCTAATATGATCTGCTAGCAATTTTCACACTATGGTGCCTTGATAAGATTTAGCCTGTTTTTATAAGATTTCAACACTCCACATCACTTTTAGAGAGAAAATTATGTTTTTTTCACTGTCACATATGATGTGGAGACTATCTTGATCTACCTATCACTTTCATACATTGATCAGGTACTTTATATATTATAAACATAAAGGGAAATCTTAACAAAATAAGCCAAGCAAACAATTTAACCGACTGGGTGCACCTCTTATTTGGTTTTTAACTATTATCTATTTTTGGAGCATTTATAAAGATTAAATAAAATAGAATATATATATATTGCTATAGCAACTTTTAAACACATAACAAAAAATATAGCAAATGCAGAATTAATCAGGTTACTAACCTCTGTTATTGCTTGATGCCAAACTGCTGTCAAAATGAAGAAAAAATGATAGCTTGCAGACATGCATATAAAAATCTACAGCAGAATGCTACAAAAGTTTGCACAATATTTTGTTTCAAATGAAAGCACATCTAATGTTACTGAACAACGACCCTGTCACTGTCACTTAATGTATATAAACATGTAAAATCTGTGGGGCCATTTTTGTGTCTTTTCAGTTCACTCATTGAGCCCCGAGGGACTCTAAGAAAAGAGCTCCTCAAGTTGAATCCTTTTGATTTCCCTGCATGTTGAGAGTTGGCCCGTTACCCATCAGCCCGCGGCCAGTCAGAGGTCCGGTGCCATTTCGCCATTGTTCAGTGGCCAACCGCAGTGTCCATCCCTAGCTTTTTTGCCCGCTAGTCTTCGCTTTGGCTGACTATATTTAGTCGATTATGAATATGCAATAGTGCTGAGAGTAATGTGGCCAGACACGCCACTGTCCGGCCCAATAATGTCAAAGTCATTAGCAGCAGGAAACAGGATCCACATGCGGGGGGATAGGGCCTTCAAAAAAATGTGGCCTGTCCACTCCACTGCCTGTCTTACATGGATGTAGAACAATGACCAGAGCCAGCGATATGCACCGCTGACTGACCTACATATAAAACATTCACCACATTCGCACACACGCATCGCCGTCCGACAGAATCACAGGAGAAATGCTATAGATTTGTCGGGATGGATGCAGAATTGCGCTCAAGGTCTTGTGGTCCTTCCCTGAGATTATGAATCTATATAACTGTCAACATATAATGCTATAATACAATTAAGATCTCATTTACCCTTTATCATCATCAGAACCACTCAGTATGTCCAGCGTTATTTTAAGTGTGTTAGCATGGTTACCGCAAAATATTACATGTTTTGGACTAGACAGAAATGCCTCATTAATGCTTAATTATATTCTAAAACTAAACAATGAAAACAGTAGTCCATGTTCTAGTTAAAGGGATAGTTTAACTAGAATTAAATATTGTAGCATTTGCGCACACTCGTGTTGTTCCAGACCTGTGTGACTTTCTTTTTTGCGCATAATGCAAAGTACATATTTGTAGCAAATGTCTAGGCTCCTGTTTTTCATACAATGAAAGTGAATGGTGACTATGACTGTCAATTGATTTTTGTCAATTTTGTGAATAACATCTTGGATTTTAGTCTGTTATAGTTATTTATAGTATATAGTTATAGTATATATATATACACTGCCACTCAAAAGTTTGGGAACAGTAATGCTTTAGCCTCTTATGCTCATCAAGGCTGCATTTATTTGATCAGAAACACAGAAAAAGAAACAGTAATATTACTAAATGTTATTATAATGCACTTCAAAATATAATTCATTCCTGTGATGCAAAGCTGAATTTTCAACAGCTCCAGTTTTTAGTCTCACATGATCCTTCAGAAATCATTCTAATATGATGATGTATTATTTAGAATGATCTAAGTTGTGTTGCCAAATATTTTTTTGGAACCTCTTTTTCAGGATTCTTTGATTTAAAAAAAAAAAAAATTAAAAAGAACAGCATATTCAACATAGAAATATTTTCTAACAATATTAGTCTTTGCCATCACGTTTTATTCATTTAACACATCCTTGCTAAATAAAAGTATTAATTTCTTTCACAAAGAAAGAATAAAAATGTATTCACACCGAACTTTTGAGTGGTAGTGTATATTGTTAGAAAAAAATAACTATTTAAAATAAATTCTGTTCTGTTTATTCAGCAAAAAATCCTGACAAAAAAGTATCACAGGTTCCAGAAATATTAAGCAGCTGAAACTGTTTCTAGCACTGATAATAAATCAGCTTATTAGAATGATTTCTGAAGGATCATGTGACACTGAAGACTGGAGTAATGATGCTGAAAATTTTAATGTATATTAAAATAGAAAAGTTATTACTATTAATAAATTGTATTTATACATTTATTACTAAAGTTGTATATATATAGTTTTATTTTTATTTATTTTTTTTAGTACTTTTATTAGTTATTTTATGTTAAGTAATGAAAATGCTTTTATGGTTAGTTAACAATTATAACCCTGACTGTGACTTCAGTATGACTATAAAAATGTAAATATTTATTTATTTACATACAGTGTTACATCTTGGAGAATCTGCTAAATACACAAGAAAAATCAAATGGGTCTGCAACATGAGGGTGAGTCAATTTGACAATTTCCATTTTTGCATGAAAATTATTCCCATAAAACTAAAAGATGAGACTCTCAATCTTTATATCAATAGCGTCATCATTAAAGTGTGAGCACACGTTTAGGTCAGATTCTTCTGCTGTGAAGGAGATGCTCTTCATAATCATTCTTTGTGTCTGTATGAAAAGGGCAGCAGATGATATGAGGGTCTGGTGTCAACCCTTGTCCACCTCGGATGATTCCTACAGGAAATGACTGTACGAGACTGTGTTCCTCCTGCCTGCCACACCCCATCCCATCACCCATCTGGGGTCCATCTGCAGGAGTGGCTATCCAGCAATATGCAAACCTCCCAACAAATAATCTGCCCAAATTTCTATGGATGATTAGACTTTGTGGTTTGTGATTAACTCATATACAATGTTGCCTCGGGCTAAACATTTTGCACAATGTTCACCCAGATGAATGTTCCATTAGCAGCAGGTTCCTAGAGCATCTTCAGGTTTTGCTTTCTGGTTTGCCAGTTGCATTTAACAAAACATCTCACAAATCAGTTTGTTCATCAATTGTAATTATTATAATACAAACAGCATCACAATTTATTTAGAATTTGGTTTAATATAATATTCAGCTGCATTTATTAGAAAATGCAGTAAAATAGTAATACATTTATTTATTTATTTATTTTACAAAATGCACATTATTTTTGTGATTGTAATGGTGAATTTTCCACAGAGATAACTCAAGCCTTCAGAAATCATTATAAAATGCTATTTTGTGCTCCATAAAAATATAATAATTCATTCATTCATTCATTCATTCATTAAAAAAATAATATCAAAGATGGATTATTATAAAAACAGATGTGATGCTTAATATTTTTGTGGAAACCATTTCTTTCAGAATTCTTTGATCAATAGAAACTACAAAAGAACAGAATTTGAACAGAATTATTTAGTTACAATATATATATCTTTACTGTCACTTTTTATCAGTTTAATGTGTTGAATAAAAATATTAATTTATTTAAAAAATATATAACTGAACCAACTTTTGAACAGTAGTGTAAATACAGTCAAACCAAACTTTATTCAGACACCTTCAACATTTCTCACATTATCGCAGTTTATTCAGTATAGTTTAGAAAATGGTAACAAAATAATTAAACTGAGTTAAACTGTGTAAGAACAAATTCATTTGATAGAAAGGTATGTAACAATACATGGTCAGGTCAAAGTATCAAATCAAATTTGAGGGGTTTTTTTTAACAGTTTTAATGGTAGTCCACTGTATGAAGAATTTTTGAGTATAATATGCCACAGTTTACTTTATTTTGCTATCCCCACTCACATAAATGAACTATAGTGTCCTGCACCCACTGGTAATATATATATATATATATATATTTCACAGTAAAACTTGTCTAGCACAGTGAAAAGCATAATGCGTAATGTGTTTTTTGTGACTGGTAAGAGTGGAATGTACGTGAGCATGTTATTGTGTATGTGTGCACTGTGCGCTTGTGACCCTACTGATGGGAGAGTGAGGGTGAGATGTTGATCAGGCCTGACAGGGTGTGATCATTACCGGGCCTGGCCAGCGAGGTCTCAGCCCTGCCACTGTAATGAGATCAGCGGGAGTCATGGCTGCTGCCACGCTGCATGACCCCGCTCATGCGACAGCAGTGCGCTGAGATGGCTAATTTAACGCCGGTCATCCAGGCACCCACCACCCCACACTGAGCCACTGCTTGTGTAGTGTGTCCTCAAGCATGTGGAAAGCAAATTTCATGGGAAAATTCATGGGAAATTGACATTTGAGTGACTGTAGTCTAAAAGCAAGAAACACTTTAACTAAATTCCATCTCAAGCTCTTGATTCCCAACCTCCCCCTTTTAAAGGCTAAGTCAAGGACATCAAATGGACAGTCAATATCTATTCAATACACATTTTTGTAAGGCAAAACTTGGAAACTAGTTAGCATTAATTTAGCACTTCTGATTCCTTCATTCTTGTGTTTCAAGGACTGTGATTTAAGTCATTGTGTTTTTTGAATGGGCTTTTCTGCAGGCCATGGTTAAATACTTACAATAAGATCTGTGTTTCCCAAACCTTAAGATATTTTCAGGCTTTATTCTACAGCATAAATACATCCCCTAAAAAAGTAATAGATTTAAAATGCATGTATTTTATACTAAGTATAGTTCAAGTCTATTAACATATTTCCTGACATATCGCTTGAGACTTACTGATATAAAAATATTGTTAAATTGTAAACTTTATTTATTATTTGTGCACAATGCACATTTCTTAATAGTAAGCCTAAATATGTTTTAATGTCACTATTGATGAGGATTGTATGATCTTTATATAATATTGGTTTTTAAATGCAAACTATTTAAAGTATAGCTAAAGTATACTTGCAATAGTTCCACTTTAGCACAAGCAAATATACTTAAGTATATCTTTTCTACTAGCTTAAAAGTAGCCCAATCGCATTTTACCCCCTGTACATTAAAAATGTACAGGGGGTAAAACATTTTGTGCTTTCCAGGGGCTAAATATTAAGGGGTCGCTTCAACCCACGGAAATGAAAAACATCCCACAGCAAAATTGGTTGTTCCAATTTAGCAGACTTTAAATATACCAGTTTAGTATACCAAAAGTACAATGTATTTTAAATACATTTTAGTATATTTATTTTTCACTAGGATCTTCGGATTTTTAAGAGCCTTTACTTGTCTTGCTATTACTTGTCGGTTGCTAACAAGTGGCTAAATAGGACTACAAATGTTGTTTGTGACATTAAACGTAATCATTTTGAACAAATAAACTTGATTATTCACTAGTTAATATGTACAACCTCACTGTGGTGATAATTCTGCTCTTGCAACCCATTCTAACTCAAACTTTTAGCATTTTAGAAAGTCTAAAAGAGCTGTCAGAAGCTTAAAGGGTTAGCTCACTTCCAGAATAAAAACTCCCTGATTATTTATTTGTATTTAAGGTTTCTGAGGAAAACATTCCAGGATTTTCTCCATATAGTGGACTTCAGTGGGACCCAATGGGTTGAAAGTCCAAATTACAGTTTCAATGCAGCTTCAAATGGCTCTACACAATCCCAGCCGAGGAATAAGTGTCTTGTCTAGCAAAGCAATCTGTCATTTCTACAAAAAAAATAAAAAGGGCCAGGTCAAGGACATCAAATGAACAGTCAATATCTATTCAATAAACATTTTTTGTAGGCCAAAACCTGGAAACTAGTTAGCAATTTAGCACTTCTTATTCCATCATGCTTGTGTTTCAAGGATTGTGTTTTAAGTCATTGAGTTTTTCTGAATGGGATTTTCTGGTGAAATACCTGAAATAAGGTCTGTGTTTCCCAAAAGCTCAAGATATTTTATATATATTTCTATAAAATATATCCCCTAGTGAAAAAGTAATAGATTTAAAATGCTTGCATTTTATACTAAGTATAGTTCCTCGGCTGGGATCATGTAGAGCCCTTTGAAGCTGCATTGAAACTGCAAATTTGGACTTTTAACCCGTTGGCCAGCATTAAAGTCCACTATATGGAGAAAAAATCCTTTTGTCTCAAAAACCTTAATTTCTTTTTGACTGAAGAAAGAAAGACATGAACATCCTGGATGACATGGGGGTGAGTAAATTATCAGGAATTTTTTATTCTGGAAATGAACTAATTCTTGGCGAGTCATGTAACCATTTAGTTTATTTAAAGCCTATACATTTCGTTTTTTTTTTACTTCTGCTGATTATATTTAGGCCTTCAGTTTGGCTTACAAAAATACATCAACACTGCAGCAATTTTTTGTGCTATTAGTGTCAACAAATGTAATTGCAGGAACAATTATTGTTTCCTGACATGTTTCCCAAACACTTCCCCATCTTTTATTGGTTAAACAAACAGTCCCTGCTTAAATTCACAGCATTGCTTGAGCCGATGTTTTTGCAAAAGAAAAGTGAAAATTAAAAATGCATCAACCTTTAACTTTCCCAGTTAAAATGGTTCACACTTTAAACGTGAACTTAAATGTTAACATACACTTAAACTTAGAGTTAAATCTTTCTAGGAATTTTAATACAACTTTTTGTGATCTCAAATACAATTCAAAAGTGAATATAAGCAGGCATTCACTCGTCGTCCATCGCCATCTCCCCAGTTTTGTTAGGAGGAACGACATGGACTCAATATAATTTAAAGTTGGCTGGAAGCTGCTCGATATTTGACTGGCACCAAAGCTTATGTGTGCAGAGCTCAGATAATTCAGCAGGTTTCACAAAGAAAGCCTTTGCGAGTGTCAGGAAGGGGATTTCTCATCCCTCCTGTGAGTAGCTGATATGCAGAGGCTGTGCGTCTGGACCAGACGGCCTATCTCTGGGATTTGTCCTGTCCTTTCAAACCTGAGAAGATCAGTCGTGAGATGGAATGCCAAATGACACAGAGGCGACCAGGGAGGCTCCTACAGCGCCAAACAGATAAAGAGAATTAAACGGAACTGGCCGCAGATGTTCCTATTGCCCTTTTTAATTTCCCAATACACAGAGCTGGATTCACTGTCAATGCCACCAAATCTGTTCTCCTGGTATATTGATGCAGGAAAACAAAATAGCTCACAATATCAATGGTCACATGGGTCAACAGTATTTATTTCAGTCACAGGCCCTTGCTATGACTTTTAATCACATAATAAGGACTGTATTTGTAATAAGAAATAATAGGTGTGTGTGTGTGTGTGTGTGTGTGTGTGTGTGTGTGTGTGTGTGTGTTACAATGTGTGCTAATCCTTTTAGAACTAAACTGAATAACTATATTTAAATATATACAGTTGAAGACAAAATTATTAGCCCCTTATAAAATATTTAATTATTTTTCAAATAACTCCCAAGTGTTGTTTAACAGAAAGACAATTTTATCAACACAGCATTTTTAACCATAATACTTTATTCAGGAAGCTTTTAGGGTTTGTAATACAAATAGAAATAAATGTATAACTTTAAAAAGTCTACTGCACAGTAAAATCCCCAGAGTAAAATCAACTCTGCTCAGAGTACATTTGGTCCCACTCCAAAAAGAGTTAAAATAACACTGAAGCAGAGTTAAAGTTAATGAGATAATTAAGTGATTAAGTAAGTGCTGATTGATCATTAGTGATGAACAACTGCTGTTAACAATCAGAATCACTAAAAGAGAAAATCACATTTTTAAAGTCACCATTATAGTGGTCCATGTTTACTTTAGTAGGGCTCTTGATTCTTGACTTTGTAATCTTAGATTGTTTTGGGTTGTTGTAACTAAGTTTTAGCAGCCAGACTTTTGCAAAAAGCAGAAGGCATCAGGTGTTAATGATTATGTTTTGTTTAATTTGTGCACACCCAGACATCAAGAATCCACGCATGAAGCTCAACAACGGTGACCAATAGCATAATATATTCATGCTGCAGTGCATGATGGGACCCATGGATGAGTTTTGATTGGCTACAACATGGTCACCATTGTTGTGAATATCATGCTGGTTCTTGATGTCTGTGTGTCTAACTTAATTTTTATTTTATTTTATTTTTTAAAGCTTGTGAATGGAAACATCAAACTGTATATTGCTCACAGTGTTTGTGTAACCAACAAAGTAACTATAAATTAATAATTCAACACAGTAAGCAAATCACAACATAATCATCAACTGTGAATGATATGTGTTATTTGCTTGCTTGGCTGTTATAATTTAAGAACAGCTGCCAAACAAAATCTGAAGTTTAAAAAGTAAAGGGTTGAGAGTCCAACTAAAGTAAACACTGACCGCTATGATGGTCACATAAAAATGTTGATTTTCTCTTTTAGTGATGCTGATTGTTAACAGCAGGTGTTCATCCCTAATGACCACTCAGCACTTAATTAATCACTTAATTATCTCATTAACTTTAACTCTGCTTCAGTGTTATTTTAACTCTATTTGGACTGGGACCAAATGTACTCTGAGCAGAGTTGATTTTACTCTGGCGATTTTACTGTGTGGTCAAAATTATTCAAAATTATTAGCCCTCTGATGTTAATATTAGCCCTCAAGAAGTTTCAAGCATGTCTCCTGAGGAACGACAGCCCATTCTTCCTTAGCAAATCTCTAAAGCTCCTCCAGATTTGTTGGTCTTCTGGCACAAACTGGACTTTAGTGTGCCCCACAGATTTTCTATTGGAGTCAAGTCTGGACTTTGTGCAGGCCAGTCAAGTACACTCACTTTGCTCATTTGAAGGAATTTCTTCACCATGCTTTGGGTTGTTATCATGCTGGAAGATAAAATGTCGACCCAAACCAAGTTTTCTTGCAGACTGTCTGAGGTTGTCTTTCAAAATCTTTTTATAGTCTTCCTGTTTCCTTCAACCCTGATGAGATTCCCAGTTCCAAACGCACTGAAACATCCCCACTGCATTATACTCCCACCACCATGTTTCACTGTGGGAATGGTGTTCTTGGGGTTGAATGCCTCTCCCTTCTTTCTTCAAAGATAGGCAACATCTCTATGGCCAAAAAGCTCTAGTTTTGTCTCATCTGACCAAAGGACACGTTTCCAGTATGCATCACATTCCCCCAGGTTATCCTTAGCAAACTTCATTCTACCTTGGAGGTGTCTCTTCTTCAGAAGTGGAGTCTTTCTTGGTCAGCAACCTCGCAGTTCATTCCTGTGCAGGGCTCTAGTGACTGTCTTCGTTGAGACATCAATTCCAGACTTGGCTAGGTCATTCATTAGTGTTTTGGCAGTTGTTCTTGGGTCTTTAGAAACTCTCTCACTAGTTTTCTTTCCAAAGTTTTTGAAATCTCTGGCTTCCTGCCTCTGCCCGTCTTGTTCTCCACTGTGTTGGTCTCTTTAAACTTCTTGATAATGCATCTCACTGCAGTTCTTGACACTTGAAAACGCTTTGATAAACGTGTGTATCCTTCTCCATCTTAATGAGCATTAACAATTCTTTCTCTCAAGTCCAAACTAATTTCTTTTGTCTTTGCCATGATAACAGTGCATATTATTTTACTAGTTGTTTCACAAGATACTAATCCTCAGCTTAAAGAGCAATTTAAAGGCTTAACTAGGTTAATTAGGTTAATCAGGCAAATTAGGTAATTTGGCAAGTCATTGGACAACAGTGGTTTGTTCTATAGCTTATCAGACTAATCATTTCTTAAGGGTATTAATAATATTGACCTTAGCAGTTTATTTATTTATTTATTTAGTAATTATTTTATTCAAGCAACTATAAGAAATCAGACTTTCTCTAGAAGAAAAAAAAATAATGTGAAAACATTCCCTTGCTCTGTTAAACATCACTTGGGCAATATTCTAAAAAAATGTAAAATTTCACAGGGGGGCTAATAATTTTGTCTTCAACTATATATGACCCTGAACCACAAAACCACACTGTAAAAAGTGATACATTGTATTTACTCAATAAAATTGAGGCAACAGATTATTATTTATTATTTATTATTATTATTATTAATTAAATTCACAACATAAGAATTAACTAGATTTAATCAAATTAGATGCTTACAAATTATCCATTCAAAATGATTAAAACCATACAAAAATAATTGAGTAAAATTTAAACAAAAATATTGGTTTCATTGGACAAAAAAAAAAAAAAACAACAACAAAAAAAACCCACTATGCTAATGCATACTGTTATGCATGCCAGGCCAGTAGTTGACGATCAAGAAACACCCTGCAAAAAACATAATAAGCATGCACATGATGTCACCATTTCACAAATTCACTTTTGTTTGTTGTTTACTTGGCTTGGAGATGATACAGGCATCATATCAAACACTTGTGTTTTCAGGCCCCCAATAAGCTGTAGAAGACACCTGAAGTTAACAAACAGAATTAGTGAAGGAGAAAATCATTTTTGTTGGTTACCATTACAGTGGTCAGCGTTTACTTTAGTTGGGCTCTGGACACGTGTCTTTTTTAACATTTGATGTTGTTTGGCTGCAGTAACTGAGTTATACCAGCTAGACAATCCAAGAGGACAGGTGATTGGATGGTGTTGGTTGTGTTTTAATACAATCACCATTTGATTTGCATTCATTAAGATTGTTCTCATTAACTAAGTCTTATTTGAACTGAATTGTGATTCTACAATGTAAAATTTGGGATGTTCTGTATAAACAAAATCTAGAGGTTCCTTAAAAAAAATATTCAGATAAAAAAATGTAGTAATGTAGAGAAAAAGTGTTCTTTCAGGCACACAGTGACATCAAGAACCAGCATATGAATCTCAACAATGGTGATAAACTGCATATACAGATAAAGAAATTCATGTAATTCATCATGGGAGCCATGCACCGCAACATGCTTTTTGATGGTCACCGTTATTGAGGTTCTCATGTTGATTCTTGATGTCTGTGTGCCTAATCCTAAACTTTTTTTTATATATATATATATAGATCAGAACAGCTTTTAAAAATCACTGATTGTCCTGAAAACATCAGACTTAATTGTGCACAAACACAGGATGCTGTAAAGTAATAGAGATTCACGTCAAAACATAACCACCTCAACCACAGTTTCTCTGGGCTTATCTAGCTGTTAAAACTCAGTTACAGCAACCAAACAATATCAAACGTTAAAAAGTCAAGTGTTCAGAGCCCAACTAAAGTAAACGCTGACCACTGTAATGATAACCAACAAAAAAGATTTTCTCCTTCACTAATTCTGTTTGTTAACTTCAGGCGTCTTCAACAACTTATTGGGGGCCTGAAAACACAAGTGTTTGATATGATGCCTGTATCATCCCCAAGCCAAGTAAACAACAAACAAATGTGAATTTGTGAAATGGTGACATCATGTGAATGCTTATTATGTTTTTTTGCAGGGTGTTTCTTGATCGCCAACTACTGGCCTGGCATGCATAACAGTATGCATTAGCATAGTGGGTTTTTTTGCTCAATGAAACCAATGTTTTTGTTTAAATTTTACTTAATTATTTTGTATGGTTTTACTCATTTTTAATGGATAATTTGTAAGCATCTAATTTGATTAAATCTAGTTAATTCTTATGTGTTGAATTTAATTAATAATATTGCTTGTAATCTGTTGCCTCAATTTTATTGAGTAAATGCAATGTATCACTTTTTACAGTGCAGTCATAAGGGTACATTTATTGAACTTGAGATTTATACACCATTTGAAAGCTGAATAAATAAGTTTGGCCTAGATACAACTATTTGAAAATCTGGAATCAGAGGATGCAAAAAGAAAAAAGAAAAAAATCTAAATAATTAAGTTTTGATATATTTACAGTAGGAAATGTATTAAATATCTTCATGGAGCATGATCTTTACGTAATATCCTAATGATTCTTGCCATTCAAAAATACTGATGCTATATTTGACCCATACAATGTATTTTTGGCTATTGCTACAAATACTGTGTACTTGTGCTACTTAAGACTGTTTTTGTGGTCCAGGGCTGTATATTACTGAAATTTTATACCAATATATTTTATGTCATTCATGGCTGTATTGTTGCATATTTCATAATTAATTCTAATGTCAAAATAATCAGTATTTTTAATGAACATCAGTGTAAACATCGTCTGTCTGGAGATGAAGAGATTCTACGGCTTTTTTCAGCAACAATATTCTCCTCTGTGGAAGCGAAATAAGACCTGACATTACAGAGGACAATTTCACATTTCATTTCTGTTAGCGTTCACATCTTTCTCTCACGTGTTGACAAGTGGAAGATGTGGATGAGTGGGATTCAGGATGTTTAGGGTGAAAGACGTGTGGCGTTGTTTGCGGATTGAAGGTGGGAGACTGGGTCAGTATAGGCCTGTGGAGGTGGGAGACATGTTAAAACCCTCGTCCCCCTCATACCCCTCAGCCCCCCTCATTGAAGGCAGTGAGAAATGACTGCCAGAATATGTATATATAAAACAAACTGCCAGTACTCCTGAGGCTGAGTAGCTTAAAGCTGTTCTGAGTCCAGAGGCATGAGACCCTGACAGACCTGTGAAGTCTAGGTCTGACCTTGGCCCACTTTCACTCTCGGCATCAGGGAATGACAGAACTCAGAGCAGGAACACGATGACATTCAGGAAGGTCTATGTAACTAATATCACTGTGATATACAGCCCTGGATCATGAATGTATATATATATATATATATTTTTTTTTTTTTATTTTTTTTTTTTTTCTATTTTAATATATTTTAAAATGTAATTTATTATTGTGATGGTAAAGCTGAATTTTCAGCAGTACTCCTGTCTTCAGTGTCAATTGGTCATTCAGAAACATCATTTTAAAATGAATGTTTAAAAGAGAAATCATGTGTAACCTTATAAATGCCTACTGTTTACTTTGTCCGTGCTGAATGAAAGTAATAATTTCTTTCATAGGAAAAAAATGTAGTGTAATCTCAAGTTAAACACACTGAAATGTTTTAAGAATGAAGATAAAATTTGTAATTTGAGAGTATATGTGACCCTGGACCACATGACCAGTCATAAGTAGCACGGGTATATTTGTAGCAATGGACAAAAATACACTGTGTGGGTCAAAATTATAAATTTTCTTTTATGCCAAAAATCATTAGGATATTAAGTAAACACCATGTTCCATGAAGATATTTAGTAAATTTCCTACTGTAAATATATCAAAACTTAATTTTTGATTAGTAATATGCTTTGCTAAGGACTTTATCTGGACAACTTTAAAGGCATTTTTCTCAATATATATATATATATATATATATATATATATATATTTTGTATGGGTCAAAATGCTCAATTTTTCTTTCATGCCAATTATCATTTGGAAATTAAGTAAAGATCATCTTCCATGATGATATATTGTAAATTTCCTACCATAAATATATCAAAATTTATTTTTTGTTAAGAAGTATTGCTAAGAACTTCATTTGGACATTTGGATTTTCTCAGTATTGTGATTTTTTTGCACCCTCAGATTCCGGATTTCCCTTCATTGTATCTCAAATAACAAACCATTAACGTTAAAAGCTTACTGAAACTTTCAGATTGACCCTTATGACTGGTTTTGTGGCCCAGGGACACATACAAAAGTATACAAAAAAGTGACCCGGTGACAGCTTTTGTACTTTATTCATTTAAGTGTAATGAATTAGATTAATGGCACAAAAAGTACAAAAATAAATAAATTATATATGGGTCATTCCTGGAATTCGGTTCATTTTCAATTTGGAATATACATGTTTTTCAACTACATTTGATTCAACTTCTAAATAGTCCATATCATTAGGCACATATCAAAAAAAAAAATCATATTTTCCCACCTTAGGCATTAAAGACCTTGTATTATTTTCAGTTGTTTTCAGCTTTAGACACCTTTATTTTCCTCAACCCCATAACAGACAAAGTGGAATTAATAAGGATTTTACACAAAAATTGTTCTAAAACAACCTACTGCTCATGTGTCCCTGATATCAATTTAATGATAAAAAATGTAACATTTGTCATCATATTCATATTTTTATAGGACTGAAGCCCCCGAAGTTTTAGCTCTTAACATGTCAGATGGTAATCAGCAAGAAATACTTTTGTTTTTAATTGTCTTCCCTACATTTTTCAAAAAAAAAAAAAAAAAAAAAAAAAATAAAATATATATATATATATATTAACATGACGTTGAAGATTGTAACACATTTGAAGGGATACATTGCCCTGTACATTGCTCTCTCAAATTGTGCCCTTGTTTCTGGGTCAACATATCTGCATGCACTGTCTACTGCGAATGTGGGTGCAGTTTCTGATGTATGATGCTTGGCAATGTTTAAGTGGACATATTACATCAAAAATTATATTTAAAGCAAAAATATGCGTTGTCATGATTTTGAAGTACATATATTTACCGAAACTGTGGCTACTTTTTTTTTTTTTTCATTAAAATTAGTAATAATTTAAGCAAATATATATATAAATATGTTTTGTTATATATATATATATATATATATATATATATATATAAATGTTTTACATACTAAAACTAGCATTTATTTTTCTGCACAACGATTCAGATTTATTATTACCAAATCAACATCTTTATTTGACTGCATTTGCAGCTCAGTCACTCTGGCTCATTTCAATCTCCTAGACCCAAATATAAACAAATACATATGAGACTTTCAGAAACATCTAACCAACCCCAAATGGTATTGTACATTTGCAGACAAAGTAAAATCGTGGAAAAAATACATCAGGATTTACTCAAAACACTGCAGTATTTTATTGTAAGCAAAACACATGCAACAAAGTAAAATGGGATAATTTGTTAAGGGCTGACGTTAAAATCTCAGGCTAAGAAATAATGTGATATTAGACCAGAAGTGTGAAAAAAAGTCATGGACTGAGTTGACTAATCCCAAATGTGCCCTTTATAGGTGTGATACACTATTTTTCCATATTTCCTTTACTGTATTACTAAAATGGTCCCTAAACATGAACTGAAGAACAAGAAAAGCATTAAACCCTGTAAAACCTTTATAAAAATAACAAAACAGAGAATCTCACAAAATACATACTGATGTGTATCAATACTGTTCAGTGAGCAATACAACATTTATTGATGATAATCATGTCAATTTTGAGACAAAGTTTGTGGGAATTGTGGGGGAAACCCAAACACAATAGCCTGGACTTCAATGCTTCATATGGTACATAAACGTGAAGTCTAATAATGCATTTATAGCAGGTGCGGTCAAGTCTATTTCACAAAATATATATACATTTTCACAATGGCAACCATCAGCAAACTAGAGTGTGTTTTTTGTGTCATAAACATGTCATTCAAATAACAGATGATGTTTGTATTTTCATATGGATCTGCATGATTATCTTCAGACTATCACAAAAAAAAAAAAAAATGAATTGGTGTCTCAGAATGTCTCGATAAGCAAAAAACAATAAACATTTTTAAGGAACATTTTATGGAAGAAAGAAAAAGAATCTTCAAAGCCATTATTGAAGGCAAAGGCAATGAAATATCTGTCACATATTTCTGTTTCTTATACATACATAAGCTACTTTCAGTTTTTACATTTTTGGTTTTGATAGTGAATAGCGATGAACATTCCCAAACATTTCCCCCCAAAATCCATTAAAGAGGTGGAGCGTCTTCCTTTTTGGCAATTGTTCAAAAAGATGTTTTTGGTAGAACACGTGTAAGAGAGCACAAATTAACAGGGGGATAATATGATATTAGACACTGAGGTCATATTAGCGATACATCAGAGCAACGATGATCAACTGGCTTTCAAGTCAGTGTTTGAAACTCAGAAGCCACTGAACTGGATTTCTGGATCCGGGGCAAAGGGTCCATGAAGATTAAGCGTGTGTATGGCGCTTTACCTGCATAAACACAGCTAAGAGTGACCGTCGAAATGTCCAAATCTTATTAACTTAATGACTTCCCCATTTAAATGGATTCTGATTCAATGTACTGCAAAACAAACTTCATTACCCGGAGCCCTGACAGACAGGGATATATTTTCAACAAAAATTAGTTAACTATTGGATTTTTCGAGATAATTTTTTTCAATTAGGCAGAAGAGCTGTATCCGTCATGATTTCACAATGGAAACAGTGGCATCAGCGATACAAATTGGCCAACAGAAATAAGACGTGAGCAATCTGGCACAGACACGCTTGTACGTTGCGCATCTGAATTTCCGATGTCCTTACAAACGCTACAGAAAACTGAGAAAAAGCTCATTATGTTTGAACAGCTATGAGCATGATATTTCATATTCTTTACAGCGTTTACACAAAGGCTTTTGGTTACCAGCAACACTCGGCTGTAATGTTAAAAGTACATTGCTTGTTTCTAAAACTGTACACTCACAGTTCTCATACTTGAAATTACAGGGAAAACAACAAGATGTCAAGTCCGCATGGCCTTTTGATTAAACCCTCAAGGTTTTAGCTAGTGAACATAACAAGGAATAAAAAATTAAAAAGGGAACATGCTAAAACTAATTCAAAACAATAAAGAGCATTAGTGCTTGTTTTCAATGATTTGGGGTAGTAAAGGGCATCTGTCTGTAAAAACCAAACAAATATATTGCTCTTCATGTCAAATTCCTTCACTTAAGGGAGAGAGGGAATAAGGGAGCGTTCGAAAGCAATCTGAAGTGAAAGCGGGGAGGAAATGTCATTATAGACCGTAATGACTTGATGCTTCCGCCATTTCCGGAATCAGTTATATTTTCATCGACTCGCAGACAGTGTCCTCAAAAACAAACAGAGTGAGGAAATGACTCCAAATGAAATCTACGACAACAGAGTTGTTTGGACTGCTCTCTACGATAAACGTAAGCATGTTCCTTTATCTAATGGACAGCTTTCGATGGCTTTTATGGGGAAAATATGATAATGTGACCTCCACACATCCTAATTCATGTTTTAAGAAAAACCTTTTTTTATCAGGAAATACTTAGCTGAATTCATATTGGAGGGTCTTTTGAAAAATTATAAAGAAAAAACAATAAACAAACAAAAACAACTAGTCAATTTATCATTATGAACAAACAAAGGAGGCAAAAATAATTGACCGTACCGATAAGGAGAGCTTCCTCTCAAGCACTATATCAAGTGGTAACATTTTTTTTAGAAAACAAGGACTGTTCTTTCATGTATTTTCTTTTTTTTTTTCTTCTTTTTGCTGAGAGGTAGAATGAAGCATTTAAATTGAAACACAACAACTGGTTGTTCCATCATAAACAATTGCCTCATAAGACTGAAACAGTCACAGGTTTGTTAGTCGCCCTGTGCCACCTAAAATACACTGTGAAAACTGTACAAACACATCTTTTTTTTTTTCATTTTTAAATTCATAATTGTTTTCTAAAATCTTGTAAAGTATCCCAAATGTTCCACGGTAGAATGGCATGATTGTGTTTGACCATGTAGGACGTTAATCCAAATCTGAGGAGGGTGGATCGCTGGATCTTTAGCGCGAGCAGTCTGAAGATCCCACGCGCTGTGAGGATGGATGGTGCCGATCAGTTGGAGGTGTCAGAATGGACGCTCCCGGGTCCTTCCGTGGGTGAGGTCACTGAGGAGGGTGTCGGGGCGTCTTGCCAGCCGCCGTTCGCCTTTTGTGAAGAAAAAAAACAGAAAGACAAAATTATAAAGCGCACATTTCAACACTCATCCGAATGCAAAGACAAAAAGAGAGCGACTATGACGAATTCCCTCAGTATAAACACGCTTTCGCGAGAAGTGAGTCACAAAGTGAGGCAGTAAAAAGAAACGACATTATGCTGCATATTACGAGTCATAGCGAGTCATTTCCAGAACATGATTTTCAAAAGACAGATGATGGAGGAATCAATTATTGCAAATTATCACATTGGCTAAAGGAATGAAAGTATAATGGGCACCTAAAATGGAGGCCATTTCATGTCCGGGAGACAGGTTGCCTAAAGAGCATTTGGGGCATTAATAGCAATTTCCATGCCATCAGAAAAAGGACTAGAAATGGGCTTTGGCAGCCTCTTATTTTCCCAGCCTGTTATTTTAGATAGAAGCAGTCTGTAATCAAAAAAGAAAGAGCAGAGCGAGGAGAGAAAAAAACTTTTCAAATCTTCAGCTTTGGTGACACCCCATGTCTATTTCAAAGGCGTAATTACAGCGCATGGGCGAGAGGAAAGCTCCCCCACATAAATGCTTTATGTCTCAGGCCGTCATTATCCACAACCGAAAAAAAGGCGAATAACTTATCTGGGTGGAGAAGGAAAAACATCATGTTATTTAAGACAGTGAATTTGTTGGAAGATTGAGACACTTTCTCTGGCTACATTATCACAGCGTTATGATGCAAATGTTCAAGCTGCTGCTTTCTTCTTTTATAATCTATGGTTACAGGTGTTCAGGTATAAAATATTGTCGATTTAATCATTGAGACGAACATGAATCAGTTGAAATCAAACACAAGTTGAGATTTCTTTATTAGAAATGACTGCAAGGAATAATAATTAAATAATTGGTAATTAAATATTTTTAAGTGCCAACATTTTAAGGTGGCGATTACATTCAAAATATATGTGAATAAAACAAAAATTCAGCTAAAAGATATTTTATGATTTTATTTAATTTTGAAATATTTATCTTTAGGGTTTATGTGTATGTAAAAATATTTTTTTTTATCAGAATTCATTTGTTATTTTTTTTTATCAGAATTCATTTGTTAATATTTTTTTGATCAGAATTCATTTTTTTTTTTTTTTTTACATTTAGGATTTATGTGAATATTAAAAAAAAATCTAAATATTTTCTTTAGAAATAAATTTGTTTTGGAAATTTACATGCAAAATCTGTAAACAAAGGAAAGCTTCTGATAACATGTCTTTTAATCTTATGTAAATGAAAATATTTAAAATCTATGTGAATTAAAGAAATGTTCAGATAAATATCTTCAGATTTAGACGTATTTACATTCAAAATCTGTAAATAATATTTTGTAAATAATTTGTTAGGAGAGTACACTGATGCAGAAAAAAAGTAATTTAAAGCAGTTTAACTTAAGGCTGCAAAAAAAATAAAAAATCTAAAAACCTTAGATTTTAGTTCAGAAATGTGAATAAAATACATTTTCAGATTAAATGTCTATTCAAATTTTAATTCAGAATTACATTCAAAATCTGTACATAATATTGTATAAATAGTTTTGTAAATAATTTGCATGGAGTATAGATTGATCCTTTAAAGCAGTTTAACATAAGGCTGCAACATAACAAAACGTAAAAAAATGAAGGGGTATATGATTTTTTTTATTATTCAGAAATGTACATTTAAAAATGTATGTGAAAAATTTAAAATAATTTTGTAAATAATTATAAACAATTGTAAATTGATGGGGAAAAAAGTATTTTGAGCAGTATAACCTAAAGCTGCAACATAACAAATCTTTAAAATAACATGCATATATAAATATGTAAATAAAGTAATATGTAATATATATATATATAAAGCCTTTATATATTTTGGTTCAGAAATGTACATTTAAAAATAAATTTTCAGATAAAAAGCTATTCAGATTTTAATTCAGAATTATTGACATTTTTAATTTATGTGAATGAATGTTTTTTTTTTTTTTTTTATAATATGTCGTTTGAAATTTTAAGTTAGAAATTATTCTAATAACCTAATAAGACTTATTTGTATTGTTGTAAGCCATCCTGACAAAAACATGCTCTCCATCAGCAATAGGTGGCACATTCGGCTCTGCCAAAGCGGCTATTTAGAGAGACCGTGTTAGTGCGTTTGTCTTTTTTCCTTTTTTTTCCCCTCCTCACACTTTGCTGGCTCCCTGTCAGGGCTGTTAAGGTGGCAGATGTGTGATATGACCAATGCACTTGGATTGCTGTCCCAAATCTCTACTCAGCCCTCCCTTGAGACTGTCTGATCAATTTCCTCTGCTGGCGACACGGCTTGTCGCTGTGGATTTTACATGCTGGCCTCTGCCGTTTGTGTTCCCATTCTCCCTCTCTCTTAAACACTCCTCCCCCAGTACAAAACTGATGGTCGGAGCTGCTCGTCTCCTCTGGTTAACACAATTCTTTTAATGGTGGCGGAGGACACCATCGCAGGCTCTGAATGAGTTTGATGGCCAGAATACACCTGTGTCTGGGCTTCTTTGATGTTGTTGGTGTTTATGTGGCTGAAGGAGCCATGGTAACGCTGACACTGATCAGCGGTCACATTTACGGTCGCCTTGGTGACTGTTGCTAGCGTGCATATTGCCGCCGGCACTGCTAATCAATACGGCGACAGAACAGACCGAGGTGACTATAACCATATATTTTTGGTTGTGACACTGAAGACTGTATTGGCCAACAAAAATAAGAAAAATAAGAAGAAAAATCAGCTTTCTATTTTCAAATATATTAAAATAGAAAACAGTTTAAATCTAAGAGCAAAAGACAAAGACTGAAGGCTAAGTTTGGACTTACATTGATGCCCTGTGGACTGTATATCTGACTGGCAGCGAGGCTTTCACTGTATCCGCCTGTCTGACTGATAACATGGCGAAGAGTATCCACCTGCAGACAGAAGAACACAACACAAACAAAAGACAGAGTCAGACAATACCGATACAAAACAAAGACGTTTGTGCTGAGAAAAGGTCACCCAGATATCAAAAGGATATTGGCAAGCAAAAAGGTCATCAAATGTTGAATGAAATGTTTGTGCTGCAGATATCAAACAAAGGACACAATTTGTTTCTGAATTGATATGAAAAATAAATCTGTTCACAACGTAATTATAGTTGTGAATTTAGAGAATTTCATGTGCTAAAAAAATCTAACCACAAATATACAAATTCTAATAAAATTATGTATAATAAAGCATAATTATAATTATTATAATAAATGTTAGAATAAATAATTGAAAATAATAATTGAAATAAAATAATAAATTAATGTATTAAAAAAAAAAAAAGATTTTTCTTTTATGCCAACAAATCATTAGGATATCAACTAAAGGATCATGTTCCATATGGATATTTTCTGAATTTCCTTCCATAAATATATTAAAACTTAATTTTTGATTAGTAATATGCATTTATTTCTTCTCAGATTTTAATTCAGACATATTTACATGCAAAATCCGTGATTTTATTTTTTAATAAAACGTTTTAATAGATTTTATAAAAACCTGAAATAAGTACATTGCATAAGTATTCATATCCATATCTGGGACAGTTAAAATGTTTTATTGTATTCATAGAAAATATTTAAATAGTACTTTAAATATAACTTTCTTCTCAGATTTAAATTCAGACCTATTTACATTCAAAATCTGTGATTTTTATTTTTTAATAAAAAGTTTTAATAGAGTTTAATGGCAACACTTTACAATAAGGTTCATTAGTTAAACATAAACATAAACTAACCATGAGCAATACATTTGTTACTGCATTTGCTAATCTTCATTAATGTTAGTTAATGGAAATACAGTAGTTCATTGTTTATTCATGTTAGTTCACAGTGCATTAACTAATATTAACAAGATTTGAATAATTAAAATTAACATTAACAAAGATTAATAAATCCTGTATAAGTGCAGTTCATTATTAGTTCATGTTAACTAATGGAGTTAACTAATTAACTTTATTGTAAAGTGTTACCATTTTAATTAAGCAACTTACATGTAAAAATATATGTGAATAAAATACATTTTCAGGTAAAATGTCTATTCAGATTTTCCAGATAATATGTCTTTTGAGATTTTGTTTAATTCATATTTTTTTATTCTAATGACCTCAAAGATTTATTTGTATCATTGTAAGTAGATTTCGAACAAATGATGCAATGTGTTTCTGAATTGATATGCAAAGAAAATCTGTTTACAATGCAATTAAAAGGGGTGAATTTAAAGAATGAAATGTGATTTAAAAAATCAAACCACACATGTACAAATTATAATAACATTATTTAAAATAAAGCATAATTATAATTGCATTAACATTTTTGTAATAAATTGCAATAAATAAACAGAATTGCATATATAACATAAATCTTTAATTAATATACTTATATAATACTTTAAATATTACTTAAAAAAAACAATTCAAAATATTTTCAGATTTAAATCTTAACATTCAAAATCTGCAAATATTTTTTTATATAAAAGTCTTCATGGATTGTAATTCAGAAATGTAAAAACATATGTGAATAAAATAAATCTTCAGATAAAATGTATATTCAGATTTTAATTCAGATACTTCTTTTGAAATTGTATTTAATGCATACATATGTTATTCTAATGACCTCAAAGATTTATTTGCATCATTGTATTCAAACAATGGACACAATTTTTTTTAGTTGATATGAAAAAAGCCTGTTTACAATGTAATTATAAGGGTGAATTAAATGTGCTAAATATTAAAATCACAGACATACAAATTATAATATAAAAATTTTGAATAAAACTAAATTATGATTATTATAATAAATTGTATAATAAATTATACTATATATATATATATATATATATATATATATATATATATATATATTATTAATAGGAAATATTTAAATAATACTTTATAATTAGTTTGTATTCTAATATATGTTTATTTTATATATTTTATTATTTTTACTCAGCACTACCAAAATACTTATAATATATAAATATATAAATATATACTTGTAAAACCTCTCTCATGCAATTCTTGCAACACATGAACTAATTTCAGAAGATTTCCTCTGGGATTCCAGAACTGAATATTCATGAAGCACCCCAAGCCTTTGGAGAAGTTGCTTCGTTATGGGAGGAAAACATGCCGAACGTCAAAAGGGGACAAACTGAAGCACCCTGTGTTTGGATGCTAGTGTGCCGGGCAAGGTCAGGCAGCCACGGTGGCGGATGTGACAGCATGACAGATACGCAAACCCGCTGACAAGAGCTGTATTGTTTCCAAGACTGTCTTTGATGGTCTATTCATTTGGAAGTTGACAATGGCCACGGAGCAGCGTACAACTGCTGGAGGCAAACTGTAACCCCAGTCCGTCCTCAAGGTCAGGAGGCCCGTCATGTCAGCCGCGGCTGAACAGAAATGTACACGCTCTGGACACTATGATGAACAGGCTGGCGCTGAGAGATGAACTTTGTTGTGACAAGGATATATAACAAGATGATAACTATTTGATCAGTTATGACATAGACATGCCATTCAATACTAATGGGGAAAGTTTCTATGAAAATATGAGAAAGCACCAGAACCAGATATTCAGTTTTTTACAGAATAGCATGTGCTTGCTTGCAAAAGGGGTTCAGTGAAAATCAAAGCTCAGTTAACAAAAGTACTCAGTTAAAAAAAGCAGCAGAAATATAACAAAGGAATTGGAGTACTAATGGATCCAGGCCCACTGTGCAGCTACCGAGGTGTGATTTCGCAAACTGGCTAATCAGGACCGTCATTATGACAGCACAATGTGTGATTAGGTTTAATTGAATTAAATTAGTTCCAGTTATCTGCCCCTCTCTTTTAGCAGTACTCCCTACCTGTGACTGAACGTTGGCCCCCACTTGGGCCCCCTGGTATGAGTCCCCATTCAGAGACTGCACACTCATGAACAAGTCCCCGGAGTTCATGTTAAAAGAGCCAGCAGAACCTAAGAAGAAGAGAGGCCGAGAGAGAGACAGAGAAAGACAGGAATAGATAAAGACAAGAAACAGTCATGCAATAGTAAGACTGAAGTAAGGAGGGTTAGTAATGCAGAGCTCTTACTGTAAGTGAGGGTTATGTGTTGACTACACAAGCTTAGTTCTAAATTCTAAATCCTAAATCCAAGGTAAGAATGAATCATGAGAAATGCTGTTTTAATATAAATATAATAATTCATTCAGTCCAGAAGTACCTAATATTTATGTTTGCTAGGTATATTTATGCCTATTACAAGACTGCGCTGTTAGTTTAGCATCAATATCTAATTCTAAATTGACCCCAACAGATTCTGTCATTGGCATATTGACAGAATCTGTTGGAATCAATTTAGAATTAGGATATAGAGCCTTGACAACAAATGCAAATATAATTAGTTTGTTTAGTAAACTGTAAAAACAATTGTTGAGATATTGAATGTTGAGATAACTCTTAAAATAATTTGTTACCTGGCTGCCTTTAAAGTTCAGTCAACTCAAAGAAGTTTAGTCAACTTAAAATGTTAAGTTGTACTAAGTGACAACTTAGATATTTGACTTGATTCAACTTAAAATTTTAAGGCAGCCGGGTAACAAATTATTTTAAGTTGACTCAATAAATTATGCTTTTTATTTTTACGGTGTAAAGTTAACTTTTCATTTAGGGCCCTGTGAAATCTGTTTATCAGTTTATACGTTTTTTTTTTTTTTTTGTCAAGTAAAGTGCTGCACAACAAATTTTGTATACTGTGAAATAAAACATGGATGACAAATATCTTGGTTGTATTATATTACATTATATTAAACTAATTATTATTATTATTATTATTATTATTATTATTATTATTATTAATAGTCATGCACTATAATGACAATTCTGGCTGAAACTGAAACCAACAATTGTGGATGCACTTGGAAAAAAATTGTGAAAAAGAAAGTGCTTTGTAATAATTATTTATTATTTTATTAAAAAGTAATTTTGCTAGACTTTTTTTTATTTATCTTAATCATTTTAATGATACAAAAAAAAACAAGCCAATACAATTACCACACTTTTATTGAAAATAACATAAAAAAATTGGACAGAAAATTAAATATAAATTTGTATTATTAACATTAAATATCAACATATTATTTTTATTTAGTTCTATGCAACATTATCTGATATAACTCTTTTTTTGACAATTTATTCAAATTATAAAAAAGTCCTACAAAGTGTGCGCTGTATGGAAGCCCGTTTCTGCCAAAATAAAAAAAGGCTATTACGACTTATCTCACAATTCTGACTTTTTTTCTCAGAATAGCATGATACAAACTCACAATTCTTAGAAATAAAGGTGATATAAACTCACAATTGCTAGTTATATCCTGCAATTCTGACTTTATAACTCACAATTGTGCATTTATATCTCACAGTTCTTAGAAACAAAGTCAGAAAAGAACAACAATACATTTTAGCTCTTATTCTGTGGATTTTTCCCATTTTACTCCATTCGTTTCCAGTGTTTGTCTGCCACCACAATGCGTGTGCAGCTGCAAGTGACGTAAATGTGATGTCTACTTCAAACTGAACTATATTACTGTCATAATTTCTTTAAGTTAAACCAAACTTTTATTTTGGCGGATTAAGTTTTGACACAAACCTGAACATCTAGATCTAGGCTAAATATAAAAAATGACGTTTATTATCAATATCAATATTGTAGATTTTTATTTATTTTTTATTATTATTATTGGTATAAATATTGATATTGATTTATCACCCATACCTAAATCCATTGTCCATTCTAGTCTCCAATGCGGCTACAATTTTTTTAATCCTGGAGAGCAAAATAAATCAGTCCCTTTTCAGGTTCCTTTTCAGTTAGAATGTTGTCTATATAGTAAGTAGACAACAAGGCAGTTCAATAGGTTTTGGAACAGCCTTGCTGACCTGCCTAAGGTTGTTTACTCTTCAAAGTTGTTTTTTCAGCCTAGACATGCTGGTCTTTAGCTGGTTGGCCAGTGCCCAAATCCCTCTAAAACCATCAAAACAGACCTGCCTGACTATCTTGGCAAGGCTGGGTGGCTAGCTAACTGCCTTAGGCAAGCTTAAGCTGTTTTGTTTCAGTAGGAAGAGTTATAATGTAGTAAAAAGCCGCAAACATGCATATTAAGTCTTAAGATGCAGTAACATTTACTGTTGTTCCGAAAATTTTTGTAAAAGTAAAATCGTAATAAGAATTCATGCTTCATATATTGCTACACTATTGACAATGAGCCTATTTGACCTGTACACTTTCACCTAATGTGACTGCACCTTTAGCTTAGCACTAAAAAAACTACAACAGCTATTTAAGTGTTTTAAGAACAACAATCGTTGAAGGACCAAAACAGACTTTCATTACAACAGTGACATCTAAGATGAACAGTACAGTTACACTTCCACAGCCAAGTCATTCAGGATGTGCTAATTGAGTCACAGAAGGAATCAAAGAATGCTATTTGTCTTTTAATGGAGGAGAACTCTAGATGTTTAAGAGAGAGCAGGGCTTAACTTAATTTCCGCTTTAAAAGCCGCAGGGCACTAATCAAATGTACATGGACCTCTAATCACTTCAAGGCTATATGACAAAAGGCTTGACCATCTCGTCATAATGACATTCAGGAGGTCAACCAGACAACAGCGACTGAGCTGGCTAATAGCTTAGGTGCTTTCACACCAGATAAAGCAAAACGTCATTTTAGCCAAACAACTGTTTAGTCAAAATAGCAAAATTGCAGAAAAGCATATTGGTGAGTAAAAGGCAAATGAGCTATGCTGCAAGCCAAGCTGCTGATGTAGTTAAAGAAGAGGCAGATTTGGATGTCATAAAGAGAGGTATTATGGAAATGCTACAGTAAAGGGACGTCATTAAAGACAGGCAATTGTCGAATATTTAAAACATTACCATTGTCAAGTGCTTATTTACCAGCTGATGACATTAAATTTGGTGTTTCTGCACCACTAGCAGAGCTATATTCTAAAACTTACTGAAGCCCAATGAAAAACAAACACATCTGTTGTTTGCGTGTTGATTTATTGCAACACTCACCGGCCGAATTTGGTGTGGAAGGCGAGTTGGCTTGGCTGCCGTGGGTGGAGACGCTGGTTGCGGTTGCGGCGGTTTTGGCGGCGTACATGTTGGCTTCTTCTTGGAATTTTCCGATATTTTTCTTGTATCTGATCCTCTTGTTTCCAAACCAGTTGGATACCTGAGAAGACAAGAATTAATGAATGCATCAGAAAGAACATAAATTAATTGCAACTTCAACGTCAAGCTCTTCAAGTTTATTTCTACCCCAAATTTCTAAGCATTCGTATGTATTCTGCATCACTGTACGGGGCGAAGGTTGGTGTGTCTCACCTGTGAGACTGTAATAGAGCATTTCTTTGCCAGCTCCTCCTTGGCCTCCTCACTAGGGTACGGGTTGCTGAGGTGGGAGTAGAAGTATTCATTCAGGATCTCTGTGGCCTGCTTATTGAAGTTTCTTCTTTTTCGTCTAATGGAAAATGACAGAACAGAAAGAAAGAAAGAAAAAGAGACAGCGAGAATAAGAAAGAGAGAGTGAGAAAAGGGACAAAGCAAAGCAAGATTGATTCAGAAGCTACAGTGTTTAGAAAGTCCTTCATATTTGAACCTGCGGTGTAAATACAGTGGCTCCCAATAGTGTTTGGACATTAAATTCACACTTATAAATGTATGAACAAGCACACTTTTTAATCAAAACTTTTTATATCATTTTCAATATATTAAGTTACTTTAAATGTTAATAATATCTTTATTAGCATAACAAAATATTTAGTTTAAAACTAAATCTTACAGACCAAATAAAGTTACCAAATCTTACAGACCAAATAAAATATTTTACCAAAATTCATACAAAAAATTCATACAAAATGCAAAATGTTATTGTTTATTTAGTACTGACCTGAATAAGATATTTCACAAAAAAAAGATGTTTACATATAGTCCACAAGAGAAAATAATAGTTGAATTTATAAAAATGACCCTGTTCAAAAGGTTACATCCCCTTGATTCTTAATACTGTGTTCTTACCTGAATGATCCACAGCTTTTTTTTTTTTTTTTTTTTTTTGTGATAGTTGTTCATGAGTCCCTTGTTTGTCCTGAACAGTTAAACTGCCTTCTGTTCTTCAGAAAAATCCTTCAGGTCCCACAAATTCTTTGGGTTTCCAGCATTTTTGTGTATTTGAACCCTTTCCAACAATGACTGTATGATTTTGAGATCCATCTTTTCACACTGAGGACAACTGAGGGACTCATATGCAACTATTACAGAAGGTTCAAACGCTCACTGATGCTCCAGAAAGAAAAACCATGCATTAAGAGTCATGGGGTAAAAACTTTTTGAATTTGAAGATCAGGGTAAATTAAACTTATTTCTTCTGTAGCCTCCGAAGGCCATGATATTTAGACGAAATAAGTAAAAATTCAAAAGTTTTGAAGTCAGTTGAGGTCAAAAGGGAGATGTAAACGTTTGCCCTCAACTGTATTTATTTGGACACTTTACAAAAAAAAAAAAAAAAATCACTTTGGTTCAAATTTTGGCGCATTCGGTGGTCTGATATTTTATCAATTTGCCTTTTATATTTGCTATAAAATTAGATACACACATATTAGATGTAGAATTATATACACACTTATACAGACCTGGCATCTAGGAAACGGGAGCGCAGGATCATGACCGCCTCGCAGGTGCTCTGTTTAAGCTGCATCTGGATGGAGCTGAACTTGCGATGGATGATGCCCACCATGCGTTCGATCTCTTTGGGGGAGATGGGCCGAGTGCGAGACTGCTCCCTCAGCAGGTTCATCACATGGGTGGTGAACTCATTACACGCCTGAACATGCACAGAGGGGCGGCACACGAATCAGTCTCTGTGCATGTAAACATAACTACAGGAGCTGCTCAAATATCCTACCCTGAGGACTTTTTTGGTGTGCTAAGGCCTACAACATTTTGTTTCCAAACATCTGAGTTTACAGAGGTCAGATCTACAGTGCCTTGCAAAAATATTCATACCCCTTCATTTTCACGTTTTGTTATGTTTTTAAGATGTGTGTACCTTTCCAAATCATACCCATTCAATTGAATTTGCCACATCTACAAGCGATTTGAAATTTCAGTTGTCCCAGATAAGGGTATGAATGCTTATGCAATGGAATCACTGAAGTTTTTTTATTTTTAATAAATTTGCAAAGATGTTAAAAACCTGTTCTTTGCTTTGCAATTATGATGTATGGAGTGTAGATTGGTAATTTAAAATAATTTAAAGCAGTTTAACAATAGGCAGCATAATGGCATAACAAAACATGAAAAAAATGACACTGTAGGAGTATTTTATGAAGTCCAGACTCCGTTCTCTCACCTGCTCATATTTCTCCAATTCTGTATGGTAGATCTGACGAATCTGGGAGAGTTTGGCCCGGTAGTCTGAGTGTTCAGCCGAGTTATCGGACCCGCCACCGCCTGCCGCAGCAGCTGCGGCTGCAGCTGCAGCCGACCCGCCTCCTTTCTCAGGTCCAGACACACCCTCAGCTAGCAGCATGTTGTCCAATCGCATAAGTTGAGCATCTGGTGGCTCCTCCTCCTGAGCTCCACGAATACTGAGTACTGTAAAAAAAGGAAAAAGAGAATAAACACTTGAGTAATTAAGGTTCAACAGCCTTTAGTCATCAAAGCCACAAAAAATCATGAAAGTTTTCAGACATATGTGACCCTGGACCACAAAACCAGTCATAAATAGCACGTCTATATTTGCAGCAATAGCCAACAGTACATTGTATGGGTCAAAATTATAGATTTTTCTTTTATGCCAAATCGTTGGGATATTAAGCAAATTGCAATGTCTTAAAAATGAGAAAAACATATATATAATTTATCATTTGAGTGACCTCCATAACAGTCAAGTTAAAGTAAATGTCTGTAATAAAATCAACATAATGACATCACATTGTCTCCTTATGAGACATTATAGAGCTTGAGAGGTAATATATGGCCTTCATTTTAATTGCTCGCTTCTTTGTGATAAAATGTGGAACTATATACTGATCTTGGCAGGCTGTGAGATAATAAAACCATAATTTAATTGATTTGCACAATAATTTAGAATAAATTATTATATCTGCTCTTTTTTCTGTTCTTAATGTTGTGATATTTACCCACTGAAGAGTAAAATAATCAAATTATTATTTAAAACATTAAACTAAATAATTACTAAGATTTTTTTTATTTATTTTTTTTTTGTCTGTCCCCTGATTTATTTTCATCTGGAAAGCTTTCCTTTTTCCCAACTTTAGTTAATATATAGATTAAGTTAATACACCATGAAACTCCGCTCTTTGGTTTTAGGACTGTACATGTATCACTGTTTATACAGGCTGTGTTACAGAGGAGCTCAGTCCTGCCTGAACATCTACTTCAAAGATTAGCTCCAATGCATATCTGACACACACATACTGTTCAAATTATTCTGAAGACCCTTTTCACCTGATTTAAATGTAAAATATTTTAAAACTCATCTAGTAAAATGTGTTAAACAGAACTAAGTGTACCAGTCTCTTACTAGTAGTGGAAATTATCATCAAATTAGCAGGAAACAAACACACAAAGTATGGAGGATGTTCAAGATTCTGTGTGTCTTTGGTTATTAATAAACTATGAAGGAAAAGAAGATTATATAAGGACTCTTAAAGAAGTTTTGCCTGTTTGTGCAGTGCTATTAGAACATTATAAACTGCTGTATCTCTGTGTGCCACTAGATGTCTCTCCTTCTGTTCTGTTCTGAAAACAGAATGACTACAGACAGCACCTGCAGCAGCCATTCTGGCAGTAACAAAGAACACACATATTTTGATTTACCACGTATTTGACAAAGGAGCAGTGATAACGTGATAACAGAAAAGAAAATGAAAAAATATAAAAGCAAATGAAACCAATACTCACTGTATAAAGCAAAGACATGTTGTGGTAACAACTACAGTGGATGTCAAGTGGTGACCAAATCTATAAATTTTGCATATAATAATAATAAAAATATACACATTACTATTAATATATATATATATATATATATATATATATATATACATACACACATATACACACACATCACATTAATCAAAAGTGACAGTCAAACATTTGTAATGTTATTAACAATCTATTTCTAAATAAATGCTGTTCTTTATTTTAAATAGTAATAATATTTCACAATATTACTGATTTTACTGTATTTTTGATCAAATAAATGCAATCTCGTTGGGACGAAACACAATTATTACCAAGAGACAGACAAATCTGTCAAATTCAGTCAAATACAGCTTATAACATTCCAAACAAATGATATAGGAAGAGTTTTCCTCTCTTTTAATTGCTGATCACTATTCCAACGCTATTGAATATTTTTTGAATATATATATATATATATATATATATGTGTATGTATGTATATACATTTGTTTTTTTTTTGTTTTTTGCTTTTAGCACTGTTTTTATTTTTTATGTTCTGTGACCCAACCAGAAGAGACCAAAACCATTTATGAGCCACTTATATAAAAGTAACACATATAGCTTATTACATTTGTAACACTGAAAAAAAACACCAATGTCTACTGCAGTACCAGCAATGCAAACGTTCCTGTGACATCATTCTGAAGATGACAGCCGAGGGTGAGGCAACCAGCATGCTGCAATCTGTTTCCACAACCCTGAACCCAATCAACCTAGCCTCTTCCAATCAGCCCACTCCCACTGCAAATGTCAGGGCCTGTCAGAGAGCTCCAGAGGTCAAGAGTTCAGCACATGGGTTGAGCGACACTGGCAAGGTCAGATTTCTCCAGAGACTTCTAGCAGTACAGCGAACATCCTGCTTCTTTAGCGTGTCCTTTTGGCCCAAAGTGATTATTTTCATTCCGCCGTCATCCCGAACTCCTTGCTTCAACTCTTTGACAATGACTTCAAGCCGCTTTCAAGCCATCTTTCTCTGTTTTCTCAAGAAAAAAACCTGACTGTCCAATTTCAGGTTCCTCTCAACTGTCTGCCCACCCAACTATTTCACAGCGAATAAAAAACACAAGTGTATATCAATAGCACAACACCAGAGAGAAAGAGCGAGTCTTTTATGCCTTTATAATAGAAAGAGACAGCAACAGTGGAACGTGACTGGTGTACGGCATCGACTAAAGAAACCCAGGCCCAGAAGTGTGCAACGTTCATCTGGAGAGGAAATCTAATGAGGCAAATAATGATTTATTCATTCCAACCATATCCTCCAGTGCACAATTAAATGCATGAAATATATTAAATAAATACAATGAATGCGGATAATCATACAATTCACTTTGCTGTTGCTTAATTACCCCAAACCGACGCAATGCACTTTATTTATTTTGATTCAGTAATGGCATGGCAATCGATTAGGCCGTAATGCTGCCGGCCCTGTGTATGTGTGTGTGTGTGCGTGTGAGTGGTCCGTGCCCAATGTGCGGCTGATGTGAACTGAGCTGAACTCAACCACCCGCAGACAAACATTAACAGTTTTATGAGGAGCAGATCATTCTCTCATTCTTTCTTTCCTTGGTTTCTTCTTTCTATCCCTGTCTGAAAGGGAAGATGGGGTAAGATGACCCCCTTAAAAACAATGCTTTTTCACTGATATAGTAATATTTTCCTGAAATAGTAACATTTTAGTTTAACATGTGTCATCCATATTCTATAAAACTGTTTCTAAATCTGATGCCTTTTACTTTGTAGTTTATTATTTGGATGAATGATTACAAAAAAGAATAAAGGGCATCACAATAACATATAAACTGAATTATTCCTCTCATTTACAAGTTTTGATAAATAAAGCAAACAATAAACAAATAAATAAATATGGCTAATCTAAATGTCTGTGTCAAAAAAAAAAAAAAAAAAAAAAAATATATATATATATATATATATACAATTTTTTTTTTTGACACATACATTTAGATTAGCTATTTTTTTTGTTAATTTATCATTACTGTGACAAAATTAGATCTTAGACCTTTTTGCAAATGTTCATTTTCTGATGACAAAACTGACATGAGCATAAGCATTCAATAAATGTTTTTAGATGACATTTAATGTCATGAAGAAAATTAAAGGTGGAGGGTGAAACATATGGGTAACATGTTACCCTATCTTTCTCTTTTTTACTTTTTTTCGTGTACTATTTAGCATCATGAACTGCAGCAGTTTTTAGAAGTCTCTAATGGACCATTTCACTTTTGGAGGCTTTTCAGATGTGACTTCTCTTTTAGACAAGTCTTAATTTCACCCTCCCAGCAGTCGCTTTCCTGAGCGTTTCCCTTTTCACAACTGATTTGCCAATCTGGAACCCACGCACCTGACAGCAAGACCTAATTTCACTCTCCCCACTTCTACAACAAGACCAAGCGGGTCTGGAATTCCCCGTGATAATCCTTGGAAAACTCACATCTTCCTCATGTTTGTTAAATTGTAATCTTTTTAAAATGTATGCTCGATCACAAGGTTGCAGAGTCTTGTAATCCTCCTTTGGAGCAATAAAAAAGTCTTTAGTTTAGGCGAAACGAGGCGCTAACGCAGTCAGGGGCTTCGAGCTAGGTTTAGTCAGGGGGGTTTATCTTTTCAGTGTCTAAACCAAGGCTGGTATCAACTTCAGGGAATTAAGTTGGGAGTCAAAGAGTGGAATGGATTACTGTTGAGACAGGAGGATTTGGCCTGATTTTCTATCAGAAAGACAGACGTATGGCACACAGCAGACTCGTGGCTCTTTAGTTCTCTGCAAAACCTCCTTGGAGTAGAACGTGATTTATTTTTTATTTTTTTTTTTGCAATGTTCAGCATTGCTAAAAGTCGAGCTACCATTAAAAAAGCATTCAATAAGCAATAAGGTATGTTTATATATTGTAAATATTCACCAAAGGCTGCTGTTAGCCTAAAGTGACCAGAAATAACCTTTTTTTAAATGAGGGCAGTTCAAAATGTTTTGTGTTCTGTCCCTAAATTTCTTTTGTTGTTGTTGCTGTTTTTAAATATGTGTTCAAAACAGCCTGCAACGTCAAAGAATATGTAATATGCAAGATACTGCACACACCTGGTTATTATATCCTGGCATACTGTTTGCAACTGAAATTTCATCTTAATTTTCAATTAAGTAAGAGAATAAATGTCACTGAACAGATGACAATTAAAATTGATCACCTTTATCTCTGTGTCCAAAGTTCATTGTGTGGCTGTTATATCATAATCATAATAGTATCATAATGACAGAAAAAAAAATAAATAAATACTCCCCATATTTAAATTTAAAATTAAATTTAAATTATATTATATCTATATCAATAATATACTGGCATACTGTATACTCTTTCATGACTATATGTGACCTTGGACCACAAAACCAGTCATAAGTACCTTTTTTAAAAAAAAAAAAAAAAATTGAGATTTATACATCATCTGAAAGCTGAATATGCTGAATAAGCTTGCCATTGATTGCATGGTTTGTTAGGACAATAGTTGGTTGAGATGCAACTATTTGAAATCTAAAATTTGAAAATTGACTTTAAAATTTCTTAGCAATGCATATTACTAATCAAAAATTAAGATTATTTTTTTATTTATTCTAGGAAATTTACACAATATCTTCATGGTACATAATCTTTAATTAACTTAATCTTAATGATTTTTGGCATAAAAGAAAAACATAATCATTACATTACAACCTACAGAATATATTTTTGGCTACTGCTACAACTATACCTGTTACTTAAGACTTTAAGGTTTTGTGGTCCAGGGTCATATATATGAATATACTGCAGAGCCTTGATTGCATTTATAAAATGGTTACAATAAAGAAAGAAAGAAAGAAAGAAAGAAAGAAAGAAAGAAAGAAAGAAAGAAAGAAAGAAAGAAGGGCATATAGTACACTACTGCTCAAAATCTGGAGTTGGTAAAAACAGTATTATTGTGAAAGATTATTACCATTTAAAATGGCTAATAATATTATTTATTGTATGTTCTATTACTTTTTAAAACATAATTTATTCCTGTGAATTTTCAGCAGTCATTACTCCAGTCTTCAGTGTCATATGGTCCTTCAGAAAGCATTTTAATGTACAGATTTGGTGCTCAAGAAACATTTCTTAATATTATCAGTGTCAAAAACCTTAAGCTGGCTAATATTTTTGTGGAAATTCTATATTTTTTTAGGATTCTTTAACGCATAGAAAGTTCATAGGAACAGCTTTTTTTGAGAAGTAATATTATAAATGTCTTTACCATCACTTTTAATCATTTGAAATTTTTAAATGGATGTTTAATTACAATTACAATTACATTCATATTCTGTATTTTGCAATTATTGCATTTATATATATATAATATAAGCTTGTTTAAAAAAATACAATATCTTTCAAAAGAAACTTTTGGGCATTAAACCCATCTTTGTCAGGCTGCAAATATACAGTATTTTTGTAGTTTGTAGTTTGTATTCACAGAAAAACAGCAAGGTTGTGAGCTTCAGGTAAAATGTATCAAAAAACTTTGAGCAATCTGTATGTTTAAAAACTTGTTTTTGCATCTTTGATACTGTTCATTTGTTCATTTTGTAAGTGTTCATAAAGTTCATTTTGTTTAAAAGAAAAAAAAAATCGTACTGACCCCAAACTTTTGAACGGTAGTGTAAATTCATTATTTTACTAAGCCAACTCATTTGCCTCCTTCTACTAGATAATCTAAGAGTAAGTCAGTGAGACAAAGTTTATTCGCTTCTAAACAAGAATTACTATGATGTGTCTAGCATGACTATATAAAGCCAGAGATGAAGTAATCGTCCCTCTCTGGCATGTTTTAATTGAACGGTGACAGGAGACAAATCCCACCTCTCTCTGTACTCATCTATAATTAATCTGTGAATGGAGGAGGCCCTATCAATGACATTACATTGTGTTAATAGCACCAGAACGAATGTACACACACACACACACAAGATACACTGTAATATACGGATGGCATGGGAACCTTCCGATGCTACGGCCTTACTGTGAAAGCCTCTTAGAAACCACTTCATTTTGTCATTTGGCGTTTACACTGCACAACCACGATCCCATAAAAACTAGACAGAGAGACACGACCACAAAGCCAGCCAGTCAAAACAAAAAAAGAAAGGAAAAACAGAAAAAGCAAACAAGCCGCCCCGGCGCTGCTGTATTTTCATACAGTGATACTGCCCAGCCCCCTCCCTGGCCTCAACTCCCTGTGAGCGTCTTAAATGAAAGCATGTTTAATTAATGATGTTGAAGTATTCTGTCACAATTAGGAAGATGTATGGTCAAACAAGGCGCTTGTGATGGCCCTGACAAGGATGATGAAAGTTTGCCTTCCTGGACTGGCACTGGCAGCCAGCGCTGGGCTCTGGAGCCTCTCCAGATGCAGTCAATACGGTAACCTGAGACTTGAGATCTCCAAGCAGGCTCATGCCGTCAGCCAACAAGCATCCAATGCTCCTCACTACATCACACACTTTACTGGTGTTTCACACACGCCTGGAGAGAATCTAAAGTGAAAACGACAGAGGTAAACCTTCTAAAAATAGATTAGGGTTGATTCTTCATGCATATGAAAGACAATTTACATTCAGTTTAAAGCAAGTTTTATAATGTTTTCTAACAAAAAAAATATAACTGTAACTATTATTTTTGCCTAAATACCTAATTAATAACAGATATAGATAACACTGATATACATATTATTGCCTAATAATAATTGTAATGTTATTGTTTAAATACATTTATTTTAAAATAACTAAATGTTTAAAATAACTAAAACCATAAAATAATTTATATTTATAATAGTAATGTAATATGTGTGACCCTGAACCACAAAACCAGTCGTAAGTCACGTGTATATTTGTAGCAATAGATAACAATACATTGTATGGGTCCAAATTATTGTTTTTTTTATGCCAAAAATCATTAGCATATTAAGTGAAAATCATGCTCCATATAGATATTTTGTTAATTTCCTACCATAAATATTTTTGATTATTAATATGCACTGCTAAGGACTTCATTTGGACAACTTTAAAGGCGATTTTCTCAATATTTTGTTTTTTGCACCCTCAGATTCCAGATTTTCAAATAGTTGTATCTCTGCCAAATATTGTCCTATTCTAAAAAAAACATACATCAATGGAAAGCTAATTATTCAGCTTTGATGTATAAATTGTAAATAATAATAATAATAATAATAATAATAATAATAATAATAATAATAATAAAAACACCCTTATGACTGGTTTCATGGTCCAGGGTCACATTTTATTTATATTGGCAGTGGCTAATACTAAGAAATAAGACAAATCTTGAGCATTTAAAGGCTACATTTGTACTGTATATATCACAATTTACTGTTGCTTTGGTATTCTGGCAAATAAGGCAATGTATAATTTCAATAGTGTGTTAAGCTGCATAGCAAAGAGCATCAACGCTTTGTAAATCTCTGGAGCCATCTATTCAGTTTTTTTTCTATTTCTGAATTTCGTTCTCCTGTCTGTGTCATGGTGGGCCTGTCACCAACTCGTCCATGAGACCAAAAGAGGGACAGCGACATGCTAATGTAACATTGCAGTCATTCATTACAAAGCCGGAATACAGTGAGAGAGAAAGATAGTGAGGGAGAGAGAGACTATCTATGGTACAGGCAGCATAATAATAACATCCACAGTCATTCAGCACAGCTCTGTGTTCTTCACTCTTTGTCTGTGCTGTAGGGACTCTCAATATGTTTTGCTGATCTATCGCATTCTGTGTTACTTCCACATGCTGAAAATCTCATCCCACTACACAAAAAAAAAAAAAAAAAAAACATGTCTTGCTGGTCCTGTATGAAACATTTACTCATGTTTTGGTTTAGAGTAGGCGTAAGTGTTGAGTGTCAAGCTAGGTGATTTTTTTTTTTTTTATATATTTATTTTTAAATTATACATATGCTATTTTTTTTAGAATGTGTGCGTGTGTGTGTGTTTGTGACATATCAGGACACAAATATGTATAATGACATGGGTATGACATAGGTATTACAAAGAGAGGGTGACTTATGAAGACATTGCCCCATGTCCCCACCTTTTAAAGGGCTTATATATCATACAGAATATATAATATGAATATAATATATATTATATATATATTATATTATATAATATATATTTATATATTTATATATATAATATATATTTTTTTTTTGAGAAAGTAAGTGTGCACAGTCTCCTGAGAGGGCTAGGTTTAGGTGTAGGGTGATAGAAAATATGGTTTGTACAGTAGAAGAAAACAATAGAAGTCTATGGAAAGTCCCCACAATTCACAAAAACAAACCTGAGTGTGTGTGTGTTCAACTGAAAAAATAACAACATATGAATGATTTGGAACAAGAAGAAGGTGAGTAATTATGACAGGATTTTTATTAATTTAAGTCAGTTCAGAGTCTATTTGGGAAAACTCAAAAACTGTGCTGTATTTTAGAGGTACTCTCAAAAATAATGAAAGAAAGGTTTAAGGAATCAGAGGGTGACACAATGAATGCTGAAGATGCAGAAGAGGAAAGGAAAGGAACTGAAATGGAATGGTAAAGTACGGTGTCAATTAAAAAAATGAACTGAAGTACATTGCCGTGATGACAGCTGGTGGGAGTTGAGATGACAGGCGTTACATTACGCAGCTTTGGTGGCTCCCGTTGTTCCCTCTCTTGCCCCCCTTTCCCCTCCCCACGAAGGGTGGTCAGCGAGACGGGCTGGAAGCAGAAGCGGAGAGCTGGGACACCAATGGCCCCCAAGCTACAGCTAATAACTGTGATTAGCATTAGCAAGCCTCCACCAGGCAGTCTGGTGCACACCACAAGACAATTTAGAGCTATGCACTTCTACTTAAAGACCTTCATTAAAAGAATTTGTTATTCAAAACAGCCGACGCAAAGTGTCCTCGGGCTATCAAAGTCCTGTCTTTTAAGGTGCCTCGGAAACGTACCTCACTAGATCTAATCAGACTTCAGCTTGGCGCATTAAGCTAGCCGAGTTTTTATAGCCTTTGGGCTAAATTAGATATCTTTCGCTTGGGTATGTTGCCAGGACAAATCACAAAGACAAGAATACACGAGAATGGCTCATTTAGTTCACAATGTTTGACACATAAATCTGAACTTAGAAAAAAACACTAAAAGTTCACACAGCTTTTGACTGTTTGTCAATAAACTTCACTTTGGCACTTTGCATTGGCTTCTAACGGATACGTATCGAGTTTCCAGAGTTGCTCTATAATGTCTGTCTCTTAAAGAGCTGGAGATGGGAAATGATCCCTTTGAAAGACAGCGACAGTGATCAAAGTCAGAATTAATTATGCACGCTTGTCTCTCTCCCCCCTCCTCTTCTCCCAGTGAATTTTGCTAATCTAATCGAGCCGGAGCGGAATGGTTTCCTCTCTGTCATCCCTTGCATGCGTGTGGTGCCTGTTTACTAAAGGGAGAGGTGCGTATGACTTAATCTCTGCTCCTTAGGGAATCCGCCAGCTCTCTGTATATTGCTTCCTTTATGAGGATTGCATGTTAGAGAGGAATTTCTCTGTAACAATCAACCGCCAAGGAAATCAAGTCATCTTTCTCCTCGAATAAATACTGGCAGAGTTATACTTGAAGGCTGACACATACAAAGCAGCAAAGATAGCTTTGTAGGGATTGTTCACCCAAAAATAACCATCATTTACTCAGTCTTACTGTATGTTGTTCTAATGTATGACTTTTTTTTCTTTAAAACACTAAAGCAGATATTTTGAAGAATAGTTACGCTGTTCTGTACCTCATAATAAAAGTGGACAGGGAAAAGGAGCTGTGAAGCTCTAAAATTAATACTACTTTTAATACTTTCAAAAAAAAACCTAAAAAGCATTATAAAACTAGTTTCTATAACTTATCTGATAGCTTTATAGGAGGAACTAGGACTGGATGATATTAGAAAGTACTGATATTGCAATATTTTGTTCTTCTGGGTTATATATGATGACTATATATAATACAGAAAATATATAATACTATACAAATACATAATGTGACAGAAAAAAAATTCAGCTCTATTTGGAAATAATCCCCTGCCTTAAAAATAATGTACCTAGACAGGAAAAAAAAAAAGAAAAAGAAAAAAATATATAGAAAAATTACTTTCTATGGAAATACTTTTTCTTTTTTGTGTGTGCAAACCATCCTTTTAGGGCTTAAAGACCAGGGCAAAATAGTTAAAGTAACCATTTAGTAACCAAAGTTATTATTATTATTATTATTATTATTATTATTACTAGTTTTTAGAACTAATCTTATAGCTTAATAAGTGGAATTACTTTATAAAGTACTGATGTTGCAATATTTTGTTCTTCTGGTCTTGTAGTACAGTAGGCAACATTTTAAACGGAACAAAACCTTTGATCAAAGTTGTCCTAAACCCAAAACAATACATAAAATGCATATTGTGACAGAAAAAAAAAACAAAAAAAAAACACAAAGGACTTTATTGGCTCTATTTGGAAATAATCACATTCCTAAAAAATAATGTACTTGGACAGAAAAAAAAATAAATAATAAAAACAAATCTGAAAAATTACTTTCTATGGAATATTTTTCATATGTATCTTTTAATTCCATTTTCAAACAACCAAAGTGATTATTATTATTATTATTATTATTATTATTATTATTATTATTATTATTATTAATAATAAATAAAAATATTAAGCTAGTCTACTATCTTACATTGTAATCTTACATTACAAATTACCTCTTAATTTCATTTTCAAACATTAAGTCATTAAGCTTCAATTGTGGTGGTTTGTGTTCATTTCAGATATGCAAATGAACACAGCACTGCACTTCTCATGGAAACCCGCAGTGCATATATTTTTAAATTAAATTGCAGCCTTTGAGATTTGATAATCACACAAAGATATATTGCGATATTGATTTTATTATGATATATTGTACAGTCCTAAGAAGAACAGATTTTATCCTGAAAATCTAACTTGCCTTGAAAGTCTTGCATGAAAGCAGTGGTCACCATTCACTTTTATTGTATGGAAAAGAGAAGTGTGAACATTCTTAAAAATGTCTCCTTTAGATTTTCATGGAAGAAAGAAAGTCATACAGGTTTCTTAAAACGTGACTAAATATTGACAGATCATGTTTGGGTACATCTAAATAAATATTCCCAAAACAGCAGCTTCAGTGATGTCTAATGAGTGAGGATCATCAAATAACTATTTAAAAATAATGAAGTAGCAGGACTGAGTGTGGTCATACTTTGATGTACATCTGTGCAGGTGAGGTTGAGAGCCATAGGTGATCGTGTGAGAGCAGTAACCTCGCTCTGTTGTGGCCCTTAAGAGGGTCTCTATACGAGCGACAGCATGTAAAGGGACCCCCGCATGCTCGCCGAGGTCCCTGTGGTGTGTTTGCACGCGTGGCACATTTCATAAGGCTTCGCTCTTTGACTGGTGATGAGTTTATGCGAAAGTAATTAACAGTAATTAATCCTTAATTACCATAATTAGCCAAGTCGCAGTAAATTAAACCACATCTGGAGGCAGATGAAAGGGGCTCGGCAACTGAAGCTGTCTGTTTTCCTCTTTTTTTACTTTTTTTTAGAGGACCGGGGGCGAAACCAAAGCCATCTGACAGCATTTGGTGGCGGCTACCTGTTTGATCAAGACTCTTGTGTTTTTTGCTCTCGATCCCATGAGAATGACTGAGTGAGTGAAGCTGGGGGGATGGAGCATGATGGGAAAGGGGGAGGAATGAGGGATTCATTTCAAACTACAATAACCTCTCATCTCTAGGGGAGCATCTCCCTTAAGCTACGACACAAGGACGTGCAACATATGGCCACTCGCAGACACACAGACAATTGCCTGTGGTGTCTGGCTCCTCTGGAACATGGATGTCTGCATCTCACATATGACACCGGGTTCTCAGAGATAGCAGCCGTCGTCATCAGATAAATCCATCTTTGTGCGATCCAGAGTCATTTTAAACCCTCTATGGATAAATGCAAACACGAGAGTGTTTTATCAAATACAGCCCTATTCAGATGGGAGTAGTTTTCCCTGAGGAGCTCGGATAAATTTGTGTTTCCAGACGTACTTTGTGGTTTTAATCCAGTGCAAATCAACATAGCCGTTGTTTTCTTTTCACAACCAAAATTATAGAGCAATTTACCTACTGATTTTCAACTCGGGCATCCTCTGGAAAATCCAGTCTCATCTGGTTTGTGATTGTGGTGCATTATTATTTCAGAACAATTCTTCTTATTTATTTTGACCTTTGTCGAATACTGTTACTAAAGCTAATGTTGTTGATGCAGAAGTATGCAGAACGAAAAACATAAAACAAGAAATGATTTTATAGAGATGAAAACTGCAGACTCTCATAACTGTGTCAAGGTCTATAAATCTCTTAGAATTTCAGATAATTTGACTGTAGGTGAGGAAAATGTAAGGCTTTAAAAAGTCATGTGGTGCAACCCAAAATGCTTAATAGTCATTAAATAATAATTCATGATATTTGTACAAAAAAAAAAAAAAAAACTTTTTAAAAATAATATTTTCTAAAACATAATGATTTAGAAAGTGTATGTAATACAAGTATTTTTTTTTACAGTGTTACAAAATGATTATACCTATCATCTAAAATAACTATTACAAAATGTTTAATTATTTAAAAACAGCTGAAATAAAATAAAATAAAATAAAATAAAATAAAATAAAATAAAAGATTTAATTCAACTTAAATGAAATGAGAAGATGGGACCCTGGACCATAAAACCAGTCATAAGTGTAAATTGTGTGAATTAATAAGCTTTCCACTGATGTATGGTTTGTTAGGACAGGACAATATTTGGCCAAAATTTGAATACCTGGAATCTGACGATGCAAAAAATTTAAATATTGAGAAAATTGAAAGTTTAACAAATTAAGTTCTTAGCCACACATATTATTAGTTTTGAGTTTTGATATATTTACGTTAGGAAATTTACAAAACATCTTCATTGAACATGATCATTACTTAATATCCTAATGATTTTTTGGTATAAAAATACCAATACAATGTATTTTTGTCTATATTGCTGCAAATATACCCGTGCTACTTAAGACTGGTTTTGTGGTGCAGGGTCGCATATATTTGCAACTATCTGAAATAAAATAAGATGAAGTGCTAAAAAAAATGACTAACATTAAACCTGAAATAAAATTCAATTAAAGCTAAACAGAAACATTAAATAAAAATGACAAAAGCTCAAAAAACTAAAATTAAAAGGAAAACTGAAAATATAAAAAAGAAAAGCTCAAACGAAATAAATACTTTAATGGTACATACATAATACTAAAATAATACTGTTGTTTACTTGATGGTTGCACCACAAGACAGTCATTAAATTTGAACTTTTCTTTTTCAAACCCATTGAAACCAACATGAATACAATGACTACATGTCTAAGATTTTGGCACATGTGTTTACACTAAATTGTTAAACACTCTAATTCGTCATTGTCCTATATAAGTCTTGTTTAATTCAGTGGGTTTTTGTAATGGATGTATCTAGAACACATGACCTTTCGTAACACCCACAGCCAAAAAAACGATCCTCCCATTTTAACAAAAACTACAGACGTCTCAATCCTGTCAAATCAGTACATGGAATCATACTCATCCTACGTTAATAATTACCTCAAACACCGTTGAGAAAGCTAATCTCATCCCAATAGTGCTTAAGTGATGCACCAATGTACTAAACACTCAAACAGAGAAATGAAAGTGCTGTGGGCTGTGGATGCTCGGCATGTGTGTGTCACTCTCTAATCAGTTATTTACACAGAGTGTGAGCAGATTAAAGTGGGATTAGGCTATTTGCCACACCCGCAGGCAGCCTATGCATCCATGTGCCTTCCCAGCCGCCCACTAAACCACAAAAACCCTCCACAGCTTTACATCGCAACCATATCAAACAGCTCCAACTCTGGCACAACATCCGGCAGATAAGCACTTATCAGCAGAACATATTCACAAACATGCCATGCGTCAACACTGCACCAACATTCAACATTCAAATCATACCAATGTTCCACATTCAATCACAACTCTCCAGAATTCAGTGTTTCTGATGTGTCAGTAAAGCACATAAAAGAGGCATAAAAGAGTCCTTATGACTTGTGAGCTATATTCAGAGTCTTTTGAAGCCATATGATAGATTTGAGACTAGGGCTGGGAACCATTTTTTACCATTTTTAATGAATCAAACACTCAAACAAATTACTGTTCAAAAGTTTGGTCTGTACTTTTTTTTTAAGTCTGATTTGAGGCTTACTGAGGCTTAATTTATATGAAATATGTATTAATCTAAATGACTGATGAAATTACATTAATAAAATATACTATATACTATATATACTACTATACAAAAATGCTAATATTGTATAAAAAAAAAATAATACCTTGTAAAATGTAATTTATTCCTAAATTTTCAACACATGAGCTTCTAGAAATCATTCTAATATGCTGATTTGGTGTTCAAAAAACATTTCTTTATTTTAACTTCTAAGTTTTTTTTTTTTTGTGTTTTTTTTTTTGGAATCTTCTTTGTGTTTCACATAAAAAACTGCTTTGAAATGACATGCGGGTGATTAATTAAAGTAAATACTTTTTGGATGAACTCATCTTTTAATTATCAAGAGAATCTTGAATTCTTGTATTCTGCGAGCCTATCCTATTTGAAACAAACTGTCTGCAAGTCTCTGCAGGATTAGCCCGCAGTTGAGGTGTAAATTAGAGCACTGGTAGAAGGCGAGAAAAGTCTATTAGCACACACGCTTGGACCCGATTCTGGCGAAGAAAGTGGATCTTAAATGACCCCAAGGTACAGAGCTGTGACGGAGAGCAGGTTCAAGGCACGGTTGTACACGTAAAGCTGTTACTTCAATAACACGTTGCTAACGTGATCTCACTGCAAGTGCGAGCTGGAGAGGAGATCTCACACTGTGTACCGGACTTGACACGTCTTATGTAAACAAGAAAAATGAGAGGGCCTGCCAACACTGACACAAGCACCATCTCTAATTGGACTATAGCCTATAAGCTATTTTTCTTGGTTAACATAGTTTCCCCGTACACTATAAATGTCGTGTGGAAACAGGCGTGTTAGTGTTTTTGAATCCAACTACTTAAAAAGTAGTAACAGGTCTCATCTGGAATCTGTGGAAGAAAATGTCAAGATACCTTGCAAACGAAAGAATATTTGGCCACACACTTTATATCCCCTCACACATTTTGTTATTGTGATGTGTCTGTCTCTCGCTGGAATTTTCCATTTGCAAGCTGTGGTGTGTTGGCTTTGCTGAGGCTGCCTTGTTCAGTAAGCAAGAGTAAAACTACATGAGACATCAAACTTCATAACAACTCCAATCCACAAGACACCAGGCCGCTAGAGACCAGTGTTTTGTGTGTGGTAAGCAGCAGGCCCTGGAGAATAGAGGTCTGTGCTCAGTGATGGGTGATGGGACTGTTTGTTTCAGTTACTGCCAGTCATAATTTTCACTATTCCAACAAAGCTAATGCCTTGCTTTAGAAAATTTGTCAATACCAAATAAGCAGAAAGTCACACTGGAAAAAAAAAATGAATATCAGATTCTGTGAATAATTTCTAGGTGAAAGCCAACATGAAATCAAAATGGACTAGTTTTATTTTTTAATGGAATATTGCAGTGATTATTTATTATTACATGAATACATTACACAAACCCACCTCCCCCCCCACACACACCAATTCAATAGCTTAATTGTGTAAAAAAAAAAAAAAAAAAAACACCTGAATATGACAAGCTTGTAAACACAACTTCATGTGGGAAACAGGAAATTTTCAATAGCATATGAAGGCAGCAGCATAAATCAAAACCAGTCCTACTGTATATTTGAGAAGCACTTTCACTATAGAGAAGAAAAGATTATCGCAATTTCCGCTGCATGCTGATGTTGAAATGAATAACCCCATTCTTAAACTTTTTATCAGCCTAGGATCACAGCCACCAACTACTAGTAAGGCTGATTAGGTTATCTAGATTTTTCTAAAAAAAAAAAAAAAAACTAAATATCATAACAAAATTAACATTTAAAAAAGGCATCCTCATGTCATTCCAAACCTGCAAAGCTTTTTTTTTTGTCTGTAGAACACTAGAGAAGGTACTTCAATTGACTTTTATACTACCTGGACTCATGACGAAAACATACCACGGAAACTTTTTCGCAAGACGCAAAATACGTACCAATAAGTACATATCACTTCAATTTTCAACAAAAATGAACACTAGAGGTGGTAAAACTGTTACAAGTGACCACTTGATTACAGCTCCATATGTTTTGTTTTCCAGACATAACAAGCTTGCTCGGTAGCTCAGCCGGCACGGAATTTGACTTAGGATATGGAATCCTTGGATAAGAATCTCATGAAAAACATGACTCACGATGAATGAGCTGAAAGATGATATATTGAAAAACAAGCTAGAACAGCATGCTCGCAATCGCAGTTTTACATCGCTTTCGCTTTTGTTTAGGTGTAGTGCAGATTGTACGTTATTTTAAAACGTCACAAGCATTAGAGTTATAGCACCACTCAACGTTTCAAGTCAGAACTGCGATGACACGTACAAAACCAACGTCACATAAAACATCTGTTCTGGGGGGAAAAAAGAACACCCTTTTAGCACCAATACAACAACAGCAATGAGACATTTTTTCCAAAATCTTTAGTATTTCACAGAGAAAAGAAAATAGATTTGGAATACCATTTGAGAGAAAATGAAAGAATTAGTATTTTTGGTTGAACCTTCACATTAAGAAATATGGCTTAGGTGACTCCAAAAACGCAAGACTTCCTTAAAACTAGTTCTATCATCTGTGAAGATTTTAGCATGGTAATGGATATGACAATGTTAATGTATTTGACCTTGGCAGAATAGATCTGCAATGTTGCTGAATTGCTGCTGCTGTTGGTCATTGCTGCTGTTGTAGATTATTGCTGCTGCTGCTACAGCAAAGCAAATACAGGAACTTGCTGCTGCCAAAATATACGCCGATACGGTGCCTCTGTAGTCAAACATTGTATCCCTTAAAACTCATCTTTGATCATCAAAATGACACATCAAAATATTTCTTCTTGTGAAAATAAGTTTCTCATGACTTAAAACAGCTTGAATGGAACTTTGCCCTTCTTGCCTCATTAACTATACTTGGATCTATGAATACGCAAATTAGCCCCGCCTCCACTCACTCACACCAGCCAGATCCTCCTGATCCACTAACTGAGCTTTAGTAAACACAATATAATGGCCATACACGGATAATGACATGATAATGATTTTATTAGCGGCCAACTACAGTGGATACTGTAAGACTTGCTTAAGTTACTCACTTGACAATGTTCTGTGCTCAAAATGCCTTAAAGACTCTGTGATTGATATTTGCGCCCGCAAAAATATGGCGTTTGAAGTGCAGACGCCAATGCGGGAGAGGTAAGTCTGACTTTGGGCTACTTTTATACTGTTGCCGCGGGTTATTATTCAAGTTAGCGGTTAGTGGCTTGCGGTTTTGCTTTATTTGATTTTTGGTTTTGTGCTGGTATTCCTATTGGTATATTTTGCATGCTAATGATATGACTCTATCCAATGACGTGATTGGTTACTGAAGTTTGCGACGTAGCAAACGTGGCTGGTTTCAAACCGCATTACTGAGACAGTCTTTGGGAAGCTACAGTTTTAAAGATAAAATACTCAGCAATGGTGTTGATTAATGGTTTAGTTTATGGTTTGTCTAAAAGCATATTAAAAACACCACATAATCAAATAAACTACATAAAAAACTTGATTTTCACTACAGGGGGACTTTAAGACATGCTGCTGCACAAATATCATATATAATAACCTGTCTTAGATATATAGGTACAGGTGGAGCTGGGGAGGTGGAGGGTTTCAGAGGAACTCTGGAAGAGCACTGTGAAATGTGAAAAAATCTAGTGCATGCTAACCAGCCATTTTAATGTACAGCAGCAAGCTCATTGGCTGCGTATGCAACATAAACCAATCAGCTTGTGCCAAATAGTATAACACTGTGAATATCATCTGTTTGCATCAACAACCCATCAGCCTGTGCCATCTAGAGTTTCTTACAGAGCTTGACATTTATTAGTTGACTATTGCTTGACTAGACTAATAGGCAACAGAATAATTGATTTAAAAACAATCTCAAATTATATCAGTTGCCACACCCAAAACTACTTTAGTAAAACCAATCTTTTCTCAGAAGCAGACAGCATTCCTAGATTTCCCAAACGTCATATCACTGAGGAGAAAACAGAATGAAATCTGAAGAAAAAAAAACATGTGATCCAATTTTTCACATATTCAAAGATAATTGTCACAACATGGGATTTTCTGTTCTGATTGTTTTGGGTTGGAGATTAGCGGCGCAGCTAATCTTGCTAATTAGTGCTAACAGCGTTACTCACTTGACTCCCCAGTGAGACGGGGACTCCTGCAGACTCTGTGAGTTAAGAAACGACTGTGGCTGCACATGCAAATGAGCTCAAAGCGGACCGGGCTTTGCAGAAAAGCCAGGCCGGACAAAAACCGATTCGCCCTGAGGTTCACAACGCTTCAATCACTCAATCTTACTGGCTTATGTGGGTCGCATAACAGATGCACATGTGGGTCAAAGGGAACCCCCGTTGTCAATCAAGAGACAAAAGTAGAGAGAGGGAGGTCATTTGTATATGAACTCATTAGAGAAAGTAGCGGGGGGTCATTTTTACATCTCCTTCTGTCCTTGAGGCGATATGTATGAAAAATGAGAGGCAAGTCTCGGAAGGCAGCAGCCACGCTTGACCCGAAAAAGGCACCGCGCTCTGACGCTACAGCTAAATGGATAGGTGATGACAGAGCTACAATACAGGGCGCTTCACATGTTATACAAACACAAAACAAAAAAGAGAGAGAATCCTGTTTCGTCTGAAAACGCCTCGACGCGGAAACCAGTGAAGTGCATAACTGTCAAGGGGAATCGGAGGCTCGGCTCAGGGGCCGGTCGATTGCGCTAAGATCGTATAAAGCATCCTCATTCTCTCTCTCTCTTTCTCTCTCTCTCCTTCGCTCTCTCCATTTGTCATTCTCCTTCCTCACCCGGCTGGCTCGGAAGCTTTTTCCCCAACCCATCCCTCACCGAAATGCCCACCGCAAATAAGCTATGCATGAGTCAACACAAAAGGAAATTGAGCAAACGCTAGGCGTGTTTGCGCGGCATCTGCTTTGAGGGATTGCAGTGTGACTAAATAGGCAGCTTTCTGTCGGTCAGCCCATCCACACCTGCCTCCCCAGCTGGACTGCCGCGCTCTCCTCCGCACACAGCCCATTCCAAATAACTCCCAGCTGCTGACTGTATTTTTAGCCCTGGCTTTTATTTTCACACCTGCGGGGAGTGTTTTCACAGTCGACTTTGGGCTTTCCCCCCTCTGGCTGCAGGCAGGTACAGTAAATGGAAACACATGTTGTTTACTCATCAACTTTCATCAGGCTGTTTGCGTGAAGAACAGGCCTGTATCTGGTGAGGGCCTGGTTTCAAAGCGCTACGTGACGATCTATCCTTTGGACGTGTAGCTCTGAAGAGATCGCACCTGCCTATTAGCTTGTTGTGAAAGCTAGGTACATAGTCATCTTTTATTTATGTTGCACAGACAAGATTTATACTGGCACCTAGTGGTGTGGATGTAGCATTATGCATAGTTTTCACTACCAATTATTTGGCAGTGATCTATGATCAATTTATTCCAATAGCGAAAGTGTGGATGCGAATAAGCAGGTTACAGAGATAAAGCCACAAGTCTTCAGTTGGTCACGTGATCAAAAAACGGTGGCTCGCTTCACGTCAAATAAATCAGCTTTTACTAGGCTACTGGATTTTTTTTTTTTCGCTATCAATCCTATAGCACTTAGTTATGATTAGTTTATCTAAGAGTGAAAGTGTGCAGTAAGAAGCAGGTTACTAAGATAAAGTATTCAGTTAGTCGTTTGATATAAAAATGGCGGCCACAATGAAGTGGCCCACTCTGTGTACTAGGCTACTGATGATTGGGGAGTTTTTTTTATTATCATTAGTTTTTTTTTTTTTTAATTGTATAAATAAATAAATAAAAGTTTTATATTATTATTATTATTTTACATTTTTTATCTTTTTTTTTTTTTTTTACAATATTTTTTTACAAAAAAGCACACAAATGACAGTATATAAACATCTTATATAACTGAGAAAAATGTCTAATATGTACATAATTTATCCTTATTTTCAAGACTTACTTTCAGCTTTAAAGATATACAAAAAATGCCTAAAACACTTTTTATTTCTGCATTTTACTTTACTTCTTTCAACTTAACAAAACCTGTAGCATTTGTACTTCTACTGTATATAAAAGTACTGTATATCTCCCCATAACTACTAAATATATTTAAGGATAGATGTTGGGTAGCACTTTATTTTACATTCCTGTTTCTCATGTACATACTATGTACTTATTATAGTAATTACAATAACTAGGTAATAACTAGGTACTAGCCTCGAACCTACCCCAAAACTTTCTTAGGTAGGTACACTGTAAGTACACTCTAAGTACATGTATATACACATACTGTAAAATAAAGTGCAACTGATGTTTGTATTACAATGTAAATGTCTCATGGAAATGTACTCAGTTTTAAACATTTTAATTATAATTTTAAGTGGTAAAACTTTTTTTAATGAAGAAAAAATGACTGAATGCACCTTTAATGTATGCAAAACCTGAGCCATCTCTGGCACACGGCAAACAGCGAACTTGACAAAATGATTTAAGCGTGCCACAGTGGCACTTGGTATGATCTGGGCCAGCGCCGACATTAGCATGATAATGAATGCCGATTCCGACACTTGGAAATATAGAAATAGGATTTTTGTAAGAGCGCTGCAGGCGAGAAGCTGAAATATGCTGGGGGAGTGGGAGGTTTCGCTTCATCTTCTCCATCCTCACGTACAGCTGGTTAAGGGTAGAGATGGTGGGATTACATTATGAGTCTGACCTAGTTGGGAGTTGCCTCTAGAGACTCAGATACTTGCCTCAGTGGCTGAGACTGGCTGTAATTTCTCCCTGCTGGTGAAGAAGAGAGAGAGAAAGAGAGAGATGGGCAGACAGGCCTTCGCTCAGAGTCTCAGTGTTGACTCTGGGGCTCTCCGGGACATTGCTGTGTGGGGGCGGTGGTTACAAAGCATGACTGTGCTTTGGCTCAGGGGCTTTATGAGCTCCATCTCTCTCACACACTCAGCTCTGTGAACCTGCGCTTCTTAATTTGAGTCCGTCTATGTTAAACTCACATGGGCTTCTACCAAGGTTGAGCTCTGACCTTCTCTAAACAGTGGATGTGTAGTAAAAATAAGCACAGAAGAGGGGTCTTTCAAGTAGGTTGGACCTGCTTATGTGACCCCATACTGTAACTACAAATAAATGAAAACCAAGATCTGACAGCAAATGAAAAATGATATACAGTGGTGTCCAAAACTCTGGGGCCACTAATGCTTTGCATCTAAATTAAAACAACTTTTCAAGTACACATTATATTATCAAAATGTGCTAGATTTACCCAAGGTGGATCATTTTCATCTGCAATCCATCTTATTTAGTATTTTATTGTGGTAAGGGAAAAAATCGATTCACATATGAATCGCGATTCTATCTTCTGCCACAGTGTTTGTGTTGTCGGACACAGCCAAAGCAAAGTGTGATCCTGAATTCCTGAAGTTCTCTTTCACAGCTTATTGCACTTAAATGGTCAAATACACACACAACTATGTCAAAATGCACATCTTACTGAATCTTATCAACTGAATCACTTTTGTATTTGTATTATGAATCAGTTTATATGTAATTCATACAGTGAAGACTTTGATTTATATATTGTACTTATATTTTATATTATATTATATTCAGTTTCTGTAGCATTTCTTAAGACATGTTAAAACTTGAAGTTGAATTAATTGGAATATTTTGTATATTGTATTTGTCCTACTGTTCATTTATTTTTACTTTTGTATCAAGACATTTTATTTATGTACTAAGCAGATTTCTCAGGGCTGCCTTGCTTTATTACAGACGATTGCCAGTAATGTGTGTAATGACTGCAGTCAGCTTACAGTAAATGGCATTTGTTTTAAAATACTGGGTAATTTTAAGGTTTACATTTAATTCAGTGAGACTTTTTCTTCAAGACATTTTAAACTGTCTACTGCAGCCAAATAGGTAAAGTAACACAAGACAATAAACTAGAATCAAATCTATACATAAGTCGAATCAAAATATGATTCAAAATTGTGAATCGATTTTTAATCAAATCATGACCTCGATAATCAATATGAACTGAATTGTGAGGTTACAAAAGTATTTTAGTATTTTAATAACACTATTACAACTATAATTTATAATAATTCACTTTGTTTATCTGATTACTTGGTGATTAAGATATATACAATCCTACCTCAAAATATTATAATAAAGCCAGTGATTTTAGAATGGTTATACAACTTTATACCTGGAAAGGTAAAATAAATAGAAAATGTAATAAAATATTGATAAGAAATAATAACTTTTATGCCAAACTATACAGTTCTTCATTAAACATTTAGCAGAATAGCTGCCAAGCAACACAGATGCAGAAACACAGATCCAGTGGTGTAGTAATACCGGTGTAATGAGGTCATAAGTATATGTTTATGAAGAATTTCATAACGGCTTTGAATGTGGCTCAGACAGTCATAATCTAGGACCAGAACTCTCCTTTTATTATTCAAAATATTATTATGAAGGTTATTATTATTGTTTAATAATAGTGAATATTAAATTATTTCATACATGAGAAAGGTAGCAGTCTTTAAAACAGTCGTTTTTATGTTCTGTTTTGTTGCACCATTTTAAAATGTCATTTAATATCTGTTAAAAACAAAACCAATTCATGCCGAGTTTCAGTCGATATCTATGGCAGATGCTGACAAACAGGTGCAGAATAATGACAGGCAAAATGAAACAAGAGATGCTATTCTAAAATATAAAAAAGTCACTTTATATTCTGTTTCAGTGCATTCTAAAGGTCCACATTTTGAATTAGTATTTGAATGAGCAAGAAAACGAACAAAAGAATAAATCAGGGAATAAGTCAAAACAGATATAGCTTTCTTTTTCCTGCAGGTGTGTGCTTCTTTCTCTCTCCATCTCCTGTGTCAGAGCCAGCTAGCCTTTATCAGAGGGGTTGAGGGGAAATGTGCTCTAGCCAGATTAGCCTCTGCTCTGTGCCAAGGTTATAAACAGCCTGTTATCGGCCTCCCAAACAGAGTAATCCGCACTGTATCAGCACCCAAACATATGGGGCCACACAAAGACAGATAGGCCCTGATGGACACCTCATTTTAATTGCAATGAAAACAGCGTTTGAACATCTTTCAGGAGACTAGGGAGTATATATTTCCCAGCGTCCCTGCCTCCTTGTGTCTGAGATGTACATACACCATGTTTAAAGATGAGGGGTTTTGTGTCGTCTCTGAAGGTCATTATTCATTTTCCTTGTTTAACTTCTATCACATTTATTCAGCTTAATTGATCTTTGTTCAGCGTTCAATCTGGTCCCAAGGCTTTCATCTGTGTGCGCAGCTCCAATATTCAATAGCTATGTTATCTGAGACACTTCTTACTTCATTTTAAGCAGCGACGTGATTAATATTCATTGGGCGGCAGTTAATTCAGTTCGGAAACATAAAAGAGGACTACACAAACGCGTACACGTGACGGGACACTTCATGTGAGATATAACACCTTCTTAAATAATACAGCGCTAATTGAAAAAAGGAAACTATGCTCTTGCAAATTCTGAAACGGAGTTTATATTAAGTCTTTCTGAAATGGTATAGATTGTTTCGAATGAGTTTGGCCTACGGTTTATAATAGCTTTCCAAGCTATTACAGAGGACAGCCAGATTGAGCGGTAATGGCCTTGGTAGCCATGGAAACATTATCACGGTAGTAAAATGCTACATGACATCAAGAGCACAGCGAATCGATGAAAATAAACAGCATTATGTCCGATCCACCGTGAAATCCCAGTGTTTAGAACGCAAATTTATGAATGAATTACCTGACCGTCAGGTTTAGCGAGACTCTCGCCTGACAGAAGTGCAGTGCTGCTGACGCCCCCGGTACGCCTCGTGCCTGGGAAACTCATCCACGGGAGAAAGCAATAAATTCTTAAATTTTTATATACTGCCCACAGATTTAAAAGTCTTGTTCAATAAAGTTTAAAATGTCACAGAGGGGCAATAACCGACATCACATAAAAGCTTGGGGCTCGGAAAGCTATGCAAAAATGGCAGAGTCCTTTTCCTTGAATGCAATAAAGTTTTATATGTTTCAATCGGCCATAAAAAAAATGGTTTTGCAGTTGTCAACGGGGGAATAATTGGTACATTTTATTAATATTAGCACATCATCCAACAGGCTCTTTTTTGCCATGTCAATCTTCAGTCCGTATTGTGGAAGGACTCACAAAACAGAATTCACTTGAATTGAATGTGAAATGGATGTAAATTAGGGCTGTGCGATATTGAAGTAAAATGTGATTAAATAATAACTCATTAAATAATGCGATATTCGATATGCGATACGATAAAGGGCCACATGCTCAGATGAAACAGATTTACTCAGCTGTTACTGAGTCAATTCTGTGAACTTATATAACTGATATATATTGTGTCATATATATATATATATATATATATATATATATATATATATATATTGTGTCATATATATATCTATATATATATATATATATATATATATATATATATATATATATATATATATATATATGAATTTATGTATCAAGACCTCCTGTAAAACCACAACAAATTTATTGTGTTTCGTTAACTTGGTGAATAAAGCTCATTCTGATTCTGAGAAAAGTTATTTAGGCAATGTAGATCCGTTTCATATTTTAGTTTTGTCAATAGTACTTACAGAGTAGGAAAATACCAGACTGAAATGACGATACACATGGTACAATGTAAATAAATTCATGACAGGATATTATACAACACGATCATAGCAAGGCAGGGGAAAACTAGTTCTATTTAGACGAAAACTAACAGTCTAAAGTTTGGACACATCAAACCTTAGGTTTAGGTAACTTTTTTTTGTTGTTGTTTTTAATTTTGCAGAGAAATATAAAATGTACCCACATACAGGTACACTACATGACTGCTAAAACTCAAATGTTTTAAGGGTAGTGTATGAATTTATTTAAAAAATGAAACTTTTTTTTATAGCAAAATAGAACAGAAAGTATCCAACATACAAAGGAACTGAAAGGAAAATTCTATTCTATTCTAATCATTATTTTAACCAATCCAGTGATTTGTTAATTCCCTGATATTTTTTACTGCATACCAATCACATTTGGCAATGTTGATTTAGCCCCACTTATGTGCATTCTGTCTCAGGGACCTCATGCAAAAACGGTGGTGTTTTGGAACCCTTCAGAAATTAACAAATTTCTGCAATTTACAGCCATTTCTTTCTTAAGTGCACTGATATTATGTCAAATAAGAGATACGTGTATTGTTTGTGTGTGTGTGTGTGTGTGTGTGTGTGTGTGTGTGTGTGTGTGTGTGTGTGAACAAGTAGTACTTTATCATTTTATATAACTTTTCTTCAAAATGGAAAAATTTGATTTATTGGCTTGCGCACAAAGCTGACATTAAATTACAAATCATACATAGTTTTGCAGAGCAGATTATTTTCATAAATGTACTTTTTTTTTTTACAGATGGGCTGCAAACTACAACCAACACAAGCTACACTTGAATGAACAAAAAATCTTAACATTTCTTAATGTGGGCACAATAAAAATTACTATGATGCTTAGTCCACAAAATATTTTAACCACATGCATGTTTTTGTAAAGATATCTCACATTTTTAAAGGAAAGCATTGTCTTTTTTTTAACCATTTAAGCCTCTCTTTGATACATTTTCTCAGTTAAAGTGTTTAATAAGTTATTTGTGTGCTTTTACCTTACTAACTTTTTACCATACCTTAATTTACAACTATATATAGATATTTAGGCCTTCACATTACACACTGTGCAGCACCATTATATAATGGGTGTCTGCTGATATTTGATAAAACAAAAATCGTAGAGGCATGTTGCCTTTACCTTGAGGGCACAGTAAAAAAAAAATAATTAAATGTCTGTTCTAGCAAAACAGTTTGGAGTGGACAGAAAATCTTTTTGGGAGTGAGTGAAGGCCAGAGTTGATGCTAATCAGGGACAGGAGACCTTCCGCAGTTCAGTGGTAGAGAGCAAGAGTGTAAGAGAGTGTTTTTAAGTAGACTGTAAACAAGAAGCAAGATTATATTATACAGGTCCTTCTCAAAAAATTAGCATATTGTGATAAAGTTCATTATTTTCTGTAATGTACTGATAAACATTAGACTTTCATATATTTTAGATTCATTACACACAGCTCGAAGTAGTTCAAGCCTTTTATTGTTTTAATATTGATGATTTTGGCATACAGCTCATGAAAACCCAAAATTCCTATCTCAAAAAATTAGCATATCATGAAAAGGTTCTCTAAACGAGCTATTAACCTAATCATCTGAATCAACTAATTAACTCTAAACACCTGCAAAAGATTCCTGAGGCTTTTAAAAACTCCCAGCCTGGTTCATTACTCAAAACCGCAATCATGGGTAAGACTGCCGACCTGACTGCTGTCCAGAAGGCCATCATTGAAACCCTCAAGCAAGAGGTCTGTGGGAAGGAAAAAGTGTGGCAGAAAACGCTGCACAACGAGAAGAGGTGACCGGACCCTGAGGAAGATTGTGGAGAAGGACCGATTCCAGACCTTGGGGGACCTGCGGAAGCAGTGGACTGAGTCTGGAGTAGAAACATCCAGAGCCACCGTGTACAGGCGTGTGCAGGAAATGGGCTACAGGTGCCGCATTCCCCAGGTCAAGCCACTTTTGAACCAGAAACAGCGGCAGAAGCGCCTGACCTGGGCTACAGAGAAGCAGCACTGGACTGTTGCTCAGTGGTCCAAAGTACTTTTTTCGGATGAAAGCAAATTTTGCATGTCATTCGGAAATCAAGGTGCCAGAGTCTGGAGGAAGACTGGGGAGAGGGAAATGCCAAAATGCCTGAAGTCCAGTGTCAAGTACCCACAGTCAGTGATGGTCTGGGGTGCCATGTCAGCTGCTGGTGTTGGTCCACTGTGTTTTATCAAGGGCAGGGTCAATGCAGCTAGCCATCAGGAGATTTTGGAGCACTTCATGCATCCATCTGCTGAAAAGCTTTATGGAGATGAAGATTTCATTTTTCAGCACGACCTGGCACCTGCTCACAGTGCCAAAACCACTGGTAAATGGGTTACTGACCATGGTATTACTGTGCTCAATTGGCCTGCCAACTCTCCTGACCTGAACCCCATAGAGAATCTGTGGGATATTGTGAAGAGAAAGTTGAGAGACGCAAGACCCAACACTCTGGATGAGCTTAAGGCCGCTATCGAAGCATCCTGGGCCTCCATAACACCTCAGCAGTGCCACAGGCTGATTGCCTCCATGCCACGCCGCATTGAAGCAGTCATTTCTGCAAAAGGATTCCCGACCAAGTATTGAGTGCATAACTGAACATAATTATTTGAAGCTTGACTTTTTTTGTATTAAAAACACTTTTCTTTTATTGGTCGGATGAAATATGCTAATTTTTTGAGATAGGAATTTTGGGTTTTCATGAGCTGTATGCCAGAATCATCAATATTAAAACAATAAAAGGCTTGAACTACTTCGAGTTGTGTGTAATGAATCTAAAATATATGAAAGTCTAATGTTTATCAGTACATTACAGAAAATAATGAACTTTATCACAATATGCTAATTTTTTGAGAAGGACCTGTATAGGCTAAGTGTAAAATGAAAGAAGGAAAAATGTGAGGTGAAGTGATCTAAACGTGGCTTAGACTAGTGTGTCTTTGTACAATCCTTACAGGTCCTGTGTGGCTGGGGTTAAATGTTATTAGTACAGGAGATAAGCGCTAGCAAACATTAGTAAAAATTATGTTTAAAACACTTCTGTGTCAGTACATAAATTTATTGATGTTTTACTACTTTAAAATCAACAAATTTCTTTTAGATTTTGTGAATAAATCACAAAGTGGGCTTATTTGGAACACCAAAGTACCAATTAAGCCCATGCCAGACTTTTGACTTTATTCATAAAATATCTTAATTTTACATTCTAAAGTGTGCATCAACTAATTAATACATTTTCAAATTAAAGATAAATATCAAACAATTGATTTTTCTTACAAACCATGTCAATATCTATGAAAAACACGTAAACTTTGATTTTGGTGGGCTTAATGGGTACACTTACCCTAAATAAAGTTTGATCATACTATTATATGTTAAAACAAAAAATGAGTATTAAATAGAAATACAATTATTTTAAAGTACACTTTAAAAAAATACAATGGTAATATTTGCATTTTTTTTTATTTTTTCTGTTTATAGATTAATTTTCATCATTATTAAACCCTTCAATCATTTATTTTGTCGGGTTGCCGGCAAGTAAGTATATGCAATGCTAGCTTTAGCGTGTCAGTGAATGAAATATCACAGTTTTACATATTTGCTCTACAGTGCTTAGCCAAGATTTATGTATTCAGTTCAAATGTAAATCTTATACAGTATTACAGTTAGTCGATCTAAAACAATAATTCTGCATCAACAGCTCTTAACCATGTTGGTTTGCAAATTAGCAGTTTGAACTTATTTACCCAGCACATTTTTACTTTGGTCGCGCATGCGCATCTGCCCACTGCTTATGTGCACCCCTGTTCATAGTCGTGAATTTCTACTATTTTAACATGTGGAAATTAGTAATCATAAAGCATTAGTAGGTATGTCCAAATTTTTGCCTACTACTACTGCCGCAAATGAGGGACTAAAATGCGCCATCTGCTCACCTCTTCTAACATGTAGACTTCCAGCCTAGAGTATAATCTAGTAAATGTCAATGCACTTTTTTTAAACATCATTTCTTAAGCAGGTGATGAAGCGCGACCACATGCGTCCCTCTGTTTGCGTAAATGTCAGCGTATCAAGCGTTTGCGCAGCTGAGTCGGAGTGCTAGTCTGGGCAGACATCTCGGAGCATTCTAGGCCCTCATTAGATCAGTGGCTGCTGTCAGGACGCCCGCCCGCCCGCCTGCCGATGTGCTTCTGCTCTGGCTGGCTGGCACACAAACACTCCTGGTGCCTGCGCATCTTCAGCCACACGTGAAAAGGAAACGGCATTGAGGGGTTAACGTCGGCTCTTCTCCACGCGCGCGCTCAAACGTTCTGTTCCAGCAGGCTGCTTTAAACCATTACCTCTCGCCACATTGCCGTGCCAGCTCATATGCTGGATGGCCTCGCTCTCCCATGAGCACCCCGCTCCAGACCGTTACACAACCCAACAACCACCCCACGCACGCACACACACCTCTTCCAACACCCCCCAGGTCTATATATCACATTTAACACTCTGACAGTAACAGTCTATAATGTTTCAATTCTACAAAATCACTCTGCCAACTCCAGGATAGCTGAGCGCAGACTGAGGAAAATAAATAACCCCCTCGGCCAGCCACAGTCCATTTCAGAGAGGGAAGAAAGAAAAGAAAAGGGAGGGCAATTTTAGCCCTCATAGACTTTTCCATTTCCTGTATGAATGATTACAGCATGCTGGCAAAATGAAATGGGGTAATTAATTTGTCACTCGGTTTGTTTCGGCAAGATTTGGCACCTAAAGTCAAGCAGGTTCTTGAGAGAGCGACGCAGGAAGGATTCGGAAAGTGCAAAGCGAGTAACTGGCTAAATACATGTTGAAAGGTTGAATAAATCAATAAACGCTCGCTGAGGAGGTGAAAACGGACTGTTGCTTTAGCCATTGTTACGTTTACACAAAGGTTTCCATTCATGAAAAGTAGAGGACTTTATTATCCTTTCAAAACATCAACAATTGGATTTTTCTTTGGAAAAAGAAAAGACTGTTTAAACGTTAGGCTTTAAAATAATCTGTAGATTTGCGTATTCAAACCAGGCGACACGCCGTTGCATGTTTTGGTTTTTCCCGTCACATTTTAACATCGACAACCTAGGAAGATTTACCTCGGCTAGATTCAATCATTCCGGCTGTACACAAGCTTCCTGTGTTTCACATCCAAACCCAAAGATTTGTTTTGCTCCACAGGAGTATTAACATAGACATATTGTCAACTGCTCCTGCTCTTAGGAGCCATTCATTTAAATTCGCCCATTTGAAACACTTCAGTTTGTCACCATTATTCATCCCCAGCACACCACCAAGTCAACAGCAACAATGGCCCTATTTTTCAAGCTAATGGTAGGGCTTGCCTGCCATTAGCTAAAAAGGCGTCTGCTTTTGAATAAGCCTCTCCAAATGTGACTTCTGTTTAAGAACGAATTTGAATAATTAATTACACGATAAACCAGGCACAAGCAACAGTAACGGAGCTCCAGGGCTCAGACGGTGAGTTTGAACTCTTTTTTTTTTCCATCCCCAAGGCCAAAGGGATTTCTCATTTGAGAGCTAATCTTCAAGGATAGCAATCTCAGCCGAATTTAATGAAACAGAAGTAAAAGATAACGTCACATTCGATCATGTCAGCTCTCGAGCGCTTCCTGTGCTGTGCTTTTGAGGTGGCACTCATCCATAATAGGCAGAAATGTGTGATTTCACCGTAAAGAGATGAATTTGCCAGGGGGTTATTTGCTGACTCCTGACCCGAGGTCATAACCTGCACTCCAGCTGTCAAATCAAAGACCGGTCAACTCACAATTATGAGGAGCTACACTCCAATGAGGACGTGATTCATATTCTCAATGAGAAATCCAATAACTAGCCTAAAGTCATCTTTACACATGCATGTTTGAAATATTCAGTCAACTAGTGAGAACAACTACTTAATCTAGCTTTTTATTTATAACTATTTATAAAATGCTATTTATTCCTGTGAGGGCAAAGCTGAATGCTCAGCAACCATCACTCCAGTCTTCAGAGTCACATGATCCTGTTGGAATCATTCTAATATGCTGATTTGGTGCTCAATAAACATTTTCTTGTTTTTTTGATGATTTAAGTTCAGAACAGCATTTATTTGAAACCGAAATCTTTTGTACTATTAATAAATGTCTTCACTTTCACTTCTGATCAACTGATTTTGTCCTTGCTGAAGAAAAGTATTAATTTCTTTTTAAGACTGCTACTTTTTTAAATGTAAATCCCTTTTAAGAAACATGTCCGATTGGGGACAGGTGAACTTGAACCCAGTCTAATAACACAACACATCCTTGAAACAGATTAGTCGACAACTAGTTGAGCCAACCCACTGACTAGTTGTGCACATCCCTATTCTTAGATACAAATCTGTTTGGAGCCATTCAGTAATCGTATTTCAGAACTCCCACCACATATTAACGCGTAAAACAATTTCACCACCATAACACATTCATATCTCTCGCCCGATCTAATACGGCCCCGCCAGCACTTGGCATATCGGCCAGACCCAAGTTAGTTTAAACCGAAGCTAATATCCATTTATACCTTGAGCGTGTATTTATTTAATAAATCATTCAGCTCTTCGGAGGCTAACAACCCGCCAGTACCAGACTTCAGGTCATCCCGCAAGCTTTTATTTGTTTACCCCCATCTCTTTATTCTTGCACAGGGCCGTATCTGCGGGTGCCGGCGCTCCATTATACATGAGCCATCCTTGTTCCATTCCTTTGCAGGGCCACACTGTCTTTATTATTTAATTAAGTCGCAGAGTCGTTACATTAATAATTGAGTGCGAGGGGACCCAGTGCAGCCCGCGGCTGTGGCGGATGGGCCTTTCCTGGTGTGGAGTGTATTAAAAAATGTGTGTATTTATGTCCTCGGGGAGTCTGTCCTGGCTGCATAAAATTGAATTGGTTATATCTAATATATCCACCCCCGAAGGGAAGGGGGGAGATCGAGCGAGAGAAAGGAGAGAGAGAAAGAGAGAGGGAAAGAGGATGAGAACGAACGGCAGAGGGAAGGAGGGAGGGCTGGATGAGTAGATGAGGTGCTTGAATCCAGCCATTGGGGAATAGAAAGCTTGGCTTGGCTCTTGGATTTGGCAAGATGCACAGGGCCTTGACGTTAATGTCCCTGAATCAAATCAATGGATGTCCAAATCCTGAGTGTGTGGTGTGTATCGCCTTAAGGCTGAGAAGGAGAGAAAGACAGGGCAGAAAGAGAGACAAGACGGACAGAGAGAGAGCAAGACCGATTAAGCGCATTCGTTCGCCGGGCCTCTTTGTTCTTACGGGATGTGTGGATACGAGGACGGCTTTGTGCGAATCAATAAGACCAAGAGGTGGATCGGGTCTTAAAAAGGATTAGCGGCAAAACAAAGCTTGCATAAACGTGTTAAAGACTCCTCGGTAGGAGCGCGTTGAGCAGCACAATGCTGACATATACGATAATGTGCGCCTGGATTTGAATATACCAATAGCGCGGCGCACTTCCGAGAGAGCGTGGCTCCAACAAGCCATTCAAAAACACATTTGAAAGGAAAGCGTCTCGCGTTCGTCCTTATGAAGGGTTTTACGTCAAAGTCCATTCGTTCTGCGCTGCACCTTTAAGCAGCCTAGCCTGCGGGCTTCCAGACGTATGAGCTTTTAACGCTACCATTAAGGCCAAGGCCTAAATTATTGATCCGCTGCCTCCATCAGCATAACGGTCACGTCCCCGGTATCACAACCTAACCAGGCCGTGCCGGGCCATTCCTCAGCCGCAGTCTCTGATCTCTGAAATAATTAGGGGGGTCGGACAGAGAAGTCTTGTGGTCAGGTGGGGGTGGGGTGTTTAATATCCCCCCCACAGGCTTGCGATATCTCTCCAATCAAATCCACTGGCAATGCCTAAAGATGGCAGGTCTCATCCAGGCCCAAATACAGCAGATAAGGCGGCGGTAAAGAAATAATAAAAGAATAATGTGAAAGGAGAGAAAGAGAAGAGGAGAGTGCCGAGCAGGGGCATAAATAAAGATGTGGCGCAGTGGTGTAATGAATTCTGAAGGCCGGGATCAATAATATCAGCACTCTGACTCTACCTTATACATACACAAAGAAGACTGAGAGCGAGAGAAGGGCTGCTCACATACAGTCAAAGAGATAAGACTCCACTGGATGACTGTTCACTGAAAGAAATGCTATGAAAAAAAAAATGTGAAGTCACTACCGAAAATAAGTGGGATGGTCAGAATGGTCAACTAGTAAACAACTGGCTTGTCAATTACTGAGATCAACTAGTGATTTTTTTAACTGTGCTTAAAGGCAACGAATCTGGAGATGCAATGTTTCTTAGTTTTTTGTTTGTTTGTTTGTTTTTCAATAATAACAGTAAAGTGGTGTTCAAAAACTGACTGTGATTTTTACTTACTGATTTTTATTTTTCATTTCAATTAAATTTTTGATTTCTATTAGCCTGCTGGCAACAAGATGTGGACTTGTACAGGAACTTGACAAAGTTAAGAAAAGTTTACTGTAAACTGAGCCCAGTACTGAACTTATTGCAGAGAAGTTCATTATTATATAGTTGATTAAATGGATAAGTGTGTACTAGTAAAGAAGAAGAATAAAACTAAAAAGTATACAAGCTTTAAGTAAATATAGCTGTTACAACATCGTCATGTATAGAATATCAGATATAAAATATTGTATACATTTGTTACAGAATAAAATAGTCTACTTGAATTAAAAACAAAAGGAATTATCTTATGCTCACCCATGATTCATTTATAAAAACACTATTATTGTGAAATAGTATTACAATTTAAAATTACTGTTTTCTATTTTAATATACTGTATTTTATTATGTAATTTATTTGTGCAATTAATAAGCTGAATTTTCAGCATCATTACTCCAGTCTTTAGAAGGATCATTCTAATATGCTGATTTGGTGCTCAAGAAATGTTCTTATTATTATTTATGTTATGTTACGTACTGTCCCCTCTTTTAAATGGTACAATATGGCAATACACACTGATATACATTGTGCATCCCTACAATAAGCAAAATGTGAGTGATTTCAATGCTGTATAGAACATAGACATAACCCTAAAGCCAGGGGTGTAATTTCCACTTTTCAAAATCCCGTTTGTCTTGTATTGTAGAATGCATCCTCAAAACCGCCCGAGAATTTCGCGCCATCGTTAAACCGAAAGTAAAGCACGCAATCACATTCAAAAGCAATTTTAATACCCTGCGTTTAGAGAGCGACTTCCCAATGCACGCAAATTAGGCTACATAACATATCTAGGCTGTTATTATTAGTATGTAGGCTATAATAGGTTGTGTAGTTGTCTATAGCTCTGTATCATGCTTGAAAAATTATGCCTCTATTGTTGTTTATTTTTTGTTAGTTGTAACCCTGGACCACAAAACCAGTCTTAATTAAGTAGCACGGTATATTTGTAGCAATAGCTAACAATAGATTGTATGGGTCAAAATTATCGATTTTTCTGTTATGCCAAAAATCATTATATGAAGTAAAAATCATGTTCCATGAAGATAGTTTGTACATTTCCTACTGTAAATATATCAGAACCAATATGGATTGCTAAGAACTTCAGTTGGACAACTTCAGAGAAGATTCTCTCTCTCTCTCTCTCTCTCTCTCTCTCTATATATATATTTATTTTTATTTTTTTTTTGCACCCTCAGATTCCTGATTTTCAAATAGTTGTAACTCAGCCAAATATATCCCAACAAACCATACATCAATGGAAAGCTTATTTATTCAGATTATGTATATATCTCAATTTCAACAAATTGACACTTGACGTGGTCCAAGGTCACATTTATACTGTTTTCATTTATTTGTTCAATTTGTGAGAAGAACTTCAGTTAGAGGGTCAAACGTTCTAGAAGCTCATAATTCATGATCCCCCACTTTGTGTGTCCCCCCACTCAAACTTAAGTTACACCCTTGCCTAAACCTGTATAATCATACAGAGCTTCTGCATGGCCAACTTGTGATTCAGACAGTCAACTGACTGACTAGTCAATAAAAAAAATGTAGTGGTGAAAATAAAAGAAGGTGTGTGATTTGGTATGGTGACATTCTCACAGCAGGAACAGACAATACCGCTTAATGTTGAGTATTGAGGAGATGGAGAAAGAGTCAGGCAGCCTGCGACAGTGACACACACACACACACGCTGCTGATGAAGTGAACCGGTGTGGGGGTGGGGTGCTCTTATCTGCAGCGGTGAGATCAGACAGAGAAAGACCAAACGAGCAGTCAGCACTGATGGTCTCCGCCGTAGAGAAAGGCAGACAGAGCGAGGGTCACGATACCAGTACTAGAGAAATCACATGATTCTCTATGGCAATTCTGTTACTGTTACCACAGTAAAAACAAATATGCTAACTATTAGAAGAAACTGGAACTGTCCTTTTAAGACAAACAAAAAAATTCCAAACCTGTGGAACAATGGAAAAATAGTCTCTCTGTTTTTTTTGTCTATGGAGTCCAATATTGTTTTGGACAGCATTGACTTTCAAAAAGTTATACATACCTGAAGAGTGAGTAAATGATAGAAATGTTACTTGCATCCAAATGTTTTTTGTGGTTTGTGATGGCCAAAGTCCTTAAACCTACATTTAACTTGTAAACAATGGGGCTAGTTCACACTGCACCAACAAACAGCAATAAACACCTATAAACAGTATTTTAGCAGTTGTTGAGTTCGCCCTTTTGGTGTTTGTTGTGGTAGTGCGAAATGTTTTCAGACCAAGTAACAACCAGTGAACTTCAGAAAGTACTGTTGTTTGATTGGACAATGTGACGCAGTCTCCTTCATATAGACTTAATGGATTTCTTTGGACAGCAGATCACTGACAGGCTTATGTTCAATGATATGGAAATTAAACAAACCATATATTGATTTCTCAAGCCACTTTTTGTCATGTCTATTCAATGCTTTCATCTGCCACATCAATCTAATGTCTTTGAATTATCTTCATTTCACAGCTCTTCCCAGTGAATATTGATGCAGCTGAGAATAATTTGATTAATTAATAATCAATAAGGTAAAAAAAAAATAATAATAATACATTTATATAGAACAATATTTTCTTATATATATTTTTTTTCCTGAAAATATGTAACAACAAATTATTATTTCCCCATGACAAATTAAATTTGTCATGTAAATTTGCCTTGTTTTAATATTTTGTACTCAAATTCACATACACATGCAAATACATATACGGGCCATTCTACAGAATTGGTTCAAAGTCAGAGTTGGAAATGTCTAGTTATATTGCAGTTATATTGCATTTTCAGAAAGCATTTTCTGGAGTTTTGTCCTCTATCCAAATTTGTCACTACCGAAACACAGTAATATATAATATCTAGTAATATATAGGGTTACATTGACCTATTAAGACTTGCTTACACCCTCCTTGTAGTTATATATATATATATATATATATATATATATATATATATATTTTCTTTTTCTATTTTATTAAAAAAGTTTTTAGAGGTAAATCAATATAAATTAGAACTGTAACAATATTTAAAGTGTAATTTATGAGATTTGATGTATTATGGATCCAATTTTTCTTTGTAGAAGGCAAAAAGATGATCATACTGCTTTCAAACTTAAGGATTCATTAGTTTAAATATACACTGAACCAAACACTATCATAACATCTTAGCTGATAATTCTATATACTGTATTTTTGACAAAGCATCCCGTTTCAATCGTGACAGCACATTTTCGGTAGTGACCACATTCTAGAATTATAACCCACATACTAAAACACGACTAAAACATATTTAAATACTAAAAATGTGCATAACTGTAATAACATTTTATTTCCCCCTAAATAAAGGATTATGTGTTCCCTTTTGTCACTACTGAAACAATGATGACATGTTTTGGTCATGACTGTTCGATGGGATAACACCCAAAAAGAAACAAAGATGCCACTACCAAAACTTCAAAAAATGTTTCTGAACCTAGCTCAAAGATGCTAATCAGCACATGGTTAGCTAGCACAGTTCTGAACAGTCTAACACATATACAAACTAAATGTTATGGAATAACTCCCAAAAAAGCGTGTTTAATTATAAACGGTGTTCAGTAGCTACTTAAAGTTAGGTAGTTCTTTAAAGTTACACACAGATTTTTCATACTTTTGAACACATTTACCTCATTTAAAATGATAGGGCCTCTAGATCTAGATATGAGAGAGAGGGACACAGGAATATTTTTCTCATAAATGTAGGGGTGTAGTTAAAATCAGTCTCAGCCAATGGACTAAAACATACAGTTTCAGTAGTGACATGAAAATGCGGGACACATTTTTATGTAGTTTCATCATTTACAAAGAAAATATAAAATACATATCTTTTTTAGATTTACTAAATTTAAAAAATGGAATAAAATGCTGAAATAATTTCAATATCATTTTATAAGAAATTTAGGGGTAAGAGTTCAGGACAGCCACCTCCCAATTGTAAGTACCCACTAAATGCTGATTTTATATATAATAAGCTTCCTGATATTTAAAATGTTATTGTGGGTTTCAATAGATAATAAAAGGATCTTAGTAAACATCTAAGGTTTGAATATATTTAAATGCTTTGTAAATGTGTTTTCTTGATTGTGGGACAGCAGTTTGCACCAGTTCTGTAGAATGGCCCGCACATATAGATATGAGTACGCCCATTTGTGCCACGTATGCACCTCACTATCACCATCTCCAGCCCACGGTTCAGTCACGAATGGGAACAATGAGCGTGGAGGGATTTTCAGCAGGCCTCTGGTAATAACAGACCTCATTATGTCCTCATTATGCCGCCAAGCCAACGTTATGATGATGTTTCAGAAACGTTATGAACCACTCCACCACTCCTATAAAACTCCCTCAGTAGGCCTCTGCTTCGGGTTACGCTCCCATCTGGCTACGGGAGCAGACATCATGTCCGACGCCTGTCGCGTGTGCGTCGAAGCCATGTAGCGCAGCGTCACACGCAAATTCCTCCCCGCGTCGTGGAAACGGGGTGATGCGTTTGCCAGTGGGAGGGGTTACGCTATGCAAATGAAGGTGCTGGAGCTGTATCAAGGAGGCCCGGAGGCTGTGATCATTTTCTCCCACCATGCCAGCTCGGCTCCCCGATCGCTCATACAGCACCACAGCCTAATGGCAGCCCATTAACATAATTGCCAACACAACTAGTGTTCCGTGTCTGAGAGTCATTCCCTATCCTTCAGGAGAAAAATACGAAGCGAGAGAGAGACAGACAGAGAGAGGGAGAGTACAGAAAGGGGGAATAAATGGATGCAGGGATGGAAGGTGAGTCATACTGCTAACCAGTTAAACCATTATCATATTATAATTGTCTTCTGTCTCATTCAGAGGGGTGAGAGTTCGTTTTGCAACCTTGCAACATATCTGGATGAGTCTCTGGATGAGATAGATACGAAGAAACGGGAAGAATGGAACGAAAAAGATTTGAGAGAAGACGAAACAGATAAGTGTAAAAAAAAGAAAGAAAGAAAAGGACCTTAAAGAGCAGAGGAGAGAGAGGAAGGAAGCTGATTGGAGGTGGGAGGCCGGTATTCAGTCAGGCAAATGTGCCAGACGCATACTAGAGCACAAACCAACCTGCCAGGCAAAATGAAATTCCCATTATTTTTAATTAATCCCTAATTAAAATATATTACTCCACAGATTCCGCAAATCTCTCTTAATATGCAAATGCAGCCCACTGAAAGATATTTACATATCATTAATTAAAGTAGTGCATTCTTTTAGTCTAACGAGCTGTGGTCCAAGTCTGCCAAAGAAAACCCCAACCTACACAGCAGAGAAAAAGAGGAGAGAGGGAGAGAGAGCAACAGCATGCTGGATGCCAACTGAAGCAGGAGACTGGCAATATGGCTGCCACCTCACTAACAAAATATAGCTACATATTAGGGCTTGTCATTATAGCTAAAAGAATCATATCTCAAAACGTTTTAGCCTTTTAAAAAAATATGTGAGATAAATATATAATGTAATGGATTACATTACTAACTACAATGTTTGTCATGTAGCTTGGAATCTATACAGAGCTGAGTAGATTACTTACAAATTGTAGTCCATCACTGATTCCAAGCTACATTACAAATCTGTTGCATTACAATTTTTGGGTAGTATAATATTTTTTGATTACGTTTGACCTAACTCGCTTTTCACATTTATTTGAATAGGATAATTTTACCATTTAGGATAATATATTTAATTTGTTGTAATTAACAACATGAAGTGCATTTTACATGACATTTCCCAAACTAGGATTTGTGAAGGAACTGCAAGCGGTTTGTGAGAAACGCTAGTTATTAATTAAATAGTAAAAATGTAAAATTAAAATAAATCCTTTTAAAATAACATTAATCAAAATAAAACACTTAAAACATTTGTTTCCCTGAATGAAATGTCAGAGAACCGTGAACATGCAAATGTGTTATTAATTATTAACTTACTACCTTAAAATCTCAGGGGGAAACCTGAAATTATTTCTGGTCCAGTGGTCAAATGCTGTGTATTATGGAAGCCCATTTCCGCCACTGAACAAAATATAAAAAAAAGGTTACTGTTATCTCACAGTTCTGACTTTTTCTCTCAGAATTGTGTTATAAAGTCAGAATTCTGAGATATATACTCTCAATTCTTAGAAATAAAGTCCGAACTGTGTGATATAAACTCGCAATTCTGAGTTTTAAATTTAGAATTGTGAGATATAAACTCGCAATTCTGAGAAATAAAGTCGCAATTGCGTGATATAAACTCATAATTCCGAGATATAAACTCACAATTGCACAATTCTGTGAACGTATTAGTCTTTTTTTCTCCTCAGAACTAGACTTTATTGCAAGAAAAAAAGTAATTGTGAGATCGCAGTTTATATCTCACAATTCAGACTTTATTTCTCATAACTGTGAGTTTATATTCCGCAATTCTGACTTTTAATCTAGCAATTCTGACTTTATAACTCTCAATTGTGCATTTATTTCTCACAGTTCTGAGAAAATAAGTCTGAATTGCGAATTTATATAATGCAATTGTAAGAAAAAAAGTCAGAATTGTGAGATAAAAAGTCGCAATTACCTTTTTTAAATTATTTTATTCAGTGGCAGAAACGGGCTTTCATAGTGTAGCCACCTGACTAGTGACTGGTGTTTGTGTCAGTGTCCACAATACTAGAAGAATTTCTAAGTGTAAATATTAGAAAGGAACATTTAAAAAATTAAAACGGGAATTAGAAATAATTTACTGGTATTGTGTGAATAACCTGTAATCATGTAATTAATAAAAAAAAAGTAACTGTAGTCTGATTACATGTTAATTTAAAATGTAATTTAGTCAAATGAATTTATTACAATTTAAAGTGTTACCTTATCTTTTTTACATGTAAAATCAATTCAAATGCACAAATAAAACAATGACTTACAAATATATTTACTACAATATTTTAATATATGGAAAATGCCACAGACAATTCGGGGAACCACAAAAAAAAAAAATAATAATAATAATTGTTTTAATTTATTCACTGAAACTGACAGTTTGAACTGATTTATGTAAATTATTAGAACTTATCAATTCGAATGCCTTTGTTTCTTTATTTTAAGACACAGGTGCTTTCAAAACACCTAAAGCTCACACAAGAAAGAACAGAACAATTAATCTGATAACACAATCTTTAGGAAACTTGGCAAGCACATAAAATGTACATTAAAACTGTCACAATATTCACAATGCTGCTTATTTTTAGTCGCTGTGAATATAACATGAATATTCATTATTCATATATCACCCAGGACTGCAATACATAGTCCATAGTGTTAGATAAATGCAATAGAAATCCATATGGAATATCAACTGATGTTAAAAACCTATGTTTTTGCTACAAAGAAAACTGTTCCCAAAACCCACAGATGACATTTCCCATAAAAAAGGGACATGGGCAGGGTGGTTCCTTGCATGGTTTATATTGCGCAAATGTGCAGCCAAATTTGACGTACATACACACAATGTAACTTGCATTTGAGAGGGGGCACAATAAATGGAGGCGACTGGGCAGAATTCATTAAGTTGATAACCGCGGGCTCCATTACACAACTCCACAGCACTGTAATGACTTCTGAGGATTGGGGGAATGAGAAACACGGCAAAAAGAGTACCATGTAGAAAAAGAAAATGAAAGGTTTGACTGAAAAAGAGAAAATGACAGAGAGAGAAGGGATGGTTGGCAGGTTTCTCTTTTGAACCAACAGTCATGAGAGCTAAAAAGCTTTGCTAATGCTAAATGTGCTTATACTGTGATAACAAACAGCTTCCCGGTAACTGAACTAAGTATCAGAATGTTAGCTGACCCACAGAAACATAAAAAAGCGCTTCAGTTCACTAACCTCTGTTCACCAAACAGTCATCTGATACCAGCGGATTAAGAGGTTAATTGCTAAAACAGACATAACGTGCAGAGGAAGCGCTAGCATAAGGCAAAGGAAAAATGATCATGACATTTGCAAGACTGATTTATAGAATGCTGTCGGGGCTGTCCATGACATATTATGATGCTCGTAAACGTCCTGTTCAGCATGTGAAATCATGCATCCTTCCTGTCTCAATCAAAGGGTATTATGCTCTTAACTTATCACTCCACATTCATTTATTATTTATACAGTGATTAAATGCTTATGTTATAAGTAAAGCAGTAATTACCATTAGGGAAACTCTGAATTTGGTTTAAGCCCTAAGTTTAACATTAGTGTCAATTAAAGCAAATGGTATTGAACATAGTAGTCTGCAACCATTTAAACATATTATGTTATATTCATTGTGCAAAACCGGCAGATGTAGTTGCCAGAATTTGTAAAACAATATATACTAACAATTTTGCAGATGCTACGATATTATAATAATACACCAATCTGCTTGAACTATCAAATTCTGCTTTTGCCTAAAATGTACTGTTATCCACTGTAATGATACAGGTGGTAAAACAGAAAGCCACATCATACATTGAAAATTCACTGTAAGTGGTCTGTCTATAAAACAGGTCAATACTCATACAGTATAGGATATACAGGGTCACATACATGACACTAAAATAACTAACTAAAAAACATTCAATGTAACAAAACAGTGTAATGCACATTACTGATGACAAAGATAAGAAAATTATTTAATATAAATCCTTGAAATGTTATTTTACTGCTTTTCTCTATAAATTACATGGTAATTCATAGTTCTTACTTGCAAAAATAAAATCGTAAATTTGATAACTACATATAAAGCAATGTTAAATCACTTTTCACAATATGCAGCAGGCGATAACTTACAATTAACAAATTAACCTGTAAAAATACTGTAGGTTTTAATTAAAACATTTTTTTTTTACAATGATTAATAAAGAACCAACCTGATTTCATGCCGAAAACGTACCCGTGGGAACTTTTTCACAAGACACGAAATTTGTAGCACCATGTACGTTGCAACATATTAGATGAGTGGCACTATAACTCCAACGCTCCGTAACATTTTAAAATAACGTACCATCTGCACTAGACCTAAACCTACCCGATAGTATGAACAAAAACGAATGTGACGTAAAACAGCAATCACACACATACCCTAACCCTAAACCTACCAATACTAGGGGGGTAGTAATCTGGCGGGAGTCAGAATTTGGCACAACACGGAAAGCAAAACATATGTAATCATAACTGTGTACAAAAACGATTACAAGTGCTCACTGTTTTACCGCCTCTATTATTCATTTTGCTTGGAAACTGCAGTGATATGTACTTTTTGGTGTGTATTCCTCGTCTTGCAAAAAAGTTCCCACAGGTATGTTTTCATCATAAGATCATGTATTAAAGAAAATACTGCAAATGTGGCTGGTTTATGAGAAGACATTCCCATCAAGACACTTTCCATCAGTCACAGTCACACACATAAAAGGCAGAACTGTGAGATTCAAATGCGCAATTGCAAGTTATAAAGTCAAAATTAAGATTTTATCTCTGAACTGCATGATATAAACTCACATTTGTGTTAAAAAAAGTACGTTTTTACATCGCAATTATGACTATTTCTCGCAAATGCCAGTTCATATCTCGCAATTCTGACTTTTTTCTCGAAATTATGACTTTTTTCTCTGAACTGTGAGATATAAACTCGCAATTGCGAGTTACACACCAAATGTTCATCCTTTCGTTGTATTAGCTAAAACAGCCCAGCAAGCCTGTTTTATTTGGAAAAATCACTTCAGTATATATCACGTAACAATTAAAACTTCCAAAATCCTAAGCAGGATCTTTCCAAAAAGACTTGAACTCAGCAAAGAAATTATAACTTCAACTCCACTTCAGAATATTCCCATTGATGAGGCATCTATCAATGTATTGGTAGAGAAAGGCTGGCATTCATAGTCTTTGAATGATCCCTCACCAATCTATCGTGTGGACCTGGTTAATGATAATCATGATTCTTAATGGCAGGCCATTCATTTCATAAATCCTGTCGGGCTTGATTGCTGAAGAAGCTTTAAAAACCATCCTTCATTAATGTTAATGGGCTTTTTTAGTGGAGGCCAGTTGTGGTTAGGTCTACATGGCAGGTTTCCCAGGCTTGTTACATTGATTCCCTCCACACCCAACCCTGATTGGCACAGAGATCCATCAGTCATGACTAAGATCCGCCCCATTGGTTTATTTCGGTCCTCTATGGGCAATACAGCGAGTGGACGGTTGACAGCTCATGAAGCGGAGAAGCTAACAGCTTCTAAGATTCATTGTTTTGAACGCTTGCTTATTGAAATCGCACAATGGATCGTAATAGCTGCTATAAACTATAAGCTCCTATAAAAAGATATTTTGGTGACATCCCAGAGGAAGCCAAAATTACAAAGAGTAGAAATCTACTCCCACTTTCTGACTGCACAGCAATTACAAAGGAACAAGGCAGATGCTTTTTTAGGATCAAATTCAAGAGCCACTACAGTAAAAAATGTCAACATACCAGCCTCAGGATCATCATGAGAATCATAAGAAGCATAAGAAATGATTGAGAAGCTACACTCAATTAGCATAATATAAAAGTGCCCTATAAAAACCTGCAGTATGAGAACAGAAAAACAAGCTCAGAAATAACAAACCCTGAACCCTGACTTGAAAAAATCTTTGCGTTTACTTCTAGTAAAACTGTCCGCTATGTGCAGATTGTTTCACAGATAACCGATTTAATTTGTTTTTCATTACTCCCTTTAGCAAACTGCAAGTAAACAAAGAAGCAAGAGGTGTCAGATTAATGTCAGATACGCAATAAAAACGTATTGTTTTCACACTTTATTTTCTGCATTAGTGTCTTTCTTGTGACCGTGGTATTCTGGGACATTAAGCATTATAATTATAACATCTCCTGACTCCCTAATTAACTTATACATCCATATTTCACAAACAGCTAATAATACTCACATTCGTTACAACCCACTAACATAAATAGATGACTTAATTTGGCATGGGAATAATAATATTCGTTGGAAATGTTCTTGTTACCGTTCTCAGAACATCCTCTCACATTTTATACACACCGGACACACATGGAAATGAATGCGCCTCCTCTCACACTTTATGCTGACACATTTGAATATGAAGAACAATGTGGCAGGCACAAGAAAAAGGACGTTATTAATATTTTATAAGGCAACATGCTTCTAGCATTCTGTTGAGAGTAATGGGGGGCTAGTGTGTGTGTGGAGGTGGGGGGGTATCTGTGAAGACACACTAAATTTGGACAGTAAGGAGTATCACCCTGTCAGCGCGGTACACCGCACATTTGAAACGGCCCATTTAACGGCAGCACGCGCCTATCCGCTGTGCTCATTTGCATACTTCAGTGAGGCCCTGATGGATGAAGATGGATGAGAGAAAATCAACCTCGCTGAAACAACTGTTATATCAAGGTTAAACTATCCACAAAGCTCTTAACCTGTGCAGCTTTATCTCCCTGCCGCCTCCACCGATATCAATTCATCAATAGCGCCTTATCGGGGAGGATTTCCGAAAGACGTGCACTATGAGGTGTGGTAATAGGAAATCAAATGAAGGCAAAGTGTATGCAGATATAAGGAGGCACCTGCTTACGATGCTGTCAGGGGATATTACCTAGAAAAACAGTGGACAGCAGCAACAGGAGATGCCAGACAGCTGCTTCAGCTTTGGGTTTAAAGCTAAAAGGTCTTTTTTTTTTTTTGGCCAGAGAGGAAAGCACAAGCAGGACAAGAAATGACTATAAGAAAGAGGGCGGGGAGGGGGGGGCAGGATCGGGTAGTGCTGCAAGCCAAATTCAAACAAGATTTTCCTGCCTGAGCCCCATAGCTCAGTGTCAGAACATACCAGTCTTTCTGTTGACTCAACTGCACCTTTAATAAATTATTAATTCTGATAAAATCCTGTTTTATATGCAACATTTTTTTTGAAATAGGGCTGTACTAAAATGAGTTAAAAAAAATAGTTTAGTTTAAAAATAAATGTTTCGATGTGAGATGTTTAACATATGTTTATCACTGCTTTGCACACACAATGTATTCTTACACATTTAAAATGGTTTGTTTTGTAAAGATATTTATAATATAATATAATATAATACAATATAATATCAGTGTAAGATGTTATATGTTTATCATAATATGATCTTTTTATCCAAATTAAGTAGCCCTATTTTAGATTAGATGTACATTCTAGGAAAAAAGACAATCACGTTGGACTGAGATCCTGCTTAAAGCAGATATAATTAAAGAAAGGCCATAATTAAAGTCTTTCATAATGGCACTCAGAACATCATCCTTTAAAAAACACAGTCAGGAGGGTAAAGTACACAATGTCACCAGCTGGCCTGATGACACAAGCCTCCGATGAGACTTCTCCAGTCGATAAGGATTCAATGGCGGAGGTTTGGCTTCAGGTCGAGGTAAACTCTACTGCACATGCCTTGACATCTCACTGTTCCTTTTTCTGGCAGGAGGCTTGAAATGCAATATATCACTAGAACAGCCTTCTTCCTCCCCTACTCCCAAATGCACACACACACCTGCCACCCATGTTTCCGTCTGTGCTCTCAGCAACGGAAGACCTAGACAAGAGCTGCTAAAAGCGGTTATGTAGGACAGCAGAGCACAATGCTGATTATGCAAAAGGCAAAAAAGGAAAATGACAGTCATTAATAGGATTCCAGGAGTTAACTGTCCATAACTAACACTGCCAAAGGCGAGCTGGCAAACAGAGGCAATCGGGAATGTGTTTGTGTGTGTGTGTGTGTGTGTGTGTGTGTGTGTGTGTGTGTGTGTTCAGGGACAGCGAGCCTACACTGTACAAACAGTTCTTAGTTTAGAAACGAACTATAATAGCAAACACGCAATTAGCCGAAAGATGCGAGACCTGAGTCCTCAAGGTCAGACGCTATTGAATATTTCGTGTTTAGCGTACAGGAAATAATTACCACCCACATAATTACAGAAGGTGACTGTGTTGCAATTCACAAGCGCACCGTATTGCCTGCGAATCATTTCATTCTTCATCTAGTGCATTTTCGAGGGGAAGCCCACTGAGCTATTGCAAGACCTTGAATTCCTTGCCACATGAGGGGCTCTTTGTTTCCCCTCGATTAAGCCTGCCTGAGTGTTCAGGGCAGAGTGTGTCACGGTTCCTCGGTGTGTGTGTGGTGTTGCCAGGCGGCCGTGGTGAGCGCTGACCCTTGCTAAAGCTCCTGCTCCTCACCCCGCTGTGCTAAAAGCTACCTACGCGCTCACTGGCCACCATGTTGGGAAGTGATCCAAATCCACCTCTTCATGCTCCCCCTGCATGCTCTGCTCCTCCGCAGTCGGGCCTGCATTCGGTCGCATCTGCTGTGCCATCAACTCAAGTGTGTTAAAACACTTTCTCCTAGCACAAGTTTATTGGGCATCATCCATGAAACACGAGCAAAACGTTTGTGTGTGTGTGCGTGTGTGTGTGTGTGTGTGTGTGTGTAATTCAAGAAAATGTTTGTATTTTCAAAATGTTAGTTGGTACAAAATAAATGTACACCTGCTCCTTACTAGGGTTGGGCGATACCTACCAAGTCGGCATCTGACGAAGTCTACACTGTTAGACTTTTCTGTAATTTCTACAGTTATTTACTGTATATCACCTGGTATAATACTGCAAATTCCCTTTACAGTAAATAAGTGTACTACCCTTTGCATTATGAGAATTTTCTGTGACGTCAGAGCACACATACAAAGACTGTATTTTTAAAAATTGCTGTATACTACTTAGGGCTGGGCGATATATATTGATCGATATTACGCGCATCTCACCAGTAAAGCCGGTTCTTTGATTAGCGGTAAATCTTCATCACCTGTTTTCAAATGGAGCGCCAGTTATAACACAGAGCCGTAGATCACTGACAAGCTACGCAATTTCGGGTTCAGTTTTGCGCGTGATTCTTTGGGGTAGCTTTTCAGTGATCTACGGCTTGTTGTATTAACTGGCGCTCCATTTGAAAACAGGTCATGGAGATTTACCGCTAATCAAAAAAACCGGCTTTACTGACAAGATTCGCATGAATTTATCGATCGATATATATCGCCCAGCCCTAATACTACTGTATTTGCTGTAACAGCCTCTTTGGTACCATTCTATTGAGGTTGCTTTATTTTCCTCATTTCTTACATTTGGATTGACATTTGCCCTACACCGTGTCTACAGCACCACAATAGCTTGGGACAGACTACAATGGATGTGTTACATTGTTTGTAATGATTGGAAAATTTGTCATTCATGTCAGAAACAGTGTGAGCGCTTGGAGTACATCTGTACATCAGAAATATACAGGGGCATCACTTTATTGTCCGCATCCACTGTAGATATTATATGGGCTATATATTGTCTTTTGCCGAGTTGCGCCAGGCACGGAAGAAGCACGGCAGCACCGCAGATTTTGCCCGGGGATAAACCCGCAAGAGTGCAAGAATTCCAGAGAAAATCAGCGCTGTGTCGACGCACCTTACAAGAGAATAAGACCAGAAAGCAAGTTTGTCTTGTGTGTTTGTGGAAGATTTTGCACACCAGTTTAACCTTTTACCCGTAACATTTAAGTTACCCGTCAACATGGCGATAACTTTACCATGGTAAACTGCATTGTCGTTTCAAACATTCAAACTTGTCTTATATTAACATTAGTTTAGCTAATGTGAAGTTTTTGTTCAAATGTCAGTAGCTAATGCTGGCCAGTAGCCTAACGAGAAAGCAAAATCGTATGTTAGCTAGGTTAACTCAAGTGTTATGGCTAGCTGCCTTTCTAGTTTTAGATTTACTGCATTTTTTTGTATGTGTTTCAAAGGCAACTGCAGTGAATCATCAAGAAAGACGAGCATGCCAGCCACCCTGAGACTGATAATTCATGGTAAGAGAACAACTATGGTTTTGAGAGGTTTGTGTATTCTATATGGGGTTTGCCTTTTAAAAGTGTGCCATTTCTACTTCTTGTTTTTCAGAGAAGACATTTCTGTCAAAGTGGATGGTAAGCAAAGGTAGTGGCAACATTTTGGAACAGTACCTGGGTTTTGCAGATGGCTATGCATTCTTTAACTGTTTGTCTTTTTTACGTATTATGTTTCTGTTGCCTAAAGATTCTTTGTAAGGATAAATCCAGATGATACAACATAATGCACTGCAAAACGTTCTAAGAAAGGAGAAATGGTGAAGATGCACTGTTTCTGCATTGTAAGACTGTATTTTTAAGTGTTATACATGCAATGTTTTAAATAAAGAATTTGATATTTTGTAATTATTGTCTGTTAAATTGAATACCAGTATTATAGAGAAAAATAAAATGAATTCTATTTAAAATTATAAAATCTAATTAAATCTATATTAAAATGAATGACAGTAGTATACTGATTAATTTGATTTTGTTTTACAGTAATTTAATAAAATCAAATACAGTTTGTTACTGTAAATATTAAATACAGTAACTTACTGGCAACAGAGTTTGTTTACCCTGTCTTTTGTGTGTGTGTGTGTGTGTGTGTGTGTGGGTGTGTGCATCTGTACAGCTTTGGGTAAAATGCAGTGCTCATCACTGTCACTTTTTACCCAGCCATCCAATCAATAAAGGAGGGGCGGGACTAATACAATACCAGCCAACCGTCCTACTTGTACAGTGGCCGAACAACAATGGAGAACTAAAAGTTGCTGTTAACTTAATATTTAAATTCAGTAATATCCTTCAAAATAAAATACTAGTAATATGTTACTGCCGTAGATCATAGCAACCAAAGCGTCTCAGCTGGAAAAAATGCTGTGCCACCAAAACATTCTTAAATGCCACTAACTGTCCATTTTCACTTTACTAAATTCTGTAGTGCTATTTAATAGGTGGGGAATATGCTAATTGTAAATAAGCATGCACCTGTGCCCTATTTACAAATAATTGGAATTCAATAACATACACATGTTTACCTATTAAATATGTGACCCTGGACCACAAAACTAGTCATTAGTGTACATTTCTGAGCTGAATAAATAAGATTCCCATTGATGTATGATTTGTTAGGATAGGACAATATTTGGGCGAGATACAACTATTTGAAAATCTGGAATCTGAGAGTGCAAAAAGATATTGAGAAAATCACCACAAAGCTGTCCAAATAAGGTTTTTAGCAATGCATTTTCCTAATCAAAAATTAAGTTTTGATATATTTACGGTAGGAAATTAACATATTAACACATAAACCTTCAGAAATCAGCTAATTTGGTGCTCAAAAAACATTATCAATATTGAAAACTACTGTGCTGCTTAATATACATAATATAGAATCACAATTTTGGGGAATATCCCCATAACTGTAATTTTCTTTTTTTTTCTAGGATTATTTGTTTGGTCAACTGAAAACTCAAAAGACCAGCATTTATTTAAAATAGAAAACTTTTGTAACATTTTTATTTTTCAAAGTGCATATTCACACTACATAAGCTTTTACTCAGAATAAATCATGTATAAAAAAATAAACAAAAATATAAGAAACTTGAGTGATCTTAATTTATTCAAACTGTTAAATTTCAAATGAGAAATGTATAATAAAATGCTTTAATAAAATATACTTTACTGTATAGGCCAACCAAAAGACATGTACGTTTTTACGACATGTCCTTTATGAAAGTACACCTCATGAAAATCCACATGAATAAGTTTAATACGTCACAGTTCATCATTCACCCACAAAATTCTATTTAAATCTATAACCAGACCTAAAACTATGTTTTTCTGCTTTAAAGTGTTGCCAATCAGATAGGAACACCACAGAGGAAGGTGGCTTAATTCATCATTTCTCTCCTTCACTCTAGCAGGGAGAAAATATGTACACTCATGTATGTGTTCACGGAGGGGGTTACGCAGGCTCATAGCCAGCCCTTTTGTTTCTCACGGCAGCGCCAGCTTCATTAGCATAAATTAGAATATTTCACGGCAAGAGAGCGACTCATAGCTATGCGTTACCTTCACATAACGACACACGTCCTCCCGCACCCCTCGACTCTATCTCCTCGCCCGCTGTAACATCTAACCCCCCTGCTGATTAAAGAGAGTGGAGGGGATCTTTAGCACAGCCACACCACGCCAATAGCATTACATTAATCTACATTAGAAACATTCATTACATGCTAAACCACTCAGGCAACATGCCTCTTCCCCAGCACACTCTGTATATCATATCATTAGCTTAAAGTATATGGAATGAATATGAAAATACACTTCCCTGTTGAGACATTCCCTCAAGTAAAATACTAAGACGTGGCTGAGGCAACACTATAATTGCATGGTGAAATCTAACAAAGGTAGACAATATCAGCGTCATTTTATTACTCTAATACACACTATCTATGAAATGAAAACGTGTGTAAAAGTCATTTTCGGGCTGTGAATAGAGTCTACAGGATGTTTCAGGTCACACAGCTACTGTGTGTGTGTGTGTGTGTGTGTGTGTGCAGGTCCTCAATCCCTCCACGTTTCCCAGAACACAGGATACGACAGCGAATAAATGTTGATCAGTGTTGATTCCGTCCAATGAGCGCGTGTCGACTGACAGTGTTCCTAAGCTGCGGCGAAAGGCGGCCATTAATCTTGGTCTGGTTTAAGTAGCATATATTAATTTGTGTCATTTTTACTAAGTCGAGACAGGAAGGGGCGCTCGCCAGTCCGTGTTTGACTGCTCACAGCAGCGGGAGAAAGGAGGGGGTGAGCTGATGGCTGGGGGGAATATAGGGGGGTCTTTTATGTATTGCGCCGCTACCGCCACCACTGCCGTCGTCAAAATCAAACAGCGGGACGCGGGAGAGCGGCAATCGCCGGCCTTTGAATTAAACTAAATGAACTCCTGGGGTGTTGGTATGGCAACCGTAGCTGGAAACGGCACCGCCTTTTTACACTTAAGGCACGTAAGGAAATGAATGAATTGAAATGTGTTTGTAACGATGAGGATTTTGTGGCAGAGAGAGCCCTAATGCTGTTATATGGATCACGGCCATTGACTGCACCGCTGAGGGGCTGAGTCTGACTCCACAGAGACAATAATAGCATCTGCAGAGCCTTTTACTGTAATTCGCTTTTTTTTTTTACATCGGGCTACAAACTGCACCACAGACTAATATCAGACCGAAAAAAAGAGCTCCGTCGCATCTGCAAGCAAATTTCCTCTCTAAAGCAATTTTTAATCCAATAAGTGAGTAGATGTTTTCGCTGTAATGGCTTAGAATATGATATCTGTCAGACAACTATGAACAAAGCTCAGTTTGCAGAAAGGCTGGCATTGATGCTGGAGATATCCAAACTGGCCAGCGCTGTGATGCTTTTATGCACTTTAGATGCATTCAAATCTTTTGAAAGGAAATATTAAATGACCATTCCTATTATTTTGCCCTACACTAAAACAAACAATGACTAACAGCACTAGCATTATTAGTCAATTCAAGCAAAAATGAGAAACAGTGTAAGGCTGCAGGATTAATCAAAACAAAAACAAAATTGTGATATATGCGTTGCGGGTTTCAGAGTGAAGCATGGCACTGTGTTCTTTTTATGCAAACAGCTCATGTTTTTAGTGTCTCAGAGCGGCTCGAACGCAGTAAATGTTGCTTCACACAAACTCTAACACTGCATCTGCTCAGAGTTTGGGTTGCTTAAAATGTTGGGAATGCAACATATGCCAACCATCTTCCCAAACTTGTAATGAGAAGTGCTTATAAACCAACTTCGGTCAACAAGGGCCCCTGCGATTGTCCGCCAAAATAAAAGCTTGAGGGTTTAACCTTTCAAAATAAAGATATAAGACATTCATAAATAATTAACATTGTAATTTTAGTAACACTTTACCATAAGGTTCCATTGGTTAATTTTAGTTAATTTATTAACTCACATGAACGAACAATGAACAACACATTTATTACACTATTTATTAATCTTAGTTAATGCTAGCTAATAAAAATGCAATCGTTCATTGTTAGTTCATGTTAGTTCACAGAGCATTAACTAATGTTAACAAACACAACTTGTGATTTTAATATTGCATTAGTAAATGCTGAAATTAACATTAACTAAAATTAATAAATGCTGTGTACGTATTGTTCAATCTTAGTTCATCTTAACCAATGTTAACCGTATTGTAAAGTCTTACCGTAATTTTACAGTTGAACTTTATATATATATATATATATATATATATATATAATTGTTTAATATTATTATATTGTTTTGATGTTGAAATTATCTTTTTTTTTTTACAGTGAAATATTAAAAATAGTATCATTTTTTGTTCAGTTTTGTATTTTATTTAATATTATAATAATAATAAATGCTTTCTAAACACAAGTGTAACACTTTAAGGTTTCATTAGTTAATGTATTAACTAGTGCTGTCAAATGATTAATCGCGATTAATCACATCCAAAATAAAAGTTTTTGTTTACATAATATATGTGTGTGTACTGTGTACATTTATTATGTACATATAAAGACACACACGTGCATGTATATATTTAGGAAGAATATGTTGTGTTTACATAATAAATATATTTATATATAACTTATATTAATATAAATATATGCATGTAAATACATGTAAATATTTTCAAAATATATACAGTATGTGTGTGTCTTTATATTTACATAATAAATATACATAATACATACACATATATTATATAAACAGAAATGTTTATTTTGGATGCGATTAATCGTGATTAATCATTTGACAGCACTAGTTTTAACTAACATTAAAAAACAATGAGCAACACCATTTATTACAGTATTTTTTAAATCTAAGTTAATGAAAATACAGTTGTTCTTTGCCATTTCGTGTTAATGCACAATGCGCATTTACTAATGTTAATAAACACAATTTGTGATTTCAATAATGCATTAGTAAATGCTGAAATTAACAATAACTAAGATTAACAAATGTTGTAGAAGTATTGTTCATTCTTACTTCATATTAACTAAAGTAGTTAATACTGAACCTCATTGTAAAATGTTACCAACACAAGATTGCACAGCCTTACAAAAAAGCACAGAAAATATGAAGTTTAAAAAAAAAAGCCGTAATCACAATTTCGATCAAACAAAATACGATTCGATTTTTTAGCCAAATCATGCAGCCTTTTGTCAGTGGAAAACCCAAGAATAAGATTTGAATAAGGCTCATTTTGCCACAAATTAGAGTGCTGATGATTAATTTCATGTGTTGTGATGCCTTTCATACAGGAAAGGAGGAGAGATGGGTTTAAATAAAGGTTTTGATCCTAAAGCAATGTGAAATAATATTAACTCGATGTCATCAGCCAAGAACGCAGGTACGAAATGCAACAGTTTCAAACCGTCCCACTGTAACCTTAAGCCATGTCAATAATTATTCCATAAAATGAGGGTTTGGGTTCCTTTATTGACCATCCTTAGGAGGAAAACACCTCCCACACAAAAAGCGCTTCTTCACTATTCACACGGGCAACCTGTTATCAGAGCTAATTAGAGACTCCCACCTCCGTTATACATTTCTGTAATTAGGCTCTTAAAACATGATTAACATGTCTCAATTACGCCAGTCATCATTTGCATAATTTATAAGGAGCTCTAATTGCGAGTGAGTTTAGACTTGAAGCTGGGTAATAACAGAAACACACAGGAAACATTATGCTGCTACTGAGGCATGTCCGTTCCAACGGCCCTAAGTATGATTAGCAATCACGTTCCAAATAAAACAGGAGGAGGAGAGACTCCCCTCATGTAGCTGTAGCAAACACAATATTTCTCCACAATTCACCACGATGGTCGTTAGATATCTCGCCAGCTCTAAAATTACGTGGCGCACAAAGAACAAATGAGTTAAGGAATAAAGCGCAAACTTTATTAAGCGCGGTGTTGCAAGCACTACTACCGCTACAATAAAGGTAGAAGAACACTGTGAATAAATATGAGAATATTACAACAGTAATACATCAAAATACAACCCTTACAAAATGTACTCTGTTTACTTGTTCATTACAAGTACTGCTTTCTCATCTCACAATGACTATATTAATATATGAAAGACATTTATTTGAAGTTGAAAGTTATTTTGTAAGAATTTCGTAGTTGAATCTAATGTTAAAGGTAAATTGATCACTACTCTGAGACAAGTTTGAGATACATATTAGGTTCTATCACTCATTTGACATGAAATACAAGCAAGGACATGCTTTTTAGTGCATGCACGTGTCAGATTAAATGAAAAAAGTGCAACTCTAGCTTAAAATCTGCAGGAATGGAATATTTTGCTTTGGGAAAATTTATATTTTCTAAATACATGTTTTTGATCTATTTGTAAACAATTCATGCATGCATTTTTTAATCAAAATGTCTGAAATCTTCTCGTGGAACAACAGATTTCTCTCCAGTGATGTATACTAAACTTCTCAAATCTCTTTTTCACTATCGACTACAAGCTTGTATTGAGATCTGCCTTCAGCCAATCAAGTCCCTGTCCTATGTTTTTTCTTTTTCGAAAATCCGTTTCACTCAGATGTCAACTCAAAGTTGCAGCATTTAACAACCACCAATGAATTAGGATAAATAACATGACACTAATCTTTTGTCTGTCTATTATAAAAATACACAAAAAATCCAATTCCTAGACACAGTCACTTGAATTCTACAAGGAGAAAGTTTTTAATTTCCCAATTAAAAATCATTATAAATCTTTTAGGGCATAAAACCCTTGCAGTCCCTTATGAATGTGTCTAGGCCAATACATTACTTAAAATATCAGATTTTTTTTTTTTTTATGACAAGGCAAGGTTAGTTCAGGTTGTAAAAGGTCCAACTGAATTCTCAAAAATGTAGTGATATTTTTTTTTAATTTATCACAATATTTGGAAAAAATATTTAATATAAATATCTTAAAGGGTTACTCCACCTCAAATGAAAATTATTAAAAGTCATTAATCACTAACCCCAATGTCGTTCAAACCCGTAAAAGCTTTGTTCGTCTTCGGAACACAATTTAAGATATTTTGGATGAAAACCGGGAGCTTTGTGACTGTTGTCACGAATCTGGCCTGTGTTCTTCAGTCCGCTCGCCACCAGAGGTCTCCTTGCAATTCTATTGACACTCACACTACATAGACTGTTGCATTACACCCTGGACTACATTTCCCATGCTCCACCACAATGTTTGCACACACAACTGTAACCAATCACAAACCATATAAATACAAGGCCCTTCCCACTGTTCCGGGCTGAGTATTGTATTGTGTGTAGCACTCACCTAATGTTACCATCTTTACAGAGCCACTCCTAATTCTTGTATCTAGTTAAATCGTGTTTCTAGTCTTGTTTCGAGTCTTGATTCCCTGCCTAGTTTAAAGCCGGACTCACACTGTGCGATTTTTATTAGTCCTTTACGATTGTTGCTTGTCAGACTGTACCAAAATGATGATCATGTCACACTGTGGGATCTCAGTGTCATTAATGTCACACTATACGGCAGTCAAGACGCGTTAAAAATGGGTGCGCACAAGAAAACCTGTCCGGAGTTTTACATTATCAAACCATACATGTTCAATGATTGTGTGCTGCATTAAACGCAGGGCTGAAATGTTGGCTATCATTAAGTTTATGAATGGCGTCAAAAGCTGTGTATTTAAGAAGAATAGCGTAAGCAGCACTACACACACGCAAATGGAAACAGTGGCGCAACCGTTGTTTATCATAGCAAAGGCATCATACCATATGATTTCGGTGCACGGCAGATGGGAGTTTATATCATACAAGCAGAAATCTTTAGCATTAATTCTGATCATGGCTTGTCTTGAAAAATGGAGACAGTTTGACGTTCGTTGTAGGAGAAGATACACTGCAGGATTGTGCGCCAAATCTTCTGATGCTGCCAGAATTTCGTCGAAGTGAAGCGAAAATGTCAGTGAAGATGTCAAACCAATTGATCAAAGACCACAGATTTTAGCCTAGGATTTTAGGAATCTTTTAGGATTTTCAAAATTTGTCTCAGACGGCCAAATCGTGGCCAAAATCGCACAGTGTGAGCCTGGCTTATCTCGTCTTGTTTAGTCTGCCACCTGCCCTGGATTCTTTGCCTATCTTGGATTACTCTTTGTCTTGCCGTTTCGGACTTTGTTTGCCCCTCGACTGAACTTTGGACTCTCTGTTTGGATTACCCATTTGCTTTGTCCCTTGTATTACGTTCACTGCCGACTGACCTTCGCCTGCCTAACAGATTACTCTTGTCCTCATATACCTGTTTACTGATGTCGACCCAAGCCTGTGTATGACTATGTCTTTTTTTGTTCTAATGAAAGCTTTACGTCCCTGTCACTCCGTAACAACTTTACCATTGACTGCCAAGTAAATAACAAAACAGTCCATTTGCCATCAGTGCTTCAAACATAATTTTACAAAACTACGAGAATACTTTTTGCACGCAAAGAAAACAAAAATAACGACTTACTTCAACAACTCGTCTCCTCCGTGTCTCCGTACCACCATTTTGGAGAGTATCCACTGGATGCAAACAGAGTACGCTGTTCTCTGTCAGCCGCAGCACACGGATACGTTTTCTACATTTATTTTCACTTTGATTTGAACAAAAACAACATATCCGCGTGATGCAGCTGGCAGAGAAGAGCGTACGCTGTTTGCGTCCAGGGGATACTCTCCAAAATGGCTCTACGGCGATGCGGAGAAGACAAATTGTTGAATAAAGTCGTTATTTTTGTATTGCGAAGACGAACAAAGCTTTTAGTGAATAATGACAACATTTTCATTTTGGAGTAACCCTTTAATAATTAAGATTCTGATCAGAAATTAAGTAAAATGTGTTATGTTTTACTTGTTAGTTACCACAATTGACATAATAACAAAATAAATAATTGAAACTTTTCTAAAAGTTTTTTCTTCTAACGAATTTTTTGAAATTGTATGAAACCAACGTGGACTAACCCTAACCTGATTATTCCTTTTCTTTTTGCTGGACTTTTTTTTTTCATTGAGACTCTATGGTTCAGCGAGTTCAGGCTAAGTTTAAGTTTATTTTTCAAAGCTCCGTTCATGATCGGGCAAATGTATGTCCATGTGAAACAGGCCTGATGAAAGCCCCAAGGGTAAAAGAAGCTGAAACCCGATACCAACAAACATCCAAGTTAATGTCAACGTTTCCATACACGACCATCTATATGTGCCAATCACCGAATTCAAATACACACACAGCGGCCTTGCATTTCCAAGAGCATGCAGTACACACAAATACACGAACGCTTTAAATAATCTGAAACACTTGCGGCGCTAAAGCAGCCTTGTTTAAAAGCCCCCACCTCGCATCACATCCTGTTCCGTGAGCCGCAATACTTGTTTATACTCGCACGCTGGCCTGTGTCGTGTTAGCTCGGTCAGGCCCTGTGTAAAAATACACGGCGAGGTCAGGAGTTCAGGCCGGCTCTGTCTGCTGCTGGCACACCGTACTGCCCCGCTTGTCAGCTGCTTGCCAGAGGAGGGCTCATCACCACAGCGTCCTCCCGCACTGCTGTCAACACGACGACGCCACGCAACACGTGGTGCGCGCCGGGCAACTCACAGCCGTGTCAATCTCGGCAAGACGGCCGTAGGTTACGAAGAATTACAGGAGCCGTGTCATTTCGTGCTCTCTCAACACGTCTGCAGATGAAATATATTAGCGGAGCGAAAATTTATTGTTCCTGTCGAAGAAACTGTGTCGTGTCTGAATAGGAATTACGAGTTGCGCTTAAAGCAGCAGGCTGAGGTGCCTGAGGTGACGACGCAGTTGATCCAAACATTCAAAGTTCTTGTAAATCAAGGATATTGTGAGCACAGAAAGTTCATTTTTTAAAACACAGAGCCACTGTTTCGAGACAAGCTCTCTGTCGGCTCTGTGACCTCCACAGTCTGTTATGAAAGCTAAGACACCACTGTTCCACAGCACGCTACGCCATTTCAACAAAACAGACCTGCTACAGATTTAATAACCTCGCTTTTCTGGAATCCACCTGGGACTCAACGGCTGCAACAATGTAAAACCAAGAACGAGGCTGACTCTTTATTAAAAAAAAATAAAAAATTAAAAAGGCCCCGACAAAAATGGTGGCTGCTCTCGTTTGGGCGCTCTGCACTCAGCACATTTGCAGTAAATGTCACGGCGGAGGTTTGAGCCATTTTCTCCGTGGCAGCGGTGGATTTTTAGTGGTGTCTGTCTGTGCAGTGTGAAATTACACCCTCACATTAAAAAGAGACAGAAGTGAACCGAGGTACAGCTCACGGCTAATTCTGTAGGAGAGAGTACGGGGGGGTTTAATGTACAAGGACCTTTCAAATCAACCATCGGGGCTTGAGTTCATTTATTTTCAGTGTTTGCTAAACCATATTCCCGACAGTATATGAAACTGACACCTAAAAACATTAAATCTTTCTATTTTCGGAGTGATTTCTTAAATCACAACCAGGCTACTATCAATAGAATCCACTTTAAAAACATCAAAAATCCTTTTTTCTCTTTCAATTCCCAGGCCAGGGCTCAAAAAAACTACAGAAATAGTTTGCAAATGTTTGTGGCTGAATGTTTGATGGTGTAAACAAAACAAACATATTTCTATTTCATATTCACATATATTTATATAGTTTGCCCTCCTGCGCCACTTGACAATTTCCTTCCTCCCACTTCCTTCAACAACTGGAAAGCCCAACTTTTTCAAAATGAAAAAGGAAATCAGCTAATGTTAATATTTTTATACAAACACTGATCAAATGCAAGCAGGATTGATTTTGATGATGCGATGCTCCTAATGAAGTCCTGAGAGAGAAAAGCAACCGCGGCACAACCGAGGAAGCTAAGATGAACCCCCCCCCTTGACAAAAACAACACCAGGGTTGCGTTCAAACACAAACAAAAGCTCAACATGAGGTGTGTGTGTGGGGGGGGGGGCATCCCACATTGTGCGCTGAGATATAAAGAAGATAATATAGACAAAACAAACAAACAACTAATTCACACACTCCTCGTGTAAGTGACATTTCAGCTATAATTCAACCAAGAAAGCTCCATCTTCATAATATTCATAAAGATTTTTTTTACCGCGTATTGTCTAACTGGGTTCATCTCTCTAGTCAAAAGCCCTGCAGGTTCCTGGTTGCCAGGAACTGTGGGAAGAGAAGCAGGAGCAAAAAGCCAGGAAGAGGTCCAAGTCACTTTGTTCTTCATCTTGGAAACGAACTTTGAGTGAACCCCGGGTGACGCCAGGCAGTTCAAAAGAGCCAGGCATAACTCTTTCCCTCCTCGGAGAACCTTGCTAAACAAGAGGAGGAAAAAAGCGAACCTAGTGCCATGAGGCCCCTGTGATCGCTGACACAGTGGCCCTCCAAAGCCCTCTTCATTCGGTCTGAATTTCACTGAGGAGGGGGGAACTTCTCCACTGTAGCGCCTTTTAGACAGTGTGGCAGAGAGCCAGATTCAGCTTCCATGTAATGAAATCTTTGTAAATTACACTTTGGGGCTAATTAGTAGGAAGATACGGCTGTGTTTTTTTTTTTCTTTTTCTTTTTTTTTGGACATTTGTTGTTGTTTCTCATTGTAGCAATCTGCCTCGAAAAACCTTCACTCAGGGACGATCGCATAATCAAAACAGCATGTTCATTTCACTAATGAATAGCGCTTCTGGTGGACTTTTTAAACTGCTTCTAAAGTGCCTTCCTCAACCAGCTGCATTTTATGCACACAAAAACTTCAAAATATATCCATTAACAATTTAGAATCTGCATTTAGTCAGACAGCGCAGCAAAAAAATGTTATGTCGCAATAAGTCGAGTTTATAAAACTCAGATGGGCATTATCAAAACCAGGAGGCAGAGTATCTTAAAGCTAACAGTCAAAATGCAATTTAATGAGTGAAATAACATCCTAAAATCCTATTTTCAAACTAAAGGCATTGATATTCTCATATACTGTCGGCTATTAAAGTAAAATAACCTCAACAGTTGCGCTCAATGCAGCATAACATAACCAATGATACAATACAATGTAAAATGCTGTATTAAGTAATAAACTTCAGCTTAGCTGCAAAAATTATAATCCTAGCCCACAAAATAGCTATCTATTTGAGGAATCTGAATGTTGCATGAATCACACAATATTTGAATAGCATGATTTTTTTTTTTTTTGTTATTATTGTAATATCAGAACTTTGACATGGTGCAGTCTTGACTCTAACTGCAAATTCTCCTCTTTGTAAATATCTAATAATGCACATTCTCACAAGACACGCAATACATCACTATATTAAAGAGCTCTGTAGCAAAAAAAAATCTATATTTCAATATTCAGCTTAATGTGATAACTGGATTTAAACAAAGGGTAGCACTTGCAAGTTTTCGCTTTCTGTTCTCTATGTAAGACAGGAAATCCCACCTGTTTTTTCTTTTATTTCACACAGGACGTTGAATAGAGCCGGCTTCATTCTGTGACAATTCAGTGCATGTTTCCTAAAAACACAAACAGAAAATAAATATCAAACCATCACTATGCATGACCTGTCAAAACTGTCAAAACACAGACATTAGGCTTAGAAGGAATGTCTGCTATGTCTGATGGAAATGTGTTTTTGAGTATTTTACAAATGGTATTTGATAGAAGACAGCTGACAAATGGCTCTAAATTGTGCAGCACTTTTTGGAAGTGATGCATGTGTTAAATGAGCAAAAAACTGTCAAAATATTTTATGTGCAATAAAGATAGCAACTTAAAGTAGATTGCAAAGTTAAATTGCTATCAAATTTTTATAAAAGCGGACTAGCTATATTCCTTTTCCAGAAAATAGCACAACAAAAATTGAACTAACAAATAATATTAAACCACAAATGTAAAGTAGCATATATATCAGCATAAGTGTTTACAAATGTCATAAAGTCAATTTCAAGTGGTTTAAATATATATATATATATATATATATATATATATATCAGTGTTTTAGAAACACCTGTGTAAGAAGTTGCTAGGGATAATAGGGTCAAGTGAATTAATTTTTGTCAACACTAGTTGCCTTATTGATTACTATAAGTAAATGTGTTTTATTGCAATATATATTTTCATATTTATATGGAAAGTAACAGATTTAACATCTGTCCTTCAATACACAAATAAGTAGACGACAGAAACACTGTTACCACTTTGTCATTGTACCATTATAGACTTTCTGATAAATACATAAATACGTACATTAAAAAATGTTTAACTATGCATACTCGGTAACAGTTATTTCTTTGCTCAGTGCTTATGTGCTTGCAGTTCAATAAATAAACTGGGACTGAATCCACCCGCAACATGTAGTAAGTCTATATGGCACTGAATCAATGCGCTTTCTCATTTGTAACCTGCGAGATCCAGAGCAATTGGAAATCGAAACGATGCATCTGGGAAGAAGAAGACAGCTGAGATTGTGCACAGAAGCACTCGGAAGTTGCTGTAACATATTTGTGATGCAAAATAAAAAATTACGCCGGGATAAAAGTTTGAAAGAAGACGCGAAAAGAAAGTCGGTGCGCTTCGGGTGGCGCGTAAAAATATGAAGCAGCTGACTTGTTAAACACTGTCGACGTGTTTCGGTGGCAACTATGAAGTTAATGATACAGAGACAGCATGCATACATTCTTAAATAGGTACCTGGCTTGTGCCTCGTCCAGACTTTGGTCGGTTATGGTCATGATTTGTTGTAATATGTCTCCAATGTCCTGTTTTCTTCCCTCGCCGTCCGCTCCTCCCGTGCCATCCTGCATATGCTGCGCCAGGCCGGGGTGTCCGGCCATGCCCACCCCGTGAGAGGAGTGCATCAACCGGGGCTGATCATCCATCCTCGCCGCTGTTCTCTAGACTCTGGTGACTTTTTCAATTCTTGCCTAGAAGAAGGAAAATTCCTTCAGGAACTCTCTCCGTCACTCCCCCTTTTTCTTTCTGGATGTCAGGAGCGCGCTTACAACATGGAGAGAGGGAGAGAGGGGAGAAAAGGCAAAGCTCCTTCTCACAGCTGGTTTGGGTGAAATCTGATCTGGAGAGCTGCTTTAGGATCAAGCCACTCCTGCTCTTGCCACCAAAGCCAAGACAACAGAGCCCAACTTTGTCTAAGGGCTGCTGTAATCCTGTGTAATCAGCGACTCTGCCGCGTAACTCCTTGTTTCCTTTGACAGCTTTACGACTGAAACAGCTTTAAGACGTGCTTTGAAGGCGTTAAACGTGGGGAGAGAAGTGCTTTTGTTTCGCACAGGTCTGCTGGCAACACTGACACATTACGGGAGGCTCCGCCCACCAACACTGGCACATAGCGATGGGGCGCCGCCCATCGGCCGTCATTGGACAAGGGCGCGCTGTTGGCCCCGCCTCGCTTCTTCCACGATACGTCAATCATATTCCCGAGGAAGGTGGGTCGCCGTAATAAGCTTTAAGATGTGGCGTTAGCGCCGGGACTGGACAGGGTGGTAACACGGTGATGGATAGGGGTTGAACATGAAAATAAATAATGGTGCTTGGCGTAAAGCCTCTGTGTCCGCTCTTTCCCACTATCAACCAGGACGGGACCTCCATGTTATCTCATTCTCTAAATGAATGTGGTCATTAATAATCTGTTTTCATTTGATTTTACCTGTGACATTTGTGACTCAAATGTATTTATTTATTTATTTTTAGTCTGAAGGCTCCAAACAGAGTTGGTAATGCATTTTACACAAAGTTGTTCATTATAAATTAAAGTCAAGATATCAAAATGTGAACATTTGTACATGGCTGGTGTAAATAGTCATACGAGGAGAGCTGTTTAATTCCAGTTTACCCATCTGAAAGATTATGTCTGTGTCAAAACCTCATAAAACATGTCATAACACAGATGCAACTGCCATATTTGATACATGTAATATTTACAGGGCCTATTAATGTATCCTGCAGATTGCTCTGTCATATAAATCACAATCATAATACATGTAAACATGTAGTGTAAGATGAGGGAAGATGCCTCCCTTAAAAATGATATGCATTTATTTTTAAATGACATTATATTTAGATTTTAGCATGTGCAGGGTGTATATATATTCATTCCTCCCCCACCATGACCACTCAGTGTGTCTTGGAAAAATGATCAGACAGGCAGTTTGCTCAGCCATGTGGTCTATTTAACGGTATTAAATTCACTGGCTATTGACATGGAGCTCTGAATGTGGCAGAAATGTCACGCTCTGGCTGCAGGTGCTGGGAAAAGGACCAATAAAGAGAGTGTTAAAGAGGCCGTTTCTGATGCCTGAGTACCCATCACTGGAGCAAATATTCCAGAAGCACCACTCCAACTATTCATGTGATGTCTCATCCCCGTGCTCAACATATGAGGTGTGTCACCTTCCATTATGTTCCTTATGAGAAACGACACCACTTTAACCTGTCCTACTTATGAGGCGACTGCTGACATATACTGGTCGTATAGGTAATATCGCAACTTTTTATTGGATACAATATCATCAATTTCAGAAAGCAAAAAAGATATGTGAAGGATAATGTAGAAATCATTCAATGCATTATGACTATATTCAGAGCTCATGTATTACATTCATGTATTACACTTTTTTTATCTTGGTTTATTAAGCAAAAAACTCTTACCAACAAAGATAACAAGTGTAAAAATTTAAATAAATAAATAAAATGCTATTTAAGTTGGTCACAATTTAGTTTGGGGACCGATTCTCACTATTAATTACAACTTTTGCCTTAAAGGGGTCATCGGATGCCCATTTTCCACAAGCTGATATGATTCTTTAGGGTCTTAATGAAGTTTATAATATACTTTGCTTCTCAATAGTAGTGTAAAAAAGATACTCTTTTACCTTGTCAAAATCAGTTAAAAAATCAACTGATTCTATTGTATGTTCCTTTAAATGCAAATGAGCCCTGCTCACCGCACCCCTTTCTTCTCTCTGTGGAGTGATGAGCCATTGTTTACTTTAGCACATTTAGCCGCAAAACTTGCTAACTAACACGTTATTAGGAAAGGCGATTGCAAAGATTCATAAAAAAACATATACTCACTTCTGCTGTAAGTGAAGCTGGATCACAGATTCGCACAAACACAGACACATTTATGTAGATCGGGTACACCTCATTCGCTTAGGAGCCATTCTTGTCTACGTCCCTGCTCCAGCATCGAAACACTGGCGATCAGACTGTTACAGCTCATTCAGGGCGGGTCAGAGGTATTAGATGCCTGTGTCAATAAATCTATCATGGGAGTGGCCTCTGTCGGTGTGACATCACACCAACAAGAAGCTGAGAACGGCTTGATTTGAAAAAGGGGAAATTATTTTTACAGTATGGAAACACACTGCCTACACATTTATGTTCAAACAATATGCAAAAACTTTGCATCTGATGACCCTTTTAATAAACTCCTAATAACCTGCTTATTAATAGTTAGTTGATAGCAGAATAAGGCTGATAGCAGCTCATATGTGCTTTATAAGTACTTAAATAAGTGGAATTGGGTCCCTAAACTAAAGTGTTACCTTTAATTTCTTAAAACATAACTATTTTACAAATCATGTCACACAAATTCATATGTAAAATGTAAGATTTTAGAAAAAAAAAAAGCATTAAGATCCACCCCTAAACTTAACCAACAGTGGGGTGTAAAGCAGATTGTTCAAAAATAAATATAGATAAGATTGAATTAGCCACTACTTTGCCAAAAGTAAAACAGTTATGACTGGACAATGATAAATGGTTTATTAAGCAAAAAAAAAAACACCAACCTAATCAAACTACAACAGGGTCTGCAGTGTTTTGTGAAAGTGTCCGTTTTCGAGAGTCATAACTGCTTAAGTAGTTTAAATGACAGGTGTAAGTGTAGCAACAATTATGCATTTTAAAACGAAAACTCACTTGTGTAAACGTAGCCTGAGAAGACATTATTTTACAAGGTGGTGTTTTCATATGAGTTTGTACAAATTCATGTGTAAAATGCAGGATAACATCAGTGGGGTGTAAGCAGATTGTACAAAAAAAAAATACATTGTACAAATCATATGGTTTAGTAAGAAAATAATCAACAAGACAGAAAAATTAAAAACAATAAATGTAATATTTAAATTACTAGTTTTATCCAATTTAACATTAGTAAAAAGCATGAAAGTGCACCCCTAAACTTAACTGTCAGTAAGGCATAAGCAGATCACATTAAAATGTATGAATGAAATTGTCCAAATTGCTATGAATTAGCCTCAAATTAACCAAAACGTAACATGGTTACAAGCTGCCATGATGAGATTGTACAGGAAATTGATGTTCCTTTGTGAATGATGGCAAAATGTGATCTGTACTCTTGGTAAAAGACATTTTTTACACCACAGTAGAAGTTAAATCGATCCATCAGATTTCTCATTAGTTGAAGAAGAGGAGGAACTAGTTAATGATAAAAGGAATTGGCCCTGCTGCTGTGATAGTATCTGAAGACTGCTGGGCTGGAACAGATGTATAGGCTAAGTGACCTTCCTCTGTGGAACCAGACCTCAATGATTGTCTGACCTCTTCACAGATATAGCCTACAGCCAGAAAAGACTCCACAGCATCATACCGTAGCCACAGAGCTCAATGTCAGACATCTTTTGAACGAAACAGGAAAGAATAGATTGTTCTTGTACCAAGTATTGACTCACAAACAGTTGGCTGCATGTGTACTTGTCCAGAAATTTTAGCAGAAACATTGCAAAAATGAAACTGCTGCATAAACAGTATGAGCATCTCTTATTAATGAAGAAAAATGCAACATCAGGTTTGAATATTAGCCTTTTGATAGAGTTTGCCATATTTGAACATTTTCCGGTCATTCTAGCAGTGTCAGAAATTGCCGCACATTAAAAAACCGATGCCCAGTCTGAATTTACAATGAGCTTCACGCAGCAAATAACACACTTACAGATATTTGACATTCTCTTGTAGACGCTTGAACTCCTGTGGTTTGAATTTAGAGTAGTTCGGTTTTCCCTACCGATCAGCAGTTCTCTATTCCCAGCGGTGAGAGGAGCACATTGTGCTGCTGCTGAACACTTTTCTAGCTCACTCGTTTCATTCATATTTATGCCAGCTCATCTAAATTGTCCTCTCTAATAACGTGTGATCTGCATACTCTCACTTATATCAAGCACATTTATCTTTTTCAAAGCTTTGGAAACATTTAAATAGTTGTAAACGGTTGTGCGCTGTTGGCTGAATAGTTAGGATAATAAAAAATAAGAGTGTCCATGATAAAGAAATGGAGATGTTTTTTTTTTTTTTTTAATCTAGTGTAAAAAACACATGCCTAGAAATATATTATTTGTATTTATGTTGGGTTTGTATGACTTTGACAGACTTTTATAGAATTTTAAAGAAAAAATAAAATTTTGTTGTGAATTTTTCTACCTTGGGTACATGTGAGTGTAAGCATCTTAATCATTTGTGACCCTGGACCACAAAATCAGTTATAAGGGAATTTTTATATTGAGATTCATACATCATCTCAGGGTTACATTTTTTTTTTTTTTTTTTTCAAAATAAAAACTTATATAAACTTTATCATTTTTTGTGGAGTTGCACAACACATTACATTTTACAACCATAACTACTTTGCCCTTTAATTTTGGGTTGAAGTAATTCATTTATTAATTTACTTACTTTCTTACTTACTTAAAATGTCAAATTATCATTACAATAATTGCTGAGGGTTTTGTCTTCATTATTATATCAGGACAGTTGTTCCAACCTGACATACTTTTACTTTATGCCCAAAAAGTGTCACATCAATGACCTGTAAGCTCACAGAGAATTAAATATTAGTAATTTTGTTTGCCTTTTCATTTTCAACACTGGCAATCTTCGATGCCAGAAGACAGGCAAAATGATAAAAGGAAGAGGTTATGATGTCATGTTGCCATGACAAGGAAACTAACAAAATTAGCATGTTACAAAACATGAAAGTGTTTGTGAAGGATTTCCAGAAGCTCTGTGTTTCATGTTAAAACCCCTTTGGGATTCAATCTGCATCAATCATTTATTATTCTTAAGTAAGACATTAGATTCTCATCACCTCTGTCATGCCACAGTGTAACAGAGGCTGAGTAAAGCACTTCATGACACGTCTATTGATCACCGTTGCACGGTGAGTGCAGACCAGGTTGAGAAGACATTGCAGTGCTGCAAGCTTCAAGTACATCTCTCAGGGGGAGGCTGTGATGAAATATTCAGTTGTTTGGGGCACCGTATCCCCCAAGCATGTATAAAAGGCAGTGTGAAATAGAGAGACCTGGACACAGCTTGAGTCTGCATCAAGTGCAAAGCTGAAAACCTCTCCATCTCGCAGACTTAAGACGGGGCTAGAGGAATTAAACTTTCATTGAGCTTTAAATGGGTTACAGGTCAGCGGTTGATTCAGCATTTTGCGCTTTCCTAAAGCTTTGGGGATAAGAAGAAATCTACCTGTTAACTTAACATCGCATCTCTGAGGAGCAAGTGGGGTTTTTCTGTCATTACCTTCAGCAGTCATGTTATAAATACAGCAAACACTCAAATCCGAGTGATTGCAGAACCCATCAAAAGCTGGACCAATGTTACCCTGCTACTTCATATGCATATGTTTTCCATAGTAAAATGCTGAAACTTTAGTTACTGGTATGTTTAACTCATCTAAATGTCCTTTTCTGAGTGTTTCTCCCGAGCATCCCTCCACAAACCTGTCAGTTTCGTAGGCCATTGTGAGGACACACACCACGCAGCAGCTCCTGACCACAGGAAAAAGGGAGCGGGACCTGTCATAAAGCATTCTCATTTACGGCTGCAGGCTGGATGCCTGGAGGAAAGGAGAGAGACAGAGAGAGAGAGAGAGAGAGAGAGAGAGAGAGAGAGAGAGAGAGGGAGATAGAGAGAGAGAACACTACTGTAAATGTCAAGAGATGCTACTGGAAGGCCACTCAGCACCTCCCAGCCTCCCATGCGAAAAGGCCACTTAGAGCAGTGGGCAGATAGCAGGCTGAGTTTATGTGCTGACCCAGCGCTCCAAATCAAACTTACAAATAGCAGGGGCTGAGCGGGCTGGGCCGGGGGAGGTTGGGGAATGAGAGAGACATTGAAGGAGAGAGAAATTGAAAAAAAGAAATAAACAGGACTAACAGCGACCTACATGTTTAGCACCGCCAATACATCATCCACCTTAGCTTACAGTAAATATAGGATTGGGAACTGAGTACCTGAATAAAAACTCAATTTTCATTAAAAAAAGATAAATAAAATAGCAGAAACTAATGAAGATTGTTTATGTTTATGGTCATTGCGCACATGTAATCTTTTGCAGTTCCTGCACTGCATATTTATACTAAATCTACATTGCGACCATTGAAGTCTGAACAAACAATTCCTGAACAAATAACTATCATGAGGCAAACAAACGAATTAAGCTTTCCACTATCTCCAACAAACAACAAGTAAAAGACCACAGGTCATTCATTTTCAATGTAGAGTTGTATGAGAGCTGAATGAAGTTCAGAGAATATGTGAATGTGAAAATTTCAGATCCAAATTTGCACTGAAATACTTGAATTCATGCAGCTAGACATTATGCAACCGCCTGACTGAATGTAATTTATCTTAATTAAAAACTTTAGAGAATTACCAGTAATTATGTCTTAACACTTAACTTAACACTTGTTCTGTGAAATTGTGCTTATGACTAAGTATTATTTGTGTTGATTAGCCCTTTTGGGGAGGGGTGGAGGTTTAATAGGCATTAAATTATCAAATTCATTAAATTATATATATATATATATATATATATATATATATATTTTTTTTTTTTTTTTTTTTTTGTTTATGGTTAATAAGTAGAGGGTACTGATGCTTCACAGCCAGTTTGTACAAATGGGGGACAAAATGTGACAATCATATTTGATCGTCATGTACAATTGTTGCATTGATCGCCCCCTAGTGGCAGTCACAAAAACTTACAAATTAGTCATGAACCAGTCAAAATGAATCATGGTAAAACCACCCATTTAAAAGAAGTAGAAACAAAGTTGTACTGCAAAAATATTGGTAATTGTGACATCATGCTCTTACTTTCGATTTAGAATATATCTCATCAGTTTGGCAGTCGCTTACGGTTTAGTGGCAAAATTATTTCAAATAAATTTCTATCACGAAAAATCTCTGTAGATTTTAGCATGGTAATGGATTTGACAATATTTGGTCTTGGCAGAATAGATCTGTTGCTGTTGTAGATTATTTTAAATTGTTGCAAAGCACATGCAGGAACTTGCTACTACCAATACATACAGTATGTAGATACGGTGCTGTGAGTATTTAAGGCATACTGCTGCTGCACAAGTAGCATATATAATAACCTGTAGTAGATTTATACAGGAGGTGCTGGGGAGGTGGAGGTTTTCAGAGTAACTATGCAAGTATTGGACAAAATGCTCAAGTGGATGCTAACCAGTCATTTAAAAGTAAAGCAGCAGGTTTATTGGCGGTGAATGCAACATGAACCAATCAGCTTGTGCCAAGTAGTTAACGCTGCAATATTATGCATATTACGCATATGGTCAGAAATCCACATACTCCCTTATTGGAGGTCAGGAGGTTTACGAGATGGGCCTTATAGTGATTTAACAAATCATTCTGATTCAGCTTATGCAACCAGTCCGAATCACATCTTAAAGCTTGTGTAAACACACCTTTTCAAACATTTTCAACATTTATTGATTTTCAAAATTATGTGATTTAACCTGTAATGGAACTGTCAAGTAACTGGTGTCAAAACCAGAATTGTTAAATTCTTTACAATTTCTATACTTAAATATGTCTCAAGACTTCTTTTTCTTCTTTCCTTTTTAAAAAGTGTTAGGAATGGAAAATACATAACTAATGCAGGATTTTCAGTGCTGTTCATAGCATTTTTCAGGCTTATTTGCATTAATGAAATGGCTGTTCCTTGTCACAGTATGTTGTCTTTTATTCCCCCTCCCTTTCTTTATGCCGTCTCTAAAATCCCTGTGCGACTCCTCGCGGGAGTGCTGTGGGAAAATCCGACTGTCAGTGACGACAAGACAAATGAATCGCGGTGTCAGGCGCGCGTGACTTCAACGATGACAGATTGAGAAGAACTGTCCCTCCGTCGACAGGCATGCTTCAGTTTTGAATTAATAAATCTGAATAAAATATTTCCCCTCTCATCATAAGGAGCTCTGCCGTATGTTTCCATTCCCAGTGAGAGTGTGCGGTGAGTGACCGTGGTGGACAATCGAAGACAGCTAATCGTAATTCCACCTTACTATTAGATGCCAGTCTGTCTGTGTTTGTGTTTCTCTGAGAAAAGAAGGAAGAGGAAGCTCTGCTCTGGTTTTCCACAGCATCCATCAGTGAGTCAAGTGTCAAGGCCTGGACCAGCTGCATTGTGATTTCTGCATTTCCTAATATTAAAAAAAAAAAAATGTTGAGGTAAAATGTGACCTGGACATGTTGTCTAAACATTAATTCGGACGCATATTGTGGAATGCTGTGAAAAAATATAGGAAGCAACAGAATGAGTGTCCAAATGGTTTCTTAACATAGCATGGTAACATCACATAAAAACAAACAGAAGTCTTTATATCTGTCTCAATGATTTTCCACAAACCAAATTGATTTATTGCAGAGAGCAGCTGCTTTAATCGCCGTAACTAATGACCTTTTAGACAGGAGAACAAAATCCCTTTAAAATGAGGAAAACCAAGCAGTTGTATTGTTAAATAGGTGTAAATGGTGCTGGAACAATAGGGAAAGCATCCCCTGGAATCTGCGGCCCACAAGGAGCAGGATAATGTATGTGAACATCTGGTGTGTGCAGAGGGCTGCCAGGACAAGACAAAGCCACGTGTCCAGGCATGGATGCACACACACGGTCCCCGGCGACACACACATGGACACCTCACCTGGCCAGCCTCAGAAAAGAGGAATAAAGACTCAGGAACAATGGCTCCTGTAATAGAACTGGCTGGGGCTGAAAAGAGCAGAGGATAAAAGAGAAAATGCTGAGAGAAATGAGGAAAGGAAGGAAGCAGAGTGAAAGAAAGAAAGAAAGAAAGAAAGAAAGAAAGAAAGAAAGAAAGAAAGAAAGAAAGAAAGAAAGAAAGAAAGAAAGAAAAAGAAAGAACAGTGAAAACACATCCATGCCCATAGGGCAAAGAGTATATAGCTGGTGATGGAAAGGGAATCTGCATCTAAATGTGACAAATCTTTATGCTCAAAGGCTTAGCAAATGAATATGCATGAGAGAATAAAATTATATGCCTTTAAGCAGGGCACTTATTCTGTGTGTTCACCCTCAGAGGATTTTCAAAGGTACAGCTGAATATGAAGACAATATACTGCAGAATCAAATAGCAAAAACGGCCATATAAAAAAGCCCTTGGCCAAGTATAAATGTCATGACACCATTCAATGTCATGCCGACTGGAGCCTTAGAGGGTTCAGGCAATGCAGAGAAAGATTAGATATTTGCAATTGCAATCCATAAAATTCAAGTACAGTTTTACCAACATCTGCCGTGGATACAATAGTGAACACATTTTTTATTACACAATTCTTTGGAATACTTGATTCTGGTTGGTCAGTCATAACATTCAGTGTATGCTATTTTCAGGCTTTCTCTTCTCACATAATAAAACTAATATTTCAATGTGCACTTTTTTATTAACTGATCATCCTGTCATAGCTATGACATAGTTATACATTATCCTTTAATTATTGCAATGTACTAATTTATTGCAATTTAATATAATATTATGTTAAATATGCAAAAGTATAAGCTATTAAATGAATTTTTCATACAAAAATGTAATTTCTGTTAACATTTACTCATAGAATATATTGTGAAGAATCTTTGTGTCTACACTATATGTCAATGTCGTCCAAAATGTCCAAAAAAACACTGAAAAAATGATTTTTAGAAAGTTGTAAATAAAGCAGAGTATGTTTTACAAGAAAATAAAGTTCCATGTTTAATTCAGTTTCATTTAGGGCCATTTATTTGTAGTTAAAATTGTTTCTACACTAGTGTTGGATTTACTCTGAAACAATTTTCACTAAGAAATTGCTGTTCCTGTCAAACAAACAGCCAGTAACACATTAAAAAGTATAAAGACTAAAATAGTATTTTCCTGTAAAACGTACTTCAATAATCTTATTCATACAGGTTTGGAATGACATAAGCAGTGTTGGGGAAAGTTACTTTTAAAAGTGCATCACAATATTGCGTTACTCCCTAAAAACGTAACTAATTACATTACTTAGTTACTTTTTATGGAAAGTAATGCATTACATTCCTTTGGCGTTACATTTGCATAGGTTTTGCTTATTAGTATGGTTGAATTGGGTCAACAAAGGTCAGCAGGAAAGACTTTGGTTAATAAAATGGGATTAAATTCATAAAGGAAACAAAAAGTAACTGGTGTTACTTTTTTTTGAAGAAGTCATACATTACTTTACTAGTTACTTGAAAAAGGTAATCTGATTATGTAACTCACGTTACTTGTATTGCGTTACCCCAACACTGGACATAAGGGTCAGTACATGATTTTTTTTTTATTATTATTATTTTCATATAGGAGGAACAAGACCTTCACTGTTTGTGCCCAGGTACATGGAATAAAGAGAGTTTTGATCCAGATGGGGTCTGGCAGCTGTGGCCATCATCCACAACCATTTTTGGTTTAGATTGGGGGGAGAGGCTTATGAGGACAGGATGCTTGCTATAATGGACTATGTGATGCAAGGTAGACCACGAAATGTCTTACCCTCAGGTGAGAGCTGAAGAACATCTAGGTGCTGGGCAAAACAGACATAATGGGGGAGGGGAGGTTAGAGATGAATGGGCCATCAAATAATGAAGAAAAGTCAGATTAAAACAAGAAGCATCGTTTAAAAAGGCAGTAAATATGCAGTGCAATCAACATGAAGATTGTTGGAAGAAAACATGTAAAATCATGTAGTGTGTGGGCAGCATAAAAGAGAGGAATAAGGATTCATGCAATTTCTCTGTTCTCTAAGTCTATAGAGTGTAAGAATCATATTGTGGAAGTAAAAATCCCTTTTATTTTCTCCATAAGAAAACAGGCTTTTTTAAAACAGTAAGACAAACATTTCAAGACAGACCTACCACGTTTCTGTAGAAGCCACAAGTCTGATTTCAACTGACATAATATGAGCTATAATCCTGAAAAGTGATTCACCAATTAGAGATTATTCTGTTTCCATGGAACAGCAGCAGCATTTTGCAGCAAAAATTCAGCAGTGCAATATAAAGTATAGAGTTCAGCTGTGGGGTTCCGGAAGTAAAAATCTCATTCGTTTTCTCCACAGGAGAAATGTTTCTAACAATAATTTCTAAACATTTCAAGACAGACCTACTGTAAACTATGAGGTTTTTCATTGATGGTCGATCCAAATTATTTTTAACTTAATTTTTATATAATCGTGTTGTAACCTATAGAGCGTCTTCACACGTCACAACGCGTCATCAGTCGACATGAATGTAAACAATGCCACTGAACCTAACAAACCTAACCAACTCACATATTTTGCTGATTCTTGCTGCTGAAAATAGTCCATTATTGTCACGTTTCAGGCTGTACTAATAGGTCAGACCGGGAAAAACATTTGGAGTACTATAGACTGCCAAAAGTTATATCAAATCAAGGAGAAGAGTGCAAAAAAACTGTCTGAGGAACAAAAGGCATTTGTGGTTGGCCAAACTGAACCAGGCAAAAATCCACAGTTAGGTGAAACATTAGGCTATTATCTTAATTAATACTACTTTATATGCATCAAACTTTGGTTTGTCAAAATATTGTGTTCTTTCCTGCTTATTAAGTCATTCTCTATATGATTTAGCAGCTTCCACACATTTTTTTTTCCATGGTTTAGGTAGCATAAATTAGCATAACATATTCAGTAGTACATTAACTGAGCAATCAGTACTGCTGTTTACATCTGAGTGTCACCAACATGGCCACACATCCGGGTAACTAACCAAATTGTGACACAAGTGCAAACCCTCTATTATTCTGCAGAGAAATCCCCACCATTCAGAGAATCAAACAAGCAAATCACTGCAAAAATATTTATATTTTTAAAGTTAAAAATTAAAAGTTAAAAATAGTTAAAAATTAACAATATGTGACCCTGGACCACAAAGCCAGTCATAAGGGTCAGCATTTTTAAATTGAAATTTATACATCACATGAAAGCTGAATAAATAAGCCTTCCATTCATGTATGGTTTGAAAACCTGGAATCTGAGGGTGCAAAAAATCTAAATACTGAGAAAATTGCCTTTAAATTTGTCAAAAAGACATTCTTAGCCATGCATATTACTAATCAAAAATTAAGGTTTGATAAGTTCGATTTACAGTATGAAATTTTCTAAATATCTTCATGGAACACTTTACTTTACTAAAAATCGATAATTTTACACAACTGTTTGGTTTACGTATGAGCTTATTACTGGTTCGTTCTGTCCGTTCCTCAGTTCAGTGTGCTGTTGGAATCACTGGAGCACTAAATGAGTTGGCAAAAACCAGCATCATAGGACATATGCCTGTATTTTGGCTCGTTTTGAGTCATAGTGACTGTCGGTACTGAGTGAGTTCTGACTGAGTATATCTGTAAATCTGTGCCGCTCGAGAAGTTAACGTAACCATTTCAGGCAGTTCGGTCTGATTTGGTGAACTGGTTCCAGTCAATGAAATACAAAGACAATTCACTCCTATACTAATAAATGGGAGAAACCGCAACACGCAATATGGCGCAATAGTCCCACCTGTCTAAATAAAAGAGCCAATCGTTGATTGGTAAAGCCATTGCGTCACCGCAGCAGCCGTTAGAAGCTCCGGTTCCCATTAAAACCTGAGGTTAGACCAGCCAAAGTGCATGCGCTGTCATAAGCGCATTATGACTGTGTATGCGCATTGGCCCATTGCGCTGCAAATATGGCCGCCAAGTGAACAGACTTTCCTTGAAAGGGACTTTGTTCTAGTTCACTAAAAAGCTGTTAAAAAATTATTAATTTTTGCGAATTGGACAAATTTGTAATGTTGTTTATATAATTCACTCCATAGCTGGTAGCTTATAACTTATTCATTTTTAACAACAATTTTTTGAGGAAAAAAGAAAATTTACTCAAATAGGAAACCAAGGCTGCTGAAAAGTGGACGGCAATGTTGTACTCCATTGCAAGTTTCATAATCAAGTTTTGTACACTCTGAAATTTATGGAAGCCTGTTTCTGCCACTGAATTTAAAAAATAAAAAAGTTTATTGCAACTTTTTATCTCACAATTCTGACTTTTTCTCATAATTGCATAAAACAATTGAGTTTGTATCTGGCAATTTAAACTTTTTTCACAATCGTGAGTTTATTGTGGCTTCAAATTCTGAGAATTCTGAGAAGTTTATATCTTGCAATTCTTGTCACGGTTCACGGATCCGTTGTGTTCTCAAGTCTCGTGATCTGTTGGTTTGTCATGTGATCTGTGCTCGCTCAGCTGAGCTGCTAATCAGTCCGGCACAGGTGTTCCCCGTTACCTTCAGCCTATATATACTCACCTCTCTCTCTCCCCCTCGTCCGATAGTTCATCTGGATGTCGCGGTGTTTGGTCTCGTCTTCGTGTGTTTGGATCGTCTGTGTGGAGTTGTTCTGTGTCTGGATTTCGTCGTGTCTCTTCATCTTCACCTGGATTTCAACCACCACGGGACTCACGCCACTGCACCGTCTGCCATCTACCCCTGCCTCACCCAGCCGAGAGATTTCACCAAGGACTTTGTGCACATTCCATCTTTTCAATAAACATTCATTTAACTCACTGCTATTGCTTCCTTCCTCATTTCTACGTCACAGAACTATCGGACCATCATGGAAGCAGCAGGCACCCCACAACCCACCCTGGAGGATTATGTACAGGACTGCATCTCTCGGCTGGAGAAACAGGAGAAGAGCACGAGCGAGGTTGGTTCCGCGATCCGTGCTCTTGTGGGGCAGGTGTCCGAGCTGACCCAGCGCATGCAACAGCTGCAACTTCCCGCTGCGCCAGTCACGCCACCCACGCTGCCCGCCCCTCTCGCAGCCGTCGAATCATCTGCTGCGGCTCTACAGCACGAGCCCCGCCTTCCCCCGCCGGAGGTTTATAGTGGTGAGCCGAACTTTTGCCGAGCTTTCCTCACTAAATGCTCTATGCATTTGTCGCTCCAACCGCGCACATTCTCTAGTGAGGAAAGCAAGGTGGCGTTCGTGCTCACCCTATTGACGGGGAGGGCGGCACTTTGGGGTACGGCGGTGTGGGAGAATCAAGATCCCTGTTGTGCCTCGTTCACGGCTCTCTCCGCCGAGATGAAGAGGGTGTTCGACCGCGCGGCTTCAGGGAGGGAGGCCGCGCGGACATTGATGGATCTCCGTCAGGGGGGGAGGTCCGTCTCTGATTACTCGATCGAGTTTCGCACCCTGGCGGCAGAGTGCCAGTGGAACGAGGAGGCGCAGTGGGATAGGTTCCTGCATGGGTTGGCTGATCGCGTCCAAAAGGAAATCTACGCCCTGGATCTACCCGCCAACCTCAATGGACTCATCGACCTTGCCTTGCGGGTAGACGCTCGTCTCTCCCGAGCTGAGCGGCGGGGATTATCCGCTCGGCTTCCCCCTGGGGAGGGAGCTCCACCTCGAGCCAGCGGCGGTGACGCGGTCAGTCAGTACGACGAACACGAGCCCATGCAGGTGGGTCGAGCTCGGCTTTCTCGGGAGGAGAAGGAGAGGCGGAGGTCCCAGGGCCTTTGCCTGTACTGTGGTGCTGGGGGACACGTCGCCTTCAACTGCCCGGTAAAAGGGCCAGCCCGGCAGTAAATCTGAGGCTACTGTCGGGTGGGATCTCCGCTACGAAGACCTCATCCAGCTCGACCTCCACGCTCCTCCCGGTTAGGTTAAGATGGCAGAATCATGATCATCACTGTTCTGCACTTCTGGACTCTGGGGCTGAAGGTAACTTTATGGACTACAGTTTTGCGTTACACCATCATGTTCCTCTCTCTCCCCTCACCAACACCATCGCCGTCTCCGCACTCAATGGCCAGACTCTACCCAAGATCACTTTCACCACTGTTCCCATCACTCTCACGGTGTCTGGCAATCACAGTGAGAGTATCCCTTTTTTCATTCTGGACTCCCCTCATGCACCCGTCGTTTTGGGACACCCGTGGCTCATCAAACACAATCCCCGGATTGATTGGCAGCTTAAGTCTGTGTCTGGGTGGAGCATTAAATGTCATGAGTCTTGTCTTGTGTCTGCCTGTCCCTCTGTTTCTACTTCTATGTTTCAGGAGAAGGCAGTGGATCTGTGTAACGTGCCCGTAGAGTATCTCGACCTGAAGGAAGTGTTCAGTAAGTCTCGGGCTGCTTCTCTTCCTCCTCATCGTCCCTATGACTGTGCGATAGACTTATTGCCAGGTACGTCTCCGCCTAAGGGCAAATTATATTCGCTCTCAATTCCTGAGAGAGAGGCTATGGAGAAATACATTTCTGATTCTCTAGCAGCCGGGTTCATTCGACCCTCCTCTTCTCCAGCGGGGGCGGGGTTCTTTTTTGTGGGGAAGAAAGACGGGTCTCTGCGACCTTGTATTGATTACCGAGGGCTGAATAATATCACGGTAAAGAATACCTATCCTTTGCCGTTGATATCTTCAGCTTTTGAGAGGTTGCAGGGAGCGTCAGTCTTCACTAAATTGGACTTAAGAAATGCATATCATTTGGTCCGCATCAGGAGGGGAGATGAATGGAAGACCGCCTTTAATACCCCCAGGGGGCACTTTGAATACTTGGTCATGCCCTTCGGCTTGTCCAACTCCCCAGGGGTCTTTCAGGCACTCGTCAATGACGTGCTGCGAGACATGGTCGATCAGTTCATATATGTCTACCTGGATGACATATTGATTTTTTCCTCATCTCTCCAGGAACATGTGCAGCACGTTAGGCGAGTGCTTCAGAGGCTGCTAGAGAATGGGCTTTTTGTCAAGGCGGAGAAATGCGTTTTTCATGCACAGTCTATTCCTTTTTTAGGGTACATCTTGTCGGCTGAGGGAGTTCGCGTGGATCCAGAGAAGGTTAAGGCTGTGGTGGATTGGCCAACTCCAGATTCCCGTAAGGCCCTACAGCGGTTTCTGGGGTTTGCCAACTTCTATCGGCGCTTTGTTCGCAATTTCAGCCAACTAGCCTCACCTCTGACCGCCTTGACCTCCCCCAGAACTACGTTCAGGTGGTCAGACGCAGCGGAAGCTGCGTTTGCCAAACTAAAAGGCCGCTTTGTTTCGGCCCCCATTCTAGTGACCCCTGATCCATCACGTCAGTTCGTGGTGGAGGTTGATGCGTCAGAGGTGGGGGTAGGAGCAGTCCTGTCCCAGCGTTCGGCCACGGACGACAAGATGCACCCATGCGCATTTTACTCTCATCGTCTGTCACCTGCAGAGTCAAATTATGATATTGGTAATCGAGAGTTGTTGGCAGTCAAGTTGGCATTGGAAGAATGGCGTCACTGGTTAGAGGGGTCGGGGGTACCTTTCATTGTATGGACCGATCATAAGAACCTCGAATATATCAGAACTGCTAAAAGATTGAACTCTAGGCAGGCTCGGTGGGCATTGTTTTTCGGACGTTTTAACTTTACACTTTCGTACCGCCCGGGTTCCAAAAATGTCAAACCCGATTCTTTATCGCGAATTTTTGACCATTCCGATCGCCCGTCTACTCCCGAGAGCATTTTTCCGGAGACGCTTATCGTTTCAGCTCTCACTTGGGAGGTCGAAACGAAGGTTAAGACAGCCTTAGAAGGGGTAACGCCTCCGGTCGCTTGTCCACCGAATCGCTTATTTGTGCCAGAGGAATTACGGTCCGAGGTTATTCAGTGGGGACATTGTTCTAATGTGGCTTGTCACCCAGGAGTTAATCGTACCCTATTTATGGTTAAGCAACGATTCTGGTGGCCTCTCATGGCTCGCGACGTTCGTAGTTTTGTTTTGGCTTGCTCAGTTTGTGCCATGGGTAAGACTTCTAACAGACCCCCTGATGGGCTCCTTCAACCGCTGTCGGTCCCTTCGAGACCCTGGTCCCACATCGCGCTAGATTTTGTCACCGCCCTCCCGCCCTCCCAGGGCAACACGGTAGTTTTAACCGTGGTGGACCGATTCTCGAAGGCGGCCCACTTTATTCCCTTGCCCAAATTACCCTCAGCCAAGGAGACAGCGGTGACTGTCGTTGACCACGTCTTTCGGTTACATGGCCTCCCGAAGGACGTGGTCTCAGATAGGGGACCCCAGTTTGTGTCCAAATTTTGGCAAGAATTCTGTAAATTATTGGGGGCAACTGTTAGTCTTTCTTCAGGATTCCACCCTCAGACCAATGGGCAAACTGAGAGAGCCAACCAAGATTTGGAGAGAACGTTGCGATGTATGGTTACCAGAAATCCTTCCTCCTGGAGCCAACAACTCTCAATGGTGGAGTATGCCCACAATTCATTACCAGTATCAGCTACGGGCCTATCACCATTTGAATGTAGTTTAGGGTACCAGCCACCAATTTTTCCTAGTCTGGAATCCGAAGTCGCGGTCCCCTCTGCCCACGCCTTTGTTCAGAGGTGTCATCGCACTTGGACTAGAGCCCGCGAGACTCTACTCCAAGTAGGAGCGCGCACCAAGGCCAAGGCTGATCGCCACCGGTCGAAGCCTCCCGTATACGTCGTCGGCTCTAAAGTGTGGCTTTCTACTAAGAACATTCCGCTCCGATCCGTGTCGAATAAACTTGCGCCTAAATTCATTGGCCCATTCCCTGTCACCAAGATCATTAGTCCGGTGGCAGTCCGCCTCAAACTTCCTCCAGTATACAGGAGGATCCATCCCGTCTTCCATGTTTCCAAAATTAAACCCGTGTTTTTCGCACGTATTAATCCGCCAGTCCCGGTTCCCCCACCGCCGCGGCTCGTAGACGGGGAGACCACCTATTCGGTCAATCGCATTCTGGACTCTAGGCGGAGGGGACGCGGATACCAGTACTTGGTGGACTGGGAAGGTTACGGTCCGGAGGAGAGAAGTTGGGTGCCTGCCAGGGACATCCTGGATCACTCTCTTATTGATGATTACAATCAACAGGTAAGGGGTTCTGGGAACGTCATGGGACGTTCCTAGGGGACGGGGTACTGTCACGGTTCACGGATCCGTTGTGTTCTCAAGTCTCGTGATCTGTTGGTTTGTCATGTGATCTGTGCTCGCTCAGCTGAGCTGCTAATCAGTCCGGCACAGGTGTTCCCCGTTACCTTCAGCCTATATATACTCACCTCTCTCTCTCCCCCTCGTCCGATAGTTCATCTGGATGTCGCGGTGTTTGGTCTCGTCTTCGTGTGTTTGGATCGTCTGTGTGGAGTTGTTCTGTGTCTGGATTTCGTCGTGTCTCTTCATCTTCACCTGGATTTCAACCACCACGGGACTCACGCCACTGCACCGTCTGCCATCTACCCCTGCCTCACCCAGCCGAGAGATTTCACCAAGGACTTTGTGCACATTCCATCTTTTCAATAAACATTCATTTAACTCACTGCTATTGCTTCCTTCCTCATTTCTACGTCACAATTCTGACTTTATAACTCCCAATTACGAGTTTATATCATGCAATTCCAACTGTATTTCTCAGAATTGCAAGTTTATATCTCACAATTCTGAGAAAAAAAAGTCAGAATAATGAGATGTAAGCATGCAACAGCAAGAAAAATGGTCAGAATTGTGAGACAAAAAGTCGCAATTAACTTTTTTTTTAATTCAGTAGCGGAACAGGTTTTCATACAAATTAGGCTACTAACATATTGTTGAATTGTATATTTTTAAAATATAAAATATATCATTTTCATATTTACTTACTGTTAATTACAATTAATTACCATAAGTTAATAATTTATTATAATCTTTAATTATTATTATTACTATTTTTTTATTATTATTATAGTTTTTGTTATATGGTATCATTCACAATACCTCATGGGAATTCACTCAAAAAACACTTTTGTCTTTGTACCTTCGTCTTTTCTGATTTTCATATACTTGTTTGCTTCAGAATTAAAAACTGTAATCATGTGATTTATGACCTGGTTGGTTTAATTAATGGCTTTTGTCTTTATTGAATATTTTTTGGAATAGAAAAAAATGAATGAGAATTATAATTCTGTTCCAAGGCTGTTGAAAATTTGGGCGGTCACTGTTCTTCTACTCAGAATGATGTCTCAATCAGCCCTTGATTAACACCTGGGGTCAGTGTTTGTCCAGCGAAATTATTTATTTGATTTACAGTGATACAACACCGCAAACACTAAGCAGGCCGCCTTCTCTGCTGGAAGTTTTCATCTTTCATACGCAGCCACATTTAATAACCTAATAATGATGAGGCCAGTTCCCTGATGGCAAAATATTTCCTCTGCACAATAAGGTAATATAAAAGAGAGGAGAAAATACAAGGAGAAAAAAATATGGAGGACAGACAAGAAGGCAGAAAGAAGCTGCAGGAGCCCAAGCAAAATGTCTCTAGTCAGGAAGGAGTTAAGGCCATAAAGATGTACCTCAGCCCTGACCCTTCACACTCCAAGGTATCCCCTGCGTGGAATTCTTATTCCCCACCAAACTGACAAAGTGTTTTTAATCTTTTCTTGCCCTCTCTCCTGGAGATTGGGGAAACAAAAATCAATACTCGCTGGCAGGCGATCTAGCAAGCGGGTGAATTACAGAGGCCGCACTCCGGCCACAGCCGCACAGAGGGAGGCCTTGGAGGCGAGGGACCTTGGGAGTGGCGTTTGAGATGCAGGGGTCAGCGGTTCAGCCCAGGTCCGCAGTCTGAGGAGCGCCGTATTTACTGCAACGGCTCACCGTAATGAAAAATAACTCCAGGAGAGGAAGAAAGAGAGAGGGAGAGATAAAGAAAGGAAGAGAGAATCTCAGTGAGGATGAGGAGATTGAGGGGAAGAGGGGGGGTTGTTTTATGTCTGTCAGCAAGCTCTCAAACTAAAGCTTAGAAGAAGACAATCACAGGTGCAGGATGGGTCATTACACATAAACACACAGGACCGTAGAGTAGCATGTGAGTCTAGACTGCTCATTATCGGTTCAATCAATCAAACCCCTGATCTTACTAATGATAATCAGTGTTGGGCATGTTACTTTAAAAAAGGAAATAGTTATAGTTACTAGTTACTTTTCACAAATAGTAACTGAGATAGTAACTGAGTTACATCATTATAAAAGTAATTAAAGTAATTAGAAAGTACACCTAGCATCAGTTAGTCAATCAGTATAATATGATATTATGATAATTTAGCATTAAACTTTAGTAATTAGAATAACTATGTATGAATGCATATTTGTCATGTTGACTGAACGTAGGACTGGTTAGTGCTTAAGATATTGTTTGTCATTTAGTTTTTCTATAAAAAAAAAGGGGGGGGGGACGACAAAAAATAACATTGATAAGGTAACAAAACTACTACCAGTTCAACTACTTATAACAATATAAAACGCACTAAGAATTAATGAGCTGCTGGGCTCATGAATATTAATCACATTGTTTGCATTTGCTCTAACTGAATTGACCAATTTCACACTTCCGGGTTTTTGGCTTCCGGCGTGGCTGCATGCAGGGTAAAAGTATTTCCGGTAACAGTGATTGCCGAGTCTAAGGAGCACCCGCTCGGGCATCAATGTCTTTGCAAGAATTAAATCTCATGTAAATGTTTAAACTGTCTTGGTCATTTATTGGTGAGACTACAAAGTTTTATTTCAGAACTAAATTTCAGCACTAATAAGAAGTGACGACGCGTATATTCGGTTATATCATTGTCCGTGTCTATTTGGTGCAGCCGTGCATTGTCGCACTCCATGAAAAAAACTGTTTTTGGCAATGTGCTGGAGAAATCGACAGACAGATCTGATCCTCCGATTTGCGAAAGAGGACCACGATCCCTGGATGCGTTTTTGCATTTCTTTATGGATATGGATCATAAACAGCACTTCTGTCATCTCACAATGATGGGTTACTCACATTTTCTCTGCTCGTTATCATTTTCCCTTACGAAAATTAACCATGGTTTTATTATAGTAAAAGCAGGTTTGTTTTATTACTATTTGCATAACCACACAAATCAGATAAACAAAACAACAAAACCATGGAATAACTGCAATAACTTCCGTTTTGGTTTGATTCGTAGTTAACTTTAGTAAGGGCTAAGGTCTGTAATATGCACAGCATTAACAAACCTATTAGTACTTTGTTGTATATTTAGTTAATAAATATATGAACTCTAATTCAACTGATTTAGCTATACAATGAGGTCTTGGAAATAAATGTCTTATTTATTTTAGTCTCTCAGATATAGTTATAATGTGCGATTAATACATGGTCAACAGTTTCAGCGTTTCATTAGGTTGAGATAATCTACATATTGTTGTGACTTTTTTAAAGTTACTCATGCGTTTTTAAAATACAGGCAATAGCATGTATTCGCGCAACATTATAGCCCACATTAAAGCATATTATAACTCATTCTGACACTGAATTTATATATTTGTTCCTATGTGTAACGGTGCATACGTACTTAGAATTTCGTTTTTACATAAATTAGGCATATAAATAAATGCTTGTCATATATTAAAACGAGCAAGGGAATTGTTGAATGAGCCTATATATAGGACAGCTGGTGAAATAAAACTACCCGCCGGTAAATTAAACAGCACTTTGGTTGACTTCGGTCATTTTTAAATGTGCTATATAAATAAACGTTGTAAATTCTAGAACGATCTGAGCGGCCATATAAGCTACAAATAAATTTCTTTGTAGATTATATAACAACAACTTGGAAAACAGACAAAATATAAAGGGTAATAAAGGGTAGGCAAGAGCATACAACATAATGTCCGCAGACCGCTAGCGGAACTATATTTACCCTGCGTCACGTGATTTCCGATTCTTGTGAAAAAGGCCAATTGCTGAAATCAAAACAGGGACGACAATAGGTGGAGACTGTCCTCAAAGAAAATACGACCCAGTTGTACGTTTTTGAATCGACCAAATACGACCCATGTTTATGTTTTAAAGTTAAGCGCCCTCTAGCGGTCGTAAAAATAATGACAGTGTCGCGTTGGAATCTAACGTCATGGAATGATGTATGAGTTTTTATACCGATTTCACAGTAATTTAAACGTGTTTTACTAGGTGTAATTCGTATATATGACCACACCTTACCCCACCCTAAACCTACCCCTTACAGAAATAGTGCAAAATCATGATTTCTAGTGCATATTTAAAAAAAAAAAAAAAAAACATACAATGAAAACACATGCGTTCTCTGGTATCGAATCTGTGTTCATATGATTATACCACTCTGCAGTGCAACGTGCTACTAACTGACTTACACATAATGCTAAGGTTGAATTAGATACCTGTTACTGATAAGGGAGCAAATGTTGAATACGCTCTATAGAGACGTATTTGATGTTGAAAACGCTCTATAGAGACGTATTTGAGGATTTGTGAAAACGACTTACGTCGGTCGTATAAATTGGAGGACATGTTGATAGGTGAGTGCTAGCCAATGAGTTCCACCTACTACCGGAGAAACCGGCAGTTCTTAAAGTCCCCATGAAATCAAAATCAAAGTTTTTTAGCTTTTGGTATGAATATGTTATCATTTATTTTACATTTATCTATAAATTAGTGTGCTCCAAAACAATAACAAAATTCGCGTTTACAAGATATAAGCATGAATCAACGGTTTTGATGATACCACGCTGCACTGCAGCTTCTTGTCAAACATTCTGTCCAATCAGATGCTCTCTAGAATCCGTAGCGTCCCGCCCCCTACACTATAAATAGATGCTGAAGCTGCGGCTGAGATCGGTTCTTGTTCACAGAGTTAGTACATTCTGTATGGTGAATGGCAGGTAGTGCGCAATGTAGGTGATAGGGAACGATTCAGACAGTGTAAATATGCTTTCCTTCGGGGCAAATGAGGTGTGGTTTTGCGTTGTGTTACGTGAACTGCGGCAGATCGCGGTCTACTCCGGACTTTGACCCCGGTCCAGAGACGCGATAGCATGGAGCCGATCATATGCGCGAGTCGGCATGTAATAAACTACACAGCCTCAGCATGATTATGATCACTATTTTGTTTTAGTAAGAGTTTCATATTAAAGTCTAGGGGGTAATCTATTAGACTGTGGCTTTTATAAACTGTCAAATGAGGCTTTACGGAGCTCAATGGCTCTGGCCTAAACAGATATAAATGGAACGCAGTGGCTATTTTAAAAGGTGGGCGGGGCTGCATGATATTGCTCGCCCTGTTTTCCTGTTTCAGTTGAAATTACGTCACCACATAGAAGAATGCTGCATGTTTCAAGGCAATTCAGTGGACCTTTAAAAGCTGTAGAATATGAAAGGGATTCCGTTATTTTGACAGGAAAATACAACAAAGAATATTGTTTACATGTAGCACATCAATTCTTCATGGTATTTAAGACTCTCTCGCACGGTATCTTGACGGCTAGTCATTTGCTTTCACACTAGAGTTTACAATTCGTCAAGTACGCTGCATTCATTCAGATAAACTGAAAAATAAAATTATAGTAATATTATAATAAATTATAGTAATGTCACGTTTTGTTGTCAGTAACGGTACATGCATTGTAACGGGGGAAACTAATTTGATTAGCCTACTCGTTACTGAAAAGAATAATGCTGTTTATTTATAACGCCATTATTCCCATCACTGATGAGAATACATTTTAAAGGAATACATTTTAAAACTTTTAAAGGTATAGTTTACCCCCAAATTACATAACTTACTCTTGATGCACAAAATAAAGTCAATTTTAAAGACTATCTTACGTATCATCAAACTGAATAAGGGTGAGATTGCAAACCTAAAAAAAGGCCAAAATAATGCCTTAAAAGTATCATAAAGGTAGTTTTTATTACATTATTAGTCATTATTCACTGAAAATCTTTACACACAAACTAATTCTGCTTGGGGTGTTCATAAGAGTTCAATATGTCAATAAGTGAATTAATCACTCTTTCAATTAAATCTTTTTATTGAAATAAAAATAAATTACAGCTAAATAACAACATACAATATAAATATATATTATATAAAATAATATATAAAAGAATACAAAATCACTCAACAAAATTACTACAACGTAAACTAAAATTTTGAGATACCCTAAGTAAATACCATAGTACATAAAAAATACTAAAATACACTGGATCTAACATTGGAAGAGAATATTATCAGTGAATAACCTGATCTTCTTCATACGGTTGCTGTGCGAATGTATGAATGTATACATATTTTCACGTTTTTGTCATTTCAGTCCTTGGTAGCCCCAATTCATTATTCACTTTAATTATTAAAAGAGATGCCAAGATATTCTTCAAAAATTCTTCTTTTGTCTTCCAAGAAAAAAAAGTCAAACAGCTTTGGATTAACATGTGGACAAGTAAACGTTGACAGAATTAATTTAACTGCCCTTTTTATTTGGTATACCTGAAACAGAGTGAAAGCCACATTATATGGTGCTGATATTAACAAACTGTATAATAAATCATTAAAAGGCATGGATTGGGAAAATTATATACTTTAACATATATAACTGTGTGTTACCAGTACATCTGAAAATATACAGAATATGTTTCCCATTATATCACTTGGGTTTGTCATAGTCATAATGCACTCAAACGCTATTCAACAAAACATAAAGCACTTACTATTGAACAGCTAAATTTAGAAGTCTTTCACAATCAATAGGCTGGCTGGCACCTGTCGATTTGTTTCTTTCTCTGTTAATTATCCACTCTAGCCTAGCAGCTGTCGTTAGCAAATCAAATAAAGCCAAATTACTATATGTACAATAAATCTGCATTTCTTTTCTAATGTGCTTTTAAGAGTTTTAAAAAATCACCATAAAAACCTGCCATTTTAAATTAAGCACACAGTAGCACAACAGCATTCTTAAAATGAGCAAATTGGGTTTTGCTCTATGAGATTAGTACATCAAAGACAGTGAATATTCAACCTCTTTACTGATTATTAAGATATCTACATATTTGCATTCATAAACCATTCCAAATATTCTTTAACGAGGTGAAAGAGCATATCAGAACATACTTTTCTCATTTATTTGGTGCCATTCCCAGAAAGCTCATTCAAGACCGACAAGGACAAGCTATATATTACCAATTCACCAAATTAAGTTTTTTTTTATTTTCTCTATATGAAATAAGCACCTCATTTAGGTAAACAAACATTCTGTGTTGATGGGGAGATTGTTTCAGGAAGCTGTTGCAAAAATGTCAGATTACTCAATTATCCCACCACCCGACAGCTGGCAGGCAAAACAATTAGGACTGTGAAGATGATAATGATGATGATGATGAACTGAATCTATAATGCCTTTATTTTTTAAAACAAAGCAAAAGAATTTCTGTCATGACCCTGGGCTTGTAAGCCTACAACAGGGCTTGGTCTGGATCATACAGTCTGATTGTTGGGACAGACAGAAGATAATGCTGGGACTACAAACATTGGTAATTATGCAGTTTTAATTATGACTGTCTTTTGAAGGCATGAAGCCAGTATTGAGGCCACCGCAGAGTAACCAGCACCATTTCCATTGAACATTTTGGAGCCTTGGGAGTCCATTGCTGTAGATTGATTTAGACAACAGAAAAGAGGTGAGTCTTTCTGTGATCAATGATTGAAAGGTAGCTGATTTGCTCACTCTCAGAGGGCTGCCTTGCCCTTTTTCTGAGGTGATAGAGGGAAAAAAAAACAGTTCTCACAAAAAAATGTATTTAGTTACATGACATTAAAATCAACCAGACAGGGTCCATAAAAAGAGGATATGAGGATATTCTCATACATATATATGTAGTCATTTCAATGTAAAAAAGTGTCCCAATCAACCTGAATTCACCTATATATATTACATTACATATTACAAATTACTGTACATTCATGCATTTGGCATACTTATCCCCAGTGATTCACATACAAAGAAAAAACATTATTTGAATACAAAAATATATACTTTTTTGTTTATTACAAAAATTGGAAACATCATATTAACATGTTTATTACTAGCAAATTAACTGTTTTTTAACTGTTTATTAGTATTTAGAAAGCACAAATTAATGCCTTATTCTATATGATCATATTTTAGATTCCTTAATCCTACTTCATACCTAAACTACCTTGCTAACTATTAAAAAGCAGCAAATTGGGAGTTTATTGAGGAATATGTTGTAGTTAAAGGGGACAGGATGCAAAATTCACTTTTACATGGTGTTTTCTTATAAATGTGACTTACCAGTGTGTGGATACAAGTACACAGTGATAAAAATCCATTTACCCCTTCTTTAAACCCACAACATAAACAATTAAAAAAAAAACAGGTCTCAATTATTAATTTTTCAGAGCAATATGACATCGCATGGACACGTAGTGACAATAGGACGCGATGACGGACGTGTCCCGCATTTCCATTAAACTTTAAATTGTGCAAATTGAAATTGCGAATTGAAAATACGCCTAATGGAGACACGTCCATTGTGCAAAAACTGTCATATATCGCAAAAAGTTTTTCAGGCAATTAAAAAAAGGAATATTTTGTGAACTGCGATGGAAACGTTTTTTTTTTGTTGTTGTTTTCTTTGCATTTACAGATCCCACTAAAATCCATTGCCATGACTTATCACAAGAGGAAAAACATGCTAATAACATTGGCTAATGGAAACATTGTCATTTCGCACTACTTTTTTATCAACGTTATAAAATATCATCAGTTTTGAGCTAATCTGTAATGGAAACGTGCCTAGTGTCTCATAAGCAAAGCAGATTTTTTTGGAGTTAGATGCAAAAGTAAACATAAGAATTTTCATTTTTTCCTGACATCAGAGCCACTGAGGACACAGTGGATTAGATTTGTTTTGGTGGTAATGCCCCTCTGAATACATCTAAATTTGTTTATGGCTGTGCTTTAATCTTTAATCTGACAAAACATCAGTGTTTTTTATATATGTAAATATATATATTACATAAATAACAGCACGTAAATCAACAGGGTTCAGCTAATGCATGTTTCTGTTGATGGATATACATTCTGGCTTCCCAATTAAGTATTTTGTTTAAATGAACAAAACTCACAGAAAAATGATGTCAAAATGTAACAGTAACAGTAGCAACAAGAAAACAACTCACTGCTCTTGATTGGATAGCTTTTCTAACTTTAATAAAGATTAATCTTTAATTTATACAGTCAAATATGCAATTTTACATTTGATTACTTTATTAAATTCCTGTACCTAAAAATTGTTAGACCTACCAAAAAACATGAAAAGCACTGTTTATTTAATTTGTGCTGTTGCTTGTAGTTAGATTATTTGCTCTTATTTTATGTAGTTTTATTTGACAGTACAGTTTTTTCCGTAAACATAGCACATACCGAACCATACCGAAACCGGGACTCTAAAATTGAACCGTTGCACCCCTAGTCTGCGCAAATCATTTTGCTCCAGACTGCTTTCTAAGTGAGGTACAATTCAAGGCAGGTTTGCTAAAAAGTTCAAATTCAAAGATGGATCAGTTCCCACTGTTCATGATCCAGCTGCATCCCAGAAGAAGTAAGCCTCGCACTTTTATGATTTTTTGCAAATCACCTTTCCTCTTCCACGAAGAAAGAGGCAGAGGGTGAGCATGCTCATTAGCATTTAAAGAGACAAAAGGTTTTACACAACCAGGAACTTAACAAAGTATGTTACAGACATTTTATAAAGACCCTAAAGAATCACACCAACTTGTCAAAAATCAGCATCCAATATCCCCTTTAATAGTTAGTTAAAGAGCAACCTAATATTGTGTTGGAGTCCCCTACAACAGGTTTAAATGCATCTAAGGCCATAAAACATTTACTCAGAATATACACTTATATACACAGCTGGCCAAGTCTGTTGTGATTGGCACAGAGAGGAGTACTTCAGCAAGTTAGCAAGCGCTACCATCTGTGTTGCCAAGTCCATGGTTGTTTTTGATGTCCACGGGTTGAAGCGACCCCGATAATATCATATTTAGCACCTGGAATGCAAATTTAGCAGGGAAACCACAACTAAAAACGTGTATTTTACACCCCAGAATGGGATTTTTAATGGGGGACCCCCCTCGAAATGCAATTGGACTAGTTTTGAGTAGCAATTAGGTGGGTTTTATTGTGAAAACCTGGCAACCCTGATGCACCTTCACATAAAACAATAATATAGTGTTCCAATTCATTCTTAAAATAATGACATAAAAACATTAAAGTTTAGCTGCTAAACTGTAAACACTTCATAAAACAATAATGTTGGATACCTTAGCCAAATGCTAATGTCACTGATGAAACAACACAGTTACAAACCAAAATATGTCTAGGTTACTTTTTTTTTTTATTAAACGAAGTAGTTAGAACAATGACAGTCCACATTAATCGACACATTCTTAGGAAATAGTGGGCTCACAGTGAATTATCAGAAGTATTTCAGTAAGACAGTAATGTTGTGGTTTACCTGGAAACCTAAAGCTACACTAGATATACATCATATATTAGCACAAAAAAAAAAAAAAAAAAAGATATTTTGCGGACTCACTTGAAAATGTACACATAACGAATCAATCGTACTTACAGTTTGTGTTTCGGAGACACTTAGTCCAAATAAAGAAGATTAGAAGCCAAAGAATATAAAAGCAGATTAGAGAAGCAGTCCTCTGTAAAATGACACAACAAAAGGTTTGAATTGAATTGCTGTAGTATCGTGGGAAAAAAAATATTTTAACCACTGATTCTTCAAATGATCATCTTTCGGCAATGAAAAGAAAACAAACTTGCTTTCACAGCACAGAACATAGAACAAATTTGTGGTAAACCAGTTTTAGTTGGCAACAGATGAATTATGATGATTTTGCTTGTCATAATTTTTCATGCCAGCCAACTGGCAGGTTTTATTTACTAAATAAAGTCCTATTTTACTTGGCAAATGTTCATTTTGGCCCCCAAAACTACATTTTGCTAATATTAAATGCAATGCCGACCATGTAAATCATCAAACAAAAGTTAATAATTAATAATAGGAGTAATAAAAGGATATGCCCATATACAGAGATATTCACATATTTTCCGCTCTGCTTCAGGTACCCACTCGGGTTTCAACTGCAAAACAACCAGCTCCTAAACAGAGATTTCTCAAAGTCAGCTTTGCACTTCTGAGTTTTACAATCTCGTCTCCGTTTGTTAAAAATTTCATGTAGCACCTCAGCACTTATCCGAACACTCTGCGAAACTAAACGACCTGAACTCTGGGCAACCCCCGCTGAAGGGCTTTCTCTTTTCTGTCTCTCATTTGCATTAGCATATTAGAGTGTTTTCTGGGAAAATGAGCTATAGAAATTAATTCAGGATTAATTGGTGCCTTTATCTCGTTAGGACAATCTAATTTGGGGGATGATGGAATTGTTTAGACTCCCTTTTGCATAATTGGATTGCAGTGAATGGCTGTCATTATCGTCTCTTTAGCGGTGTCTGCGGACCCCCTCTTCCTGGCCTCTACCTCGTAAAGAGCCATCATGTGTTCAGCCAGTATTTTGCTAACCCCTGAAACACAGCAATGAGCCAGAGACGAGCATGTGGCTAACAGCACAGCAGTGATTAGCTCTCATATAAAACCATTAGTGCACAGTCAAAACTGTTCATGGGCTAGTTTGTACTCTATCCCATCTGACACACAGCATATAGTTGCGAACAAAAGAGACAATGGATGAGTGTGAGCAAAAATAGACATTCGGCTGTGTATATTAGTGATGTTAATCATTTCTTATAGTATTTCAGTTTTTTTTTTAATACTTTTTATTCCCAGAGGGGAAGTGTACTAAAGTAGCAGTTAAATGTGCCAAAGGTGTATTTCACAATTATTCTTGTACTAGCTGTTTTGACTGGCAGCGGCGTTTGACAGTAGCCTAATTATTCGCCTACAACCAGCTTCATCACACACTATCGTGCTAACAATAGTATCAATTTAAATTTTCCAATTCCTCATCCATCAACAATGAACCTCATAAAAACTAGTAATCATATGCATACAGTAGGTATAAAAACAAATGATTAAAAGGAAGGGCCTTAAAGTTAATATGAAATCATAAAGACACTGTTTACTTTATTAATGTAATATACACCCATTTTTACGATCCAGTCATTTCCTGTTAGATATAATGAAGTCTCATTAACATTTGCAGGTATTTGTACATAACAATTACCCAATTTGTGTATGGTTGGGTATGTGCTAAAACGTACACTATTACATTAGTATTAGCAGCATGAAAGTATTAATATTTAGGGTTAGTACTTATTTTTTATTTATACTTTCATTCAGAAAGGACACATTGATCAAAAATGTGTCTGAAGACATTTATAAGCTTTCAGTATTAAAAAAAATGCTGTTCTATTGAACATTCAGTTCATTAAAGAATCCTTAAAAAAACTGTTTCAACATTAATAGCAATAATAAATATTTCTTGAATACCAAATTAGCATTTTAGAATGATTTCTGAAGGATTGTGTGACTGGAATAACTGGAATAAAAAAAAGATTTGAAAATGTATATTAAAAAACATTTATTTTAAGTATTTTTGATCAAATAAATGCAGCCTTAATAGGCATAAGAGACTTATATTACCAATAATTGATTCATTTAGAATCAAAATATTATAATGTCAGATTACTTAAGTGTTAAGATGGCACTGAACATATTTTATTAATATAATTTAATACATTTAATAAAAATCAATCAATGAAACATGAATGAAATATTTAATAAATCTAAAAAGAATCATAAACATATAAAATGCTTACATTCTAGAGGCTGAGCTTACATTATGTGTACTAAAACCATGTTTTACCTTTAGTGAGACCATGTTGAATATCCTGATTCACAGAGGAACAATTCACATGGCAAAATCAACATGGGTTGCATGAAAAGGGTTTCATGTTGACTTTAAATGCTCATTTATACATAGTCAGATTCCTGTTCTTTGGCACATATGAATCTTTTTTGCTGGTTTTTATCACTGTGCAGTTCTCAGAGCTGCCGCATTAAGACGTTCCATTACCAGCAATCGCTGATGGAATGGGGAGGTCACTGGAGTATCAGTTGATTCACTGTTGTCAGCACCCACAATTCTTGTCTGCCTAAACTGCTTGGTAACTATGGCAACAAGGCTGGAGGGCCCACCATTGTCTCACATGTGGTGAAAGGGAATCGAGGATATTTTTTACACAGCAAGAATGAGTGTGTGACAAAAGCGAACAGGAGAAATGAAATGATACACAGCCAAAGATCGATATAAGATCGCAAAGCACTTATCAAATTTTATGGGCTCATAATAACTTTTTTTCACCCACACTGAATGCTGATGACTGAACCCTCCAATGAAGTTTGAAACCCTCTTCGCCTGTCTCCCATCTAAAGCTTGAGAGCTGGATCATCAGTGATGTGCAATTTGAAAGCATTATTATTCAAGCACAGCTCGTAATGCTATTATACTGCGGGCCATTCCAAGTTGTAAACAACAGCGGAAAGAGAAATGAAATTCAATGTGCCACTACCAGGCAGCATATAGTCCATAAAGTCTATCCCATGGCGAGAAAGGAATTTTATAGGTATTTTTTAGGGGAAATCTGTTGGGGGTTCACAACATTGTCATTTGGCACCACTATCATGGTTAGCTAAGCATCTAAAAGCATCTAAAGCAAAACGTTAAAGGAATCGTTGACACAAAAATGAACATTTCTGAAGATGTGCTCACCCTTTGGTCATTCCAAAATGTAGATGTGTTTGTTTCTTCATCAAAACAGATTTGGAGAAATGTAGCATTACATCACTTGCTCACCAATAAATGGGTGCCGTCAGAATGAGAGTCCAAACCGTTAACAAAACATCACAGTGATCCACAAGCGGTGTTCTGCAGCTAGTTATTAGTAATGCATTACAGTAATAATATTTCTTTCCCTGGTAACTAGTAGTATAACTAAGAACTAATAAAACTGAAGTAATAATATTACAATTACCATCCAAAAACTACTATCAATTTTTATAATCATTCACAAAAAAAGTGTGGTTTGTCACCAGTATGAGTCAGTTGTACTTTTAATTTATCTGTAACTTTCACAGGCTACAAAAATTGTCAATTTATTTGGGGTGTAATGGAAAAGTAATGTAACTTGTTACTAATTACTGTTGGCTAGGAGTAGTAAGTAAAGTAAATTTTTAAAACTTGAGAAATTATATGTTTTTTTTTAAATGACTAACTAGTAATGAGCAAAATATTTACAGCAATTAGCTGTGTATGCAACAAATCCATCATTAAAGGAACATGCCACAATAAAACAAAGGCTCCTTTTCCAACTCCCCTAGAGTTAAACAGTTGAGTTTTACCGTTTTTGAATCCATTCAGCCGATCTCCAGGTCTGGCAGCACTTTTAGCATAGCTTAGCATAGATCATTGAATCTGATTAGACTCAAATATTTTTCCTATTTAAAACTTGACATTTAAAAATTCAAACTTGATATTACACACACATGAAAATAGGGTAACTACCGTTTTCAAAAAGAGTGGCATGTTCCTTTAAGACATTTGGACTTTAATCCATTGTTTTTGGCTAAAATACAAGTCCTCTATCTATAACATTGCATTCTCCAGTGGAAAAAGTTGTCTTGTCTGATTTGAGAGAGAAATATGCACAGATCAAGTATTGTTTACAATTGAAAAGAGTCCTAAACAAATATGTTGTTGTCAGAGCACAACAAGGGATGGACTTTTTCAGCAAAGGAAGAGTTTTTATGGATTATGGACTTTTGCCAGAAGAAACAGTTTCAAGTTAAACACTTTACAGATGGATTTGTTTCCTACAAACATGAAGCATTTGACTTCACAAGACATTAATTGATGGGCTGGATTGTGTGGATTACTTGTGCACTGGGTGAGATTTACCAAGAGCAGTTAAATTATGCTGCAAATACCAGTAAGTGGACAAGCGCAAACGTTAGTAAATCGCATTGCGTGATTCATTTTATTACTCCCATAAATTTTGCATCTGAAAGAGAAACTCCTACAAATGCATATTCAGTAAGGTCAGGCTTAAAAATAACTGTCACACCTTATTGCATGCCATGATTGGTCGATTATAGACAATGCCTGCATGCTATTGGTCAAACAATTTTTCAGTTATTATCTTTAGCAAGTATGGAAGCAAGAGAAAAAAAAGCCAAATCCCAGACATTTTAGGCAATTAGAAATCCCAGCCAGGAAGAAGAGGCATTTCCAGGAAGAAGAGGATGTGCTATATGGTCACCCTAATTTGCATATTATTGTGATGTTTCTATCAGTTGTTTAAACTCTCATTCTGACAGCTCCAATTGACTGCAGAAAATCCACTGGTGAGCAAGTGACAAGATGCTAGATTGACCTAAATCTTGGATGGCCGTGAGTGAATTTTCATTCTTAGGTGAATTTTTCCTAGTTTTATGGTATACATGTGATGCATAATAAATCTATAATGTAAATCTATAATAAAGTAATAAATACAAAATAAATTGATCATGTTTTATCCAAATAATATATATATAAATACACTGTAAAAACATGTATGTACACACTAAGTGCATTGTATGAAATGACTGATTTAAACGTAAGCACATGTTGGAAAAAGAAAAAAACTAAAACCCTTTCTTTGGGAGTTTCAGGTTTTTAAAATAAGGTGTCAGACCCACCAAACCACTAATCATGTTTTTGAAAATGTTGAATATAAACTATAACATCAAGAACTGTAAGATATACTAAGATGTCAGTGTTGAGGTTTCCATTTAAAAGTGAGATGTCCGCAAGAAATACTGAATAGGGAGCAAATATTGATAACTCTGATTGAATCAAACATGTCTTTTAGGCCACTAGCAGTCCAAACGTTTTGAGGAGTACAAAAGTACAAAAAAAAGAAGAAGAAAAAAGGGGATAGAAGAAAAGGAGAAATAGAGAGAGAGGAGAGAGCGAGTGAAGGAGCACTCCTACGGGAGTTGGAGACATTAGGACCCATCAGCTTGACATACGAATCATTCTCTCATGTAAACATAAATATGAGAGTGTGTTCCTGAAGTCGTGGCAATTTCTGTTGCTAGGCTACGTTGCATTAAGCAGTGTAGCTGTCCCTGTTCATTTCGCTCCAGGGATTTCAAAGATAGCAAAAGAACCTGCCACCTATAATGAAGATTTTCTACAACTATACAGCCTTTGCTAGCTCATAAACATGACTGCATCAGTATTAGGTTGTGAAAGAAGTTTTATTGTTGCATGTTACTAGACCCTGTACTGTGTTTAGAATTAACTTAAAACGTCATTAAGAGTGCACAGATACCCAACTGGGACTGGTGAGGTAGGAGGAGGTGTATCATATAAGCCCAAAATGTTTTAATATCAAAACCCAAAAATGTTTTGTATGCAGCTAAAATGTTTCATTATTTTGTGACGAGCTTAAAAAACATATCATTTCTCAAGTTCTAAAACCGCAATGTCTAAAGCCATATTTAACAGAATTTTTATATTTATATACAAATATAAAGAGAAGGAGTGACTCTACAATACTTGGAAGAAAGGAACATTTACAGTATGAACTTGTGTAATGTGAGCAATCATTTGCTTCTATGAATATCTTGCTGATATTTGAAAGTACAAAGTTCATGTTAGCATTGATTGTTAGCAAACCATTCTTGGAACATAATTTTGTTAGTTGGGTATTTTAAAGGGGACATCAGATGCAAAACTCACTTTTACATGGTGTAGTTGTAAAATGATAAAAATCCACTCACTTCCTTTTTTCAATCCCCAAAAAACCTAAACACTGTCAGTTATCAAGCCGTTTAGATTTTTTGAGCAGTATGACGTCACACTCAGGCCCCGCCCACGGCCATTGATGGACTGTCCCATTTTAGCATATTTCCGCCCTCAGCCAGTTGTACTTTCTCAGCCATTGTCTCATGAGCAATGCAGGTGCTTAGTTGGATGTAAAAGTGAACATAGGAGTCTTCATTTTCTCCTGACATGAGAGCCACTAAGGGCACAGTAGATTAGTTTTGTTTTTAATGGTAACGCTCCATAGAATACACAAATAAAAGAAGAGATGGGTGGTGCAAGTAGTAGCTTGTTATTATTTAAAGAGACAAACCTGAAACGGGTCACTGTGAACAGAGCTGTTTTTGATGTGTTTTGACAGGGTGTTTTACACGACCACTGAGGATTTTTTAACCAAAGTATGTTGGTTAAAATTTCATGAAGACCCTAAAGAATCATACCAACTTGTGTCTATGTCTAATAGTGAATAAAAAAATAGACTTCATCAAATAAGCACAAAGATGAACATATCTTAAATGAACACAAGTCTGTAAAACTACTATGACTAAAGTGTGAAATGTATAAACAAAAATGCACAAAGTGCGATTTCTTTATGTTTCAAATTGATGTTACTTGAAAAATAATCAAAATTATTAATTCTGATTACTATTAATAAATATTTATTATAGCATTAAATATTTATTATTTAAAAAATAGTAATATAGCAATAAAAAATGGAAATGGAAATGGAAAAACCTAGCAATATGTAAAAACTAATTTTTATATAGAAAATGTTGTATAAATGTTCCAGTATTTAACTTTTAACATTGTTAAATGGTTACATAATATGTAATTTCATTGTAAAATAGTGCAAAATTCACATTGCTTAACATATATGGATATGGTAACACTTTAGAATAGGTAACAGTTATTACTACTAACTAGCTGCTTATTAGCATGCATATTGCTAGAATTTTAGCCATTTATTAGTACTACTTAAGCACATATTAGTGGCTTATTCTGTATGACCTTATTCTACATCCCTAATCCTACCCAATACCTAAACTTAACATCTACCTTACTAACTATTAATAATCAGCAAATTAGAAATTTACTGAGGAAAAAGTCATAATAAGTAGTGAATAAGTGTTACCTATTCTAAAGTGTTACCTTTATTTTTAATTGTATTTAATTTAATTTTATTTTATTTTATTTTATTTTATTTATGGCAATTATGGCTACGGAAATTTTATTTTTAATTACTGATGTAATTTTGCTGTATGTGACCCTGGACCACAGTCTTAAGTAGCACGGATATATTTGTAGCAATAGCCAAAAATACATTGAATGGGTCAAAATGATCAATTTTTCCTTTATGCCACAAATGATTAGGATATTAAGCAAAGATCATGTTCCATGAAGATATTTAGTAAATTTCCCACCGTAAATATACCAAAACTTAGTTTTGTTTAGTAATATCCATTGCTAAGAACTTCATTTGGACAGCTTTAAAGAAGATCTTCTCAATATTGAAATTTTTTTTTGCACCTTTAGATTCCAGATCTCAGAATTTTGTTCTGTCCTATTAACGGAAAGCTTTCAGAAAAAGCTTTTTAAAAAATTGACCCTAATGATTGGTTTTGTGGTCCAAGGTCACATATTTGGTTGTATTATTTTGCAACATCAAATTTAAAATATTATGCAGTGTATTGCAAGAATACCATGGAACTAAACTGTTTTAGTACTGGTGTTTCCATTACTGTTAGCCAAAGATGCAATAATCAAATTCACATATTGTTGAGTTGTGTTTTCTCTTTGTCATATCGCTGTCATTTCTTCCTGTCTTTCTCAGCTCAGGGCTTCAGGGATATCCTTTATGCTGGGCTTGCATACTCCTCTATTCCTGGATTAGGACCGCTCATACAATTTCATGAACCTGGCCTGTAATAGTAACCTTATTTCAGCCCAACAATGCTGAGCACACACACTGAAGAGCGGCAGCACGTGCGAAAATAAAACCACAAAGATACGCTGACTGTACCGGTGCAGATATCAGTCAGAGTTATGAGAGAATAACACCGCTGAGACAGTTAAAGAATTACAGGCAAGCAAACACATCAACCACTTTTTATCTCCACACATGTTCAGCGTTTATCGAATTCAGCCTGTGTTCTTCAATATGTTGAATTGAGGTTGAAATTAAAGATAAGCAAATGACTTTGATAATGCTGTTGTGAACGTACAGGTCTGTGTGCATTTAATAAATGCATATAGCAGCACTGCAGTAATGCTTCAATGCAATTTAAGCGCTGTGAAATTCTATATCCCAGTGTTGAATGTTGAATCTGATGTGCTGCGATAGGCATCCATCTGTTTACGCGCTCAACATCACATTAGGTGAGGATGTGAAATGAGAGGCATTTTTTTAAACCACATGCCCACGGCAACACTTCCTCTTCAGAATATAATTTTCTCCAAAATCTCTTGTTGCTGTGGTTGTTTCACCAGGATAGGCAATACACAGGCCCATGAATCCTTCGGAACTCAAAGTGTTGAAGGACATTTGTACTAAATCAACAGGATCTTGTGATACCTAAATTCACATTCAGCTACTTTCAGCAGCATGTAATCATATATCGCATGAAACGTGTTTCGGTTGACATTGAAAGCCAGTAAATAATACTGTGAGAGATCCATTGGGCAGCTGCCATGAGCTACATGACCTCCGTACTGCTGCTCTGTGTATGTGTATGTGTGTGTGTGTGTGTGTGTGTGTCAATATGTGTTCTTACTCACGACTGCAAGTGTTGCTACTAGTTAGCCATGTTTGTGACTAGCACATATATCTATATCTATAATCTTGTTTGGAGATAAGGCATAGTGTATTTTTGTAGCATATATATATATATATACACACACAAACACAAATGTGTTTATTACAGTACACAATGTATAGTACATAATACCATGGTTATTTATTGATTTATTCATTTTTGTGCACTTTCTTTTATGCAAATTCTGTAATTACATGATTATAAGTTATCTTTTTTCAAAAAGTCTCTTATGCACCAAAGCTGCATTTATTAGAACAGAAATACACTTTAAAAAAAACAAATTATTACTATAATTTAAAATAATGAATTTCTATTGTAATACGCTACAGAATATAATTTATTCCTGTGGTTGAAAAGTTGAATTTTCCTCAGCCGTTAATACAGTCTTAAGCGTCATATGATCCTTCAGAAAATTCTGTTCAGTTCTAATATGCTTATTTTTGTTGTGCTGCTTAATGTTTCTTTTTTTCTCTTTTTACTGTTTTCATGATTCTTCAATGAATAATTTAAAAAGAACAGCATTTTTATCAGCATAACATACCATTGTCGATCTATTATTATTACTATTATTATTTTAATCAAATGTAAATTCATGTCCCAGTCGCATTTTTATAGTTAAATAAACATTACTTACACTGTCAGAAAAGTATTTTTATATTTTTAAATTAATGCAGTCAATATTGTATTTACTAAAGCCAAGTATGAATCTCATCAAGTTGGTGTTTTTAAGCATTTTACATTCATTACAAAATACAGTTTTTGCCCATTGCTTACACACTAAAACCGAATGCTTAGACCAAAGTCTCAATACATAAACTTCTTGTAGCATACCTTAAACACAGTGTAACCATAGCTTAAACACATTGTCAACTTTGCACTTTGTTTACAATTCTGTAACACACTTATTGCGAAACACTACACACGTTTTCTTACATTTGACACTTTGTTCAAAAACAAAATCACCTGTTATCATTGGGAAAATACTGTGTTCAAAAAGCAAAACTTATCTGGCAATTGTAGGCACTTAAATACACACCTGAAAACACTTGCACAGAAAACAGAACACTAATTGGTCTGAGCATTAGCACTACAAATAACTTTGCAAGAGGCATGCGGAGACATTGAGGTGGGATCCATCCAAGGGTGATATTTTCACAAGGCGATATTTTCCCTGATGCCTAGCCCGCGAGGACATTGCCTCCCCATCACCCCATTTTTTTTTTACTTTTGTATTGTTGCTAAATTTACTTTATTTCTGTAAGAATGTTTGTTTATTGTAAAAACTCTTGTTTGATTGCTGCTGAATTTCTACTTTTGAGTTTTACAGAAGACTGAGTTTGAGCAAATGACAATTAAAATAGAAACACAAAGACTGCAGTGTTTTATATAAAGCCCATCAGTGTGTTGCTGGTGATATGAAAGAGTAATTCAAATGGTGCTTGTGTGTATGGTTTTGTTGCAAGAATTTCATTTTTAGAAAGGAGTGTTACGTTTTGATTGCAATGTTTCATTTTGGCATAGATGTGAGTTGGTAATCTCCAAGTGCTATGTCTGATTGGCTTGTGTGTAGAGTTTTGACATAATGAGCCAAATTCTGCAAAAAGTGTGTAAGCAATAGGCAAAAACTGTAATAACTCAAGGCAGTAACAATTTAAATAATGTATTTTATTTGTGAACTTATGTTAAGCTATTATTTTTAATAGTTAATTTTTAACTATTTTAAAATTTTTCGGATCATTAGTATCAAAGCTCAGTTAAAATTTGTCACACAGAGATTTACTTTAAAATTCGAAAAAGATCACAAAAAATTCCCACATATCATGTTTTCATGGCATTTTAAGTTTAAAATTTATATATATATATATATATATATATATATATATATATAGAACATTGACGTATAAGAATTTTCACCAGGCCAATTTTTCAATACAAAAAAATAATAATATCTATTGCAATTGTACAAACATTAAGAAGGTTGTGTACATTAAGTGATTTTAGTGTTTTTTCATCTAGATGAATTGCCCAAAGCCTTAAGTCATGTGGTGAGACCATGATTTATATTAAAATAATTAATTTCCTTAACATTTTATTTAGATGTTCTCAGTAAATAAAGTGTTCAGAAACAAAGTATTTGCATGTCTTTTGAGTTTTTGTAAATAATGATTCATATTTTTGTTCTACAATTTCAGAGTTGCCTTCTTAGTTGGCAGACTTATTTTTTTCTGTAAATTATATAAAACAGCTAAAAATGTTTTTTTTTAAAAATACCATTCACTTAAGCATACTGTAGCAGTGATCCAAATTTTTTGACCATAAAAATTAAATATTTTATTTTTAATTTAATACAGTTATTGCTATTATTGGTCACACCACATGATGAGTGGTCGCTCCAAATGACATAAAGACCTTATATCATTCAAAATCAGTTTAAAGAGAAAAGTGCAGCACATGGCATTAACTGCAGGCATTTATTTAGTCCCAGTTATTTCTGCTTTGACCAATCTTGGCTGCTCAAATGACCCTTCGCCGGGAGTTTGATTAACAAGCGATCTAACCAATCATAACACCAAATCCATAATTTATGTCTGACAATGAAAGAGAACATTATGTGTTACTTTTTGTTTCCTTTATTTTTTGTCTTGTTTCCATCCAAAATATCAACAAATTCTTAAATCAAGAAGGATTTTCAAAACAAGTAAATAATTATTTTAAGAAAAGTATTTTTGCAGTGTACTAATAAGCAAAACTTACTTTATATTAAATAACATTTGTGTTTTTTTTCTCATTGCTGAAGAGTGTTGAACTTTCTTTTCCTACAGTTCTACAGTACAGGTGTGAATTTAATTTTCCTTTAGCCTTAGGCTTATTCACTGAATTTCATTTTGGTCTGAAAGGGCTTTTACATTTGCTAAGAATCGAACACTTTTAAATTAAAAAACAAACAAGCAAGTCCTGCCCAGATTTAAAGAGTAACGCAAAAGTAATGTAACACATTACTTTCCTTAAAAAGTAATGTAATTAGTTACTTTTTTAGGGAGTAACGCAATATTGTAATAAATTATTTTTAAAAGTAACTTTCCCCAACACTGCCCATAATGGAAAATACACTGCAGTGGTCGCTCCACATGATATTTCAAATTCAGTCAAAATTTCCAAGGACAGAATTGGCCACCTGAACAAAACAAGTTAGCTTTCCACAAAAGTTCACTACGAAATTTGTAATAAAAATATATACTTGTGGAAATAACCTAATATTGATTGTTTTTTGAAGTCATACCACATGATATCCAAATGTGGTAATGTCAGACGTTAAAAAGGTTATATTTTTCCAAAATTTAAAGAGAGGTACAAATCTGCTTGATGCTTCCATGGGTCCATGGCAAATTGGTATATGATATAATTTTGAATGGATTTCAACATAAAAGTCCCAAAATGGTAGTTTCTCAATGGTCACACCACATGATATTTCATAAAATTTACATCTTCGGAGGAAGTTTGTGTATATATTATGATGGAAATATAAATACAAATGCTTTGCAATTTTATGCAGGATTGCAAAACACTTTGGAAATCATGCCAAATAGTGCATAAAAATAATCAGAATAAATTTATGGTAATTTCAAAGATGGTTCCAAAAAGTTATAGGTGGACGGTCACACCACATGATATTTTGCCACTTTGAGTAGCAGAAAAATTACGAATAACTTTTTTTTTTTTTTTTTTTTTTAATGTTAAAGTGAGTACATACATGGTAGAGGTGCACCATGTATATGCCATCTTTTTTACACATTTAAACCAATTTTTAACTAAAAAACACAACTGGACAGAAAATTTAGGCGTCACATCATTGACCCATATAAATATATGTATACATATATATACATCTGCAAAGCTACATTATTGTATCGCCAAACACCGAATCTCATTTAGTTCCTCTTCCATTTGAAATGAATGTCTCAGAAAATAGAAATTTGTGCTGCACACTGAAGGTCTGCCTCATACTTAGCTGGATGATGTCCAAGAAAATCTGCTATCATCAAAGCAGTAGAAACGGCACACTACTCCACATCATTTCCTCTATTTCTAATCATCTTTTCTTTCCTAAGATTTGATCACTGCCAAGTCCTGATGCTCGAGTAGGTCTTCTACACAATAGACCAATATGGTTTCGGAATATGGAGGTGAGTTCAGTGATCAATAATGCTTACAGCCCCTAAAATGGCAAGAAATAATATCTGAGGCTAATGTGCCTGAAATTCTCATTTAAGAGTCTGTGTGCTAACCTCCTTAGCACGTCCCCTTGAGGAAACGGGGGATATGATTAGGAATTCGTTAGCAGGCTTCTATTTTTATGCTGATGACACACTTTTCTCTCCTCTCTCCCAATGTTGCTGGCTCTTGACTTTCTCAACGCTTCTCAAACTAGATCAGCTCTTTGCCACAGCGTCGAGAAATGTGACACGCTGTTCATTAAGAAAAAAAACCAATGGCCTCAGGGAGAAGGTGGCAGTGGCATAATGGATGAATCTGATTTGCACTTTACATTGGAAAATGGCTAAATTTAAAGTTGCTTGATTATGCCTAAAACCAGAGATTGAAGGATTTGTTTATAGATCTATGTTTTCTCTAGGTTTAGATTTAACTTTCAATGTTAACTTTTTAAAGGATAGTTTAAGGGCCAGATTTACTAAACAGGCCAAACTAGCGTTACAGCGCAATTCCATAAAAGTGCCGAAGGGAGGGAAAAATTCTGCATGTGATTTACTGACAATGCTCACATTGAAGAACACAGACACAGCCAGATCATTTCCATAATGACCTACCAATCTACCAAGAGCAGTGCAAATTACCGCCTGCTTTAAGACATGCTTTTTCAAATACCAGTAATTTGATGAGTGCAAACGTTAGTAAATCGCATTGCGTGATTCATTTTAATACTTTCTTCCCATAAATTTTGTGCCTAAAAGGGAAACTCCTACAAATGCATATTCAATAAGGTCAGGTGCAAAAATAACTGTGTCCGCGCTTTTTTAGTACTAATTCTTTACTGCGCATATTTAGTAAATCCTAAAAGTACTATTTCAACATCAAAAGATGGTTTGCACTGACGCAAGCTGTTAGTAAATCTGCCCCTTTTCCTAAAATAAAAGCAATATAGGCTCATTTGAAATATGTGCGTCTATAAACATTTTTGCAAAACTGAAAAAAACTTACCTCTATGCATGAATCACTGCAGTTTACAGTTAAAATGAACACTAGAGGCAGTAAAACTCCCAAAACCTTTATTCCTTTTCACACAATAATTTACAGATACAGAGTTTTGATTAATAAAGCCTAATTTTCACACAGTTACTCACAGAATATTATATTATGACTTCAAAACAATTTTAACATCCTGCACGATTTGAAAAGTAATACTTGTTGTCACATATACAGCTTCATATGTGTGAGCTCCAGTGCGAACAACGTGAAACTACAGCTCAGATCCGCATCAACAAATGCGTTTTTCTATCACTTTTGCATTTTTTAACGCTATCGGGTGGGTTTAGGGTTGTGTTTGGTGTAGGGGATATTTTCAACACAATAGAGCATTGACCTTTAGCGACACTCCCTGAATATTTCAATTCTGAAAAGCCGCAATATGTATCTGAAGCAGCATAATAAAAACGCAGCAATGCGTGCCTGTACCAAAGTAATAAAAACATGCCACAGTCATGTATTAAACGTGCTTTAGCGCCACTCTCTAGACATTTCACTTTGAAACTGCTACGAAACATGTATTAAGGTATGTAATTACAGTGTTGCAGAAATGTATATAGAGGCTGGGTTAAAGCCTGGGTTAAATAAAAGTTTCTTTATTGGCATCTATGCATCCATGGAATGGTTGTTCTGATTATTTAAAGTTCTTTATAGTCAAAAAAGGTTCTTTATATGTTCATCGCACTAAGAAAAAGTGGTTCTTTTAAGAACTGTTCACAGAATAAGGCATCACTGAAGAACACCCCTACTGAAAACTTTATTTTAAAGAGTGTAAAAGTCTGTTTACACCATAGACAATAACTATTAAAATAATGTTATGGTTCTCAATATTAAAGACGTAGGCATAGCGTCCTCAGGGTGTTTGAGATCTGACCAATCATAATGCCGAAGTTTTGTCTGACAAACAATCCAGACCAGAGAGTAGATAATGTTATTGGACTTGGACTTAAAAAATGGTGTGTGTTTATGTCTTAATTGAAACAAGATACCTTCTGATGTTCATTCATGTTTATTTCTTGCTATAACTAGTAAAGAGGAACCAAGATAATCAGTTGATGTGCCGCTTGAACTGAGGCACTACAGCAATCAGTCACGACACATTAAAGAGTCACAAAATGGTATTTACTATTTCATTTTTTCAAATATGACCACATTTGAAAGCTGAGACTGTTTCATACTAAAAGTACCTGCATCTGTAATGTATTTTTCACTGAGTGAGAATATAATTTATGGTGTGAGAGCATCATGGCTTGTCAGAAATAGCAACAGTAAAGAAGGGGGGCGGGTCTTTGCGAAGGGTAAATTCAATTAAATCTATTACATCCATTGTGAACAAAGTAAAAAATGAATGAAAAGTGTCGCTTGCTGCATTAAATTAACATCTGCTCAAGTTTCACCATTTTTACAGTGTTGTGCAATATAATCAATCACACTGACTCTGTTGAGCTTATGAATTCAACGACCAATCAGAGGCATTAAGACAAGTAATCGCTGAAGCGCCATAGTTTTGTTCAGCATGTACGCTCACAAACTAAATTCAGCACTCTCGCAAATTCTCTCATCATAAACAATAAAGTGCAGCTGTACACATAATGTAAGGCAGTGGATTTCAATCCTGGTCCTGGGGACCCACTGCTCTGCACATTTTGTATGTCTCCCTTATCTGACACACTCAGTTCAGTTCATGGATCTCTCTCCTAACGAGCTTATGATCTGAATCAGGTGTGTTAAATAAAGGAGACACACAAAATGTGCAGAGCAGTGGGTCCCCAGGACCAGGATTGAAAACCACTGATGTAAAGGATTCAAGTCATATTGTAGATCGTTTTATTGAATATAACAATAGTTTTTTTGTTGTTTTTTTACTTTGAGAAAACTCACAAAAGATCAAAGTTAGTGATTATGTTCTTTGCTTGCGTTCTGTATATATATTTTTTGCTTTTTAAATAAGTGTGGAAATGACAATGTTATAATTACTTAAAATTTGTATTAATAATAATAATGTTAAAATCAGCAACTTGCACATTTTTATTAAATTGTGATCTTGTTGAATACAAATTCAGTCCTATATTTTATTAGCCTACATGACACCCATATCTGTTACTTGTCTAAAAAGACAGGTTTATGATGTTTGTAGTTAACAAATTAGGCTACTTTTAGACTTACCCTGGAGCTGATTTACACCACAGTTATAACGTTAAAGGCACAGAGAAACTATATCGTTGGAATCACTTTCAGAGTCATTTTTTCCAGCTGATGAACGATAAAAACATTTATACCCAATCAGAATCAATCCTGCCATTACAAGGTGGAGAATGTGCTTACAATAAACAGACGATATCGTCCACTGGTGTGGACGCCAGTTATCTTTATAGTTATTGTTCTTGTTGTGAATGATCCTGTTTTGTAGCTCCTTCTTCCTTTTGACCATAAAAAACTAGCTCCACTAACAAAGCTGTACCCCAATTCAGCAACAGAATGCCAGATGTAAATGCTAAACTAAAACTCGTCTAATATTTATAATTTCTCTGACCAGTTAAATTAAAAACATGTATGAATAGACGCAAAGCTTCGGGCGGAAATGACTGTATCTGTAAGGCGCCCCTTCTGTCCCCTCCTGGCCACTGTGGCTTTGGTATTGTGTTCCTGTAAACAGGACACAGGGCCCTTGGACAGGGTAGGTGCGGAATGTACTGTCTCCGCATTTGTTTTTCATTGAAAAGGGGATTGCGAATCCTGACGGGCATGATTAATCACCACGCGCCAGACATCTGAATACGGCTCGGGAAAGGTTCAACTTTTTAATTCATCCTACACGCAATCTATTCAAACCAGCTGCTGCCTTTCCTCATGCTCATTTTCACTCTTTTCTCAGTGACCACTGCTGCTATTCTCTTTCTCTCCTTCTCTTTCTCTTTCCTTGGCTTTCATAATTATCAGGGGAGAAGGGGCATTGAAAGCTGTTGTTTTTGAGGAGATTTCGGTCGTGTCAACGTCTCGAGCCGCAGCCAACTGTCTTCCCCTATCCGTTCTGCTGAATTATTATTTCAGGCTTACAGATGTGACGAGGAAAACAGTCATTTTCCCAACAAATACCTTTGTGAGTGAGGCGCTGCTCTGTGTAATTGTGGAAAAGGTAGGAAAAGTAAGAAAATACATCTTGTTGAGCGCTCTGTATTTTGTGTCGGATTGATTTTCTGTTTCCCTTATTACCAGCAGACAACCCCACGAGGGAGAAGTGGATCAAAACATTTTTGAAATGGTTCTGTCTCCGGTTCCCTTATTTTGTAGCTCACTTTAGAGCCAGTCCAATATTTCTCCTGGGGAGCTCGAACATACTCATCAAAATCTGTTGGGCAGCAACAGCCCACTAAAGCCACAGTGTGGTTGCTCCAATTGTATAAAACATCTCCTCCATTATGAGAACAGGCAGAAAAACAAACCACAGCATGCTTGGCATCAAAGTCATTTAGAAAACAGCAGACAGACACGGAACTATTTCAATAACCCCACAAAGATACCACAGGAAAACATTTGGCCCATTAAACTATTCACATACGGCCTAACCCTTTCGAATGCAATTGATTTCCTCCTCACAGTTTGAGCTTAGGGTTCCAAAACCTAGTGAGCTCCCTTGCTGACTGCTACCTACATAGACAGCTGTCTTCTGAGGTAGAATCTTAAAGGGACAGTTAAGCAAAATAAATAGACGTCAGTGGTAACCAAAACTGGTTACCTGCAGAAGAAAGAACGTTGGTTTTGCAATGACATGAGGGTAAGTAAATGAAGCAGAAATACATTTATGGGTGAACAACCTCATTAACTCTCATTAAAGGAGAATTTCACTTTCAGAACAAAAATTAACAGATAATATGCTCACTCCTTTGTCATCCAAGATGTTCGTGTCTTTCTTTCTTCGTCGTAAAAACAATTATGTTTCTTGAGGAAAACTTTTCAGGAATTATATCTATATAGTGGACTTCAATGGTGCCCCCAAGTTTGAACTTCACAAATACAGTTTAAACACAGCTTTAAGTGGCTATAAACAATCCCAGTCGAGGAAAAGGGTATTATCTAGTGAAACGATCGGTCGTTTTCAAAACAAATTGACAATTTATATACTTTTTAATCTCAAATGCTCCTCTTGTATTGTTTCTTGTCTGTATAATCTGGGTCAATACAGTTAGGGTTGGTCGAAAAATTCCCATCTAATTTTCTTCTTCAACGTCAAAAACGTCCTATAAACGGCATTTGATCTTCTTTGCACGTTCACTTTGTAAACACTATTTTGGTACTTCTGCAGTGATGTAGGACGATTTTGAAGTTGGGGAAGAAAACGAGATGGGACTTTTTCGACATACCCTAACTGTATTCACCCGGGAAAAAACGTCTAGGTTACGTAGGTAACCCCCGTTCCAAGAAGAAGGGAAGAAAGATGTTACATCGAATGACCTATTGGGATCCCAATACGTAATGCGACGTTACACCTTATTGAATGACTGAGGGGGAACAGAGACCTAGATAAGATGAGCGTTTGAGCGTTTTGCTAGATAAGACCCTTCTTTCTCAGCTGGGAACGTTTAGAGCCATCTGAAGCTGCATTTAAACTGCAGTTTGGAAGTTCAAACTTTTACGGCACCACTGAAGTCCACTATATGGAGATAATTCCTGAAATGTTGTCCTCAAGAAACAATTTCTTATCGACTGAAGAAAGAAAGACGTGAACATATTGGATGACAAGAGGGTGAGTAAATTATCCATAAATTTATGTTCTAAAAGTGAACTTTTCCTTTGCAAGTTAGCAAATGAATTATATTTTAAGGCAATATTTATATTTTTTTGGCAATTTGTGTTCCGGGTATGCAACTGATACCAATAGTGTTTATTGTTACCATGTTGCTAAGCTAGTAGTATGATACTTACAACAAACATAATACAAATATTGGACAAATTGCTTTTTACTTGCACTGAACATTTTTTATTCATAGTGTTATAATCAACATTTCCCTCATGTAGTCCACTCCATATTGGACACATTATGTCAAATAAATAAATTTGGCCTAAATATATGCTGCTCAGATTGAAAATAAATAACTAAATATACCTTCAAATGCTGAAATGCATAACATTATTTAGTAATAAGAGCCAAAGTATGTTTCTAATGTGGAGTAATGCAAAATATATAAATTTTGTACAATATAAATGCATTTATAAATATACTTGTCAGAAAAATAATTGAGGAAATGTACATAAAAGTTAAATCTATATTGGATATAATATATATTTTGAAATATATTTGTAGAATATATTCAGATATATATTTTTAACTGTATGAGAGAGCATTTGATTCCCTTCTTTAAATGAATAATAGCCTGTTGGTAAATCTACTTAAGCATTAGAAATGCATCAGGTGGATCTATTTTTCACTCCTTCTATCCCTGGAGATGTTTTAGCATATCTATGACTGGATCTCCTCCAATACAAGCAACACATACATCTGTTTAAAGGATTAGTTGTGAATAATGCTGAAGGCAGAGGGCAGTTTTTATCTGAGCCAGCCACTGCTGCATCCTCAGGTAGGCAATTCCAGAAGCCTGTTTGTCTCTTAAGCTGGCTGACCTTGAAAGACCCTTGTTGTTCTCCTGCACCGCCACACAAACAGACTGCAGATGATTTTATTGTTTGCCCTTTACTGTCTGAGAGACGGGTGCAGGGAGTCGGTGAGCATGGCGGAGAGAGAGAACATCAGTGGCACCCGGTACGCATTCGATTCCTCTTTGACGCGTGAACAAAACACTGCCAAAATCGGGCGTCTGCTATTCCTATTCCGTGGAAACAGAAAACATTGAGAGAAAATGTAAATGGAGGACTATTCTATTGGTATTATTCATTTAAAAGTATTGTGGAGTTTTTCCCCACTGAGTTTCTCCTCGGCTCACTTTGGAATGACAGTCTTTCATCTGTAGCTGCACTTGCGAGCGTGAGTCACACTTCGACTTCACAGAGGCATCTTCCAGCTCTCCCTCTCTCCTTCTCTTAGTCTCTGAGCCGAGTTTCTCCCTCTCTGACTTACTCTCTAACTGTGTTCTCTCTGTCTTGTTCCCTGAGGAAACAGGTTGAAGGATGAGCGGCTGACTACGGCATGTCAAGATCTTGAGAAAAACAGACATTATCAAATGCACAAGTCAGAGTTTTAATAGCGTTTTCGATATCAAATGCAATGATAAGCACTTGGTTGACATCGGCTGCTGTTTATATAATAGTGTAGATTGCCAGTGCCTATGGTTGTGTGTTCTGCACGTTACTGGAAGAAATATTGGTTTTATTTTTCTTTGATATTGGTTCAAACAGTGCAGCTGGAATTTATAAATCAGTTTGTTCTTTATGGATAGTCAATGAGTTCTAAAAGAGAACGCTATCCGTTAGCATTTCCTTTCATTTCAATAGCAGTTGCTCAGCTGGAATATGCAGTCCCAGAAGTACACAACCTATATGCTGACATCTTTGGTCACTGGCACTCATTTCTGGCCTTTCGCAAAGATCTGCTCCCTTTAGTTACTGTTGCTATGTCCGACTGCTCTCCTGCTACACATCATGTTCTCACGCAAAGAAAAATACATTGCGGAACAAAGAGGAAATTTGGAGGTTAATTTTGTATGAAACAAAGTCTCTGCTTTCAAATTTGGTCATATACTGTTTTGTGGCTCTTTAATGTTTCATAACAGATCACTGTAGTGCCTTCAAACGGCATGTGAACCAATCATCTCTTCTTCTTAACTAGTTATAGCATGAAATAAACACGTATTAACATCAGAAGGTATCTTATTTTCTCTGTGGAAAGACATCAATACACACCATTTTTCAAGTTCAAGTTTACTAACAATAATGTCCTGTCTAGTTTGTTTGTCAGACAAAAATGTCTGATTCAGAATTATGATTGGTCAATTATGATTGGTTATGATTGGTCAGATCGCACAAAACAACTGTTTGTAACAATGTTGCAAATTTATTAGAAATACAAAACTGAAATTATTCCATTGCATAAGTATTCATATTTCTGGGGCACTTGAAATTTAGCTCAGGAGCATTCATATTGTTTGTAGATGTTACTACACTTCGAGTGGAGATAACATGTGGCAAATTCATTTGAATGAGTATGATATGGAAAGGTACACACCTCTTAATCAAAGGTCTAACAGCTGAAAATGCATAACACAGCAAAAACCAAGCCCTGAGTTCAGAATAACTGCCTGTAGAGCTCAGAGACAGGATTGCGTCAGGGCACAGATCTGGGGAAGAAAAAAAAAAAAAATCCTACTGCACTGAAGGTTCACAGAAGCATGTAGTCTACATTATTCATAATGGAAGAAGTTTGGAACAACTAGGACTTTTCTTAAAGCTGGCCTCCTGTTCAAACAGAGTACATAATGAAAAGGGGCCTTGGTGACCAAAGAAGCTGATGGTCACTCTAGTTGAGCTCCATGATCATATATGCAGATGGGAGAAAAAGATGGGAGAAAGGCTTTATGGCGGTGTGGGCAAACTCAATCTTCCTCAATAAAGACACATGAAGCACACTTGGAAATTGCAACAATTTGAGAAGCTTGAAAATAGCCCCCATCCAAGCTGGCAGAGCTTGAGAGGTGAAGAGGCAGAAAATTGCCAAATGCAGATGTGCAAAACTTGTCGCATAATACAAAAAAGTCTTGAGGCTGTAAAGGTGCTTCAACTAAGTACTGAGTTACTTATGCAATGTACTTATTTCAGTGTTTTATTTTTAATAATTTTATTTTAAAATCTGTGCTTTGTCATTATGGTGTTTGGAGTATAGATTGATGTGGGGGGAAAAGTAATTTAAAGCAGTTTAACATAAGGCTGCAATATAACAAAACATGAAAAAATTAATACTTTTGCAAGGCACTGTATATGAGCCCTAAATTTTGCAATTCAATTCGTATTTCTGTTTACATGTGCATTTAAGCATTCTGAACAAAACTTCAGAGAATGAATAATGCCCCATTCAGCTGCCATTATAATGTCACCTGAGCTACTAAGTATAATTGTCATTTTAACATTGAAATGAAACCTAACAAATATGTAATTTGTTTATGTAAATATGTTAATACTGCATATATGAATATATATATATATATATATATATGGTGTAAATGTATTCCATTTTATGATATCAACATCATATTAAATTGCATTAAACATTACAGGGTTTCCCAAACTGGGCTTAATGTAAGAACTGCAGTGGGTTTGTGAGTTTATAAAAATCCAATAATTAATTAAATCATAAAAATATAAAATAAATTATTTAAACACTTGAAGACCAAAAATAGAAATATTTATGTTGTTTACCTGCATGCTAATGTGACTATTAAGCAACATCAAACTGTAATGCGAATGTGTTGTTAAAATATTGAAATATTAACTTCCTCAGTGATATTTCAAGTAAATATTTCATGAGGTTTCATGAGGAGTTTTGGCAGACAAAAAAAACATTTGGCAATCCCTGCATTACATGAACAAACAATTATAAACATGAATATAACAATGACATTAAATTCCTTTCAGGTTCAATTTTTATTTATTTTTTTGGCCAGACTTCCAGAATCTACAGTTACTGAAGGTCATTAAATATGATGACAACACAGTGTTTAACTTTCATAATTACTTTCATACATGTTGCTTGAAAGGTGCTTTCCTGCATCTGATATCAGTATTGATTCTTCAGGTCAATCATACTGTATATCCATAATCACGAAATCAGTTTGTATGTCAACTTAGGAAAGAGATATCTTTTGTCCTTTTACCAGTTAAGGGGATTTCCCATAACAGTGCTAGTCACTGCATTTGTTGTACATCCTTGTTTCAGTCCCTTTCAGTATAAAAGTCTTTGCGACTCTCTCATAAAGACAGTGGTAATACAGTAACTTTCTCTGAAAATTAAATCATAATAACTAACAATAACACAGCTTTTTTATGCCTTTGTGTCAGCAGTGGTGTCCTACCATTGTGTCCCTTTTCATTCAGATGGCGACAGATCTGAGAGAGCTGACACTGTGGTACCCTGTGTACCCTGTGCAGATCAGCTTGATGATATTGCGTACAGTGGACATAGGAACATTAAGATCTCTGGAGATTAACTTGTAGCGTTGAGATTGTCCATGTTTTTCCACAATTTTTTCTCTCAAATCTACAGACAACTCTTTACACCTCTTTCTATTCTCCATGCTCAGTGTGACACACAACACAAAGGTTGAATCAGCTTTTCTCCATTGCAAGTGTGATTACTATATTGCCACAAGTGTGTCTAAATACAAATTACAGGAGCATCACATGCTTGAAAAGCAATTATTTCTTACAATTTTGACATGGTGCCAATAAGTTCTGTGTGAAATTTCATCAAGACTTTTCTTCTCTGTTGTTCCAGTGCCAGCAAAAACAATAAGCATGTGAATACCAAAATATTTGCAAAGTGTTGCATTTTCAGACAGAATTGCAAGGGCGCCAATATTTTTGGTCATGATTATATAAGAAGTTTCTACAATAGTAAATAACACAAGCAAACAATTTAGTCAAAAGTAAAAAAAAAACAAAAAAAAACACTTAAAACAGAATTAAATTACATAAAAATAAAATGATATAAAACTTAACTTTTCGCTGAAGCCAAGCCGATTTGCTCTGGAACTAGACCAAATATTGCCTGTTTAATATAACCTAAATGAATTATACCTCATGTAACACCATCTACATAGAATGTAGTGACAAATTCCTGAAGGACTGGCTGAGACAAAGCTGTTCTCGGCAGATACGTGAGCACTGAACAGCTACTGACGGCCTGGAGCTCACATCTCAGAGAAACATCTAGACAAATTGTCAAATAGGCGCTATCTTTATATATAAATTGCATGTTTAAGGTCTAAACAAACACATTCCTAAAAATCTCTTAAAACTATATTCTGTGACACAATAACAGTAATAATATTGTAAAATTAGAGTGGGTTCGCTCTTCCGCCATTGACATTCACAGACAAATGCTGCCAGCATACAGGTGCTGGTCGTATAATTAGATTTTCATAAAAAAATTGATTTATTTCACTAATTCCATTCAGAAAGTGAAACTTGTATATTATATTCATTCATTACACACAGACTGCTATATTTTGAATATGTTTGTTTATTTTAATTTTGATGATTATAACTGACAACTAATGAAAACCCAAAATTCAGTATCTCAGAAAATTAGAATATTGTGAAAAGGTTCAATATTGAAAACACCTGGTGCCACACTCTAATCAGCTAATTAACTCAAAACACCTGCAAAGGCCTTTAAATGGTCTCTCAGTCTAGTTCTGTAGGCTACACAATCATGGGAAAGACTGCTGACTTGACAGTTGCCCAAAAGATGACTATTGACACCTTGCACAAGGAGGGCAAGACACAAAAGGTCACTGCAAGGTCACAGAGCTCTGTGTCCAAGCACATTAATAGAGAGGCGAAGGGAAGGAAAAGATGTAGTAGAAAAAAAGTGTACAAGCAATAGGGATAACCACACCCTGGAGAGGATTGTGAAACAAAACCCATTCAAAAATGTGGGGGAGATTCACAAAGAGTGGACTGCAGTTGGAGTCAGTATTTCAAGAACCACTACGCACAGACGTATGCAAGACATGGGTTTCAGCTGTCGCATTCCTTGTGTCAAGCCACTCTTGAACAACAGACAGTGTCAGAAGCGTCTCGCCTGGGCTAAAGACAAAAAGGACTGGACTGCTGCTGAGTGGTCCAAAGTTATGTACTCTGATGAAAGTAAATTTTGCATTTCTTGGAAATCAGGGTCCCAGAGTCTGGAGGAAGAGAGGAGAGGCAGAGACTCCACATTGCTTGAGGTACAGTGTAAAGTTTCCACAGTCAGTGATGGTTTGGGGTGTCATGTCATCTGCTGGTGTTGGTCCACTGTGTTTTCTGAGGTCCAAGGTCAACGCAGCCATATACCAGGAAGTTTTAGAGCACTTCATGCTTCCTGCTGCTGACAAACTTTATGGAGATGCAGATTTCATTTTCCAACAGGACTTGGCACCTGCACACAGTGCCAAAGCTACCAGTACCTGGTTTAAGGACCATGGTATCCCTGTTCTTAATTGGCCAGCAAACTTGCCTGACCTTAACCCCATCGAAAATCTATGGGGTATTGTGAAGAAGAAGATGCGATATGCCAGACCCAACAATGCAGAAGAGCTGAAGGCCACTATCAGAGCAACCTGGGCTCTCATAACACCTGAGCAGTGCCACAGACTGATCGACTCCATGCCACGCCACATTGCTGCAGTAATTCAGGCAAAAGGAGCCCCAACTAAGTATTGAGTGCTGTACATGCTCATACTTTTCATGTTCATACTTTTCAGTTGGCCAAGATTTCTAAAAATCCTTTCTTTGTATTGGACTTAAGTAATATTCTAATTTTCTGAGATACTGAATTTGGGATTTTCATTAGTTGTCAGTTATAATCATCAAAATTAAAAGAAATAAACATTTGAAATATATCAGTCTGTATGTAATGAATTAATATAATATACAAGTTTCACTTTTTGAATGGAATTAGTGAAATAAATCAACTTTTTGATGATATTGTAATTATATGACCAGCACCTGTAGATCCAACAAAAAGTGGAGGGTAAAATGGTTAGAGTGCTGATACTACTGGAATATTGCATCGCTGGAAAAGGCTGTTGTATAAAATGTGATATAATCTAATAACAAGTATTTGATTTTTGGAATCTGATTACATAAACCAGATTACATGTAATTAATTACTACCCAGCAGGTTATATGGATGCACTTTGAACAGTTAAAAGAGAGAGAAATCTGGAAATATATAAAATTGAATGAATGAAAGTAAGAGTTAGGCCTACAACAAGAAGGTGCTTAGGCCTACAACCACAAGCTAAATGTAAGGACCGCAAATCTTAGGCACGGTAATGTTTTGATATCAGAAATTATTATTTATTATAAAGTCTGTTGTGCCGCTTGCCTCTCCCTTATTGAAATAAATCATATTCAAATGTGCTCGAAAACAAGATGGGATTTAATTAAGTTGTGCAAGCTAGCTGAGAAAGCACAAACACTCCAGGATTTAATGGAGTGAATGTTGAATACTTAGCATTTTTATGTTCTTTCCCTCTTCCCCTTTGCTGCAAAGTTGCATTCAACTCATTTCATTTGAAGGAATGTTTCTGCCATGATGGGGCTTTTCGATAAGCTCCCCTTTATTGCGCTTTCTGTCTGAGAATGACTAGTGCGCTTTTCTCCCACCTGCTCGCCTGTCACGGTGTCAGCTTGAGTCAGAACGCTGTGAAATCCCAGCGCACCGCCACGCAACCGTGTGGAAACACCACAGATGAGAGCACCAACAATGGAGGAAGGAAAGACGCCGGCAATCGGATGAAGATGTCAGTTACAGTCAATAAAGGGAGAAATCTTGATCTGTCATCTTGTGCATTCTGAAAGAGAGAGAGAGTCAGAGAAGTGATTGCATTGATAATGGGGAAAGGTTTTCTTATGAGTCATTACTATCAAAATGTTCTCTTTAGGTCTGAGAGCCTATTTTAATAGCTATAGAAAGCATTAAAATATCAATAAAATATAAACATTATAATATTAAATAAGACAATACTTCATGACTTTTCAAATTCTTATGACAACTGATTATACACAAAAGTTCAAAAGATATTTCCTGATATTCATGTCTTTCTTTCTTTTAGTCTAAAAGAAATGAAGGCTTTTGAGAAAAACATTCCAGGATATTTCTCCATATAGTGGAATTCAATTGCAATCTGAGCCAACAGGGGTGTCCAAATTGCAGTTTCAATGCAGTGTATAAGCTTTTTAACCACAAATACTTGCACTAGCTATGCACGTCCATGACTATACATCACATTAGCACTGTTCGCTTTGTAAACACTGGTTCGGTACTTCTGCCTATGTCACACGTAACCTTTCAAACATGACCATGTAATGTGTGAAGTCAAACTAGTGCAAGTCCAGCATTTGTGGTTAAAAAGTATATTATTATTATTTTATTATTATTATTTTTTATTTAGTTTTTTTTAGAAAATGTCTTATTGTTTCGCTAGATAAGACCCTCATTCCTCGGCAGGGATCGTGTAGAGCCCTTTGAAGCTGCATTGAAACTGCAGTTTTCATCTTCAACTCATTGGCTCCCATTGAAGTCTACTGTATTGAGAAAGATCTTTTCTTTTCGACTGGAGAAAGAAAATCATGAACATCTTGGATGACATGGGGATAAGTAAATTGTCAGGAAACGTTTATTCTGTAAGTGAATTAATCCTTTAATAACACAGTAGTATAAAATGTGTGTCTCTTACAAAATGGAGATAGTCTTTTATAAAATATATATATTTAAAAAACTTTAAAATACTTTAAAATATTTTTTTTACTTATATTTCTTAGAAAACAACATATTTTTTAGAAAACTGATATTATATATATATCTACCATTTGAAACACTTATCCTCCACAAGTTGTGCGGTGCAAACTTTATGTCAACGGGTTTCATGACAAGGCAAATTTAGTTAAAATGTCATATGGTACAACTTTCCAGCTTAATAAATGTATTAATTGCTAATTTATGATGTTGTATTAAGTAACATTGTTCACTTTAAAAATTATATTTACAAACTACATAAAACATATGGAACATATATTTGCCTTACTTGACAGTTACATCACATGTAGGGTCATTAATTTAAAACCTTCCTTGAAAAAGTTTTTTAAAATTATATGAAACTAACATGAATAAAAAGATAACCTTTTTAAATAATTTTGTCTTGTTTCCAGTCAAAATATCTTAAAGTTCTTAAATCAATAAGTATTTTCGGTAACACTTTCTATGAAGCCCATATTTATAACACATTATAAGGGTATTATTAAGGCATTATAATAAATGCATAATGCATTGTAAAAAAAAAAAAAAAAAGTTATACACCCTTATATGATCTTATAAATAATCATAACAACAATTACAATACATTACAATGCTTACAATACATTTGATTGCAACATATAATTATTACTGTTAACATTGTACAAATTGTACAAACTCTAATTTAACAAACTTTAATTATTGTACAAACTTTAATTTGCCGTAAAGCTGCTTTGAAATGATATGTTTCGTGAAAAGCGCTATACAAATAAACTTGACTTGACTTATGCATTTGGTTATAACTGATTATTTATAACACACAATGAACACTATATTAAATCTACTTTTACGTTTATAGTGGACTATTATATCTTGACACTGTTTATTTTAAAATCTGCACAGTATCTTAGTCTTGTAAAAGTTTAGGTGTGGAGTGTTATTTGAGTGTTTCCTGTGAGGCTATTATTAATTTTGATGTGAACTAGTTAATCATTTCAACTGAAAAAAAAAGGAATAGTCTTATAGTCTGCTGACTATAAGAAACTTTGCAACTATATGTCAACTAACTCTCACTAGAGTTAGTAAAGCTTAGGTAAAAGTTAGGATAGGTAGAATGTTGATGTACTTGCAAAGTTACTTATAATCAGTTTGTCTGTTGGGGAGCCATCAAAATGAAGTGTTAGCATATGTTTAACAGACATGCCATACTAATACTCCAATGACTGCTAGTTGACATGTAGTTGCAGAGTAACTGTTTAAAGGGAACCATCAGCATAATCAAACTGATATTACAATAAAAATAGTTCAAAGCAATTGTGTCATATTACACATTCATTTGATCTGATATCTGATCTTATGGCTGTTTGAGAAAAAAAAATATATATATATATTATTACTATACGTATAAGTGGTCGTTGATGGCTTTAAGTAAAGTAGCATAAGAAAAATGGCAAGATATGAGACTTATAATACATTATAATGAGAAATATAATCCATTGTAACTGAAGTGGATGCAACGTGATATAAGATGATATAACATATTATAAGGTTTTTTGTAATGCATTATGCATTTATTATAACGCATTAAGAATACCCTTGTAAAGTATTATAAATATGGGCTTCATAGAAAGTGTTACCGTATTTTCTACACAAGTAAAAATTATTGGGTAACGCTTTAAATTACAGCCCGCAAAGAACTATGTAAGTATGCTGAACTTACAGCGTACTTATAAAGAACGTACGTGTAGGTATAAGGGAACAATATGTTAAGTTCGGGTAATAAGGGGGTAATAAGACTGATAATTAACCTGCAAAGAACTATGTAAGTATAAAGAATTTACCGTGTACTTACTGTGTAATTATAAAGAACGTACGTGTAGGTATAAGGGAACAATATGTTATGTTCGGGTAATAAGGGGGTAATAAAACTGACAATTAACCCGCAGAGACCTCTGTAAGTAAACTGAAGTTACACCGTAACTTTGTTGTAATTACAGTATACCTATTTAATACATCCATGTAGGTATAAGGGAATAGCATGCGATATTTGGGAAATAACGGGGGTAATAATCTGTGAATTTTTTTTTTTATTATACTGTAGCCTATCATTTATAACTAGGCTATTTAAAACTAAGGGCTACTATAATTAGGCTACATCGTATGGTACAGTGTACTGTATATGGCCTAAACAACAGTCTTATGTTGTGAATATGATTTAAAAAGGATACATGATGGAGATTTCACAACAAAACTAGACATCCAGTGAAATGAGTTGAGTTTATAATTTATCATTCACATGTCTCCTTACCTTATGAAAGCTTATTGATTACCCTCTTGTATCCTTTAATATTAAACATGTAGCTACGCTATAAGAAATAGTCTATCTAGGCCTGTAAAAAACATTAATATAAAATTATGAAAAGTACATCGTCTTTTTAAATCATATTCACAACATAAGACTGTTGTTTAGGCCATATACAGTACACTGTACCATACAATGTAGCCTAATTATAGTAGCCCTTAGTTTTAAATAGCCTAGTTATAAATGATAGGCTACAGTATAAAAAAAAACATTTCACAGGTTATTACCCCCGTTATTTCCCAAATATCGCATGCTATTCCCTTATACCTACATGGATGTATTAAATAGGTATACTGTAATTACAACAAAGTTACGGTGTAACTTCAGTTTACTTACATAGGTCTTTGCGGGTTAATTGTCAGTTTTATTACCCCCTTATTACCCGAACTTAACATATTGTTCCCTTATACCTACACGTACGTTCTTTATAAGTACGCTGTAAGTTCAGCATACTTACATAGTTCTTTGCGGGCTGTAATTTAAAGCGTTACCAATTATTGTCTTGTTTTCAGGTAAAAACAAGCCAAAATTAAGTGAATATTAGCTCGAAACAAGCAAAATAATCTGCCAATGGAGTAACCAATATAATCTCTTCTTACCCCATTGGCAGATGAGCTTTATCTAAGCAAAAACTCACTTAATTTTGAATTGTTCTTTCTGAAAACAAGACAATATTTTTTACTTGTCTAGAAAATCCTTCTTGGTTTAAGAATTGTTAGATATTTTGCAAAAAAAAAAAAAAGCATTTTTTGCAGATTTTTAATGTTCCTTATCACAGATGCTCTTATTTGTTAATGGCCCTCCAGTAAGTTCACATATTTATCAGATTTTTTATGGTCAAATCCATTCCAAACATCAGTACTGGACCACAATCACCTTTCTAAAAGTGTGCATGACTACTTAGTGAGAAGTGTGGTAAAACAGAGCGATACAGCTTAAATAATATCAGTCAACTTTGTTTGCATGGGTCTGAGGGACTTGAAAGGAAAATTTGAAAAGAAAATAACAGGTCACTTCAAAAACTGCTATTTGTATTTGTGCACAACAGCACTGGGGTCTCTACAACCCCAAACAGAAAAAAGTGTAACATAAATTTCACAGTACAGGATGGACAACAGTAAAGTATCGGGCACCTTTCAATATCACAAGCAGAGTTTTGTATCTTAAGGTCATGTTTGATGCCTTGAAAGATGTTGGCTTCTCACAGCACAGACTAAGTATTTAGGTCTGGCTGTGGTTTGTTATTTTCTAGGTACTTTGGAGCTGAGTAAAGGGATCAGGAGGTGAGGAGTCGAACCAAGGCCAGGCTGACTGATAGGAGCTGGGTGAAGGGGTCAGTATGTGGAGCCTGTATCACCCCCTGACAGCCTGATTTCCTCTACCATTATCACAGCCATCTTTTAACACACCACCACAGCTGTGTGTAATAAAACGAGTGAGAAGCAAAGTAAGAAAGCGCTTTTCGCTCCCCCTGCATGCCTTTCTCTCTTAACAAAACAAATAAGCGTAGTTAGATGGGAAATTACAAGATGATAGAATCAGGTGAGCATTGCCCAGCCCCAACAGGACCAATTGTGAGAAGTTCAAGAAAGTTGTGAAAATGGCCCCTGAAGCACAGTGCAACTATCATTTAGATAAACCACATCTTTTCAACAATTAGCTGGAAAGCTATTCAAGGGCTCCCCTATGTAACTCATTTAAAGCCTTACAGATTTCAATAAAATGGAATTATTCTATTAAATTCAGTTCAAATACACTCTTCCTTCAGTCATTTGCTTTCCATTTCATTCAGGCTTTTCATTACCGAAAGGGGGGGGAAAAAATCAATTACATCGAACACCTGAACTAACAATACTGCCAGGCCAATTTGCAGTTGCAGGAAACTGCCTACGCAAGAATTAGTAATGTTAATGAGGAGATTGATTTGATATTTTTGGCAATCTGAGAGCACAAAGGCAGGCCCGTCTTCTTGCTCCCACTCCTTTTGTTGACTGGTAAATTAAAGAGCTTGGACTTGATCAAAGAAGAAAAATCAAATTTCCTCTTTCATTAAGCCCGACCAATACGCCTCGACTGTGTAGCACGGCCAAACCTGCCATTGTCTTGATAATCACCGGCAGAGTCCAGGAGGATTCAAACTTGTGTTCTTTTGAAAAGACTTTTGTATTTCACCAACTTGTAGCAGTTGAATAGCTATTCATTATAAAATTTCATATAACACAAGCCAAATTAAATGAGACTCAGGTAATTATGATTGGACGGGGAGTGTGCAGTCATTATAATGACCCTTGGGTGATAAGTCTAGATGTTGTCTGCGGAGGTAATGTCGATTATATTCCATATTAATAAAGTATTCACTGATTGGGCGGTATCCCAAGCATCCTCGCACCAGCAATAATGAACACAGCAGAGTTATCTTACAGACTCACATTTCTGGATTCACTGACCCTGGCCAATCCCAGAGTGGAGTAAATTCATCATATCTGTGCTCGCTTAGACCTCAGCCATTCCAGAGGAGTCTGCAGAGAGACTGGAGTTCATAAATCTACTACCTCTCACTTAATGAAGCTCCCCATTTCTCTGTAAAGCACGCTGGGCTTAACATACTGTACGAGTCTCTGAGAGAGCTAATAACCGAGGTCAGACTGGAGGAAAAGTTTCTCTTAGAGACTAAGTCCCATGATGAACTGTATGCAATGCCGTGACAGCTTGACAACCAGGAGTTAAAGGGATAGCTCACCCAAAAATTAAAATCCTGTCATCTTTTACTCAACCACTTGTGGTTCCAACAGGTATTAGGTTCTTATTTAATCCTATTAGTCATTAGTCATATCATGATCAGCCATAAGAACCAAAGATGTTAAATGATATTGACCTCCACTTCAACTGGATGGAAAAGAGCAGCTCAGACATTCTGCTAAAATCTGCTTTTGTGTTCTACAAACATTTATTTTGAGCTATTCATTTTGCGTTTTATACTATAATAACTGTGACTTTATATCACTGTGACTTTATATTTTGCAATCTGACTTTGCAATGTAACTTTATATTTCTCAACTGCAAGTTAATTTCTCAAAACTATGAATTTATTTAATGTAACTGACCCTTTGCACTTTGTTACTATTGTTACATCCAACAAGCCATGGCGCTCTCACGCCACACATCATGTTCTCACGCAGTGAAAAATACATTGCAGAGCAAAGAGGACACTGACAGACAAGACAGAGGAGGTTACTTTTGGTATGGTATGAAGTCTTAGCTTTGAAATTTTGTCTTTTATATAAAGAATTTCAAAAAATAAATACAGTTTTGTGGCTTTAATATGTTGTGACAGATACATTGTGTCAGTTCTGTTGCCACGTGAGCCGACTGTCCCTTCTTTTTTACTAGTTATTGCACAAAATAAACATGAATGAACATCAGAAAGTATCTTGTTTCAACAGTGGAAAGACACACTAACCAATGTTATTCTACTCTCCTGTCAGGTTTGTCTGTCATACAAAACTTGTTCAGATCGACTGTCAGTCAAGTTCTGACTTCTTTTCTCATAACTATGACTTCATCACTCAGCTTGTGACATCTGATACTGTATGTTTTACATAATTGTGACTTTACATCTTGCACAGTGACACTGTGAGATATAAAGTCATTATTTTGTTTTTAAAATGATAAGGTTTGGGAATAATTTTGTATTATGACATAACAAACATCAATAAACATTAATCTAAGATTATGTTTGTTCATAATAAATTAACTAATGCTAATTTATTCAAATGTTTAAAATGTATATTAACATAAAGCGAGATTGCTAAATGCTAAATGTTCATTTTTCAGTGTCAATGTGGCTTTATATTTTGCAATCTGACTTTATCTTGCAATGTATATTTATATTTAACTGCACTTGATTTCTCAAAATTGTACATTTATTTAACATAATTGTGACTTCATCATGCAGTTGAGACATCTGATATCTGACTTCAAATCTGGTCAAATCATAATTTTAACTGTGTATCTTGCATAATGACTTTATGCATATTTTACAATAAGGTTCAGGTCCTGAAATAAACAACTACAAATATTAATCCAAGGTTATGTTAATTCATAAATATACTATTGTTTGTTTATTCATAATACATTAAGTAATGCTAATTTATACAAATGTTTAAATGGACATATGTAGAAATTAGCATTCCTTGTTCATTGTTTCTTTTAGATTCCTAATGCATTAATGTTGACAAACTGAACTTTATTGTGCAGAGTATAACCCTTATTTTAGGCTTTATCTCGTAATTACCATTTCTGTTTTTTTATTCTTGAGGTGGAAACAGGCTTCCAGTAACTCTTTACTGGAAAAGTCTCAGTGGTCCTCACCTGAATGGAGCTTTTTAGTTCAGCAGTGTTCCACTATGTTGCTTTGTGTAAAGTTTTATAATGCTTTGAATTGAATCAGTCTGATAGTACAGAGACACCCCTCAGTGAAATGTGTTTTCTTAGTCTCTCTCCAGCTCTTCATCACAAACCAAGTACCTGCTGTCAACATATTGCATTTTCCCAGGCTTCCACCTTTCGGTGGCCGGTGGGCCGTCACGTCATTGAGCTCCACCGCTGCCGAGAAAGTCATATCTGTCGAATTCAGCGCGAGAGAGCGGCTGAAGCGAGGAGGAGAGGAGAGGGAGCGGGAAGAATCTGTGTTTGCCATCAACAACTCAAGAGAGCAGAGCGCCGGCAAGATTGATGATCCCTTCCCTGAAAGTAACAAAAGATCTACCGCCCGTGAGAGCCTGCTTATGGGGCCTGATAGACTTGTCATTCTCTTAATAAACGCCACAGATATGTCAGCGGCAGCAGCAGTGCAGCCTGAGGTGGACCCACCCAGACACAGAGGAAGCTCCATCAACCCCAAACCCTTAAAATAAGCTCGGAAAGGCTGAATACACACAGAGGCGGGACTGGCTCTTGACATCTTAAAGCAAAGTTGATTTTTTTAAGATTCTCAAGATCGATCCTTCAAACATGTTTTAGTTGACCTGAATATACAGTGTGACTTACTTACGTTGGACAAATTTGGTTAATTTACAAAAATACTACTCTCTTTATTAGCATCCACATGGTTCCATGATGAACCTTTAACTTCCACATAACCTTTCCATTCCACAAATATTCTACTTCACACTAAGAAAAAATGGGACTTTGAAGACCTGTGCAGTGAAAGGTTGTTTGGAGAACCAAAAATGGTTCTTCTATACAGCAGCATTGCTGAAAAAAGGTTCAAAAATTTTTAAAGTATAGAACAATTCTATTAGTTCCATAAAACCCCTTTTCACAGATGTACTTTGTGATTTTAATCCAGTCCAAATCAGCCTGTTTTTCACACATCACTTCTGTAAAAACTGCAGAGCAAATAACCTGCTGTTTTTCAGCAAACTCAGTACTCCTCTGAAAAACTGAATCTCACTTGAATGTGAATGTCAGATCGCTGATCCCAACAGTTTCCCTCATGTGTTTTTGGCTAAACTGACCTACTATTTGTGCACTAGTCTTTTGCATGCTGCATCTCTCATTATGGCTGGCATTTGACTAGTATTATAATAAAAAACATACAATTCTATGTAAATATAAAATTAAATACATTTTGAGAGACAAACTGGCCATATCAGTTTAAAGTAAGATACTGTACATGTAAAAATGTCTCTACTCAGTTTGTGTGTTTATTATAAGCAGACATGTCAAAATGTATTTAAATAAGCATTTGCTTTAATAAACTGAAATTATATTAAAAACAATGATTCATTAAAAGATTGCCTGTGTGTCTAGAAAACACACTCCCACCTGTGTAATAAACATGATAAATGTTCATTACTGGCAACAATATTTTTATGAAGAACCCTGAACATCAGTGCAGAAAAGGTTCTTTATAGTCGAAAAAGGCTCTTTAGATTTTTATGTTCTTCAAAATGGTTATTTTAGAAACTGTTCACTAAAAGTTTCTTTGAGGAACCAAAAATGGTTCTTCTATGTCATCACTGCAAAAACACCTATTTGGAACCTTTATTTTCTTTTAAGTGTACGGAAACAATAGAAGAGAAATTGTTTGTTCCTAGGGGATTATGTATTAAATTTGTATTTGTTTCAAATCCTTATTTTATAGCTTTCATAGAATGTATCGATGAAGACCACTGATTTAGCCATTTTATGGACCCCATACTATACTAATCTCATGTAGATTATATATTTCTAGTAGTTTAAGCAGGAGGTAGGGAAATGTACATGCCATATGCCCAGATGTCAAAAGCAATTGCTGTTGTACCCATTGGTTTGAGACTGACAGCTCAGGCCTCAGTCTCTTTACATAACTGTCCAATCAGATTAATCCTGCAGGGAGGCAGCCTAAATTATGCAGAGACACTAGGAAATGACGAATACGTTAGCATATCATTTTTTGTTTGCCGATGGGTTAACTCTAATAAAGAGACGACAGACTACATATACAGATATTGCGACTATATAGATACACACACACACACACACAAAAGAAATGTAATATTTGATATTATAGAATAGTGTGTTTAAAATAAATAAAAATGAACATTTTTATTTAATTAAATTAAAAAATAAATTGTGTATGTGCATCCAACATGCCTAAAAATGTTTTTTAGGAACCAAAGGTTAGCGAGGAATACAAAGAATCTCTGAACTGAAGAAAGCGTGGAGAATATTGTTTTGATAGCCAGAGTGAATCTGAATTGTCTTGAGCAGTAAACACACATGCAACTCGACACACACACGCACACATATATAGACAGATATATAGGCCTAGACGCACACAATAGAAATGAAAGACAAAAAAACAGGAGGAAAATCATCATCTCCAGCATTGCCATTTTATAGAGTCTGCTGCCATTTACAATATTTTGTTATTTTTCACCGCAAGAGCCGCTGTCTCTGTCACAATTCAATCTAGGCCTCTCTCCCCACACACTGTATAATGCCTAGTTAAAGGCAGCAGTGTGTGAAATGGTATTTTAAAATAAATGAAAGTGACTAGGAAACAGAGGGCTTGGGAGATATTACTGTGTCAACGCTGACAGACAAGCCCTGGGATGGGCTGTGAAGTTATCAGGCCAAGGGAGACGGCGCTGGATTAAATAAAACTCCAGTTTCACTGCTGCTGTGTCACCATCACACACTCTGCCACACTAACGTTGCTACAATACAGGGCCATTTTTCTGCAGCCCATCAAGATAATATGCTCCGAGACATAATGAGATGGCTAATGTTTCAGCCGCTCTTTCAATGCATCTCCTGAAATTTCCATATGAAATGGGGCCTTGGCTCAGATAATACAGCTAATACAGGAAGTGAATTCTACTGGTTGTACAATGGCGCAGTGATTCCCAACCAGGGAACGTGTACCCAAGGGGACACTTGAAAAGACTGAGATTTTGCTTTGTAAAAACTATAAAACACTATATATTTTAATATTATAAATAAAAAAAAACATTATTATACACTACTGTTTAAATGTTTGTGGTTGGTAAGATTCTTGAATGCTTTTTAAAAGAAGTCTTGTATTTTCACCAAGGTTGCATTAATTTGAAAAATACAGAAAAAAAAAGTCATATTGTGAAATATTATTAAAATTTAAAATAACTGTTTTCTATTTTAATGTATTTAAAATGTGATTTATTTTGTGATGGCAAAGTTGAATTTTCAGTAGTCATTACAGTGTCACATGGTCCCTCAGAAACCATTCTAATATGCTGATTTGGCACTTTAAAAAAACATTTCATAATAATGAAGTATTAATATCTTATTCTTATTAAATCTTTAAAAAGAAAATCCAACTGACACTCAGTTATATTACAATGACATATATACGCCTATTATATTATTGTAAAATTGCTTAATATTGTAATAAATTACACCAGTGCACAATCCTGAGCATGATATTGCATATATGTACAGTTGAGGTCAAAAGTTTACACCCCCCATTGAGAATCTGCAAAATGTTCTTTATTTTATCAAAATAAGAGGGATTATACAAAATGCATGTTATTGTTTATTTAGTACTGAATTGAATAAGATATTTCACATAAAAGATATTTCCATATAGTCCACAAGAGAAAATAATAGTTTAATGTATAAAAATGACCTTATCCCCTTGAAAAGGAGAAACGATGCATTAAGAGAAACTTTTTGAAATGAACTGGGTAAATTTAACTTATTTTGTCTTCTCAGAAATAATGTAAGTATCTTTTGTAGTCCCTGAAGGGCTGCATTAAATGAAAAAGTATGATATTTAGGCATAATAAGAAAAAACTACACATCTCTATTCTGTTCAAAAGTTTTCATTCATTGGAAAACCAATTCAATTGTGGGACCTGAAGGATTTTTCTGAAGAACAGCAGCCAGTTTAACTGTTCAGGACAAACAAGGGACTCATGAACAACTATCACTAATCAAAAAAAAAAAAAAACACATTCAGGCAACAACACAGTATTAAGAATCAAGGGGATGTAAATTTTTGAACTGGGTTATTTTTATAAATTCAACTGTTATTTTCTCTTGTGGACTTGTAAACATCTCTTATGTGAAATATCTTATTCAGGTCAGTACTAAATAAACAACAACATGCATTTTGTATGATCCCTTTTATTTTGGTAAAACAATTAACATGTAGCAGATTCTGAAAAGGGGGGTGTAAACTTTTGACCTCAACTGTAACTGCACAGTAAGAAGTACCTTACATTTAAGACAATATTGCCATACTTTGTCTGTTTTTGCTCCACCTATGAATACTTCCAAATGAAGCAAAAGCAGAACTGTTATATCTTCAAAAACACAGTTTTGTTCATAAATGAATCAGCATTTAGCAAACAGCTGAGTGAATTATTCAGTGACTCACTGGTAACACTTTACAGTAAGGTTCATTAGTTAACATTAGTTAACTAGTTAACATTAGAATGAACAATGCTTCTACACAGCATTTATTAATCTTAGTTAATCTTAACTTAAGAATTACTAATGCATTATTAAAATCACAAGATGTGCTGTGAACTAACATAACAATGAGCAATTGTAAATTTATTAAGTAACATTAACAAAAATAAATAGTATAATAAATGTATTGTTTATTGTCCGTTCATGTTAACAAATGACACCTTATTGTGAAGTGTTACCAACTTGCTCAGTGCATTCGAATGAACTGTTTGAATGAATGATTCAATGATTCATTCATTAAAAGTCACCAACTAGTGTAACAACACAACATGTAAAGAGTCACTGAAACATCCTAACCATTAATGCAAAGATCGAGGAACTAACTGGTGTGTGAGTTAAAAGAAGCACACTTCTGGCTTGTGTTGATGAATGGAGCTGTGAAGGTCAATAAATGACTCAAGAAGGCCAACAAGTGGTCTTTAAAAAAAAATAAAAAATCAGCAAATACTTAAGTCATTATACCTTAACATTAATGTAATAGCGATTCAAGGACAAAATGCCAGTAAAACAACATTCATCCCTATACGGTTACAAATCAGGTGTGAAGAAGTAGCTGCTTCACCTTCTTTCCTATTCCCCCAATCATATCTTTATATTTACAACCCTGCCTGTGTCCTCGGGGTCTGCTAGGGGCAGAAAAAACTCTATGCGTGTGGTTTTACCGCAGTCCCTGTCCAGCTATCACAGAGAAATCTCAGAGCCAATCTCCTGTGTTAAAGAAGACCAATTTCCCCACAGGGAGCTTTTCATGCTGGACAAAGCATATTGCCTTGCCTGGGTCCACACATACTCAGGTTTAAGTAAGAACTGCATGCACTCTGTTGAATCGCAGTGTCTGTCAATATGGCAGTGCTGTCACATTCTTCCCTTATACAAGCAAAAAGAAATGAGCGAGAAGGTCGGAAATGAAAATGATATCTACACATCATCTGTCTATGATGTTTATGGCACGATCAGAAATTTCACAACTGATTGTACCTCAAATAACAAGCGCTATCCTGTGACAGACTACTATAAACATCTGGTAGTGATGGCGACAGTTCAGAAAATGCCGATGACGAGACTGATTTTTTAAGACCTGTTTTGACATGTTTCTTGCTCACTTCTCGGGAGAGTGTGGCTTATTCAATTCACTGTCAAGGCTCTATAAATATTTATCTTGCATGATGCAAAACATGACATTAGGGAGAAAAAGAGTGTGTCACCTGGTGGAACAAGAAGAGAGAGAGCGTTTGAGTGACAGCGCTACCAGATGTCGTCTCAGTGCAGATTGTCTATAACTGCGTCGGCTCGTATAAACAGCAACATGTACGCTGCACCCTCTTCGGCAGACAGGATTAGACGTTTGAAGATAGAAAATGGACAGACGATCAGGATGAACAGTGCTGCAAAAGGCTAAGGGTCAGGTCAATGTTGCCGAAATATAAACGTGTTACAAGAATTGCAAAGATGCAGTATACTGAAAGAGACTTTAAAATGTATCCAAATCCAGGGCAATTTTTTATGTTGTCAGCAGGTTGTCCACCCACTGGGAATTTTACAGTGCCTAAATAAAGCTAAAAATGTCTGCACACATGAAAGCACTCTGATGTCTCAAAACATTTCTAATTTCAAGGATAGTCCTGTTTAACAAATGTGATAATGATAGTTCTGGGATAAATGAAGAGCGATACAGCGATTTGCATTTATATATTAGAAATATTCCCCAGTATGATAATCGTAAAGTATTGTAATTCTAAAAAAAATGTTTTTCAATATTAGGCCTAATTGGGAATTGTCTGTTGTAAATTGCATAACTGCAGTGCTTCACTTCAGGACATTAGTATTCCTGTTGTGCTTCTTACCAAACTCTCAGGTGAAGAATTTTTCTCTTCATTAATAAACATAAGAGTGGGGATCGGAGTAACCTTTTCAGGGAGGATTATGGAGAAAGGGGAAAATAAAAAGCAAAACATCTGCCCATGTGTCAAAAATCGTTTCATATTCCAAACATGTCTGGCAATAAGGCTTCTGTCTCATCATGGGAATAATAAGCAGTCAATTACGAATTTGTCACTGGGTTCTTTTTTTTTTAATTCATCCAAAGTAAACTGAAGATTTCTGCAAATTAATTTCACTGCAATAAGGCTATATGGCAGAATTAGACATTTATCAGTTTTGTATATTGTTGGTGTAATTATGTTATGAATTTTCACTGCTGCGTTTTTACTGACAGACAGAAGTGGATGAGAATAAAATACGGAATTTGGTCCCACACAGGAAATTTTGAACTAAACCTAAAACTAGAAATCTTCGCTAAGAAACATGGGTCTCAAACTTAAAATAAAGATAAGTTAACAAGCATTTGTTTCCATAAATGTGACATCTGCCATGCAGTTATCATTGTATTCTGCATCATTAGTCAGAGAAGAGCTAGACGTGTTATCATAATCCTGCTATAAAGCTACAAATCAAAGCAGCCCAGCGTCAGTTCTTTCATTCAGAGCGGTGCTCAATCACACTGGGGAGATATGCTTGGACAGTCTCCCTTGACGCCATTCAGCAATAAGCCTCTATTACAGACCTGATGGTCTGTATGACTTAGCCAGTGCTTGTTTAAAGCCACCAAATGCACTAAGATGTGGAGAAAGGCATACAGCTGCACAAGACATCTGATTGTCAAGAAGTGTCTGAGATTCTCTTGGTAGTAAACACTGCCATCTGCTGTTTCAGTTATGAGTTGGCAGGTCAACAAGCTTGTGTATAAGTGCTGATTTTGTCTGCTCTTGTTTAGCAGAAATACAATATGATATATTATGTGTATAGATAGATAGATAGATCTCTGCTGTTTTCAGCGTAATAATAATACACTATCAGGTTTGAAATCACAAGAATAAATACAATTTTAAAATATATTCTAATAGAAAACAGTTTTTTTAAATAGTAAAAATATTGGATTTACTATTATATATGGATTTAATTTTTTGCTGTAATTTGGATCAAATAAATGCAGGCCTTGTAAGCAGAAGAGACTTCTTTAAAAATAAATAAATTAAATACATAAAAATTAAATACAAAAATCCAAAAAAATGATGATTTTTTTATAAAGTAAACGTAAGAATAACTCTTATATTGTTAGTAATATTTCAAAATGATCATTTATTGGAATGATGCTGCTAGATTTATTGATTATCTATGCATATTTCTTTTAGAACAATAATGTTAAAATGTGAATATGATGCATCCATAATCATCATTGTATTCTACTGCATTGTTTTGGCCCCCACGTCTAAATATAAAGAGCTTTGATCATAAAATTATATTGAAATGTAATCTTACTAAGACATTAAAAGATATATGACAACTGATATTTATATGCATGTTATGTAAGTAGTCTGATAAAATGTTAATTTCATTGATTTGCATTACAAGCTTACAGAATTTCATGTTTCCTTTTGACCAAATAATTCACAACAGCTGCCCCAAGTATTTTTACTTAGTTTGGCCTTCCAAATATAAATATATGAGGCCATAAAAGCCTAATGTATCAAATATGATACAAACTATGTATATACACAACTATTTTTAAATATATACTTGTCTGAAGGCTCAATTAACTGTTCCAAAAAAACTGAGTTAACAAGACTATTTCTGCAAAACCACTTTGTGCAGAAGCAACTCACGCTCAGCATCTGTTTTCAAGCATGTTACAGCTCTTGGCTTCCTCCAGTGATGAAATGCTTTATCAGTTTTTACTTTTTTTGGTCCCATCGCTTTTTGAACTCTTTACTTCCTCTGTTATCATTACGTCACTATTCATATTGAGAAGTGCAGCTGTGTAAGCTATAGAAAACATTAAACAATTCAAGAAAAAAATGCTGTGTTTTCCATATTAGGATTGTGAACAGGCAAAATGACTGACAGACAGAAAGTCTATTGTCTATTTTTTTTTTTTTTATTAACATTGTATTATTAAACTTTTGTGGTCAAAGAATAGACAGTCAGACAGTTATAGACAAAACAATGTGACAGACAAACAGAGAGAGCTTAACCTGGAGAGCCGTTGTTGTTGATCTAGGCTTGATAAAGGCCTGTCTGGCAACCCTGCCTTAAAGTCAGCATCCACAACCCATCTGCCAGAAGCCCCACGTCACAGTGTGTGGCCTCACAAACAGACAAGACCAATTAGTGCCTCGACAACAGTGATTACTGCCAGAGCAAGGCTGAGACACACACACTCTCTGTCCCTGTCATCCATCTCATGCTCAAAATCACATGTGGCATTTTCGCTGATGATTTTTATTGGGTCGCTTACCCAGCTCCATCTGTAAAGTGTACTCCAATATGTCCACATGGCTACTGGAGTGCTGCAAAGCAGGCTGGTTAGAATGGCTGTCATTCCTTGGTAACAATGCTGGACTGAGCAATCAGAACTTGTACTTGTTTTGAATGTAATTTAATTGGGAGTGGCATTGGAGTAAGCATATTTTACTTTGTACATCTTTGTTGTATAAAATGCTTGAAATAGAGGAAAAATCCAAGGCTAAAATTGTGTCTAACAAATATACATTACCAATTAAAAGTCTGGCATTATTCAGATGTTTAAAAAGGCATAACATAATTGTACATTTGAGGTGCAAAATCTGCAAAATGTTAATCATTTTACCAAAATAAGAGGGATCATACAAAATGCATGTTATTTCTTTATTTAGTACTGACCTGAATAAGACATTTCACATAAAAGACATTTACATATAGTCCAAAAATAATATTAATATACTGAATTTATGAAATTTACCCTGTTCAAAAGTTTACATACACTTAATTTTTAATACTTGAATGATCCACAGCTGTGTTTTTGTTGTTGTTTAGTGACAGTTGTTCATGAGTTCCCTGTTTGTCCTGTACAGTTAAACTGCCTGCTGTTCTTCAAAAAAATCCTTCTGGTCCCACAAATTCTTTGGTTTTTCAGCATTTTTGTGTATTTGAACAATTTCCAACAATGACTGTATGATTTTGAGATCCATGTTTTCACACTAAGGACAACTGAGGGACAATGTGCAAAATTATGCATTAAGAAAACTATTTAAATTTGAAGATTAGGGTACACTTAACTTATTTTGTTTTCTGGGGAACATGTAAGTATGTTCTGTAGCTTCTGAAGGGCAGTACTAAATGAAAAAAAAATATATGATATTTAGGCAAAATAAGAAAAATGTACACATCCTCATTCCATTCAAAAGTTTACACCCCCTGGCACTTAATGCATTGTGTTTCCTTCGAAGCATCAGTGAGAATTTGAACCTTCTGTAATAGTTGCATATGAGTCCCTCAGTTGTCCTCAGTGGGAAAATATGGATCTCAAAATAATACAATCATTGTTGGAAAGGGTTCAAATACACAAAAATGCTGAACAACCAAATAATTTGTGGGACCTGAAGGACTTTTCTGAAGAACAGCAGGCAGTTCAACTGGACAAACAAGGGACTACAAGGACAAACAAGGGACTCAGGAACTATCACTAAAAAAAAAACACACACACACACACACACACACACAGCTGTGGATTATTCAGGAAACAGCACAGAATTAAGAATCAAGGGGGGTGTAAACTTCTGGACGAGGTCATTTTTATAAATGTAACTATTATTACTATTATCTTTTATCTGAAATATCTTATTCAGATCAGTACTAAATAAAAAATAATACACACATCCCTCTTATTTTGGTAAAATATTTAACATTTTGCATTATAATATTAAATAATATTTTAATTATTTGCTAAAAATATGACTTAAATTAAATGTACAAAAAAAAGTGGGGCCTTAAAGTCTGTGAACTGTGAACATGCCACTCAAAAATCTGGACATTCACCACACACCCAAAATGACTTTTTTAACTGAATTACTTTGGGGATGAAAACCCATTCAGCCATTATAATAAGCTGAATTAAACGACTAATAAAAATAAAAGCTTATTATTAGCTGCCACTGAGCCGCTAACAGACTCTCGGGAAATGCTTCAGTAAAAATGACAGTTAAAAATATAAAAGGCACATTAGTTTTGGAAAGCCCTATCAAAAAGTCACACCATGCATAGTAAACAGTGGCTTCCTTATTTAATTAGTTTCAGGAGCTTGAATACAGAAGAGTCGGCTGTAATCGCACATCCTTGCAGAGACTAGCATAATAACTACATCCAAATTGTTACTGAAGCTATCAGACAAAAGCTATATTTCCATTTTTATGTTAACAAAAACACATTTCCAGCCCATAAACGTGAACTGATAACAGCCTACAGTTTTACAGCTAAAAATCAATGAGACATTAATGTTATGGAACAGAGTGTAAGGCTGTAAATAAGAGAGCATTTGTCCCTTGAGGAAGTTCAGATTTTGTTTGGGAAATTTAAAAAAATGCTGTTTTAAACGTACTATTCATTAAATAAATAAATCACAATAAATAAATACATAGTTTTTACACTGATAATAATAGCAAGTGTATTTTAAACACTAAATCAGCATATTAAAATGATTTCTGATCATGTGATGCTGAATACTGAAGTAATGGCTGCTAAAAATTTAGCTTTGCCACCACAGGAATAATTATTTATTAAAACGCATTAAAATAGAAAACAGTTATTTTAAATTGTAATATTTACAATATTATTGCTTTACTGTATTTTTGGTCAAACAAAAGCATTCTTGGTGACTTCTGTCATAATAAAAAAACTTAACTTTCAAATGTTGCTGTAAGAAGTCAAACACCTGATAGACTAATCATAATTTTTATCCTCTATTATCATGATATTAAGGGTTATTTTTTGAGATTTTGAGTTTGCAGTGCCTTTCAGTGTCTTTTAATGTATTTTTACCATATTCTTCAAAGGCTGTATTTAATTTAATTTATGTATTTTGTATATTGTTTATACACCCAGGATTATTTGCAGGAAGCAAATACATCTTTGTGGAATTACTCATATCTTGGTTATCTTTGACTTTATTAAGTTAAAACTATAGTACACCCTTTTTATAGCTTTTTTGGATTTGAAAAATAGTGCGTACAAAACAAAGTACCCACAAAACATCTGCATATTATAGCACACACAAGTAAATCCCATAAAATGGTCTTTCTTGATGCAAACAGCTCAATATGTCTCACACGAACACATCTGTGTCCATTAAATTTTTACACTCTCCAAACTCATCCACCAAACATCTGCTGGGAGATATGTGCAGTTTATGGGCAAGTTACGATCCAGAAATATGCTGTAAATAGAGATAACAAGGCCTGGATGCCCAGCACTAGATAGTGGCATTCATAAAATAAAACTACAAAGCGGGAGGAAATCCAGAATATTCTTCTAAATAAAGTTAGTCAAATTTAACTACATTAATAAAATTATAATTTGGTGTCATTATCGTTAACAATATGAATGTTACCACTCAGACATAATCTAAAGAATGTGATGTAATGATGGCACACCTGCCGCTCAAAGAGTTCTTCATAAAACTGATGACCAGAACCTCTTCACTTGGCCCTCACTGCACTAAATGTTATATATCAAGGAACATAAACAGAAAAATTTGGAGGTGTTTAAGAAGACCATTTGAAGTGAAGTCAATATACCATTTATGGCTCAATATGCATTACAGTTTCGGATTGAAGGCCTCTTAAAGGATGCCTATAAATGTGGTAGGAACAAGGGTAATAGCGTTTGACACACACTGCTAAATTACCACTGATTACCTAAAATTACCATCAATGAAGCTTGTCTAACATTATCTAAGATAAGAGTTTTCAACCAGGGGGCCTAAGCACACACACAAGGGGCTGCAAGATATTAATAAATATATCAAATGATTTTAAAATATGACAAAACAAGCATTAAAAAGGAAACATCTAAAAATCAAGATGTAAACTGACATCATATTTCTTATCTTAATTTGTTGATTTAGTCATGGAAATTAATAAATTATATAAAAAGCAATAGGTATTACCTTATGTTTAGCCGTAAGAGCGTACACCGCCATTTGGAAATGTTATGCCTCTGGTTTCCAGTCTCATCAGCATCTAGCTATTTTTAGCTGTATAAAAAGTTTGTTTGCTGCTTGATATTCCAAATTGGTGTGTCTTAATATATTATTTTAATGTATTATCAGGGCCGGACTGTGGCATAGGTGGAATAGGCAAATGCTAGGGGCGCTGCCAATCCTATATGGGCGCCAAAATGCGTTACGTTTTGTTTTGTTTTTCATATCTGCTTTTTTACAGTTTTTTTCAATTGCTAACAAGCATTTACCAATACTTAAAGTACTTTTTCTAAACTCTTAACACAGCAACACACCTACATCACACAATTAGCCAAATAGTTAATTTTCTGTCCAAAACCACATTTTGTTAAATAAATTCTATATTTTCTACATTTTGTTAAATAACTCTACATTTTAAAATGCTTAATACCTTTTTCTAAATAAAAACACAGCAAACCTTAATCAAAACCGAGTCATTCGGTCAAAACTTTAGGACTAGTTTCTGTTCAACAGAAACATATAGTCAGTCATAGCACAGTGATTTTTTGTTTTTTTTTTAGCCTTGAGTTTGCCTTCAACTGAAACCCATTTTACATTTTGAAGTGAAGAATGTGTTCTTTCTTGAGTCATTACTTTACAGAATGTACAATAGAAAAAGATAGGGTAACCTATGCAGAAATTCAGTTGGAACCTTGATTGAAACTGCTTTCCAGTGGTTAGGGTTTGGAAATGGATGGTGTTAGCAATTGAAAAAAACTGTATTATCAATAATATTTCAATCCTATGAATTGAACATACTACAAAAACCAACAAAAACATAACTATTTTGCAGCCGCATTTCCACATAGGCCTACATCATGTAATATGTTTGTCAAAAAGACCTAAGCATTCTGGTGCCCAGGAAAGAAAAATGGGACAAAGACAGAGGTAATGTAATGAATAATGATCATATTAAAAACTAGATGAGGTAAAAGTTTGTGAACAAACTTTATGTTGGCCTAGTCTAGAAAGCCTAATGTAAAAGTGTAAAATAGGATAATAACAATATCTGGAGTTCCAGAAATCCAAGATTTTTTCGTGACACTTGATAACATGTTTTAATAATACTTTTACATTATAGTTGTGTAGTATTTGGGCAATTATGGTATTTTATATTTGAATTGGCTAATTTATTCAAGTTTGTATATAACTGGGCTTACAGTTTTTGCCTATTGCTTACACACTTTTTGCAGATTTTGGCTCATTATGTCAAAACTCTACATACAAACCAATCAGACATAGCACTTGGAGATTGACAACTCACATCTATGCCAAAATGAAACACTGCAATCAAAACTTAACACTCCTTTCTAAAAATGAAATTCTTGCAACAAAACCATACACACAGCATTATTTGAATTACTCTTTCATATCACCAGCAACACACTGATGGGCTTTATATAAAACACTGCAGTCTTTGTGTTTCTTCTGCAAAACTCAAAAGTAGACTTTCTGCAGTAATCAAACAAGAGTTTTTACAAAAAACAAACATTCAAAATTGTAGAAATATTGTACAAATCATCAAATCAAACAAAACAAAAGTAAAAAAACAAAACAATTACTGGATAAATTCCTATTGGGGGAAAAAACATACTTGTTTTGGTGGGTGTGTGTGGTGGGGGGCTGGAGGGGAGCCTATGGATCCCACCTTCTTTTTGGGTCTGGCCACAAGACCTCGTCTACATCACAGGTAATGTCCTCGCAGGCTAGGCGTCGGGGAAAATATTGCCTTGTGAATCCACCCTTGGGATGTCTCTGCATGCCTCTTCCAAAGTTCTCAAAATGGCTTACCTGAGGCCTATTTGTAGTGCTAAGGCTCAGACCGATTGGTGTTCTGTTTTCTGTGCAAGTGTTTTCAGGTGTGTATGTAAGTGCCTACAATTGCCAGATGAGTTTTGCTTTTTGAACAGAGTGTTTTCCCAATGATAACAGGTGATTTCATTTTTGAACAAAGTGTCTAACGTAAGAAAATGTGTGTAGTGCTTTGCAATAAGTGTGTTACAGAATTGTAAACAAAGTGCAAAGTTGACAGTGTGTTTAAGCTATGGTTACACTGTGTTTAAGCTAATGCTACAAGAAGTTTAGGTATTGAGGCTTTGGTCTAAGCATTCTATTTTAGTGTGTAAGCAATGGGCAAAAACTGTAAAAAAATAGCAACATTTTATATAAAATTTACTTAAAGTAGTACGTTTCTCAGTTTAATTCGTGGTGATAATGTTAGAAATGGCTATAGTTTGGTATAGTTTGGCTGCCATCTACTGGAAATAGAATGCTTCAAATTCGTTTTAAAGATTAAACCGTAACGTTACTGTATGAAGTGTTCACACAAAACTGTATTAGTTGTGTGCAGGAATACCAGATGTAATTCTTATAGATGTGTTAATTTATAATGTGACTAGGCAGCATTATATTTTTATAGTTTCATTGTAAACAATTTAAAATAATGTTAATTTTCCATAACTACCAACAACAAAAGTACTGAATACTGTTACAAATGTATTGTTCATTGTTAGTTCAAGTTAGTTAATACATTCACTAATGTTAACAAATTATACCCTACTGATACCTACCGTTTCACTATCATAAAAATAAAAATATAAACAATATACTTTTCCATTTCTATTCAGATGCACTTTTGAAATATTTAGCTATGCAGTTTCTAGAGTGGGCTGTGAGGCAAGGGGTGCCAGGTAAAATCTTGCCTAGAGCAGCAAATTGGCCAGGGCCAGCCCTGTGTATTATCTTAATTATGAACACACTAATTTGTAGTCCAAACAGTTTTACTGCAGATTGTTGTTTCAAGCATGTAGCACTGAAACCCTATATTGTAATTTTTGGAATGGCGAAAATAGTAATCTCCAAGTAAAACATGACTGGGCAGACCAAACTGTAAGTCACAGAGACTTGAAACTTTGGCCACTTTCGGATTGTTCTAGGTTTTTTTTTTTGTTTGTTTGTTTGTTTGTTTGTTTTTTGCCTGAACGGAACCAAACCAGTGCAGGAAGATTCTCCAGAGAGTAAATATCCTTAATTATCAACAAAAAGTGGAACTTTCGACTCTCAAAGGGACGCCAAAACGTTCGAAAGGGGCAGGGCCTCTTTACTAAAACGGCTGTAACTTTTGAATGGAATAAAATATCTTTGTCAAACTCAAAACACATGTAAGAGCGGAATCTGAGATGAAATGGAAAAATAGTGGAGCTTGGCCACTTGATGGTGCTATAAGCGTAAACGATTGTATATTGCGTGTTTTATATTCACTTATGAGTTATTCTATATTTAGGGGTACATTTCATGTCAGCAAAAAGTCAGGAAATCAGTATTCTTTTTTGATAAATAAACTAGGTGGTAGAAAAAATAAATACTCTTAATGTGCTAAATTAATTGTTTGGCAAGCTTAAGCTCTAATGACTTTTTAAATATGTTAATGAAAATTAACATTTAATTTATTATTTTGTCAACTGTGTTATGGCAAAATGCTGTGTCAAATAAAACAGGAATAAAGTACTACATGTTTGAACACGTGTTTGATGGTTTTTGAGTCTGTCTGATTTAAAAATATGAATTCATAGTGGCCATTCTGTGGGGTGCTATCTTGAAGGATGTAACTTTTTCTTTAACATAAATCCACACTATGCTAAATTTAGTGTCATTCACTATCCTTACTCAAGATTTCCATCTCCAGAGATATCCCGTCTTTTTTTCAGACGGTTTAGTTCACATTTAAAAGATTTATGACATAAAAACCACACGTAACACAGTTGACAAAGTAACACAGCTGACAGGACATTAGAAAAAAAGAGGAAACTTTTTTGCAAAGCATGGTTTTAGGCAGTTCCTATTCCTAATTTTTTGTTTTTTATCAACAACACTCAGTGTGAGCATACATTGGCACTAAATTGCCAACATTGTCAACTGTGTTACAGTTAATGGGTAACACAGTTGACATTTCGGCCATTTTAGGGCCTTGTGCAAACTGCTGACTTTGGACTAATTAGTACATGACCTTGATTAACTTATGTTTTTATATTTTTTCTTTATATATTTATAAATACAGCTTGTGACGCAAAACCTCACATTTACCAAATCAGACAGCATAAAAACAGCAAACTCCAGTAAAGAATATGCCATTTTTGCAAGATAAAAGGTGGATATCTGTTGGATTTTTGTATTAAATTAATTAGACATGTCCCATTATATAAAAATGATCATTGCTTTAAGTGAAAAGTTAGTAAAATGAATAATAGAGTCATGGACATGAAATGTGTACCCCTAATTATAGAATGACTCATACACACATTGATATTCATGATATTCATATTATAGGATAGACCTCCTCATTCTGAAAAGCATTGCCTCTAGAACCAATGCTGTCAATTAAACAGTTTGTTAAATAATTGAGAAAATGTCAAATAAAAAAAATAAAAAAAACTACTTTTAACTATTAACTACTCTTTTTAACTACTCTCGATTTAGGTGATTACATGCTTGCTATATAATATGTAGGCTAATGTTTTTTGTTTTTTTTTATGTGTCCTTAAATGCCTTAAAGCACTTGAATCCTGGTGTAATCGCTGCTTTCAGATACAGTTGAAGACAAAATTATTAGCCCCTCTGTGAAATTTTACATTTTTTTTAGAATATTTCCCAAGTGATGTTTAACAGAGCAAGAGAATGTTTTCACATTATTTTCTATTATTTTTTTCTTCTAGAGAAAGTCTGATTTCTTATAGTTGCTTGAATAAAAAAAAAAATAAATAAATAAAAAACTGCTAAGGTCAATATTATTAGCCCCCTTAAGAAATTATTAGTTTGATTAGATATAGAACAAACCACTGTTGTCCAATGACTTGCAAAATTAACCTAATTTGCCTGATTAACCTAATTAACCTAGTTAAGCCTTTAAATTGCTCTTTAAGCTGAGGATTAGTATTTTGCGAAAACAACTAGTAAAATAATATGCACTGTCATCATGGCAAAGACAAAAGAAATTAGTCTGGACTTCAGAGAAAGAATTGTTAATGCTCATAAAGATGGAGAAGGATACACACGTTTATCAAAGCGCTTTCAAGTGTCAAGAACTGCAGTGAGATGCATTATCAAGAAGTTTAAAAAGACCAAATGCAGTGAAGAACAAGACGGGCAGAGGCAGGAAATGAAAGATTTCAAAAACTTTGGAAAGAAAACTAGTAAGAGAGGTTTCTGAAGACCCAAGAACAACTGCCAAGACACTAGTGAATGACCTAGCCAAGTCTGAAATTGATGTCTCAACAAAGACAGTCACTAGAGCCCTGCACAGGAATGAACTGCGAGGTTGCAGTCCAAGAAAGACTCCACTTCTGAAGAAGAGACACCTGCAAGCTAGAATGAAGTTTGCTAAGAACAACCTGGGGCAATGTGATGTATACTGGAATCGCATCCTTTGGTCAGATGAGACAAAACTAGAGCTTTTTGGCCATAGAGATGTTGCCTATGTTTGGAGAAAGAAGGGCAAGGCATTCAACCCCAAGAACACTGTTCCCACAGTGAAACATGGTGGTGGGAGTATAGTGCTGTGGGGATGTTTCTGTGCGTTTGGAACTGGGAATCTCGTCAGGGTTGAAGGAAACATGAAAAAGGAAGACTATAAGAAGATTTTGAAAGACAACCTCAGACAGTCTGCAAGAAACCTTGGTTTGGGTCAACATTTTGTCTTCCAGCATGATAACGACCCAAAGCATACCTCACTTCTGGTGAAGAAATACCTCCAAATGAGCAAAGTGAGTGTACTTGACTGGCCTGCACAAAGCCCAGACTTGAATCCAATAGAAAATCTGTGGAGCACACTAAAGTCCAGAGTTTGTGCCAGAAGACCAACAAAGAGAGATTTGCTAAGGAGACATGCTTGAAACTTGTTGAGAACTACAGCAAACAACTAAAGGCTGTTATCAAGCAAAAGGGATATACTACTAACTATTAACATCAGAGGGCTAATAATTTTGACCAGCAGACTTTTTAACATTCTTGGTTATGCATTTATTTCTATTTGTATTACAAACCCTAAAAGCTTCCTGAATAAAGTATTATCTTTAAAATGCTGTGTTGATAAAATCATCTTGTGTTAAACAACACTTGGGAGTTATTTGAAAAATAGTGAAATATTTTTATAAAGGGCTAATAATTTTGTCTTCAACTGTATATGTCTTCTTGTTATTTCTCTATAGCTGCTAATGAGCCAGATGTAAGAAGAATAAGAAAAATGAAATTCTATAATCATAAATGCTTAAAAATATACATTCTTTGGTCATCAAGAGTGTGAACCCTGAAGAACATTTAGTTCTAGACACATGTGAACATATCTACAATATTTGTATTAGATTGTTTTAATATATTTTCAACAGACAAATAAGCAGCTTTGTTGTCATGTGATAATTATTATACAAGGGTTTTCCTGTAGGTCATGGGTTTGATTCACAGGGAAACCAATAACTGAAAATTTGTAAATGTGTACCTTGAATGCAATGTAAGTGGATACATGTAAATGTAAATATATATAGTGACTCTTAGTATATTGTTTTGGACAATGTAAGTGGATACATGTAAATAGTGGCCCTTTGAATATTGTTTTGTACAACAGGGGAGGCTTGAATTCAAAATAAGATTTTCACTGTCACACACACATACAAATGGTATTCATTTGCTTATCTATTGCATCAACAATATATTTTTGAAAAATTCTGAGTTACTTAGCCTCCTCTTTTAGCAGTTACACAATAAACCAGAAAAAAAATTTCATCATCTTCAGCTGCTGCACTGGAAGGTTTTCCTCACTAGAGGGAGCCATTTGCATACATGTTACAAGTATCTCTGGTCAACCTCTTTAAAGGGAATAATGCTAACTTTCTGTGTTTTAAAATAATTCAGGTACATTTGCTTCTTTGAATTTACAGTTAGATTAATTAAACTGGAGAAGTGCCTCCATAACTGACAAAGTAAAAAAGTCCTTTTAAACAGTTTCACCAGCCTGGCATATGTTTTCTTCAACTTAAAAGATTAAACAGCAGATCTCCTAGTTAGATTTCCCAGCTGCTTTCACAAACACAGATGGCGAAGCTGAACTCTAGGGCTAGGTTTGCCATGAAGAATGACCTGGCCTTTGACTTCTTTGGGTGGCTTCTTCTCTCTGAAACAACAAAATATAACACTGTGCTTTGACCTCTATTTCCAGCGCACAGGAAAACCACCAACAGTGCCCTGGCTTGTCTTTACTCATTGCGCTTTTCATTCAAATTCTGTCCCAGGTCCCTTTCACTGGTCCCTTGAGAGGATTGATACTGTTCATCAGCTGTCTAGAGCTACTTCATAATGGCACTTTGGCCAAAACAGACATTGATGCAGCATAGTCCTACTCTCACTTCAAAAGAAATTAGTAACACAAAATGTAAATCTTTAATCAGTTTGGCTTTTTTATTAAAAAAATTCTTTCATTTACAATGAACATTATGAACATTCATAATCATCAATCAGCATCATCACTCGGCCTGTCTGAGGAATAGAAGGCATTTGTGGTTGGCCAGATTGAACCAGGATTTCCAGGGCAAGAATCTTGACAACATTCATGTTTGTTCTTATAATTTCTGCATATTTTTACCACCTATTAACTTTAGTTTGTCAAAATATTGCATCCCTTTCCTGCTTACTAAGTCTTTCTTTATATATGATTTAGCAGCTTCAATGCATTTTTTCCATGGTGTTGACAGGGGAATGTCACCATGACCTGAGGTATAGTGTCTGTGGAAAATGGACCTACAGTACATATTGTTATATAATGTTTTGTTAAAAAAAGAAAAAAAAAAAAAAAAAAACCTTCTGTGTCCTGGACAAAGACACTGGCCTGATACTTCACCTTAGTACCTCTGCAGTGTATAGGACATTTGGATATATTTGTCTCACTGAAATAGAAAATAGTTTTGGGATTAATTTATGATCATTCAAATATATATTTGATTTTATTGTTATTATTTAGCTCAATTTGATTTATAGACTTGTGATACTATACCAATCCTATACCCAGTGACCTGGATTAAAAATAAAATTACTGTCAAATTATTTTAACTTTATTTTATTTTATTTTATTTTCATCTTATAGTAAGTAATGTAAAGACACTTTAAAAAGTTCAAACATTGTAGATCATACAGTGTGTAAAAGAGGAAACAAGTATTTGAGACAGGACTAGCTACAAATAATCTTATCAAATATCTTTCAACGTTTAAGTGTAAGAAATAGTGTAAAAGCGTTAGAGTCAGATAAGTAAATTAGACATAGCTAGCAATGACTGGATTAGCTTTTTGTGCTATCATGTTGTCAGTGATAGCACATTTGAATTCAAATTCACCTGGTCTTTATGTGTGAAGATTACTCAGCTGTTTTACATTTCTTAAGACTCATTGTCTTACACATGCGCTGACCTCATCATTTTTGATGACTTTACAGCAATTACATCACACATTTATGGGTGAAAGAGCAATTCTGAGTGAAAGATAGTGAGAGTTATTGCTTTCTTGCACAGTGGTTCTGGTTAAAATAATTAGTTTATGGGTAGGAGTTTCTTTTTCTTGCATTTTTTTATCTACATACATGCCTTCAAGGCTGCATTTAATCATAGATTAAGACAGCCATATTTCTTGAGAAAAGCCAAGAATGAATGAGTGATACGCTATTAACGATTGGTTATTTGTAAATAAATAAATAAAGTAACGAATTTAAACAAAATTAACATATCCCCTCAGTAGTTTGTTCAATATAATTTGAGGTTGTTTGTCCTCTTATGACGATGAAGTCGCAGCAATTTCCAGGAACATGAATGCATGAAAATTATTTTACACCACATGGGGACATTTAACATCTTTTGAAGCATGAGGCTCGGTCTCCACACATAAATGCATCTGAGTTTCCTGAGAATTAAATTATGGTGAAACATAATGTTCTCAAACTCTTGTTAAACAGCCTGGAATGTTGTGACTTCACTTCGTTGGGACAAACCTCTTTATCGGTCTACCAAGAGAATGACCAACAACAACAAAGGACTCTTCGTAGGCAAATGTTCCCTCGCCGAAGTTGAAGGCGTGACTTCACTGCTGGAACCGCGGCCAATGATGTAGCCGCGTGTCCCTTCAATCACCTGAGAACAAACAGATCACGCTTCTTCCTGACCAATCACACTCGCCGGGATCCTGCCACCATACATATAAATCAGGCTGACATCCCAAACTCCTGGTCAGAGAATGAGAGAAAACCAAACACAAAATAATCAGTCAAATAACTGGACTTGCCAGTCCGATATCATACTTTTTTAATTTCCGTTGGTGTCCAGGTACGTAACTTTCTTTCATTTATCAGACTGTCATTTGTGTGCAATGTACGTGTTTGACTTTGTGAACATTGATGTGAGATGATGCAAGTTCGTTCTTTTTGTTGACTGTGAGTTTAATTTTAAACAAGATTGACTTGTTGTTTTGTGAAATCGCCGTTGTTTATCAATACTTCACGCTGTGATGTAACACTGCCACGTTGTAACCATGGCTACCGGTTGCTATCTAGCCTTGGATACGCAGGAAGGCATCGAGTTCAGTGCTTGCGGCTACTTTTGACGTGTTTGTAGAACAGCGATGATGTTTTTTACATTGACCTACTGATTCGTGAAATCAATACTGATAGCGGGTTTCCATACTGATCGAACAACCCTTTCACAAGTGAATGCAAAGAGAATTCCCAATGAAGATTACAAAGCACGTGGTGTGGTGTTTCCTAACCCCGTTTAAACCCGATTTGTAAGGCTCAAGTACCTCTTCATCGACACAAACCAAAAGTTTTGTAGTGAAACTAATCCGTATTGGCTATCCCAATCAATTATTGTCTGGTTTGTCGTTTAAATATGTCATACTAAATGCCCACTGGGGTACACAAATCCCTTGTTAGGAAAAATGGCTTGTAATCTATTCAATGCTCTTTTAACAGTGTGTTGTGTGTTGTGTTTTGTTTTTTTTGTTTTTTTAAATATGCCTCTATGTGGATATGTGTAACTGTTTGTGGTGAAATTGCCATTGCTAAATGTATGCTTGTTTTGATGCTTATGCTAGTTACTTCATGTTGATAGAACTGTAATATTTTCAATGTTTTATTTTGTAATATTGACAATTATGTTTTCTTTCCTGTTTAGGTGTTTTATAGTAATAAAACATGGCCACGTCTGCCAGTGCTCAGTTGAGTAAAGTGGTAAAACGGCAGTATATGGAACTGCCTCAGGGAGACCAAGTACAAGCCATGTATATCTGGATAGATGGAACCGGAGAAGGACTGCGATGCAAGACCAGGACACTGGACTCAGAACCCAAAAGCATTGAAGGTAAGCTAGACCTAAGCTAAGCCACCCCAATATTGAATCTTTTTATATTTAGACTTAAGTCTTTAACTTCTAATGGATTGGTTTTTATTATTCAGATCTTCCTGAGTGGAACTTTGATGGTTCCAGCACGTATCAGTCTGAAGGCTCCAACAGCGACATGTATCTCATTCCCTCTGCCATGTTCAGGGATCCTTTCCGCAAAGACCCCAACAAACTGGTCTTGTGTGAAGTGCTCAAGTACAACCGGAAACATGCAGGTATGTTTAAGAATAAAACAACATCGGTGTTTGTTTAGTCAGGGTTTGCCTAAACTCACAGCTTTTTCTGGTCTTAAACACAGAAACTAACCATCGTCACACATGTAAAAAGATCATGGAAATGGTAGATAATCAGAGCCCTTGGTTTGGCATGGAGCAGGAGTATACCATTCTTGGTACTGATGGACATCCCTTTGGTTGGCCATCCAATGGGTTCCCTGGTCCCCAAGGTAAAAACCTCTCCTTTTACAGTCATAACTAGCCATATCAATGATGTTCTCAAGATGTTTGGTCCATACCATGCTGCTTTGATATCTACAGGACCTTACTACTGTGGAGTTGGAGCAGATAAAGCTTATGGCAGGGACATTGTGGAGGCACATTACAGAGCCTGCCTCTATGCTGGTGTGATGATCTGCGGAACCAATGCTGAGGTCATGCCAGCTCAGGTAATCTCCATTCCAGTGTGTTCTGGGACACACTGTAGTTGGCCATTATTAAGCCACCCAAGATTATCCTTTTGGAATGTGACCTCAATTCCGCTATTAATTCTTGATTTGGTTATAACGCGGCTTTTATTTTCCAGTGGGAGTTCCAGATTGGCCCTTGTGAAGGCATCAACATGGGAGATCACTTGTGGGTAGCTCGTTTCATCTTGCACAGAGTTTGTGAAGACTTCGGTGTGGTAGCCTCATTTGATCCTAAGCCAATCCCAGGCAACTGGAATGGTGCTGGATGCCACACTAACTTTAGCACCAAGGAAATGCGGGAAGATGGTGGGCTGAAGTAAGTACTAAAAGGCTATTTTTTTTTTTTTTTTTGTTTTGTTTTGTTTCCATAAGTTGCTGTTTGTTTGTTCATGGTAATAAATGACTGTTTTGTCTATTCTTAACTAGATGCATTGAGGAGTGTATTGAAAAGCTTGGAAAGAGACACAACTATCACATCCGTGCCTATGATCCGAAGGGAGGCCTGGACAATGCTCGCAGACTGACTGGCCACCATGAAACTTCCAACATCCATGAGTTCTCTGCAGGCGTGGCGAACCGTGGCGCTAGCATCCGCATCCCACGAACCGTGGGACAAGAAAAGAAGGGTTATTTCGAGGATCGTCGCCCATCTGCCAACTGCGACCCCTATGCGGTCACCGAGGCCCTGATTCGCACATGTTTGCTAGATGAAGAGGGTGATGAACCTGTGGACTACTAGATCTCTTCTCCTGGACTGAACTTCCCTCCCCTTCTTGCCATACTTCCCTGTTTTGTTTTTTTGTTTTTAAATGGCCATCAAGGCAAAATAGTACTGTATCTTGTTTTCAGGGTGGTTCTAACCTGGCATTTTAATATTGTTGAAGTTGACTGGTCAACTTAACATTTTAAGATTAAATCTGAAGTTAACCTGATCTGGGGACACGGTGTTGCAGGACATGTCTTTCCCCTGTCCTTTTTTTTTTTTTTTTTTTTTTTTTTTTTTTTTAATCGTTTCTTGGGGAGTGGATGTTTAACGTTAGCATTGAGAGCTCTCTATGATCTCATGACTCTACCTTTTGGTAGTTAAGATGGACTGAACCACAAGTCAAGTGCACAGAAGAACCTAGGGCTGCCAAGGCTAGACATCTAACTTCTTTTAAACCAATAGCTAGTTGTTGCATATGTTGACTTGATGATTCAAGTATGTAATGTTTCAATGCGTCTTACTGACAGTGTATTAAATGGCAAACTTTGGTATTCATTCTGACTGTAAACACTATGCTGTTGTTGTGCGGTACTCTTCACAGTCGAGGTCCAATAACTGTCCTGTTTTTATACTTGTGGATCTGTTGTGTTAAATCCTGATTCATCAAGGATTTGATCCTGTTTTTGTCTACTACTATGACGTAACTGGACCTGTTTTGGTAAAAACCTGAAGTTGCTAAAAAAAGGAAACTTAAACATTTTATTTTTTACCACAAACTTGTCTTGTGTGCTTCCTCTCTACAGATGTCTTGCATGTGTACTTGCCTGTTTGACTCATGCTATTTTGGCAAGGGATTACAAGATCCCTAACTTGTTTTGAAAACACAGGGTAAGATGAGTATACTTGGGACAAAACGGTATACAAAGACTCTAGATTGATTCCAACTTGAGAATTACCTCTCAATACAATCCACCCTTAGCCCTAGTTAACTAAAAACACTAATTTTATTTTAACACTTGAAGTGGATCCAAAAAAAACCTTAAGTTGTCCTAAGACAAGAACAGGTATTGCTTTGGTTTTAAGACAACTTTGAATGGTTTTGATCCATTTCAAATGTTGGCTACTGGTATTTATTCCTGTTTTCAGCATAAACTCTCTCTTGCTCAATATTACAAAAACAAAACTTCATATTTTTCAAATCACTTGCCATGACTTTATGAATTTAATACTTTGTTTGAATTTAGGATCTTTTTTCAGCTTTAATTTATGGGAGGCAAATTAAAATGTTTTAAGACCTGCAAGGTAACAAATCTATGCAAAGCATTAAAGATCTGTAAATTTAATGTTATACTCTATTTTTGCAAACAATTGTAGAACTTGGTGTTTCAACTTCGTGCCACTTTGTCATAAACTTGGATTATAGTCTTATAACACTTATCTGTTGGCTTTATATGTGGAAAGTATATAGGTTATGGACAGTTATAACTTAGTTTTAAAGGTTGCATGTCCAAACTACAATCGTTATCGTTGTCACTTCCAAATATGTTTATAATGCCAGCATACATGATAGTTCATTAACAAATACTTTCTAAGCAGTGGAAACCGTTCCTGCGAATTACTGTGTTGGTCAACAGAAAGATTAAAATGTTTTCTTCCTGACACGTCGTATTGTGCAAATATAGACAAACAATTCAAACCCACATCGCTGGAATATGTTAAGATTGCAGCCCAACTTTTGCAACATCATCGAAAAACAACTTCATCTGTTTGCGAGGAATCCATAAACACGAAGCCAGCCAACACCGTTAACAGTAAAGTCACATTCACTAACAGCGTGATTACACGCTATTTGTTGGCTTTCAAACGGGAACAAAGGGGCGTCTCGGTTTCATTCTGTGAAGTGCAGGAACATCCAAACTTTCCTGGGACAAAAATATTTACTTTGTGTGCTTTTCTGCGAGGCGGAGGCAGGGTTAACAAGTTTGTTGTGGAACCTTTCACCTACATTCCCATGCCTGACAGACTGACAAGTCATAAAGCCTTGTGATTGGCTTCCCAAAAAGACTTCCAACCAATCAGAAATTAGAATAGCGTTTCTGTCTGGAGCTTGGGAAGAGAAGTTGCTGGGCAGCTGTATTGTTTAGTCTTGTCAAATTAACAAAACACTTTATTTTTAACCGCTGAGTTAGAATAGACTTCGAAAAAAGTGCAATGCTTTTTGTTGCTTTTTTTAACCCAGAAATGTTGAGAAGAATAGGTAAATAGGTAATAGGTAAACTTTAATCAATGAATTTTGAGATTGGGGATATTTTTAACCCACGGATTAACTCGCTGATTGCGTCGTTTGTTGTTTTGACAAAAGTAGGAACTTGATAGCAAGACAAAATTATAATGAATTTCGTTTGGGTGGTGGAAAAAAAACGCAAGCTAATGATAAAAGTGGCTTGATTTGCTTATTAAACATACACGTTTTGCTTAAATAAGCAATGTGTACATGTTTTTGCTTAATGACAGTGATATCCCCGTTTTCTCTGTAAAATGCATAAATAAGATTTTTTTTTAAATCATTTATTTTAATTATTTAATTTCATTTATTTACTGGCACAGACATTTCCATTTGAGTGCTACTCATGAATAAATTTAAGCATAATAAATGATTGTAGGTGTTAATAACAATGAAGCTTAATGGTGATCATTTCTCGTTAGGCCAAATAATACCACTGCTTGCATCTTCCATGATTCATGCAGAGAGAAGCACTTCAGGCTGCTGACCCAGTTTCCTTTCTGCCTTTAAAAACAGACCAAGAAGACAGAAACCTGTTTTAGAATGAAGAAAATTCTAATTGATCATTCTGTCTGCTGTCTTATACCACAATAACTCCTCAACCAGATCCATAGTATAGACATATGCAATGCTGCATGCATGCAATGTTGTTGCAATGTGCCACTGGCTACTAAATGCTGTGAAAAAACAATACTATCACAAACAAATGAGCAGTATATGTTGCTTTATCCTTTTCAGATGCTTCACATCTTTCCAAATATCACTTGTGACCCTTAGATAACATGCTGTCTGAGACCCGTCACTCAACATTGGCTTGGAGGGGAGGAATGATGCTCAGTTGCCATGGCGACCACCGGATTCAGGCTGAACCGAGCTGGTTCTAGTGGGGAGAGGAAAAAAACATGGTTATGCAATCAGAAGGGAGACACAATCACCAGGTACAGGAAACATAGCAGTGAAATTAATCTCTAGGTAAATAATGGCATTTTTTACACTCACATATCAACAGCTAGAATTATCCAGTGCCTCAATAAGGGCATTTTACTTTTTCAGAAATACTTTTGTTTGCTGCTGATGTATTATTGAGGAGATTATTCAACTGCATCATTGGTGATTGATTAACAAGCAGTGCACCCACATTTACTTGCGCAAATGTTGCATGCTTTGGTTTGCGGTTATATAACAGCAATCACACCCTCACACGTTTTGCAATATTTCTTTGTTAAGTAAGCATGCTTGAGGTTTAGTGAATAGACATATATATATATATATATATATATGTATATACAGGCCATATGACAGAAAAAACTGAGAAATTTAATCAAAAAAGAATGGATGTGATTATTGCCTAGAGGCTGAATAAATAGAGGGGGAAATGAAGCAAACTGGGGACTACAGAGTGAGTTTGTAGACTGGTTGTAACCGGCTCTTTGACTATGGCTGCCTGTAATCCTGTGAAAAGGCAGCGTGTAATCGGTGGTGGGAGAGGATGGGGTTCTATGGCAGTTTCTCTCTGGCTGAGGGCTCCTGATGTATGACTGGGCATATTCTTAATGTGGCCATTTAGTCCATGCTGAGGAATTTGTGGAGGGTTAGACTGGTTTTGTGCTTGCAGAACATTCATGCATTGCACACTAATTACACATAATGCAAATGCAAGCACATGGTCAAATGCTCTAATGCATTTGTATTCAGGATTCTTTGATGAATAACAAGTTAAAAAGAACAGCATTTATTCAAAATATAAATCTTTTTTAACCATGTAAATCTATACCATCGCTTTTTATTAATTTAACACATCCTTGGTGAATACAAGTATTACTTTCTTTCAAAAAAAGAAAGAATAAAAATATACTGAGCTCAAACTTTTGAACAGTAGTGTATATTGTTAGAAAACCTTTCTATTTGAAATAAATGCTGCTCTTTGTAACCTTTTATTGATCAAAGAATCCTGAAAAAAAGTATCACAGGTTCCAAAAAATATTAAGCTGCACAACTGTTTCCAGCACTGATAACAAATCAGCATATTAGAATGATTTTTGATGATGACTGAGCATACTCTTAATGTGGCCATTTATTCCATGCTGAGGAATTTGTGGAGGGTGAGACTGGTTTTGTACATGCAGTACATTCATGCAACAAATTACACATAATGCAGATGCAACCACATGATCAAATGCTTTAATGCATTTGTATAACCTATATTAACAACACAATTAGGAAAAAATAACCTAATATTTGTTTTTTCATTAAAATGGAAAAATGTGTCATTATTTAATATTATAGTGACTGGAAAAATTACTTAGAAATATATAGACAGCTGTTCAAAAGTTTGGGATCAGTAAGACTTGTAATGTTTTTTAAAGAAGTTCTCATGTTCTTATGCTCATCAAGGCTGCATTTATTTGATTAAAAATGCAGAAAAAAACTGTAATATTGTTAAATGTTATTAAAATATAAAATAATGTTTTTTATTGTAATATACTTGAAAATCACTTTTAAATTATTTGATGAATAACAAGTTAAAAAGAACAGCATTTATTCAAAATATAAATATTTTCTAACAGTGTAAATCTATACTATCACTTTTTATTAATTTAACACATCCTTGGTGAATACAAGTATTAATTTCTTTCTAAAAAAAGAAATAATAAAAATATTTGATTGATCAAAGAATCCTGAAAAAAGGATCTTAGGTTCCAAAAATATTAAGCAGCACAACTGTTTCCAGCGCTGATGATAACAAATCAGCATATTAGAATGATTTTTGAAGGATCATTTGACACTGAAGACTAGAGAAATGATTTGGAAAATTCAACTGTAATTACAGATATAAATACAATTTTAATGTATATTAATATTGAAAAAAATGTAATAATATTTCACAATATAAACTTTTATTTGTATTTTTGATCAAATGAACACAGCCTTTATGAGCATAAGAAACTTTGTTAAAAAAAACATTAAAAATATTTAGATATTTATATATATATTTTTTTTTAGATTTATTAAAAAATTGAATGGGTTCATTTAGGAATTTCACAACCTAAACAAGGATTAACATAAAATCATCCTCACTGTACTACTATTCAAAAGTTTGTGCTCAGTACAATATCTATTTATTTATTGATTGATTGATATATTTATTCATTTACATATTACTTATTCAGATTGATTGATTGAAGGAAATTATTACTTTTATTCAGCACTGACACATAACAATGAATCAAAAGTGGCAGTAAAAATATTTATAATGTTACAAAAATATTTATATTCCAAATAAATTATGTTCTTTTGAACTTTCTATACATCAGAAATTCCTTAAAATGTATCACTGACTGGTTCCAGAAATTATTAAGCAGCACAGCTGTTTTCAACATTGATTATAATAGTAATTCTTGATCAGCAAATCAGCATATTAGAATGCAGTGTTGGGGGTAACATGTTACAAGTAACGCAAGTTACGTAATCAGATTACTTTTTTCAAGTAACTATTAAAGTAATGCATTACTTTTTAATTTGGAAGAAAATATCTGAGTTACTTTTTTAAATAAGTAACGCCAGTTACTTTGTTTTCCCATTTACTGACTGACAAGTCTCTTGTGCCCACATTGAGAGAAATCGGAAGTACAGTGGCGTTGATGTTACTGTAGTTCTAGACTAAATGTCAACATGCATTAATTAATCTCACTCACAAAAAACAGATTCAGTATTCATCAAAATGAATTAAAACAGTTAAATGCAAACTCAAGAATATGCTGCAAACCTGTAGTTCCCTTTCGAGGGAACATCAAACCGCGTCCTCTAGGGGCCGTCAGCGTGACTCGTGTCTGAAGCATACATACAAACTACAACAGTACTGGCCGGCCATAGCATAAAAGGGCACTGGTAGAACACAACATTCTATTCTTTGTCTTCGGTCACTGTTTTGTTTGAAGGCATGCATCTTTGGTAAGCTTTATCTATTCTTACCTCTTTCTGGCAAGATTGGTGACCTTCCTAGTATAGCCATCTAAGGATGGTTATATTTCTGCCATTGTTATTGCGGGCAGGCTGCTTGAATACAGCTATCTGCGGCTAGCTGTGTGTTAACTAGCCATTTCCTGCATGTATAGCTATCTGAGGATAACTATGTGCTAGCTCAGGGATTGCTCCCCTTTTTAAGGTTTTAAGTAGTGGTCTTCTTGAGCTCTACCTGGATAAGTGCTGTCTTCCCCTTCAGGGTATAATTAGACAGCCCACTACTGGTGGTCTTGGCAGTTGCAGTGAGCCCCTTTCCTACAGCCTAGCTACCTGAGGGCAGCTATGTGCTAGCTTGGTGATCACTCCCCTTTCCTAGGGTTTAAGTAGCCATCTCCTTAGCTTTTTCCTATCAGTTCCAACTCTGGTAAGCCCTTCCTACACACATGGCTATCTGAGCATATCTATGTGTTAAGCTCAGCGACTGCTTAAGTAGAGTCCTTGTCCAGACAGTGCTATCTCCCCTGCTAGGGTTGTAAGTAGACAGCTCACTTTGTGGTCTAGACAGCAGCTTGGGAGGGTTTACTGGGGTTTCTTCAGGCTAGCTTGTTGCAGTATGTATGTATGTATGGCTGTTTGTTGTGTTCTTCCTATGTTTCAGGATTAGAGCCTCAGTCAGTCTCTCTCTGTGGGACATGGGACCCTTGTCTCCATTTTGGTAAGATGATCTTTGATTATTTTTCTGATTTGGCTGCATGCTAGCCCTGTGCCGCCGGAGTTTGCAGCTAAAGAGCTTGGAGATAGCCTCCTTGGTTGCTGGTCCCCTGGTACATGACTGCAATCCCCTGGACCCTGTGGTCCCTCTATGCAGGTAAGCGATTCATTTTGACGTTGCTCTGAGGAGCTGCCTGTTTTGGATGGGTGAGTACTATTCTGCTATTTGTGTCCTGCCTCCTTTGCTGTGTTCGAGGACCTTTCTTTGGGCTTTACTTTCTTTCAATAGGTCCTCAACGTGTATCCTCCTCTGGTCTACTGACTACGGTTATGGCCTTGCTCGTCTACTTTGGATCTGCCTTCACTTGCCTAGATCCCTGTGGAAACTCCTGGCTTCCAGGTCCCCTATTACAGCATGGTATCCTAAGACTTGTAGTCCTTCCTCCAGGTGAGCTCTCTGGAAGCCCTTAGGGGCTTCCTGTTCTTGTTCTCCTTAGTGCTCGCCTTATATAGCATGCACTCCCCTCAGCATGGTGGCGTCGGTATACCATTCCCCATCGCGACTCCTAGAGGACGCGGTCCGATGTTCCCTCGAAAGGGAACGTCTCAGGTTATGTATGTAACCATGGTTCCGAGATAGGGAACGAGACACCGCGTCCCCTAGGCTCGTTGCCATGCTTCAGACGTACGCTTCAGACGAAGAAGTGAATGTTGTGTTCTACTGGCGCCCTCTTATACTATGGTTGTGCCGGTAGTAACGCACCGGCCACGACAAGTATTTAACTTTTTGGTGTGAAAGGGCATTTACATTTGCTAAATATATATTAAAAACAAACAAACATGATTCTTCAGAAATCATTCTAATATGCTGATTTATTATTAGAATTATCATTGTTGGAAACAGTTGTGCTGCCAAAAGTTTTTGGGATAAAAAGTAAAAAAGAACAGCATTTATTCAAAAATTTAATATTTTCTAACAATATAAGTCTTTGCTATCACTTTTTATTAACTTAACACATCCTTGCTGAATAAAAGTATTAATTTATTTAAAAAAAAAATAAAGAATAAAAATTTACTCACCCCAAACCTTTGAACAGTAGTGTATATTGTTAGAAAATATTTCTATTTGAAATAAATAGTGTTCTTTTTAACTTTTTATTCATCAAAGAAAGCTGAAAAAAAAGTTCCACAGGTTTTCAAAAAATATTAAGCAGCACAACTGTTTCCAGAACTGATAAATAAATCAGCATATTAGAATGATTTCTGAAGGATCATGTGACACTGTACACTGGAGTAATGATGCTGAAAATTCAGCTTTGATCACAGAAATGAATTTGATTTGAATGTATTTTAAATAGAAAAAACAATATTTGACATACATAATTTTTTTTCTGTATTTTTGATCAAATAAACAGCCTTGGTGAGCATAAGAAACTAAAAAACATTACAAATCTTACTGATCGCAAACTTTTGAACGGTAGTATACATTTTAAAATATATTAAAATATTTCACAATATTTATGTATCAAAACAACAACAAAAAATGCAGCCTTTGTGAGCATAAGAGACTTTTTTTTAAAACGTTAAAATGTTCTAAAAGTAACTCTTACAGTTCAGAATCTTATAAACATTAGTATAGGCTATATTTGTACTTATATTTCAAATATTTGAAAAATGAAGAGGGCTGGCATCTGGGAACTAAACTGCATCCGCCAACTGTGAAGTACAATGTGAAATATTTTGTGCTGAGGATTCTGTGAAACTCAGTTCTTGTGTAGAGTGCTCAGAAGTCTGAACAATGTCCATTACTTCTTTATGCCAAGCCCCTACAAGGAGACTTCCATGACTTGTGTGAGAAGTGAGAACAACACCCCAGAGATTGGAGCAACATTTGTGAAGCCTCATAGGACATAAATGCCCACAGCCACCCAAGCAGCTGCTAGTATGCTTAATTACAGCACTGGTTGCTGGCATCACAGCTGCACTAAAGATGGGGGAAAAACAGCAAAGCATTGCATTTATAGTGGGTGTGAATACATTCATATTGCCTTCTGTAATAATAATCAACACCATTAAATGACATCCTTTTCCCACACTGTAGCTCTATTTTCTATGGAATTTTTAGAGTATGGTACTCCTCAATTCAATGCACTTGACTTGATCGTCTGTTTTCTGTGTGGCAAACAAACAAAATAATATTGCTCACAATATACTATAGTAAGCTATTATTGTTTTTAGAATTTAGCCAAATCACTCTCTCTTTCTTTCAGCACTCGTGTGTGATTGGGTCGGCCTTGTGGTGTGACTGGTTTGCTGTAAAGATCCTCATAGCCCTCAGACTCTCACCTGTCATGTGCTTAGCTCGAGCCTCTCTTTATGACATAGTGACACAGCGACAGAGGTTTCACCTTCATGCAGTAGCAACGTGAGCTGTTGTTCTAACATAAGAACGCTCAAATGTTCTTTACAGGGTTTTAATCGATAAAAGGTGACAGCACAACTAAAGTGAAACAGCCAAATCAGAAAATAACGTTGTCTGGCAAATGTTGTGAACACTTCAGGCATCAGCTTCAAATGCAGATGTTGAGCCATTGTTTTACACTTATAGAGCATGTATGCTATATATACACTACTGACCAAAAGTTGTTATTTTATTCGACAAGGATGCAAGAATATTCACACATTCATACATTTTAAAACAGAAGTTATTTTAAACTGTTTATATTATTATTATTATTTTATCAAAGAAATACAAACTTGATCTGAAGAAACTTCAAAAACAGTATAAAATTTTCCGACCCCAAATTTTGAAATGAAATTGTATGTATAAGTTTAAGAAGGCAGTGATGTGGGTCAGTTTTATCCCTGCAATACTGAGGTATAAATTCAAGGATTCTGTTAAAGCTGGATGACCTTTGACCTGTGGCGAATCAGTACTGATGAGGTAATGGCCACACTGAACATATGTAGTTAGCAGACGTAATCAATCAGCGTGATTTACAGCACTCTTAGTGTCTTCTGGTGTGGTTTGAGGGTCTAGCATACTAAACCCAAGATAGCAATACAAAGGACCACTTTTGTGTCACTGTGAAAATCAGACCTTGTTCCACCTTCTGCTTTTATGGAGTGTGATGAGAGGCAAAAAGGAAATAGATCAAATGGAAAAATTTAAACAATTCTGTAAACAGGCCTTGAGAAGGGGGCACTGGCTGAGACTAGTTCTATTACGGAACAAGGGTGTAAAGCCTCATAACTATATCAAAGGTCAGAAGCTTTGGTTGCAAGAATGGAGTGAAAGCCCTGGCACTGAGGAACAAGGCATTTCCTGCTAATCACATGCTCAGTCTCAGAACTCAGTTCCCTCCCTTTTGGTAAACCTGGTCCTTTAAAAGTTAAAATAGCACAGTCAGGGTCTCCAAAGCCCCACCCAACCAGAGTGTGCTTAAAGAGAAGTGTATTTTTTTTTTTGTTTTTGTTTTTATTTTCTGTGTTGTACAAAATGTTCTGGCCTTGAAAGAAACATGGCAGACTAAATACAGGACTTTAATAAAGACTATTCAGTAAGGACTGTACAAAGACACAGTATTATTTACTTCTGGTATAATATTATGAGGTTTATGATAGACAACAATGCCTAGCTGCTTCTGCTGTTTGCACTCCACTTCATGTTGTGAATGTATTGACTATATAATACAAACCTCCCATTCCTTCATGTGTTTTTTTCTCTCTGCACCCCACTTATTCTCTTTTATCCCCTTAATCTGTTACTGTCCTAAAACAATTAAAATAGAAAGCGCTAACAGAAACCTTAAAAAATGCAGAACAGTGTGTTCTCTAAGTGTGCAAGTAACAGCCTGGCCTTATGCTGTTCCAGTAAGGGATGTCATAATATAGAGTTAGCTCATAATTCTGAAATAAAGGGATGGGTAGAGGCATGTCTTTAACTCTTAAAACATGTGAACTGGTTTACCCTGTTAAACTTCGCTTTTTCTTTCTCTCTATATATGGGTCATTCGGGTTCAAATCAACCAAACTTCCCTTGATCAGATTTTTGATTTTGCTAATATATATATATATATATATATATATATATATTTTTTTTTTTTTTTTTTTTTTTTTAAAGAAAGATAAACATCTATAGTGATAAAAGTAAAAAAAATTAGATATCATGGCTAAATATTTACTGTGTAATCCGCTATTTTGTAAAAGGGATCAAAATGTCAATTTTCACCTGAGATTCAGAGCCAAATTACAGGATTGTAAAAATTATGTTGGTAGGTCAACTGGTAAAATCTGTTGAATTTAGCAATGTTTGTTGCATCATGTGTCATTGGTGACCATCCAGAAATGGGGAAAAAGCACTTTTCAAGTTTTTTCTCCAAAGTTTGCATGCCCGTAACTTAAGAATAATTACAGACACCTCAATGCCCTTTTAGACATTGCGACTTAACAAACTTTCATTTTGGTATCTTCATTTTTAAGACCCTGTATGGTTCAGTTCCAGAGAACTCCAAGAGTTAATTGTTGTACATTAAATTACACATTTTCAGTGGTCAAAAGCCAAATGTGAGTCACTTTGCAAGAGGAATGTTTGAAGAACAAATAATGTTGAAACTAAAAATGTATATTGTTTCCTTCTGTCAAAACAGCTGCATTGAACATACAAGTCTAAGTGCCATAACTATTCTTTTTTCCAAAGTTTGCGTGCCTGTAACTCAAGAAGTATTAAAGGTATCACAATATGATTTTAGATTGTAGTTCTTAATAAACTTTTCTTTCGGAATCCTCATCTTCAAGGCCCTACATCATTCATTCCCAGAGACACAGGGAGCCAAATGAGGCTCCAGATACAGATTGTTGATTCTTACTAATTTTCTGTGTCCGAAAAACAAATGTTGGTCACTCTTTATTATACATTTTTATCTGTCTTTTAAAAAAAATATTAACAAAATCTAAAATTTGGTTGAGTAGACATGGAGTAACCCATATTTTTAGCCATGTGGGACAGTTATTGTCTTATCACACTGGTAGTCTTATTTATTTTTTATTTTTTTGCTTATTTGTGTGCCTGTTTGTTTGCTTGCTTGATTTTTAGAGTTTATGGTTGAAACAAGAAGCAAAAATTTGCTAATAAGGTGATACAAAGGTATACAATCCAAGATATATTCTCTAAAATTGTCTTGATATGAAACTGCTTTTTTTCCCCTAGTAAAAATATAAAGTCGGCAACACCAGGGCTCCAAAAATATCAAAAATTTATTTTAAATTTTGCACCCAATTTGAGATCGATGTGCGTGCTTTTGTTTGCTTATAAAAAACTTTCCCCCTAGTAAATGCATCTTATTTTAGTTTTTTTTAATATGCACAAAACATCCTCATTTGCTAAAATACAATTTTGTCTTTAGCTTGTTGAGAATCCAAAAACATTTTAATGTGAATAGATTAAGCTCATCAATGTAAAATGATTCATTGCTCTATTGTTGAAAATGCCCTTTGACACTTTTAACCCTGTAAAACCTCAGATAATTGTCATTTCCATTTTCATTTTCATTTTAAATACATGCAAAACTTCAATATAGAGCATCAACTCTCAAACCCACAAACCTTCACCTGCTTTGTGTGCTGTTCTAGTGAGCACTACAGTTTGTTTGTGGTAAGAAGAATTAGTCTGTCGCCAGGTTACAATAATCTCAATGTAGAGGAAAATACCATGTCTTTACCCTTGAGAAAGCATAACCTGTGTTGCCATGATACGTAGATATATCTTGCTGTACAAATAGACCGAATGTAACAGGGCAATTACTATATGTATGATGTTCCTGATAAAGGCTGTAAAATGTCTCTGTGATATTCTGGTTTGTAGATATGCAAGCCTACAGGATTTTTTTTCTTTCTTTCTTTCTAGATTTATTTTTGTACTTATTTCTTATGTTACTCAAAGCATGGATTGACAAAAGCATGAAACACAATCAAATGCTTTACTGCAAGAGTGCCCAGTCCACTGTTACAGCACTTCCTTCTCTGTTTCATTTATTGATTTCTAATGAGAGCCAAAAACGGCAGTTTTTGTTGACATGTCCCCACAGACCCTTTCTTCTTCAGTTTATTTGCACCAGCTGATGCATTTGTGTATTTAGACACTGCATCAAACAGCACGTGAATATAATAGTGCTGATGACTGACTTTTCAACTTGGGAGATGTCCAACTGACATGTGTAGGCTAAAAAAGCATCTACTAGAACGCTAATAATCAATAACTCTGTGCCCATTTTAAATAGCAGCCTCTGGTGGCGGGTCAGTAACATGACATTTGTGGAAACCACATATTGTGAATGTAACTAATGTAACATTATAGAACTTTCAGACAGGTGTATATGCTGTATTACAGTAGCTTTATATCCATGGCAGTCAGCAGTTGTGGAATAAAACGTGATAAGGGGAGTGATCACATGACACATGAAGCAGGTCACACTCATGACAGCCCTCCTGACCTAACTTATGCAAGATAAGATAAGATGCCCCAGTGATGTATGTGCTTAACTGTCCTACTGTACCTGAACTCGATAAAAAGAGGCTGCAAAATGAAGCACTGTAGAGAAAGAGTTCAGGCACGACTCCATTCACATAAGATCCCTTCAGAAATTATTCTAATATTCTGATTTGATGCTCAGAAACATTTCCTCTTATTATTAATGTTAAAAACAGCTATTTCTTGCTTATTACTCTTGTGGGAATTGTGATACGCTACCACTCAAGAGTTTGAGTTAAGTAATAAATTAATACAGAGTTCTGGCATGAAACTCTAGAATGCAGTCCGATGGACTAACTCAATCTGACATATGACATCATAATCACATGGCACAGCTGATTGGTTCTCTCCTGTGTCAGTAGCTAATGAGCTCACTGCTCAACATTCAAATACATGACTAGTGCTAGGTGTGGCAGTTTGCAGCATGCTTCAGAAACCCTCCACCTTCCCCAGCTCCACCTGTATATGATATTTGGGGTTTAATTATATATGTTATATGTGCAGCAGCAGTGTTTCTTACATGCTTACAGCAACATGTTGTGGATGTATTGGCAGTAGCAAGTCTCCGTACTTGTTCTGTCGCAGCAGCAGCATAGCAGATCTATTCTGCCAAGACCAAATACATAAACATTGTCATTTACATTACCATGACAATCCCTCAGAGAGTTGTCATGACAGAATTTTTTTAATTCAGCAAAGATGGATTAAACTGAGTCTAAGGAGCACCCGCTTGGGCATCAATGTCTCTGCAAGAATTAAATCTCATGTAAATGTTTAAACTGTCTTGGTCATTTATTGGTGAGACTACAAAGTTTTATTTCAGAAATAAATTTCAGCACTAATTAGAAGTGACGACGCGTATATTCGGTTACATCATTGTCCGTGTCTATTTGGTGCAGCCGTGCATTGCCGCACTCCATCTAAAAAACTGTTTTTGGCGATGTGCTGGAGAAATCGACCGACAGCTCTGATCCTCCGATTTGTGAAAAAGGACCACTCGATCCCTGGATGCGTTTTTGCATTTCTTTCTGGATATATGGATCATAAACAGCACTTCTGTCATCTGGCAATGATGGTTCACTCACATTTTCTCCGCTCGTTATCATCTTCCCTTACGAAAATTAACCATGGTTTTATTATAGAAAAAGCAGGTTTGTTTTATTACTATTTGCATAACCACACAAATCAGATTTTGTAACAAAACCATGGAATAACTGCAATAACTGCCGTTTTGGTTTGATTCGTAGTTAATTTTAGTAAGGGCTAAGGTCTGTAATATACAGCATTAACAAACCTATTAGTACTTTGTTGTATATTTAGTTAATAAATATATTAACTCTAATTCAACTGATGTAGCTATACAATGAGGTCTTGGAAATAAATGTCTTATTTATTTTAGTCTCTCAGATATAGTTATAATGTGCGATTAATACATGGTCAACAGTTTCAGCGATTCATTAGGTTGAGATAATCTACATATTGTTGTGACTTTTTTAAAGTTACTCATGCGTTTTTAAAATACAGGCAATAGCATGTATTCGTGCAACATTATAGCCCACATTAAAGCATATTATAACTCATTCTGACACTGAATTTATATATTTGTTCCTATGTGTAACGGTGCATACGTACTTATAATTTCGTTTTTACATAAATTAGGCATATAAATAAATGCTTGTCATATATTAAAACGAGCAAGGAAATTGTTGAATGAGCCTATATATAGGACAGCTGGTGAAATAAAACTACCCGCCGGTAAATTAAACAGCACTTTGGTTGACTTCGGTCATTTTTAAATGTGCTATATAAATAAACGTTGTAAATTCTAGAACGATCTGAGCGGCCATATAAGATACAAATAAATTTCTTTGTAGATTATATAACAACAACTTGGAAAACAGACAAAATAGAAAGGGTAAGAGACGAAATTTGAGACAAGAGCATACAACATAATGTCCGCAGACCGCTAGCGGAACTATATTTACCCTGCGTCACGTGATTTCCGATTCTTGTGAAAAAGGCCAATACTATCGTGCTACTTTAATTATCCATGTACTAAATTCCTTACTCGTTTTGTAAGGATAGTCTCGTTACTGGGATAGTCTCGCCTGAGTGGTTCCAGTTTACTTTCGGTTTCATTCTCTGCTATCTGCTATCTTTAGTGAGTGGTAGGCTAAATGTACGTGCATGAATGTAAATCAGTTTATCTTTCTTTACCCGTCATATTGCGACAAAGTTACCGCTGCATGTCTGATTGTTGTCATTAGTCCATGCTGTAGTTCAGTTCATATAGAATGTGGAGAAGCGCCCGTGAGCTAAGAACCGCGGGAAGCGGCGCGTTTTTAAGGTGGAACGGATAGCGTCAAAAAGAAGCTGCGAAGAACATCACTAGCCTAGACTATAGGGAGTTTGTGCACTTTAAAAAACACTCGCGTTATAGTCAGTAAAGCCATCTACACTATATGATGAATAAAATGTCTTACCCTGTATTTTCACTGTACACGTCTGCGGCACGTTACGGCTCCGACGCCCCGCGGCAAGTTTCTGAAGCATCCTAGAAGTGGCTCTCCGTGCTGCTTAGCTAAATATAACCGAACAGTCTATTTTTGACGGATAGTAATAATAATCGTCTTGCTATCGTCAAAGGCATCCGCAACAGGCGATATCTCTGACTATCGTCGATACACGATACTATGGTCTATCGGCACAACCCTAATTTAGCCAAAATAAGAAAAATGTAAAATCTTCATTCTATTCAAACGTTATGAGTCCCTCAGTTGTCCTCAGTGAAAACTTAGAAAAGATGGATCTCAAAATCATACAGTCCTTGTTGGAAAGGGTTCAAATACACAATAATGCTGAAAAAACAAAGAATTTGTAGAACCTGACGTTTTTTTTTTCTGAAAACAGCAGGCAGTTTAACTGAAGACAAAAAAGGAACTCATGACCATATATCACTTAACAAAAAAATAAACAACTGTGGATCATTCAGGTAACAACACAGTATTAAGAATCAAGTGTATGTACATGTTTGAACAGGGTCATTTTTATAAATGTATCTATTATTTTCTCTTGTGGACTATATTTAAAAGTCTTTTATGTACAATATCTTATTCAGGTCAGTACTAGATAAAAAAATAACATGCATTTCATATGATCCCTCTTATTTTGGTAAAATAATTAACATTTAACAGATTCTACAGGGTGTATGTAAACTTTTGACCTCAGCTGTACATAAACAGTTATTTTAAAATGTAATAATATTTAACAATATTACAATTTTTATTTTTTTTAAATAAAATAATGCAGTTTAGGTGAGAGACTTCTAATTCCAAATCTAACGAAACACCAAACTTTTGAACAGTAGTGTACATATATAAAAATCTAAAAAATATATTGTACCAACAAGATTTCATGTGCATTTACATAGTACATGGAAACTGCTATGCTTTATGATACTTAAAATACCTCCATAAGAAGATTAAACCATTGTGTTTTTTAAGTCAGAAAAAGAAATAGGTTGTGACCCAGAGCTCGCAGTAATAATTTCACAGCCAACTTGCCCTCTGCCTTCCCTCTTGTGATTAAAGGTTGACTAGATATCTGATGAAGGGAGCCAACTGAACTCGGACAGTGTCTTACGTCTGCTGTTCTCTGTTAATCCTTGTAAATCCTTTATTTTCCTCAGAACAGAGAGGATGGATTTACATCTGATACACACATCTAAATGACAAACAACTGAACTAGGCTGAGAGGCCAGCGTAAAAGACAAACTGTTGAGCTTGGAAGATTGTCATGTCTGGAAAAAACAGTATAATCCTGAGCAAGTAATCAAAAAACAGGACGGCACGAAAGAGTGACGCAAGTGTCTACAAGTTTCCACAAGTGTGATTTGTGTCATTTCTAACGCAATACACAAAATCGGATTACTATGATAAGGAGGTCCACTGCTAAATGTGTATGCTGACTATGGCCCACCCGTATAATTTTGTTCCAAGGCCTGTGAATCCAGCTTTATGTCTGAAGTCTGTTTATTTCCCAATTTGATCCATGCAGTCACACACATGGAAAATGTTTGCATGACATTCTTGAGGAATCTGTTTTCAGTTACCCTTCTATTACCGTTATTTGAGAAACAGTGAGCACTGAATGACTGTGCTATTCATGTACTTATGCCTTGAAAAACAAGTACACACAGACCATGATTATCATTTACAACTGTAAATACTGTCTTAGAAAATAATAGACAACATTTTCTTGCTTGAAAGCTTTGTATCTTGTGAGAAAGACATGTTTAATTTAAGTGTATATGTGCACTTGTAGTGTACTTCAAATCAAAGTATTTTTAAACTGTAGTTGCAGATGAAATAAAAGGCCACTTAAAGTTCAGCTGACTGCATTAAATATAAATTTAAACAATAATACATCTTCGTTTTAAGTGCTAATAGCATGTAATGAATTGCCAGAAAACATGTGACCTCAAGTATATTCTTTTTAAGCACTATTTCCAAAATAACAAATGTGTTTCCTGACTTTTTAAGACTCAAAGACTTTTCAGAGATATTATCATTATTATGAACAGAATGGTTGTAGATTGGCTTTGCATAACATCAAATGCTAGTGTGCAACATGCACAAACGATATTTTACTTAGCATAAAGGACAATCTTTTTAATAAGGAAACACGACGTTGGCTGTGCTAGACTTGACGTTAATGAAGTAAAGCTGCAGAGTTTAATACAAATGAAATCCAGTGAGGAATTGAATGGCTTAGAGTCAAGTCTTAGACACCAAAGTAATGTGACAATTTTTTTCACCACAAGTAAAATAAACACATTATTTAATGGTATTTGACCACTTCAACATTTGCACTTTCAACAACAACATAGATTAGATGACCTATTAGAAGAAAAAAAAACATGATATCCTTTAATAATTGCTCACTATAATATTAAACCAATGACCAGGTCAAAAAATCATTAACCAATTCGTTGTGACTCATCAACCCACGGTATCTCTTTTCCATGCAGTGCCATGCAGTTCATCTAAGCTGTTGTATATTTTATAGTGTCTGGAAACTGATGTCAGGACAATTCTGATGCGCTGTCAATATGAAGCCTCTGAAAGTGCTTCATAATAAACTCATAAGTGTCTTATGCTTTCTCTTTCAGCTCAAAGTTCTGATGTGTTTTGCTGCTATGCTGTGACAGCTTGAAAAACATCAGCCAGCAGTCAGCTGGTGGTATAAAATATATTGTTAAACTGTGTCTGATGGAGGATGTACAAAAGACAGTGCAAAAACATGCTGTATGAAAGACCTCCTATGAAAATGTGTGACCCACAAAAAGCAAATCAGGAACTGTCTGTTTCCATCAGCACAGGAAAAGAGAGAAATGCTGAAATTTGCCTAAATTCAAAGTCTTTTGTCCTGACTGAGGAAGGATACTAAGTTTTGCTGATCAGCTAAACAGGTTCAGACCGAAAAAAGAAGAGCTAGATGCTTTATAATTTTGTATTACTTTTTCGTATTTATTTAGTAAACTCTTATTTCTCATTAAACAAGAGTTTTTTCTGTTCAAAAAGGTGAATTTATGTGAGATTTGAAATATTCTAACAGGTATATAATCAGTTTACAGAGTTTCATCATACGTTCTATCTTCATACGTTTCACTGAGCAATTTTACACCTAATCAATATATTTTATGATTTTATGATATGATTACACCTTCATAAGTGTAACAGTTTTACAGTAAATTTGACATTATGAAACATGTGAAACTGCAAGGTGCTTGTCAGAAAGAGAATTTGTCGCTGACATTCCCATATATTTATTTATGAATTGTTAACAATACAAAATTATAATAAAAGGGTTGATATTATAATAAAAGGGTATGTTTTTGTTACAAATGTAAGTGATTAAAAACAGGCATTTTTAACTTGTAAAGCATTAAAGGATTAGTTCACTTTTAGAACAAAAATTTACAGATAATGTACTCATCATGTACTCTTTTTGGAGTTCAGAGTACTGATGGATGTGTGCATTTTATTTTACTTCAAAATCTCATCCACCATTCACTGCCAGGACATTATTTAATATAACTTCAAAGAAACAAAATCCAATACATCTAAGATGGCTTGAGGTTGAGTAAATCATGGGGTAATTTTCATTTTTGGGTGAACTTACCCTTTAAGTAAGCACATGAAGACAGACCTTACCATTTATCCTGCATCAGGCCTTGTGAAGTATTCAGACACACAGAATGCCTGAGGGAAAGAAGACAACTCACTTGAGAAGAAAAACACATTCCCTAAATTCAATTAAAGTGAAAGGACTAAGACATTATGATATGGAGACTGTCTTTCTTTACTTTGTTCAAGGCAATCACTTTAGAGAATTTTTATGAGGGATAAATGCCTTGTTGACATGGATTACTCTTGTACGCCCTGTCTTGATTATAATTCAGACCATGTTTATGACCTTGTTTTATCAGAAAGCCTGCCATAAAGACAGCTGCATGACCTAAAAGTATATGGTTGCCTTGGCTGAGAGAGCTTTGTAGATTTGAAACCAGGCCCAGCTATGTACTTATAGCCAGAGGTTAGCATTAATTAGTTATATAAGCAGATGCTAGCATGATTAGGGATGACTTTTGGGTGGGTCACTTGGACTGTTATAGGGTACATGTGTTATAGGGTACTGCTCCAGCACACAGTGAAAAGTAAAGTTAAAGCACGACAGTTAAACACACACACACACACACACATGGATTGCCCTCCAGTGGCTAAGAATGATAGCGTTCATGGTCACTGTGAAGATAGCATCAGAGCCTGAAGAGGCTGGTGTGGTTGTTTTCTCTAGTTTCTAGTCTGTCTACAATTGAGTTGTGCCTTAAAGAATAAAAATTTCCTGATAATTTACTCAACCCTGTGCCGTCCAAGATGTTCATGTCTTTCTTCAGTCAATAAAGAAATTATAACCACAAATTTAGTACTGACAAAGGAAAAAGTTGTAATTTATAAATAATTAATAGCTGAATTTATAAAAATGACCCTGTTCAAAAGTTTACACTTGATTTTTAATACTATGTTGTTACCTTGAATGATTTTTATTTATTTGTTAATGATAGTTGAGTCCCTTGTTTGTCCTGAACAGTTAAAAGTGCCTACTGTTCTTTAGAAAAATCTTTCAGGTACCACAAATTCTTTGGGTTTTTTAGCATTTTTGTGTATTTAAACCATATTCCAACAATGAGACAACTGAGGGACTCATGTGCAACTATTACAGAAGCTTCAAACACTCACTGATGCTTCAGAAGGAAATACAATGCGTTAAGAGCCGGGGGTGAAAACTTTTTGAATTTGAAGATCAGGGTAAATTTTACTTATTTTGTCATCTGGGAAATCTTCTGTAGCTTCTGAAGGGCAGTACTAAATAAAAATAAAAAAAAATGATATTTAGGCAAAATAAGAAAAATGCACACATCTTCATTCTGTTCAAAAGTTTACACCCCTTGCTCTTAATGCAAAAACGTTACATTCAAATTAAACATATTGAACATTTTTTAAACATATTCTTTTAAATTATATTATATCTGTAATAGTTGCCCTTTTTAAAAGTATGTTTAAGTGCACTTATTTTTCACAAGGGTGAACTAGTATTACTTAGCATTTAAATTGAGCCCTATTTAGAGTTTATGGAAGGTTTTACACACAAATACATGCGTTCTCCATCAATGAAGTCATTTTTGTTAACAGACTATGCATGATTGAGCATTTTGTACATGATTGAGTGCTTCTCTGAAGGGAGGTGAGAGCTTGGCATGAATATGAGATGAGATGTGGGATAATTATTGTGAGAGAAAGGTCGTTCCCTCACAGCAGAAGAGCCCACGGTACAAGTGTCTTTGTTTCCTCTTGACCTTACCCTGTGATAATTCTCTTGTGTTTAACGGATTCCCTTTCACATTATTCCCACTGGGCCGTATTTATTGTGTACATGGTACTATGACAACTGTTCCTAACAGACCTTTGCCTGTTGAGGTAGCATGGCCAGGCTAGACCTTCTCCATTCCTATTGTCTGCACTTGGTTCCCACAAAATGTGCCAGCCTTTTTTAAGCACACAGGTCCCCCTGGATAAACTGGAACATTTACCTTTGCCACAGGTAGGCATCTGTTCTGTGGGAACATTGTTGGTCATTCAGTGCAGCATTATGTGGTCAATGGTTGAATGGAATTGTGCATCGGATGGGTCCTAATTCAAATGCTGGCAGGCTGCTGCCTTTTCCATGTTATTTGAGCCCAGTCCATTGCTGATGAGGCTATCACTATTCCCAATAGGCCATGAGGACCCATCAAAAGCCCTTCTTCCTCTGCTTGAGGTCATGATCAGGCTGACCGGTCTTAATTATAATTCTGGTTCAGTGTGAACAATGGCCATTTCACTGCTCAAAGTTTGTTGTAAAGCCATTTGGATGAGGTCCATGAATAAGCTTTGAGCTGGTCGGTTGAGTTAAGAGAACAGAAACACTGCTCAGCTAGAACTGGGTTTTTTGTGTGCTTGTGTTTTATTTAGCCTCAATCTGAGCAGAACCAACGCAAATCAATGTACTTGAATTTACATTAACACTGAGCTTCTGCATCGTAATTCCTTATTACGTTTTAGACATGAGCTAGAGATTATGGTTTATAAAGTTTCAAAAATTGATATTTCTCCTACACAAACATATTGATTCACATTAGATAGCCTTTATTCCCCCCGTGTGGAGTACTTTTTATGATGGATAAATGTAGGGATGGGCAATATATATCGATCGATATAATGCGCATCTCGTCAGTAAAGCCGGTTCTTTGATTAGCGGTAAATCTCCATCACCTGTGTTCAAATAGAGCGCCAGTTTATTCACAGAGCCGTAGATCACTGACAAGCTACGCAATATCTGGTTCTGTTTTGCGGGTGATTCATTGGGGTAGCTTTTCAGTGATCTACGGTTCTGTGAATAAACTGGCGCTCTATTTGAACACAGGTGATGGAGATTTACCGCTAATCAAAGAACCGGCTTTAGTGATGAGATGCGCATGAATTTATCGACCGATATATATCGCCCATCCCTAGATAAATGCACATTATTTAACTTCTAAATAGCAACACTCATTCACTGCCATTATAAAGCTTTGAAGGACATTTTATAATATAAGTCGTATTGTATTCGTCTGAGGATGAGTAGGCATAAATCATGGGGTAATCTTCATTTTTGGATGAACTATCCCTTTAATGGACTTGGAACTTGTTTACAAATTGTCTGGTTGTTAAGAGCTGGGGGTGAAAACTTTTGAACAGAATGAAGATTTGTACTTTTTTTTTTTTTTGCCTAAATATCTTTTTTTTTTTTTTTTTTTAGTACTGTCCTGCAGAAGCTACAGAAGATACATGTTTCCAAGAAGACAAAATAAGATAAATTTACCATGATATTAAAACTCAAAAAGTTTTCCCCCCCGGCTCTTAATGCATCGTGTTTTCATCATCAGCATCAGTGAGCATTTGAATCTTCTGTAACAGTTGCATTTGAGTCCTTCAATTGTCTTCAGTGTGAAAAGTTAGATCTCAAAATCATACAGTGATTGCTGGAAAGAGTTCAAATACAGAAAAAAAAGCTTAAAACCAAAGAATTTGTGGGACCTGAAGAAGTTTTCTAAAGAACAGCAGGCAGTTTAGCTGTTCAGGAGCAACCATCACTAAACAACAACAACAACAAAAAATCATTCAGATAACAGCACAGTATTAAGAATCAAGTGTGTGTAAACTTTTGAACAGGGTCATTTTAATAAATTCAGCTATTATTTTCCTTTGTGGACTATATGTAAGCGTATTTTATGTGAAATGTCTTATTCAGGTGCGTACTAAATAAAATAATTAACATGCATTTTGTCCCTCTTATTTTGACAATATAATTAACATTTTGCAGATTCCACAAAATTGTCAGGGTTCATTTACATAGAATGGGTTCTTGCATATAAAAATGCAAGACACATTGCAGTTAAATGGGAAAGACCACAGGGTCTGGAGACATTTTAAAAACTGAATATTTTAACTTGACTTGGTGTGTTAAAAACGGTCACAAGGACACCAGCTCAAAAAAAAAAAAAAAAAAAACTATTTAAAAGCTGCACAGTGCAACATAAAAAAGTGTTCTCTGTGAAAAGGCCCCTGTTGTGTGTGTCATGTAGACATTTGAACAACAATCATGCAAGATTTGACACTCAAATGAACTTAACTTTAGGCCATTGTGGTCTAAAGCTGGATGCCCTCCAAGTAAAAACATGACACTGTGAGAAAGTACAGGGTTTAAAAGAAAAAAATAGAGAAGAATGAACTTTTCTCAGAAGTTTGAAATGCAGATGGCCATGTAAAAGGCAATATCTTTACTCTCTTGAATATGAGATGGAGTTTACATACTCTGTACACCTGAAAGATCCATAGCCCTAAGCTACTGTCCCTAATATCTGGTCTGAAGTCCAGCCTCTCTAACCTAAGCTCTCCTAAAGAACATGACTTGGATTTTTCACTGTATTGCAGTGGTGCATGAGTGCTGGAAAGTCTGTGAGTGAGTGAGATTTTCCAAACTGAGTGTGACACCATGAAATCCCATTCAGGCACCTATTGTTAGGTGCTATGATAATTAGTCTTTCCACCATTTGGCTCTGTTATGTAAGATGGTGCTTGTTTTTCATATAGGGCTCAGTTTGTGTAAGGCCCCTTGAATTTCAAAGGCTGTATTATGGGGGACATGCTAAAGCCTCTTTGAAACTTTGAAAACAGGGGAAGTCCAGCTGATTCACATGTGCTAGCGTGCCAAGAAGGCAAGTGTAAAATCAAATCATGATGTTTGTGCGTAAATGTGCTGAAAATAACGATGTTTTGCTTTGTTATATAAGTGTGTATTTAATGGCATGAATGCTTTTGAAAGCAACAGTGGATTTTTGTTAACACACAATTTACACAATGCTCTACTACATATTTCTCAACAATGGTTCTCACCGCTGACTTAAAATGATTTAAAATAGGACAAAACAAGAATTAAAATAAAATATTTACTCCCTCAATATTTGTTTCCAAAGAGTCATTGGTTAAAAAGTTTGGGAACCCTGAAGAACTTAAAGAATCCTGTAATTTAATTATTTTAATAATTATTTATTTATTTATTTTTTATATAAAAACTATGAGTGCCCATTTGGGTCATTCCTGGGATTCAGTAATATTTCAGTCCCTGGTTTGTAAATTGGTGGTTCACCAAAATAAAGTACCAAAATCACCAAAAAATTTTAGCATAAAATAATGTCTTATATCTATCTTAAACCAAGGATTTTGTCATGTCCCTGAGGCACTTCACTTTGTACTTAGAAAATTATTAATGAAATGTGCATAGGCATGTCTGTGAGTTTTGGCAACAATGTTAGCATTTATTTATTTTCCTTTCTTGTAAAAAATACTTTTCTAAAAAATTGCAAAATATTTGATAAAAAACAGACTTTAAAGTTATGTCCCTCAGTATGAACTCAACTGCGTCACACTAACCACTTTACGCCCATAATAATTTAGACTCCACACTTGTGACATCATTTACCAAAAATCACATCATCTAGGTCTCTTAAATAATGGTGCAGAAAATGGTTAGTAGAATCATACTTTTTATTCACATTTTTGTGGTATGTTATAGTCAGGGAGGGTACTGTCAAGCTAGGGTACCCGTCACATAAAATTAAGATGGAAAATTATTACATTTTCTACATTTTATTTTAATCCATAAGTATACTTATTGTCTTACTGCCATATATGGTCTACTCTGCTATACTACGTGAGGAGCAGTGGCCATTTTGAGTGAAAAACCAAAACCCTGTCACACTCAATCTGTCACAAGTATGTGTATTTCTCATTGTTACAGGGTTGTAAACTTGTGACGGGGTTGAGTTATTTGCTTCATTTATTACTAATTTTAATTTAAAAAAAAAAAACAGATAGTCATGGTTTCATAGTAAACATGATAATGACCCAGAAACAAGGGGACAATCTGGGAGAGAAACATAAATGTTACGTTTGTAATCATTAAATTGTTATCAGGGACACGTGAGCAGGTACAAGTTTGTTTTATAACAATTTCTGTGTAAAATCCTTTTTAAATCAATCTCAGTTTGTCCATTATGAGGTTGAGAAAAAAAAAAAAAGGTGTCTAAAGCTAAAAAAAATAATGGTCTTTAATGCCTGAGGTGTGATATGTGCCTAATGATGTGGGGTATTTGGAAGCTGAATCAAATGTGGTTGAAAAACATGTACATTCCAAGTTGAAAATAAATCAAATCCCAGAAATGACGCATGTATTTACTGTTTTAAAGTGGTAGTCCACCCAAAAGTTATGTCATCATTTGTGACCATGGACCACGAAACCAGTCATAAGGGTCATGATCAGGCTGACCGGTCTTAATTATAATTCTGGTTCAGTGTGAACAATGGCCATTTCATTGCTCAAAGTTTGTTGTAAAGCCATTTGAATGAGGTCCATGAATAAGCTTTGAGCTGGTCAGTTGAGTTGAGAGAACACAAACACTGTTCAGCTAGAACTGGGTTTTTGTGTGCTTGTGTTTCATTTAGCCTCAATCTGAGCAGAACCAATGCAAATCAATGTACTTGAATTTACATTAACACTGAGCTTCGTAACAAGTGTTTGGCAAAGCTTATGCATCATAGTTCCTTATTATGTTTTAGACATGAGCTAGAGATTATGGTTTATAAAGTTTTAAAAAATGGATATTTCTCCTACACAAACATATTAATTCATATTAGACAGCCTTTATTCCCCCCGTGTGGAGTACAACACCCATTCACTGCCATTATAAAGCTTTGAAGGACATTTTATAATATAAGTCTTATTGTATTAGTCTAAAAGAAGAAAGTCTTATACACCTAGGAGGCTTGGGGATGCGTAGGCCTAAATCATTGGGTAATCTTCATTTTGGGTGAACTATCCCTTTAATGGACTTGGAACTTGTGTACAAAATGTCTGGTTGCTAAGAGCTGGGGGTGAAAACTTTTGAACAGAATGAAGATGTGTAATTTTTATTTTTTATTTTGCCTAAATATCTTGTTTTTTTTTTTTGTTTGTTTGTTTGTTTGTTTGTTTTGTTTTATTACTACTCTTCAGAAGCTACAGAGGTTACTTACATATTTCCAAGAAGAAAAAAATCAGTTAAATTTACCCTGATATTAAAATTCAAAAACTTTTCACCCCGGCTCTAAATGCACCAGGGTCACATTTATTCACTCTTTTGTTGTTTCAAACCTGCATGACTTTCTTCTCAAAGTCTGAAATCTCAAAACACCATATTCAAAGCGACATACAAATGAGTACAATAAAATCAAAAACGTAATCAGTTCAGTTTTTAATGGTCAACAAATCATTTAGAGTGATTCTGAGAATCTAATCAATTAATTCACTGAGAAGATCTGACAGTTTATTCATTGCTAAACCAACCCTTTTTGTGAACTTTTGAACATCATTATTGTTCAATTTTACTGAATAACTGAAGCTGTATTCAATTAAAGAAATCATAGGTTTGGAAAGACATAAGGTCATGCTGACAGATTTCATTTGCGGGTGAACTATTCATTTAGACAGGCAGACTTGTGAAGGGCAGTTGTGTGAATGGTAAGCCTCTTACAATGAGCCAACCAGACAACCCAGTTAAGGTATGGTGCTGCCAAGGTGTACGAAGGTTTACAGTTGGCACTGGCAGAAAATTGGCAGTCAGAGCAGAACAAACCAGCCAAACTTTGTGTTGCAGCGTTGCGGAGGTCAGCTTAAGAGTGGATATATTCAGCATCTGTAAGCCCCTTTTCTTTAAAAAAAAAATGCCCTGGAAGAGTTTGAAAATAAAGATTACTTTGGATTTCATAATAACTGGAGTACAGCTGTGAATGGCACAGCCACAATAGTCCCCCACTTATTATTGTTTTAAATAAGGCTTTATTTCGATTAAATTTAAAGTAAAAAATGGATGCATCTTCTGACATAACATAGCTTTGAAAAAAAGAGCAATGTTTGTTGTGTCTGGGCTTAATCTAAAACAACAAGATAAGCTTGGAACAGTTGTATGAGTACAGTTGTAGGAACAGTTGTATGAGTCTTTGTGTTGTTGTCTTTTTTTTTTTTTTTTTTGCAACCATCATGTCATTTATTATTATTAGTTATATAAAACTAGATTTTAATTAACTTTATTTTCAGATTACATATAACATCATAAGAAATTCTTTTTTATTTATGCATTTTGCACTGTATTTTAAATTGATTAAAAATTTCAGATTTTATGAATAAATTAGTTCTCAATCTTTAAAAGGTATTTTAAATAGCAGTCTTAGCATTTAGCATGCTGACATGTGCTATTGTCCTTTACCAGTTTGTTAGCTAGAAAGTTCTACAGTACCTTAGAATTCAGTGATATGACATAAAATATAAAAAACTGAAAGAATTAAAGTCTATCAGGATACTATATAAAATCACTTAAGACTACTTAATGTGGTTACTTCAAAACAATAGAATTCAATGACACTGAAGTTCCATGAAGAAATAATGTTTGTGTTGCTTGAATAATGTAAATCCAACACACTTTTTTTTCAGTGTGTGGTCTTTTCTTTTCTTTTTTTTCTTTTTTGTATTTTTTATGAATATTTTTGTCTATGGGAATATAAATATTTTGATTAATATTAAAAGAAGTGTAGGTTTATTACACAGAAGTACAATATGCCATTTCATTTTAAATGTGACATATCATGAAAATCTGACTTTTTCCATGTTTAAGTGCTATAATCAGGTCCCCAGTGCATCTACCAACCTAGAGAATGTGGAAAAAGGACAACCCAGTAACTTTGTTTTGGTAAGCCATTTTCTGCAAGCATGCGAAAAAACGAGTCGTTCTATTTTCGCAAGCGTTAGATCTAATATAATCATGCAATTTCTTTCCTAACTTCACAGACATAACCGACTATTTTTGTAACTTGTGTGTTTTTAACATTAACTTGTGTGTATTTGACAGTTTAAGCACAATAAGACATGAAAGAGAACAAGAAAACGAAGAAATCAAGTTTACTACTCACATGCTGTGTGACAGCCACTGTGTGACAGTGCTTCAGGTGTGTGCGCTCAGAAAACCGTTTATCAGAAGTTTTAACTAAAATGGTTTAAAAGCATGATTTTTGGCAGACTATCTGAGTTGCGGGCTGTTCTGAAAAAGGGGGTGGGGAGCAGCAGCTCATTTGCATTCAAAGGGACATACACAGTGTGTTTCTGCTTCCACTCAAAAGAGGCATTATATCAAAATGATGTAATAATTGATCTGTGGGGTATTTTGAGCTGACACATTATGGGGACACCTGAGACGTATATCACACATTGTAAAAAGGGGCATAATAGGTCTCCTTTAAGGTAAGTTAGGTATTTTAGGTTTGATTTTCAGAATAGATATTCTATAAATAAAAAACATTTTTGTGAGACTAAAGTATCTTTGTTTAACATCTATGAGTGCCTTGTGTGCGTGATTCTGTGTTTCAGATAACCTCTTTGTGAATGATGGATTCTGACATCACCCTCATACTGTTTGAATCACATGGCAGGGAAGGGACTGGCACAAGGACACTGACACATTTACCGGCCACAACTACATCATCATCTGCAGAGGTTTGCTTCCTTTACAATCAGACAAGCATTTGCTCTGATTCTCAGAAATTAAAATATAGTTTAGCCTTTACCAAAGAGCAAAATGGCTGTTTCTTACTGATTTTACTATACAAAATATTTCAGCCAAACTATGACTTGATGGCATATTAACAATCTTTTTTGTCTGGATCATGGATCAAATATAGCCCCCTGTCTATCCTGTGGCTCTTTGCTAAAGGATAACAGATCAATTATGTATGACCAGTGTGGCACTGGATGGGTAGGTAAAGGCAATAACATAACAATATGCTATCAGTTTATACTTTTTCATGGCTAAATAATGTTTATATATATGGGTTTATATATGAAATAAACTATGAGATAGCCCGGTGGTTCTAAACCTTCTTAATTGACTCGAAGGACCCTCGTTATCCACCACAATTTTATCAGCTCCCTGGTATAATCTATTTCCAGGATTTCTACTGAGATTGTGACGAAGCTTCTACTTTTCAAACTTTTTCTTGTTACCATAAAAACCAAGAGCATTGATATTAACTGAATAAACTACAATTTTGTGAATCAGACATTTTAGAACTTTTAAGAACTACTATTTCTGTATGTAGAAAACAACAGCTGTTGAATATTAAAATAATATTTTTGTTGTTGCTGTTGTATTGTTTTAAATACATTATACAATTATTAACTATACAAAATAGATCTTGATTTTGTTTTAGTTTTTTTGTTTTTTTTTTAGAATGCTAAAACAATGAATACTGAGAGGGGAAATATAAACTTTTTATTTTATTTTATTATGTTTATTATTCATAATATTATAATATTAAGAGGATAATCCAGTTGGCATTTAGATTTTATTTTTATCATAATTATTTATTCATTTAAATACTCGTAAGTGATGTTTACCAGTCCCCTGGTTGAGAACCCCAGAGCTAGACAATAATATTTGCCGTGCTGGATATAAATATACTATGCATTCATATACATTTCAACACAAAAGCTTGATATTTATGTGTAAACAATAAACAGTATGACCTAGTATTTTACAAATCCCATAACTGAGTTTGTGGCATACAAAAAACAAATCCAACTGCAATTTGTACTTTTAATGAGCTATGCAACACATTTTAATATCTTCAGATTTAAGTTTCACAACTTTTCTCTCTTTTCTGCAGCCCAACAGGAGGTTCAACCAAAGCGGATCGGTGAACGGATTAGGAAGTCCGACTGAGGGCTGAGAGAGACAGGACCGAGTGGGCCGTAACAGCCCAGGCCATCACTGAGGAAACGTTATATGAAAGGCTATTGTGTGACAAAACACTGCAGCTTTATGGAACTGAACCTGTAAACTCTCAGTGGACTCTGTTGTTTTGTTGTACAAGAGACTGTTCTGTGAGTGCCACAAATCTCACAGGAAAGAGTGAACCAGACCCTTGTATTATGTATGCAGGGCTGGCTCAGTCAACAAAGCCAAAGTATTGTGTTTTTTTTTTTTTTTTTTCAGTGTAAACCTGGAGTTTTAGCTATAGAGAGTAATTGAAAAGGAAGAACCCTCCTGTCTGACCTGATGTTCAATAAGTGTATGGCTGGGTACACTGTATTATGATCTGGACAAAAGTCTATTCAGTAAATGTCAAACCTAATGAGAGCCAGTATACATGAACAATTGTTATGCAGCAGACAGGCATCGAGTTACAATAAAGTTCTCTTGCAGTACACATCTCTCAACCATATTTACAGAAGGAAAGATGGGTTTCTATTGCTTTACAGAACAGGGAGTCCTGGGTGTTGTGTCCATGACTGTGTACACCAGATGCCTGCTATAGATAGTGCCTTGGGAATTTACTGCTAAAAACACAATAGCCATGTTCACACAATACTGTATTTACAAGTGTTAGTCCTCTATTTGGTTACGTTCACATTTACTCAATAACTCACACCCATAAATTTCTAGGACTCATTTTCAGAAGTCAATATATTGTTTATTTCCATTGGTAAAACCATCACTGACCTACAGTCCACAGCAGTTATTCAGATTTTTTTTTATCATGAGTTTGAAGTTTAAATCTGGTTTGCCTCACACGTCCTGAAAAGTGAAGCTGCAGGCTTTTTGATCGCCCCCTGGTGGCTGGCTGCAATATAGGTCATAAACCCCGCCCTCTCCATATAATCTAATGGGACTTGAGGCAAACTAATTAATTAAATGACACTTTAAATAATTCTTTTTCCAAAGATGGTTTCCATCATTTGAGATAGTTCTTATAATGCTTATTTTGTTTTTCTAATAAGTTTGCTTTTAGGTAGTTATTTGATGCTATAAAAATGGGGTGTGGTGTCATGATTGTGATCTTGCGATTGGGACTGCAGGAACTTGGGCAGGACTTTGATACCGCAGATCCACCTCATGACACTACTGTGCAGACTCAGGCTCCAAACGAAACTCTACTGCGCAGACTCTGGCTCCAATTGATGTAATTTCCCCCAAGATGGCAGCTGCCATAATGCAATGCTTTGGCTTCACTTTTCTATAGTGGAATGAATGGGAGACGCCACTGTTGCCAACTTAGCAATTTTGTTGCTAGACTTTTTCTTAAAAAAGCACCTAGCAACAAATTTAGCTATTTTTAAAGTTTATTTGGCAATTTTTCATAACTGTGACTCAAATGATAAAAAAGGCATACATTTTCCCTCTAAATTACACAAAAATTGGAAATCAAGTTGCTAGATGCAGCTGCTCAATAATAACTGTTCATTTATGATAACACCTTGTAATTAGTTTGTACCTGTACTTGTTTATCAGTTAAAAAATATATAGAAAAATGGAAAGAGCACTGGTAATTTCTAAATTGTAACCTGAGAACACAAAATACAATGTGTAGCCTAATTTTAAATTCAGGTAAAAAAAAAAACCTGTGAAAAATCAATGCACAATACACAGCTTAAGAATAGGGCTGTCAAACGATTAATCGTGATTAATCGCATCCAAAATAAAAGTTTATGTTTGCATACTATATATTTGTGTACGGTGTATATTTATTATGTATATATAAATACACACACATACATGTATAAATTAAGGAAAAACATTTTAAGTTTATATCTAAAATATTTATATTTATTTATAATCTAAATTGTATACAGGTATAAATATATATACATATAAATATTTAGTTTTAATATATACATGTATGTGTGTGTATTTATATGTACAAAATAAATATACAAAGTAAACACACATATAGCATGCAAACATAAACTTTTATTTTGGATGCGATTAATCTTTGACAGCCCTACTTAAGAATATATTTTTTTAGAATGTATAGTTACGAAAATACATAAAATGTAATTCTATAGAATTACATATATGCTATATTATTCTATTATTATTATTTTATTACATGATGTCAACACATGGTGACATCAAAACGGCATTTTGCAACTTTTAGCAACAAATTTTACTGCCTTTAGCAACTTTCTCTGAAAATAAGTTGGCAACACTGGGAGACGCATTGTCCATCTTTTTTACAGTCTATGGTTTAAATCAAGACAACAACACAAGGATCTCAGTCAGTTTCAGCTCTGTTTATTGCATGTCACTGAATATAATTTAATGTATTTTGTAAAACTTTTCATACTGTTCTAGCATGTTTTTGTATTTTACCTTTGTTATGTGTTTGATATCTGTCTACTTATATGGTGTAAATATGGTTTATAGCAGTAGTGTGCGGTGACCTTTTTTACTGGGTATGCTGAGTGCTAACTTATAATACATAATATGCAAAGGATAAGTAGGTGGGGGATTCCCCCGGTCTATATGTCTGTGCTTAGACTGAATTATTATTTTTTTTATTATTATTAATTCCCAGTCAATATAAGTTAAAACTCCCACCCGGGTGATACTACGACCATGCAAAATGGCAAAAATAATAATCATTTTTAAAATATTGCCAAGTAACATTACGAACAACAACAAAATCAGAGAAGAACTCAGATTTTATTATTTACTATTTTCCCCCTGCTGTTTGTTATTATTTTACAAATGTTATATATATTTTTTATTTTAATTTACCACTTAGGCATGTTGACAATAATGTATATCTTCAACACTGTCTATTATATGTTTTCAGAGGACTTTTAAAATTTGCTTTGAATGAAAATATACAGTTACGATGCTTTTTTCATTTGATTAAGTTGAGTTAGTTTTACATCAAATGCAATGTGATTTTCGGCAATCGAGATCTGGCAGCAACAGCAGATCTGGTATGTGGAGCATTAGCAGCTTATATGGACGGAACGCCCGTGGTTTATAGCAGGTGTTAACAGTGATTAACAACCATTAATCATGAAGGGCGGAGCCAGGTGGGGTTGCTATAAACCAAACAGCTGATTTGATTAGAGTGAATAAACCACCCCGCTCTCCTTTTTGTCAATGTCACACCGCACACAACACACTACATCACACCACTCATTTGGGCAAATTACTACTGACTTAACATGCTTGTTTAATCGAAATACGAATGCATCTGAAACCGGTTGACAAACCGTGGCTGTCTCCGTCCAAACACAGAGTTTCAAAGTAAGTAATCCCTCGAGAAGAATAGGTATATGATTCACGGAGGAGTATGCTGTGCAATTAAGATACTAAACACGAGAGTTAAGAGACATTTAGAACACTTCTTCTAAATCCTTTCAAGGCCTTTTATGATGTTATGCCATTAAGCCGGGATGCAGGGTTGCCAGGTATGCGTAACAAAATCAGCTCAATTGCTACTCAAAACTAGCTCAATCACGGCCAAAACTAGCCCAATTGCATTCCAGGGATTCAAAAACTTTCAGGGGGTCCTACCTTGGTCAAAATCAGTGTTGCCAAGTCCGCAGTTTTACGAAATTAGCCTTTTTCACAAAAATCGTAAATTACGTCAGCACAGGGTAAAGTTAGTTCTGCTACAAGTCTGCGCCCATTATATTAGTATCCCCTTTTCTTAAATATACTTACCTTTTCTGTTTTGTCTGTTTTCCAAGTTGTTATATAATCTATAAAGAAATAACATTTTACTTGTTTGTAATTTATATGGCCACTCAGACCGCTCACTCATCCAGATAATATGCTCAACATAGCACCGGATATTTTCTGTTCTCCATTTCCCTTACATTTGAGTGTATTATCTCAATTTACTCAGTCATTTCCCTCGAATCACCACATTATAATACATGATGACAGCATTCATATCCAGATGCACATATTACCAGGAATAAATTAAACAACTCTGAGTCCGGTTGAAGCATAAACTCAATACCACAACGTAATCCTAAACCAATAGGAATAAAGCCATTAATCTGAGTCATCTCTTGTTCAATATGTATTATATTATTTTAATATGTATTTCCCAGGGCACATTATACACAACGTACATTTACGCCATCATGTTAATAATGCAAATGAGAGCAAGTAGACAATACAATATTACTTTATTAATAATAATAATAATCACAAAAAAAAGGTCACAAGGAGAGTCATAATGCACAGCCAGCACTAAACAGACAATACGGCAAAACTAACAAATTACAAGTCCCAACATTCAGAATTAAAACAAACATTGTGTTTATGATGACCCAAAGCTGATGCTGCTTTGCAGAGTAAAACACCGGCAGTTCGAACATTTTCATATAGCATCTAATTTGTAAAAATAGCTTTTGATTCCCGAACCTATTCTTGTTAAGTATGGTCGCTGTTGCCACTGGAAAAACTTTTAACATGTAAGCACCAATCCAGAAGCCAAAAACACGGAAGTGTAAAAAAGGCTAATTGGGCTACTTTCATACTATTGCAGCGGGTTGTTTTTCATGTTAGCAGGTTGAAGTGACCCCAATAATGTAATATTTAGCCCTTGGAATGCTAACTTTTAAAGAAGAACCCTACTACTAAACGTGTATTTTACATGGTGGAACACGATTTTTACCGGGGGACTCCCCTCGAAACGCGATTGGGGTACTTTTGGACTAGTTTTGAGCAGCAATTGGACGGGTTTTGTTGTCGGGGGATAGGGGATTTCTCTTTAACACGCGGAAACAGCCTGCGTTAGCAATATAAAAGCCCAATTCCGCAGGAAAACCCTGGACTTGGCAACACTAATGGAAGGCCACATTTTTAAAAACAAAAAAAAGACCATTTCTCCAATTTAATAGTCACCATTACTGTCACCATTTGTTTCCTCAATGCAGCTATATATACAAAAGTTAATATTAATAAAGTCTTTATTTTTTCTTAATTATTCTGTAAAACCTTTGACTGAATTAGTTATTAGCCTAATTTCAACTTAATTTATCAAATAATTTTTTACAGACAATTCAAGTGAATCCAAGCTAATCCTGAAGCAAAAGGTCACCAATCAGAGAATAAAAAACAAACAAGGTGAGATAAAAGAGCTGTGCACTCCCATCATGCGCTGTTATCAAAACTATATATTGCCCTGAATTTATATAGTATTTTGTATATTTATAACGAAAGTCAGTTGCTGTCCACCTTATTTTTCCTGTAAGAGCAAGCACGGTCATTTGTAAATTTGGTAACACTTTACAATAAGGTGAAATTTGTTAACATTAGTTAATGTATTAACTCATGAACAAACAATAAACAATGCATTTATTACACTATTTATTAATCTTTGTTCATGTTAGTTAATAAAAATACAGTCTTTCATTGCTTGTTCATGTTAGTTCAACAAAACACAATTTGTGATTTTAATAAAGCATTAGTAAAGTAAATCTTAGTTCATGTTAACCAATGTAGTTAACTAATGAACCTTATTGTATAGTGTTACCATAAATGTTATCTGTCTGGCTTCCAGTCTCATCTGTGTCCAGCTATTTTTAACTGTACAAAACACCTCGCTTTGCTATACTTGCGAACTGTTGTATTAACAGTATTAACAGTTTTATCGTTTAATGCACGTTGTTATTCTTCCTATAGCGGCTAATGAACCAGAAGTCTCACCCATAAGCTTATTTGCCCATTGAAGAATAAGGTGGATAAATTACGTGATTTTCATTCACAAAGCTTTATAGGATTGTTGTTCATTCCCTGATAAGTTGCTTAAAATTAAAGTTTATATTGTTGTGATTCATCCTTGGTTGGTTGGTTTGGTTAATTTTGAACTTCACTGTATAATTTTTGAACAGAAAAAATATTTTCAGAAACAAGGCCACGGTCACAACCTCACACTTTCATTAACTTGCAAGCGCTTGCAACTAATCCAGGCTTTCTCACTTGCACTCACACGAAAAGGCAACCTCTGCCACAGCTTTACAACCCTCTAATTTCTGTACGGGTCACTGGGTTGATCTTTATTTTGAAAATATTATGTTTACACTTTAAAAAAAAGATCTGTAGTACAGTGCGACATTCTGCGGTAAACTGGGGCACACTCTGTTGCTTAGCAACAGTACAATTATCCTTGTGGCAGTTTTGCTGGCTGACTCTTGCTGGTTCTGCTTTTATGTCTGTAGACAGACTCCATTCACAGAACATGCATATGCCACCAAAAACAACAACAATAAAAGTAATCTGGAATGGTAATGCAATAATAATATCCCATTTTGGTCAGCATAGTGTGGACTGCCAGTAGTTCCTCATCAAACAAACCATTGTCTAATTACTGGAAACAAGGAATTTTCATTTAATTCCAGTTTTAAAAAAAAATTATATAACCATTATGTAACGTGCAAAACATCACAAGTCACATTTTTTTGTAGATATAGTATAATATAATATAATATAGCATAAAGTATTCATTTATTAATACAATTTTTGTATTAACTGTTTTCACATTTTGTTATGTTGCTGCCTTACTGTATGTTAAACTGCTTTAAATTACTTTTTTCCCCACATCAGTCTACACTCCATATACCACAATGGCAAAGCAAACAAATGGTTTTTAACATCTTTCCAAATTTATTCAAAATAAAAACACTGCATTGCATTGCATAAGTATTCATACCCTTATCTACGAGAGTTAAAATTTAGCTCAGGAACATTCATATTGCTTGTAGATGTTACTACACTTTGAGTGGAGTTAACCTGTGGCAAATTTATTTGAATGAATATGATTTGGAAAGATACACACATCTTAATAAAAGGTCTAACTGCTGAAAATGCATATCAGAGCAAAAACAAGGCTCAAAAACAGGATTGCATCAAGCCACATTTCTGGGAAAGAGTTAATAAAAAATCTGCTGCATTGAAGATTCACAGAAGCATGTAGTCTCCATTACCCATAATTGAAGAAGTTTGAAACAACCAGAACTTTTCCTAGAGCTGGCCTTTTAGCCAAACTGAGCAATTGATGGAGAAGGGCTTTGGTTAGACTGGTGACCAAGAAGCTGATAGTCACTCAAGTTGAGCTCCATGATCATATGTGGAGATAGGAGAAATCTACAGGAGGACAAACATCACTGTAACAGTCTTTATGGCTGTGTGGCCAAACTCTATACTGTTCTCAGTGAAGACACAGGAAACACATTCAGAATTTGCAAAAAAGCACCTAAAGGACCCACAGACTGTGAGAAACAAGATTCTCTTGTCTGATGAACCTTAATTTCAAGCATTCAGGCATTGTTCATCATCTGCAGAGTACCATCTCAATAGTAAAGTGTGGTGGAAGCAGCCTTATGCTGTGTGGTTGTTTTTCAGTGAGGGACTCGTCACAGTAGAAGAAAAGCTCAATGCACCAAAATATTGATATATGAAAACCCAGTCCAGAGCATTCAGAACCTCAGATTGAACAGGTGGTTCACCTTCCAGCAGGACAATGACCCTAAGCACACAGCAATAGTGGTTTATAGACAACTCTGTAAATGTCTTTGAGTGGCCAAACCAGAGCCTGGGCTTGAACCCATTCAAACATTTCTGGAGGAACCTGAAAATGCCTGCCAGACCCCATCCAAGCTGACAGAGCTTGAGAGGTGACGAGGTGAGACAAAGAATGGTAGATAATCGCCAAATGTTGATGTGGAAATCTTTTGTATCAAACCCCAAAAGACTTGAGACTGTAAAGGTGCTTCAGCTTAGTACTAAGCTAAAGGGATAGTTCATCAAAAGATGAAAATTTGATGTTTATCTGATTACCCCCAGGGCATCCAAGATGTAGGTGACTTTGTAGAACATTGCGGTGAATCAGCGGTAAAAATTCTATAAATACTGTTCAGTTTCTTGCACAGACCGATTGTTACTTGTCTTATGACCTCAATGTCTTGTCACAAGCCGCAGGGTTTAATTTGGTTTTGTCTGTGTATGTTTTTTTGACTCTCAAAGCTATGGATCCCATTGACTGCCATTATATGACTGACAGACTGCAACGGTTTGAGATTAAAATCTTTGTTTGTGTTCTACTGAAGAAACAAAGTCACCTACATCTTGGATGCTCTAGGGGTAAGCAGATAAACATCAAATTTTCATTTTTGGGTGAACTATCCTTTTAAGTGTATAACTACTTATGCAATGTACTTATTTCAGTTTTTTTTTTTTTTTTTAATAAATGTATGAAGTTGTGACAATTCTGTTTTTGCTTTGTCATTATGGTGCATGGAGTGTATATTGATCCAGAAAAAAAAGTAATTTAAAACAGTTGAAGTTTTTTAACATTATAAATGTCTTTACTGTCACTTTCATCAAATCAATTTAATGCATCCAAAAAAAGTAAACTTTTCATAAAAAAAAAAAACACAATTACCACAAACACCTTCCTTACAAACCTTATGGTTATACAGTGGGTATGGACAGTATTCAGACCCCCTTAAATTTTTCACTCTTTGTTATATTGCAGCCATTTGCTAAAATCATTTAAGTTCCTTTTTTTCCTCATTAATGTACACACAGCACCCCATATTGACAGAAAAACACAGAATTGTTGACATTTTTGCAGATTTATTAGAAAAGAAAAACTGAAATATCATGTGGTCCTAAGTAGTCAGACCCTTTGCTGTGACACTCATATATTTAACTCAGGTGCTGTCCATTTCTTCTGATCATCATTGAGATGGTTCTACACCTTCATTTGAGTCCAGCTGTATTTGATTATACTGATTGGACTTGATTAGGAAAGCCACACACCTGTCTATATAAGACCTTACAGCTCACAGTGCATGTCAGAGCAAATGAGAATCATGAGGTCAAAGGAACTGCCTGAAGAGCTCAGAGACAGAATTGTGGCAAGGCACAGATCTGGCCAAGGTTACAAAAAAATTCTGTTGCACTTACGGTTCCTAAGAGCACAGTGGCCTCCATAATCCTTAAATGAAAGACGTTTGGGATGACCAGAACCCTTCCTAGAGCTGGCCGTCCGGCCAAACTGAGCTATCGGGGAAGAAGAGCCTTGGTGAGAGAGGTAAAGAAGAACCCAAAGATCACTGTGGCTGAGATCCAGAGATGCAGTCGGAAGATGGGAGAAAATAGTAGAAAGTCAACCATCACTGCAGCCCTCCACCAGTTGGGGCTTTATGGCAGAGTGACCCGACGGAAGCCTCTCCTCAGTGCAAGACACATGAAAGCCTGCATGGAGTTTGCTAAAAAAACACCTGAAGGACTCCAAGATGGTAAGATTCTCTGGTCTGATGAGACCAAGATAGACCTTTTTGGCCTTAATTCTAAGCGGTATGTGTGGAGAAAACCAGCACTGCTCATCACCTGTCCAATACAGTCCCAACAGTGAAGCATGGTGGTGGCAGCATCATGCTGTTGGGGTGTTTTTCAGCTGCAGGGACAGGACGACTGGTTGCAATCGAAGGAAAGATGAATGCTGCCAAGTACAGGGATATCCTGGACGAAAACCTTCTCCAGAGTGCTCAGGACCTCAGACTGGGCCGAAGGTTCACCTTCCAACAAGACAATGACCCTAAGCACACAGCTAAAATAACGAAGGAGGACTGTTCTTGAATGGCCCAGCCAGAGCCCTGACTTAAACCCAATTGAGCATCTCTGGAGAGACCTGAAAATGGCTGTCCACCAACGTTTACCATCCAACCTGACAGAACTGGAGAGGATCTGCAAGGAGGAATGACAGAGGATCCCCAAATCCAGGTGTGACAAACTTGTTGCATCTTTCCCAAAAAGACTCATTGCTGTATTAGATCAAAAGGGTGCTTCTACTAAATACTGAGCAAAGGGTCTGAATACTTAGGACCATGTGATATTTCAGTTTTTCTTTTTTAATAAATCTTTTTTCTTGTTTTTCTGTCAATATGGGGTGCTGTGTGTACATTAATGAGGAAAAAAATGAACTTAAATGATTTTAGCAAATAGCTGCAATATAACAAAGAGTGAAAAATTTAAGAGGGTCTGAATACTTTCCGTACCCACTGTATATCACATCACATATCTATTTGGTAAAATGATCCAGTTTTCAAGAAACAGTTTGAAATAGTGTGAGCTTTCTTCTTTCCTCAATGAAACCTTGTGCTTTGAATTTTCTGAATTAAGCATTTTACATGCCAGCATCCCTCCTGCGACCGAGTCACAAGGAGGCGTCAAGAGTGCAACTCTCAGCAACTACACACATAAATCACAGTTCTTAAAAGCAAGGTCTTCTCTCTCTACCTCTCTCTCTCTGGGAAGGCCGGAACAGGCCGGACCGTCCCCGAGGCCTCTGAAACTTGTGGTCTTGTTAAAAGACGCTTAGCTAAGAATTATGTGCCAAGTGAAAAGGGGGTGTTTGCGCTGCTTGCTTTCCCCCAGTACATTCATTTGAACAGTCTGCTTTCAGGGGGGATCCAGATCGGAACCAAAGATTGGTGGACCAGCGTGACTATTGCGACTCGTGGGGCGATTGGGGGGGACGTAATGAGAAAGCTGTTCCCGGAGGTCCCTGTCCACATAAAGGCATGATTATTCCCTCTTTTGGCAAGGGCAGCTGATGGCAGAACTGGTCAGACACTGGACTCAGTATTCTTCAGTCTTATTAGACGAGGTCCTCTCCCCTCCTAGTCACAGCGTCGAGCTTGTTTGTTTTTTTGGGGAGCACTGTGGGAAAGTCATTAAAGTGTAAAGCATCCCCTTTTATTTCATTCTGAGGGAAAAGAGAGAGCGAGATGATGAGATCCTGCTGGTAATGAGCAGAGACGTGGCCGCATCAGCCAACCAGCGCTGTTTTCTATCAATATGGCATCCATTCAATCCATCTCCACTGGGAAGAATAGACACACTACACTGTTTGATCTGCACTCCTCGTCCGCTCTCAAAGACCAGCTTTCACTGATATTTTATTACAGCGCTTCTTCCTTCCAACAGAGCCCATCAAATCATCATTTATTTAAGTGGCTCCCCTACACACCTGTTGCATAACCCATCTTGATGAGCTAATGGAGGCTGTTAAAGGCTTGTCACCCGCTATTTAGCCCCTTTACTGCACAGCAATTGAGAACGAAGTGCTTTTCAAGTGTCAAGCATGTGAATTCAGAAACTTTGGCCCTCTTGTGAATAGAAAGACTTCCCATCAGCTGTGGAGGTTATACAGGGGTTGGACAAAATAGTTTCAGAGGTGTTGAAGAAGGGAATCAGCTTCTCACTCTTCTCTGGAATACAGTCCAGAGTTTTTAAAGTTTTTAAAAATGTTATGTTTCCTGCACTTTAAATCTTAGTATATTTTTTTCTCTCTCATTAAAAACTGTTATAATTTAGATAGAAATGGTAATTTTCTATCCAGATTTGATGACCACATTCTGTATATAAAATATCACAATATGGAGAGAACAGATGTTTTCACGCTACTAATAGGAACTCACAGGTCATGATGATCATGAAATGCAGTTTAAGATTTTGAAATACTTTTCTCGAGGTTAGTTTATAAAAATTCTTTGCCCCCCAAATATATTTCTTTACTTGACAGTAGTATTGCTGTTGTATGGAAGTATGTTTTCCACCACTGAATAAAAAAGGTAATAGGGAATTACAAACTTGCAAAGATAACAGCAAGATATAATCTCACAATTTTGACTTTTTTTCTCACATTTCCTTAATATAAAATTAATATTGTGCGTTATAGTCATAATTGCAAGATATAAACTCACAGTTCTGGCAATTTTCTTAGAATTGCGTGATATAAACTTGAAATTGTGAGAAAAATCTCAGAATTGTGAGATTTAAACAAAAAAAGTCAAAAGTGTGAAAAAAGTGATGTCCTGCAACTGTGAGTTAGAAAGAAGTTAGAAAGTCTCTCAAATCTGACTTTCTAACTTCATAACCACAATTGCGAGTTATAAAGTCAGAATTGTGGGACATCAACTCATAATTCTGACTTTTTTCCACAATTCTGACCTTTTTCTTACAATTCTGACTTTTTTTCTTAGAATTGTAAGCTATAAACCTGCAACTGCGAGTTATGAAGTCAGAATTGCGAGATATAAACCAACAATTGTGAGTTATAACGTCAAAATTGGGATATCAACTCATAATTCTGACTTTTTTTGCAATTCTGACTTTTTTTTTCTTAGAATTATAAGATATAAACCCGCAGCTATGAGTTATAAAGTCAGAACTCTGAGAACTTAAGTCAGAATTGTGAGATATAAACTTGAAATTGTGAGATATAAACTTGAAATTGTGAGAAATATAGTTTTAAGTGCAATGTATAAACTTTGACTTTATAACACAAAATTGCGAGTGAGATTTGTGAGATATAAATGCGGGTTTATATCTTGCAATTCTGACTTTATAACTCGCAATTCTGATTTCATTTCTCAGAATTGAAAGTTTGTATCACAAAATTCTGAGGAAAAAAGTTAGAATTTTGAGTTTGTATCACGCAATTCTGAGAAAAAAAGTCAGAATTACGAGTTTGTACTTTATTTTCAGATTTGCTTAATATAAACTCAAAATTGCAAGTTATTAAATAAGATTTGTGGGGAAAAAAAATCAGAATTACAAGTTGATATCTGCAATTTTGACTATAACTTGCAATTGTGGGTTTATATCTTGCAATTCTGACTTTAGAACTCGCAATTCTGATTTCATTTCAGAGAATTTAAAGTTTGTATCACCCAATTCTGAAAAAAATCTTGTGAAAAAAAAAGTCAGAATTACGAGTTGATATCTTGCAATTTTGACTTTATAACTCACAATTGCCGGTTTATATCTCACAATTATGACTTTATATCTCCAAATTCCTACTTCATTTCTCAGAATCGAAAGTTTGTATCATGCAATTCTGAGAAAAAAAGTCAGAATTACGAGTTTGCAAGATATGCTCCCAATTTTGACCCTTTTTTTCAGATTTGTTTAATATAAACTCAAAATTGTGAGTTATTAAGTAAGATTTGTGAGATATAAACTCGAGTTAGAATTGCAAGAAAAAAATCTGAATTGTGGAGAAAAAAAAGTCAGAATTACAAGTTGATATCCCACAATTTTGACCTTATAACTCGCAATTCTGATTTCATTTCTGAGAATTTAAAGTTTGTATCATGCAATTCTGAAAAAAATCTGAACTGTGAAAAAAAGTCAGAATTACAAGTTGATACCTTGCAATTTTGACTTTATAACTCACACTTCATTTCTCAGAATCGAAAGTTTGTATCACGCAATTCTGAGAAAAAAGTCAGAATTACGAGTTTGCAAGATATACTCCCAATTTTTACCTTTTTTTAAGATTTGTTTATATAAACTCAAAATTGCGAGTAAGATTTGTTATTAAGTTTATTAAGTAAGATTTGTAAGATATAAACTGGAGTTAGAATTGCAAGAAAAAAAAAAGTCAGAATTACAAGTTGATATCCAGCAATTTTGACTTTATAACTCGCAATTCTGATTTCATTTCTGAGAATTTAAAGTTTGTATCACGCAATTTGGAGAAAAAAAAAAGTCAGAATTATGATTTTGCAATATATAAACTCCCAGTTTTTACTTTTTTTCAGATTTCCTTAATATAAACTCAAAATTGCGAGTTATAAATTCCTAATTATGAAATATAAACATTTAAACATATAAACATTTCTAACAATTTTCTCAGAATTAAATGGTAAAAATTCGAAATATTTGAAATATAGTCACATTTCTGCAAAAAAGTGAGATATAAACTCACAGTTCTGACTTTATTATACAGAATTGCGAGTTATTAAGTGAGATTTGTGAGATAATCAAGCAATTCTGAGAATTACCAATACCGTATTTGTCCACAATACTGTGGATAAACATGAGTTTTTTATACTACTCCTCCTTGATCACATACAACGATGAAGCATGTTAAGGAGCGTGTCCAGGGGCAAATTGTGTCCCGTTCTTAAATTGTCCTAATTGTCCCTATTTTTTAATGGAGTTCTCTGTGGTCAGTTTTTGTGGAAACAGGGTCTTCAAGATGAATATTGTTTTCTGGTTTGCTGTCACTTTTCTGAATGAATTCTGTGCTGTTTGTCTTTGATTGTATCAATTCAGTTTTCAGATGCTATTTTTCTTTGCTGATGAAGTCTGTTGTTTTAAGGATACATATGTAAAACAGACTCCCATGATTTGCTCTTTTTGGAAGTCTGACAAGTCAACCATTAAACACTGCTTATGCTACACTGATATACAACCTAGAGAGAACAGACAACATTAAGACGAACAGAAGATAACCACAACATTGCAGCCTATACAAATAATTTATCCACTATAATAATGGGTGATCACATTATTTTGTCCAACCCTATTTGTGATTAATAGTGGCGATTACAAAAAAAGAATGTAAAATGATTAAAGGAACATGTATATTCACACATGCATTAATACATTTCAATAAGTTATCCATCAATTCACAAAATATTATCTTCAACATGTGTTGGGATTTGATTCCTAATTCAGATGATTGCATCTTTCAGACTAAATATTCAGAAAAAAGTATTTATGAGAAGAGAAGAGACGTCTTTTCAACATACAGCTGTGAACCAGTTTGATGCAGTTTGATTCTTAGATTTTTATGCATCACATTACATCTGTACTGTGGTGGAGGCCTCTACTGGTTAGCAGTAGAAATGCAACTTGTTTACCAATCCCATCCAATTCAAGAGCCTGCCAAAGCTCTCCTGGTGAATGAAATGCCAGTGCATCACATTTGGCGAGCTAAATATTAAGTGAAATGATCGATAATTCAATCGTTGCTGTCATCCGGTTTCCATTAAAAATTCGGAACAGTTTTGCAAGTTAATATTTGATGACTGAACTGAGTACAAATAAGCATGTTCTGCAAATGTGGATTTAACTTGGCATATGACAACTGTACTTTGCCTTTACCACATCTATTTTTGGCTTCACACGCTATTGATCTATTTGAACAACATGTAGTGTCAAAATGTGAAATGTCAAAACCGAGCAAAATAGACAAAATCAATCCCACGCATGCACAGAAGAACCATTACCTCAACATATAGAAAAAATTAAACATCGCTGATTAGTTTCTCTTTGATGTCTCAGTAGAGGAAAGCCTGTCTGAAATGAATGACCAGAGCAGAACAGAATCGCTGCCAACAATCTTGTGGTAAAGCAGTAAAAAGAGTGCAGTCACTTACAACAGTGGGATTTCTCAGAATGTGTTTGTGATACTTTGCATTGAGGGGTTTTAAAAGAAGCTTACGCAACAGCAGTGGATAGTTTGTATAACTTGTGCGTACTATAGGCTGGAGAGAGGTCAGAGTTGCTGGCTACTCTTTGTCCAGGGTCATTGGTATTCTTAAAGTCTTGGGTGAGCCAAAGAGAAAAAAAAAAACCAATTAGAAGGTTTATATAAAAATCCCACACTTTCTACCAAATGTTTTTGTGCAGGGGTGACCTCATAAATTCCCATCATAGTGTTTCCCAGCAAAAGAAGCCTGTGTACTGTAATTCCCGGAAAATACTAGTCTAAAATACTTTTAGAAAAAAATAAAATATTGATTTTAGTTTTATTTAACTATAATAACCCTGTGTTGTAATTTAATACAATTAAATATTGGACCACAAAACCAGGGTAAATTTTTTGAAACTGGGATTTATACATTGTCTGAAAGAAAAATAAATAAGCTTTGTGTTGATGTATGTTTTGTTCCCCGTCTGTCGTTCACGTTCGACGTTGTGTCGAAGTGACGACTAGGGGTCGCTCTTGAGAGCCCGAATACCTCTGACAGCTTTGAGAAAAGGCCAATGAGAATTGGTATGCAGTATTTGCATAGCCCGCTCCGCCCCGGAGATCCGGGCATAAGAGGGGGGGGCTAGGCAACACTCATTGTTCTGTTTCTTTGGAGCCGAATGCAGCGTCTCTTCATTGAGAAGCAGCGTTACTCACCTCTCTCGTCGTTGGATCTACGGCACGGGCAGCGGTCTCTTCCTTCTCGAACGCAGTAGCAGTGAGAGTCCCCTGGGTGCTTCGACGGCGAATCTTAAAGAGCAGATTTCCTCTTAATAAAATCTAAAAGAGCAAATTTTTCTAAAAGAGTGCAGACACGGTGGGTTTGTGTGTTTACTATGCCTTTCCTTCCGTGTCCTTCTGGTTGCGGCTTCTTTCTCTCCCAAAACGATCGGCACGAGCTCTGTCTTCAGTGTTTGGGTCGTGACCATGCTGAAGCAGCGTTCGGCGAGGGCGGATGTCCTGCTTGCGAGGACATGCCCCTCAGCACACTTCGTTCGCGAGTCACGTTCTTTACTAAAAGACCGCGGCTCGCATCAACCGCTCCCGCGGCTCGTCCTTCTACTTCCGGGTACGAGGCTGCCGCGGCGCGTGTTGATGAAGAGCGAGAGAGCGCGAGCGTTTCGCCGGGTAATTCCCCGCGTCCCTCGCGCTCTGTGTGTCTGCCGGTCGAGCTTTCGGATGACTTTGAAAACTCGTCTCAGTACGGGTTGGATTGGTTATTCGGGGCTCCTGCGGGGGAGGAAGAAGTGTCTGCAGCATCGGAGAGTGGGCAGCCATCTGAAGCAGACGCGCTGTCTGAGGCACCCGCTGCGGGGGCGGGTTCTCAGTCAGTAGCAGACGCGGAAATGGCGGCCATGCTCGAACGGGCGGCCAAAGCAATCGGGATTGAGTGGAAGTCTCCGCCCCGTCCTGAGCGCTCACGGCTGGATGATTGGTATCTGCTTTCTTCCCGGAAGTGCATGAGGAACTGACTAAGTCGTGGAAGGCTCCTTTTTCTGCCAGAACGCGTCTTAGCGGTTCTTCCTCTCTCACCACCCTCGATGGAGGTCCAGCGAAGGGGTATACGGAGGTTCCCGCCGTGGAGCGTGCGATCGCGGTGCATCTTTGCCCGCAGACCGCCGCCACCTGGCGGGACCGCCCAAAACTCCCGTCCAGGGCATGTAAGGCTTCTTCCACTCTCGTGGGGAAGGCTTATGCTGCTTCTGGACAAGCTGCGTCCGCCCTTCACGCTATGGCCGTCCTGCAGGTCTATCAGGCCAAGGTTCTTAGCGAGTTGCACGAGGGTGTTCCCAAACCAGAGCTTTTGCAGGATCTGCGCTCGGCGACTGACTATGCTCTACGAGCTACGAAGGTCACGGCGCAGGCTCTGGGGAGGGCGATGTCCACTATGGTGGTCCAGGAGCGCCACCTTTGGCTGAATCTGGCGGAAATGAAGGACGCTGAGAAGGTTCGCTTTCTTGACGCCCCCATTTCTCAGGCTGGTCTCTTTGGCGACATTGTCGAGGAATTTGCACAGCAGTTCTCCGCAGTGAAGAAACAGACGGAGGCTATCAAACACATCTTGCCTCGTCGGGCGCCGGCCCCCGGGCCTGCACCCCCGAAGCAGCAGCCTCCGCCTGTTTCACGCCGAGGACGACCGCCTTCCAGACCGGCTCAGGGCCCGCCACAGGCTGGTCCTGCACCTAAACCAGCCTTGCGGTCGAGCTCTCGCAAGAAGGTGGCGCCGTTAGCTCAGTCTCAGGCCGCTAAGAACCCTCGTCAGGCTTCGAAGCGTTCCTGAAACGAGCAGCCCGGAGGAGAGAGATCTGCTGACCTGTCTGGATCCACACTCGGCGAGGGGACGAGTGTGGGTTTCGGCTCCACCCCGGCTGTCTGCCTCTCGGCAGACGGCCACCACATGGTCAATAAAAGAGCAATTTTCTTCTCTGGGCGAAAAAATCTATGTGACTGCGTCCCTCCGGGGTACCCAGCCACTAAAACATGTCAAAGCATGCTCAACCGCAAGCCCTGCGCTTCTGCATGCTTTGACGAATCAAGTGCATCCATCAGTCGATCCCCTGAGCTCAGGCGATCTTCGGATGGATCCTTGTCTGTCGGTTTCGATGGTCAACGCTCCCATGGCTGGGTCCCTCCGGGGTACCCAGCCACCAGAACACATCAAAGCATGCTCAACCGCAGGGCCTGCGCTTCGGCATGCTTTGACGAATCAAGTGCATCCATCAGTCGATCCCCTGAGCTCAGGCGATCTTCTGATGGATCCTTGTCTGTCGGTTCCGATGGTCGATCCTTCCATGGCTGGGTCCCTCCGGGGTACCCTGCCACCAAAACACATCAAAGCATGCTCAACCGCAAAACTTGCGCTTCTGCATACTTTGACAGAGAAACAAGCGCATCCGTCAGTCGATCCCCTGAGCTCAGGCGATCTTCTCATGGATCCTTGTATGTCGGTTATGGCGATCAAAGCACCTTGTGTCCTCCGGGACAGCACGCCCCCGAACAAAGGGCTTTCACCACAACTCAGTCACACTGTACCCACCCGAGGTACGTCGGTGGTCCCCCTGAGATCGTTGGCAGAGAGTTTTACAGCTTGGCTCGAGATACCCAACCTCTCTCGCTGGCTTCTCAGAACCATCCGACTCGGCTATGCTATTCAATTCGCACGCAACCCGCCCAAGTTCAACGGCATCTTCTCTACCGCGGTTCGGGACGAGAATGCTGCGGTTCTTCGGGCGGAGATCGCGACCCTTCTGGCGAAGGACGCGATAGAGCCGGTCCCCTCGGCCGACATGAAGAAAGGGTTCTACAGCCCCTACTTCATTGTACCCAAGAAAGGTGGCGGTTTAAGACCAATCCTGGATCTGAGGATTCTGAATCGGGCCCTTCACAAGCTCCCCTTCAGAATGCTAACGCTCAAACGCATTCTCACGTGCATCAGATTCCAGGATTGGTTTGTGGCGATAGACCTGAAAGACGCGTACTTTCATGTCTCCATTCTTCCAAGACACAGGCCCTTCCTGCGGTTTGCCTTCGAAGGTCGAGCATTTCAGTACAAAGTCCTTCCATTTGGGCTCTCCCTGTCTCCCCGCGTCTTTACGAAAGTCGCAGAGGCAGCCCTTGCCCCTCTCCGGGAGAGGGGCATCCGCATTCTCAATTACCTCGACGACTGGCTGGTCATAGCACACTCTCAGGTGTTGGTATGCAAACACAGGGATGTGGTTCTCAACCATCTGGCCCATCTGGGGTTTCGGGTCAACTGGGAAAAGAGCAAGCTCGCCCCGGTACGGAGCATCTCTTTTCTCGGTATACAACTAGACTCGGTTGCCATGAATGCACGGCTCTCCCCGGAGCGCGCACAGTCAGTGCTGAGCTGCGTCCAGAAGCTCTCACGCAGCCCGACGGTCCCCCTCAAACAATTTCAGAGGCTCCTGGGTCACATGGCATCTGCAGCCGCCGTCACGCCGCTGGGCCTGATGCACATGAGACCGTTACAACACTGGCTGCGTTCCCGAGTCCCGAGATGGCCATGGCGCCAGGGTTCATACCGGGTGCACGTCACACCCGTATGTCTAAAAACCCTCGGTCCTTGGAAAGACATTTCGTTCCTACGAGCCGGGGTGCCCTTAGGACAAGTGTCCAGGCGCATTTTGGTTACGACAGATGCATCCAACACAGGCTGGGGCGCCGTATGCAATGGGCAAGCAGCTGCAGGGCTCTGGTCGGGCCCTCGGCTGCATTGGCATATCAATTGCCTCGAGCTGCTGACAGTGTTTTTGGCCCTGAAGAGGTTCCGACCTTTGGTTCAGGGCAAACACGTGCTGGTCCGCACAGACAGCACTGCGACTGTAGCCTACATCAATCACCAGGGCGGTGTACGCTCCTTTCGCATGTCACAGCTAGCCCGCCATCTCCTCCTTTGGTGTCGAAACAATGTCAAGTCTCTACGAGCCACCCACATACCGGGCGAACTCAATTGGGTAGCGGACGCGCTCTCCCGACAGACTTCGCTTCGGGGCAAGTGGAGACTTCACCCTCAGACGGTTCAGCTGATCTGGAGTCTTTTCGGTCAGGCCCAGGTCGACCTGTTTGCCTCGATAGAGAACACTCACTGCCAGTTGTGGTACGGTCTGTCCGAGGCGCCCCTCGGCACAGATGCACTGGCACACAGCTGGCCTCAGGGCCTCCTCAAGTATGCGTTTCCACCAGTGAGACCCCGGCCCGGTTATGTGCCCAAAGTGCCCACCACTCCCTTCAGGGACCAGGTGGTCACTCTGCAAGCTATCCCTTCTCAGGAAGGCGACCCCAACCTCTCCTTGTTATGCCCAGTCCGTGCCCTGAGCATTTACTTGGAACGTACTGAAAGCTTCAGACGGTCGAGTCAGCTCTTTGTCTGTTTTGGAGGACAGCAGAAGGGGAAAGCTGTCTCCAAACAAAGAATTTCCCACTGGATTGTGGATGCGATTCGTTTGGCCTACCAGGCCACAGGGGTGCCCTGCCCGCTGGGGGTGCACGCCCACTCCACCAGGGGCGTCGCAGCGTCGGTTGCGCTGGCGAACGGGATCTCTTTAACAGACATTTGCAGAGCTGCAGGTTGGGCTACACCTAACACGTTTGCCAGGTTCTACAATCTGCGTGTAGAACCAGTCTCTTTGGGAGTCCTGAACGCAAGCCCAGTAACTCCTGAAGCTGACACGGTGTAGAAGCTTGCTGAAGCGTCATTCCCCACGGGTGACGACGCTTCCCCAGTTCAGTAAGTTTCCTGGCGTGAACCCTGAACGACAATTTCCATCATGTTGCACCCGCAACGTAGCTATGTTCAGCGGAGGAACTAGCTATCAGAATCTAATATGAGGTTAGGTTGCCTCTTGTGAACTCTCATATTAGGTTGGTGCCCCACATGTAGTGGCTCCTAATGCGGCCCCATGTGTGTATCTCCACCTATACTCCCAGAGATGCGGTGTTTCCCTTAAGACAAAACTTGTCTCCGACCCTGAGCTCAGCAGTCTCTCCTCATGCGGAGCCTGCCTCAGGATTGTCCCCTTGTTGTGCTCCCCTAGTGCGAGCCCTCAAGTGTATTCTCCACACAAATACCTCCCTCCGGGCAGGGTGTGGTCTCCGTAGTGCCAATCCCCCCCCCCGGGGAGGATGGACACTGGCCCAATGTTTCCAAGATGTTCAACCAAAGGTGAGGAAAGGCTGGCTGAAGCTCTTGGGCATTGGAAGGTCACATAGAGGTGAGTGACATTTATCTAACACGCAAGACCTGTTAATATTTGCACTCCATGCACTCGTGACGCGGTCCGCTGGTTGTGGCGTTTTCAACTGGGACTCCTAGTCGTCACTTCGACACAACGTCGAACGTGAACGACAGACAGGGAACATCTTGGTTACGTATGGTAACCCTCGTTCCCTGATGGAGGGAACGGAGACGTTGTGTCCCCCTTGCCACAACCTCAGACCGCCTCTGAGTGTAGCCGGGTGCTTCGGCTCCTCAGATCAGAACAATGAGTGTTGCCTAGCCCCCCCCTCTTATGCCCGGATCTCCGGGGCGGAGCGGGCTATGCAAATACTGCATACCAATTCTCATTGGCCTTTTCTCAAAGCTGTCAGAGGTATTCGGGCTCTCAAGAGCGACCCCTAGTCGTCACTTCGACACAACGTCTCCGTTCCCTCCATCAGGGAACGAGGGTTACCATACGTAACCAAGACGTTTTTGTTTTGTTTTTTGGGACAATATTTGGCCGAAATACATCTGGAAATCTGGAATCTGAGGGTGCAAAAAAATAAAAATCGCCTTTAAAGCTGTCCAAATGAAGTTCTTAACAATGCATATTACTAATCAAAAATTAAGTTTTGATATATTTAATGTAGGAAATGTACATCTTCATGGAACATGTTCTTTACTTAATATCCTAATGATTTTTGGCATAAAATAAAAATCTATCATTTTGACCCATACAATATATTTTTGGCTATTGCTACAAAATATACCTGTGTTACTTAAGACTGGTTTTGTGGTCCAGGGTCACATATTAGATGAAAAATGTTGGCAACTACCTGAAGTTTAAGATGAAGCACTGAATGTACTAAGTAAAAAAATAAATAAAACCACTAAACCGGAAATAAAACTAAGGTGAAATAAAAATAAATTCACCTAAATAGTAATATAAAAAGCTAATAAAAATGAATGAGAAAATGTATTTTAAAAAAATCATATTTAAGATAGTACATAAGATTACTTAGTAGAGTAGTACTTAAAGGATTAGTTCACTTTCAGAACAAAAATTTACAGATAATTTACTCACCCCCTTGTCATCCAAGATGTTCATGTCTTTCTTTCTTCAGTCATAAAGAAATTTTTTTTTGAGGAAAACATTTCAGGATTTCTCTCCATATAATGGACTTCTATGTTGCCCCCAAGTTTGAACTTCGCTAGATACGACCCTTCTTCATCGGCTGGGATCGTCTAGAGCCTTCCAAAGCTGCATTTTGGAAGTTCAAACTTGAGGGCACCATAGAAATCCATTATATGGAGAGAAATCCTGAAAGGTTTTCCTCAAAAAACTAAATTTCTTTACGACTAAAGAAAGAAAGACATGAACATGTTGGATGACAAGGGGGTGAGTACATTATCTGTCCATTTTTGTTCTGAAAGTGAACTAATCCTTTAAGTAGTACTTAATTAGTACATAAATAACACTTAAAAAAACATTGCTGCATAGGAAGCTAACTGAAGTAGAACCTGAAACCAATATAAAACTAGTAGGAATGTAAAAACTTGTTTTATTTATTTTTTTTATTTTTTTAAGTGTTGAAATAGTTGGAAAATCTATCTTAAGCCCAAAATCAATGGCTTTGGAATTGCTATATGGGTCATTCTACAGAATCGGTCTAAAGTCAGAGTTGGAAACGTCTTGGAAAAAAAAAAAAAAAAAAAAAAAATGTATGTATGCAAATTGTATATTATTCAATTTTTCTCAAAAAGAAAAAAAGACAAAAGGCAAAAAGTAGATCATACTGATTTCAAACTTAAGGATTCATTAGTTTGAATATTCATTGAACCAAACACTATCATGACATATTAGTTGATAATTCAGTATACTTTATTTTTGACAAAACATCCCATGTTTCAGTCGTGATACTAAAATACAAAAAGATTTGCATAAGTGTACTAAAATTCCTCCAAATAAAAAAAATATTGTGTTCCCTTTTGTCACTACCAAAACAATGATTACATGACATTTCGGTAGCGACAATTTTAGATATTATTGAACATAGCTTATAGATGCTAATCAGCACATGGTTAGCTAGCACAGTTCTGAACAGTTGTTCACATATAAAAACTAATGTTATGGAAAAACACAAAAAGTGTGCTTAATTGGACCAAAAAAAAATGCTCCTTAAACATTTAAAGATTTCATACTTTTCAACACATTTTCCTCAAAATTATGGGGCTTATCTACTCACCATGTAGCTATAAGAGAGAGGGACACATGAATATTTCCTGATCATAAATGTAGGGGTGTACTTAAAATCAGTCTCAGCCAATGGACTAAAAGGTTTTAGTAGTGACATGAAAAATGTATGTTGTATGTTTTTTTTACATAAAGTTTCATAATTTACAAAGAAAATATAAAATCTATATTTTTTTTAAACTTCACTTTCTAAAAGAACCAAAAAGATACTTCTAAAACCAACTATGAAAAAAAAAAAAACGTATTTAAATACGGTTTTCATAAATTGAAATTTTGGGGTTAGGGATTGAAAGTACCCAATAAATTATGATTTTTTTATATTATGCTTAGTGATATATTCTATATATATATATATATATATAATAGAAATATCTTAGTAAACATCTCTGTTCCTCCGTCTTTACTGGTCTTTCCCAGTATACGATCCGCATTCTGGAGCTGGGTTAATTTGACCACAGTTACATAACTGCTGTCTGCTTGCATTGAACTCTTGCAGCTTGTCTTCCCTTAATCTCTTCTGCTTGATTATTCTCTTTCTCTCTCTCTTTCTAAGCTCCTCCCTGACGCACTCAAGCTGGGGACACAGACAAGGTTTTCTTACTCACACACACGCTTCCGAGCAACCGCCACGGTCCAGTTCTGAGCGGATCGGGAAGGCTGAGGAACCCCGTCTGTCCCTCAGGGGAGCGAAGGGGATTCGAGACAAGAGAATCACGCCATTCTGTCACACAAACACCAAGAGACACACACCCTCTGCATCTGGTCCCATTCTTCTTCATTTACAAGGCTTATGCATTTCAGTCAAATTGGGATTAAACACAGTTATTGAATAAATTTATTATTCAATAAATTTAGTGACTTCATATGCACATTCCTGACTAAGCAATAACATCTCATTAGTGTTGCTGTTTTAGGGCGTAGTCACATTTAAAAAAAAAAAAAACCTCAACGTGACACAGTCTGTCAGTTACTATTGTAAACAGTCATTTGGAGAAGACTGCATGAAAGGACTGTCCAAGACCGTGTCCCAGTTGGTATTATTTGGGAAATGTGTATGAAAATGTGTTTCTGCAAACAAATGCTAATGTACTATGCAGTGGTAATTAGTGACACACTGTCCAAACATATTTTGACTCATTTATTTCACTGCTCATTAACATTCTGCACCTGCTGCATCCCAAATACCATACTAAAATTTGACAGTTTTTCTGAGATATTATCCATTGGGTAATACACATGGCTCGAGCAGTCAAATAAGATGTATAAAATACATTGTGCTATTTGTGTTTTTTAAATTTAGGTCATAAGAAAAATGACGTATTAAAAGTCTTCATAATTTATATTTTCTGTAAGATTCACATTCCTTTTTTGTAAACATTGTGTAAATTCCCACAAATTCTGACTTTCAATCTTAAAATTGAAAAGTATCAATTAGGTATATATGCAGTATACACACATTATAATTTTAAATATAAAAAAAAAGATAATCAGTATAATAAAAACTAACATTTCTCAGGGTTATTTTAGTATTTTTTATATATGATTATAGTATTTACTCATACTCTAAATTAATTTTTATATTATAGGTTTATAATATAATTTTGTTAGGTGTTTGTGTCATTTTCAATTTTGTTAGGTGTTTGTGTCATTTTTACTTTAGCTTGAATTCATTTTATTTCACTTTTAATAATTTTACTTCAACCAACTTTCAAGCATTCTCATGGCAACATTTCTCATTTTCATTAAAGTTTAAGTTTTCCATCTTATTTTATTTTATTTCAACTGATGAAAAAAAATGTAACGCACAAAATTATTTTCCCCACTAAATACTGCCTAGAATATGTTTTCACTTTGCTTAAAATGAGAACTGTCATGAAGATATGAATGAATAAATATTACATTTGAATTGAATTTGTGGAGAAAAAAAAATATTAAGTATAGAATAGAAATTATATATATATATATATATATATATATATATATTCACATAATAAATATTAATACATACATTTTTACATAATACACAATCCATACAATTTTTACACAAATTTAAAATATATACAAAAATATCACCAGTAAAATAAAAAACTAATTATATTACTAATTCACTATTTCTCAAAACATTGTTATTTTAGTATTACTTACATATTATTATAGTATTTATTTTATAATCTGAAATTATTTTAATTTTAATTTTAGGTTTCAGTAATTTTGTCATTTTTACTTTAGCTTAAATTCATTTTTATTTACCTTTTAATAATTTTACGTCAACCAACTTATTTGTTTCAGGTATTGCTATGGCAACATTTCTAATTTTATTTTAAGTTATTATATATATATATATATATATATATATATATATATATATATATATATATATAATTGTTTTTTAATTTTACAGTTCTCCCACAAAACACTGCCTAAAATATGTTTTTGCTTCTTGAAGTACATCGCTGGTTCAAATATTAAAATTTAAATCGAATTTTAGGAAAAAGTATAAATTTAGTATATAATGTAATGTAGTTAAGTTTGTGTGTGTGTGTGTGTGTGTGTGTGTGTATAAGTAGTATTGATAGTCTGAATTTATTTTTTTTTATCTTTTCAGTTTTATTTTTAGGTTTTAGTAATTTTGTTCATTGTTTGTGTCATTTTTACTTTAGCTTTAATTAATTTTTATTTAATTTTTAATCATTTTACTTCAACCAACTTTAAATTGAACACTGTTGTGCAAAATGCGTTTATTGCAGTTTTTGCTTTGTCTTTTTCGCATGTCACTTGTTTAGTCATTGTAGATCAGGAGGGTGATCTTCACTATGACCTCTGCATTCTACAACTTAACTACATTACATAGTTGCACTTCACCAACACGGTTTGCCATCAAACCTGCTGTCCTCAGACAGTCAATCATTATCTACAGTCAGGCTGTGTCATGTATGACAAGCAGGACTGACATGTGATTACTTAAAATCAGTTTTGCCATAAAAGAGTAACTCCAACTTGTTGCAAACATCTGCATCAACACACAGACACATTCTCAAGAAAGCTCATGCTGAGCAGTTTCAGCAATCAGTATTGTTGGCTGAGAAAATATGAAGATAAATCACAAAACAGGCTGTATTTCAGAGATGCCATCAATCCTAGTGTATTTAACTGACCTTGATTAACTAAGACTGGACTGAAAAAGGACAGCTAAAATAAGAGACGTTTTTTGTATTAAATACAGTCAGAAACTAGAGCATGAACATATAAACTCTTCAATAGAAGTATGTGGGCTTGAACTTCAGGAGAAACCACTATTTGTTTTTTGACCAGATTATCTAACATTAGAAACAATTGTGGGTAATGAATATGAGCAGTTTATTGCATCATAAGGTAATACAATGGATCAGCAAAAAAGAGATAGCGATGCGAGGGTAATAACTACATGAATCTAAGTGATATCTGTAGTGTATACAATACTGTTCTGATATCTCTGATATCTGTACTCACAGAGATATTTAAACCCACCTGCGTAATACTGGCAACGAGATAAAGGTGTCTTCATGTATTTACTAGAACCACAGGCAACACATTTACTGCCATTGATTAAGAAATAACCTTCCTTTATCTATTAGACAATACACTGCTTTATTGTTGTAAAAAAGGCTACTCGATTGAACCAGTCAGACCAAACGTTATGTAATTTCATATGAAGCTATAAAAAAATCTAATGTTTTGATAAATTTGGGTCTAGCACCCTCTGATGGCCACACGGCAACACTATAACACACTGAGGCTTTTTTAACTGAAGCAGTCGAACTAAAGTGCCTAGAAGGACTGTGATGTGTGGGTAAAGTGTTAAAATTATCCATTAAGCTATGCAAACTAAACACTGGTAATAAGAAAAGATAAAGTAGGTAAGCAAATTTATTCAACAACCTGATAGCCATGAGCCAGATTTATGATGGTAATATTAGATGAAGCTGACCTTGTGTAGTTTCATCAAAGTCCGACTGGGGCCGCTGTCGGCTGGAGTTCTTCTAGTGAAAGTAGTACAGCGCACACTTTTCTACAGTAACAATTTTTAATTTTTATTTTTTATTTTATTTATTTATTTATTTATTTTGCTCAAGCTAATTTTCCCAATACCAACACCTTAACGAGCAACCATATGAGAAGTTGACTTTTTAAAATATAACGTAATGTTATCAATATAAAAGCGAATATTTCTCAAGGTAGGAGACTTTTTAAAGTCAATTTCTCTAAATAGCTTATTAAGCATAAAAAATGAACACAGGTTGACCTGGTTTGTCACAATGGAACCGCCATTAATCAGGAAAACTGAATCCATAAAACAGCTATGATGACAAACAAAACAGTGAAAATGTAAAACGTCAAAAAACAATTATATAGTTTGTCATATTATATGGTTGGCTAAATGTATGTAGTTTTGTTTCTTTTTATCTAACACATAGCAAATATTTTAGTTTAGTTAAGATAGGTACGAGCAGTATTAATTAAGATATTAGCCTAATATTTCACCTACCTGAGCGGAAATGATAACGAACAAACATCAATGTTGTCAAGATTTGCCCTGGGGGGTGTTCCATAAAACAAGTTTACCAACTAAGCCAGGCTTATTTCAGTTAGTCTGACTTATTTTGAGCCAAAACAAGTGACAATAAATCAGACTAACTGAAATAAGCCCCCCCCCCCCCCCCCCCAGGTTCAGTTTAGCCAACCACAAAAGCCATTTGTTCCTCAGACAGTTTTGCACTCTTCTCCTTAATTTGTAGACTTTTGGCAGTCTGTAGTAGCCTACTCCAAATGTTTTTCCCGGTTCGACCAATTACTACAGCCGAAAACATGACAATAATTGACCATTTTCAGCAGCAATAATCAGAAAAATATCCGAGTTTTTTTCGGTTCAGGGGGTATTGTTTACTTTCAGTGACGCCAATATTGCCGACGTGTCATGAAAACCCTCTATACTACAATATTCAGCTGCAGGCTAGTGGTAGTCTTTAAAGATGATGGTAAGTAAAAGTAAACCTTATGTAAAGCAAACACACTGTCATGGCAATTCAGAGAATTGTCCCAACTGCTGGATTTAGAGGTGGACCGTCATGCTTCCTTTTAAAAAAAAAAAAAAACATTTGTATGTTTCTGTACGAATCACATCGTACAATCTCATACAAAATCATCACCTCATAAAATCCTCATTATGCTAATGATTTTTTTAAATTATATGGTCTCATAAAAATGTTTTGTGACTGGAAAGTCAATGGCGCAGAACGTAACACAGCTTCAGCCACAAGCTTCTTCCCATAGTATGTTTTAACAGGTAAGCACCTGTAAAAAAGTAAGTGAACCAAGGTTATTATCGTAAACGAAAACTGAAACTAAGACGAAAACGATTGGTTAAAAAACATTTTCGTAAACTGAAATAAAATTAAAAAATCATAATAAATGAAAAACTAAAACTAAACGAAACTAGCAACAACTATTGAAAAACGAACTAAAATAAAATAATAATTGACAAAAAATAAATTTTTGTAATTAATAAGCATTCATCCAACTGCGTAAAATTTGACATGTGGGTGTTTAATCGTGCATCACCTGTAGATGGCGAATAATGATGCAGCTGTTCAGTGATAAAGCAGACGGACATAAATGATGGCTGCCGGCATCGTTTGGGACTATTTCAAATTTAATTTTGAAACTGGAAAAAGTAAATGTGTTGTTATGCTCAGTAACACACATTGTGGTGTTGAAATTAAGGGGAAAACCCCACAAACCTTAAAGTACATCTCCAAACCAGCCATCGCGAATATATATATATATATATAGATAGATAGATAGATAGATAGATAGATATAGATATATACACAGTTTGAAACAAAAAAAATGAGGCTCAAAAATGAAGGTGCGTGTTTGTTTTATTTCAGTCAGTGAACAAGCAGCCTACAAAACACTAAAATAATGGTCAAAGAAATTATATAAGAAAGTAGCCAAACTAAGAATGTTAAATATTAAACAAACATTTGTGTCATAAATTCATAACAACTTCGCCAGCCCTTGTTCGACGGCTCATCAAAATTACCGACCGAGTCCGACTGGAGTCCGTGTCTTTTCTCTCTCTTCCTCATTACACTGTTGCATCCATTACAATTGCTCATTTTTGTTTTTAATATAACATGGTTATTTTTCATTTCGGTTCTTCATGAAGTTAATTTAGTAATATGTTTGGAACATTTTTTGTTTGTTAAATGAAAGCTTTTGTTATTTAAAGTAACAACCAAGCGGCCAACGGCAATCAGTGAGTTGATTACAGCCTGTTTGATCAATTTTGCCTTCTCAAATCATCACGACTTGTCAAAAATAAAATTTTCAAGCATATCAAAATGTTATTTTAAACGTTAAACTTACATAAATGCGTGCTATTATGCATACAGTCGTTTGTTGGAGAGTGGAAGCTAAATGCGCTTTGCAGGACATGGAGGCGCCAGCGCGATCACTTGCAAACAAATTAAAATAGGCCTAAGCTGTAATCTTTGCTCATAAAGTTAAGCATAGTACATCATCCGGAACTGTAAAGGATCTATGCAAGGGCCCATGCACTCACGATTTCAAAAAAATCTGGTGCTTTTGTAAAAATAAAGAAAACAAGCAAAATACCTTACAGTCAGGATAAATATATCTAAAAAAGCTTGAAAATATTACTTTACCACTTAAAAAAAAATAAATAAATAATGAGTCAGATGGCGAGTCAGGATCGTCAACTTCATCTTTGCCACGCTGGCTCAGAAAACACTAGTTTATTAACAATTCGTTTAAGTACCTCCTTATTTCCCTCCGACACATTCATAGTAATTACTTTTCCCGGAACTTTGCCAGCTTTAGTCTACTGCGTGTGTTTGAATTCAGATCTCTTCCAGCAGCTGCAAAGGCACTTGCGCTCGCTGCTGCGGCTACTGCCGCCGGCGGGGACACGAAACGCCGCCACTGCAGAATGAATGTTGCAGAATCACTGTACTTTATGCTTGTTAGTTTGTGTAACGTCACGTACATTACCGGTGGTGGCGCGGTTGTCATTGCGACCGTCACAGCCCTATTTATCTCAAACCCTTATGTTATTTTTGTTATTCAGAGTTAAACACAGAGATAAATGCCAACTGTGCAAACAATAAATGTTGCTGAAATATCTTTTTTTGTGTGTTCTCTGGAAGTGTTCTGTTAACTATGCTAAACTATAATTACTAAAACTGAAACTAAATATATAAAAACGAAATAGAAATGTTTTCACAAAATAAAAACTAAACTAAAACTAACAAAACCATTGATGAAACTAACTAAAACTAAACTAAAATTTATTGCAAATTTGAAAACGAAATCATAATAAAAACTCAAAACTGTGCAAAAAATGCAAAACTATAATAACCTTGAAGTGAACCTCTCTTTTGAGAGCACTATCTATAGTGTTTTCATCAACCAGGATTTCCAGGGCAAGAATCTTGACGACATTTGTGTTTATTCTTATCACTTACAGTCAGGTAGGTGAAATATTAGGCTAATATTAGGCAAATAATACTGCTCATACGTATCTTTACCACCTATTATCTTTAGTTTGTCAAAATATTGCGTCCTTTCCCTGCTTACTAAGTCCTTCTCTATATGATTTAGCAGTTACCACATGTGGTTTCCATGGTTTAGACAGCATAAATTAACAGAACAGCATATTCAGTAGTACATTAACTGTGCAATCAATGCTGTTGTTTACATCCAAGTATCTCCAATATGGCCGTGCATCCGGGTAACTGACCAAACCGTGGCGTAAGTGCAAACCCTCTATATAATATGTTTATGTCAGTCCAGTCAGTATGATAAATAGGATCGACCTTTTCATCTCATTTCATATGTAATGTTGGAGCCATTATAACCACACAACCTCAAATCGCAGTTTCTTTTAGTGTTAAATGACAAAATGACAGACAGCAGTTAAGAATGCTGCTTTTAATGTATATTCTGACATGCCAAGAGTGTTTTTTTCATTGTCTAATGTAATATTTTCCACACATATACTCAAAAGAACAAAGAGAAGAGTTCAGAAATGTGAAGACTGGAGTAAAAACAGGTGTGGACACAATTCTAATTGAATTATGCGAGTGGGAGTTAAATGGTGTATAATTATGATGTGAGCAACCTACAAAAGACAGTGCCAACAGTACTTAAAACAAGTCACCATTCATACATCATTTTACTCAAGCCTTAATAATAACAATAATGCAAACTGGCATTATCAAACCTTTTCAACCCACATTTCGCCTCATTAAAATACATACACGGTAGAAAGTAATTAACAATACAACATTTCCATAAGTACATTAATACCACATGACCAAATGTTCTTGTTGGACATTTGAGTAGCCCTCACTAGTTTGATCCTGAGATCACTGTCATTAAGGCAGCATTCATTTCATTCAGACTACAGCAGATGTAGAGATGGCAAATAGCAGCTTACAAACAGAGGTGGAGATAGTCTAACATTATATAAAGATTATAAAGATGCCAATGTTTCCACAGCCCCCTATTCGACTTCTTTCACTGAAACCTCTCATATGTAAAACTCTCAATCCCATGATGAATAAGAGGACTGATGTGTTTTAATGTTAAATTATTAAGGATTTATTTTTTTCCGTGGCAACAGTGCACTGTTTGTAAGCATGCAGTTCATGTTGCGCTTTCTTCAGTATTCATCACATACTGACCCATAAACTTAAATAAATATACTGCACAATATTACACAGCTAAAAGTACATATGCATTGGCACACAGAAAATGAAAGAAACACTAAGTACATAATATTTCATTAAAAATCAGCCCTTTCTGCTGGTTGGAACTGATGACAATGATAACAAAGGGATGATCTAAAAACCTTAGCTACTTTATTGATCATTTTCATTCTTAAAAAGGTATAACTGGAGGTATAACTGGATAATGTCCTTTGCTTTTTCTGTGATTTTGGCCACCAAAAGCTGCTTTAAGCTGACCTCTCTAGTAGAATCAACATGAGGAAATTGTTTCGCTGTTTGGATTGAACCATCAGTGCAGGTCAGTGATGGAGGGCATGTTTGAGAACAATTCTGGCTCTTGCTTTCAAAGGGCAAAAAAAAAAAAAAAAAAACGGGGTGCAGAGAGAGTAAGCTAAGAAAAAAGATTTTAGGGAGGAATGCTGTGAGCAGATGTAGGTTGTATACTCGAATATACTGTTGACGTTAGACAAGTATTGACAACAGAAGAGGAATACTAGAAGGAGAAAACAGCCTTTGGCAATCCTAAAGAAAAGAAATATTGTTTTACTTGGCAGCATTATAAACCACAGTGTAAAATAAAGACTGAAGGCTTGCGGCTAGGTTCTTTATTTTTTCTCACAGAAAAATGGGCTGTTGGTTCATTAAATAATGTCACAACTCTCAACAACAAAGAAAATGTAACAACAGTACGAGTAGAGCTCAGTCATCAAATGTGTGCTTCCGCCACACCGGGTCAGGCGAATTGCACTATAATTGTGGAAAGTTTTTATTCCGCACTTCATTATGCTTGAATTATTTGTCCAACTTGAACTCAAACAACAGCACTGCTTAGCAACCTCGTTTTCTAAATCACGTGAAAAACGGCAGTGCTCTCACACAGTGTTGCGGCTTATTCAAGCATCCGATAAGACACAATCCAAAAAAGTTGGCCACTGAGAGTCATCAAAAAAGGCAGTTCAATCTCAAATGTAGCTTTTAAAACGACGAAGAGAAAATATAATATACAACATCTCTGTTTTTTGGTCTGTGCACTGACATATGACAATGCGCAGCGTAATGTCTTTCTCTGTTCTGTTTCTCAGGCTCGTCTCCAAAGCCATCTTTACACAACAGCTGATTCTGTCTCTTTTGAGCGCAGTAACTGTGAATGCTCTGAGTAACAGTGGCACAGTATGAATATGTGAAGCACGCCACAGTGATTCACCTTTCAAGGCTCTCTCTCTTTGGATATGGGAGCATAAGAGAACGCAAAAGCTCTTCATATGCTTCTCACATACCTCTGTCATTTTTATTGGGAGCACATGGCCCTCGCAGACTCCAAAAATCAACCCGCTGAATTTATGCGAACATTTCAATTGTTATTGCACCTCGTGGCACAAGCCAGCTGTGATAATCAAATGAATTCTTCACACAAAGTGCTTGTCTTCCCCTCTGAAAAGCTATTTACATAACGTAATACCAGCCCTTCTCTAGAGAGCGACCTAAACTGGCAGCCTTAAGTGGCGGCACAGTCTGAGGGCAAAGTGAGCCGGACCGCCCCTCCACCCCCTGTAGAAGCAGAAAAGGCTGCTGAGTTGGGTCCATTGGCCTCCATAGTGAAGAGCTTGCAGGCTCGCGGAGGGACATACTCTGGGGCAGGAACGGTGGCGTTAGCAGCCGTGGCAGGAGCCTCTCTTTCAGGGCTGGAGGCATGAGAGGAGCAGGGCGAGTTGGTGGGGCTAAGCTGCACGGCTGTAGTGTCCTGCATCGTGTGTTCACTGGTCTCAATCTCAAATGCCGCCCCTCCACTCAACCCCCCTCCGCCCCGACCCATGAATCCCAAACCGCCACCTCCTTTGGACCGCCGAGAGCTCTGAGGCGGAGGCAAGCGACTGCAGATGCAACAAGCCCCGAAGAAGGAGAACGCCACCAGCAGGAGTATAGGTCCGATGATGATCGGGGGATTGCTAGACGGCACAAGCGTGGTGAAAGCGAAGGCGCCCACTAGGGTGATGTTGATGCCTGCTAACATAATGCACAATCCACATGCGCAGCAGAGTGCTGGAGAAGGCAGACCCTGAGGACGGGATTTTCGCTTTTTCCGCGTTTCCTTTTTGGGCACTGATGTGCCCGAACTCTGTTCGCTGCAAACCATATTGGCGAGGGTCAAGGTTACAGAGTTGTTGCCACAACCCCACTCACACTTGTCGTGTCCTTATCAGCAAACTGTAGGAAAGAACCATTGCTTCTTCAGGAGTGCTTGGTTTACACACTATGGATGCAACCTGTAGTGTAGAAACAAAGAGTGAGTGTCATACTTTATAGCAGTGGTTCTCAGTTCTTGTCCTGGCGAGTGGCGGCCCACTGCTCTGCATATTTTGCATGTCTTTCTTATTTAACACCTGATTCAGATCATCAGCTCATTACAAGAGAGCTCAATGCATTAACTGTGTTCTGATTGACAGGGTCACAGTGTTAATTGCTCCCTACTTCACTTCGGAATATTCAAACACAGATTTACGCCAGCATCTTCACTCATATATAAAACTTACTATAGAAGGATGACATAAAATGGAACATATATGCTCCCTTAAAACTGGAAGGGAAAGTCAACTTCACAGGGCATGGTCAAATTGGACAAACCTCTGAACTGTTAAGAAATACAAACAAAATGTGCAGATCGGTGTGTTGCGAGGACTGGAATTGTTAAACCACCGCTTTAAACTGCAGGTATTATTAGACATTTCCAATAATAAGCATTACAAGATGCCATTTATTGAGTAATTATTAAAGTTGGCCTCTTCAGCAACTGGAGTCAAAACACCATCATGGTAGCACATTTCATAATTAAATATCTGAATAAATATTAGCCTAACTAAATTACATAAAGTGCAACATAAATTGTCCACTAATAATAGGATGAGAAGAAACTTATTAAATAAAATCTAAACAAATGTGACTGCTTCCACAGAAAAATTCAGTGAATGCCCCATCATTTTTACTTATTACAAATATTGTATAATAATATTTTGTGTGTGTATGTGTGAATACATATACTGTATATATATATATATATATATATATATAGATAGATAGATCAAACAAATGCTGTAGGCCTAATATTGAACTTTCTATTCATCAAATATTCTTAATAATATATATCATATTTATATAAGCAATCACTGTAAATGTGGCTTTGCCATCATGGGAAGAAATTACATTTTTAAATATTTTTAAATAGAAAACAGTTATTTTTAATTATGATAATATTTTAGAGTATTACTGTTTTTATTTTTATTTTTACAATAATGGTGTATATACAGTCAAACCAAAAATTATTCAGATATAATTTTTCTTTTGTTTTGTTTGTTTTTCACAAGTGGGTGCAGGACACTAGAGTTTATTTATGTAAGTGAGGATAGCAAAGTAAGCTGTGACATATTATACCCCAAAATTCTTCATACAGTGGGCTACCAATAAAATTTATAAAAAAAAAAAAAAATGTGACCAAAAATTTGATTTGTCACTTGGACCTGACCATGTTTTGTTACATAACTTTCTATCAAAGTTATCTGACATTATCAAGATGAATTTGTTCGGACGCAGTTTAACACATTAATAAGTTATTAACATTTTCTTAACTATAGCGAATAGACTGTGATAATGTGAGAAATGTTTAAGGTGTCTGAATAATTGTTAGTTTGAATGCATATATATATTCTATAGTAAATTATAAAGTAATTTATTTTCCATAATTTGTACATTTGTTACAGTGTCTGTCAGGTAACAGTCAATTAACAGGTTTTACCTTATAGTTTTATCATTATAATAACAGAAAAAAGACAGTAAATGCTCATTACTTAACAGTCATGACACTCAGAAAAAAAAGGATGTTTTCACAGTCACCATTTGCTCTTATATTCAACTGTAGCCTACTTCATAACACCAAGGTCACATTTTACCCTACTTTGTGAAGCAAACTTCGGAAGCTAATCATTTCACACAATACCCGTTTAAATCGTATTGTGTCATCAACGGTGTAAAATGAATCAGTAAAAATGCGTAGGTACTAATAGGAGCAATGAGCATCAATGCTGGTTTCACCCCTACCGGATGTGATAGCTCATGAAACGCTTAAATGTGGTTAAAGATGACCGCTTAAACAAATATGTAAATATGGTGCTGTGAGCAGTATGAGCCGCAGTGATTTGGAAATATTATCAGCCTCTTCTTGAACAAAAAAAAAGGTCTTACCGCTTAGTCGACGTCCAGAAGAATTACACGGGCTTGATGATGGAGGTCTCCGGGTACGTGCGAAACCAGTCGTTTCCTTTAAGTCTAAAATGCCGTCCTAAAAAATACGATGTCTTTCACCTGGGGTTCCGCTGTCACCGCTGCCCGACTCATGTTAAGATCAACACTACTGTCACTCAATACACGTCAGTCGCGCTCCACACGCTGGATTCGAGTCTCAGATTCTGAGTGACTGTATTTCTCTCAATAAACGAATATGTTTCTTTTACAAAGCCCAATGATAGTAAGCATTAGCCTAAGTGTTGTCATATTTTCCTTTCGTGTTGGCAGTAACAGGTTGCACAGAAGCCTGTGTGTTGATCTGTGCAGTGGTGTGAATGAGCGGGTGGCATGTGTGCATGTGTTCATTGAGTGTGTAGGGAGGAGGGACCCGCTTTCTCATCATCAGCTATGTGCACTACCCAGTGCTCAAAATCACTTTATGATAGTAGGCCAAAACTACCATCCAGCACATAGTTAAACCTGTACACACATCACTGCCAAAATAGCATAATTATAAGTACTGCAGTAAGCGTGTATGGCAAAAAAACTTACCATTAGTTACCACTTACAGTGGAAAAGGGAAATTTAAAACAAAATTTAAAAAATATATTTTTTACAGTGTTTGAATCAGATGTGCATGTATTATTATTTTACAATAGCATTAATAAATGTATTAGGCCTAACAAGAGGCACTGTAATGTGGGTAAGTTAGGATGATTACAAGGGCCCGGCGCAGACGTGGGGCCCAAACGCAATTTCTGTTAGGCCTAACTATTGTATGTTGCCAGAAATTATTTTACTGTAAACTGTTTAAATTACTGTACAGTACTGTAAATTATTATACTGCAAATATTAAAGGGAACCCTGTGTATAAAGACTTGTATTGGTTAAAATAGTGTAAATTATGTCTCTTACAGAAATATGTAGTAAAAAAACAATTAAAGATTCAAGTTATTAAAAAAATCCACATCGTTGTTACAAATTATTAGCATTATTGCTATGGTGTCAAATTGTGGCACTCTTTGAGCTACTGGTACTACCTTTTGCTATTTTTTACCACAACAAATAAAATATGATGCGATGACCACAACTACTGAACAAGCTTACGGTGGCGATGCATATAAGCATAGGCTTAAACCAAATGCCATATCATCGGGTTTTTCCCCCCCCACAAGGAGTCTAAACGCCCCTTGATATTGAGTGAAATCCGCATTGAGAAACTCCTTCAGTGGCTGTGGTGCCATGACAAGAGTCAGCATGTTTACATCCTGCCAGAATGGCATATAGCATTTCTTGTCTCTGCCGTTTGTAAGCTCTTTCAGTAGCTGTGGTCGATTAAAAGCCTCAAAGACGTCAGGGATAAAGTCAAGAGAACAAAGACGCGGGACTTCAGGAAGTTTTATTCGTCCACAGGCATCTTCCCATTATTTTCTCCTCTTCTTATCACTAGGAAAGCAGTGAAGACTTACATTGCTTCTCCTGTTGCCCATCGACTGAAAAATGATAACCAAAAGCAGCACAATGTCGCATCGTATCAGTATTTTTTATTACCGAGTTGTGTTGTGATAAAAATAGCAACAGGTAGTGCCAGTAGCTAACCAAGTACAACCATTTGATGTCATCAAAATAATGACACCCCCCATAGTCCAAAATATGTATAAAACTATGTGGATTTTTTAAATAACACAAATCTTTCATGGGTTTTCTACTACATATTTCAGTAAGAGACATCATTTACGTTATATTAAGCCATAGGCTAATACGCTACTGCTCTTTTATTTCTACCATAGATATGTATGCCACATTCGACTTCCCCAGACATGTCAATTCGTCTGCCATTTTGGAACGGGCAGTGTGTCGTCACGCAGATTAAACATTAATGACTTTTCTGAGATGCCACAACGTTGCGAAGCCAAGATTCCTGAAAATTCCTGAAGAAATTTGATAACCTTTTCCAGGTGAGAATGTGTTGGTTGTGATTTTATATAGAATACTTTAGTATTTAGTTTTTAAAATAGGGTCATTTAATGAGGTATTTGCCTACTTTGTTAGTTTAGCAAAATCTTCTGCTGAAGTCTGTTGCGGTATACATATTCACACATACAAACTACTATGGTTGCAAACGTACAGTCAACGTGCTCTTAAGTGTTCACGAATCAGTTTTTTTTCCAATATGGCCGATGTTGCTGCCTATAGAAACAGTTGTTAATGAGGCATCTATGTATATTTATATATGCAACTGTGGTTACCATGGAACATTTAAACTTTCTATCTCTTGTATCTAACCTACCATAACTTACAGTATAATTTTTAGCTAAATACAGTAGTTAAGTCTAATACATTTATTGTTACTGTAAAATCATGATAAATGCATGTGGGATCTGCTTAAAAATGCTTGACTAGCAATAGGTTACTACTATACTACAATAACAGCAGTATTTAGGCAATGACTATGGTTACCATGGTAAATGTTATGTGAAGGTCAGGTACTGTAGGTACTTTGTAAAAGGAGCCTCATACGAGCAATCATATCATAGGCATATAGTTTAATGATAGGTTCAAAAGAATTATATACATGTTAGATAGATATCGATCTAGATGTATGAAGATAGATAGATATTTAAGACAGTTGTGCAGGCTATCAGCAGTTCACTATATCACAGTATCACCACTTTATAAGCATGCAATTTATATGATTTATTTATTTTTTTTTACTGTACATTTTTTGGTGAATCGGTTTCATCATGAAGTTATTTTTTCCTGGTGGTTTGAAACTTCTCTAGTGCTGTTGTGCGAGACACCCAGTACAATGGTGTATAATTCAGTCATTAGTTTACGTCAGAGCTCTTGGCAACAGCAGGCAGTGTCTCTCTTCGTTGTCGCCATGCAAGGACAGATACTGCATATTCAGCCTTAGTATGTCACTGATGGTCTGCGTGGGATGCACAATGATTCTGTGCCATGCACGTTACGTTTTCATACAGTACGTGAGTCATTTCTAGTTCTACAAAAGGCCTACGTTAAGCATGTCAGAGAGCAGGGTAATCAGGAAAACAAGTGTTTATTTAGGTGTGATGGCTTGACACTAAAACTGTTGGAAATAAGTCTTTATGTAATAATTACAGTTACATTTTATTGACTGGGTCTCCAGTAGAAAAGCATTTCAGTTTAAGCAGTTTCAGGTAGCACACAGTTCATCTCCAACATGTCTGTTAAAGAGCACTTCATCTGGAAGAAACCAGATGTCTTTACAAAAAAACTCTTCTTCTGTCCTTACACTTTTTCTTAAATCCCTCCATGTTCCAGCTTGTACTAATCTAGTTGATGTTTGAAACTTTGTATTGCTAGCACTTCTCGTATATTGCCTCCTTAAAATTATAGTTCACCCCAAAATGAAAATTCTGTTATTAATTACTCACCCTCATGTTGTTCCAAGACCTTTGTTCATCTTTGAAACACAAATTAAGATATTTTTTTGTGAAATCTGAGAGCTTTCTGACCCTGAATAGACAGCAACGCAACTGAAACACACTCTCGTGAACGCGTGGCGAAAACTGACACAGAAGAGAAGTAATTGCTGAAAAAAGTTTGTCCTCAGTTGTTAGTTGCAAAAAAAGTTATAAGCTGATTTGCAATTTAATGAGTAAAATAAGTATTTGATCCGCTATCAATTAGCAAACTTTCTACCTCCCAGGTGTCTTTTATACAGGTAACGAGCCAATTTTAGGAGCACTCTCTTAAAGGGAGTGCTCCTAATCTCCACTTGTTACCTGTATAAAAGACACCTGTCCACAGAAGCAATCAATCAGATTCCAAACTCTCCACCATGGCCAAGACCGAAGAGCTGTCCAAGGATGTCAGGGACAAGATTGTAGACCTACACAAGGCTGGAATGGACTAAAAGAACATCGCCAAGCAGCTGGGTGAGAAGGTGACAACAGTGAGGAATCAGCCCAGAACTACACAGGAGGATCTTGTCAATGATCTCAAAGCAGCTGGGACCATAGTCACCAAGAAAACAATTGGTAACACACTACACCGTGAAAGACTAAAATCCTGAAGGTCCCCCCTGCTCAAAAAAAGCACATGTAGTTTGCCAATGATCTGAATGATTCTGAGGAGAACAGAATGAAAGTGTTGTGGTCAGATGAGACCAAAATCGAGCTCTTTGGCATCATCTCAACTCGCCATGTTTGGAGGACGAGGAATGCTGCCTATGACCCCAAAAACACCATCCCCACCGTCAAACATGGAGGAGGAAAACATTATGCTTTGGGGGTGTTTTTCTGCTAAGGGGACAGGACAACTGCAATCAAAGGGACGATGGGCAGGGCCATGTACTGCCAAATCTTGGGTGAGAACATCCTTCCCTCAGCCAGGGCATTGAAAATGGGTTATGGATGGGTATTCCAGTATGACCCAAAACACTCGGCCAAGGCAACAAAGGAGTGGCTCAAGAAGAAGCACATTAAGGTCCTGGAGTGGCCTAGCCAGTCTCCAGACCTTAATCCCATAGAAAATTTGTGGAGAGAGCTGAAGGTTCAAGCTGTCAAACATCAGCATTAAACTTTAATGACTTGAAGAGGATCTGCAAAGAGAAGTGGGACAAAATCCCTCCTGAGATGTGTGCATACCTGGTGGCCAACTGCAAGAAATGTCTGACCTCTGTGATTGTCAGCAAGGGTTTTGCCACCATGTTTTGCAATTACTTATTTCACTCATTAAAATACAAATCAATTTATATATTTTTTAAAATGCGTTTTTATAATAAACCGACCATTAAAATTATAGAATGTTCATTTCTTTGTCAGGCAAACATACAAAATCAGCAGGGGACCAAATATTTTTTCCCTCACTGTATAATTCATTATAAATATTTTAATGCATTAATTATGCCTTGTAATGCACCTTATAATGCATCTTATTAATAATTGTAACAACAGTTATAATACAAACGTATGTATTAGTTGTTACACCTCGAGAAATCACAGTGCATTAAAACACATGATAAATGAACAATTTCAGATTTGCAGATTAACAAGGAATCTTTGAATATCATAATGCTTTTTAACTTGGGTTACTATTATTTATTTAAATATATATATATATAATGCATTACAACATACATTATGAATACCTTTATAATGCATTATACATTGAAATGTTCTTCATGCTCACAAAAAAATGGTTCACTGAAAGGTTCTTCAAGAAACCCAGTGGCATCCCAGCAAAAGCAGTCTTTAAGAACCTTTTATGTCTAATAGTGTGAAGTCAGTAGGCTCCAGTCTTTGATTTCCAACTTTCTTATTATTTTTGTTAGCGACAGGAGGGTGAGTAAATAATAGCAGATTATGTTCTGAAAAATGAACCCTAGTATTGTTTTCAAACCCATTCACTTTCATTGCTTGGACAGAAACAGCTCAAACATTTTTTTCCAATATCTTCTTTTATTTTCCACAGAAGGAAGAAAGTCATACAGGTTTGGTATGACATGAGAGTGAGTACATGATGACAATTTCCTTTTAAGCACATGGTTGTTCTTGACGTTATTGTCTTTCAGTGTGATTTTCAGGTTTCTCATTGCTTTCATTAAAACATTATTTCATTAGAGCAGACACCTTGTTTGAACAAGTGAAATCAGATAGGATACCTTAATAAGCTGTAAGCAGAGATCAGCCTTGCCTATTGTGTGAAATAAATACTGTTTGCTCTTTAACGAGACTCCAATGGATCCAGCCGTTATGAAGCGTCTAGATTTTAGCTGCACGTTAAAAGATTGTAGTCTCGATTCAAACACCCATGTGATCTTATTTAGGAACGATAGCGATTTATCTGTGTCTATCAAACCTTTGACAAAGTCATATGGGAACATTCAAATCTGTGTTTGTGCTGGTATATGAAACAGCTTACCCTGCTGAAAAACAAGCTAAAACCAGCCTAAGCTGGTCATAGCTGGACAGCAGGCTGGTTTTAGAGAGGTTTTGGCCACTTCCTTAGCTGGTCAGGCTGGGAGGCCAGCTGGAACGACTAGCTAAAACCAGCCTGGGAGACCAGCTAAAAGCAGCTATTTCTGGCTTACACAGCTAAGACCAGCAATCCAGCCTAGGCCGGTTCAGCCATGTAGTATTATAATCATTAATATTATCACAGAAGTACTGGGATAGGAAGTATTGTGGAAGTATTCATTCTTTTTTTGTTGTTTTTTTTTGTTTTTTTGATGTTTTGTTATGTTGCAGCTTTATGTTAACTGTTTTAACTACACTACATCATAATGACAAAGCAAAAAAATAAATTAATTAATTTGTGACAACTTTGCACATTTATTAAAAATAAAACACTGAAATAAGTACTTTGCATAAGTATTCATATTAACTCAGTACTTAGTTGAAGCACCTTTACAGCCTCAAGTCTTTTTTGGTATGATGCAAGTAGCTTTGCAAATCTGGCAATTTTCTGCCATTTTCGCCTCACACGCTACCAGCACACTTTACATTTGGTTCATCAGACCAGAGAATCTTGTTTCTCACAGTCTGAAGGTCCTTCAGCTGCTTTTTTGCAAGTTCCAAGCAGGTTTTCATGTGTCTTCACTGAGGAGAAGATTGAGGTTGTTCACACCGCCATAAGCACCAGATTGGATTGGAGTGTTGCAGTGATGTTTGTCCTTCTATAAGTTTCCTCCATCTGCATATATGCTCATGGAGCTCAACTAGAGTGACCATCAGCTTTTTGATCACCAGTCTAACTAAGCCCCTTATCTATCAATTGCTCAGTTTGGCCAGAAGGCCAGCTCTAAGAAGAGTCCTAGTTGTTTCAAGTATCTTCCATTATGGATAATGGAGGCTACATGCTTTTGTGAACCTTCAATGCAGCAGAATTCTTTTCTGAACTCTTCCCCAGATCTGTGCCTTGACGCAAACCTGTTTCTGAGCTCTACAGGCAGTTATTTTGACCTCAGGGCTTGGTTTTTGCTCTGATATGCATTTTCACCTTTTCTGGAAGGTGTGTGTTTTTCCAATACATTTGCAAAGTTGTTACAAACCTGTTTTGTGCTTTGTCATTATGGTGTATGGAGTGTAGATTGCTTTGGAAAAAAGTCATTTAAAGCAGTTTAACTGCTTTATAAGGCTGCAACCTAACAAAATGTGAAAAAAAAAAAAATGGAGGGTATGAATACTTTCGCAAAGCACTGTAGTTCAGATATAAATACTCATGTCTATGGTAGGAATTGAAATGGAGCAAATTGTCTTTTTAAAGTGATTTTCACTTCATATAACAACCTGATCTCATGACGAAAACGTACCTTTGGGAAAATTTTCGCAAGACGCAAAATATGTACCACCATGTACATTTTGTGACATATTTGATGTGAAATGTCCACTTAGTGGCACAAAAAAAAAGTGTTCGTTTTCTAATTTTTCAATCGCAAGCATGCCATTTTAGCTTGTTTTTCGATCTCTCATCTTTCAGCTCTTTTATCATGAGTCATGTTTTTCACAGGATTCGTAGCCAAGTCAAATTCCATGCCTACTGAGCAAGCTTGTTCCATCCGAAAAGCAAAACATGTGAAGCTGTAATCAAAACTGTGTACTAAATTTATTAGAAGTGCTCGCTGTTTTACCGCCTCTAGTGTTAATTTTTGTTGGAAACTGCAGTGATATGTACTTATTGTTTAGTATTTCACTTTCTCTGAAAAAGTTCCCACAGGCAGGCCTACAGTTTCGTCATGAGATCAGGTTGTCAAATACCGCTTGTAATTACAATGTTGATTGTAAAAAAATTAAAAAAATTAAAAAAATTATTTGTCATTGAATCATTCATTCAGGACATTCGTTCAAAAACACAGATTCATTCATTTAGTAACGGAACAAGTGGAGTATTTATGAGTGAGTCATTGAATCGTTTATTCAAACTATTTTTTTAAAAGAATTATTTCATATTAATTAAACATTTCTGAATAGAATGAGGCAATTCATATTTTGTCACAGCCTCTAGTAAATGGCATGTTATTTAGCTTTCAGAGTTTTCAGAACTGTGATGTCTGTTTGAAACTAAAAATTGTGATTCTCAGTTCATCCAGAATCACGGAGCTCTAGTCTTGATCAGAAGATGGAGACTTAAACTTCCGCCTGCCCAAGATATCTGGAACATCTGCAGAAGGGCTAGAAGAAAAAATATGCTTAAAATGTGTAAATATATGTGTGAAAGGATTAGTTCACTTTCAGAACTAAAATTTACAGATAATGTACTCACCCCCTTGTCATTCAAGATGTTCATGTCTTTCTTTCTTCAAGACATTTGAAAGAAATAATGTTTTTTGAGGAAAACATTTCAGGATTTCTCTCCATATAATGGACTTCTATGGTGCCCCCAAGTTTGAATCCAGCTTCAAAGGGTTCTAAACGATCCCAGCCAATGAAAAAGGGTCTTCTCTAGCGAAACAATCAGTTATTTTCGAAACAAATTGACAATTTATATACTTTTTAACCTCAAATGCTCCTCTTGTCTCGTCTCTGCAATGCACATATGATCTGGGTCAGTACAGTTAGGGCCAATACCCCTATCTCGTTTTCAAATTCATCCTACAATGCTGTTTTACCTTTTTTTTTGTGAAGGGCATTTGATCTTCTTTGTATGTTCACTTTGTAAACAATGGGTTGGTACTTCTGCAGCAATGTAGGGCGATTTTGAAGTTGGGGAAGAAAACGAGACTATGCTTGTGCATCGCAGGATATAAAAAGTATATAAATGGAAGTTCAAACTAGGGGGCACCATAGAAGTCCATTATAATGAGAGAAATCCTAAATGTTTTCCTCAAAAAACATAATTTCTTTACGACTGAAGAAAGAAAGACATGAACATCTTGGATGACAAGGGGATGAGTAAATTTATCTGTAAATTTTTGCTCTGAAAGTGAGCTAATCCTTTAATACAGCATGAGCGTGCACGCTTATTTCTTTGAATAGGCAGCGCCATGTAACATAAATGACATTATGAGTGAAGGCAGTGGTGTAAGTCACCATGACAACCACATCCACAGCAACTTCTTTGTTGGTTTGAGACCAATAAGCTCATAATGGGGAACGGTCGACACCTTTCTTTTTCCATTTTTGAAAAGAGCCGTATTCGATCTGAAAAGACGTCTCAAATCTATAGCCGGATGGTAAGATGCCCATGAAACTCTGACGCCAACTCATGCAGGTGAAAGATGGCAGAAAACGGACCGATCTCGCTACTCTCTAGTGGTTCTTACATGAGTGTAAAATGTCACAGAGAGGGTCAATCAAAATAATGTCCTGGAAGTGATTGGCTCCTGGCATAGAATATAATGTGAGCCCAGTAGGGGAGCAAAAAGCCTCTCTCAAAGCAAGTGGAAATCCCAATCACGCCGTTCCTCTAGTGAGCCACAAAGACGTGGGCTGTTTGGCACCGCTGCCTGCTAGAAGAATCAAATTACTCTCGGGCCCTAGAGAGAGACTGCCATATTGAGAGAGGGAATTCATTGTGTCGCAAATGTAATGAGGGGAGTATGTATGCGCACGTGTGCGAGTTTAATTTGTGTCTGGTATACCTCGCTGTTAATGTAAAGTTATGAATATGTGAATGACTCAGTGGTTTACCTAGGTCAAAAGCTGTATAGATTAATTTGTTCCTTAACATTTAGCTTTTTCAGGTTCTTGTGCTGCTGTTAAACACCAGTGTTGTTTTGTAATATATTTAGACTGTGAACGCATGTCTCACCCATCATCCTGTGAGCCTTCGGCTGCTGTAGGAGCTGCTGTCTCCACAAATGTCCCCATCCGGCTCTTCGAACGCTCTACATTTAGCTGGCTTTGAGTTCCTAAGAATGAAACAGAGAAAACTAAAAATCTGTATTTATACACATTTCGGTATTTTCCAACCTGAAGTATTATCAATGTTAATAGCATAAATCCATGCCAATCGTTTTCTGAAATTTGTAATGAGAGACATACAATAATTTGTTGTCAACAAAAGAGAAGCTTTAAGGTCTCCCAGCATTTTTCTCCCAAAATAAAAGTTTAGTTTAGTTTAATAAAAGTATGTATTAGTTTAAAGAAGATAAAAGTATATAGTCCCATCATTAAACAGCCATAAATATTAGTATTAATAAGTATTGTCTGTACTGTTATTCTGTAAAATAAAATAATAATAATAATAATAATAAATTATTATATTAAATTTTTAAATTCTACTTTATTTTAAGTATTGTAATATTTCTTAATTGAATAATTTAACTAATAAATAATAAAACAATAAAACAATACAATTTTAAATAATGAAAATTATGATTATTATTGTTATTATTATTAAACACTTTTATTTTGCAGTGAATTACATATTGCAATAGTAAATATTTTTTATTTATATAATTAAAAAACAATACAATAAAATATTATTTAAATATTATTATTATTATTATTATTATTATTATCATTATTAAATAGTCTTTATATAGTATTATTTTGAATAGAGACAATAATATTTAATACTCTTTTGACAGTAGAATAGTAAAATACATTATACATTTTTATTCACCGTTTAATTTGAATAATTTGATGAAAAAAATACAATAAAATATTCATAATATTAAATGTGTATTTTTAATTTGACTGTACTATAGTAAAATACATTATTACAATTGTAATATAGTTTTATTGCTTTGTTAAATTGTATTAATTACATTTAAAAATTAAATAAAAATACAATAAAATATTTTAAATACTACTACTACTACTACTAATAATAACAACACTTTTATATTATTATTATTATTATTAAATAGCCTGTTTCAGCACAATAATATAATAGAGTACTGCAATAGTAATATTTTTATTGCTTGCTTATTTTAATAATTCCATGTCAAAAGTAATTCAATAAAATATTATTTGGAATAATGATAATAATATTAAATACTCTTTTTTTTATTTGACAGTAATATAGTAAAATACATTGTTGCAATAGTAATTTTTTTTTTATTATTTGTTTAATTTTAACAATTTAATTTAAAAAATAAAATAAAAATGCTATTAAATATTTTGACTACTACTACTACTACTACTACTACTACTACTAATAATAATAATAATTATTATTATTATTATTATTATTGTTTCATTGATTTAATAATTTAATGTCATAATTCAATAAAACATTTGAAATGATAATAATATTAAATACTCTTTTTTATTTTACAGACAATAGTAAAATACATTATATATTTATATTGATTGTTTAATTTTAATAATTTAATGTTAAAAAACTAAAAAATAAAAAGTAAATAGTACAACAGTGCAATAGTAAAAAATACAATAGTAAAATACATTATTGCAATAGTAATTTTTTTTGTTTACTTTTATTAATTTAATTCAAAAATAAAAAATACTATAAAATATTTTGAATACTACTACTACTAATAATTTTAGTAGTAGTAGTAGTAGTAGTAGTATTTTTTAACATCATTATTATTAGTGCATAGTCATATTGATGGGGAAACAAACTGGTTCCTTCTTTGGTTTCTTCTTTTGTCCTTAGCTAATCATATGCCTGAGAGAAGGCCATAGGCACAGACAGAGACCAAAATATGAGGCTGCTGTTGATTCGCTCAACACGTCCCTGCTGTCTGTTTACATGATTCAGTGCATGACTACTGTGTGCTCTGAGGGCATAATACAGGCAGTGAAAATTTAGTGCATAATCATGCTTTTTATAGCCTTCCACTGCAAAGCCACATACGCGCAGTTTCAAAGAATACCTTGGATTCATATAAACCCCCAACAGTCTGGTAACATAAATGTATCTTCTCTGTAAAAATCCAAGAAAATCAATTGCAGGAAATGAGACATCCTATCAAATTAAGTTTTTTTTCTCTCCCCCCCCAGATTATCAATCTGCTCATCTGAGCCCAGATCTCATAACAACTGTGCATTATGTATGGTGCAGAAACAGATGTGCGGACTAAAGCAGGAAATGGCCAGGGAGGAGGCAGTAAGGATACACAGTAGCTGCGTGAGGTGAGGGACACTGGGCTGCTCGGCTGACAATGCCAGATCAGCAGGGATTGACACGTGTCAATGTAATTTCCACAGCAGGGCAGAGAGTGAGCTTTCTCATTTACTAAATATGGTTTCCTGGTAGCCCATCTCATGACTGCAGTCATTTCATAACTGAAAGTGCCCTTGTCAGGTTTCAGACCAAAACCATGTTGCAAAGTACTGTTAAATCACATCGCTCATTAACTAATTCTTTCTGCCTAGAGCTCACCAGGACTTTATGCTGATTATTGGTAGTGACCCACAACTAATATTAATGTTGGGGTACTAAATAGCTACTTATAAATTGTTTAATTTATTAAAGAGATGGGCAAAAGAGTTGGTCTAGTCTCAGGGATGGACTAAAACCATTGTCCCAATAACCCTAGTTTTGCTTTCAAAACTTTGTAACCTATGGGCACTCCTAGTTTCTGTAAATTACAAAAGAAAAAATAATCATGAGTATTAACAGTTTTAATGTGTTTAGGAGGTGAATATTTTTGAGGGTTCCCACTGTTTTTAATCAGTGGATATCCCTGACTCTTCCGATTATTCTTCTGATTGTCATTTACTGGATTTTTTTTAGTTAGTTAGTTATTTACTTATTTTAAAATGTATTTATTTATTTATTTATTTACACTGCTGTTCAGAAGTTTGGTATTAGTAAGATTTGTAATATATTTTAAAGAAGTCTTTTCTGCTCATCAAAGCTGCATTTATTTATTTATTTAAAGTACAGGGAAAAAAAACTGTAATATTGTGAAATATTATTGCAATTTAAAATAGTAGTATTTTAAATACTACTATTTTAATATACTTTATTTATTATAAAAAATATTATATAAATAATAAATTGTTATTTATTTATTACTCAAGTCTTCAGTTTCACATGATCCTAGAAATTATTCTAATATGCCGATTCATTATGTTTTTAGGATTATTTGATGAATAAGAAGTTAAAAACATTTATTTGAAATAAAAATCTTTTCTAACTTTTCACTTTTTATCAATTTAACTCATCTTGATGAATAAAAGTAGTAATTTCTTTCAAGCAAAGAAATAATAATTAAAAAAAATTAATTAATTAAAAAAAATAAAATAAAATAAATTAAGACTGGAGTAATGATACTGAAAATGTAGCTTTGTGTCACAGGAATAAATTCTATTTTTCAAGTAGAAAAACACTATTTCAAATTGCAATAAAATTTCACAATATTGCATTTTTTTCTGTATTTTTAATTTAATAAACAGCCTTAATGAACAGAAAATACTTATTTTAAAAATCTTACAAATACCAAACTTTTGAATGGCAGTATTATATGTTTTACTCACAATTTCTGCCTGATAAAAGATGTTGATGAGTTTCATTTTAGTTGTTTTAGCTAACTTTAGTGTTTTAGTGTAGTATTATTATTATTATTATTATTATTATTATTATTATTATTATTATCAAAGGTACCAACACAGTATTAGGAATCAAGTGTATGTAAACTTTTGAATGGGGTCATTTTTATTAATTCAACTATTATTTTCTCTTGTAGACTATATGCAAACGCCTTTTATGTGAAATATCTTATTCAAGTCAGTACTAAATAAAAAAAATGCCATGCATTTTGTATGATCCCTCTTATTTTGGTAAAATAATTAAAATTGTATATGACAAAATATAAATATAACAAAAAATACCATTGATAATCACAAGTGTTTAAATGGTCAAAAGTGTGAATCCTGTAAGGCAAATGTTATTGTGTTTATTTTTAGTAACCTGATCTGTATTGTGGACCTCATGCAGGTGACTCATGTACAGACTAATAGTTGCAAGAAGCGGGATTGGCACAGTACAGGAAGCTGCTCTGAAATAGTTACCTGCTAGAACATCATTAATTTTCATTGAAGGGGACGAGTAGAAGATCAGGCACAATATTTTAAGACAACCATCGATGAATGTTATAACATTATAGTAGAGAAGAGTACGTTTACTTGTACACTGTGTTAAATGCATTATATTTTATAGCCGTGTTTCCATTAGAGACTTTCAAATTGCAGTTGTTAAATTCAACAAGAGTTAAAGAGCAATTATCAAACAAAACAATTAGTAAGTATGTAAAAATTTGTCTTTATTGGACATATAGTTGTTGTTATTACCCAATAAATGCCATTTCACATAAAATAACCCAATAAAAAGGCGAAAGACTCCATACTAGCTTGAACCAGCACTTTGTTGCAGCCTCCTGCCTCAGATCCAGCAGGCCAGAGAGAGTGTAAATGAGAAGCAGCGGACAGCTCTACACTGACCCGGAGAAATATAGTCACTCTAAAATGGTGTCATAGGAAATCATTCTTCAATTTTCAGACTGGAAGCAGAGGGGTGTGTGTGCAAATGGGTTTGTGTGTGCATATCCATGTGGAACAACCACTTACCCTCTCGTGTGAGTGTAGCTACAGGCTGTTCGGGGGCTGGATTTGAATTTGTAGCCATCGGGTGCACTCTGAAGTTGCCTGAGAAAATTAGATGTTGTCATATTAGCCTGAGTGGTGCAACATGGTCTCTCATCACAAAAGCAAACAAATCTCATGTTACACAACATAATCAAGATTGCCTCTTTAGTGAAATTTTAAACAGCGCTTAAATATAATTGATAGGCACAAGGGTTGTGTTTAAATTCTTGAATTGGGGTAAGATAGCAAACATGATGCATTTGAATTCATATTGGAAGTACAATTAAAAATGATAAGTATAATAATAATGAAAATATTAGTTTACAAGACTGCCCACTGTTCTTTAGAAAAATCCTGCAGGTCCCACAAATTCTTTGGTTTTTCAGCATTTCTGTGTATCTGAACCCTTTCTAACAAGATTTGAAGATCCATCCTTTCACACTGAGGGCAACTGAGGACAACTCTTGCAAATGTTATAGAAGGTTCAAACACTCACTGATGCTCTAGAAGGAAAATCCATGCATTAAGGGCCAGGGGTGTAAACTTTTGAACTTGTGTACATTTTTCTTATTTTGCCTAAATATCATATTTTTTTCATTTAGTACTGCCCTTCAGAGGCTACAGAAGGGTAGTTACTTGTTTCCCAGAAGACAAAATAATTTAAATTTACCCTGATCTTTAAATAAAAAAATAAAAGAGTCATGGTTAAAAATGGTTCAAATACACAACAATTATGAAAAAACCTAAGAATATGTGGGACCTGAAGGATTTTTGTGAAGAACAGCATGCAGTTTAACATCTTACCCCTCTTATTTTAGGAAAATAATTAACATTTTGCAGATTCTGAAAGGGGGATGTAAACTTTTTAACTGTACACTATTTTAACTGTACACTATTGTTCAAAAGCTTGGGTTAGTAATATTTATTTAATTATTATTTTTATTCAGCAAGAAATCATTAAATTGATTAAAAGTGACATAATATATACCATACTGTTACAGAAGAATTAAAATTGTGTTCTTTTGAACTTTCTATTCATCAAAGAATCCTGAATGGAAATATCATGTTTTCCACAAAATTATCGTTTAAAAAAAAATATTAAGCATCACAACTGTGTTCAACATTTGAAAGATTTCTGAAGGATCATGTGATGCAGAAATCTATTAAAATAGAAGCTAGTACATTTAAATCGTATTTCTTAATATTCCAGTTTTTCAAATAAATTCAGACTTACCAACCCCAAACCTGTGAACAGTAGTGTATATATAATTTATGTTCTAAACTAAATAAAATTCGTAAATTCTGAATTTTTCACAATCCTGACATACACTTTAGAGCCAGATTTACTAACAGCTTCCACCAGTGCAAACCATCTTTTGGCGTTAAAATAGTTCTGTCCAGATTTACGCAGTGAAGAATTAGTGCTGAAAAGGTGTGGACACAGTAATTTTTGTGCTTGACCTTACTGAATATGAATTTCAAAAGCAAAATTTATGGGTGGAAAAAATATAAAGGAGTATTAAAATGAATCACGCAATGCGATTTAATAAAGTATCAAATTACTTGTCTTTGCGCCATTATTTAATGTCCAAAAAAGAAAAAACATATCTTAAAGCAGGCAGTAATTTGTGCTGCTCTTGGTAGATTGTGCTGGTCATTATGGAAATGATTTCTGTGTTCTGTAATGTGTGCATTATCAGTAAATCAGTTGAAATTTTCCCTCCCATCGGCGCTCTTATGGAATTGCACTCTAATGCTAATTTGCCCTGTTTAGTAAATCTGGTCCTTAAAATGTAACGTGTGCTATAAACTATAATATTATATAGTCTCACCTATATTGGGCAGTATGTGATGGAAGTTGAACCATGCTCTTATGAACGGGTAGACTGAAATGAGCAGACCTGCAGAGCACACACAGAGAATAACAGATGTGGATTGAATCACTCACTCTGTGTTGTCATCATCCTTCATGTCCTGCTGACAAGACCTGCATGTTCCCACCAGGCTTAACCAACTGGACAGCGTGGACATGCAAACCAGCATTAACTTGCATGAAACCTTCAAGCTGGACTTTGTAGAGTAGGGAAATACTCGGCTCTAGTATTACTGCATTTCTCTCTGCTAAATGGCTCCCTGAACTAGAGCTGCACACTGAAGACAGGCCCCATGCATATTGCATTACACTGCAAATTGATGAACAGCAATTTAAGCATTATTAAGAAAGCAGAAAGAAACAGAGCACTTGTGAGCGGTGAATTTACACAAAAAGGCTTGCTTTTGCTTCTGCTAATGCTTCATGCACAGTCTGCTTAGACTTAAAGTGGTAATTCACCTAAAACAAACAATTCTGTCAGCATTATGACCAATAAGACTTTGGTTAATATTTAATACAAAAATTAACTCAAAATTGGATTTAGGATTTAGAATCCTTGGGTACCAATCCTGTAAAAAAACATGACTCACGATGAAAGAGCTGAAAGATGAGAGATAGAAAAACAAGCTAAAACATATTTTCATATTGAATATGCCACAAAATGTTCATGGTGGTATGTATTTTCGTCTTGCATAAGTAAAGCGATTAAAGGGTTACTCCACCCAAAAATGAAAATTTTGTCATTAATCACTTACTCCCATGTCGTTCCAAACCCGTCAAAGGTTAGATCGTCTTCAGAACACAATTTAAGATATTTTGGATGAAATCCGGTAGCTTTTTCACTGTCCCATTGACTGTCAAGTACATTGCACTGTCAATGCCCAGAAACATATGAAATACATTGTCAAAATAGTCCATCTGCCATCAGTGGCTCAACCACAATTTTACGAAGCTACGAGAATATTTTTTGTACGCAAAGAAAACAAAACTAACAACTTTAGTCAGCAATTCGTCTCCTCTATGTCACCATAGCGCCATTTTGGAAAGCATCCACTGGATGTAAACAACATACGCTGTTCTGTATCAGCCACAATACACGGATACGTTTTCTACGTGTATTTACGCTATTATTCGAATGAAAACAGTGCATCCTTGTGTTGTGGCTGATACAGAACAGCGTACGTTGTTTACGTCCAGTGGATACTTTCCAAAATGGCGCTACGGTGACATAGAGGAGACAAATTGTTGACTAAAGTCGTCATTTTTGTTTTCTTTGCGTACAAAAAGTATTCTCGTAGCTTCGTAAAATTACGGATGAACCACTGATGGCAGATGGACTATTTTGACAACGTATTTCATATGTTTCTGGGCCTTGACAGTGTAATGTACTTGGCAGCCAAGTAAAAAGCTACAGGATTTCATCCAAAATATCTTAAATTGTGTCCCGAAGACGATCAAACCTTTTACGGGTTTGGAACGACATGGGGGTAAGTGATTAATGACAAATTTTTCATTTTTGGGTGAACTATCCCTTTAAGTGTCTACAAAAGACTTAGATTAAACCACTCAGTTCATATGGATTCATTTTAACCTTTTTTGGGACATGGGGGTGAGTAAATGATAACATAATTTAATTTTTGGGTGAACTATCCCACTCTAATTTGACATGCTTTCCGAAAAACATATTGTATATCCTTGAGGCTAATGATGGTGCACAGCTGAGCTCTTTCTCTCTTGTCCGTCCCTTTGTTTCCAGAGGTCTGAGGCTGCTGGCGAGACAGCCGTAGACTGCAGGGGCTGTGCTGGATTTTGATTATGCACCTACTATTCAAGCTGTGAATCAATTCCTGTTTGAAAAGGACGAGGCACCTCTGCTGGCTTTGTGTTTTGGCCAATTTCTGTTATGAGAGGCCACTGGCAGGCATGATTGCGGCATGCTGAGGGCTCCTTTTCCACGTGTCTTGCTTGTGTATCCACCCTTCTACAATTTTCCCCTTCTGGCTCCTCTTTGTCATTTCTGTCCTCTAACCCCTTCATTCTTTCTTTCCTAACTCACCCCTGACTTATAAATCCATCATGGTGGTTGATGCTTAAGAGTGTGGCGCTGCAATCGATCTGCCCTGTTTGGCAGGAGACACGTTCATGCACCAGAAAAGACCTCCAAGCTCATGTGTGCATTCATGACAGCGATATTTCGATGAGACGACAACAAGAAGTGGATTGTACTGGTATGTATGTTGTTATGTTTGAATATTCAAATCAACAGCACGATTACTAGTCTGATATTGCTTTGTATAAATCTATCAAAAGTAGGAGATGAGAGAGCAATCTTTTTAAAGTTCATAAAGTTGTTGTGGTAGGGGTAGAGGGTAATGAACATAAATATAGCAAAATATATGAGTAGTGTTGGGTTCGAGTCCAAGTCGAGTCCGAGTCCTTGACCATTCGAGTCCAAGACGAGTCTGAGTCCAAAATGAGCCAAGTCAGACTCAAGTCCGAGTCCCAAAGGGCTGAGTCCGAGTCGATTCCGAGTCCAATGAAACACTAATGTTTTTCGGTATCTTAACATCGTTTTAACCTTTATAACTAGAAAAAAGGCATGTAACAGAAGTTATGGGTGACTTGATTTATGTATTGTGACATCTTTCAGAGAGAAACAGCTTACAGAATGTGAAAAATTATAGGGCAGGACTTTTATTGTTATATAGTTGTTGTTGTTGTTATATAGTGAATGTACAAATTTAAGGGTGAGACTGGAGGCTGGGTAGGTAGCTTGGTAAATGGGACCTAAAGAGCAGAAAATGCACCTCATATCTCTGCACTGTTAAAAATTGCTGTAAAAAAACAGCCAAATTTTGACAGTAACATGCTGTTTTCCATTAAAACAGTGCATTCTGGATAATATTTGTCATTTTCGAGAAAGTAGCCTGCTGCTATATCGTGAATTAATGGCGTTTAAAATCGACACTCAGAGTCTGTGTTTCAAATCACACCCTACACCCTCATTCACTATTCCCTTCATGAGTTTACTAATACAGTCCACCTGACAGAGACAGTGAAAACTAATGAGTGAATTTAGACACTGATGAACAGCTGCTGTTAATGAGCAGATCTACTGATTGAAAGAAAAACATGACAAACACAAGGACTACAACTGACTTCAGTCACAGATTTAAATGAAATCAACTGAATATTTAAACAACACACAGTCTTACCAGCTTTACGTTTAGATGATGATGTTTTAGTTTTGCTTGACATTACCATTGTGGAGATCAGTGTTTGCTTTAGTTGGGCTCCTGACCTTTGGCTTTTGAACATTGCTTTGCTGTAACTGTATCTTCCAATGATTTAGTTATGGTAGAGCGGTTATGGTTGGGTGTGTGATGTTGGCTGCAAGCATCATATTGTAGTCTGACTTTGATGTTTGCTGGTCATTTGAAATATTGTTAACAATGTCGACTCATTAGTTATGGTTTATTTTTCCCCAGGGCTTTATATTATTAGCTTTACCAGTGTGGTGACAATCAGAAAAGCAGGATTTAAAAACAGTGCAGGTTTAAAACAATTTGAACTACTGTTTCAAAAACACTCAAAAATAGACATCAAGAATCAGCATATGAATCTCAACAATGGTGACAATCAAATGCTTCATGCTGCAATGCATGCTGGGTACCAGCACATTACAACGCTCATTCATGACTCCCAGCATGCATTGTGGCATGAATAAATTATGCTGATGAATTGTCTATTTATTTTCTTGAATTCTTACTATGTGTTTTTTCTTTTGCGTTGCATTTTAGTATTGTGTTTTGTAATTTTCAGAAAATATCAGTTTATTTATTTTGAGGATTATCACCATCGTTGAGATTCATATGTTGATTCTTGATGTGTGTGTTCAAATCACAAGAGAGATTTTTTTTTTTTTCATAAATTTTGTTTTTATGGTCTTTCACAACAGTTCTCCTCAGGTAATTTTGCTTTTATTATCGATATTCAATAAAAGAGAAGATGCTGATAAGAACTAGTGAATAAAGAGTAAAGTTGTTAACACAAACTCGTAAACGGCAGAATCAGACTTGCCTTTTCTTTGGCTTTTTAAACCATGTGTTATTAAATCACATTGTTACAGCAGCCAACAAAAAGTTAATGCTAAAATGTTAAGGTCTAAGAGCCCGACTAAAGTAAACACTGATCTCCATCATGGTAGTGACAATAAGATAATAAGACATTAGAGTCAATAAGATCTTCTGTAGACTTCTGACAGAAATAAAGTCAGTCTAGTAATAACTGAAACTTGTAATGCTGTTTTTGGAGTTGTTTATTGAGATCTTGAGAGATTTCATTACTTCTTTTATTTCAGTTGATTTCATCTAAGTCTGTGGCTAAAGTCAGTTGTAGTTCTTGTGTTTCTCTTTCATTCAGTGATTCTGCTTGTTAACAGCAGATGTTCATCCGTAATGCTCAACCATCACTTAATTAATCACAGAATTATCTCATTAACTTCAGTGTTACTCAAACACTCTGTAGTGTGGACACATTATTTGTTCACTTAAAACTGAGGATTTTGCTGTGGAATTTAAAGGGTTAAAGATGTAAGATGGGAAAAAAACAGCATTAAATGTAATTTAACAGTAATAAACTGTAATTAATTTACGGCAAAGCGCTGTAGAAAAACAGTATCTTGCTGGCAACCAAGCTGCCAGTAAATTACCGTTAATTCAAGGAAAAACAGTGATATACTGTAAACTGTAACAGTCAGATTTAGCCAACAAAACAAGTTAATTTCACTAAAATATTGTTGAATGTTAATAGAAAAACAGCTGTGCAAAGTCTTTAACTGGTAAGGAGAGTACGTATTTAACTGTACTGTATTGATATGTTTTTGCACAAGAGAGATCTGTTAGTTTAATTTAGTTTTGTGGGTCACCATTGTGCTGGAGAGTAGAGTCTGTGATTCAGTCAATGATGAGCCACAAACACTGATGTTTTGCTGCTTTATTTAAAGACAGTAACTGTGTGTTTGCTGATGCAGTGATAGTCACTTTAGTACATGTGTGCTAATGATGATCAACAAAGATTTCGGTAACAGTCATGTCATGGTTGGTTTTCTTATTACACTTTAAGTGTTTGCTCTTTTAAATTAAGATTTATTTATTTTATAATGGACTCAAATGAGAAAAATTCACTGTACTAACACCATATAAGCATTACTTCTTTGAAAACTCATGGTTTGAAGCAATCGGTTTCCAAAATGAAATGAGTTACCACATGGTATAATAACAGTAACATACTGTAACAATGAAGAGCTGTAAATTAACGGTAGAAAGCTGTAAATTAACAGTACAATGCTGGCACCCCAGCTGCCAGTAGATTACTGTTATTTTACAGTGCAATTTTTTACAGTGTACATCAATTCAATAAACAGAAATTTGATAGTTAGTAACTGAATACTGAATTTACACTTTAGACAAAAGTATTGGGATCCACCTCCTAATTACTGAAACAAATTTTACTGTGATACTGCGATAGAATGTCACCTTTGCAATAAGTCAGTTCATGAAATTTCATCCCTGCTAGATATTCAGTGGTCAGCTGTAAGTAGTATTATTGTAAAGTGGAAGCATTTAGGAACAGCAGCAACTCAAGCCATGAAACTGAAACGCATAGTGTGTAAAAGTCGCCAATGCTCTGCTGACTCCATAGCTGAAGAGTTCCAAACTTCCACTGGCATTAATATCGTGCCACAAAAATGGTGCGCCAGGAGCTTCATGGAATGGGTTTCCATGGCTGAGCAGCAACATGCAAGTCTCACATCACCAAAAACAATGGCAAGTATTGGATGGAGTGGTGTAAAGCATGCTGCCAATGGACTCTGGAGCAGTGGAAACATTATTTGGAGTGAAAAATTACACTTCTCTGTTTGGCAGTCTCATGGGCGAGTCTGGGTTTGACAGATGCCAGCAGAACATTACCTACCTGATTGCATTGTGCCAACTGTAACGTTTGGTGAAGAAGGGATAATGGGTTGGGTTTGCTTTTCAGGGGTTAGGGCTAGGCCTTTAATTTTCAGTGAAAGGAATTCATAATGCTTCAGCATACCAAGATATTTTGGACAATGCTATGCTTCCAACTTTGTAGAAATTTCTATTCCAGCATATCTAAAGACATGGTTGTTCAGTTTAGTTTAGTGTGGAAGAACTTGACTGGCCCACACAGAGGGCCAGACTTCAACAATATCAAACACCTTTGGGATGAATAGGAATGGAGATTGCAAGCCAGGCTTTCTCATCTAAAATCAGCACCTGACCTCACGATTGCTCTACTGAATGAATGGCCAAATATAATTCATTCCAAAATCTTGTGAAAAGCCTTCCCAGTAGAGTGGAATCTGTTATAGGGGCAAAGGAGGGACCAACTCCATAGTAATATCTATTTATTTAGAATCCCGAAGTCCCTATTGGTGTAATGGCCAGGTATTACCCAATACTTTTGTCCATATAAAGGACTTTCGCACTGAGTTCTAGGAACTAAGTTTTGGGGACTAGGCAGCATCGTGCAATTTCTCCCTCGGCCTGTTATCCTGGTTGCATTCACAACGGCAACAGGAACTATGAAGCAGGCAAAAGCACCGTCTTTATTAGCGACATTTACAAACGTCAACAAACGGTGAAAGGAGGGCATCGTGATCTGAGCTGTTTTTGTTGTGTAAGGTGGGTTTCGTGATAATGGAGATGGAATGTACATGCAGTTTATGTGATTGAAAGAGCATTAAAATCTGACTAAATCTCATTAAAATTTGCAGTGTTATCCTTGAGGCTGAGAAAAGAACAATGCTGAAATGCTATTATCAATAAATGCCCTATCCATAGGGGCTTTCGCACCAGAGGAACCTCTTTTATAGTGTCAGAACTACTGGCAGAAGTTCCCGTTTTTTGTCGTGTTTGCATCACAGGAACTAGGAACTTGTTGTTCTAGGAACTCTATTTGGGGGAACTAAATGAGCTCTTACCTCAGAGTAGGGTCTTAAACAGTTCTATAGGAACTACCAGTTCCCTACATTACGTCGGCTGACGTCTATGGGGTCCTACTTGGGGGTCCAATCACCTCTGAGCTTAAGAAGAAAAGGCTAATGAAAATTGGCGAGTGGAATTTGCATGCCAAGCCCCTCCCCCGTATATAAGATGGCGGCGTGATTTTTGCTTCGGTGCCGATTGCTTTGTCAGCTGTTACTATGAGTATAGAAGAAAGAAGATCGTCGCTGCTAGAGTTTGTCAGCTGTGCGTTGGGAACCCCCCTTGTTTGCATTCAGCTGAGAGATCGCCTAGCTGCACACAGAAATGTGGTGTCTACAGCACACATGGTTGTTGAAAGTGTCTTTCGAGATGTCTTTTTGACCGTGTGCTTCTGGGTACGGTAGTTTCCTTACTGTCCAAACGGTCCTGACGGTCACAATTGCTGTCTATTGGTCTGGGTGTGTGCATATCGAGACAGCGTTTGTGAATGGTTCATACCCGCACTCAAGTGCATGCCCATTGTTGTTGCGTTATGCGACTGACTTTGCCCCACCCGTGTTCAAGGTCATGGCGCGGTCCCTTGCTCAGGTGATGTCCACCATTATGGTCCAGAAGCGTCACTTTGGAGTCTATGAAAAGGTTCCTCCGGTGGGAAAGCCCCTATAGTGCAAGGGTGTCTAGACCTGTTCTTAGATGGCCACTATCCTGCAGAGTTTAGCGTCAACCCTAATTAAACAAACCTGAACTTATCAAGGTCTTTAGACTCACAATTGCTGCATCTCTGACTCAAGGTTCATAGCTGTCAATAAGCCTGATCATCTGAGATGATGGTTGAATATCAATAATAATGTATAACGCACCTTCTGCAAGGGCTTATACAGGAAATGCTGACTTTTCTTCAGCAGTAAACAATAGATCAAAGGCTACTGGTGTGTTGTGCAGCTCTATTGTGACAGGGTCCTGTGTAGATTACATACCCACCCTCGTAAGCAGGTGGCTTGGATTACAAACCTGGATCAAATGATGGATGCCTCTTTTTTTTGACGAACCTCAACAGTGAATGACTGCAGGTGGATACTTCAGTATACCTCTTAAGTGCAACCATTTTCAACATCCCTCGTTGTATAGGTTCATTTTTTTCATTGTTGAAAAAGGCAAAGGATAATGGTGTGAAGTGAAGGTGTGCTGATATGGAGCAGAGATTAGATGTAGTGTTAAAAATGCATGATATGCAAAAGAGATATGCACTGTGGAATAGTCAATGAAGCAGCAGAGCACTACCTGGAAAACCCTGCAGATTCATGCAGCAAATTCAAGGAATATTTACACAACTAGTCATTCCTGTGAAGCTTACCAAAATGTCCAAGCTGCTCTTTGTCAAACAATACAAGTAGATGGGCACTAGAAGTTGTCAAGCTCTAAAAAGTGTTTTTATGGTGTTTTTTGTCCTTTTTGGAGCTCCAGTGTTATATGTTAAGTCTTATGGTGGCGTTGTTTGTGTATTCAGACTAAAACTTCAGCCATTATTCACTAAAAATCTTCACAAAAAAGACCACATTGTATGGAAAAGAGCAGCTTGAACATTCTGCTAAACATCTCCTTTTGTATTCCACAGAAGAAGGTAAACTGTACAGTTTTGGAATGGCATGATGGTAAATAATGTTTTTAGAACTTAGATTGAATGGACTGTATTAAAGAGTACTGTTCTACATAAAAGGTAAGAATGCACAGTATTAAACAATGGAATCAGGCATTGAAAAACTTGTCAGTCAGACCACCGCTATTCTAAATATTGCTGCCGATGTGTCTCTTTAGATATGTATGATAGTTTTGACTGATCAGACAGAGAGAACTGCTACTTACCAAGTCCCCCTGCCCCGAGGAAGATGCCTCCCACAGCATCTGCATCACAGTCCTTTGACACGCCAATGATAATACAACCTGCTACAATGCTGAGCAGGGCCGAACCCACCCGCAGCCCATGGTACTCCCCAATACTGACCGCGTTCATTCAGCAGGTGGAACTCCCCACCTGCCCCGTCTGGCTGATCCTCACGTGCCCGTTCAAAACCCGCATACACGCCAAGCACTCACGAAGGCAGATTACTGTATGAAAGTTTCCCTGTTAGTGAGATGGGTTAACAGAGACTCTACTTTCTCCTCAAGGCTCTTCATACATCTTTAAACACTGGGCTCTGGTTACCTTGCCGGATTCATGCTTGTTCCCTTCAAACTAATTTGGGTCTGATTGAAGGCGACTAATCATTTGAGTAGGAAGGCCAGGCCAGGCCTAACAAACCAATTATACTTGAGTTTATATGCTGAATGGCCAACAGGGTCATGCATTTGTAGGCAAATGAACTCATGTAAGTGTGCTTGATCTCTAAAAAAACATTGTTGCATCCGTGCATAATCGTGCAGTGTATTACTAACAACATGACCCAGAACATCTCATCTCCACTGCTAATTCTAACATGCACAAAGAGAACACTTTTTATTCAACCATTTAGTTCATTTGAAATACATGTTTTTCCTCAATTTTAAATAATCCACTGTGTCAAACATTGTGCGCTTATTTTAAAATACTCATCTGCATAAAGGACTAAATTACCTGATGTTCCCAATCTCCCGCTGAGGATGTTTTCAAGTGCTGCCTACGCAAGAGTCAGAGTGTCACCACTGGGGACAAAGGATATAATAAAAATAAAAACACATTGCATAACATGGGTTGAGGTCATTGAGAGACACTGTGCAGCCATATGCTTTATGAATGAAGCTAGTTTTTCCATTTAGCATACATGTACTTTGTAGCAAGGTATGCAGATAGCTATGAAACCTTGTCAGTACTCAAGTCAAATCAAATCAAATCACATTTTTATACAAATATAGTTTGTTTCAAAGCAGCTTCACATTAACAAACAGTTATTACTTATTCATGTCGTTCATGAATGAGTTCATTCATGTCGACCTTCATTCATCTGACAGAGAAGAGAAGAAATTGTTGAATAATTGTTATTTTTGCCTTCTTTGTGCACAAAAAGTCACATGGACTATTTTATCAATGTCCTTACTACCTTTCTCTGCCTTGAACATGGTAGTACAGTTGCTGCCTATGCAGGGTTAGAAAGCTCTCATATTTCAACAAAAACATCTTCATTTGTGTTTCGAAGATGAACGGTCTCACAGATTTGAGTGAGTACGACGAGTAATTAATAACACAATTTTCATTTTTACGTGAACTGTCCCTTTAAGAGTCATTTACAGTCACAACTATCTTTCAAACTTTTTTTTTTAGTGATTGTTGTTCATGAGTCCCTTGTTTGTCCTGAAAAGTTAAACCGCCCACTGTTCTTCAAAAAAATCCTTCAAGTCCCACAAGTTCTTTGGTTTTTCAGCATTTTTGTGCGTTTGAACCCTTTCCAGCACATGATTGTATGATTTTGAGATCTATCTATTCACACTGAGGACAACTGAGGGACTCAGCAACTATTATAGAAGGTTCAAATGCTCACTGATGCTTCAGAAGCTAAGAATTAAGTATGTGTAAACTTTTGAACGGGGTCGTTTTTATAAATTAAACTATTATTTTCTCTTGTGGACTATATGTTAACATCTTTTATGTGAAATATCTTATTCAGTTCGGTACTAAATAAAAAAATAACACGCATTTTGTATGTTCCCTCTTATTTTGTTAAAATAATGACTTTTGACTTCAACTGTATGAATGATGTTTCTGTGCTAATATTTTGAAACGTTATTAAAGACCAGAAACGTGTGAACAAACTTTCCAATAATGTAACGTTGCCAGAACGCCAAAGAGAGAGCTAAAGTTCTGAGAACGTTCCCTGTTAACTGGGCTTTAGTTCAATGTTGTTTAAATTTAGTTCAGTAACTGTCAATGTTGCAAAGTTCTTCAATTACGAAACAACTTCACTTCAGCTAAAAGCAGCTCTAAAGAAGGCAACGGCATCATTATTCAGCTCAAGTCAGTTCAGTGTTGATTCTGTTGTTGTTTCAGCACACTGATGTTGCAAAGTTTGTCATTATCCAGCTCAATGAAGTTCACATTTTGTTATCAGTGCAATTAAATCAGTATTACTGGATATTAATTGCCTTTTAAACCCCAACCACTTGTCACTACTAAGTGAGGGTACAATAAAATCTGAACGCAGACAGTAATGCTGTTCCTCTTTGTAAACAACTGTGTCATTCAGCTAATTCAAATTCAGCAGGGACATTAAAGGGGGTTTGCTTCAGTAGTGTTTTTAATCTCTTCCATATTAGAAATGGAAAGGTCATCTTCTTCATTTGGTCTCTTTAATGTGGATGCGTTTAAGACTAATGATCAGATCCACTAATGTGTTTATGAAGCCATGCTGTGGCACATTTTCACAAGGTTCCTGTACTATAGCAGATGAGCTCGTCCGTTTTGACTGATTTGACTTGGAGCTGGAAGGGAATGTGTAATGAGTCCTCCGCCGTCAGGACCCAAGACCATCCACAAAGGCCCCGAGTTGCCATAGGGATGGCATATCCATGGCAACAGAAGGAGCCGGGGGTGAGCGGGATTAACACCAGAGAGTTGGGTAACAAATGACGTTAACGGGTGAAGAAGAAAAAGTGACACATTTCCTGTTTGTGATCTGGGCCCTTCAATACTGTGTGGTGTCTTTAAGCATAAAATTAAATTTAAAAATGTATGTTTCCTGGAAAAAAAAATAATACAGAGGAACTTATGTAACAAAAATTCAATTACGTTAGGTAACTAAAATGAATTACATCAATAGTGCTCATATTTTTGTGAATTCAACAGCCGGTAATTCATCCTCGAGACATAAACATCAAAAGTAGTTTTAGAGAAGGCTAACACTACATACAATAAGGCAATTCTTTTTCACCACTGACAGCAAAATTAAGTCTGAGTCATAGACAAAACATACAGAACTCGACAGATGAGATAAAAATGTTAGATAAATCTGTTAGAATATTAAGTAAAATATATATTACAGAAGCATCAACATCAATGTATAAAATTGACAGAATAAAAAAAAATCTATTCGGGCCAGTAATATTGTGAAATATTATTTCAACTTAAAAAAAAAAACTCTTTCCAATTTTAATATATGTTAAAATGTAATTTATTTTTGTAATGATAAAGCTGAATTGTCAGCAGCCATTTCTCCAGCCTTTAGAAATCATTATAATATGCTGATTTAGTTCTCAAGTCATATTTTTTTGTTGATTATTATGTTGAAATTATTCTGATTATATTTGATAATTCTACAGTTAGGTCAAAAGTTTACACCCCCTTTCAGAATCTGTTAAATGTTAATTATTTTAGCAAAATAAGACTGATCATACAAAATGCATGTTATTGTTTATTTAGTACTGACCTAAATAAGACATTTCACATAAAAGATGTTAACATATAGTCCACGAGAGAAAATAATAGTTGAATTTATAAAAATGACCCCGTTCAAAAGTTTACATCCTCTTGATTTTTAATACTGTGTTGTTACCTGAACGATCTACAGCTGTGTTGTTGTTGTTGTTTTTTAAGATTTAGTTGTTCATGAGTCCCTTGTTTGTACTTTAACAGTTAAACTGCCTGTTGTTCTTCAGAAAAATCCTTTAGGTTTCTTTAATAATGCAACTATTAAAGAAAGGTTTAAACACTCACTGATGCTCCAGAAAGAAAAACCATACATTAAGAGCCGGGGGTGAACACTTTTGAATTTGAAGATCAGGCTAAATGTAAACTTATTTTGTTTTCTAGGAAACATGTAACTATCTTCTGTAGCCTCTGACGGGCAGTACTAAATGATAAAATATGATATTTAGGCAAAATATGGCTCTTAATGCATGTTTTTTCCTTCTGGAGCATCAGTGAACATTTGAACCTTCTGTAGTAGTTGCATATGAGTCCCTCAGTTGACCTCAGTGTGAAAAGATGGATCACAAAATCATACAGTCATTGTTGGAAAGGGTTCAAATACACAAAAATGCTGGAAAACCAAAGAATTTGTGGGACCTGGAGGATTATTCTGAAGAACAGGGGCAGTTTAATTGTTCAGGACAAATAAAGGACTCATGAACAACTATCAAAAAGCACAGCTGTGGATCATTCAGGCAACAACACAGAATTAAGAATCAAGTGTATGTAAACTTTTGAACAGGGTAATTTTTATAAATTAATTTATTATTTTCTCTTGTGGACTATAATGTAAACATCTTTTATGTGAAATATCTTATTCAGGTCAGTACTAAATAAACAATAACGTGTTTTGTATGATCCCTCTTACTTTGCTAAAATAATTAACATTTTGCAGATTCTGAAAGGTGGATATAAACATTTGACCTCAACTGTAGAAAAAAAAATGTTTGTAACATTTTAAATGTCTTTACTATGACTTATGATTTAATGAATCCTTGCTGACTAAAAGTATTAATGTTTAAAAACTAAAATCTTACTGAGTGTATATTGTACATCTGTATATAGTGTATATTGTATATCTTGTCATTTGGTTTGGTGATTAAATAACCATGTTAATACTGATTTGAAAGGTGGAAATGTATCTATTCCTTGTGAAAGCCAAATATAAAGCTGAATAAATAAAGGATAAACATCAGTAGCTTTTAATTTTGGATGATTTGTTTTGTTTATGTGATCATAATTTTTATATGTTGCCAAATTGCGGCCTTTGTTTGGAGTATTGCCGTGAATAGAGATAATAATTGTTAAATAATTCAGAGCAGTAATTTGATTCGTCACACGTTACTAGTCCATTATTTCACACAATGTGTCAGTAATGTGCAAAGCAAAGCTTGCCAGTGCTGAAAATAACAGTAGGCACACACATCAACCGGTTTAATGTGTAAGTGTGTGGCCAACAAATTAAAATACTAATACACAGTTTTGGGTAAAAACAAGTGTGTTTGTGTAAATATAAAAATTTAACACAAAACTTTAGCCAGACTAATTTTCATCTAAATGCTGTATGTATAACATGTACCTCTATATTTTTTGCTTTGCTATTTATACAAGTTTTTTTCTAGCTTCCTGAACCTGCATGTGAACTGGCTTGTTTTTATTCTGTTGAGATGTGGAGTTGTGCCCTCCTGCTCTACCACAGACATCTTCATCCTCTCCAGCAATCCCATCAAATCATTATTCTTGTCAGTCAGACCTGCATGAAGGAGTCCGCTATCGCCGACTGAACTATCTGGACATTTTTTGCACAAACAGTCAGACTCCTCCACAGAGACATGTTCCTCAGCCTGACTCATGCCAAGGAAGTAATCTGATTTAAAGAGATCTACCTTCAACTGCTTGTCATGTTTCTTGTAATGACAAATTCTCAGAATTGCTGATTGATGAGCTATTTTTGTAAATACTAAAAGCATCATTTTTTTTTTTGTTACAAATCTTTTAAACTTTCTACTAAAAAAATACTGTTTCCACAAAAACATTTTTTTCAATATTGATAGACTGCTCAAATAACTTAAAGGGAAAACTTCATTCACACATGAGATCTTGATGAACGAAATATCAAATTTCTGGCAATATTGTCGACTTGATTGTACAAGACACTATATGAACTGAACTGAGCTGGACGATGACATCACTGAATCGATGAACTGACTTTAACTGAAAAACTGAGTGTTTACTCTTGTCCTCTTGCATTAACGACACACTATTTTCCTGTTTAATACTGTACAGCTGTTTCAACACATTCTATATTGTAAAAAAGCACTGTATAAATAAAGGTGACTTGACTAAGTTTCAACATTACTTATATGAGCCAATCTACAGAATTACTGTCCCACACCCAAAAAAACAAATAAAAAAAAAACATTTAAGTATTAAAATCTTAGATGTTTACAGAGATCATTTTATTATCTATTGAAACCCAAAATAACATGTAAAATATCAGTGGGCTTAATATATAGCTATAAAATCATCAGTTAATGGGTACTTGAAACTGGGAGGTGGCTGTCCTGAACCCTAACCCCTAAATTTCAATTTATTGAAAATGATATTGAAATCAATTTAGCATTTTATTATTTATAAAAATGTATATATTTTTGTTTATAAGAATATCTTTTTATTTTTCTTTTAAAGTGAAGTTAAAGAATGTCACTACCAAACATTTTCTGTAATTATAAACTTTTTGGGAGTAATTCCATAATATATAGTTTTTATATATGTACCACTGTTCAGAACTGTTCTAGCTAACCACGTGCTGATTAGCATCTTTGAGCTAGGTTGAAAAGTATTTCAAATTGTCACTACCGAAACAGTCACGAACAAAACACTTAGTGTAGTTTCAATAGTGACATCTTTGTTTTTTTTTGGGTGTTGTCCCATAGTTTCGGTAGTGACAAAAGGGAACACATAATCCTTTATTTGGGGGAAATAAACGAAATTTTAGTACAGTTATGGACATTTTTAGTATTTAAGTATGTTTTAGTATGTGGGTTCAAATTCTGTATAATGTGATCTCATCGCTTTCAAAACATTACTGTCACGACCGAAACATGTGATGTTTAGTCAAAAATAAAGTATACTGAATTATCAATTAAGATGTTATGATAGTGTTTGGTTCATTGTATATTGAAACTAACCAATCCTTAACTTTGCAATCAATATGATCAACTTTTTGCATTCAAAATACAGCAAATCAGACTTGACATATTGTTCAAATTGTAACTGTTATTGATTTATCTCTGAAAAGTGTTTTTAATAAAATAGAAAAAAATATATTTACAAGAAAGATGAAAGCAAAATCTTAATAGGTCAATATAACCCTTCTTATTAAATGATATATTACTGTGTTTCTATAGGACAAATATTCCAAAACTTTCTGAAAATGCAGTATGAGAATTAACTGCACAATTACTAGAAATGTGTACGCTGGATATTATACAATTTGCATACAAACTAAATTTGTGAAAAAAATATTTTTTTTCCAATACATTTCCAACACTGACTTTGAATGGCCCATATACAGTGGGGCAAATAAATATTTGATACACTAATGATTTTTCAAGTTTTCCCACTTACAAAGAATGGAGAGATCTGTAATTTTCATCATAGGTACACCTCAACGGTGAGAGACAGAATCTAAAAAAAAAAAAAATCCAGAAATGATGATCCAGAGGAGGCACGGGAGAAGGTCATGTGGTCAGATGAGACCAAAATAGAACTTTTTGGTATAAACTCCACTCGCCGTGTTTGGAGGATGAAGAAGGATGAGTACAATCCCAAGAACACCATCCCAACCGTGAAGCATGGGGGTGGAAACATCATGTTTTGGGAGTGCTTTTCTGCAAAGGGGACAGGCCGACTGCATCGTATTGAGGGGTGGATTGATGGGGCCATTTATCTTGAGATCTTGAGCAACAACCACCTTCCCTCAGTAAGAGCATTGAAAATGGGTCGTGGCTGGGTCTTCCAGCATGACAATGACCCCAAACACACAGCCAGGGCAACTAAGGAGTGGCTCCGTAACAAGCTTTTCAAGGTCCTGGAGTGGCCTAGCCAGTCTCCAGACCTGAACCCAATAGAAAATCTATGGAGGGAGTTGAAACTCCGAAACATGCTCCTGAAAAGATGGCTGATGGTGTTTATGGGGGGGAGGGGTTGTGGATCAATGAGCTTCTGGACAGTCTGTGGTACTTCGCAGGTTTGGATGCTCAAAATGTCCCAGAGGTTCTCCGCTGGATTCGGGTCTGGAGAACATGAGGACCAGTCAATGGCACCAATGCCTTCATCATTCAGAAGCCACCTACATACTCTGGCCACATGAGGCATAGGCATTATAATGCACTGTTAGAAACCCAAGGCCATGCACAAGGTGTGACAATGGCTCTGAGGATTTCATCCTAGTACCTAACAGCAGTAAGGATACTGTTGGAAAGTGACCCTCTTCAGTGCACATGTTGTCACTTTCACTTGCACCAAACCAAGTGAAACTGATTCACAACAATCACTTATGCTTAATATTTTGATATCCCTGAAGCTTAAACGACTTGGTGTTATACTGTGTTGATTATAAGTGTGTATGTTTGCGCATGTATTTGTCTAAATAAACTGTCAGCACCATAAAATACAGCATGGAAATATTTCACACCTGGCAGAATCATTAACAGCCCACATCTGCAAACATTATTACAGTCATGGAAGAAACGAGTATTGAAAGCTCTCAATGAGAACGTGTAGGAAACGATGCTCTGCGTTAAGTGAACGTTGGAGAAACATTGCAGCGCATCCTATTCGGAGGAGGATGCAGTGGGATAAATGAACAGTGTGGGCTGCCAGCACTAAAGAGCTTACAGCCCCCGACAATAATTAGCCCATTGGACCCGAGACACGTAATTGCGACATCTATTTAAGTCTGTGCTATTGATGAGCCACTCTGACCTGCCGGGGAAGAGGATGGCCTTTGTTCCCTCCTGGGTGAGAAGTCTACTGAGGCAAAGCTACCAGCTGTGAACTCAATTACCAGAGAGGTGAGCTACCTGCTCTATATCCATATCACAGGTCTGCAAGGCTGCTTCTCGGGGAGACAGAAACTGCCAGAGACAATGAGATTGTGTGAAGTCTAGCAACAATGCTTTTGAGAGGTAGAAAAGGCTTGATTATTCAGTGTCATTAACAAAATATAGCACTAAGTCGGACACACTGACAATTTTGGAACTTATGTGTATTGTTATGGATGAAAAAAAAAATCCAAAACAGTAAATAAATAAATACAATGAGTTAACATCACAATAAGATGAGGTAAGGGCCAACTACACTACTAGTCAAAAGTTTTTGAATTGTAAGAGTTTTCATGTTTCATGCATTTGATCCAATTTGATCCGATTTGCTGCTCAAAGTACATGTATTATTATTATTATTATGTTGAAAACAGCTGAGTATAATTTTTCGGGTTTCTTTGATGAACAGAAAGTTCAGAGGAACAGCATTTATCTGAAATATAAATCTTTTATAACATTATTAATGTCCTTATCATCACTTTTGATCAATTTAAAGCATCCTTACTAAATAAAGGTATTCATTTCTATAATTTCCACAAAATATATAAATAAATACATTATACTGACTCCAAGCTTTTGAATGGTATAGTGTATAATGTTACAAAAGATTTCTGAAAAATCAACGTATTAGAAGGATTTCTGAAGGAACATGTGAAACTGAAGAGTAGGGTAATTATACTGAAAATTTTGCTTTGATCATGGGAATAAATTACATTTTAAATATACTCAAATGGAAAACACTTATTTCACATTTTTTATAGTTTTTGCTGTATTTTAGATCAAATTAATGCAGGCTTGGTGAGCAGAAGAGACTTCATTGAAAACATTTAACATCAAAACTTTTGACTGGTAGTGTATATAATTAAAGTAGAATTTAACTGAAAGGTTAATCTGTGTTCAGGCCAAGGTAGGTATTATTTTATAATATTAAGCTTAACTGTAACTAAACTACTATTCAAAAATTTGGGGTTATTAAGATTATTATTATATTTTTTTTTTACAATAAATTAATATTTCATATTTTTAATCAGAAAGGATGCATTAAAAAGTGACAGTAAAAGACATTTATTATCTTTCAAAAGGTTTCAAATAAATGGTATTAATTTTCATCAAAGATGCCTGAAAAGAATCATGGTTTTCGGAAAAAAACATTAAGCAGCACTGTTTTCAACATTAATAATAATTACAAATTATCATGACCATGTGGAACTGAAGATTGGAGTAATGGCTGTTGAAAATTCAGTGTTTCTGTCAAAGAAATAGTTTACATTTTAAATAAAAAAACATATATTTTATATTGTAATATTATTTCACAAATAATCTGGTGAGCATAAGAGATTCAACAATTACAATTGCTGTTCAGTGGTTCAATACTTTCATATTTCTGCATGCAATGTATACATTTTTGCTACTTAAGCTAATGTTTATAGCTCATATGTGCAGTCAAAGAAAAAAATATTCAGAAACCAGATATAATTTTTTCTTTCTTTTTTTTTTTTTTTTTTTTTTTTACTAATGGGTGCAGGACACTATAGTTCATTTATGTAAGTGATGGTAGCAAAATAAAGTAAACTGTAACATATTATACCCAAAAAATCTTCATACAGTGGACTACCAGTAAAACTGCTAAAAAAATTTGACCTGACCATGTTTTGCTTAATTGTTTTTTCTTTAATTGCTAATGTGGCCTTTTTACCTCACAGACCGAACAAAATTAAGCATTCATTGGTAATTGGTCAACAAAGTATTGATAGTTGTGTAAATATGGTCAGACTAATGGTTGTCTGAATTTTGGGTAGATTGTAATCTATTACATACCTTTCTATCAAAGTTATCTGACATCATCAAGATTAAGTTGTTTTGACACAGTTTAACTCTGAGTTCTTGTCATATTTTATTATCATTTTCTAAACTACAGGAAATAAACTGTGATAACGTGAAAAATGTTGACGGTGTCTGAATACATTTTGGTTTGACTACAAATTATATATTTCATTGTAAATATCTTTTATACCTCATACAGCCCATATACAGTGTAGTACCCTTTTCTCTCATCACTTACAAACAAATACAAACAATATATTTTTAATAATACACATTTTGTATCCTGTTCGTGGAATTCATACTTTTTTACTGTAGTACAGCGACGCCTACTGGTGGTCAGTTACTACACAATGGAGAAGTAGCAACAGCACACGGATCCCATTAAGCTCATCAAAGTCATATGAGACGTACATTCCTTTCAGTAACGCTACTTAAGAGAGTCTAAATCATGTTGTGTGGCTCTCAGCAGAAACTTCTCTTTGTGGATGTCCTGATACAGACTAAGTGACATAATAAATTAAAACAAACGACTCAAAACATAATAGATACAAAAAACACAGACCTTCCGGACGTCCAAAGCGTTTCCTGCGTCATGACGCACGATTGATCAGGTGGGCATGTAGTTTATCTGTTAACTTATTTGTGATTTATTCGGTAAGATGACTTTACAGTTCTGTATCAGCAAAGCAGTACATTTTTAAAGAGTTGAATCCTTTGCCATGGAAGATGGCGAACTATGGTGACCTGTGAATGAACGTGTGTAACCCACGTTGCACTTTACACAGACAATTTTACTTTTTCTTCTTTTGTCTTTTAATGATTTCAAAACGTTCGTTTTATTTTTCATGTTCATGTTAGCTCTCTCATGTTAGTTCAGAATGAAGGCTAATTGACATTACCATGTGACTTTTGGTGCACTTTTAATTATGTTGTCTTGTGTAGTTTATTGCACCACTTTTGGGCACTATGGCATTGCTAATGGAATTGGGTTTGAAAGCAGATTTTTTAGAAAGATTTTTAAATCATTGAGTGTTCAGTTGCTTCAGTGTCTGTCAGATTTAGCAAATAGTATGTCTCTTTTGTGGTGAAAAAAGAAATTTGCTGTCGAAAATCACACATATGATTAACGTCGTCCCTTCTGGAAAATCCAGCTTAGGCTGGTGTCCGTGTTCTGGAAGATGGTGACTGGTTTCTAGCTGGTCTAAGCAGCGACCCTTGTCCCACAAACGGGCTTGATCACTTAAATATGCTGGTTTGTTGATACTCCAAGATTGTCTACCAGCTTTCATTATGGTTGTTTTTCAGCACGTGTACAGACATTTGCAGTGGCCCAAACTTTTAAACTGGTTCATGCATAGTATTCCAAACTTTTAGCCTTCTCTAATATCAAGTGATTTAAATGGACAACATCAGGACTGCAAAATATGTGTTGGTTCTAGTAACAGAACTAGATTTTAAATAGTTGTTTTAAGAAGAAATTCCCCGTGTCCTAATCGCATACCATCTGCCCTAAATAGCATCTGTGATGGAGTTGGTGACATAATCGCTTTGGGACTCACAGCATGACGTTGCATAAATGAGTTAGGTGTGGCTCTAGATCGTCTGCTTTCTGAGGTAGTCGTCAGACAGTCGTTCATTATTCATTCATGGTGTAATATTACTTAAGTTTCAATAGAGTTTGCACTATACGTCACGAATTTGGTCAGTCACCCAGATGTGTGGCCATACTTGGCGATACTCGGATGTAAACAACAGCATGGATTCCATGGTTAATGTACTACTAAATACATTGTTCTGCTAATTTATGCTGTCTAAATCAGCTGCTAAATCATGTAGAGAAGGACTTAGTAAGCAGGAAGGGTGCAGTATTTTGACAAACTAAAGTTAATAAGTGGCCTAATATTTCACCTACCTGACCAGAAATAAAAGCAAACACGAATTTTGTCAAGATGCTTGCCCTGGAAATCCTGGTTCAGTTTGGCCAAACAGCTTTTGTTTCTCAGTTCCTTGTAGTACTCAGTTTTTTTGCACTCTTCACCTTGATTTGTTAACTTTTGGCAGTTTATAGTACTCCAAATGTTTTTCCCAGTCTGACCGATTAGTACAGCCCAAAACATGACAATATTTCCACAGCAATAATCAGCTAAGTATGTGAGTTTTGTTCAGTTCAGTGCAGCCAATATGGCCGATTGATAGACGCCTACAATCTGTGTTGTGTTATTCTTAAATGATACAAAAATATCTGCACACTGTTATTCTCTCTTTATTTAGAAAAAGTTAAAAGTGGCAACGTTTCAGTTAAAGACCTTCGTCAGCATTTCAGTTTCACTATTTTTGGTAGTGGCTATTCCCTCTTGTTCAACAGACTATTAGCTAAAATGATTTAAATGATTTCTATCTATCTGTCTGTCTATCTATCTGTCTATCTATCTATCTATTTATCTATCTATCTACGCAGAAACCACCAATTGTCCGTTCATCCATCTATCTATCTATTTATCCATCCTAATCTAGATAATCCAGCATCATTTCTTTCCAGAATCTGCTGATGGCACACAAATGCAGTCCCTCAGCAGTTCAGCACCCTTCTGTTTCTGAAAGTCTTACCAGCAATTCATAGCAGTTATGGATAGCATCCATTCATGTCTAGTCCCAAAGTGTGTCCATTTAAGCAAAAATTGCAAATACTAATTCAGTTTTCAGTCACAAGGGCAGAAACAAGAAGCAAAGGTTTATTCAGTAGAGTAATGAGAGAAATGAGAGACAGCTGATTCTTTAAATTGAATCACGTATGACTAATTTTGCTCTAATACTCTCCCTGGTCACTAGCTGTTCAGTTTGACCTACAAACTTAAAAAATGCATGTTGATGTCTTTTTAAATAGTTGGTTTAGTTGTTTTGATAGGATTATTCTTCTAAATCATGATAAATTGACCTATTTTGAGTATGTATAGCGCGTTAGTAATTTGTCAGTACATCTACAGCACAATTATGTAAAAATTTGGTGTCTGCCTAAAAGTTGGAAGTATAACTATAACTGCTGTGACTGGTCTTCTAATGTAATGTGGTTCATAGAGGTTGGGTTATTGCAGTTGACACATAAATAGAACTTTGAAATTGAAGGAAAGTGATGAGAAAAGGTAATTAAGGTCAGCAGATAATAGCAAAGCGTCATAGTCACGTTTATCTCGGTCAGTCAGGTGTTGGGTTGAATTGCAGTGAAAGAAAGGTTTACATATGATCCTCAGGTGTGAGGTGTACTGTAAAGAATAGAGTGATGATAACAGTAAGGAATGTAACACGAGGGAGTGTGACTAATCACAATTACAAAAAAATCATACCTGGACAGGCGTATCACTTAATGATTCTTCTGAATCCTGTACACATATGGAGCTTTTATGAGCAACTCTCAGAAGAAAAACACAATACCTTTCAAAATTTGGGGGTCAGTAAGTTAATTAAACACATCAGTAAACACATTTATAATGTTACAAAAGGTTTCTTTTTCAATAAAAAAAAATGTTAAGCACTAATGCGAATGTTGCCAAGATTCTTGCTCTGAAAATTCTGGTTCAGTTTTACCATTCACAAAATTACTATTATTGCTAAAACTCGCTTTTTTACCTCAGTATCCTTTAGACATGCACAGGGATGGTATGACTAATATATTTATGACTAAATAAACAATAAGCAGTTAAAAAATTAGAATATTGTGAAAAAGTTCCTTTTTTATTGTAACTTATTTCAAAAACTGAAACACATATATATCATATATTCTAGATTCATTATACGTAAAGTAAAATATTTCAAAAGTTTTTTGGTTTAATTTTGATGATTAGAGCTACAGCTAATGAAAGTCAAAAATCCAGTATCTCAAAATATTAGAATCTTTCCTAAGATCAATCAAAAAACGGATTTGCAAAACAGAAAAGTTCAAGTTCTTTAAAGTATGTTAATTTATACACTCAATACACTCGGCAGCACATATTAGAGCAAATGACTTTCTCCTAGCACAAATTGCGCATCAGTGAAGTGTGGCATGGCAGTGATCAGCCTATGGCACTGCTGAGGCACTATTGAGCCTTCAGATCGTCTGTATATTGTTGGATCGACTGTTTCACATCTTTCTCTTGAAAATATCCCATAGATTCTCAGTGGGGTTCAGGTCAGGCAAGCTTGTCAGCAGATGGAAGCATGAAGTGCTCCAAAATCTTCTGGTAGATGGCTGCATTGACTTTGCACTTGATAAAACAAAATGGACCAACACCAGCAGATGTCATGGCACCCCAAATCATTACTGACTTCAGAAACTTCACACTGGACTTCACAGAATCCAAGCTGTTTGCCTTTCCAGTCTTCCTTCAGACTCTGGGACCATGATTTCAACATGAAATGCAAAATTTACTTTTATCTGAAAAGAGGACTTTGGACCACTAAGCAACAGTACAGTTCTTTTCCTCCTTAGCCCAGGTAAGATGCTACTGATGTTGTTTCTGTTTCAGTGGCTTGGTAGTCCTTTTCCTGAAGACGTCTGAGTGTGGTGACTCTTGATGTGCTGACTCCAGCTTCATTTTACTCCTTGTGAAGCTCTCCCAAGTGTTTGATTCGGCTTTAGTTTACAGTATTCTCAAGCTTGCGGTCATCCCTGTTGCTTGTGCACCTTTGCCTACTCAATTTCTTCCTTCCAGTCAGCTTTGCATTTAATATGCTTTGATACATTCTCATTCAGTAATGACCTTCTGTGACTTTCTCTCTTTGTGGAGGGTGTCAATGATTGTCTCCTGGACCATTGCCAAATCAGCAGTCTTCCCCATTAGTGTGGATTCAAAGAACAAGAGATACCTGGAATTTATACTGTAGGGATGGTCATTTAATGAAACTCAAATGTAAATATTCTAATATTTTGAGATACTGGATGAACTGTACGCTCTAATCATCAAATACTTTTAAAATGTTTTACTTTACATGTAATGAATCTGGAATATATAAAAGTTATTTTTTTTTTAATAAGTTACAATAAAAACATTTTCACAATATTCTAATTTTTTGAGCTGCACCTGTATATACTTATGTTTGTATCCTTATTAAACTAAGTATATTATTCAAATTATTCTTATTACTATAAATAGTTTACTTTGATGTAAAAGTATGTTTAAAGTTCAGGAAAGATATACATGCCTAGAGATATGTCAAGGTATGGAAAAGGATCTTTATCTCTACTGTCTTTTCTCATCTCTTGATCTAAAAAAAAGTCCAGTGTCTGTTCCAAACCACAGGAAGTTCACAAAACTCTTCATAACCATATCAGGACTTGTTGGTTATTTTTCATATTGGAAATTACGTGCTTACCCATAGGGCACTTTTGCTGTAGAACAGGGTATTTTAGTCATAAATGATAAATGATGGGATTACCCAGGTATGAATATGCATTAGTGTAGACGTGAAATGTGATTGATTAAATGTAACTTTTTTTTTAGTGGGTGGTGTCACGGCACTCAGTGTGTCAGTTATCAAACTGCTTTTTGTGAGAAAATGGCTTGAGCACAGAGACTCCCCACTCATGTCAGGATTTTTGTCATTCTTCACCTCCTCCCGGACTGCTACAAGAGTGTGCGTCAGTTTGACGGATCCCACACCCTGTCCTCAACGTCTGAGGAACGGGTCAGACCAGTGCTACGGGATCCAGTGAAACTGACTGGTAGTGTCCCTGTGTAGAACAAGTGCCACATGGTGTCTCAGAGTCAGAGGGCTAACTGATTTACCCTTATAGACGTGTGATATGTCTGTCCTTGTTGGTGTTATGATATAAAACGTATTTCATTGATACAGCATTACTAGCTAGAAGTTGAAATATAGACCCAGATTCTCCATAAGTGTTATACCTTGACACATGAAAGTTTAATTTTCCTAGAAAAGAGTGACTACAATGTAAGTTTGTCACATATTATGTGTGGCAAAAAAAAAAAAAAAATCTGCTTTAGTGTTGTTATTGTTAATTAAAAATTCACAAAAATAATTTTTTTCTCATTAAAACCTTAAAAACCTTAAAAATTAAATATTTGAATTAAGAAATAAGTTTTAGTTGAAGTACAAAAATGACTTAAATAAAAAATGAAGCTAAACAGATATATAAAACTAATATAAATTCCAGTCTTTGCATATTGGTTTTACTCTCACTGGATAGGCCCATATTTGTAACCCAAGGGAAACAAAAGACTTTTCATTGTTGAACAGTCACCGCTCCATTCTCGCCTACTTCCAATGCATAATAAAAACCGAACCAGTATCAGAGCCAATCACCGACCAGCCTCACTCTCAAGAGCCAGTTATTGAGTTTAGAGGGCGGTTCCTGTCCGATGAATGCAGGTTGCAATCCCGAAACCAGGCGGGTGTTGTCTCTTTAGAATGAGCTGCTGCTCAGGTTTATATTGGGCAGGAAGCGTGGCCTGTCACTGCCTTGGCAAAACTCCCACTGGAATACATACCTCCTTATTCTATCACTCAGTTCACTGGTGAAAACTGCTGTGGCTGAGGGCCACTGAAAGAAAGGATAAGGACACTTGGAAGAACTAAAGTTCAGAGACTGTTTCCACTGGATCCCTGGGTCACCCATCCATTTATTTGCCCCTGTGGGGCAGTGTTATTTTAGTTCGTTTTTTATATATTTATTTATTTATTTTTGGCTGAAGTGACTAAATCAACAGAAAGACAACAGGTAAGCTCGAAAGATATTATTTTATAATATTTTTAATAAGCTGTGTTATGAATGGGAATCCCCCACTGTGTCTTTACAAATTATTTGTTGGGGTAGTTTGTCTGTTTACTTCTTATGTAGGTGACTGACTGGAAAATGTGATGAGGCACTAGATCCGTTTCGCTTAGGTCAAATCTGTCAGGATTTAATTTTTTTTTTTTTTATTTCTGTGTAGGATTGACTGTGATTTATGTTTATCTGGTCATTAGCAGTTCCTGTCTAGTGAGTTAATCTGATTCTATGACGGGATAAATATCTACGTTTCTCCACCTCACCAGTTTGACTGGCTCTACACTGTTGCACTATTAGTCATTCATTGGAGGCCAGGTAGTACAGATGACATCAAACTTCATCATTACCACGTGAATGAGTTTAGAGTTTGTTTTGTATGAATTCAGAGCTCATACCATATTGAAGAGTTCTGTGAGCCTGACCTTTCAGAGAACAGTAAGAATTTGGACGATTTTTTTCACAACAATTGTGTTTCTCTCTCTTCTTGTGCCTTTATGGTGGTTATGTTCTGATGAAACAGGTGGTGATGCATTAAATGTGTAGGCAGACATGCAGTGAAAGAACTGTTTAGTGTGCTTTGTCATTATAGTTCATTGTTTTCCTGCCGAACATCAACCCACATACAAACAGCTGTAGAGAATGACATTAAGCTCTTATACTCCTGTTCTGTTTGCCCAGTCAGATCCAATGTTTTTTTTGAGAAGTAAACACTCCTAAAAATGAAGTTCTTGAGTGGCATCTATGGTTCCTTTCATTTAAACTTTCCATTACAAAATGTTCCTTTATTAGAGAAAAAAAGGTTCTTTAAATGTTTAAAATGTTCTTCACGCTTAGAAAGATGGTTAAGAACTGATCACTAAAACGTTCTTTAGAGAACCCAAAATGGTTCCCAAAATGAGCATTCCTGTGAAAACCCCCTTTATTTTTATAGTGTATAGAAACAGTATGTTCATTCAATCTTCTCTGTGTTACTCAACCTTGACATACAGAGCAAGAAGGGTGCTGATGAATGGTCTGATTATCAGCAACTGTTTTTGAAAACCAGCACAGTGTCCTGTATCATATAGTTAGTTTTCCAACAGGTTTGCACACGCATTTACTGTTAAATACTTAAAATACACTGTGTGGCCATTTAAAATGAGCTAATGAAGGCAAAATGGTGACTAGTTATAGGGCCAACCACATTCAGAAAAAGTGGTACAAAACTATGACTGGTCAGCACCCTTTCAAAAGGTAGAATTTTGTACCTTTTTTTTGTTTTAATTAATTAATTTATTTTTTACCACTAAAGGGTACCACCCTAGTGACAGCTTTTGTACCTTTTTTGAGAGTGTAATAGTAATAGTTGAGCTTTGGTAACATCATGTACCACTCAGGTTCACTCAGCCAGCTGTTTCCTGTTTGCTTTTGCTGGGCTGTCATTGTTGACTTTGACTCTTCTGTCTTTCTGATAACAGCTGACCAGCATTTACTAGCTGGATTGTAATAGTCTGCTCATCCATCTTGTTCTAACATATTTACTTATGTCCTCCAGTTTATTGGTTGTCTGAAGAAATAAAGACAAGATGTTTCAAGAGGTGCTTTCAAACATCTTGAAGTTCTACGACTACCTTCTGAAAAGAACTGGTAAGAGTTTTTTGCATCATGCTTTTTAGATAAACAAAAAAAAAACACCAATATCACTGGCATTTTTAATGTGCTGTGCAGATAAAAAGTATTAAAGCTTTTTGATGTATTGTAACGTCTCATTTGGTGTATACTGAGTCTATAGTTTTGTCACTGGTAATGCAAAATGTACTGTAGGAGGATGTAATACAGGCTTGTTTGATGTGGCTGATCAGTTGCTGTGTAATTTGCACAGATGCCAGAGTACAGGATTATCCGCTAATGCAGAGTCCCATTCAGATGACAGTCATCTTGGTGGGTTACGTGGTCTGCGTTTTATATGTGGGACCACGATTCATGGCCAATCGGAAACCTTTCCACCTCAACACAGCTATGATTGTCTATAATTTCTCAATGGTGGCATTCAACGCCTACATTGTTTATGAGGTAGGATACTCTTTCATTTATTTGAATGTGTGTTTGGGGGAGTAATTTAAGGTATTGCACCTCATAAATTTACCAGAAATGATGTACAGTTGAAGTTGAAAGTTTACATACACCTTGCAGAATCTGCAAAATGTTTATTATTTGACCAAAATATGAGAGATCATACAAAATTATATTTTTGTTATTTTTTTATTTATTACTGACCTGAATAATATAAAAGACATTTACATATAGTCCCCAACAGAAAATAATGGTTGAATTTATAAAAATGTTTCTTTGTTTAGTGATAGTTGAGTCCCTTGTTTGTCCTGAACAGTTAAACTGCCTGCTGTTTTTCAGAAAAATCCTTCACGTCCCACAAATTCTGTGTTTTTTTTTCAGAATTTTTGTGTATTTGAACCTTTTCCAACAATGATTGTATGATTACAGATCCATCTTTTCACACTGAGGACAACTGAGGGGTTCAAACGCTCACTGATGCTCCAGAATGAAATGCAATGCATTAAAGAGTTACTCCACCCCAAAATGAAAATTGTGTCATTAATCACTTACCCCCATGTTGTTTCAAACCCGTAAAAGCTTTGTTTGTCTTCAGAACACAATTTATGATATTTTGGATGAAAACCGGGAGCTTTTTGATTGTCCCTTTGACTGCCAAGTAAATAACACTGTCAAGACCCAGAAAAGTAAGAAAGATGTCGTCAGAATAGTCCATCTGCCATCAGTGGTTCAAGCATAATTTTACAAAGCTACCAGAATACTTTTTGTATGCAAAGAAAACAAAAATAACGACTTTTTAAACAGTTTGTCTCCTCCACTTCACCGTTGTGCCATTTTGGAAAGTATCCACTGGACGCAAACAGCATACACAGTTCTCTGTCAGCCACAGCACACGGATATATTTTCTATGTTTTTTATGCTTTTATTCAAACAGAAATGGCGTATCCACATGACGCAGTTGACAGAGAACAGCGTACACTGTTTGCGTCCAGGGGATACTCTCCAAAATGCCACTGCGGTGCACTGATTGTTGAATAAAGTCGTTATTTTTGTATTTTTTGCGTACAAAAAGTTTTCTCATGGTTGAACCGCTGTTGGCAGATGGACAATTTTGACGACGTCTTTCATACTGCATCTTGACAAAATATCTTAAATTGTGTTCTGAAGATGAACAAAGCTTTTACAGGTTTGGGTAGGTTAGGGGTAAGTGATTAATGACAATTTTCATTTTGGGGTGGAGTAACCTTTTAAGAGACAGGGGGTGAAAACTTTTTGAATTTGAAGATCAGGGTACATTTAACTTATTTTGTCTTCTGGGTAGGGCTGCACAATTAATCTAATTGCGATCACGAATATGGATGCCTCGATTACGTAATCGTTAAAAGCCACAGTTACAAAAAAAAGAAACAAATACATTATTCTGCGTGCTTAAAAGGCTTGTTTAGATATGCAGAATATTGTTATCGTGGGCACATCAAAACACCAAGAATAATTATTTATAACAAATTATTCCGAATTTTGAATGCCCAACACTGCTGTATGCTGTGTCAAAGACGCGTGTAAACTCTGATGTAAACGAGCATGGATGAGAAGCTCATGACGGAGTTGAGCGAAGCTCAGGATGAAAATGCACTTCTATTCTCTGACACCAGGTGGAATAAACATAATATTAACTTTACTTACCCGGGAAACCCTGTAAACAAAACAGCTTTCTGTTTCTGAAATGATTTAAATAGCCATTCAGATTTGTGTATTTGCTATGGTGTTCATCACAGCGCCAAATTTAGACAATTTAGACTTAATAGGCTATTTATTTTCAAACTTTTTTACATTTTAATCTGGACTACAACATGCCCTAGATAATGTTTGAAAGTGTTTTTACTTTTTTTGTATTTAAAGAAACCAAACCAATGTATCGTTGACATTTGTGGCAACGAGAAAAGCAATAAATTTTTTTTTCACAAGTGTTTTTAACTTGGGATTTTATATATATATATATATATATATATATATATAAAATCATGGCATGCAGTTGCTTCAAACAATGGTATAAAGCTATTTAAAACATCAATCAATGTAAATTGTGATAATCGTAATTAATAATCACAATTACAATTTCAAGGGAATAATCGACAATTATGTCATAATCGTGCATATTGTCATAACCGTGCAACCCTACTTCTGGGAAACATGGAAGTATCTTCTGTAGCTTCTGAAGTGCAGTACTAAATAATAATAGGAAAAATCTTCATTCTGTTCAAGTTTACTCCCCTGGCTCTAAATGCATTTTTTTCCCTTCTGGAGCATCAGGGAGCATTTGAACCTTCTGTAATAGTTGAATATAAGTCTGTCAGTTGTCCTCAGTGTGAAAAGATGGATCTTAAAATCAGACAGTCATTGTTGGAAAGGATTTGAATAGACAAAGATGTTGAAAAACCACAGAATTTGTAGGAATGTAAGAATTTAACAGTTTAACTGTTCAGGGCAAACAAGGGGACTCATAAACAAAAAAAAACAAAAAAAACAGCTGTGGATCAATGAGGTCACAACAACATGGTATTAAGAATCAAGTGTATTTTTTTTAATATAAATGTATTTTATATTAACTCTTTTTCAGGTCAGTACTAAATAAAAAATAACATGCATTTTGTATGATCTCTTATTTTTGTAAAATTAACATTTTACCCTCATTTATTACATACCCTTGTAAAAGCAATTGTTCTGTAGATCACAAAAGGAGATATTTAGCAGCGTTTTCATGTTGCACTCTACCATATAATGGAAGTGAATGGTGACCATAGCTGCCAAGCTCCAAAATGACAAATAGTCACAGTAATAGTAGACTTTTGTGATGACAGACTGTAAACACTGCTTGAGTCATATAGACGATTTTTATAATACTTTTATGGTGCTTTTTTGTTGGACAGCCTATGGTCACCATTCACTTTCATTAATTAAAGATGATCAGTGTGAACATTCTGATTAAAGTCTTTTGTGTTCCACAGAAGAAAGTAAGTCAGAGGTTTGGAATTAAATTAAATGAGTAAATGTACATTTGAAAGACCATGTTACCGTATTGTTGTACTAACGTATAATTTTTGATCTGCCTGACACAGTTCCTGATGTCTGGCTGGGGAACAACGTACTCTTGGAGATGTGACCTCTGTGACCCCTCTAGCAGTCCTCAAGCTCTCAGAGTAAGTTTATTTAATGTTTATTTTAAGTTTATTTAATTCTTCAGTAAATCTCAGAAAATATTAAGCAGCAAAACTTTTTTCAACATTGAGAAATGCCAAATCAGCATATTAGCATGATTTCTGAACAATCATGTGACACTGAAAACTGTAATAGCTGCTGAAAATTCAGCTTTGCCATCACAGAAGTGAATTACATTTTAAAATATCTGAAAATAAAAAACTGATATTTTAAATGGTAAGAACATTTCACATTATTACTGGTAAATGCAGCTTTAGTGAGTGGAATTGGGCTACTTTAACACTGTTGTCACAGGTTGTTTTTCATGTCCGCTGGTTGAAGCGACCCCAATAACATTATATTGAATTGTATCAGGTGAACCCTGCCAACGCGATTTTTACTAGTTTTGAGTAGCAATTGGGCTTGTTTTTGTTGTGAAAACATGGCAACCCTTTATAAGAGAGACATACACTATATTGCCAGAAGTATTGGGACACCCCCTTTTAATCTTAATGTTTAAGCATATTCTAGGGAATTCTGTCCTTCTTATTTTATAGCGAAGTTTAGAAAGAACCCTTTTCATTCTAACATGACAATGACTCTGTGTATAAGGCAAGGTTCATAGAGAAATGTTTGATTCAGTCAGTGTGGAAGATCTTGACTGGTCTGCATAAAGCCAAGTCCTAATCCCAGCTGAACACCTCTGGTGTGACTTTTAATGCAGACCTTGAGCCAAAAACTCCAATGACTTGTGCATATGGGTACAGTCATTTTAGACACTTTCAAAACAGAAGCAACAGAGATGCAAATATAATTTCTAACTACATGAATTATGCTTCCATCTTTGTTGCTACAGTTTTGGAAGTGCCTTTTTCTGTTCTAAAGAAGGGGGCGTCCCAATACTGCAAAGTCATTGGTGTTTGGTCATGAGTTTTTGGCTCAAGGTCTGCATTTAAATCATTTTTAAAATCTTACCAACCCTACACCAACAATAGTGTATATTGCGGCTAATTGTGTTTCTCCTTGTATCCTCAGATGGTTCGGGCAGCCTGGATGTTCTATTTTTCCAAATATATTGAACTTCTAGATACGGTAAGACTAATTTGTTTATTGTGCATTTTGAAAGTGCATAGACACTATAGGCTTCCTTATTAACTACAGGATGATTTCTTGTCTGAGTTTAACAAGAACTGTGTCTGTGATCCAGGTGTTTTTCGTGTTGAGAAAAAAGCACAGTCAAGTGACGTTCCTGCACATCTTTCATCATTCTGTCTTGCCCTGGACTTGGTGGTGGGGCATCACTCTTACTCCTGGTGAGTATTTCAGTGCTATAGTCACTGGTTTCAGTAGTTATTAACTGGTTTTACTTCAAGACCATGCATTGGCCATGAAGTAAGTGGTTGACAGAACTAAAACTCTCTATCATATAAAAATAAAACAAAAAAGTCTCAATTTAGAAGCTTTTAAAAAAAGGGTAAATGTGTTTACTAGTGTATCAATGTCCAGTTTCATTTGCTCACAAAATTTATTCCCATGTTCAAATTGACAGCGGGCGGCATGGGTTCTTTTCATGCTATGGTGAACGCATGTGTCCATGTCATCATGTACACCTACTACGGTCTGGCTGCTGCGGGGCCACGCTTCCAGAAGTATCTGTGGTGGAAAAAGTACATGACTGCTATCCAGCTGGTTAGTGTTTATTATCTAATTTCAGTTCTAAGACATGTTTGATTAAAGAAATACTTTACCCAAAAATGAAAATTAGCTGAAAACTGACTCAGGCCATTCAGGATGTTTGTTTCTTCATGTTTAGCATTACATCACTTGCTCTCCAATGGATTCTTTGCAGTTAAAGGGATTTTATCATTAATTACTCACCCTCATGTCATTCCAAACCAATAAGGCCTTTGTTCAACTTCAGAACACAAGTTAAGATATTTTTGATAAAATCCAAGAGCTTGCATAGACCACAAGGGCGCTCCACATTCAAACTCCAGAAAGGTACCAAGAACATCAACAAAATAATCCATGTGACATCAGTGGTTCAACCATAATTTTATGAGGGAGTGAATTATATTTGAGAAGGAAAAGAAGGGAAAACGATGCATTAAGAGCCAGGCGTATAAACTTTTGAACAGAATTAAGTAAATGTAATTTTTTCTTATTTTCCCTAAATATCATATTTTTCTTATTTAGTACTATCCTTCAGAAGCTACAGAACATACATGCATGTTTCTCAGAAGACAAAATAAGTTAAATTCAAAAAGTTTTCAGCCCTCTGCACTTAATGCATTGTTTCCTTTTGAAGCATCAGTGAGCGTTTAAACCTTCTGTAATAGTTGCGTATGAGTCCCTGAGTTGTCCTCAGTGTGAAAAGATGGATCTCAAAATCATACAGTCCTTGTTGAAAAGGGTTCCAGTATACAAAAATGCTAAAAAATAATTTGTGGAACCTGAGGGATTTTTCTGAAGAATAGCAGGTAGTTTAACTGTTCAGGACAAACAAGGGACTCATGAACACAGCTGTGGATCATTCGGGCAGCAACACAGTATTGAGAATCAAGCATGTGTAAACTTTTGAACAGGGTCATTTTTATAAATTTAACTATTATTTTCCATTGTGGACTGTCATGTATGTGAAATATCTTATCCAGGTCAGTACTATATAAAGAATACCATGCATTTTGTATGATCTCTCTTATTTTTTTAAATAAATACAGAGTTCTGGCATGAAACTCTATAGTGCAGTCCGATGGTCTAACTCAATCTGATAACATGACATCATAATCACATGGCACAGCCGATTGGTTCTCTCCTGTATCAGTAGCCAATGAGCTCACTGATCAACATTCAAATACATGACTAGTGCCAGGTGTAGCAGTTTGCAGCATGCTTCAGAAACCCTCCACCTTCCCCAGCTCCACCTGTGTAGATCTGCTACGAGGTGATTCATATATGCTATATGGGGGTTAATTATATATGTTATATGTGTAGCAGCAGTGTTTCTTATATGCTTACAGCAGCATATTGTGGATGTATTGGCAGTAGCAAGCCTCGGTACTTGCTCTGTCGCAGAAGCAGCAGCAGCGTAGCAGATCTATTCCGCCAAGACCAAATACATTAACATTGTCATTTACATTACCATGCCAATCCCTCCGAGAGTTGTCATGACAGAACTAACATTTTTAATAAATGGCCTGAGGATGAGTATATTTTTAGCAAATTTTCACTTTTTGGTAAACTTTTCTTCTAATGTGAACTCTTTTTTTTTTGCATCAGTGCATCACCAAAATAACACACATAATTTGAGATGTAAAATTATAATTAATACCTCCAAGTTATTGTTTTCCTCTCTAAAATGTATTTTCTGTTGTATTTTCCACAGATTCAGTTTGTGCTGGTGACTGTCCATATCTCTCAGTATTACTTCATGGAAAAGTGCGAATACCAAGTTCCCATCTTCATTCATCTTATCTTGATCTACGGCACCTTTTTCTTCATCCTCTTCTCCAACTTCTGGATCCAGGCCTACATAAAGGGAAAGCGACTACCCGTTTCCACTGAGGACAAACCCAAACAGAACGGCATTACCACTGTGATTGAGCCAGTAGTAGTGGCCAATGGCAAACACTTGGAAAATGGCACTGTGCACTACACTAATGGATTTGCTCATAATGGGAAAGTGAAGGAGGTCTAAACAGGCCAATCAAAAGACATTAGATTTTTTTTTTTTGTCAAATTACTTTTAGGATTCCATGGGAGATGAAACGGCACATTGGATCTGGCGGTGGGTCCCCCTATCTTTGTATTTATGGATGTCGGAGGCTGGGGAGCACTATGCATGAAGAGAATTCGTCCACTGAAGTCGGCTTCATTGACGTCGCTCTGAAACCTAACAGCATGTCTGTGGTTCAGTCCACTTGACCTTGGCTTTTTTTCCTGGCATATGAGTCTCCCAGTTGTTTGCACACTGTACAGTTCTCACAGATCTAACTCACACTTGACTGTAAATAAATATTTTCACAGTTTATTGGAAATGTATGAGTTGTCCATTTTTTGGAGTGTTCGTAACTTATCAAGTTAATAAATGCTTTTTTATAATAAATTGTATTTTTGACTTTATGCTC